>OX439396.1:9794730-11233993 GCA_949319315.1 Zelleria hepariella | reverse complement strand
AAACAAACAGAGTCGTAGTTAAAAAAATACATGCACCTCATAACTTGTTGTTAACTTCAGTAAGGCTCATAGCTTTTCCAAATTACAATTTGCACGTGTTTTGTAATAAAGTTGTAATTCTTATAGTTTTGTATGGGAATAACATTTAATTTTCCTAGGCTTGGGATCAGCACTATTTAGTTACGCTACACTTTGACTAATTCTACTTTTATGGACTTTCAAAAGTTTTCCATCATTTCGAGACCTTTGCAAGGCTGTTGCACACCCGTGGTGACAGTAAAGTTGTCTTGAATACCTACTTATATCTTGATTTCAGCACCACTAGCGTGGAGCCCATGTTTAGCCCAAAACCATAACATGGAGCTGGGAGGCACGGACTCATTGTTTAGTCAGCGGTCCTGTTGCTTGCTACCGGATGGTAGGTGGCCTTTAGTTTGTCATCTGAACTTTGGTTGCGAGCAGGCAGCTGCAAAGAAGTAATAGGAGGAGTTTAGTTTAGGGAAGGTACCTACTTTAGTGAAATATGTGCTAGTCCCTTTGAATACCTTATTTGGACTTGAATTATGAAGAAGCTTTAGCAAGCAGTATTGCTACTAGAAACTCACAAATGTAGGTACATAACTTTTAAGACAAAAACATAGCTAGCTCATAGACATAGCTACATACCCGCACCGCTCACTAACAGTGAAAGAAAATATCATGAGGAAACCCGCAGCTTAGTTAGCTCATCAGATAAGTAAGATTGACGTATTGACCTCTTTTCTGGGGGCTAGGCCGACGATGGTAGTTGCTGGGCAAGCCTACCTACTCCACTAAACAATGTCCCAGACACAGCAGCGTCGAATTGTCACTTCACCCATCTAGTGCAGTGAAGGTGCCACTGGACGCTGTATAATATAAATCATCTCATTGCGTAAGCGTAAAGGTCTCAGTTTTATAGAACATCCAATTCAAAGCTAGTAGGTAATTTCGCTACGAAAATCTGTCAGTAGGTACTTACTTTCAATTCCTAAACATACCGATGTGATAGGTATCAGAAAATTGTTCTGAGTATTCTACTGGAAGGAACACTACATTCAGTCCGCATCCGCAATGAATGAAACACTCTAAACACTGTTTATTTATCACAGGCACCAAAGAGAACACAAATTAAAAAAGAACAGATGCGTTTCAAAACCTACAAACGCTCCGGCCATAGTGGAGCTGTCAAAGTGTCAAAAAATGGATACCTTTAGTGTTGTCGACAGTCAGTTCATCGATATCGATATGCTAGGGATGATTTTGTCGATACTTCTGTTGTAGCTCTCATATTACTTAGAAGTATTCATGAAAAGGCAATGAAGTTATCGAAATTTGTTTATTCCAATAAAAAATATAATATGACACAGATAAAAGCAGACCAAGTGACTCCACAAAATACATTTTAGGTTACAAAACTTACAAATACATAGATGGAGCTTTAATATCAGCTACGGCCTCCTACCATTAAAAGTTGTGGAAAAATTAGGGTTTTATTTATACCTATAAAAGTACCATATTCCAGAAAAACGACGACACGGTTCTATTTTCTAGCAAAAAATCATTGCAAATGCAAATAAGTTTCACTTTAATAAGAATAGTTAGGTATGGTTTGGGCCACTTGGGGCGCATGGAATGCCAACAGCCGTCTGATTATTGTATCTTGATCCATGTTGATTTTTGCTTCTGGGGTGAGATACTGGCTTGCTCTCTAAATATACTCAACAGTCCATGTATTGATTTGTCGAAGACCTGAAATGAAAAAAGTTTCTTAGATATTTGATAGACTATGGCCCGGTTTCTGAGTTGAGAATTTTACTAAGCACATACTTACGTATCGCTATGTCACACTCTTTTGTGAGAAATCTGCAGAGACAGGACGATACTTACCCATTTGCTTAGCAAAATTCTCAACTCAGAAACCGGGCCTATAGCAATTTTTACAGCGAGCGATAGGAACGCCGAGTTGATGTGCAGATGGGGATTTGGGATGAACCATACGCATAGGAAAAATAAATTAATTAATTAGACCACGATAGCGCGCGATACAATCTTTGATAAAGGTAAATAAAATACCTGCAAAGTAATTCAAAGTCATTGCTACAGCACAGTAAGTAAGTAAAGTAATTGTATCTTCAAAACCTTCAACCCGCCCCCAACTTGACCCACCAACATTTATGTTTCTGTAGTACAGCAAAGAATAATCTGATTCTAATTCTAGAGGATTAATTCGCGGGTTGTAGGAGAAAAACGAGGAAACCCCGGTTTAGTGCTCCTACTGGGACGCCATCGATCGCTATTGCGTTACAGACCCAGGCGTTTGATTGATAAAGGGTTGATAAGTTAGGTTAGGTGTGGAAAACCAGTTCAAGTACTTACGAATAGACAGTATGAGTCTGTTTGAGGAGTCTTTCATCAGATAATGGATAGAGGGTTTCAGTTAACGAAGGTTAATCTTAAGAACCACTCTGCACATGAACTTTCCTTGTTAAAGCTTGATGACAATTATACGGTGTCTTTGAACGCAAGAGTACACAATTAAGGACACAAACAAACACTATAACCCACGTTTCTTGTTTAAAAATACTTGTGAATTTATAAAAACCTGCAAACAACATTTACTCCCCGAGTTTACTCCATTTCCACCATCTTGACCACAGATTACAAAAAATGAAAAAATATGTTATATCGTCTGTGTTGGAGCGAACGACGTCTTGAATTTTTCAACCAATGGGAGGCGTTCACTAAAGACGGTCACTCGTGTATACGGCAAGACGATTGGTCCGGTTGATTCTAGCGCGTGAAAGAGAATTACCGGCACAGCCAGCACTTGTACCTATTTTGACAGATATTTTTTTATCTTGTGTCACTAATGCGTTTCGTTCATTCCATAAAACGTTGAGTTTTGTTACAGTTATTCAAACAACTAGGTAATGCATACTAACATTTAATTTTGATAAGTCATAAATATAAATAAAACGGAATGAACATTTATTTGATTATTATTTTGCTAAAAAATATATTATTTTATCGCACATGAAAAGTCAATCTCGAAAAATGCCAATTTGTTTTACGACGAATTCGAGTTCGCGATCTGGGGGCACGGCAGTGCCCCCGCCAAGTCGAGCGCGAAGCAAACACTGCCGTACCATACTTTACTGGAACCATTTCGCCGCATTTTCAGGCCCAATTATTTGAGAACCTCTGGATAAGACTAGAGTTGTAAAATGACCGTCACATTCCATAACCGTCCGTCATTTATAATAAATGTCCGGTCACAATCGACATTTATGGTCACATTGGACAAATAGATATTTTGACTTGAAAAGTGTGTCGATGCTTTTATTTCGCTCTTGCCCTAGCCATCTTAGGCTGTATGTGCATCGCCGGTGCTGCCCCGCACCCCACGATACAGTGCTATTGGACAAATAGGTATTTTGGCTTCCATAAATGTTACGTTATCTCGTAAATTAAGAGGTTTAGCGCAAAAATAACGAAATTTTCGAACCCCCTTGCACCCCAAAATCAACTATTTTACTTCATTATATTTTCTAAAAACCGATATACAGGGTGTTAAACATTCAGGACAAATTATTATTTAAGAATATAGGCGAAAATTGGGGGATGTCCGGTATTTTCCGGTTCGAAGGACCACTCAATAACAAAAAAAAGGGTATCTTAGCATGTCGCTAACCGTACCTACTGACCTACCCGTTGTTTTTAATCGTGTTTGACTGTTTGTCACACTTTCAGCAATACCCTGAATGTTTAACACCCTGTATGTCGGTTTTTAGAAAACAAAAATAAGTAAAATGGTTGATTAAGTGGATATTAGGGGGTTCGAAAATTTTGTTATTTTTGCGCTAAACCACTTAATTTACGAGGTAACATAACATTTATGGACAGCGTAAATGAAGACGTGCCCGGAATTTACAATTCCCCCTTATCTGTGAAACTACTAAGTCGATTTTTTTTAAATAAATACAGAATATAGGTATTTACCTAGATTGCAGGAAAACCTATAAAAAGATTCCGGTATTTATAGTAACAAAAAATATTATACAGGGTGTTAAAAGACCGCCAACAGACCCGAAAGCCACGCATACTAGACACCAAAACAAAGTAATTTTTCGATAAATTATTGCTGGGAAATGATTTTGGTTTTTTAGGTTATAATTTTGAAAAATATTTTATCACTCAATGGACGTGTAAAGCACAGAAGTCATATTGCGCAAGCGTAGGTATAACTTTATGTTACTTAAGCTTGAAGTGCAAATGTTTAGAATACATTGCGGGTTGCAATTTTAACGTCGTTTATTGTAAGAAATATTCATAATTTTGATATGGCTTCTTGAGAAGGTATGTTAAGAACTAGATACTGAATGCATTTCTGCAAAAAAAAAGTTTTGAAAAGTCCGACTTTGAACCTCATTATCTCGGAAACCGTTGATTTCCCAGGCATAGTTCCTTGGGCAAAAATGTTCCTTATGAGGACAATACGTGGTTTCCCGCTTTGTTGGCTGTCTTTTAACACCCTGTATTGTATGTCAGTACGGAACCCTTAGTGCACGAGCCTGAAGCCTTATTGAACGAGCGAGCGAAGCGAGCGAAGTTCTCCGAGTCTACTGGAACAATCCGGCGTTTGTATGTATGTATGAATGTTCGTTCGACGATAACTTGAGTAAATTTGGTCGGATCGTTATGAAATTTGGTAGGCGGGTAAACGAAATTAAAAGAATTTTTAAGTTCGAACATGAGCCAAATTGGTCGAGGGGTTGCCGAGATATAGGGTTGTATAGTTTATATGCAAAGCACGCGCGCGCCTGCGCGAATGGCGTAAGCAAAGTTACACATCTGTAACTGGGGTCGCGAGTTCATAGTTCGGAGCGAACCACTAGTATGAACGAGCGAGCGAAGCGAGCGAAGTTCTCCGAGTCTACTTGAACAATACGGCGTTTGTATGTTTGTATGTATGTATGTATGAATGTTCGTTCGACGATAATTTGAGAAAATTTGGTCGGATCGTTATGAAATTTAGTAAGCGGGTAAATGAAATTAAAAGAATTTTTAAGTTCGAACATGAGCCAAATCGGTCGAGGGGTTGCCGAAATATGGGGTTGTTAAGTTTATATGGGGTCGCGAGTTCACAGTTCGGGGCGAACCACTAGTGCCAATTGGGACCCTATTACTCCACCTCCAATGTCTGTCTGTCCGT
Organism: Zelleria hepariella; assembly: GCA_949319315.1. NCBI lineage: Eukaryota > Metazoa > Arthropoda > Insecta > Lepidoptera > Yponomeutidae > Zelleria > Zelleria hepariella. The sequence continues at coordinate 11,228,760 of OX439396.1, read as the reverse complement.
CTGTCTATCCGTCTGCCTGTCATTCTATCTGTCCTTCTTTTAAAGAGCTGCCCGGCTGTTTCTTGGGATCCGCAATAGGTAGCGAATTAAAAATATCACAGAACATGTATTGCTATGGCGGGTTACCTAAAAAAAAACCGCCAAGTGCGAGTCAGGCTCGTGCACTAAGGGTTCCGTACTGACATATACAATATTTTTATTATCAAATATAAATACCGGAATCTTTTTATAGGTTTTCCTGCAATTTATAGGTAAATTCTGTATTTATTCCGTATTTATTTCAAAAATTTCGGTTTAGTAGTTTCGGGGATAAGGGGAATGGTAAACCGGGCACGTATTTAATTTTGAAGGCCGAATGTCATTTACGCTGTCTATAAATGTTATGTTATCTCGTAAATTAAGAGGTTTAGCGGAAAAAATAATGAAATTTACGAACCCCTAATACCCCCCTTATCAACCATTTTACTTATTTATGTTTTCTAAAAACCGACATACAGGGTGTTACACATTCAGGGTATTGCTGAAAGTGTGACAGACAGTCAAACACGATTTAAAACAACTGGTAGGTCAGTAGGTACGGTTGGCCACACGCTGAGATACCCCTTTTAGTTGCTGAGTGGTCCTTCGAACCGGAAAATACCGGACATCCCCCAATTTTTGCCGATATTCTTAAATAATAATTTACCCTAAATGTTTAACACCCTGTATATCGATTTTTAGAAAACAGAAGTAAAATGGATTATTTCGGGGTGCAAGGGGGTTCGAAAATTTCGTTATTTTTGCGCTAAACCTCTTAATTTACGAGATAACGTAAACGTAACATTTATGGAAGCCAAAATACCTATTTGTCCAATAGCACTGTATCGTGGGGTGCGGGGCAGCGCCGGCGATGCACATACAGCCTAAGATGGCTAGGGCAAGAGCGAAATAAAAGCATCGACACACTTTTCTAGTCAAAATACCTATTTGTCCAATGTGACCATAAATGTCGATTGTGACCGGACATTTATTATAAATGACGGACGGTTATGGAATGTGACGGTCATTTTACAACTCTACTTTTTAGAGATAAACCAGCAGCTCCATCGAGACTTGGCAAGTTTTTTACAAAATGTTTTTAGTGGGATTATTTTCTCTAAAATCTGGTAAGAGCTTTACGACTGTCTTCCCATTCGGTTTGCGATGCATTCGACCGGGCAAGACTGTCAAATTTTAGTTAGCCAATAAGTGATCCACCAAAAAACTTTAGGAGAACTGCATTAGGTAGGGCAGAATGGAAAATTCGATCTTTGTATCCGACTGTTGCTTACTAGTTCAATACGCGATAGGTACACACGACAGCACGTCAGAGAGTAAACTTTTGTTGTAAAGTCGCCCGTAACGTAACCGAGTAGAGTGCTAGCATGTAAGGGTCGACGTGCTGTCGTGTTTACCTATCGCGCGTTGAACTAGCAAGCAACAGTAAAGTTGGATACAAAGATCGAAAGAGAATCTGCAGACGCCGCAGCTGCCCACGACTCACGCTCTTCGTCTGCTAGCCAAAATATCTATTGCAAGATCTGCAAGCATTAGGTATTATTATTCAATCAATCATTATCCAACTAGAAAAAAAGCTAAGGAGGTAGGTACCCATAATAATTGTTCAACGTCATTGCCGCGGCGGCGGTGGATCACTTGGCGTCATGGTGACGTCCGTCTAAGTTCCGAACGTTACTATGGCGGGATTCCGATCTGTTATTTTTGTAATCTGTACAGCGCCCCGCAGAGGGCGTGGCTTCCCACCCCGTCACTCCTCTGCTTCACCCCCTCAAATACCTAAATATCGTCTATGAAGAGCGCCTTAAGAGCGGTGCCATAGACAGAAACCAATAGCAGTCAAACTTATAACGCCCCTCTCTTTATGTCGGGGATTAAGGCTCGGTATAAGGCTAACTAGCGCCACCAATGTTGAAAAAATCATATGTCCCTTCAGAAGAAGTTTCTGACAAAATCCTAAGATGAGCTCATGCGCCATGCTTTTCTAGATTTTTAAGTGTAGGGGGGCTTAACTATTTTTAGGACCTAAGGTTTAGATTCCAGATCCTAGAACCTACGAATAAAATCTTTTATCACCAAAACTGACCGCGTTGATAACCGACCTAATGAAGAGGTTTTAGCAAAAAACAGATCCGAAAAGAAGATATATATTTTTTTCCATTGGCGACGCTAGTTGTGTGTGCCTTAGTTTGGGCCTTAATAAATTATCTGACCTACATGCAACAAAGCCTGCCATGCCCTAGGCCCGTAAGATAAAAAAAAGGCCAGTTTAAACCCTATCTGTCGATTAATTTTCATACAAAATGCGACGTTTAATCTAAGGTCTGTGATCATATTCATATTCATATTCATATAAATTTATTGTGTATCGTGTAACAGGTTATTTACAGGTGGTAAGTATTTGTAATTAATTATAAGTGAATTACACGACACCCAGTTAGGGCAATACAATATAACAAAATTTTCTGATACAATCAGTTTAAACTGTGATTGATCTTACGGCACTTAGACGCAATAAAGCAACAGACAAAACCTTCACAGATGTCAACGGAGACCACGTCGATGCTGGTCGAGGTGACGTCACACGCGTCGCTCGGTGCGTGTCGGATCGTGCTCGACAAACTACTGCACGAGCTGCTGCTCCTCGGAGTGGGGAAACCCGAGCCCGGGACTGACGAGCAGTACAGCACCATTACTGTACAACAGGTAAACTGTACCACCATTACTCGAATTATTGTAATTTCAATTGTAATTTCACACAAATATCACCACCAAAGGAAAGAAAATTTACATATATTTGGCCTTCTACTGTAAGTAAAATGTAGCCTTTACAATTGTATACTCGGCCAGAGCCACAGTCACAGATACCCCATGGCAGCTCTTACCGCGCACGGCATAAGGGCGCCAATCGAACAAAAAGGGAGAGTCTACCGCGACCACGAGCCCTGCAAAGGTCTCGAAACGTTGGCAAATGTAAAAAGTTAATAAAACGAGTGTTAAATCCGTTAAAATCTGTGTTTAAATTAAAAAGGGGTATCCTAGCGTGTGGCCGACTGTACATGTCCCACTAGCTGGGCAAAGGCCTTCTCTCAGAGAGAGAGCTTAATCACCACGCATGCTCAATGCGGGTTGGCGATTTTTGCGTTGAGGGTATAATGCCTCATACCCTCAGGTTTCCTCACGATACTTTCCTTCACCGTCAGCGAGTGGTATTGCTACTACAAATTCACAAATATACGTAACTTTGAAATAAATTAAAGTCATAGGTACATGAACGCACCGGGAATCGAACCTGGGTCTCTCGCTTCCGTGTCCATTGTTCTACCCACTAGGCCACCACCGCATCAGTTAAATAGTTAAAAGAACTAATACCCCTTTTCCTTCCAGGTGAAAGTCGTGGACCCGGAAGGCAACCTCAAGTCAGTCTACCCGTCGCGCACAGACTGTGTCTTCGAAGAGACCTCCAATGTCAAAGTCCTCCGGCTGACCAGCACGAAGAAATAGCCCCCCTGCCCCACTTAACTTAAGGGTACTTTTTGTACTTCACTAATCCGAGTGGCGGTTGGAAAGAGTGAGTAGGGATCCCAGGTTTTCAGAGAACTGTGGACTTCAAGAATCTTTGGATAAACAAAGGCCCGGCGAAATCTACTCCAGTGGAGATGAAACGGGAGGTATGTTTTCATACATTTGAAAGTTCGCTCGACGGTGCCAAATGAAAAAAAAAAACGCATCCTCTCGTCTCGTTTCCGTTTTTGTCGATTTAGGTCGGAACTTGTCTTGTTGTGCTGTAAACGTGTTGAAAGATAAAGTGATGGCTGCTGAAATGAATGGTATCTTTTGAGCTTATTTCTATTTTTAAATTACTTTGGCAGTACCGATTTTAAAATGTTAAAACAAGGGGCAGCACTAGTTCTAAAACATAGAGCGCCATATCTCGACCCCACGGCACAATGTATTTATCGACCTCAATAGCGCGACACAATGAGCTCTGTCTCACTCTTTTAACTACTAAAAGCGGGACAGATTGTGTGCACCGCCTACAGGGATCTCCCGGTTCAATTTTATCAAAGAAATTATTACCTAATTTTGGTGGCACTTTTTATTTATGGTTTTTAGCTAAGTTGATGTTCTTACTGTGTATATACGTAGTTAATTAGTAAAGTAACCAATACGTAAGTGAACCTACTGACCTTCTGCAATAAGAACATAAATGAGGTAATAATTTCTCTGATGAAATAGATCCTTCAACATTTATTTTTACCTCTAATGCTCTAGTTACTTGATCTACTTAAAAACTGTCTTCAGCGCAAAATGTACTGATGATGAAAATTCGCTTTATTTTTATCTATTTTTTATGCAATTTTATTACAAACTTTGATCGGTCCCGTGCCATTTATTATATTGGCAAAGTATATTTCGATCGGATATTTTAAAAAATTCATCTGACGGTTGTGCCCAAATACTATAGCTGTGCTATCCACCACAAGGCTTGAAAGTCCGATATAAAGGAAAATCATCTGTGAAATAACTGTGATTAATCTGTTAAAATAATTGTAACTTCTGTTTTTGAAACATTCTAATGCGTGCTCTAAGTGAAATGTTTATGTTTTGTGAAATAAAAGTTTTTTCGTATGTATTGCTTTGGTTTTAATAAACTACGATAATATCCGTGACGTTTATACGCCAATAAAAAGTAGAAAACAACGTTTATTAAAAAAAAACTTAAATGTAAGTAAGTACATAATAAAGTATCCATCCAAAATCTATATTAATCTTGTTGGATATACATTTTCTTATCAATTTTATTATCACTTATTTTTAGCAAACTTATACCTACGATAAGTGGTAAATGATTCGATTAACTTTATTAACTAGGTACATAATGTTATGTTCCGGCACTGTAGCGCCAAGTGGCCTCTTCAAGTCTTCACCCATCTAGTATGAGTGAAGGTACCACTGGTGTATAAATCATCTCATTACGTAGATGCAAAGGCCCTTATTTTTTATGTTATGTTCGAATTAAGCCTATTTTTATCGTTATTTACTTATAATGTAAGTCTTACAAAGTAACTATCTGCGGAGGTAGCATGACTTTTATCGAGGCGGATTTATCCGACAAAATGGCGGTTTATCAGCATTTTTGACGTCTATAGTGGGTTGTATATCGTCGAGAGCGATATATAACCCACTATAGACGTCAAAAAAGCTGATAAACCGCCATTTTAAATAATAAAATAACATAATAATTAAATATCGTCGAGAGCGATATATAACCCACTATAGACGTCAAAAATGCTGATAAACCGCCATTTTGTTGGATAAATCCGCCTCGATAAAAGTCATGCTACCTCCGCAGGTCTGAATTTTTATCATCCTGATGATGCATGATGCACGCCATATTTTAATTCTCAAATCAGCGGCACCCTTTGCAGATTCTTTGTGCAATCATTATTGATTGTCTAACAGCTGGCATGGCAATATCAATGTTTATAGCTCGAAGAGAGATATCGTATCCATGTAGATTTTAGCAGGATGACAAGAATTCATACCTTATCGTAGGCAGGAGTTCTCCTTCAATACAATTAGGCAACTATCGTTCCTATCATCAAAAATCTTACGTAGTAGTGGATTTCTAAATCGATAGAGCCAATGTAGTTCTTGCTAGACGCACTGGAAAAACACTGACATCATTCTTACAGAAAAAAATACAGATCGATTCAATCTTTTTGGCGGCTGAAAAATTAGACACAAGTCGCATCAGTGGCGCGCTACGGGGAGCCGTGATTTCGGAACGGTGACGCGTGCCGGAGCATTCAAGAACTCTTAAAACGCTAACAAAGCTGCTAGGCACCCTCAATAAAAGTCTATACGTTCACTAGTCCAGCGTACACGCCTAAAAAAAATACTCCGTTGTATAAATCCGCGGGGGATGAGAATGGGATGCGACCTTTTGGAACAGAGACGCGCGCGGAAAGCAAACTCGCGTCGAAGCAACCTTGTCAAAGTAAAATAAAGTATATTTTCGATTGACTTCGACAAGGTTCCATCCCTTTCTCATTGCGCGCGGATTATACACGGCGCCGTTCCAAACTTGCGACCTGGGCCCTTAGCCTGTAACGCAATGGTGCCAAAATGGGCTCCCGATTGACGGTTTTAATTACGATTTATTAACGCTGTCGGTCCAGTGTCGGTCCTTTTAATGTTATCGTAGTACAGCAAATAATATTATGAGTCTAATTCTAGAGGATTAGTTCGCTGGTTGTAGGAGAGCAACAAAAAAAATCCCGGTTTGGTCCGTCTACCTAGGACGCCATTGATACGCCATTGTGTTACAGGCTAAGACCCCTGAGACTTTGCGCAAAGACTAATGGTCTCTTTCTTTAATTCTGTTCAGCCGCCAAAAAGGTCGAATCGAACCTAGCGCCTAGCGTTGACCACAACAGTAGTTCTCGCAGCGTTACTGGCTAGTCTAGCGTTGTTGATATAGGTGGCGGGGTGGTCGCCGGGGGGGCGCTGCAGACGTCCCGGCAGGGGCGCTGGGGGCGCCGCGGCGCCCCTTGAGGGCCCCCGCGTTATGTGCGCCGCGGGGATTTTGTCTTGACGGGGCGCCATCAGTTTGGTAACTGCGGAGGAGAGTTCGTAAGCTGTAATGGAAGAAGAATAATCGGGTTCAGAGGAAAAGGGCTGATTATAACTTTATTCGAGAGAAATAACCATCGGAATATGTCCCAGACACTGCAGCGTCTGAATGCTGAAGATGCTGTCATTGGACATTATGTATTTGCAAAACAAAGCGTAAAGGGCGTCCAAGCAGCGGTGACACGGGAAACGCATCGGTGCCTTTATGGTGATGGTAAAGGCACACTAGCGCCGCCAATGAAAAAAAAACAGGTCTTTTTGGATGCGTTTTTTGCCAAAAACGAGCCGTTAAATGAGAATCCCTAGGCGAACCTATTTTTAGGATCTAAGGTCCAGAATCCAGATCCTAGAACCTACGAATAAATCCCGCCACCGCCAAGTGGCAGTTATTCGCACCCAAAAAGGATACTTATGTTTTTTTTTCATTGGCGGCGCTAGTGGACGTAGAACCTACGAATAAAGGCACACAGGTGCGTTTTATCGGTCGGTAAGATCGGATGCATTCTTGCACAGCCTTCTTTAAAGAAGGCTGTGATTCTTGCGATAGGTATCTGTTTTCAGTACATTTTGAATTAGGAATGCCATTGCGTTCTTACCGCAGCAGTGTGTAACTCCATGGCGATCCTAATACAAAATGTACTGAAAACAAATAACGCAAACGCAAAAACACGTCTGTGTGGGCGCCTTAAATCCCGCCACCGCCAGGAGTGACCGTTTTTCGGATCAAAAAGAAGATATGATATTTTTTCACTAGCGCCTTGTGAGTAAGCTGCGTATAAATTACGCAGCTTACTCATAAGAGCCGGATAAGGCAAACTCCGACCCTGCTTCTTGTATGCGTCTAGGTCTAAAAAAACTCAGAAAGACTTACCTTATAACAAAAACCAGATCTGTCTCAGCTCGGAAAGTCCACAACAACCGCCACAGCACAGCGAATTCCACAGAAAAACTTTATTTTTGCCTTCAGATGTGTAAAATAACTTAGTTTAGTTTTCAGCGCCGCTTGCCGGAGCTTATCAAACAAAACAATATCCAGTAGGTAACTGAAGAACACTCGACACTATCTGTTGATAGCGATGTGTGTTATCTGAGGAATTAACAGCGGAGATTACCTACTGCTCTATCGCAAACAAGACAAAAAACATGTTGGAAAAGTGGTTTGCTTTGAAAGTGTTTGGAGCTTAGGCAGCTTATCTTGTGTAGTTTATAACAATAAAAAAATATCTTACCCGTGCAGGGGCGTGAATCTGAATCTGTAAAGCAATGGTGCCTCGATAGGTTCCCAGTTGTAGGCTGAAGCCATGGGATAACCAAACATGTCGTACGGTGAACTGGGGCCCGGGGAGTTACTCTTGACGCTATTGCAATCAAATTGAAAAAGTTTTAAAATTAATTTCTCTTTGAATTCTAATGCATTGATTTTAAATACTTTGTAATGTTTATTCAAAGGTAAGGCTGTTTTATTCAATAAAAACACAAAATGCGTCTTAATTTGTAATATATTAAATTTTGTCACTTGCGCCATATTGCGGCCGTATTGGAAACATGCGTCAAGGGTAGAGGGGCTGTCTAAACTTTATAAGTAAAGGTAAAGAAAATGATAACCCTTTCGATTCTAAAGGGTTAACATTTTCTTATGTCCCCACTGCAGCGTTCGCGAGGTCTACAAGACCCATCTAGTGTGAGTGAAGCTGCCACTAGACGATGCATACTTGCAACTTTTACTATTGTGATTAAGTGACTGTTTCTAAAATAAAACCGTAGCGGTCAAATAAAGCAGTCGTGTTAGTTACACCATTTATAATTCGGGAACGGGTGGACCGATTTTAATGATTTTTGATTTGTTGGATTTCTCTCCGCCCCGAACTACGAAAAATAGGCCCCGAATAGTACATTAAAACAACGGAAAAACTCACGAGAAAAAAAATAAGTCTGCGCGGACGAAGTCGCGGGCAAAAGCTATTATCTCATAAACGGCGGAACCGATTTTGATAAAACATATCTAAAAACACTCACTAGAAACAGACAGACAGACATACAGACAGCGGTCAAACTTATAACACCCCTCCCATTTTTGGTCGAGAGTTAAAAATAAAAGGTTGCGTTGTAGTAGCATAATAGGTTTGTTTATTACAAACTTTGATTCTGTCCACAAACTAACAACATTCGTCCACTTTGGACCTTTTGGTGTCGTAACTCATGGCTGAAAGTAAAGCGCTACTTTACAAGAATGCTCTTACTAGAAAAGATGGAAGAGATAAATAAAATTGCACAAAAACAATAAAGTTAAACAATATATTGTTTATTATTCGTTATTACTTAGTTAATAAATTATTTTCTCTTCGATCAAGTACAGTAAAGATAATGCGCCAAAACCACACCATCCAAAAAAGTGGTTTAGTTTTAGGAATTTTCCTTTCAAGTAGAAAATATTTTGCTTTATCTTTAGTGTGATTGATCAAAAAAGATTTATTTGAAGGTGAGTTAGAGATTGCAATATTTTGAACTGGATTAATCGAGTAAACAATACGTTTTAACAAATAATAATGGCATTACTATATAAAATGGTTTATCAGGTCTTAGAAAATTTCCAAAAAATGTCGTTTTACATTCACATCAGTTCTATAGATCATTTTGGCATAATACAGCCTACATTTACGCATTGGCTACTTAAAACACGAAATTGAATTAGATTGAACTACACTATGGTAACTATACCGACCGCCTCAAAGACGAGAAGGCATTACAGAGTTTTAAATACTCATTTACTTAACTCGACATTAAACTATCGCTTATAAAGCGAGTTACATCGATCTAACTATGAATACTTAAGTGGTCTACTCTGTTAAACGTCGACTGACTGACTCATACACAATACATCCTGATGCAATCAATCAATTGACTCAGTAAGTCGTAAGCAAGCTCTGTAGAGGTTTTTAAGCAACACACAGACTCCTACTTGAGTCAGTCAGTCGTCATTTACTTTCCATATTATTATAATATAGCTGCATTATTCAACTCTAGTAAAACCTCGACAACTTTTCAGATAACTTGACAAGTAATCAACACGACGAAAATTTAACCAAACCAATCGGCTCCCACCCGTTAAGACGACGTACGTCTCACAACTAGCGCCGCCAATGGAAAAAAAAGATATGATTTTTTTTTCATTGGCGGCGCTAGTTGTGAGACGTATTTCTTCTTAAGACGACGTACGTCTCACAACTAGCGCCGCCAATGGAAAAAAATCATATCTGTTTTTTGGATGCGTTTTTAGCAAAAAACGCTCCTGCGATTTCTCAACGCGAGGCTTAACTATTTTTAGGACCTAAGGTTTGGATTCCAGATCCTAGAACTTAAGAATGCAATCGATTCTCGCCATAAGTGGCCACTTTTGGCGAGAATCGATTGCATCCGTAGGAAATCTAATGCTGGAATCCAAACCTAGAACTTAAGAATGCAATCGATTCTCGCCATAAGTGGCCACTTTTGGCGAGAATCGATTGCATTCGTAGGAAATCTAATCCTGGAATCCAAACCTTAGGTCCTAAAAATAGTTAAGCCTCGCGTTGAGAAATCGCAAGAGCGTTGTTTGCTAAAAACGCATCCAAAAAAAAGATATGATTTTTTTTCCATTGGCGGCGCTAGTTGTGAGACGTACGTCGTCTTAAGCCCCAGTTGCGGTACCGGAAGGTAACGGTTATCAGTCAATTTTCGCCCCTACAGTACTATAATCAAGTGATCTGAAAGCCAAACTGCCTACATCAAGAATACTTCAATCTAACTCAACCCCCGACCCCCGTACTTGGTCAACAATACTCCAACGGCACTAGTCTACTTGTGGGCGAAATCTTCACCCTTCTTGATGGCTTTCACCAGCTCTGGGACGGCTGCCTTCAGCTGCTCCTGTAAGGGTTAAATATAAGTAATTAGCTTTTGAAGGATTGGGGATAAAAACTGCCATTTGCTCACTTCACTGCCGGCGTAAGGGTCTAACGAGCCGTTTGGAATTTTGTTTGGAATTTGGAGTGCTCACGAAAGTTTAAGTTTAAAAATTATGAAAGTTATATGAAAAGGGCTGTTTTTATTGCACGAGTAGCACATTGTTGGGATATTTGACAGGGGAATCTAATCAGCGAGGCCGACGGCCGCGCTCCGCATAAAGAGGCCGACGCAGGTCGAGTCCCGCGAGAGGCGTTTTGACTCATCCAGGGCTTAATTTTGAACTTAGCTTAAGATGAAATACGTCTCAAAACTAGCGCCGCCAATGGAAAAAAAAATCATATCTTTTTTTTGGATGCGTTTTTAGCAAAAAACGCTCCCGCGATTTCTCAACGCGAGGCTTAACTATTTTTAGGACCTAAGGTTTGGATTCCAGATCCTAGAACTTAAGAATGCAATCGATTCTCGTCAAAAGTGGCCACTTTTGGCGAGAATCGATTGCATTCGTAGGAAATCCAATCCTGGAATCCAAACCTTAGGTCCTAAAAATAGTTAAGCCTTGCGTTGAGAAATCGCAGGAGCGTTTTTTGCTAAAAACGCATCCAAAAAAAGATATGATTTTTTTTCCATTGGCGGCGCTAGTTGTGAGACGTATGGCGTCTTAACTTTTTAATTTATCGATTCCTTTCAATTTGACGTTTGAAGGGTGCTGACAAACTTCACACTGCATTTATTTGACACATACTGTCAATGAAAGCGATTGAGATAAGGATAGGGATTGCGACTCGATTCTGAAGGATATTTAGTGAAGAAAATAGCAAAATCGTTCACACAATATCATTCAATTTGTATGGCGTTTTAACTCATTCGTTCTGTTAACGATTGTGATTTAAACTTGGACAATTAGTTTCCATTCTAAAGCACGATCGCAGTCGCAATCGTAATCCCGATACCTTTGAAAGGGATCGCGGTAGTTTCAAAAGTTTGACCATTAAGCCCCTGAATAAATAACCCTCCTTTGGACAGTCGGGTAAAAAGACACGAACCTCAAAAGTTAGACAATACAAAAGACACGGACCTCAAAAGTTAGACAATAAAAAAGACACGAACCTCAAAAGTTAGACAATAAAAAGGACACGAACCTGTTCGTACGCGTTGAGTGTTCCGTATCCAAGGTTCTTCTCGACACCGCCCTTGCCGAAGACGACGGGGTTGGCGAAGTACGGCGCATCAGTGACGTCAGACTTGACGTACGCGCACTCCACCACGTTGGATTCACCCTGTAGAACCGGTCAAGGAATCTGATTAAGAAGCCCCTGGACCACTGCAGCCCTCTCGCTCGCACTTTTCAACATTTTAAGACGGAACGCGGGTAGCCGGCTGCTCCATACAAAAAATACAAAAAGGGAGACCTGTTTCCTCCCTGTATAATTATTTTAGAAAAAACACGTTTATGCCATTCAATTTATATGTACCTCTGCCATGATCCCTATGTTTTCCTTTTTTTATTATTATAATTATTTTAATAAAATTTATTTACATAGGGACATGGCAGAGGTAAATATAGATTGAATGGCATAAACATATTTTTTCTAAAACTATTATCCAGGGAGGAAACAGGTCTCCCCTTTTGTATGGATTTGAGGTTACCCGCGTTCCCTCTTAAGGTTGGCGTCCACTAGAGGCGGATCGGGCCGGGGCGCATCGCAAGATCGCAACGCAAAAATCCGCTTGCCTGTATTTATATGAAACAGCGTCCACTAGCGGCGGATCGGGGCGGGGCGGGCCGCAGCGCAATAGTCCGCCGCTAGTGGACGCTGTTTCATACAAATACAGGCAGGTGGATTTTTAAGTGGCGGCCGCGTCGGCCCGACCCGGCCCGATCCGCCGCTAATGGACGTCTAGTTTTAATTGATTGTAAGGGAATGATTCAACTTTGGACGATAAAATATAGTTGCAGACATAGATAATAAAACTACCGACATGTGAACACACTTTGTCACTTTGACATGTGGCTTGTCAACGACGGTTACTCATCAGGAATCCATTTTGTATGGAAATCTGCTTTTAGGAAAAAAAAAACTCGGACTCCCAGGGGAAAAGAGATAGCGCTACCGATAAAGCGGCGATGAGGGGATGAGATACCTTAGTTTACCATAAAATTACAATATCGTAAAATTTCATGATGGTTTTCTTTTTAAGCAAAAAGTCTAGGGACCTCTAGACACTTTTGATTTGTGCAGTTTCTAATATTTATAGCTTAGTAGAATTTTACTGTTCATGAAGCATGATTCATTATTTATTTTACGCAGGCAAGTAATAATCTTATCAGGTGGCTATGAAATTCAATCACTGATGTTCTAGATAACCTTTCAAATCGAGCATAGTACATCGGCGCGATAAATATGATTGATTGATTGATGCAAATCAATTACTTATCTCGCTACTAGACGTCTGCGATAGTGAAAACAAATTAAATTAAACCTGAGGCCTTTTACATCTGTTTTAACGCGCGACGCAAGTCTTGTCTTGACTTGTCTTTCCTGTGGGCTAGGCCAACTAAGCTGTCAGGATGGTATAGGTGCTGGGCAAGCCTAATCCATCTAAAACAATGTCCCAGGCACTGCAGCGCCGAGTGTTCTCTTCACCCATCTAGTGTGAGTGAAGGTGCCACTGGACGCTGTTTAATTCACTCGTTTCCGTGAAATAACAATAACACTAAAAGTCCGTGAAATTGTAAGAAAAGGAGGCGGTTGACAAAAGTTTCGGGTAATAATAATTTCACTAGCTAAGAACTTACACTACAGGGTGCACTTTAAGTCGATAGCGGAACTTTAAGTAGGCTGTCTACTGATCAATACAAACAACTTGTACTAGGTGGCGACAAAAATGGAGCGAAAAAAATATCAGCTGTTTCATACATTTGGCGCAGTACTGATTCGACCTTTTGTATGGAACAACTGATATTTTTTTAAACTCCATTTTTTTCGCCACCTAGTACAAGTTGTTTGTATTGATCAGTAGATAGCCTACTTAAAGTTCCGCTATCGACTTAGAGTGCACCCTGTAGTTATGCAATGCGCATGAATGAAAAGTTACACATCGCGCGAGTTCACAATTCGGGGCGAACCACTGTAGTTAATGTAAGTAAAGAGCTTACCTTGAGACCCCTGAGGACGGCGTCGGCGAGACGAGCACCGGCGAAAGCCATGGAGAGGGTAGCGGAGCCACCGCCAGCCTTGGCCTTCACCACCTGAAAGAAGAAACCAAATGGATGTGGTAACTATGGGTGTATTTAGCTTAGACATTATTTTGGGCGCGAAATCATATCTCGAATAATAGAATCTCAATGAAGTGGTGAAAAGGTGGAAATAAGTGTTTGTTTTGAATGCACCAGACGTTTTAGGATGAGGTATTTTTCCACACACACACCCTCACACACACCCTCTCACGAACCCTCACTCTCACCCACACCCACACACACCCTCACACACACACACACCCACACACAAACACACACACACACACACACACACACACACACACACACACACACACACACATCTGATCGTATGGCTGCATAGGACAGGGTGAAGCTCGGAGCGAGCGAGATGTTCCCAAAAAAACACACATACTATCCATGAGGCCGGTTTAAAGAGGCCGAAGTTTGGGTCCAGAGTTCCAGACTGGTTTTAAGCCGAGCGCGAGACAAAAGGCAGAGGCCAGAAACTCCCACCAAACAAGTACACACTCACACACACACACACACCCTCACACACACACACACACACACCTTCACACACAAACACACACACACTCACACACACACACACACACACACACACACACACACACATCTGATCGTATGGCTGCATAGGACAGGGTGAAGCTCGGAGCGAGCGAGATGTTCCCAAAAAAACACACATACTATCCATGAGGCCGGTTTAAAGAGGCCGAAGTTTGGGTCCAGAGTTCCAGACTGGTTTTAAGCCGAGCGCGAGGCAAAAGGCAGAGGCCAGAAACTCCCACCAAACAAGTAAACCCAGGCGATTATTTGTTGGAGCATTCACGGGCCACTTTGGCACCAACAAACACCTACTCAACATGGGGCTGTCTAATTACTCCCACTGCAGGGCCTGTAAAGAGGCGCCAGAGCCCATGGAACACGTTCCGAGTGACTGCGGTGCTCTACAGGGTGCACTCTAAGTCGATAGCGAAACTTTAAGTAGGATGTCTACTGATCAATACAAACAACTTGTACTAGGTGGCGACAAAAATGGAGCGAAAAAAATATCAGCTGTTTCATACATTTGGCGCAGTACTGAGGCGACATTTTGTATGGAACAGCTGATATTATTTTCACTCCATTTTTTTCGCCACCTAGTACAAGTTGTCTGTATTGATCAGTAGCTTGGCTTCTTAAAGTTCCGCTATTGACTGAGAGTGCACCCTGTAGTTAGTAAACGCATGAGTCTTCTCGGGATAGCTATCATAGACCGGAAGAATATAAGTTCCTCAACCTCGGTGACGTTCTAAAGCTTATGACCTCGATCTTCGCACGTCCTGAGCAGGAATAAGAATGGGGGTGACACAAAAGATCCCACTGGGTCGAAGTGTCCCGGGCTCTCAACCTGGCCCCATACTAATAAGATAAGATAACCCCGGCGAGGCTGGAGGCGGGGGTTGGCACACGTAACAACACATACCTCAGTGCCTCCGTCCTGTATCCTGACGGTGAGCTTCTTGATGGCCTCCTGGTCGTTGAGAGCCACCTTGGGCTCGCTCTGGGAGAGCACCGGAATGATGGTGATGCCGGCGTGCCCACCGATGCAGGGGACCTGTGGAGGTTATCTATATCTATATATCTATATCTATATATATATAAAAATGAATCGCCGTGCATTAGTCTCGCTAAAACTAAGAAACGGCTTGACCGATTTGCATATTTACTGTTTTGTTTAGTTCACCATAGTTCAGGGTAGGTTTAAAAGCAAATAAATATGGGAAAAATTAAAGGATTAGCTGAAAAACGGAAGAAATAAAAATTGGTCATTTTGTATTGGAATCGCCATTTTTGACGCGGAGAGTCAAACTATTTCCGGTGATACGAAGTTCACCGGGTCAGCTAGTCAGTAATAATAATAATAAGTTTATTCCCAAAAAAGATTACGCGTTTTACCTATAACTAGGAACAATAATCTTATCAATAGGCTCGTAAGGAATATCTGCTGCTGAACTGGGTGTGAGCCTGTGTTTCAGCATACAGCGCCCCCTCCGAGGGGCTTAACATGGGTACATAAAATATCAATTTGTGTAGGTACATGAAGTCTTTTTATAATAATTTGAGTTAATCACATTTTTAATTTTGAGTATAGATCTAAAATACTAATTTATTATGTTTTATTAACCTAAAGCAAGCAAATCAGTAATCGATCAATCTGGCTGGCTCAGTCTCAAGTAAATAAAACCGTGACTTTATAGAACTCACGTTAGACATACCAGTACCTTTAAAACTATCTGTTTGCCAGGAACCGAAAGTTATATTTCCACGGGCAAAAGGAAGTCGTGATATAAATCAGTTGACGATATGATAACAGACATTATAGATGACTTGCAATAGTTGCATTGTATTAAAGTCCAAAAAAGGCAACAAAAAAGAGGATTTTGGGGGGAAAAGGCCTACACCCAACAGTGGGCAGTAGTGAGCTGATGATGATGATTAAAGTATAGAAATGATAATTAAAGTTCGAATTTTCGTTGATGTGTGCTGCGGGAGACCGACGAAGATGGCGCGAAGGGGAAAATGCCTAGAGGAACAAATCTAGCAGTCGGTAAATGTTGAAAGGCTGATGATGAATCCTACTATCCTACTAATAATATTATATTTGTAAGTGTGGATGGATGGATGGATATTTGTTACTCTTTCACGCTGAAATGGCTGAAAGGATTTGGATAAAATTTGGCATAGAGATAGCTTAGACATCAGAATAACACATATGCTACTTATTGTCACGCTTTTACACTTAGCATCAAAGTAAATCATATATCCTTTTTCTGTAGTCCACGCGGACGAAGTCGCGGGCAAAAGCATTAAATAAAACATACCTTGACAGTGCGAGGGTCGACTTTGTTGACCTCTCCGATGAAAGTGGAAGCGCGGACGACATCCAGGGTGGTCACTCCAACGATGCGTTTGGGATCGTATAGGTTGGCCTGCGGAAAAACGCAGGGTTAGGTCAGGGTCTTCTTCTTGTAGTGCCATCTACTATCGGTGGTTGGCAATCATCTTGTCTATTTCTTTCTTTGCGGCTGCAAACGGAACAAGGAGCTCGTGGATTGTTGGAACCAATGGCGTAAGTTCTCAAGCCATGATATCTTGGGTCTTCCAGGTATCCTACTGCTTGGTATCTTCCCTTGGATAATAAGTTGAAGGAGTCCATATTGGTTGTCGCGCATTATATGGCCAAAATATTAAAGTTTGCGTTTTTTGATGGTCTTTATTACCTCTACATATCTTGCAATTAGAAAACCCAGGCATCTACATAACGAGAAGCTTTGTACAGCGTCCAGTGGCACCTTGACTCACACTAAAGTGATCACTACGACTCTGCGATGCCCCAGGCATTGCACTAGATGCAAATACAAGCAAAAGACACGCGAGAAATGCGTGGAAACTTGAGAAATAAACACAATTAATTAATACGCAATTAATTGTTAATTGTTTCCGTCGAGAGAGGAGCTTATCTACTCGTATCTCCGGTTATTTTGGTGCATAATAATGGCACAATTTACCCTCTAAAGGCAACCCTTTAAAGGGGAAAGCAAAGGCACGGACTTGAAATGTGCCTTTGCTTCTTTCATTTCTTTTCGACATCCAAGGCCAACAGCGCACTAGCGGCCAGATCGAAGCGGCCAGAGAGATACATTTGTATGAAATCGCCGTTGGCCGCGCGCACCTGGCCGCTGCAGCCTGGTGCGCGTGGCCCTTGGCGATTTCATACTTATGTGTGTATCTCTCTGGCCGCTAGTGCGCTATTAGCCTAAATCCAAAATATGTGAAACAAAGCATCTAATAGACAAGAAACTTGAATTAGAAACCTATTCACAGCATCATTAATTCAATGTGTTCCTTCTATTACGTCAATGAACTACCTATCAATATTATTTGTTTGATCCATTGACCAGACAAATACTGCCAATGTATGAGTTATATTATAATTTATTGCAATAGGTATAAAACAAGTGTTGTGTAATTTTATCAGTTCAGTACACTGAGCTGTTGTGTGCAGGCTCACTTGATAAGATATCACCAATGGTAGGCATTCAATCAGTTGTATGATCAAGTGATGTAATGGGCCAAACCATTTCTTATTTGTTCAGCTTGGTATTGTGATATGCATTAAGAATTTTACTGTCTTTCAGTACTTTGCATTGTACACACGACAGCACGTCAGACTGTACACTTTTGTTGAAAAGTCGCCCGTAACGTAACCGAATAGAGTGCTAGCGTGTAAAGGTCCACGTGCTGTCGTGTGTACCATTCCTTTCATGACATCACACATCAAATAAATCAATCAAATAAACGATTATTATTATTATTAATACACTAAATGTCTTTCGTTGCTAAATAAATAATAATTACCATGACAAACAATGTAAAATGTATCCTATCTGAGACAACTACCTAGTACCTCTATGGGGCAAATATGATGCAGAGGATCTCCCTCGCTGTGCAGCGGTGTAATGCTGCCAGATGATGGGGACCTTTGGGTCGGATATGTCTCCAAGCGGTTTGCTAAGTTGATTTCCTTATTTTTATTATTATAGTCCTTTGGTTTTATGTTTTTTTTTTTCCTTGACTTGCATTGTGTGTGTGTGTGAGAGAGTGTGTGAGGGTGAGTGTGTGTATTTGACATATTTTGTAATCATGACATTTCCTAGTTACATACAAACAGAGTATTTTGTGTGAAGAAAGTATTCCCAACTAGGCACATCATCAGTGGATAGTTAATTACTTTGCAGTCGATAACTAAGAAAAACCGCAAGGGCATTTGATTATTCTAGCCTAAGAGGTGTTTTTCTTCTTTTATTTCCTTCCATAATGACTTCCATTAGCTGGGACAAATGGCTTTTAGAATAGATATTACTTATTACCCATTTCTGATGTCAACATTATTTATTTCTCATTTTTTACTGATTGGGCCAAAAAATTGTAGAATCAAACAAACAAATGTACCATGTTATTGTAGTGAGTTAAACCATTAAATTAATATTAAAGGTCGAATCCCGGTTGGGTTTAGGCAAAATCGACCCGTTTTGAATACTATAATGCAGGATTCGAAGTGATAATTGATAATTATCCAGATAATTCGCAAGTCATTAAAAGTGAAAAATGTTCAACGCTCATTAGCATCTAATCTAATAAAGATAGTGGCAACGCAGTACAGTTTTCTTCATTCCTTTCTTGGCCTCATTGAAAAGTAATTTTTATTGATGAATAACAACCCGCTCAGCTAATTAAAAGTCACGCTGTGTCACGCAAGTTTTATTCTAGTCATCTTACCTTCTTCAAAACCTCCGAAGCGATGGGCACCATGGAATTGACGGGGTTGGTGATGATGCAGACGATGGCCTTAGGGGCATTCTTGGCAATGGAGACAGCCAGGTCACGGACAATGGAGGCGTTGGTGTTGAACAGGTCATCGCGGGTCATGCCGGGCTTGCGGGGCACTCCAGCCGGGATCACCACCACGTCGGCACCTAGAGGTGTTTTAAATATTTAAAACGTTGTGACCGCAAAGCACCTGAGTGAACACTATAATCTGCATTGCAACTGACAGAATTCAATCCTTTATTCAACAGTCCCCTTCGAAACTGCCACTGTATTATTTCCCAACTGTCCCTTAAAGCTTGCCACCATATCAAAAATGATTTCTCGATGTACTAGCTCACTTAGCTTCAAGTGGTGGTCACTATCAATCAACATTGAGGAAATAATTGTATGGATGGACCACCAATATCAGTGAGTGATTAAAATTTAATCAACGTTATGTGCCTAGTCATTCTGAAAAAAGTTTAAGGCCCGGTTTCTGAATTGAGAATTTTACTAAGTAAATACTTAACAATTGTTCTGTCACACTCTTTTGTGAGAAATCTGCAGAGACAGAAGGATACTTAGCCATTTACTTTCAGAAATCGGCAGTAAGCCTAATTCAATGGCAAGTACAAAATGTAATTGGAGTAAGATTGGAGTTCAAAGTCAATAATAACAACTTCAAGGCCATGTTACATTCCAGACCAACTCCAACGAACTTACATGTTAGCTATTTATTGCCAACCTCGCTGAAGCACACAGCTTTATCACAAACTTCACCTTGAAAACTAAATATAGAGTTCACCTACTAACTCATTCATAGGTTATGTGTATCAAAGATACCTATTACATAACACTTTACTTTCATTCTCATTTGAATCAACAATTTTGTATCCAGTTTCAGCCGGTTTGAAAAGAGAACTTTAGCTTTTTAATTACCTTTGATGGCGTCGGCGAGTTGGTCAGGTCCTACATGGCCAGTGACCTTGGAGTTGGTGTTCATGTGGGAGAGGTCTACTGCGACACCGGGGGTCACCGGCGCGAGGTCGTACAGGGCCAGGTGGGTGACCAGAGCGTTCTGCTTCAGGAGTAGGGCCAGAGGCTGGCCAATACCGCCGGAGGCACCAGCCACCACCACTTTGTAGTTCCTCTAGAAAAAAAAGTATTTGTAGCCATTGCTTTGGATTAAAAAAATAAACAAAGTTATTTTTTTCGAAAGATGAGGCGTAGACCACAACCTTGAAGATACGGGTTAGGGCTGCAAGTTGCAGGAATTTATTGAAGGTTTTTACCTGAGGTGAGGTAGAGAAGCTCTTGGCGCCATTCTGGGCGACCAAAACTGTGACCGGCTTCAAGGCACGTGAGAACATGGTGGCTGGCTTGTTGGAATGGAAGTTACCGAACTATAGAAGCAGAATTTTGAGGATTTCGTGAACACTTCCACCCGACCCGGCTGACCTTTCAAGATAACTAGTGGTGTGATATGACGTAAGTTGACGTAATAATGAAGAATGAACGAAATTGACGCAGAGATGTGCTATCGATAAAAATATTTCATTCGTTCATCCGTGCAAAACGTGCAAAAACAAAACGCATGCACAGATTTGCATAGAAATGTGACATTATGAAATGGTGAAACCAAACGCAATTATCAATGTTGTTTGACAGTTTGACAGATGGGTGATGGTCAAAACATTTTCTAATTTTTCACTTTAGAATAAAATAGTAAAGAAAATACGTCTGTTTTAGTGCCTGGGAGCGTAGATCTCCACATTTCTAGCCAAAATGAACGTGATACAAGCGGTGAAGATGTACATAACGAAGATGACGGAGGAAAGCGGGCCAGGAATGAAAGTGATTCTTATGGATAAAGAAACTGTAGGTTTTCTCTTCCTTTTTACTTAGTTATCTTACTTTTTCACATTATTATACTACCCTGATATAGGCAATACGTACTCTGCTGCAATAAAGTCATAAAATTGTATCATATCCACATGTTTTCCAGTGCTAGCATTAGGTACCATATTCTCAACTCTCCATGGTTTCTGGTTATCTGACTAATTTTGCATAGGTTCACAGTGTCTACCTAACTTCTCACCCTTTACAAATTTATTTTTATATATGCTATTAAAAATTGTTGCCAGAGCGAATGCATAGTGTTAAATGGTCACACAGCAAGTGTCCACATCTTAGAATCATGTTTTTCCAATCTTAATTTCTTTAAACTATTACTTCATAATTCGGCTCATAGACACCCTGAGGGAACTGGTTTTTTTTTACGCCAATCAAGCGGTTAACAGTCAGTGCATTGTCAACACTAACATGTAAAAAATTAAAAGGTACACAATACACAAACAAATCTAATAAAAGTCTATGAATGAGAGATCGATTTTTTTTTCAGACAAGCATAGTTAGCATGGTGTACAGCCAATCAGAAATCCTACAAAAAGAGGTCTACCTATTTGAAAGGATCGACGCTCAGACCAAATGGGACAGTCTGAAACACATGAAATGCATTGTCTTTGTGCGGCCTACATCGGAGAACATAGCCCTACTGTCACGGGAGCTTCGGTATCCTAAGTATGGCGTGTATTTTATATGTGAGTACATATTTTGCAAATTTTCTCGGAGCATGAGTTGGTTGTTCCTATATGATCTTCAGGAGTACATTGATTGCATGGTTGATACTTAACTTCTGAGTCTTATTATGTCCTACTTCCTACAATCCTACAAAATGTATAATATTATGTCCTACAAAACTCTGACACCAGGGGTGGCCACTACCTCATACGATTACCTACCCTACAATCCTACTAATATTATATTTGCGAAAGTTTGTAAGTGTGGATGGATGGATGGATGGATGGATGGATCTTTCACGCTGAAACGGCTGAACGGATTTGGTTGAAATTCGGAATAGGAATGGAATAGCTTAGACATCAGAATAACACATAGGCTACATATTATCACGCATTTACACTTAGGAGCAAAGTAAAGCATATCTTTTTTCTGTAGTCCACGCGGACCAAGTCGCGGGCAAAAGCAAGCACGTACATAAATAACAAAAACCTAAAACTACAAGGTAAAACTATACCTAATGGTAATGGTAAAACGGGCTGTTTTCCGCAACTCGACGTCTCTACTTGCGCCTATTTTGCGTTACGTGAAAACTATACCTAAAACTATATTTCAGATTTCAGTAACGTGATCTCCAAAGCAGACGTGAAGACACTTGCGGAGTGTGATGAGCAGGAAACGGTGCGGGAGGTGCAAGAGGTCTTCGCAGACTACCTGGCCGTAGATCGACATTTGTTCTCTTTCAATATTGTTGGCTGTTTGCACGGTAAGCATATATGTTTATTAAGAGCCGTGGCCCAATAGTAGCTTGCTAGATGGCGACACGTCATCTTGAATAGCTGTAACAAAACTGATAATTTGGCATCATGATGATGATGATGATGATGATGATGATGATGATGATGATGATGATGATGATGATGATGATGATGATGATGATGATGATGATGAGCTGCGTATTTTGTGATCTGTGAGCCGCGTATTTTGTGAGTTGTGAGGTTGTGACGTATTCTGTGAGTTGTGAGCCTCATATTTTGTGAGTTGTGAGCCGCATATTTTGTGAGTTGTGAGCCTCATATTTTGTGATTTGTGAGCCGCATATTTTTTGAGTTGTGAGCCGCGTATTTTGTGAGATTGTGAGCCGCGTATGTTGTAAGCGGCGTAATTTCGGTTCAACAGAAAATTCTCTTGGGCTGCTAAACGGACCGACCGACCGCTATACCTTCGATCAGTTTGTATTCAGCCTTCATACCCCTCTCCCCTAGAGAGACTACGTAAAAAAAATACTCGCCAATTTTACACATTTACAATAAGTTGAAAAGATTTACTCGGGACAGGACTGGAACCCATCGCATCGACAGTTACTTGACTCCGTAGCTCAATTGGTAGATCGCCTGCGTGGTGTTCAAGAGATTGCGGGTTCAAGTCCTGCCCCGAGTGAATTTTTTCAACTCATTATAAATGTTTAAAATGTCCCTAGCACGGGTTAGTGCCTTAGAAAAACAAAAAAATACTCGCCAATGTTTTCTCAATGTCCCAAATCTCGTTTACAGGTCGCAACTGGAACCAGAATCACTTGCAGCGCTGCGCCCAGGGTTTACTGGCGCTTCTGCTGTCCTTGAAACGGCGCTGCGTGATCCGTTACGAGGCTTCTTCGGAGCCCTGCAAGCGGCTAGCTGAACGGGTGAGAATCTCTCATTAATTTGAGGCCTGCAGTGGTGTAGCTAGGTAATCAGGGGCCCTGGTGCAAAAACAAATTGGGGCCTCAACTAAACTATCAAATCAAAATATAGATAGGTATTAGAGGGTGGTCCAAATTATAGATGTCCTTATTTGGACCAAATAAGGACATCCAAAAATGTTTGTCAGATTCCTCGCACGTCTATCCAACCTAGGAGAATTTTAAGCTAGTTCAATATGGTTTGGTGTCAGGGACTGAGGCCCCCTGAGCTTGGGGGCCCCGGGACATTGTCCCGCTTTGTCCATATGTAGCTACGCCACTGCTTATACAACCCACTGACATTCACTTTGAGGCTTATACTTTGGTCCTGTGGGTTCTATGTATTTTTGCACGTTCTGTTGAGTGATAGCTTTTATAAAGCTCTGGAAATATATTCCCACCACAGTTTGGACTTTACACCCACAGAAATCATCCTTTACATCCGCATCCAAATCGGTTCACCGACAGACACACCCTCATACACCCTCACACACACCCTCCCTCACACACATACAATACAGACACCCTCACACACAATAGTGGTCAAACTTATAACACCCCTCATTTTGGGTTGGGGGTTAAAAAAACAAAAACGGTTGTATCTACTTACAGGTGCGGGATCTGCTCCGGAGAGAGGCGGTGCTTGTGGATAACAACATACAGTTCAACGGGGATGCACCATCACCGCAGCTCCTGGTCCTAGACAGAAGAGATGACCCGGTCACTCCACTTTTGAACCAGGTACCTACCAGGATTCACTTTTAATGCCTCGCGATATTCAAACATTATTGTATTCGAAACGGGTCTAATCGCGGTTGGTTTTAAGCAAAATTAATAACCTTTTTATCCCGAAGTTTCAGCCGCGTTACAACTGCCGTGGTTGCGGGTAGACTAGAGCGGCGAGTGTTTTAATTATTGTGGTGACGGTTGGGAAACTACCCTCACATCACTATTGTAATTTGCAGTGGGCCGGCACAATCAAACCCACAATAATTAAAACACTCGCCGCTCCAGTCTACCTGCGACCACGGCAGCTGTAACGCGGCCGAAATGTCGGGATACATTAGGTAATTTATTTTGCCTAAAACCAACCGCGATTCGACCCGCTTCGGTTGCGGTTTTCTAGCGAGTGTTCTTAGATATTTTTTATCAAAATCGTTTCAGCCGTTTATAAGATATGCTAACTTTAAGCTAACACGTCAGGGGTACTTTAAATTTAGTATTTATTAATGGAGAGAACTGCCCTACATTAAAGATTTATCTTTTTAAGCTTTGCCTTACTTTAAGGTCTATTTTGTACTCATTTTCCTAAATTGCCGATTTCAGGCACTGCAGCGCCGAGTGGTCTCTTCACCCATCCAGTGTGAGTGAAGGTGCCACTGGACGTTGTATAAATCATCTCATTACGTAGATGCAACGGCCTTAGTTTTTCTACATTAATATTATAAAAAGAAAAAGTTTGTAAGTATGTATGTTTGTAGGTTTGTAGGGGGTAATCTCCAAAACTACTCATCCGATTTAAAAAAATCTTTCACTAATGGGAAGCTACGTTATCGCTGAGTGCTATAGGCTATTTTTATTGTGATAACGGGAAAAAAACTAAGCCTCCGCGGACGAAGTCGCGGGCAAAAGCTAGTCGTAAAATAAACTGTACCCATTTCCCGTGTCCAGTGGACGTACCAGGCGATGGTTCACGAGTTGCTGACCATAAACAACAACCGCGTGAGCCTCTCCTCTGTCGCTGACGTGCCCGACGACTTTCGCGAGGTGGTGCTGGCTTCCGAGCACGATGACTTTTATGCCAAGGTAAAATGATTCGTTGATTTTAGTTTCACATGATTAAAAAATATTCACTGATTTTCGGTTAAAAACAGTAGTTCAGTGTCCATAGTTTTATTTATGTTTGTTTTTTTAAATTTAAACTTTCGTGAGTACTGCAGATTTTTCTATTAAATCACTGTTTTACTCACTAACTAATCACTGTTTTAATTTGTCGGTGTAGCCGACTAGTTTCGGTTCTCATTCGGAGACCTTCTTCACGGAGAAGGATTTTCTATGTTTGCATTGTAACTATAATTTATTGCCCAAGTTAAAAATCATTACACATTTTGAAAAGTGCGAGCGATCGGGCTGTAGTTGTACACACGACAGCACGTCAGAGTGTACACTTTTGTTTTAAAATCGCCCGTAACGTAAACGATTGGAGTGCTAGCGTGTAAAGGTCAACGTGCTGTCGTGTGTACAGTGGTGTCTTAAGAGGAGGATACCCCGTCCACTAGCGCCGCCAACGAAAAAAAATCTTTTTGGATGTTTTTTTTTTCTAATATGGGCCGTCAAATGAGAAAACTACAGGGTGCACTCTAAGTCGATAGCGGAACTTTAAGTAGGCTGTTTACTGATCAATACAAACAACTTGTACTAGGTGGCGACCGAAATGGAGCGAAAAAAAAATCAGCTGTTTCATACATTTGGCGCAGTACTGAGTCGACCTTTTGTATGGAACAGCTGATATTTTTCTCACTCCATTTTTTTCGCCACCTAGTACAAGTTGTTTGTATTGATCAGTAGATAGCCCACTTAAAGTTCCGCTATTGACTTAGGGTGGTATTCTAGAACGCTACTTAAACGCAGTTTAAACAGAGTTCAGACTGTCGATAAAGCAGTGCATGTTTTGATATGAAGGGAGGGATATTCAAATCAAAACATGCACTGTTTTATCGACAGTCGACACTACTAAACTCTACTTAAACTGAGTTTAAACAGAGTTCAAGGAGCTTTCTAGTTTGAACTGAGTTTAAACAGAGTTTAAGTAGCGTTCTAGTTTGAACTGAGTTTAAGTAGCGTTCTAGAATACCACCCTTAGAGTGCACCCTGTATTATTTGAACTATGATACATAGGTCTTTACATCTTACTTTTTTCTAGAACCTGACATCGAACTTCGGCGAGATAGGGCAGACCATCAAGACGCTGATGGACGAGTTTCAGAAGAAAGCCAAGAGTCATCAGAAGGTCGAGAGCATCGCAGACATGAAGAACTTTGTGGAGACCTACCCCCTTTTTAAGGTATTCAAATTTAAATAATATTTATTTCGGGAAACTCGCAATAATGTACAAAAAACTAAGGCCTTTGCATCTACGTAATGAGATGATTTACACAGAGTCCAGTGGCACCTTCACTCACACTAGATGGCTGAAGAGACCACTCGGCGCTGCAGTGCCTGGGACATTGTTTTAGATGGAGTAGGCTTGCCCAGCACCTATACCATCCTGACAGCTTAGTCGACCTAGCCCACAGGAAAGACAGGTCAATACGTGTGTAGCCAACTGAGCCGCGGGTTTCCTCACGATGTCTTCCTTCACAGTTACAATAATGTACAA
The DNA here is from genome assembly GCA_949319315.1 of Zelleria hepariella. NCBI lineage: Eukaryota > Metazoa > Arthropoda > Insecta > Lepidoptera > Yponomeutidae > Zelleria > Zelleria hepariella. Next base: position 11,201,874 of record OX439396.1, on the reverse strand, counting down.
GATAATACAAAATAACAAAAATAACACACACAAAACTTAAACTTTCGTAAGCACTGCACATTTTTATATCGCTTTTTATTCCGACAAAATAAAAGTAAGTGAAACCGTTAAAGCGATATAAAACACACAAAATTGAATTTAAAAATATTTACAAAACATCATTCCAAAATTGGACCCAAACAAAATTAAAAATATTTACAAAACATCATTCCGAAAATAGTTCAGCTGTATGCCGTCGGAAGCCGTCTTCAGACGGCGTTGATTTTCAGCTAGCCTCATGCCACTGATAAAGATAAAGATAAAGATAAATTTATTTCTCAATCCACAAATTACACTTATTTACATAGGTACACGGAAAATCAGATAGATAAGAATTTGTGAAAAGACTGGAGCCTAAACTAGATCAGAGATCTGTATCTCCTGATCTATTTTATATTGTCATCAATTAGGTACAAACCGACTGTATTTATAGCCACCCAATGCTGAGTGTAGGCCTGTTCCATTGCACTCCATTCTTTACGGTCTTGGGCTTTTCTCATCCAGTCTTTTCCTGCCACTTTGACCAGCGCCTGTACTGTCTAAAATCCACTCAACCTTTGAGTGTCAAAACACTTGAAAATAGCCCTTACTGAAATGAACAATCTTTTTTGACATTTAAAAACGGTTATTTGTAAGGTGGATATTTAGAGAATTCAGGGTGGTTCCTAAGCCGCGGGTTTCGCCACGATTTTTTCCTTCACTGTTAGCGAGTGGTTCTGCTACTTCAAATTTACAAATGTAACGTACATTTGTAAGGAAAAAATCGTGGGGAAACCCGCGGCTTAGTTGGCTCCACGTCATCTTTCCTGTGGACTAGGCCGACTAAGCTGTCAGGATGGTATATGTGCTAGGCAAGCCTACTACGTCTAAAACAATGTCCCAGGCACTGCAGCGGCGAGTGGTCTCTTCACCCATCTAGTGTGAGTGTGGCACCTTGCCAATGGACGCTGTATCAATCATCTCATTACGTAGATGCAAAGACTTTAGTTTCTATACAGTATTTCCTATTTCCTTCCAAAGTCTGATAGAATTCCAACCTCCCGAAATACTCCTGAACGTCTCCGAGCTAGAGCTCCCTTTTTTATGTAGCCTTTTTTGTGACCCACTGCTGGGCAAAAGCCTCATTTAACTTTCCAATTTATGACACAGTATTTTTTGGAATTCTTGTTTTTTTTCTATTTTATGAAATTGTCATCATGTTTCCCTCTTTAAAGGTTCGGCTGTGCGTTGTCTGTCTCTAGAAATAAATGAATAATAAAAATAATGTTTGTTTATTGGACCAAAAAGAAAATGTTACATTTGAATGAATCAATAAACACATACCTATACAGATATGCCCACAAAAGCACCCCTCTTTGTCAATGTACGGGGGGTATCAATGAATAATAATATACAATCAGTCTAAGCTTTTTGTTTGATTGACGTCCTCTATTTACAATAAGTAACTTTACATGGCGCAGCCGGTAGGATCCGAACCTACGCTCCCAAAGGGAATCTGATTTCCAAAATCTGATATCATGCATGTGTATTTTGGGCAAATAAATATTTTTTTTCAATTTCAATAAAAGTCTAACCTCCTCGAACAGAAAATGTCGGGCACAGTGACGAAGCACGTAACGGTGGTCGGTGAGCTGTCCGCGCGCGTCACGCGACACCGGCTACTGGACGTGTCGGAGCTGGAGCAGGAGATAGCCTGCCAGAGTGACCACGCCAAGCAGTTGCAGGTATGTTGTGTTACCCGGGAAATTGAGACTGTACCCCATTTGTTAAAATCGGCCAAGTACTTTAGTCTCTGTGAGGAAACATATGATGAATCAAACCTTATGAGCCTGGGGGATAGTTGTCTAACTTTTGAATAATTAACGCGATTCCTCAATTTGGTGTTTGAAGGTTCCTGACGAACTTCACACTGCATTTATTTGACACAAACTGTCATTTAAGTAAGGGAAAGGGATTGCGACTCGATTTTGAAAGATATGCAGTCCGGCAGGTGGAGCCTGAAAAAAAATCTAGCTTCTAAGTTAACGGAATCCAAAGATACGACAAAAATGGGGTCCTTATACGAGAAATGGTTGTTACACGACACAGAAACTAGCACCCTCTTTATTAGTTCCAAACCTCAACTAAACCTTAACTACTTTGCGGTATGGTTTGTCTTGAGTCTGACTCGCACTTGGCCGTTTTTTTTCCAAATAAATGCTCAGAATGGTGGTACCGAACCGTCGGTGCACGAGGCCCACTCGCAACTAACCATTTTTTTATTTTTTTAAAACAAACAATCCTCATTTTCACATTGTTTCGGTTCTGTTAAATTTTATAATACATTCTACCACTACTTATCTATTTTCTATTACCATCCGTGCGGGATGAGAATGGGATGCGACCTGTTGGAACTGAGACGCGCGCGGTAAGCAAACTCGCGGCGATGCAACCTTGTCAAAGAAAAATACAGTATATTTTCGATTGATTTCGACAAGGTACCATCCCATTCTCATCGCGCGCGGACTATGAGTGTTATTCTGTAATGTGCACACGCGATAAGTTCGTCTAACTTAGCGGGTTTGCTTGTCAGTTTGGCGGGTTTTTTTTTTTAATTTCTCCGCCAGCTATTGAATGAACGAATACGCCAAAAATGCGATTTCGCTCATTCAATTCACATCACTAATCGCCGTTTTGACGTTTCTTTCGTCTAACTTAGAGCATGTTTTGGCGGCCGTCTTCGTAGGTACAGCTAACTTTCGCTAAGTCTTCTATCGACTAGAAAACGTGATTAGAGAATTGGATTGAGCCACAGAAGGCTTTCATACCATCAAAGTAAGTACCCCACATCTTTATTTCATCAGAATTCGTTAGAAAATGTGGAAAATACTGCAAGTCAAAAAACAGATCAACTAACATCTTCAAGGCACTTTTTTTATCCAAAAGCAGTCCTCGCGGCCACATTCAAGCATGAAATCGTATTTTGTATACCTCTAGGCACATTTCTAGAGGTATTTCAGTATACGAATTGCAACTTTCTGCCTGTTGCGTCACGCATTTTGATCTTGTAGTTAATCTAGTTTCATGAACTCTGAAAGCTGTTTTTCTCTCTTCATTTACTTAATTTCAGTCTCTCATTACCTAGACACATACATACCTACTTATTTATTCATGGAACTTTTATTTTTCAGCATAATATATTTTGACAAGATGAAGAAATTCAAGTACCTACGTACCTAGAGTTGATACTTGAACACTAATCAAAAAGGATAACTTGACACGACAGGAAGAAAATCAAAGCCGGAGAGTTTGCGCTTCGATACTCTTTCCGCTTCGAGGCAAGTGTGCCTCATATGATCCTAGGTGGGTGTAATTTATTACTTTAAATAAAACTGTGACTATAGTCAGAGAAAGTGATTAGATTATCAGTGTCCGTGAATTCAAAAGGAAACATTTTGAACAAGTGCATTCTGTCGGCTCCAAAAAGGTTAGTTTAGGTTACACCGTAATCTGACCTAACCAAAATTTGATCAATATGGCACCAGATGGGTTAAGCAGGCCCTGGGCCAACCTCTTAGTTAGCTTTGTCTAGATGACAAAAAGCCACGGGCTGTTAGAGAATTGTATTGCCTGGCTCGGTCCGGAGGCAGATGTCGGTCTAGGCTATTGTTCTTGTAACCTCACAGGTAGATTCCTATGTAATATTTTAAGTCACCTAGGACCAGTATTGTAACCACTGGATATTCAAGTTTTGGTTACCCCATTGGTAATTGTTTCAATAAAACAAAAAGGGATATCTCATCTGCGGCTGAAAAAAAAAACCTTTTGTACAATCCTTATGTGTTTTTTTTTTCGTTACATTTCAGTGACTCAGGCAGAAGAAAAAGACGCGACTAGAGATGAAACAACAGGCCAGGACAACAAGCTATTAAATTAAATTTAATTTCAGAAGTTTTCTGTAAAATTATAATAATTAAGTTCCTGATTGAGTTTAATTCCCACTCAGACGTCCTTCTTTATATTTAATCATCTCTATATTTTTATTCAGTACAGTTTAATTTGCATTTTCAACTTATTACAATCTATTAACTAACTTCCTGAAAGTTATAAAGCAACCAGTTACATAATCGAAGCTATTGTATTTCTGCTATCACTCTTCCACAGGCGTCTCTTGTTAAAAATCTACTCACGTTGCTCTATTGTTTTTCAAATAGGTGGGTAAGGTAGGTATCTCATTAAAACGAATAATCTACAACTATTTCGTTTTATTTCATCATAATGTCCGAAATAAATGTTAGAGCAATATAGCATTTGGCTACGTGTCAAGCAACAAGGTACATACTCGAAGCTGTTTCGCGCTATTATTTTACAGGCGTCTCTTGCAAACAAACTACAGGGTGCACTTTAAGTCGATAGCGGAACTTCAAGGAGGCTGTCTACTGATCTCTACAAACAACTTGTACTAGGTGGCGAAAAAAATATCAGCTGTTTCATACATTTGGCGCAGTACTGAGTCGACCTTTTGTATTTTTATATCGCTTTAACGGTTTCACTTACTTTTATTTTGTCGGAAAAGCCGACATGTTTCGACTTCGTCCGGAAGTCTTAGTCATGGAGGAGGGATGGACGACGCGTTCGTCTTGAAACCGTTAAAGCGATATAAAAATGTGCAGTGCTTACGAAAGTTTAAGTTTTAAAACGACCTTTTGTATGGAACAGCTGATATTTTATTAGCTCCATTTTTTTCGCCACCTAGTACAAGTTGTTTGTATTGATCAATAGATAGCCTACTTAAAGTTCCGCTATTGACTTAGAGTGCACCCTGTAGGTACTCATGTCATTTAATGTCAAGAACATTGAAATTTTTCAAATAGGTAGGTATCTAAGTAAAACAAATCTTATCAACAAGTCTTTCGTCTTACTTATGTAATTAAGCATGGCTACTTTACATTTCGAAAAACGCTAGTTTAACGTGTAGGTATCGGTAGGTATTTACAGCGGCGGGCGGCAGATTCTGTAATGTAAAGGCATGGCTTCCTATTTGGGCTTCGTTGCGGTTCATTCTTTTTCTGAAAATAAAAAGCAATTTTGTATGTTATTAAAAATATAAAAATCCTTTTGGATGGTGCGAGAGGGTCCTTGTGTTTCCACTTAATAAGAATGAGGAAACCCACTAATAAGGAGGACCATATAACATCTAGGGGAGCACAATATCACAATAAAAGTTTTATCCCACTATTGGGTCGCTCGATCTCGCAAAATTGCAAGTATGAATTTTTCACTTACATTTTCGCAAAATCTAGGCCTTTCCCCTCGTAGCTTCACTGTTAGACTGTCTTCCAATTGTGTGCCCAATTAGTCTCCACTTTGATATTCCTTCCACGTCTTAAATTTGCTGAAAAAATGAAAAGTTTTTGTATGTTATTAAAAATATAAAAATCACTTCGGGTGGTGCGAGAGGGTCCTTCGATTTCTACATACTAAGAGTGAGGAAACCTACTAATAAGGAGGACCATATATCATCTAGGGGAGCACAATGTCAAGATAAAAGTTTTATCCTACTATTGGGTAGCGGCATCTCGCAAAATTGCAAGTATGAATTTTTCACTTACATTTTCGCAAAATCTAGGCCTTTCCCCTCGTAGCTTCACTGTTAGACTGTCTTCCAATTGTGTGCCCAATTAGTCTCCACTTTGATATTCCTCCCACGTTTTAAATTTGCTGAAAAAATGAAAAGTTTTTGTATGTTATTAAAAATATAAAAATCACTTCGGGTGGTGCGAGAGGGTCCTTCGATTTCTACATACTAAGAGTGAGGAAACCTACTAATAAGGAGGACCATATATCATCTAGGGGAGCACAATGTCAAGATAAAAGTTTTATCCTACTATTGGGTAGCGGCATCTCGCAAAATTGCAAGTTTTAGTATGACTCTTTTCACTAACCTTTTCGCAAAATCTAGGCCTTTCCTCCTTTCTGCCTTGGTTCCAGCTCATAGCTTCATTATTGGACTGTCTTTGATCTTTGATATTCCTTCTACGATATGAATTTGCTGAAAAAAAGAAAAGGTCACATCATAACTCACATGCTTCACCGTTAGAAATTGTTATGGGCAGCGATACATGGAAAGCCCTTGTGTCGGCCCCTGACTCCACGGAGGAGTAAGGACCACCTACGAAGAAGATGGGTTGGAATCGGTTGAATGTTGAAGATTTTAGGGTTTCTTTACATATTATTATTATTATTCACCTCTCGCAAAGAAACTGTCCACCAGCCACTTTCTTTCTCTTTATTTCAAACGTTTTCAGGTATAATTAACTTGCCAAGAAACCAAACAATTTGAGGCGAAAATAATAATATTACGAAACGTCAAATTCCACACAAACACAGATTATAAGTTTTCAGTTTTTAAGTTGCACCACAGAGCAGAAATTGTCATTTATCGCCGTCCCACCTAGCTAAAGCCCAGTGTATACGCACCTTTATTCTGAATGAAGTTTCATCCATCGATCACAGATTATATGGAAATTTAAGCGTTCATGTGAATTTAGTGGAAGTTAGAGGGCTTTTTGGCGGGTGGCACTTCATAGAATAGCACTCTATATCTATTATTTTCCAAGTTTGGTATCTTGAGATACAGAATACAGCTGTATTCTAGTTCAGGCACCGTGTACATTTTTACCCAAGCAATATTTTTGTTATCTATATATATAAAAGGCTTAGGTTGACTGACTCATCACGCTACAGCCCAAACGGCTGAACCTATAAGTATGAAATTTGGACAAAAGTTGCGTTATATGGTGGAGGGTTCATTTAAGAAGCGATTTTTTTTTATTTAACCCTTAAGTGGGTCAAAATAGGGCTGAAAGTGTGTATGGGAAAAAATTTTTTTTTGGTCTTTTGTTCTTAAATCTTGCTTTTTTGTACTTTTTTTTTAAAATGACTTGACACCTATTTCAGATTTTTTCTCATTTCTATGTTCTTAAGGGTTAAAATGGGTGCCAAAGTTTTTCGATTTTTTTCACCAGTTACGATCAATGCTGGAACAAAACCGCTAATGCCACAGCAGTGAAAATTTGACAATAGTTGTAATTTGTAGACACGCTAAGGGTTAAGACAGATTTACTTCAAGTTTAACCCTTAAGGCGGTAAAAATGGGGTCCAAAGTTTGTATGAAAAAAAAAAAAATTTTGTCTGGATTTACTTGCAACTAAGAATTCGTATATTAAATCAAAAATAATTTAACACCTGTTTTAGCTTTTTTCTAATTTTAGCCGTTTAAGGGTTAAACGAGGTTGAAATGTATGAATATTTTTCGTGATGTAGTGTCAACGTCGGGCCCAAACCATTTAAGCTACAACTATGAAATTGAAACTGCAGTAGCATTTTGTAGCAAAACTACCCACCATGAACAAAAAAATATAATTTTAACCCGTCAAATGCCCAAACCGGGGTTCAAAGTTTGTATGAAATAAAATTTTTTTTTGGTCCGATTTACTTGAAATTTAGTATTTGTATATTTAATAAGAAACAATTAAATACGTGTTTCAGCGTTTTTCAAAATTCTGCCCACCAAAGGGTTAAAAGGGGTAGAAAAGTTTGAAGATTTTTCCTGATTTAGTATCAATGCCAGGCCTAAACCATTAAAGCTACAACTATGAAATTGAAACTGCAGTAGTGTTTTGTAGCAAAACTACCTACCATGAAGAAAAAAATATAATATTAACCCTTCAAATGCCCAAACCAGGGTTCAAAGTTTGTATGAAATAAAATTTTTTTTTGGTCCGATTTACTTGAAATTAAGTATAAGTATTCTAAATCAGAAAAAAACAAACACGTGTTTCAGCGTTTTTCTCATTTCAGCCAATGAAGGGTTAAAATGGGTGGAATTATTGAAGTTTTTTTCCTGATGTAGTAGCAATACTGGGCCCAAACCATTGAAGCTACAACTTTGAAATTGAATGTGCGGTTGCATTTTATAGTATTACTGCCCACCATCAAGAAAAAAATATAATTTTAACCCTTCAAATGCCCAAACCGGGGTTCAAAGTTTGTATGAAATAAAATTTTTTTTTGGTCCGATTTACTTCAAATTTAGTATTCGTATACTAAATCAGAAATAATTAAACATGTGTTTCAGCATTTTTCTCATTTCAGCGAATGAAGGGTTAAAATGGGTGGAAACGTTGAAGATTTTTCCCTGATATAGTAGCAACGCTGGGTCCAAACCATTTAAGTTAGAACTTTGAAATTTTAACTACAGTTGCGTTTTATAGCAAAACTACCAACCATGACGAAAAAAGTAATAATGTTAACACTTGAAATGCCCAAACCAGGGTTAAAAGTTTGTATGAAATACATTTTTTTTGTCTGATATACTTGAAACTAAGTATTCGTATGCTAAATCAGAAATAATCAAACACGTGTTTCAGCAATTTTCTCATTTCAGCGAATGAAGGGTTAAAATGGGTGGAAACGTTGAAGATTTTTCTCCGATGTAGTAGCAATGCTGGGCCCAACCCATTTAAGTTTCAACTTTGAAAAACTACAGTTGCGTTTTATAGCAAAACTACCAACCATGAAGAAAAAAGTAATAATGTTAACTCTAAAACGGCCAAAACGGGGTTCAAAATTTGTATGAAATTATCATTTTATTCGGTCAGATTAACTTGAAACTAAGTAGTCGTGTATATAATCAGAAATAATAATTAAACTCATGTTTCAGCATCAAAAAGGGTGGAAACATTTTAAGAGTTTTCCTGATGTAGTTCAATAACAATGCCGGAACCTTTAAAGCTACAACTATTCAATGAACATTTAACTACAGTTGCGTTTTATAGCAAAACTACTAAGCATGAAGAAAACAATAATAATGATAAACCTAAAACGGCCAAAAAGGTTCAAAGTATGTATTTTTTTTTTGTTGGATTCATTTGATCTTTACCAATTTGGTCACACACATACACAACACATACACTTCCACGCTGAAACTGCACGACGGATTTGGATGACATTTGGAATAGAGATAGCTTATAAAAATACACACCCATGACTCTATTCATGCTAATTTGATAATGGTGAAAGATGTACCCAGGCAACTTCTTATAAGTCTTCGCGGACGAAGTCGCGGGCGAAAAGCTAGTTATGAATATGTAGTAAATAAGTTTTATAGAAAATAAATAAATTTAATTTTGAATTTCTTCCACAGCACCTGAAGCGACTGATCGCCACCGAATCCATAAGGCACCTCGACGCGGCGAAACTAGTCGCCCTGTACGCGCTCCGGTACGAAAAACACGCAAGCTGCGGAGTACAAGGGTTGCTAGAGGCTCTGAAGGCGCGCAAGGTGCGTATTTGCGCTTATTGCGCTTGCTTCAGTCACGCTCCTGTCACCTAACTGAACACGCCCCTTTTATCATTAGCCGTTTTTTTTATGTAATGTGTCTATTTTTGTGTTTTAACGTAGGTAACTAGTGGTTCGCCCCGAACTACGAACTCGCGACCCTATATCTCAGCAACCTCTCGACCGATTTGGCTCATGTTCGAACTTAATAATTCTCCTTTTCTTCCTCTAATTCTTCCAAGTTATCGTCGAACGAACATTCATACATACATACAAACATACATAAATATATACATACAAACATACAAACGCCGGATTGTTCCAGTAGACTCGGAGAACTTCGCTCGCTCGTTCAATAATGATAAATAAACTTTTTTCACTTTCACTTTGATCTATACCTAAACCTCAACCGCACGATTCACGCACAAATCAATGGTACGGTCGGCCACAATCTCAGATACCCCATGGCAGTTCTTACCGCGCGCGGCATAAGCGGCTTTGATACAGGTCGCGTCATGTAAAAAGAACGCTAAAAAAAGTGGACGGGGTGTGTTTGCGCACGGTTACACTCGCGCACGTAAGCACTAGCACTATTGTTTTATTTTTGGACTAGCCATATAGCTACTAGCTACTTATACTAGCTATAGCTACTACCTATACCAGCTACACAGCCTATACAGACCGATAAATCGCCTAATGCGCAGGGGCCTTAGCCTGTAAAACAATAGTGCCAAAATTGGCTCCCGGTTGACGGTTTTAATTAGGATTTATTAATGCTGTCGGTCCAGTGTCGGTCCTTTTAATGTTTTTGTAGTACAGCAAAGAATATTATGAGTCTAATTCTAGAGGATTAGTTCGCTGGTTGTAGCAGAATAACGAAAAAAATCTCGGTTTTGTCCTTCTACCTGGGACGCCATTGATACGCCATTGTGTTACAGGCTAAGGGCCCTGCTCGACCGGTAGCGTTCTTTTTACATGACGCGACCTATAACTAACTTGTTCGTTTCATTTCCAGACACCAGACGAACTCATAGCTCGGGTATTGGACGTGTTGGAGTACGGAGGCGCGCACGCACGACAAACGGATCTATTCGGACTACACGACGCTGTCAACATTACTAAGAGATTTTTCAAGGTATTCTTACTCCCAAGCCTTTTCTGGTTTATACTAGTTTGTGGTGATTTAGCTCCGCGCCTTGTCTTTCCTGGGGCTTCATTGTCTAACTTTTGAATCTATCGCGATCCCTTTCAATGGTATCGCGATCATTATCGTGATTGCAACTTTAGAATGGAATTGATCACAATCGCTAACAGAACGAATGAGTCGAAACGCCATACAAATGGAATGATATTGTGTGAAAGATTTTGCTATTTTCTTCAATCCATATCCTTAAAAATAATGTCTCAGGCACTGCAGCGCCGCGTGGTCTCTTCACCCATCTAGTGTGAGTGAAGGTGCCACTGGACGCTGCATAAATCATCTCATTACGTAGATGCAAAGGCCTTAGTTAACCTTCAAAATCGAGTCCCAATCTCTATGCCTATCTCAATCTCTTGCAATAACAGTTTGTTTCTTAGATCAAATAAATGAAATGGTGTATATTTTCAGGGTCTCAGCGGTGTCGAGAACATCTACACACAACACACGCCCCTTCTGAAGGACACAATAGAGGACCTACTCAAAGGGAAATTGCGCGAAAACCTCTACCCTACCCTGGGTAAATAACCTTCATTATCTTATCTTATCAGAATGGGGCCAGGCTGAGAGCCCGGGACACTTCGACCCAGTGGGATCTTTTGTGTCACCCCCGTCCTTATTCCTGAATGAATGAAATGAATGAAATTTATTATTAAGACGCTGGGCATAGTGAATCGCCAGCGCGCAAAGAAAAATGCACAAAATCGATTCCTGTATCGAATACACTAAACAAATTGAAAATGTTCACATATCCAACCCTAGAATTAGGTGAGACCTATCTAAAACAGCCAGCCAGTTTCGTGTTGACATTCATAAACTTATAGAAGATATTTTGCTTGAAAAAAAATAGGTAAAAAAACTTTTTAAGTTAAACGGTTTTATGTTAAACATACATTGCAATGTTTAAGATAAATGTACTAAAAACCAAAAAATAATAAAATAGATACATTCGTGGGAATTATAAACATATGCATAGACTAGACTAAAATAAAACCGTGGGGCACGTCAGTCTTAAATCTATCTTAAATCTTAAATCTTATATCTACAAAACAAACATTTTAATCAACGATTGTAGACAATTGACGTGCCCCACGGTTTTATTTTAGTCTAGTCTATGCATATGTTTATAATTCCCACGAATGTATCTATTTTATTATTTTTTGGTTTTTAGTACATTTATCTTAAACATTGCAATGTATGTTTAACATAAAACCGTTTAACTTAAAAAGTTTTTTTACCTATTTTTATTTTTTTGTTTTTAGTTTTTATTTCGCATTCTGTTTATCAGCCATTTGGTAGCGGCGGCCATCTTAGATTTCAATTTTGCATAGTATATTGTATTTTGCTTGTTGAGCCCTTTCATTTGATACCCATATTGATAGGATTGATAAAACCTACGTTATCCGCCATTTTGTAGCGGCCGCCATCTTGGATTTAAATTTTTTATAGTATATTGTATTCTGCTTGTTGAGCCCTTTCATTTGATACCCATATTGATGGGATTAATAAAACATAAATTATCCGCCATTTTGTAACGGCGGCCATCTTGTATTTATAATGATAATGAATAAACATAATTGTATTGTCACCAAAATCCAAAGTGTATACAAAATTTCAGATTAATCGGTTGACAGGAAGAGGGTGAAATTTGAATTACTAAATTTGACCCAAGAATAATAAATAAAACAAACGGGGTGAGCTAAATAAAACCGTTTAAAAAAAAAATAGGCGGCGCACTTTTTTTCAAGCAAAATATCTGGCAATCTGTTATGGATATCAACATGAAACTGGCTGTGTTAGTTAGGTCTCAACTAATTCTTGGGTTTGATATGTGAACATTTTCGATTTTTTTAGTGTATTTGATACAGGAATCGATTTTGTGCATTTTTCTCTGCGCGCGGGCTATTCACTATGCCCAGCGCCATAATGTGTTCCAAAAAATACAAGATACAAGATTTCTGGTGTACAATAAGGTGTTCTCTATCTATCTTTACATTTAGTTGTGCGACATGGTACTCACGGTAGGCAAAAAATCTGTGTTGTGAATACCAGTGCCTGCTCAGGACGTGCAAAGACCGAGGTCATAAGCTTTAGAACGTCACCGAGGTTGAGGAACTTATATTCTTCCGGTCTAGGATATGCTACCCCGAGAAGACTCATGCGTTTACCTTCACTTGCTCTGAAGCTTAATTGCAACAAACTAAATCCCATAGAATCCGCATTACGTATAAAATCACAATAAAAACTTGTCCCCACAGAAACAAATGATATCAGCAATAGAACAATACGAAACATCATTTCGACCATACGTCTAATATTCGAATGTCAACCTTATTGCATTAGTGTACAGTTTTACTTTAATTGCATAGACTACGAGCAAATAAGCTCCCAAAGGCAGTTTGGAAATCTATTTTTCCAGACAAATTTCAGAGTTCCATGTTGTATCTAGTTTTATCCTTGATCGAAGCTTAATTGTGTAACTTTTGAATCTATCGCGATCCCTTTCAATGGTTTCGGGATCGTTATCGTGATTGCGACTTCAGAATGGAACTGTCTAAGTTGTAAATCGCGATCGCTAACAGAACGAATGAGTCAAAACGCCATACAAATTGAACGATATTGAACATATTTTTCCGAAAGATACAACTGTTTCAAAGAAGTAGTAGCTGGACTACGGCCCGGTTTCTGAATTGAGAATTTTACCAAGTAAATACTTAACTATCGTTCTGTCACGTTCTTTTGTGAGAAATCCGCAGAGGCAGAACGATATTTAAGTGCTTGCTTAGCGAATTTCTCAAATCAGAAACCGGCAGTACAACTATTTGCCATAATTCTAGGGTCGGCGGACTTAACCACATAAGTCCTATACAATTTCTATAGGACTTATGTGGTTATGTCCGCCGACCCTAGAATTAATCTCAGGTATTGCAAAATATTCTCAACATTGTTCTAATGAACCGTTTTAAACTGACACCGGCAGTCAAATAACGCTTTTTCCCACAGATTCACAGATTAGAAAGTACTAGTACTAAAGATACACAAACACCACAGATAAGAATCAGGCTTGCCATGTTCAATCGGTAAAAATGCCGTGAATTGCATTTTTTATTCTTGAAAGCAAAAACATTGATAGTTTTGGATAAATATAGAATAGGTAGGTAGGATACTGACATCAACTACGTGATGCGATAAAATTTGCAAGCAATGAATTGTGTTTCTGGTTATTACATAATACAGCAACTTGTCGTACCGTTGGCAACACTGGTGAAATTTCAAATGACTCAGACTGAGCGCCATCAGTGGAGAAAAAAAGAACTACGTTTTTTTTTCTGAAAACGTGCCATTAGAAATAAACCGTAGTGAGCGTCGACTAAATAATTTTCGACATTATGAGCGTTAGGCGTTTTGAGCGAAGGATTTTTTTGTCATGGTGTACAGTAGATAATATTCTTTTCTTTTTTCACAGGTGGCGACGATGGCTACGGCCGCAAGCCGCAGGATGTCATCATCTTCATAGTAGGGGGCGCCACCTACGAAGAGTCCTTGGCGGTTCAGCAGATCAACCAGAACTGGCCCGGAGTCCGCGTGGTCCTTGGAGGAACCACCGTACACAACTCGCAGTCGTTCCTCGAAGAGGTCAAGTCCGCAATGCAAGGGGTACATCGGACGCACACGAGGCATATTAAGAGTGTGTGAACGGGGGCTTTCATAATGATGAGCTAATAGGTTAAACCTTTGTTTTTTTTTATTTACACTTACACCCTGTTTCGTCAACGCATAAATTACGAAAAAAGCGAACAACACTCAAGTTAAACTCTAAATACATGGGTTTGAAGTTCTAGAAACCCAAAAAGGCGATTAATTGGAGATTTGACACATTTATAACAATATTGCTTACCAAGTGTTAGTGGCTATTTCAGCAACCCAAATCCGTTTAACTCTAGTGTTATTCGTCTGTTTAGTAATGTATGCGTTGGAGAAACTGGGTGTGGACACAGATCAACCAGAACTGGCCCGGAGTTCGCGTGGTCATTGGAGGAACCACCGTACACAACTCGAAGTCTTTCCTTGAAGAAGTCAAGTCCGCAATGCAAGTGGTACACCGGACGCACACGAGGCATATTAAGAGTGTGTGAACGGGGCTTTTTTTCAACGATTAGTTAGACTAATTAACCCGATAATGTTAACGCCTTGTTTGAAGGGGTATCTCCGGGTGTAGCTGAACGTAAGTACAGCATTATTTAAGCCTTCCACCGTCTAACTCGACCGTAGGTCAACAACATCAAAACGAAAGGCGCCAGTTGGCCTAGCACACGAAAATAATAAAGGCCACATCTTTCTGTACTTAGATCAAAAGAGTAAGTGAGATATATTTATAAACCCACAGTTATGGGCTATCGTATTCTTGTACTACGCCAGCAGATAAGTGGTTTTAACCTCAAATTCAAATACTTACCTGTATGAGGCGTTTATAGTGGTAATTTATGTTTGTTTACTGTGATTATTTTTATAAGTTTGAAATTAAGCATTGTATCATACCTTAGTTAAGAATTTATATAATAATAATATTATCAACTATAAATAAAAACGTAATTTATTTAATCAAGTCTGTTTCTTTGTGTTGTTAAGGCGCTTTACAAAGTATCAGAAAATTCATGGTTTATCATGACAATTTGATGTACATTGTGTAGCCCATTAGACATTAGAAAGGTTAGCTTACTAACGGCCTACTCAATGTATATCAAATAAAATTGTCCATCTAGATTTTTAAATCAATTGTTCAATTATTATTATTGTACCTAGTTTTATGAATCTGGCCTAAGACAATAATTGACTCATACTATTACCTACTATAGTCTATAAAATATAGCTTGAGCTCTGTGACAGATGTCAAAGTGGTAACTCATCGTACGACAATAATTTTGCACCAATGAAGTATGAGATTATCGTAGGGTAAATTTACCGTTAAAAAATTCGGAACTTCATGGTTATGATTTCGATGACAGCTGTCACAGAGCTCAAGCTATATTTTACAGACTATAGTCTTTAATTTCCATGATTTTTTTCTAAAGCACTATCAAACCCCTCAATCAATATTTTCCAAAGTAGGTAGCGCCGCTTTTCTACACTAATATTATAAAGAGGAAAGATTTGATAGTTTGTTTGTATTGAATAGGCTCCGAAACTACTGGACCGATTTGAGAAATTATTTTACCCTGATGAACGTAGGCTACTTTTTACCGCGGGAAAATGCTTAATTCCTACTAGTCACTGCGGACGAAGTTGCGGGCGAAAAGCTAGTTTTTTATATTTTGAAAGTGCAGTGAATGCTACAACCCTACCAAGTAATAGTTCATGGAATTCAGTGTTTAAAGTAAAAGGACGGTGAGGTATAATTTTCAACATTTATTTTGTATAACAACTAACAATACATTCCATTGATCCGCTATTTACATTATGAGCATGAACTAAACATTTGTGAGCGACAAACTATACAATACCAATAACCTGTCACAGCTAAGGGGTAATCAGAGGCACCAAGGTCTGTTTCAAAGACTTTAGGCCGGCTACATACAGGCGGATTTTTTCTGTAACGTAAAAACTTATCAGGATTCCGAACGCAGTAACTGAAAATTACGTACGGAAATGACTGTATGTGCGTGGTAGGTCCATAGATTTGTATGCAGTTACTGCGTTCGGAATCCTGACTAGTTTTTTTCCGTCCAGAATTCCGTCCGTACCTATGTGGCAGGCCTAAAACAATTATGTTCTCAATTCGACGCGTGTTGTTTTTTAGGCAGGTAGTTGTTGTATCAATTTTACAAGTGTATTTTTTGAGAGATCGAAACGGGGAACCAACAACTGTATCCATCGATCTACCCACTGAGCTATCACAGCATAGCGTAATATTCATAGAATTATTTTTCTATCCAGATGGCACTCTGAGAAAGTTACACTGTATGAGCTGTCGCTCAAAAATCCATATTAAAAGTAATGTAACGTCTAAAATACACATTTGAGACATTTGTCACCTGTAACCACGGTACCGGCGCCACGATTGCGTATCTTGCAGTTCTAAAGCAAGGGACCTTAGCCATATGGGCTCCCAGTTGACAACTTCAATTACGATTTATTAATTCTGTCGGTCCTTTTAATGTTTTTGTAGTACAGCAAAGAATATTCTGATTCTAATTCTAGTGGATTAGTTCTCTGGTTGTAGGAGAAAAACGAGGAAAACGTGGTTTTGTCCTTCTGCTGGGACACCATCGACACGCCATTGCGTTACAGGCTAAGGCCGCTGCACCACATTGTTAGTTCCCGATTGCTCCGGCCGGGCCTTGAGCCGTTTTCAGCACAAATTCATAAAGCATTTCATAGATGGCGCCTCCAGGCGTGGCCATAGAAGAACTCGAATACGGCTGTCAAATTTCGCTTACCACAGATTAATTTTGACAGCCGTATTCCGGTTGTTCTCTGACCGAAGGGCAGACGAGCAATAGCGAATCGGGAAGTGAGCGAGCCTTACAGCTCCAGTGCTTGCCAGGAGAGCAAGTAGCCTGCTTAACGGGTGTCCCGAGCGGGGATTGAACCGTTAGCAGTTTTACGAATTGCGAGTTGTGAGCAGACTCGCTGCTCCGGCACCTTCCTGGACAGAAGGTAGTGGAAAGTGGAAACATGCATCCACGAGCCACTCGCAGAGTACCGAAGCACAAGCTAAGGCGGCAAGACCTACCGCACATAGGTCCCGGCACTCGGTTTCGATCGTTTGTTGGACTTAGTGTGCCCTTTTCATGACCTAAGCTGTCGGTAAAAGGGCCACTATAATAAAAAAAAAGGTAGTCTGGAGAGGGAAGTGTTCTCTGACCCGAGATAAATGGCGTGGCATCGTAAGGCGCGCAACATCGGCCACTGATAATACTGCATGTGGACCACAACCGCTCTGACAAGAACGTAACGACGATGAAGAAGAAGATTCCGGTTATTCTATAGCCACCCCTGTAGGCGCCATCTATGAAATGCTTTGTGAATTTGTGCTGAAAACGGCTCATTTCAAGAAAATGCGAAGTGACGATGAGTTTTTGACGAATTGAAGCAGATAACTGCAAATGGGCAGGACACCTGGCGAAGCGGGAAGATGGCCGGTGGACAAGGGACAGAGTGGCGTCCAAGAGTAGGACGGTGGTAAGTAGAAAGACCAGCTGCCCGATGGTCGGATGACATCGTTGTGTCGGCGGAGGGTCCATGGATGCGGATGGCGAGGGACCGTGAGAGGTGGCGCGAGGGGAAAAAGGCCTATACCCAACAGTGGGCAGAGGTGGACTGTTGATGGATGGATGGATGGACTGCAAAATACGTAATCAAGGCTCGAATGGGCTTACGTCGATAAAGATATTGATGATGTGGTAAAGTTTAGTTCGCTTTCTAAAACTTCACAAAATCATGTGTAATTATGTTACTTCTGTAACATTATTCTCGTCAACAATACGTTACAAATGTTATGAGATTTCTGTACAATATTTAGCTAATTTATTCTCAATTTTGTGACCATTTTGTACGTAATTCAGCACTGTTTATTGGAGTATCAACAATTATTTAAGGCACTTTAGATCTACATTACAGATATTGCTTTTACTAAATTATTCTAGTATTTTTTCATCTTTGTACCTATCACATTTTGCTACATACCACTGTTATTCACTAGGGCAAGCGCAAACATACTTCTTACAACTTAACTAAATGTCTTGTAAAAGTTCACACTACTTCTACTTTTGATATTTCATGAAAAAGTGAATTTGTCACATAAGTAATTTCAGATCGTCGAACACAAGTCACAAAAGATTTGACTTAAAAAACCTAAAACCACCCAAAATACCGAAAACCTTAGGTATGTAATTTTCCTCTTTAAAAACATAATAGTTTAATAAAATAAAAAAAAATTCCACACCCGCTTTTTCCGACACTTGTTAGGAAAAATATAAAAATAAATTCGATTACTTATTATATTTACAGTTTACACAAGTCCTTGCGTAATATTGTTTTATCAAAGTATATTTTTACAAGTACATTTACAGATTCGGTGAATCAAAAGTTAAACTTTAGTAGAAGGTGGAAGGAAGTTTTAAAATAGCAGCACTATAAATATGGGGGTAGGTAATACAAATACCGTAAAATACTATAAATCAAGTAGAACCTTCCTTCAATTTGAAAAACGACAAAACTGTCATGGTGTCATTTTGAACATCAAAAAACAGCACAACTCCAGGAACCTGAATGCTTAGGCAACACCTAAATATGTGAATACCACTGATATACAATACAATGTATAAATGCTATTCAATGTTAAATATTGAACACATAAAATGCTTGGTGTTTGCACAGTAAATAGAAGAATATAAAAGCACATTCATGCATCACGAATATTCACGATTGTTGACTTATTAAATACAAACTTATTCACTTAAAATATTAAGAAGAACTCACTTCAGAGTTGGGGACAAATTCTACTATATTCACGGTTGTTTATATGAATTAATCGGAGCAACTTGAAGCCATCCGAATGACACTTAAACGAATCGATTATTTCTATTAGAATCCTTCGAATAGCCTCAGTATCCGAATATGGTAGAAAATGGCAAATAAATCTAGCACAAAACGTGATGCCACTTGTCAATCCAGTGAGGGAGCGAAATGCATATATAACACATTATCAAGTCAAGATCTTTGTGCTTCTAAGATTGATTAATACAACTTTAAGAAGTCTTTGTATTTCCTAATTTGGCATCCATAAATCATTGAAGTTCTACTTTTAGTTTCAGTAGGTACACTTTTCTTCGATGATAAAATTGTGACACAGTAGAACCTTTATTTAGGATATTACTAATAACTAAAACGCCTAATAAACAAATATATATATACAGGGTGTATCAAAAAGGCCGAAAGTAGTGACGAGGGGTCGCTAAGTCAAACAAGCAACTTTTACTTTTTTTTTTGGGCAAACCTACAGCCGATACAAAGGTTTAGCATAAAAATAATACGGCAGAAGGCCAATAACAAGTCTCCGCTGCTAGCAACGGCTATGAGTCCAAATGCGAAATTCGAATAAAATATCAGCTGTTCCATACTAAAATTCGATAACTTTCTTACACACCGTTATAAGATTTATTCTACATTTAGTAACGGTAAGTTTAAAGAATTCTAAGGTAAGATCGTCTTTTCCACACTAGCTGGGTGAAGTGAGCACACAGCTAACCGTTGTTCTGGGGTATTAGATGCAGTTTACCTTCACACTGCGTCTAAAAGCCCAGGGTAACCCCCTGAAGGAAAACACTCATTTTGCAAATTTCGCATCTCCTATCCTCACAAAGTCATCCTCGACGTAAGGCACGAGATTTCTGCGAGTAGTTTCTTTTTTCGCTCGACTTGACTCGAGTGGTCGGGAGCAGTAGAGATCGAAATGACATGAGATTTTTCTTTCGAGATGTGTCGCATGCGAGATTCCCGAGACTTTACCCCTAACTAGAGTCTAGCATGTAGGGCCATATCGAGGTCTACAGGGTGTGTCATAAAGGTCCTGTGAGACTGAAAGGAGTCGCTTAACTCGCCAATACAAGCTACTTTTGAACGTTATACCATAGTCGCGTCTTGCACTTCAGCTCAGAGATTAAATTTCAACAATAAATTACTTAAGACTAGTGTTTACTGCGCTAACTCCCATACAAACCATACAACGAACAAGTCATTTTGCACACTATTATCCGATTTCGATGATTTTGGTGTTAATCGTTTATGTAGATTTTTATCCATGTCTAACATTTTTCCTTTTTTTTAATTCGTTATAGCTGAAACGTATTTTTTTTTATTTAGGGGTAGCAAAACGACTTCTTCGTTCACACTCCGTACGGCAAAGCGCGCGGTAGTCGCTTCTCTTAACACTTAGGCCCGGTTTTTGAATTGAGAATTTTACTAAGTAAATACTTAAGTACTTAAGTTCTTTTGTGAGAGATCTGCAGAGTCAGAACTATACTTAAGTTCTGGTTTAGCGAATTTCTCAATTCAGAAAGCGGTAGTAAAACTTGCGCTTCCCGGGTCCTTAATGGCCGGTGAGTGTGGCGACGGTGGTCGTCGTGGCATTTGCGACCATAAGGTCTAGGTGCAAGGCTGCAATGTCGCTCGGCTTGAAGATGAGCGAGCCCCAGGTCGGGTAGGCGCCCCAAACGATGAGTGTTGTGATAATCTTGGGGCCGATGCCACCAAAGGCCTGCGGGGGAAGGTGGATGGTGAAATCAGGATCTCGACCGGCTGGCATGTCAATCGCTCGCTTACATTTTTAAGATGAAATACGTCTCACAACTAGCGCCGCCAATGAAAAAAATCATATCTTTTTTGGATGCGTTTTTAGCAAAAAACGCTCCTGTGACGTCTTATGTCAAACGATTGCAACGTGGCGGGAAATTCAAAATTTTCAATTTTTTTAATTTTGTAGCTAAGCTGAGCTATTTTTGTTCAGCGAATTTTCGTTCGCGGCAACAACATAGTATTATTTTCATTATTGTAAACAACTAAACAACAAAAATTTAGCCGATTATGTGTTCTGGTATACGAAGCAGTGGCACTGGCCAAGAAACTTGTTGATGACCAGAACACATAATCGGCTGAGTGATTGCTGTTTTGTTGTTTACAATATAGAAAAGAATACTATGTTATTGCCGCGACCGAAAATTCGCTGAACAAAAATAGCCCAGTTTAGCTACAAAATGTAAAAAAAACTTTGAAAATTTTGAATTTCCCGCCACGTTGCTATCGTCCCACCTTAATAAATTTTTGTCCATAATTTCGTGGTGGGAATGTGGGCCACGCCCCGGCCACTATCGCGTTGCATACAGGTTGTTAAAAGACCGCCAACAAAACGGGAAACTACGTATTCTCCTCATCATAACGTACATTTTTTGCCCAAGGAACTATGCCTGAGAAATCAACGGTTTCCGAGATAATGAGGTTCGAAGCGAAATGATATAAATTTATTTTTTCCAGAATTTTTTATCATTTCTTTTCAAGGAGCCATATTTTTTTTATATCTGTTGCAATAAACGATGTTAAAATTGCAACCCGCAATGTATTCCAAACATCGACATCTCCAGCGTAAGTGGTATAAGTTTATGCCTACGCTTGCGCAAAATGACTTCGCTGCGTTACACGTCCATTGCGTGACAAAATATTTTCCAAAATTGTAATCTAAAAATCCAAAATAATTTCCCAGCAGTATTTTGGAAGGAAAAAGTATTTTGTTTTGGTGTCTAGTATGCGTACCTTTCGGGTCTGTCAGCGGTCTTTTAACACCCTGTATGTGAGGGTTAGTACACAAACAAGGTGACTCACCATCTTGGCGGTGGGTATATGTGCCACGCCGGCCACGATGGCGTTGGGCGGGGTCCCCACAGGCATATGGAAGGCCATGGAGCAGGCCAGCGTCGCCGGGATCATCAGGTAGCGAGGGTCCATGTGGAGCGTGCGAGCCTGGAGGGCAAGAAAGTGACGAATTTAGGTCTGTGACGAATTGGATTCCCAAGTAAGATTTAGGGGTTCCACAAGATCTATTTTAGAGCTGTTTCGATTCCTTCTACAAAAGAGGTCAAATAAACAGAAATTATTAGCGAGCACGGGCAGTAAGGTTAGCTATCGCGGGGTTCCACAAGATCTGTCTTAGGGCCATTTCTTTTCATGTTTTATGAAAATTATTACCCTATCAAATGAAGTACGAAACAAGTCAAATTGACAGAAACTTGAAGTCAAATTGATAGCTACATTCGTTGGATTATCAAGTAAGATTAGGGGTTCTATTTTAGAGCTGTTTCTATTCCTTCTACAAAAGAGGTCAAATAGACAGAAACTTACCAATCATTAGCGAGCACGGACTGTAATGTTATCTATCGCGGGGTTGCACAAGGATCTGTCTTAGGGCCATTTCTTTTCCTAGCGTGTAGACATTATTTAGCCACTGTTGTTGAATTCCCAGTTGAGATAGGAGTTCCACGAGGATCTATATTGGAGCCTATTCTTCTCCTCGCGTGTAAAACTGATAAAAACACGAAACTTACCATATTAGCGAGCACGGGCAGTATAAGGTTGGCTATTGCGACGTTGGAAGTGAACTCCGTGATGAACTGGGTCACTAACACCACGACCAGCAGCACGAGCCAGGGGGGAAGTCCCTCGAGACCCTTCAGGGAGTCACCGATCATCTCGGAAAGCTTCGTCTGCTTGCTGCCCTCGGCTAAGGCGAAGCCGCCGCCTGAAGAACGAAATTTGAGTCAGAGTTGTGACACAAGCGAATTGCAAATTATCGCAGGCGCTATTGTAATGATCTCTTGGTCATTCTTATACGATATCGATTAAAGTGCTCAGCGTTTTTGACACGTTACTTTATTGACTACAAAAGAGATTCGATATAAAACTAAAAATAATTTTTAAACTTTCGTAAGCACTGCACATACAACTGTCAAACCGTTAAATCGATATAAAAATCATTTCTCAAAGAACGAAAACATCTAGGATTATTTTTACTTTTTTAACTATCAACAAACATAGAGATAGATAGAATCTCTTTATTGTACACCAAACAAATTATTTACATATAATTCAACATATTTTAGTAAAGGATAAGTTTCAGTTCCTGTACATACTATTGCTGGGTAACGTGGATTGTTGATTGTTGAAATTCTAGACACAAAAGAAATCGGACCAAAAATGCACTTCACAACAGGCCCCAATCTTAGATTGCGTTTATTACACTTATCCTACTGGTACTGGTCAAGAAGAAGGAATTACCCAAGAGGAAGAGCAGGCCCCAAGGCACCTTCTCCTTGAGGATATTCCACGTGACGATACCAGGGGAGGGCTTGGCGGCTGCCAACTCCTCGTCTGCAATCAAAAATATCTTTATAATCCGTGCGGATTCAGAATGGGATAATACCTTTTGGAACTGGATCGAAGATGACAGTTCTCGAGTAGCGTCAGTAAAAAAAATTTTAGTTCTACGTTCTATCATAGGTTTATGGGAAATTGGAAATACACAAAATTTTTTAATGTTTGTACTCTAAAAAGATTCAATGTTATTGCATTAATTGAATAAAACGTGATAAAACTCGAGCAGACACCCACGCGCACAGAAAACACAAGCAAGTTTCGACGCGAGTTTGCCATAGACAACTAGAGTTTGCCGAAATGCTGACGCTACAGGACTGCGAGCTTCTCAGTTCCAAAAGGTATTATCCCATTCTGATTATACACTCATTGTCTCAAAAGACTTGCGCGAACTCCGTGGAAGATATGTTTTTTTAAACTTTCGTGGTATTGAGACATAAATTATTGTAAGAAAATTGGAGTCTTACCGCGATTTATTCCCATTGTCTTACAATAGGTAATTAGATAAATATTCATACTCGTATTTATTGCAAAATCATGACATGGGTGTTACAGATCAAATTAGTAAATTATTAAGTTGAGCATATGACACCCTGTAAGGTCACTAAAATAATTTAAGTTATCCATTACGACATTTTTTCCAAGAACATAATGTACCTGCACTTATTTTATATCTTTGAATTTATCGTGCAATAATATTTCACAAAAGATTGGAGGGAAGTGACGCAGGACAGAGAGAGAAGTATAGATATTAAAATTTTCATTAACATAGAAATTTTAGATACATTCTTAGACCGTAAATTACTTTGAACTCACATGAGGATGAGGATTTGAAGAACTTGAGGAAGTCTACGGACATCGGCAGGATGAACATAAGGATTACGATGAACATCGACGTGACGCCGTCCTTCACTTTCCTGCAATCAGACAGAGACGTGTTTTGAGTTTGTCGGCGCGCGCAGCGCCACCTAAAAGGCGATAAATCACTGGCGCGTGGCGCCCTCTGAAGGATGGATTTAGAACTAAACCGAATGACGTCAGCAGCACCAGATGGAGCTATACAAGGTGTTACAAAAGTACCTAACTCTTTTTACAGGGTGTAACCTACTGGTCAACAAAATGTCAAATCTGTAAAAAAAAGTTAATTTTTTTTTTAATTTAAAAACCTCAAAATTAAAAAAAATCATACCTTTTTTGTTTTTGTTATTAGCTCAAATTTAAATATATGTTTGTGCGTGTAGGTGCATTTACATAGCTTTGAGTTGTTCAAACATTGTGAAAGTCAATGAAAACAATATTTAAAAAATACTTTTCTCCCGCCACATCGTTCACATTTTATTAGTTAAAAAATTAACGGAACGTCATAGAGCTAAAAAAATATTTAGGTTGTGAACCCTATCACCGGGTGCTATTACCCTGTAAAAAGAGTTAGGTGCTTTTGTAACACCTTGTATTAGCTGCGGTCTGTAGTTCCATGTTCGTCCGTTGGCGGCGCTAATGTCACCGATTTCGCTTGTGCCTCACTTCTCTCTCTACCTTTGTACATCTTACGTAACACAATAAACGTCTATTATTTAAATTCGAAATAAATCAATTATTGAAGAAGTCCTGGAAACCCCCGTTCCTGCACAGAGTCCTCTAGGAATGGGTCGTAATTCTTAGATCTTTGAATCCATTTACCTCAGCTGTACTCGCTGACACACTTTTCACTGTATCAATGAGAGACTTGCCAAGCCACGTTCCTTCAAAATCCCATAGATGAGGACGATGACGACTATTGGAGGCTTCGATCAAGGATAAAACTAGATACAACATAGAACTCTGAAATGTGTCTGGAAAAATAGATGTCCAAACCGCCTTTGGGAGCTTATTTGCTCGTAGTCCATGCAATTAAAGTAAAACTGTATACTAATGCAATAAGGTTGACATTCGAATATTAGACGTATGGTCGAAATGGTGTTTCGTATTGTTCTATTGCTGATATCATTTGTTTCTGTGGGGACAAGTTTTTATTGTGATTTTATACGTAATGCGGAAAATGGGATTTAGTTCGGTGATTGGAGGGTATAATGATTTCACGCGTATGAAGGTTTTTTGTGATCATCTATTTTTTTTTTATTGCAACACAATCAGTCTTGCCCGACGATTATTTCTGGCAGTGTCGAGTCAGTCATAAGTGTTTGCTTAGCGAAGATCTCAATTCGGAAGGCAAAGTTTTTTGTTCGAAAGTCCGTTATTGGCTTAATCTTATCTTTGGACAATATTGAGAAACTAATTTCAATACTTTTTATTTTGGTTCAGTAGTTTGGATTTTACAACGTTTCAAAGATACGGTTTTATGACGTCACGCGACGGTCTGCATACTGTTGGCGGTCATAGGAACAAAACATTTTAGCGGATAAAAACAAAACTACTGGACCAAAATAAAAAATATTTAAATTAGTTTCTCAATATTCTCAATATATTCTCAATATATTCCGAATTCAGAAATCAGAAAAAAAACTTTATTATAATTAAAAACCATGCACCAAATTACATTACATTAAAATTCACATTATGCTTCGTCCAAAAAATAAAAATAAAAGAAATAATTTCACAAAAAACACAAAAAACATGACAAAGAAAAAATTTATAATAACAATAAGCCAATACCTACTCAAATAAACCACCCCGGGCCACATCCGACCCAAAGGTCCCCATGACGCTAGCAGCGTTACCACGCTGAACCGCCAGGGAGATCCTCTGCATCAGAAATGCCCCGGAGCGGTAGTCAAACCCACGGGTCCTCAATCGGCGACCTATCTCTTTGACAAAAACCTTGCCCTGAATTCCCCAAACCCCAGTGGTTTCAAGAGCAAGAGGATAAAAAATACACCGTGCAATTTTAGTGGTTTTAAAGCCGAAGGTATTTGGTTGCACTCGTGATACTGAGCCAAATTCCAAAATTTTACTTCAAAACGAGCGAAAAAAAAAACACTTCCCAATACAAACGGCTATCGCCAATCGACACCACTTGTATGGAAAAGTGTTTTTTTTTTTCGCGCGTTTTGGAATGAATATTTGTAATTTGGCTCAGAATCACCAGTGCAACAAAATACCTTCGGCTTTAAAACCACTAAAATTGCACGGAGTATAACAGAAAGATATTAATGGTGTACTTACATGGTGGTGAGGACATCGGCCCAGCCGGTCATGAAGCCGGGCTTGCGGAAGATGTACAGGAACACAGCGAACATGAATAGACCGCCCGACGCCTGACAACAAGTTAACATCTATATTACACAAAGCAGCTTTTTCCGACAAACTACTTTATCAAGTCAAGTCAGTTACACCATTTATAACTCGAGAACGGGTGGACCGATTTTTATGATGAAAAATTCACGAGAAAAAAAAAGTCTGCGCGGACGAAGTCACGGGCAAAATCTAGTCTTTATTACACAAAGCAGCTTTTTCGAACAAACTTCATTGAACAAGCGAGTCAAGCGAGAGAAGCAAACTTAGCCTAGTTTGTAAGTAATTGTGTGTCCATGTCCTGTCTTAATTTTTTTTATCATTGTACCTATTTCCGTGGCTATTAATAAACGTCTTTCTATCTTCTATCTAAACTCGGAGTCTACTTAACAATCTGGCGTTTGTATGTTTGTATGTATGTATGTTTGTATGTATGAATGTTCGTCCGACGATAACTTGAGTCGTTATGAAATTTGGTAGTCGGGTAAAGAATTTTTAAGTTTGAACATATGCCAAATCGGTCAAGGGGTTGCGAGATATTGGATTGTACAGTTTATATGCAAAGCGCGCGCCTACGCGACCTTGTGTAGCCTATCCTTCATCCTACTTCCTACTCCTACTACTATTATAAACGCGAAAGTTTGTAATTATGGTTGGATGGACGTTTGTTACTCTTTCACGCTGTAACGGCTTGACGGATTTGGATGAAATTTGGAATGGAGATAGCTTAGACATCAGAATAACACATAGGCTACATATTATCACGCTATTACACTTAGGGGCAATATAAACCACACATCTTTTTTCTGTAGTTCACGCGGACGAAGTCGCGGGCAAAAGCTAGTTTTATATACAGGGTGTTAAAAGACCGCCAACAAAGCGGAAAACCACGTATTGTCCTCATCTTAATATTTTTTTTCCCATGGAACTACAGGGTGCACTCTAAGTCGATAGCGAAACTTTAAGTAGGCTGTCTACTGATCACTACAAACAACTTGTACTAGGTGGCGAAAAAAATGGAGCGAAAAAAATATCAGCTGTTTCATACATTTGGCGCAGTATTGAGTCGACCTTTTGTATGGAACAGCTGATATTTTTTTCGCTCCATTTTTTTCGCGACCTGGTACAAGTTGTTTGTAGTGATTAGTAGACAGCCTTCTTAAAGTTCCGCTATCGACTTAGAGTGCACCCTGTATACCTGGGAAATCAACGGTTTCCGAGATAATTGTTGGAACATAAACTAACCTACTTGCAATCTATGGTAGGCTTGTGTCACTCGAAAACATGTCAACATAGTTTTATACGCTTTTACAATATATCGCTAATATTCTTTTCCATCTTTTTCTGTCGTCGCCCCTCTAACCCAACAGGTTATGGGCCCAGGGCGTAGCCCCTGTTCCACTGTATATTTTCATCAGAAATATTTTTGGAAGATTTTATAAACTAAAAATCATAATGTCTACCAGTACGGAAAAGATCCCAATCGCAAAAACTACGAGGGAGTCAAGACTGGGAAGCGATGAAAATTAAGTGGAAGAAATTCGGGAATACGACAGAAATACTGGTAAACTTTTACATCAAACTATAAAAGTATACCGATGGAAGAAATGGCGATGTCGTCGGAGCGCTATCGGAAACGCAGTGTGCGTGAAGCGTGGTAGAGCATAGAGGCGTACCAGGACGACGACGGAGCGTGGTGTTCGCCATAAAATTAGCGAAGTCAGAGACATGGAGGAGCTTCGACAGGATGTCGGGTCTTGTGTGCTGCTGAGGTGCAACAGAAGACTGGCGATTGATTCCTGGACAGCGGAGCATCCCGGAGCATGTACCAAGACGGGTCGGCTACGACGGAATTCGACGGCAAGGTGCAGTTGGAGATTTCGGTAGCAAATGGAGAGAAGTTACTGGCCGTAGGACTCAGCAACTAGAGGACTAAGGGTCAGAAGTGTCATTCGTGATGGGCATGAGGTATAAGCGGTTCTCTTCAGTACTGGTACCACGAGTGCTTACTGTCAATGTCACTGAAAGTGACAAGTTGCATAAACAACCTTACTACTATAGTATTAGGATACATGACAGACGTCCGGCGGACGTCCGGCACAGCTTTTTCGCACTCGTGGTAGCTATACAGAATGGTATCTACAGACTCGATACCATCGGACCGTGTTTTGGTAGAGTGGGGTAACTGTGCTATGTCACAACAAGTGTGACGTTACCTTCCACTCAGTGGCCAAGCAAGTGACAGTTTTTGGAAGAAGTTTTCAAGAATTATAAACTTCATGGAAAACGAGTTACTGAAAAAGTCAAATGTCATAGTGAAAATGTCATTATGGTGTCACAACAGGAAAATGTAAATTACAAAACTATTTTACTGAATTTACCTGGTGACGAAATACAGGTGTGTCCCACGGAAAAAGGACAATGTGCTATGCAAATTCCACCCGTATCGAATCAAGGTAGGGATTGCAAAGCGTGTGACTTGTCAGATTCTACTCAGGTTCCGGGTTATTCTAGCATTGAACCAGAGGATTCAAACACAGTGTTTGAGGTTGCAAAGAAAGCAGCTGGGTTCATGCAGAGTAAGGAAAATAACCCTGAAGGAATGTCGAAGAGTGAAACCGTGAAAGGTGAGATAACTGAGCAGTTGAGAGAGGTGATTCGAGGTGAGTGCGAGTCCTTCCGTTTAACTAATCGCTGCTGGACAGTTTTCGACCTATCGGAGGGACGTAACGGAGAACCTGTGAAATGTAAATTGTGATTTACGAAGAAGAGAGGCCCAAGCGGTGATACGATGATGAAACCACAGAGGGGGGAAGAGTCGGGACTGCAAAAATGACTATGCAAGTCTTGTTGGTGGTGTATTCAGCGGTATGTTCCAGGAGAGATATTACTGGAAGGAGGCGAAGCGCGTTCTACGATACTATGGAAACGTCCATACTACAGTTTCGTCTTTGGAAAGGGCGTATGGTCTTCACTGTGGTGACGGTGATGACTGGACATCTGTTAGTATGTAGGGCGGGTATGTTCGTGCAATGTACATAAAGTATATTTACTTTAGTTAGGTCGTAGAGCGGTTACTTCTCTGCTTTAGGAAACTCTATCGCGTAAGGGGAGAGTCGCTAGTAAAGTTCGCGTTGCCTTGTACCGAGGCTGAATACATGGGACTTTTCTGACTCCTGTAAGCAACATTGTACTAAATTTGTGTTTGCTTGTGTGTGTATCATTAGGTAGGTATGTCGTGTTGATCGATGTATCGAAAACGTATCGAAACTTGTGAGTTTAACTTGAGGCTGTTAGTTGTTTGAAGCAGGTTAAGGCGGAGCCTTTTATTAACTTAAGGCGAGGTCTGTCTCATAGTGTTTTTGATTTATTTATGGGAGACCTGTTTATGTTTTATAGACGTTTTGTGTCAGCTGTGTAATATACAGGGTGTTATTTTTGTATATTATACAGTGTGTTATTTTTGTAGCTTACCAAGTGCAAGTACATTGTTTTAATTAATTTTGTACATTGTATTTGCTAGTGTTTAGTTTAGGAGAGGGTGTTGGAACATAAACTAACCTACTTGCAATCTATGGTAGGCTTGTGTCACTCGAAAACATGTCAACATAGTTTTATACGCTTTTACAATATATCGCTAATATTCTTTTCCATCTTTTTCTGTCGTCGCCCCTCTAACCCAACAATAATGAGGTTCAAAGTCGGACTTTTCAAAACTTTTTTTTGCAGAAATTTATTCAGAAAAAGTACTTTGTTTTGGTGTCTAGTATGCGTGGCTTTCGGGTCTGTTGGCGGTCTTTTAACACCCTGTATTGTCAAGTAGGCTTGGCGGTGAGCATGTTTACGGCGCTCGAAAAGTTGTTTTACGTAGATGCAAAGGCCTCAGGTACCTTCTCGTGGAAGGTGACAGGTCCGAGCTCCTTGTACCGTCCGCGGATGACCTGCATGGTGGTGGCGGAGCCCGACGACGCGAGGTTTACCCTCTTCGCCGCTTCGCTGTTTGGCCTGTAAGGTACGGTTGGCAATTTAGTTTTTTGTACTATACTGACAGAAGATTCCTTTCTTGAGCGTGTGTTTCACAATCCGTGAATCCAAAATTATCGCTTCCCCTGGTAAAAGTGTTGAGTCGGTGCTAGTGAGCATACAGCCGTTTTCAATAATCGGTGCGTGGATTAGTTCTATCTCAGGGTGATTCATCAAGAACTAAATAAGGAACAGAAACCAACCGACTCGGTAGGTATACTGGGTGTTAAAAGACCGCCAACAAAGCGGGAAACCACGTATTGTCCTCATCATAAGGAACATTTTTGCCCAAGGAACTATGCCTGGGAAATCAACGGTTTCCGAGATAATGAGGTTCAAAGTCGGACTTTTCAAAACTTTTTTTTTGCAGAAATGTATTCAGTGCCTAGTTCTTAACATACCTCCCCAAGAGGCCATATCAAAATTATGAATATTTCTTTGAAAAAACGACGTTTAAATTGCAACCCGCAATGTATTCTAAACATCGGCACTTTAAGCTTAAGTAACATAAATTTATACATACGCTTGCGCAATATGGCTTCTGTGCGGTACACGACCATCGCATGATAAAATATTTTTCAAAATTATAACCTAAAAAACCAAAATCATTTCCCAGCAATAATTTATCGAAAAAGTACTTTGTTTTGGTGTCTAGTATGCGTGGCTTTCGGGTCTGTTGGCGGTCTTTTAACACCCTGTATACGGCCTGGCCGTGTCAGGGAAACCTGGCGTATCGTATCGTAAAACTGACAGAAGGCGCCGTGCATAGTGAATTAGCCCGCGATTTTATTATATTGATTGGTTTAAAATTTATTTTATTCTGAGACACTTATTTTTAAAGCAATTTTAATTGATAATTTAAAAAAAATCCTTTTAAATTATGAAATTTTAAGATTAACTGCCTTTTTGACTTTTTTTTTTATAACTTCAACTTTCGTGAGCACTGCACATTTTTCTATTGAATCCCGTTTTTACTCAATAGTAATTTGTCGGTGTAGCTGACTAGTTTCGGTTCTCATTCGGAGACCTTCTTCATGGAGAACGAGACGGCCCTCGCGACGCGAAACTAGTCGGCCACACCGACAAATTACTAGTGAGTAAAACCGTGATTTAATAGAAAAATGCCTTTTTGACTGTGATAAATTGTAATACAAATTGTGATTTAAACATTTATAATAAGTTGAAAAAATTCACTCGGGACAGGACTTGAACCCGCAACCTCTCGCATACCGTGCAGGCGTTCTACCAATTGAGCTACCGAGTCAAGTAACTGTCGATGCGAATTTCGTCAACTAGTCTCCGTCTACTGGACGGGGGGCGCCATCTGGTGTGATTAGTTTGCACTAATCTACACCACCCAATGCGTTCATTCGGTAGTTCAATTGGTAGAGCGCCTGCACGGTATGCGAGAGGTTGCGGGTTCAAGTCCTGTCCCGAGTGAATTTTTTCAACTTATTATAAATGTTTAAATTATTCCCTAGCACGGGTTAGTGCTTTAGAGAAAACAAAAACAAATTGTAATGTTTAAATTTATGGAGATGTATTATTCCGCAATAAATGTTTTGTATTGTAATAAAGCAGAGGTGGTAGTTACCTGAACATCCCCATGAAGGTGATCTGCAGCGACAGCCACACCAGTACCTGCATCAGCAACATGGGGGGAGTACTGTATGCCATGAACCAGAAGAAGTTCACCGAGCCAGCCACCTCAGGAAACGTTCTGGTGGTGGAGAGAAAAGTGAGTAAGTAAGTAAGTAAGTAAGTAACTCTTTATTGCACAAACGAAAACACTTTACAAATAATAATTTAAAAATAACAGTACAAATGGCGGTCTTATCGCTAAAAGCGATTTCTTCCAGACAACCTTACGCCATGAACCAGAAGAAGTTGACCGAGCCAGCCACCTCAGGAAACGTTCTGGTGGTGGAGAGAAAAGTGAGTAAGTAAGTAAGTAACTCTTTATTGCACAAACGAAAACATTTTACAAATAATAATTTAAAAATAACAGTACAAATGGCGGTCTTATCGCTAAAAGCGATTTCTTCCAGACACAACCTTTGGATGGACAGGACTGAGAGCGAAAACACAGTAGCAGCAGATGCACATTAAGAGAAGTGCTCGTTAGATCGTCGTGATCGTCAACGAGCCCGCAGTGAGCGGATGAACGCCAAGACGAACGCGTCGTCCATCCCTCCTCCATGACTAAGACATCCGGACGAAGTCGAAACATGTCGGCTACTCCGACGAAATAAAAGTAAGTGAAACCGTTAAAGCGATATAAAAAATGCTCGTTAGATGCTGGATCTTCCAACCTACTCAATGAGGGCTACCGCTTAGTGCAGATATTTTTTTTTTTAAATAAAATCTTGTTTTTAGTTACAAGCGCTGCTAAAACTATGGCTTTAAGGCGAGGTGCATAGTGAATTAGCCCGCGCGCAAAGCAAAATGCACAAAATCGATTCCTGTATCAAATATCTCTCGCTCTCGCTCTCTCTCTCTCTCTCTCTCTCTCTCTCTCTCTCTCTCTCTCTCTTCTCTCTCTTTCTTTCAAATCGAACGAAAAGGTGTATCGTAGAACGTAGCCGAGTGTAAATAACTCACGAGTCAAAGATCCCCTTGAATGCTGAATTGGTGGCGGTGCCGACGAGGGTGCCGCACCCGCCCAGTGTGGAAGCGTACGCGATACTCAGGTAGTAACAGATCGTGATGTCGCTCGGTAGCGGGGCCGCTCTGCGAAAGAAAAAAAGAGGAAATTAGCCCGATAACCGGTAAAAAAAGTAAGATGTAGCCTGTAAAATTGTACATGTCCCACTAGCTGGGCAAAGGCCTTCTCTCAGAGAGATTTCGAGCTTAATCACCACGCGTGCTCAATGCGGGTTGGCGATTTTTGCGTTGAGGGCATAATGCCTCATACGCTCAGGTTTCCTCACGATGTTTTCCTTCACCGTCAGCGAGTTGTATTGCTACTACAAATTCACAAATATACGTAACTTAGAAATAAATTAAAGTCATAGGTATATGCCCGCACCGGGATTCGAACCTGGGTCTCTCGCTTCCGAGTCCATTGTTCTACCCACTAGACCATCCCCGCCTTCGTTAACCGGTAAACATTAAAAAATAAACTTCGATATACTTTGATATAGAGATAGGTGTGCGAAGATCGTCACCAACTGCAACCCACAAGATAGGCACCGGCGCCGCGGCAGACCGAGACGGAGATGGCGGGACGACCTCACAACCTTTCTGCCGGGGTGGCAAGAGGCAGCCGAGGATAGAGAAGAGTGGAAGAAAAAAGGGGAGGCCTTTGCCCAGCAGTGAGACACTATGGAGGCTACATAAAAATAAAATACCCAGTGTCACTCCCACAATCAAGACGAATCTAACGACACACCTTGCAAGCTAAAATCCATCAAGCCGTTTAGGCTACTTTTTTAGAGGGCGGTCAACCCCCCCAACCCCCTTTGTTCTCTGCGCTGCTGTTCTATGGTTGCTTTTTATCTTCGTGGAAGCAGAAGTTTCTTTTTTCTTTTTTAGGAGGGGGGGGGGGGGGGCTCCGCCCCATCAAACCCCAATTTCCTGTGCCTTTGGTTACTTTATGACTCAAATTATATTTTTAGTGGGGTTCCGCCCCCCCAACTCCCCATTTCTATGCACTACTGGCCTTTGGTTACTTTAGGACTCGAATTATATTTTATAGGGGGGTTCCGCCCCCCAACCCCCCCATTTCTATGCACTACTGGCCTTTGGTTACTTTATAGCACGAATTATATTTTTCAGGGGGGTTCCGCCTCCCAACCCCCCATTTCTGTGCGCTGCTGGCCTTTGGTTACGTTATGACTCGAATTATATTTTAGCCCTTCCGGGGTTCCGCCCCCCCAACCTTCCATTTCTATGCACTACTGGTCTTTGGTTACTTTATGATACCGTGCAAACGGAAGTTTGTATATTTTTCTCACGGACTTTTAGGTTTTATCTACTCACTCCTCCTCTCCTTTGACGGCTTGCGGCTTGGTGTCCTTCCCATTCTCGGACCTGTCCCTCTTCCGGTTGAGGTAGACGTCGCCCAGCCCCTGCTGCTGCAGCACCTCGAGGATCGCCTCCACGATGGGCACCATCATGATGGTGGCGGCCGCGTTTGACACCCACATCGATATGAACATCGTCCCCCCAACCCCCCATTACTATGCGCTGCTGGCCTTTGGTTACTTTATGACTCGAATTATTTTCTTTAGGGGGGTTCCGCCCCCCCAACCCCCCATTTCTATGCGCTGCGGGCCATTGGTTACTTTATGAGTCTAATTATATTTTTAGGGGGGTTCCGCCCCCCAACCCCCCATTTCTATGCGCTGCTGGCCATTGGTTACTTAATGATACCGTGCAAACGGAAGTTTGTATTTAGGTTTTATTTATACTTACTCCTCCTCTCCTTTGACGGCTTGCGGCTTGGTGTCCTTCCCATTCTCGGACCTGTCCCTCTTCCGGTTGAGGTAGACGTCGCCCAGCCCCTGCTGCTGCAGCACCTCGAGGATCGCCTCCACGATGGGCACCATACGGCATTTGGTTACTTTATGACCCGAATTATATTTTTAGGCGGGTTTCGCCCCCCCGATCCCCCACTTATTTGCGTTGCCGGCCTTTGGTTACTTTATAACTCGAGATATATTTTTAGGGGGGTTCCGCCCCCTAACCCCCCCATTTCTATGCACTGCTGACCTTTGGTTACTTTATGGCACGAATTATATTTTTCCGGGGGGTTCCGCCCCCCAACCCCCCATTTATATCCGCTGCTGCCCTTTGGTTACTTTAATATACCGTGCAAACGGAAGTTTGTATGTTTTTTCCACAGACATTAAGGTTTTATCTACTCACTCCTCCTCTCCTTTGACGGCTTGCGGCTTGGTGTCCTTCCCATTCTCGGACCTGTCCCTCTTCCGGTTGAGGTAGACGTCGCCCAGCCCCTGCTGCTGCAGCACCTCGAGGATCGCCTCCACGATGGGCACCATCATGGTGGTGGCGGCCGCGTTTGACACCCACATCGATATGAACATCGTCACGAATGTCAGCCCGAAGTTTAGTCTGTGGGGGAAAAAAGTCAAATAATACAATCAATTTCAATAAAATTCACAAAAAAGCTTCGTCTTAAATTAAAACTAAGAGTAATAAAATAAAATCATAAAATTCATCATAAAATAAAATACGGAATGTCAAAAACTATAACTAACTAAACAACCCGCCCCGAACCATATCTGACCCAAAGATTCCCAACACGCTGGCAGCGTTTCCGCGCTGCACAGCGAGGGAGACTCTTTGCATCAAAAATGCCCCGGAGCGAGAGTCAAAACCACGGTCCCACAAGCGACGGCCCAACTCCGTAATAAACGTTTTCGCCTGTGCCCCCCAAACTCCTTGTGGGGGTGAAAGAGTTGGGGATTTAATCTGATAACAACATTAAAACACTTACCTTCTATGTGTACCTTCATCGCTATTAGGGTCGGCCACAGTCTCAGATATCCCTTTTTGTTCGATTGGCGCCCTTATGCCGCGCGCGGTAAGAGCTGCCATGGGGTATCTATGATTGTGGCCGACCGTACAAATGGCAACCACCTTGTTGCACAACTTACCAAGATGCTAGTTTTCATTTGTATTTACTTATAAAATCTCAAAATGGCGACGCTAATCATGACGCCATTATGAAATTAAGAGCAAACGCTATTGATTTATGGAATTTAGAGCGCGTCAAACCTAGATATAACATTAAAACACTCACCTTCTATGCTCTGTGCCCACGACCTGCACCGTCCACAAGGCCACCCTCTTCGGCAGCCTCGAATGCTGCACCCCAGCCGCTATCATCAGACCTCCCATGAACATCATGTTCGTCTCCTTCATATACGCCGCGCAAGTCTTGTCAGAGTCCAGAATGCCCATCGTTGGGAAGAGTACGATGGGCAGCATGGAGGTCACGGGCAGAGGCAGCAGCTCCAAGACCCAGTAGGTCGCCATTATGAGGACCACGTACATGCATCGGAAGGCCTGAGGATCAGATAATGGTTTTGGTTTTAAAGCTGTCGCGTTTATAATAACGTTCGTCTTGACTAGCTCAATGCAATCAGAAAACTTAATAGGATATGACACCAATGTCAAAGATCGTGTGTTGTAGAAAATAGATAATTGCTATTTATAAGTTGATCAAAATAGATAAAGAACGAATAACAGCTTAATATGACGAGAATTTCTATGAGCGAAAGAGATAAAGCTTTAAGCGAAAAACAGAATCCCACCAAAAACATTCTGTAAAAACTAGCCAGGTCTCGATGGATCTGCTTGTTTATCTCTAAAAAAGTAATGAAATCTAGACAAAGTCGTGCCAAGTCTAAGGTTCCTTACTGCGATTTCTTTATTATTATAGTTAATGTTGTGAGACTTGGCCGTTGAAGGGAACACAAGCGGTTCTGGCGACAGATTGGTGCAATGGTGTCATGGAGCACCTGGTTTTGTACCCTTGTGTACCCTTCAACAGCCAAGTCTCACAACATTAACTATAATAATAAAGAAATCGCAGTAAGGAACCTTAGACTTGGCACGACTTTGTCTAGATTTCATTACTTTTTTAGAGATAAACAAGCAGATCCATCGAGACCTGGCTAGTTTTTACAGAATGTTTTTGGTGGGATTTCACTTCTTTTTGTAGAAACGAGGGCATATTGATTAATTTTATTAGATTTTCTTATTTGACACAGTTTTTAAATTTCTGTAATGTTCGAGTAGAATAAAGTTAATCGTCCGACTATTTCATGTTGAACGAGCGAGCGAAGTCCTCCGAGTCTGCTGGAACAATCCGGCGTTTGTATGTATGTATGTTTGTATGTATGTATGTTTGTATGTATGTATGTTTGTATGTATGTATGTTTGTATGTATGAATGTTTGTTCGACAATAACTTGAGTAAATTTGGTCGGATCGTTATGAAATTTGATAGGCGGGTAAACTAAATTAAAAGAATTTTTAAATTCGAACATGAGTCAAATCGGTCGATGGGTTGCCGAGATATGGGGTTGTATAGTTTAAATGCAAAGCGCGCGCGCGCCTGCGCGAATGGCGTAAGCAAAGTTATACATCTGTAACTGAGGTCGCGAGTTCATAGTTCGGAGCGAACCACTAGTGGGACGCTATAGGCTAGATTAAATGAAGATGTGTCCCACTACGCTGGATTTTTGCAATGACAGTAATTTTTTTTATGTACCAATAGTAGAAGGGGCATTACCATAAAATCTCTAATAAAGCTGATACCAGCTGAGGGTTCTTCATCAGATACTTCAGACCTTAGATTTTTGACATCAAATAAAGCGGCCCACCAAGTTGAATATTTTTTGTAAGGGCGGTATATGTCGATCTATAATAGTTTGGTTGGGCTCTTGTGTTTTCTAATCA
This sequence comes from Zelleria hepariella, assembly GCA_949319315.1. Classification (NCBI taxonomy): domain Eukaryota; kingdom Metazoa; phylum Arthropoda; class Insecta; order Lepidoptera; family Yponomeutidae; genus Zelleria; species Zelleria hepariella. The sequence goes on along the minus strand of OX439396.1, from coordinate 11,163,710 downwards.
GGGTCACCAGGTACTCCAGATCTTCGATTATCCTAGTTTTTATAGTTGTCCCTTTATGTGCCCATTAAACCCCAACTCTGTACCAAATTTCAGCTCTCTGAGTTTATGGGAAGTACTAGTTCTATTAGGGCTCTTGTGTTTTCTGATCAGGGTCACCAGGTACTCCAGATCTTCGATTATCCTAGTTTTTATAGTTTTCCCTTTATGTGCCCATTAAACCCTAACTCTGTACCAAATTTCAGCTCTCTGAGTTTATGGGAAGTACTAGTTCTATTAGGGCTCTTGTGTTTTCTAATCAGGGTCACCAGGTACTCCAGATCTTCGATTATCCTAGTTTTTATAGTTTTCCCTTTATGTGCCCATTAAACCCTAACTCTGTACCAAATTTCAGCTCTCTGAGTTTATGGGAAGTACTAGTTCTATTAGGGCTCTTGTGTTTTCTAATCAGGGTCACCAGGTACTCCAGATCTTCGATTATCCTAGTTTTTATAGTTGTCCCTTTATGTGCCCATTAAACCCTAACTCTGTACCAAATTTCAGCTCTCTGAGTTTATGGGAAGTACTAGTTCTATTAGGGCTCTTGTGTTTTCTGATCAGGGTCACCAGGTACTCCAGATCTTCGATTATCCTAGTTTTTATAGTTTTCCCTTTATGTGCCCATTAAACCCTAACTCTGTACCAAATTTCAGCTCTCTGAGTTTATGGGAAGTACTAGTTCTATTAGGGCTCTTGTGTTTTCTAATCAGGGTCACCAGGTACTCCAGATCTTCGATTATCCTAGTTTTTATAGTTTTCCCTTTATGTGCCCATTAAACCCTAACTCTGTACCAAATTTCAGCTCTCTGAGTTTATGGGAAGTACTAGTTCTATTATGATGATCATGAGTGAGTGAGTGAGTGAGTGAGTGAGTGTGTGTCATAAATGCGGAACTTTGCTTTCGCTTAACTTCGGAACTAAATGACCTACAGACTTGAAATTTTGCATTTTAAGTATGTGATTATAGCTTACTAGATGACGAAAATTTCTGCGTTCTGGTCTTATCCAGAGGTTCTCAAATAGGGGCCTGAAAATGCGGCGAAATGGTTCCAGTAAAGGATGGTACGGCAGTGTTTGCTTCGCGCTCGACCTGGCGGGGGCACTGCCGTGCCCCCAGATCCAGATTGAGACGAGCAAAATCTTCGCAGCGCGCCACCTTCTTCGCCTACGTACCTACGACTAAACACAAGTAGGAACACACGACAGCACGTCAGCCTGTACACTCTTGTTGTAAAGTCGCCCGTAACGTAACCTAGTAGAGTGCTAGCTTATAAAGGTCGACGTGCCGTCGTGTGTACCTAGGACACTAGGTACGTTGTAGCCGGCGAGCAGAAGAAAACAGGGGCATTAGCCTGTAACGCAATGGTGCCAAAATGGGCTCCCGGTTGACGGTTTCAATTACGATTTATTAATGCTGTCGGTCCAGTGTCGTACCTTTTAATGTTTTTGTAGTACAGCAAAGAATATTATGAGTCTAATTCTAGAGGATTAGTTTGCTGGTTGTAGCAGAACCACGAAAAAATCCTGGTTTTGTCCTTCTACCTGGGACGCCATTGATACGCCATTGTGTTACAGGCTAAGGCCCCAGTTGTAGCTCAATCGCTTATGCCACTTTTGGAGGCTCCTTGCCCCGTCTACTTGTTTTACGTCGATGGTCACAAGTTCACAACACATCTTTATGCTTTCCTCGCATGGTGTAGTGATTGGTAAAAAAAAAGTATCTGAGGGTAACTGCTCCAGTATTATCTAAAATATCCACCGTAAAAACAACGGTTTCTAAAAGTAAAAAAAAAAAGATTGTTCAATTCAATAGGGTGTTTTGACACTCGGAAGTTGAGTGGAATTTTTAGATAATAGAGGCGCTGAAGCTGCTTACACACCGGCCCAACGAACGCCAATTTATCGCGGGCTGTCGTTTGGGCCGTAATTTGTGGACGACTTCTCATCGCAAATTTTTTTTTTTCGTTATCCACGCGTATTGTTTCCTACTGCTGGGCAAAGGCCTCCCCTCTTGTCTTCCACATATCTCTGTCCTGAGCCTCTGACCATCCGGGCAAGAATTTATTCAGGACGTCCCGCCATCGTCGCCCAGGTCCATTTGAGCCTAGCAGTCGCCGCTGCAACATCTGAAATTTTGGTTTTGGAGCGCAGGGTAGTGTTCCTGACTCTGTCGGTCATCTTTACGCTCCATCGCCCTCTGGCAAACATTGAGTTTGAACTTTTCAAGTTCAGTCAAAGACCAGGGGCTTTATTGTCTAACTTTTGAATCTATCGCGATCCCTTTCAATGGTGTCGGGATCACGATCGTGATTGCGACTTTAGAATGGAATTGTCTAAGTTTTAAATCACAATCGCTAGAACGAATGAGTCAAAACGCCATGCAAATTTAATCATATTGAGTGAACGATTTCCAATTTTCTTCACTCAATATCCTTTAAAATCCAGTCGCAATCCCTATCCTTATCTCAATCGCTTTCAATGCCAGTTTGTGTCAAATAAATGCAGTGTGAAGTTCGTCAGCACCCTTCAAACGTCAAATTGAAAGGGATCGCGATAATTTCAAAAGTTAAACAATACGCCCCCAGGTTTGAGCGCCGTAGGTTAGGGTGGGCAAAATGCACTTGAATAGTTATTTGGTGAAAAATAAATCAAAGACATCCACTAACCGGTCCTTTATGCAAGATCGGTATAGGCAGCAGAAGAAGCGGCGTCGCCACCACCAGTAGCGCCTTCCAGTAGATCGACAGGAAAAGTCTCAGCCGTTGGCAGAACGAGGCGCTAGTTCTAGGTCTGGAAAAAAAATACGTCGTGCCGCTGGAAAGGAGGAAAACACACACACATTAGAGCAACCTGTGAGGACCCGGCGGCGGCAAGCGCATGCGCTGGAAGAGACAAACAAACACAAATATGGTTATGCAAATGAACAGGTGCACATTCAATAGGTTGTAGAGATCGCCCGAGATAAAACTGCGCGCGAATCCACCCTTCGTAACTCTTATCGGAAACAGTTACAATGCGTGCCAGGAAAGAAGAGACATTGACGATTTATGGGTCCCTTTAGACCGCTAAAGGTCTGAGTGAGGGGAATGAGGTCTGAGTGCGGAAAGAGACCAGTAGACATGCGCGAAACAGTGCACTTCGAAGTCATGATATATTTCATGACATTTCATACCGCGTGATATTACCTTATATCATGGCACCAAACATGACACATGACATCATGGTATTTCTTCATTGCAGACATGAAACATGACATCATGGTATTTCTTAATTGCAGACATGAAACATGACATCATGGTATTTCTTCATTGCAGACATGAAACATGACATCATGGTATTTCTTCATTGCAGACATGGAACATGACATCATGGTATTTCAGCACACTTTCATTGCAGTACGTACAGTGTGCTGAAATGCCATGTGTCATGTTTCATGTCATCTAGTGTAATGAAATGCTATGTGCCATGCTTTATTCTCTCGTGTAATGTGTAATATTTCATGACACCGTTGTGTAATATGTCTTTTGTAATATTACAAGCATTACCTACACATGTCTAGAGACCAGGCGTCATTGGGGCGGTGGATAGAGGTGCAGGAGGCGCGGTCAAGTCTTTTCTTTCGTGGCACGTATTGTACTAGAACTCGCGCCAAGAAGGCAGTCAAAGAATTCTGGTCTTACACACGACAGCACGTCAGACTGTACACTTTTGTTGTAAAGTCACCCCTAACGTAACCGAGTAGAGTGCTAGCATGTCAGCGTCGACGTGCTGTCGTGTGTACATTAGATTTAAGGACTACGCCGAGGGACTTCTTTGAAAGCGCGAGCTCTACGAGTTTGCGGTAACGCAAGGGGTGGTGAGGTAGGTAGGTAACTAACGCGCGCAGTTTTAGTTAGTAAGGCCCGGTTTCTGAAATGAGAAATTTACTAAGTTAATACTTATCTAAGTATTGTTCTGTCACGTTCTTTTATGTGACATCTGCAGAGACAAAACGATACCTAAGTATTTGATTACCTACTTCAATGAACTTAGTAAAATTCTCAATTCAGAAGTCGGAGGTTAGACAATCTCTAAACAGGGATTAAATTCCTTGACTGAAACTGCAGTCTCTGGTTTTATTTAATCTCTCAATAAATCTTTGTATGTCTAGCATGGGAAAGTGAAATTAACATTGGATAGTCATGTTGCTTTCTGAGAAACGACAGAAAAATGTCAAGAGGTGGCAAGGACAGGGGGAGAAGAAGAAAAAAGAGGAGGCCTTTGCCCAGCAGTGGGACACTCGAGAGGCTACAAAAAAAAGGCTCTAAAACTTTTTACAATGTGCAAAAAAAAACGGATGGATAGACAGACAGACTGGCTGTTTTCATCAAATGGCAAGGGCAGTTTTCATCAAAGGGCAAGGGCTGTTTTCATCAAAGGGCAAGGGCTGTTTTCATCAAAGGGCAAGGGCTGTTTTCATCAAATGGCAAGGGCTGTTTTCATCAAATGGCAAGGGCTGTTTTCATCAAAGGGCAACGGCTGTTTTCATCAAATGGCAAGGGCTGTTTTCATCAAAGGGCAAGGGCTGTTTTCATCAAATGGCAAGGGCTGTTTTCATCAAAGGGCAAGGGCTGTTTTCATCAAATGCAAGTACTACTCTATGTCCATTCGACTTTGCACCATCTTTGCTCTCACTCAACCAATAAATTGGGGTCTGGTTTACCACACAAAAAACAAAGCCGACTGTCATGAAACTGTGTAACCAAAAAAAAAGTTGCTGGACGATGCTGTTGAACATACAATAACATATTATTATAGAAAAACTGAAAATGCAATACATGCTGATGGAAAATGCAATACACTTTTTAGTGCTTTAAGATTTTTTAAAGTTTTAAGTTCTGACTGGAATAAATGTTTTTTGAATAATTTAGAATCAGGCACACACAGAAAACAATAAATGCTAACAAACATGCTATACTTAGTTAAAATTACTAAAGTTTTTATTAAACTATGTAATTGAGATGTAAGCAAGTGGCATGACAATAAACGAAATTTCACACATAGCAGGAAAAAAATGACAATAAACGAAATTTCACACATAACAGAAAAAAAAATGTGCCATGCTATCAAAACTGTGCTTTTTGTAGCGCAAACTGCCAATAGGTGTGTGCCTTTGTTAGTACCGGGCTTACGCAGGATTTTCTCGTGTGTGTATTCATTCCTAATTAATAAGTAGGTATGCTGAAAGTATTGAGAATTTCTGTAAGAAAAAATAATCTTTAAGTGCTATCAATAGAACACATCATGGTTGCTTGACTAGACTAAAACAATGGTTTATAAATTATTTTCTAAATCTTTCTGCTGGTACAATATAAACCATGATCCACGTTAAGTGGGATAGGTGGCCTTTTGTTGCGCTGTCGAGATTGATATGGTCTTATTATTTTCTTTAGTAAGCGAGCACTGGAGTTCAGAACTTTATAAAATACCACGAAATGTGGAGAGAAGTGAAACATAGTATTTTCTGAAAGGAACAGAGAATTATGAATGAAAGAAGAATTCTTCTTACCGATTATCGTCCGTGGGACCAACTTCGACGTTGTTCGTGGCCATTGTCGCCAAATAAAAGGCTCAAACTCCTCCGAAATGAAAAAGAGTTCAGGTTTGGCTGCAGCCGCTCATTCCCAACCTGGGAACAAGAGAAAACGTGTGAATTACCTTGTGTCCATTGGCTTACAATAAGGGCAAACGTGTTTTCTTTATTACTTTTATGTAAATCCCTGAATTTAATTTGATTGTCCGCGAAAAGAAAGGACAAAATTCAAACGAAACGTGATGAGAGCCGGTGTTTCGTCTTTATGTTTTCAGCACTGTAGTTTGACGTTTAGACCGAAAACGTTCCTTTACAAGCAAAGTTCAAAATGCTTTCTTTCTAAACGCACATAAAATTTGCATAAAACGAAACGATGGGCAGCAAACATTCGAAAACTACGAAAGCATTTACCCATAAGTACAGCCATTACATATTATTTTATTAACTTTTTGCGGCGCTCACTCACCAATCACCATGCAACTAAGAAATCTTGAAATAAGATAAAAAAACCTACCTATTCTCGTCTATTTATTAGAAAACCATCATTACAAAAAAATAAAGGTCTTCTAGGCAGATCAATGTATTGGCTTTCAGAACGGTAGGTATCCGAAGTCCGAAGAAGGTTAGGCAACATGACCATACAAATGTCAATGTCATTATGTCAAAAACACAAATTAAAAAAGGTCAAAAAGTCCAAAACAAACACCGAAACAGTGCGTGAAAATGTGTAAAATTTTCTTTTAGAGCAGTATTTGCGGTATTATTTATCTTGTGTTAACGCTTACGCATCATCTACACTTGAAGAATGACGAAAAAACCAGAACCCGAAGGTGAGTAAAATATATCTTATCTATTGTGTGTGTACATGTCATCGACACACCGATTTTAAACTCTGTATTAGTCGGTAAATCTTGGTAAATAGCTCTGCGTAAAGGCATACAGGGGTACAAGGTTCGTTTAATAATCGCCTGTGCCAATAAATCATAATTTTCCTGCTATGTTCAATTGGTGATGTGATCGGTTGCATGTTTTGTTTACAAGGCACTTTACACACATGTTTGAACTTTGACAAGGTGTCAACAGTGTGTTAGTGTAGGAAGCAAGATTGGTAGGTACAAGTAGGTCTTTGTTTTTGCCATGAACTGCTCATACATCAGGTAGCTGTACTGTAATGTTGGGCAGTACTCTCTAGAAAGCAGCCGTTGAGACCACTTTTCTCTATGCTTGCCTCAGAGATAGTAAGAAAGATGTAGCCTATACAGGGTGGATTTTTGAGACGGGGCAGTAAAGGCAGGTACCTTAACCATTATAAAGAGGAACACGTTCCTACCCTCCATAACTTTTTGAGATATTATGAACTGCATTCACAGATTTTGGAAAAAAAATAGTCTGCAAGAAAAATACTAAAACACCAAAAATTTTTTTAATGCCAATCGATCCTGTTTCATGTAGGGATCAAAAGACTCCAAGGAGCCAACTAAGGTTTGAGTACTGAAAATTACAGAAATCGTGAAAATCTTTCCCATATTATGTTTTGTTGGGGAAAAATACGAATTTTTTTCACTATGCCAATCGATCCTATTTCATGTAGGGATCGAAATCAAGTACGAGATCAATCACAAAAATTGTATGGAAAAGTAAAAAAATATGTAAAAAATCAGAAATGCTTTTAGTCTTTGTTCAATTATTTGTTTATAAAATAATAATAATATTTTTATTATGTTTTACCAGACCCTTCCTATTTATTATTTGCAAAAGAACAATGGCAAAAATACCCCTTAAAGTCTTGAATGGTCACTAAAATTCCTTTCTTAATTTAAATGGTTAGGCATGTAAAATACCACCTATATTTCTTTATTCAGACTTCTAAACGAGACCGCTTCATCTACATACAATAGCCAAGGCTATACCAACCAACATAAGTAGACCCTTGAAACACCATTCATTGAACACTAAGACTTTGGAATAGGGTCCAAATTCCCTAGGATGCTAGGTCAGGATGGTTCACCATCCTATGACGTAGGAAATGGTAAGATAGGCCAAGTAGCAACAGGGGCTTTGTAATTGATACTGTGTCCATTTCATGAACCTCCTAACATAGCTACCTACTTAGTTAATTGATGATTTAGACCAGTTTGGACATTTCTTCTGTTTGGTACACACAACAGCATGTAGAAGCTTACACTCATGCACTTTACTCTGTTAGGTTACGGGTGGCTTTAGAACAAGTGTAACTCTGACTTACAGTCGTGTGTAAATTAGGGCAAGAAAGTAACTTTTTCTAAACCCCTTTTTCAGAGGAAACTACTTACTTACACGGTTTTCTTTGCCGGGAAAGACATCTGTCACTTTCCGATCCAAAAGCTATGCAATGATAGAAAATAATAGAACTACTTATGTGTTTTTTATGAGACTGAAATTTCTTAAACCATGTATGCATGCAAGCTTATGATAAAACCTAGTGTAAATAAATTTACAAAGTGGCATTCTAGCGCATTGTGTAACCTTGTGGCAATCTTTGCAATAACTTAGATACTTTATAGGTAGGTACTTAGCTAGCTGTGGCATGAATTATGGTGGAATACCTACATTTCTGCAATTTTTGTACAACTTTTATCATTTATTGAACATGAAGTCACATTTACGAACTTTATGGGCTTTTCGGAAGTAGTATTATAGGCTCTTGATAGCAATAAATGGGTCTAACAGTAACTATAAGAAAATGTATTCCATTAATTGGTTTTCGGATAGACTTAGTACATGTATTTGTTAGCCATATTTTTTTTGTTTTGTACTAGGCATAATAGGAGTAACATCTATCTATATATCTATCCAGCCCATAAATAAAGCCCACTGCTGGGCATAGGCCTCTTCCTTTTCACGCCAACCCCCTCGGTCTAATGCCAATCTCGTCCATTGTCTTCCCGCTGTTTTGACAATGTCGTCGACCCATCGAGCTTTCGGTCTACCCACCGACCGTTGACCCATTCTAGGCCACCATTCCGTGACTGCCTTAGTCCACCGTCCGTCCTCCCGCCTAGCCAGATGCCCTGCCCATCTCCACTTTAATCTTAAGATTCAGGAGTAACATGTAAGGAGTAACATGTGAATGAATAATCATGAAGTGCTTACAGTTGGACAAGCCAATGGGTGAACGCTAGTGGCAATCATTTCTGATCGCTTCCGTGCTTCGGAAGGCACGACCCATGTCAGAAGCCCTTTAGCCGGCATAAAAACTCTGACACCAGGGGCCTTAGCCTGTAACACAATGGCGTATCAATGGCGTCCCAGTTAGAAGGACTAAACCTGGATTTTTTCGTTCTTCTCCTACAACCAGCGAAGTAATCATCTAGAATAAGACTCCTATTATTCTTTGCTGTACTTCAAAAACATTAAAAGGACCGACACTGGTTGGCATTAATAAATCGTAATTGAAACCGTCAACCGGGAGCCCATTTTGGCACCATTGCGTTACAGGCTAAGGCCCCTGGGGTTGCCACTACCTCATACGATTATCTACCTAATAAACTTAATATTCAATTCAATTCAATATCAATTTATTTCAGAAAAAATCCATACATTGGTGAGTAATATAAATAAATCTATTCTATATTAGTAACTTAAAATTAGAATTATTCACTTTAATTGTTGTTTACGATGTTTATTTACATGCACTCTGGAGTGGTGCTTTAAAAGCGGACTGTCCGCCCTATCATTAAGGACCATCAGAAATTCAGAATGCTATTCGGGCTGCCGCGAACTCTGTTCATCAGAGACGCCACGCGGCTGCGAATTATGGCCGAGAAACCGGCAACTTGCGCTTCGGCGAACATAGCAGAGGCGCTGCAGAAACGCGGCAGCCCCATCATATTATAACGTGCAGGCACACATGCAATACCTAAACCATGGTGATAATGACGCAGTTTGCGCTTATCAATAGGACACTGGCCAGGGGGGTTACCCTTGACGCTATTGCGATCAAATTGAAAAAGTTTTAAAATAAATTTCTCTTTGAATTCGCATAGTAATGCTTTGATTTTAAATACTTTGTAATGTTTATTCAAAGGTAAGGCTGTTTTAATAAATAAAAACACAAAATGAGTCTTAATATTGCGGCCGTATTGGAAAAATGCGTCAAGGGTAGAGGGGCAGCGCCGTTCATTGTAATTAAATTAAAATACAAGCCTCTGACTTGTTCATTTAATTGTTTATCGAAACATTCATCAAAGACATATTTCAAAAACGAGGAAACCCCGGCTTTGCCTGTCTACTGAGACGCCATCGACACGCCATTGCGTTACAGACGTCTCAAGAGTAACGGCCTTAACGATGCTGATACTGACGTCAGTTGGTCGCTGTTTTTGTACAGCAAAGAATATTCTGATTTTAATTCTAAAGGATTAGTTCGCTGGTTGTTTGAGAAAAACGAGGAAACCCCGGATTTGCCCGTCTACCTAGACGCGATCGACACGCTATTGCCGGGGCTAATTCGGTACGCAAAGTTTTTTGTTCGAAAGTCCGTTATTGGCTTAATCTTATCTTTAGACAATATTGAGAAACTTATCCAGTTCGCTGTGAGAAACTAATTTCAATTTTTTTAATTTTGGTTCAGTAGTTTGGATTTTACAACGTTTCAAAGATACGGTTTTATGACGTCACGCGACGGTCTGCATACTGTTGGCGGTCGTAGGAACAAAACATTTTAGCGCATAAAAACAAAACTACTGGACCAAAATAAAAAATATTTAAATTAGTTTTATATATTTTATATTTTCTCAATATTGTCACGGGCTTTCAAACAAAAAACTTTGCGTACCGATTCGACACATCTCGAAGGCAAAAAACTCATTTTGCGGCAAATGTCACATATAACATATTCTCACGAAGTCATCCTCGACATAAGGCACGAAATTTCTGCAAGATGTTTGCCTTTTCTCGCTCGACATGACTCGAGTGGTCGGAAGCAGTCGTCGAGATCAAAATGACATGAGATTTTTGCTTCGAGATGTGTCTCGAGTCATGTCCAGCGAAAAAGGCAAACATCTCGCAGAATTCTCGTGACTTCTGTCGAGGATGACTTCGTGAGAATAGGAGATGTGACATTTGCCACAAAATTAGATTTTTCCTTCGAGATGTATCACATCTCGAAGGAAAAAACTTCGTCTCGAGAGTAACCGCCGTGTCGTTGCTGACGTCAGTTGGTCGCTGAAATCGTATTTACGGTCACTCTTGTAGGCAGCAGCGATTGCGTCAGGGAGAATCGATTTGCCGAGATTATACGCCCACCGTTTTCTCGTTTCCGAGAAAATTATCTTTCTCAGTGTGTTCTCGATGCATTTTCCTTCCTCCCTCATCGCCTTCTTCTTAAAAAATATTTATGCGTTGCTCAACTCAAAGTTAAATTAACTTCGGAACTTGGGCTAAATCCGTTAGTTCTGATTTTTTGCTGACTTGTTTGTGATGTTGGCCCAATGAATAATCCAAGTTTGTGACCTCGGGCGCCGACCGGAACCTTGTCAAAATTCTAAATTAATTTTAATTATTTTTACAAAAACTTAATCAAGATGCGATGTTCCTATTTGTATAAACCTTCTGTGGAAAAATATCTAACTGACGGACGGTGAAAACCGCATCAAAATCCGATGCGTAGTTTGGGAGGAGTTAGCAGATATAGGTACGGTCGGCCACAGTCACAGATAACCCATGGCAGCTTTTAAACTCACAAACAAATTTTCAATTTGCTTAGTGTATTTGATACAGGAATTGATTTTGTGCATTTTACTTTGCGCGCGGGGAATTCACTATGGACGGCGCCTTAAATTAAATGGCTTTAGCCCAGAACTCCGCAACGCTAACTGCGTTTTTATTAGCCGCCATAAGGTCCTCCAGTGTGCAGGTGTTAAAGCACGCAGGACATGATGACAGTTGAAGGCTACAACTGGGAGCCTATAGAGGCACAATTGCGTTACATTGCCGCAGTGGTATCTCTACACCTCCTGGGGCCTTAGCCTGTAACACAATGGCGTCTCAATGGCGTCCTAGGTAGAAGGACAAAACCGGGATTTTTCGTTGTTCTCCTACAACCAGCGAACTAATCCTCTAGGATTAGACTCCTAATATTCTTTGCTGTACTACAATAACATTAAAAGGACCGACACTGGACCGACAGCATCAATAAATCGTAATTAAAACCGTCAACCGGAAGCCCATTTTGGCACCATTGTGTTACAGGCTAGGGCCCTGCTCTACACGTGTTTAGAGACGTTAGAGTCTCTTAGCGACAAATTATCTCCACTGACGTCTTCGGAGGGTGTGGCAGATGATAAGGTGGTTTGCATGTTGTAAAACACGTGATCTTGGATTAACTAAACGACTGTTTGGTTAAAGCTTAACTGATGATGATGTTTTTGACATTGTCGTTATAAAAAACGTGAATTACTTACTGCGTATTTTTGTGTATTGCAAATTATTTATGAGGGACTTCACTTGATCTAGAAAGCGCCCCAGGCGCGCGGCCAGGGTTAGCGTCGCGGGCGCGCGGCCGAGCGCCATACATTTTACAGGGCGAGCGGCCGAGCGCCATACATTTACAGGGCGAGCGGCCGCGCGCCATACATTTTACAGGGCGAACGGCTGCGCGCTATACATTGTACAGGGCGAGCGGCCCCGCGCCATACATTTTACAGGGCGAGCGGCCGCGCGCCATACATTTTACAGGGCCAGCGGCCGCGCGCCATACATTTTACAGGGCGAGCGTCCGGGCGCGCGGCCGATCGCCATACATTTAAAGCCTAGCGTCCATATGAGGCGGATCGGGGCGGGCCGGGCCGGGCCGCAACGCAACGCAACGTTGGGGTGCGTCCATCTAAGCGCATCGGGGCGGATCGGCGCATCGGCTCGGCGGATTTTTTGGTGTTGCCACTTTGTCTAGTCACAAATATTGTAACTTTTGAGCCCTCGTTGTGACTTTTTGTGACATTGCCTAAATTGTAACTTTTTGACGATAGCAACGTGGCGGGAAATTCATCACAGATTTTTACATTTTGTAGCTAAACTGAGCTATTTTTGTTCAGCGATTTTCCGCCACGTTGCTATCGTCCACCCTTAAGGTTGGACGATAGCAGCGTGGAGGGTAAATCAATTTTTTTACAGTTTTTTTAATTTTGAAGCTAAACTTTACTGAGCTATTCGTACGTTTGTTCAGCGATTTTTCGTTCACGCCAATAGCATAGAATTCTTTACATTATTATAAACAAGAACAACAATAATTCAGCCGATTATGTATACTGGTCGACAAATGGCAACACTCGCGCGCATTCGCATGCGCGAGCATGCTGTTGCCCCTGCGTCCACTAGGCGCATCGGGGCGGATCATGCCGCTGGCAAAAATCCGCCGGCAAAAATATTGCGTCGCGGCCCGCCCCGCCCCGATGCGCTCTAGTGGACGCACTTCCATACAAAATATAGGCAGGCGGATTTTTCCGTTGCGGCCCGGCCCGCCCCGATCCGCCTAATGGACGCGAGGCTTTACGGGGCGAGCGTCCGGGCGCGCGGCCGAGCGCCATACATTTTACAGGGCGAGCGTCCGGGCGCGCGGCCGAGCGCCATACATTTTACAGGGCGAGCGTGCGGGCGCGCGGCCGAGCGCCATACATTTTACAGGGCGAGCGTGCGGGCGCGCGGCCGAGCGCCATACATTTTACAGGGCGAGCGTCCGGGCGCGCGGCCGAGCGCCATACATTTTACAGGGCGAGCGTCCGGGCGCGCGGCCGAGCGCCATACATTTTACAGGGCGAGCGTCCGGGCGCGCGGCCGAGCGCCATACATTTTACAGGGCGAGCGTCCGGGCGCGCGGCCGAGCGCCATACATTTTACAGGGCGAGCGTGCGGGCGCGCGGCCGAGCGCCATACATTTACAGGGCGAGCGTGCGGGCGCGCGGCCGAGCGCCATACATTTTACAGGGCGAGCGTGTGGGCGCGCGGCCGAGCGCCATACATTTACAGGGCGAGCGTGCGGGCGCGCGGCCGAGCGCCATACATTTTACAGGGCGAGCGTGCGGGCGCGCGGCCGAGCGCCATACATTTACAGGGAGAGCGTGCGGGCGCGCGGCCGAGCGCCATACATTTACAGGGAGAGCGTGCGGGCGCGCGGCCGAGCGCCATACATTTACAGGGCGAGCGTCCGGGCGCGCGACCGAGCGCCATACATTTACAGGGAGAGCGTGCGGGCGCGCGGCCGAGCGCCATACATTTACAGGGAGAGCGTGCGGGCGCGCGGCCGAGCGCCATACATTTACAGGGAGAGCGTGCGGGCGCGCGGCCGAGCGCCATACATTTACAGGGAGAGCGTGCGGGCGCGCGGCCGAGCGCCATACATTTACAGGGAGAGCGTGCGGGCGCGCGGCCGAGCGCCATACATTTACAGGGAGAGCGTGCGGGCGCGCGGCCGAGCGCCATACATTTACAGGGCGAGCGTCCGGGCGCGCGGCCGAGCGCCATACATTTACAGGGAGAGCGTGCGGGCGCGCGGCCGAGCGCCATACATTTACAGGGCGAGCGTCCGGGCGCGCGGCCGAGCGCCATACATTTACAGGGCGAGCGTCCGGGCGCGCGGCCGAGCGCCATACATTTACAGGGAGAGCGTGCGGGCGCGCGGCCGAGCGCCATACATTTACAGGGAGAGCGTGCGGGCGCGCGGCCGAGCGCCATACATTTACAGGGAGAGCGTGCGGGCGCGCGGCCGAGCGCCATACATTTACAGGGCGAGCGTGCGGGCGCGCGGCCGAGCGCCATACATTTACAGGGAGAGCGTGCGGGCGCGCGGCCGAGCGCCATACATTTACAGGGAGAGCGTGCGGGCGCGCGGCCGAGCGCCATACATTTACAGGGCGAGCGTGCGGGCGCGCGGCCGAGCGCCATACATTTTACAGGGCGAGCGTGCGGGCGCGCGGCCGAGCGCCATACATTTACAGGGAGAGCGTGCGGGCGCGCGGCCGAGCGCCATACATTTACAGGGAGAGCGTGCGGGCGCGCGGCCGAGCGCCATACATTTACAGGGAGAGCGTGCGGGCGCGCGGCCGAGCGCCATACATTTACAGGGCGAGCGTCCGGGCGCGCGACCGAGCGCCATACATTTACAGGGAGAGCGTGCGGGCGCGCGGCCGAGCGCCATACATTTACAGGGAGAGCGTGCGGGCGCGCGGCCGAGCGCCATACATTTACAGGGCGAGCGTCCGGGCGCGCGGCCGAGCGCCATACATTTACAGGGAGAGCGTGCGGGCGCGCGGCCGAGCGCCATACATTTACAGGGCGAGCGTCCGGGCGCGCGGCCGAGCGCCATACATTTACAGGGCGAGCGTCCGGGCGCGCGGCCGAGCGCCATACATTTACAGGGAGAGCGTGCGGGCGCGCGGCCGAGCGCCATACATTTACAGGGAGAGCGTGCGGGCGCGCGGCCGAGCGCCATACATTTACAGGGAGAGCGTGCGGGCGCGCGGCCGAGCGCCATACATTTACAGGGAGAGCGTGCGGGCGCGCGGCCGAGCGCCATACATTTACAGGGAGAGCGTGCGGGCGCGCGGCCGAGCGCCATACATTTACAGGGAGAGCGTGCGGGCGCGCGGCCGAGCGCCATACATTTACAGGGCGAGCGTGCGGGCGCGCGGCCGAGCGCCATACATTTTACAGGGCGAACGTCCGGGTGTGCCCTCGGAATAGGTTCCTATCGAACAGAGTTTTATTGCATTGCGTAATAGGTGCATAGGTATAAAACCATACATGTTTAACTTTATGTGTCTTCGTAGGAATTTACGGTACGTACGGGCACAAATCTTCTATCTAATCAGTGTAAATAGAAAGGCTTTAGCTTAAGCTTGGGTCGTAATCGGGCCAACACCACATTCCCCTCTTTATCACCCTATTAAAGATAACAGGGCTCCCCACTATCACACCCTCTAATAACGTCTAGCACGATTTCACTCTACGAATAAGCTCTGCCCTTGACGCATTTTTCCAATACGGCCGCAATATGGCGCAATTTACAAAATTTTATACATATTTTACAAATTAAGACGAATTTTGTGTTATTATTGAATAAAACAGCCTTACCTTTGAATATAATAGAAAATAGAATTAAAGAATAGAAACATTACAAAGTATTTTAAATCAAAGCATTACTATGCAAATTCAAAGATAAATTATTTTTTAAACTTTTCAATTTGATCGCAATAGCGTCAAGGGTAACCCTCCTGTTTACGTTTAAAACTTAGGATTTTTCATCTACGTAATGAGATGATTTATGCAGCGTCCAGTGGCACCTTCACTCACCACCACGCGGACGCTGGCAGAGCCTGGGACATGTTTTGATGGAGTAGGCTTGCTCATCAGCTGAACCATCCTCATATTTGAAACCATAGTTAAAACCGTTTAAGTTAGTTAGCAATTATCTAATGAAGAATGTCCGTGGGTCGGTTAAATCACTTAAAACTTTATGACCGTGTAGCCTACAAGTTTAGAAATACGCCCGTTTTTGTTTCATTTAAATCGAGCCAGTAGTTTTAAAGTTACGACGGTTTTAGTTTCCGTCCTTTTGGAGTTTTTCGCGCGAGCGCGGCAAACTCGCGTGACGTCACTAAACAGCTGGCACCCGACACATGCACCGTAACACTCATTCAAAGGGCTGTATCTTTGGAACCGTTCTAGGTAGCCAGTTGAAATTTTCAGAGATTATGTTTTATTATAATGGATTACCTAAGAAATAATAAAAAAAAAAAAAATATTAATAAATTAGAGGGGTCCCCATACAAAAAACGTTGTTTTATTCTTTTTGCTCTATAGAAAAAACGGTAAGGCATACAAGCATCAAACTTGGTATGATTATAGGGCTTACTTCATAGTATAACAAAAAAATATAAAAAACGGTCAAGCGCGACTCAGACTCACGCGCCGCGGGCCCGTATAACCAGTTTTTTTATTGTATGGCGGTACGGATCTCTCAGTGCGCGAGCTCTACTCGCAGTGGCCAGTTTTTTTGTGTGTTTAGTCAGTGTTACAGTAGTGTTTTAATATAATATTACTTATTTATAACGTAACAAATTCGCTAGGGACAGGTTTTAAAGCCGCAAGCTAGTCCCTAGTACGGGTTAGATAGTGCTATTTAAAAATAAAAAAATGTATATGATTACTTAGCTATAGATGTGGATGACGGCTTTAAAAAATGAAAATCCGATATAGCTTTATGATATAAGTAAATTAATATTAATAAGTAATAAAACTAGTATAGCCTAGGCATAGGTACATTTTTACTCATAAAAAAATAATGGGCAACCATTAACTCGTCTGTTTTAGGTAAGTTATCGGATTGTCATTTTTCAAAGCCGTCATCCACATCCATAGCTAAGTAATAATATATTTTTTGGTATTTTTAAAGCACTAACTTACCCGTGCTAGGGAATATTTGGCGGCTTTCAACCTGTCCCTAGCGAATTTTTAACGTTATAAATAAGTAATATTATATTAAAACACTACTGTAACACTGGCAAAACACACAAAAAAACTGGCCAAGTGCGAGTAGAGCTCGCGCACTGAGAGTTCCGTACCGCCACACAATAAAAAAACTGGTTATACGGACCCTCGGTGCGTGAGTCCGAGTCGAGCTTGACCGTTTTTTATATTTTTTTTGTTATACTATGGAGTAAGCTCTATAATCATACCGAGTTTGATGCTTGTATGCCTTACCGTTTTTTCTATAGAGCAAAAAGTATAAAACAACGTTTTTTTATGGGGACCCCTCTTATTTTTTAATATTTTTTTATTTTGTTTATTTCTTGGGTAATCCACCATAGTAAAACATAATCTCTGAAAATTTCAACTGGCTACCTAGTACGGTTCCAAAGATACAGCCCTTTGAATGAGTGTTACGATGTATGTGTCGGCTGCTAGCTGTTTAGTGACGTCACAGCAGCTGACGACCGCGCGCTCGTCGCACAGCTAGTTTAAAATTAAATATCTCGGGAACTATAAGACGTATCAAAAAAATTTTTTCACCCAACGTTTCCATTTTTAATAGAGTGTATGGTAAGGTAGAAATCAAAAGTTGATGGTATTCTTCATTCTCAGTTACAATGCAATACCCACACAAAACAGTCTGAATACTAGCGCTAAAAACCCTCATTTGGGCAGGCGGGTAAGGGCCATACCTTCAGATGGTTTAAAATGTCAGATTTGTCAAAGTTGCAACTGCCTAATTGGTCATTCCGCAAACCGCATGATAGCGCGCCGCAGCCGCAGCATGCGGCGCCCTACTGGGACTGGGACTAGAATGCCACAGTAGGGGCAGTATTTTATCTAAAGACTTGTTCGAACATGAGTCAAATCGGTCAAGCGGTTGCTGAGATGATCATAAAGAATGCAATGTGCCTGAGAGAATGGTTTTAGCAAAAAGTATGCAGCGGAGTTTAAAGTTCGGGGTGGTTAAATAAAAAATTGGCGCCCGCCACAGGGCCCTTAGCCTGTAACGCAATGGCGGGTCAATGGCGTCCCGGCATAAGGACAAAACCGGGCTCTCCTCGTTTTTCTCCTACAACCAGAGGACTAATACTCTAGAATTAGAATCAAAATATTCTTTGCTGTACTACAAAAACATTAAAAGGACAGACAGCGTTAGCAAATCGTAATTGAAGTCGTCACCTGACAGTCCATTTTGGCACCATTGTGTTACAGGCTAAGGGCCCTGGTCTACGCGGCTTCAATTCCTGAACCGAGATTTTTTTAAATCTTTTAATAAAACTTTAAAAGTTTCCCTAGCACAGATTAGCTTTAGAAAAACGAAAAATAGTATTTTATCTTGATGAAAACTAAAATACGCGCATTGCATCTACGCGCCTCGAAGTGCCTCGAATCAACTACAACAAACTACTTAATAATTGGGTGGAATTACTGTAATATAAAGTTTATTTACTTTTCCTTACTTAATCTTGGTACTTTTCGGAGTTTCGGACCGTACCGCATGTAGGTAACTTTTGTATGGACGGTCGTAGGTACGGTCGGCTACAGTCACAGATACCCCAAGGCAGCTCTTACCGCGCGCTGCATAAAGGGGCCAATTGAACGAAAAGGGGTATCCTAGCGTGTGGCCGACTGTACGTATAACCCGCGTTTTCCGACCGAGCGGGCTGAGTTATCCTACTAGTCTATCCCTTTACTGTGCCGACACGCCATTGTTAGGTTCAAAACGTGAGATAATCACAGTTCGCAGGTTCACATGCAATGCAATGCAACTTAGAAGAGATTCTTTCTTAGTACGTACGGGTTTTACATAACAGTGTTAGCTAGCATTTTTCCTTCGTTGAGTTGCCCACTTCCCGCAAAAAAAAGCGTTTCTAGGTAGAGAACTAATTAAATAACAGTTGCTAAAGTACCGCTGTCCTTAAAATAATGAAGTAATGAAGATATTCACACAAACATAAATCTACAAATTCTCGACTCGATTGGATTGGAATTTAATTATATTATCCGGCGTTTGTATGTTTGTATGTATGTTTATATATTTGTATGTTTGTATGTATGAATGTTCGTTGGACGATAACTTGAGTAAATTTAAAAAAAAAAGAATTTTTCTTAAGTCCGAACATGACCCAAATCGGTCGAGGGGTTGCCGAGATATCGGGTTGTTAAGTTTATATGGGGTCGCGAGTACACAGTTCGGGGCGAACCACTAGTGTATTTCAGACTTTGTGAGTTAAGCTAACCCTCAGTGTCACAGGAAACATTCTGTAAAGCATAAAACAAAGTCTTTCCGCGTCTGTTTGTCTGTTTATGCGCTAACTCCTAAACCACGCCACGGATTTTGATATTTTTACTGTCAGAGAAAATTATTTTTTTATTATTAAACGGTTTTATTTAGCTCACCCCGTTTGTTTTATTTATTATTCTTGGGTCAAATTTAGTAATTCAAATTTCACCCTCTTCCTGTCAACCGATTAATCTGAAATTTTGTATACACTTTGGATTTTGGTGACAATACAATTATGTTTATTCATTATCATTATAAATTCAAGATGGCCGCCGCTACAAAATGGCGGATAATTTATGTTTGATTTGATTTGATTTGATTTATTCATAAAACAAAGCCCACAGCACAAGATAAAAAATATAAACAGATTGAAATAGGCTAAGCTTAGGCCAATTAAGGACTTACTTTATATAAACTGAACAATTAATTACGAACATGCATTACCAAATTAAATTAAATTAAAATAAAATTACAATAAGATCATTAAAACAAAATTACAATAAAATGATTAAGCTGTAAAATAATAAAAATAACAATTTGACACAAATATATTTCATTGACCTAAATAATTTTTTTTTAAAAAAATACGAAATTAGGTAAAATTACAAAATAAATTTTACAACGTAACATTTTTACATTAAGGGTGGGAAACATGTGACTTGAGTGTGTGTGAGGGTGTGTTAGGGTGTGTGAGGGTGTGTTAGGGTGTGTACTGTTGGAGAAGAGAAGAGAAAAAGAGTAAGACCTAACATTCAAACATTACGACGCGCTAGTAAATTAATTATACTACGCTTGAATAGACCCGGAGACTTGTGAAATATGTCAACATCGGAGAAAGTACTATTGTATGTCTTTGGCAAGCGACAACTTAAGGAATTCTGAGCGTAGTTAGTAGTAGCGGAGGGTATGTCGAAGAGGGAAGAAGCGGTGTGTCGAGTGCGAGTACCAGGAGCCCATAGTCTTACAAGTGTATTGACTAGTTCAGTGCAGTTAACCAATCCATGGCACACCTTATACAGCAGCATCATATCCAGGAGGACACGCCGATCTTCAAGAGCCAAAAAGTTGTGGCGTTGGCAAGATGCCTGGTAGTCGACGTTGGGACTGTAAGTTTTATAATTGAGGTGACGTAGAAATTTCTGCTGTAGACGCTCGATTGATTCAATATGGGTAACATACTGGGGATTCCATACGGAACTGCAGTACTCCAAGACACTTCTTACGTAAGCATAGTAAAGAACACAGACACTTTTAGGGTTTTTAAAGGGTTTGCTAACCCTCAGGATAAATCCCAGGTTACGGAACGCCTTGTTAGTAATGGCCTCAATATGGTCATCAAAGGTCAGCTTAGAGTCCAAAAGCACCCCCAAGTCTCGTATAGAGTCAACAGTTTGGATTAGTGTGTCATCAAGATAATATGTGTAATAAATAGGCTTTGTACTTCTGGTAAAGACAACATGGTTGCATTTAGTTGCGTTGACGTTAATTCTATTTCTATGATAGTATGCAGATAATCGATTTAGGTCTTCTTGGAGATAGATACAATCTTGTATAGTTTTAACCTTTATGTAGACTTTCTTGTCGTCTGCGTATAAAAGGAACTTGGAATGCTTGAAACAGTAGCCTATATCGTAAAGGTAAGCAATATAGAGCAAAGGCCCCAGTATAGAGCCTTGTGGTACCCCGGACGGAATTGGTATGAAGTCTGATTTTTGGTCACCAATCGCGACTGCCTGACTCCTATTACTAATGTAAGATTTAGTCCAGCGCAGCAGATCACCACGGATACCAAGCATTTCCAGCTTACGGAGTAGTATCACATGATCCACACGGTCAAATGCTTTTTCAAAGTCAGTGTAGATCACGTCAAGCTGGCCACCACCGTCCATGCCTCTCAGAACCGCATCCACAAAAACTGCCAGATTTGTAGTAGTTGACTTTGAGCGTACAAATCCATGCTGTTCAATGGGTATATTAAGCGAAACATTTGAATAAATGTGATCATGAACAACCCGTTCCATTACTTTGCTGAAGACATTGAGAATTGAAATCGGTCTATAATGTTCCACTGGCGATTTAGAACCCTTTTTATGGACCGGAACAATATGAGCTACCTTCCAAGTTTCAGGCACCATGCCATCACGAAAGGATTGATTAAATATTGCAGTTATCGGTTTGGCAAGAGATTTGGCACAGTTGACCACTAGAATAGCAGGAATACCATCACTGCCAGGGCCCTTGCTTTTGTCAATGTTGTTGAGCAATTTTAGCACATACTCCTCGGAAACCTCAATTGCAGATGTAACTAGTTGATGAGAAGGTTCTGGTAGTTCCGTTTGGGGATAGAAGTTAGCTGGAACTGCAAACATGTTACCGAAATATAGATTGAAGGCATTACAAGTATCCTGACCCTTAGAAAGTAGTACATTCTTATAAGTCATATTTTTTGGGTAGCCGGATCCTTCTTTACGTCTTGACTTAATATAAGACCACAGTAATTTTGGGTTATTTTGTATGCCATCTTCAGCCAATTGTATGTACCTATTGTAGCATTCATCATGAATATTTTTTTGTCTTTTACGGAGTGTAGTAAAAGAGTCATAATCTGATGGATTTTTGTGCTTCTTCCATAATTTGTGGTATTTAGTTTTTTCTTTGATAATATTAATAAGCACTCGACTGTACCAAATGGGGTATTGGTGTGAGCTGCCAGCGATGACTTTAGGTATATATTTATCTATTGCATCATGTAAACACGAATTTAGTTGACAAACCGCGTCGTCAACAGTGCCTCTGTTAAGATTAGACCAATCGAATTCTGAGATATGCCTATTGATTGAGATATAATCACCTTTACGGAACTGATGCCTTAAGCTTTTCGTTCTCGGTGGTGCCCGAACAGAGATATCGAGTGAGTCCAATTCTAGAGAGGGGTGGAAACGGTCTTCCTTAACAGCTGGTGTGGCAGCCCTGTGTACATCAATGGAGAAGTTTGAAAAAAATAGGTCTAAAACATTATTGCAGCAATTTTTAAATTTATTTGATTGGTCTAAGCCTAAAAAATTCATGTAATTTATTAAATTAGACGCTGTATTTTGAACTTCAACTGGACCCTTCCTAATTATCAATGGCTCAACTGGATCCCAGTCCACACATGGCAGGTTAAAATCACCCAAAATCATAAAATAGTCATCTGGATGGGACTGAGTGACGTCGCTCAATGCATCGAGAAAATTTTGCGTACGTTGAGGAAGCAATTCATTTGGAGGTATGTAAACAAGAGCTATGTGTAAGTTGCAACGCGCGCCTATGATGCAACCTGAGATAGTTAGCCAGAGGCATTCGTGGTCGTCGCGCTGCCACTCCGGACGTGCCCGTGCATTCAGGGAGCGTACGGCGAGGGCCATCACTCCACCGCCCGCGTTGGCCGAATCCCGGTCCTCACGGAACACCTCATAATGATCCAGATCCGATAATTCTGCGTTTAGTATACTATTGCATAGCTTAGACTCCGTGATAAATACAATATCGTAGTCGAAAGCAGACATACTATTATGGAATGTGGTTGTTTTGGTTCGCAGTCCATTAACATTTTGATAAAATAATCGTAGGTTATGGAATTTTAATTTTTTTCAGGTAAATATAAGTAGTACATATGTTGTTTAGTAGCAATAGACTGCGACCCAACCAACGACAGTCATAGTAACCGTGATTTAAAGTATTTTTAGTTTTTCTCCTCGAGTTTAGTGTAGTGTGGTGATATGTAGTATTTGAATTAGTGAAATGTGTAGTGTAAAGTGTTTGAAATGATATGGAAGTGTATGGAAGGATTATTGGAATTTCCTTATGGTAAGTGAGCAAATAATATAACGAAAACAACAAGATATGAACAATCATGAGATTATTTTCTTTAGGTCCGTTTCCGATGTGATAGGCATGGCAGGGGACTTGTCGTTTTTCCGCACATGTATACGGCAGTTTTTTGTCCACGTATATTTATAGCCACAGTCCCTGGCTTTTGTTTTGCACGCTTGTAACAGCCTTTTGTTGTCAAGGGTCAAGTGTTCATTGATGTAAATGCGGACTGCCTCTCCGGCCATTCCAAGCTTGGTAGTGTCTAGGTCCCTGCATTTACGCGCCGATGAGAACATCATGTCCTTAACTTTCCGCTGTCTGAAGCGCACGACGAGAGAGCGAGGTCGGCCTGACGTAGGGCGAAAGGGCTGCACACGGTGTGCGAATTCAATGTCATCATTGGAGAGATCGACCCCAATGATTTTCGCAATTTTATGCACAATGCCGACCGTGGACTCCCCCTCCGACTCAGGGATGCCAGTAATTTCAACGTTTTGTAGACGGGCCCATTGTTGTTGTTGCTGGTTCTCGCGTTCGACAGCGACAAGGCGTGATTCCAGATCCTTACATTGGCTCTGCAGTTTTTTGACGTTAGTGTGTGCCGTTTTGGTCTCGGTCTCGTTCTTTGCCAACGTCGCCTTTAGTTCCACATTTTCCCGTTGCAAGTCGGTTATGTCGGACTTTAGCTCAACCCATTTAATCCCATCAATATGGGTATCAAATGAAAGGGCTCAACAAGCAGAATACAATATGCTATTAAAAAATTGAAATCCAAGATGGCGGCCGCTACAAAATGGCAGATAATTTATGTTTTATTAATCCCATCAATATGGGTATCAAATGAAAGGGCTCAACAAGCAGAATACAATATGCTATTAAAAAATTGAAATCCAAGATGGCGGCCGCTACAAAATGGCGGATAACGTAGGTTTTATCAATCCCATCAATATGGGTATCAAATGAAAGGGCTCAACAAGCAGAATACAATATACTATAAAAAATTGAAATACAAGATGGCGGCCGCTACAAAATGGCGGATAACGTAGGTTTTATCGATCCCATCAATATGGGTATCAAATGAAAGTGCTCAACCAGTATAATACAATGTACTATATGAATTAAACAGAATGCGAAATAAAAACTAAAAACTAGAAAATAAAAATAGGTAAAAAAACTTTTTAAGTTAAACGGTTTTATGTTAAACATACATTGCAATGTTTAAGATAAATGTACTAAAAACCAAAAAATAATAAAATAGATACAGTCGTGGGAATTATAAACATATGCATAGACTAGACTAAAATAAAACCGTGGGGCACGTCAACTGCCTAATTATAGTGTAACATTACAAAACAAACATTTTAATCAACGATTGTAGACAATTGACGTGCCCCACGGTTTTATTTTAGTCTAGTCTATGCATATGTTTATAATTCCCACGACTGTATCTATTTTATTATTTTTTGGTTTTTAGTACATTTATCTTAAACATTGCAATGTATGTTTAACATACAACCGTTTAACTTAAAAAGTTTTTTTACCTATTTTTTATAAGAAGCTATCACAATAAAAAAACGAACGTTACAAAATGCCTTTGACATTGGACGTGAATTGAGGAGATGCACTCTAGCACGGAAGTGCTTACATAAAGTCTAAAATCTATTCACAATTCACATTGATATTCAAGTGGAGACGAAAAGAAAGGCACCCAGTCAAGGTCGGCGCCAAACTTGATTTGGACAGCCTCAGTCGCGTAAAAATGTTGACGATAGGTTGTCGTTGACTTGACGATTTTGTGCATTTTTCGCAAAGAAAAATGCACAAAATCGATTCCTGTATCAAATACACTAAAGTCTAAACAAATCGAAAATGTTTACATATCAAACCCTAGAATTAGGTGAGAGCTGTCTAAAACAGCCAGTTTCGTGTTGACATTCATAAACGTTTTGAAGATATTTTGGCTGAAAAATAATAGGCGGCGCACTTTTTTTCAACTTGCAATCTATTATAGAACATCAACATGAAACTGGCTGTGTTAGATAGGTCTCGCCTAATTCTAGTGTTTGATATGTGAACATTTTCTATTTGTTTAGTGTATTTGATACAGGAGTCGATTATGTGCATTTTTCTTTGCGCGCGGGCTAATTCACTATGCCCCGCGCCTTAGGTGTTTTTCAACCTTTTTCATGCCACGACACCCTTTACAGCAGTGGAAAAACCTTTCGACCTACCTTTAAACCTTTCGAGTACACCTTTAGACCATAACCACGACCCCCGAAAACCCTCATAAATAAGCTTTGCGATCCCCCAAAGAAGCTTTGCGACCCCCCTAAGGTAGCTTGGCGATTTAGAGCGTTCAAAAGGCTCGATGAGTCGAAATGGTATAGTGAAGGCAATGGACGATTTGCTTTCCATCACCAAGCCCAAGACCGTAAAGAATGAAGAGCAAGGGAAGAGACCTACACTCAGCATTGGGTGGCTATAGGTTGAAGAAGAAGACCCAGTGTTGGCGTGAAAACAATGAGTCCTATGCCCAGCATTGGCTGTACACAATTACTAATGGACTGGAATCTGGATTGATAGAAGGGCGGTCACACGAGAAATTGATTCCATTGTTTGTAGCCCACGTAAGCTACGAGTACCTACAAAGGATTAATCGAAAAGTACCGTCATAAAGACGAATGCAAAAGAGATTTTAAAGGAACTCCCATTTCAACTCATAGATTAGATTAGATATAACTCTTACTCATACTCGTAGGTTCCTAAAAACGACGAAACTCTAATAATTTTTCGCTATCGTAAACCTTAAATCAAGGGGGTTGAATGGGGCTGGACCAAGCCTGAACTCGCGAGTGTTTATTTTCGAGTCTCCACTGAAGAGTCGCCGCTTCACCGAAGCACGTACATAAACCTGGGGCCTTAGCCTGTAACACAATGGCGTATCAATGGCGTCCTAGGTAGAAGGATAAAACCGGGATTTTTTCGTTGTTCTCCTACAACCAGCGAACTAATCCTCTAGGATTAGACTCCTAATATTCTTTGCTGTACTACAATAACATTAAAAGGACCGACACTGGACCGACAGCATCAATAAATCGTAATTAAAACCGTCAACCGGAAGCCCATTTTGGCACCATTGTGTTACAGGCTAAGGGCCCTGTTGTAAAATATCAACAAAAATAATAATAAAGCGGCGCGGTGAGAGATATAAAATTGGCGCGAGGCGCGTGCGAAAGCTTGCACCAAAATAGCTCGCCTCCTTCACTCCTGCAGACTTCAACTGATTCAAACTACTTACGTCCGTAGCGTAAATCAATGGTGCTATTTTCTGGATTATTGTAATTGGGGTTCGCGCCCTGTAGGACCTTGAGTTACCGGAACTCAGACCTGCACATCAGAGAGCTGTCCGATTTCACCGTCGCCCAAAACTCCCCAAGATTAAAGACAAACTAAGGTATTTTTCGCAACCAAAAACCGTCAACTTTTCCTGTCCTACGCTATCTTCCTCCAATCCTCCTCCGCCTGGAGCTCGTGCTGGTGCCTCTCTACCCCGTCTTCCCAGCAATATTCGGACGCCACAACGCTCGGCTGACGATCTACGGGTCATCCTTCATATACTCTTCTTCTCTCAATCTTTCGATGTGACGAAGCCTTCTTGGCGTGCCTCTCCACTAATGGAGGTTGCCCGTCAGCTCCTCATATTTTTTTCTATTCCTTGCCAAGCGAAACAGTTGTTCAACGCTGGCTATCTCCGTCCATTCCCTGATGTTTCTGAGCCACGACTTTCTTCTTCTACCAGCACGCCGCTTCCCCTCAATCTTGCCCATCATGATCACTTAAAGAAGTCGGTAGCTGTGACCAAGGCAGCGAATTCTTATGGATGTGGTCTCTCCAATCATGATGGTCTTGGCCAACAGTTTTCTAGTTGGGTTTTCTTGCGGATCCTTCATGAGCTATGTTCGCGTCTAGTGGGATATTCCGGCTATCGCGACGATAGTAAAAGTAAGAAAGGTTTCTCAGTAATTTGCTTTTTGCAACCAGAAGAATATCCTTTTCTCATTTTTGTACTTATGCGAAATTAGTGAAAGCGGAAAATTAGGTGTCAATAAAAGTGGTAACCTTAGTAGGAGATCGTGCAAAACTGAAGGGACAGGGCTCTGTGTGGTCCGCGCCCAAGGAAGCCCGTCCAAAGGCATCATTGACGTAGGAAGCCACGCCTCCCATTCTATTTATATTGACTTGACTGCATACATACGTGATGGACGCGCGAGGTCACGGACGGATAGGACTAAGTGAGAGAGATGAATTTATTGACTTTCTGAACCCGGCTTTTGGGGACTATCAGGCGTATCGGGGCTGGGCTATTCAGTGCCAGTTGTTTTTTCGTTCAAAGCACGCCCTTTAAAAATACAGGCACTTTTATTGGCCGAGAGATTCTCAAATTGCCCCGGCAGCAGCAATATGACAGCAATAGTCAGGGGGACACTGTCTTAAGCGAATGCACAAAAAACTGGAAGTAGTTTCAAGCTGCGGAAGCTTTGGGAGACGTTTTGAACTTTTGAGGCATGAACGATACCAGCTGCTACACACGATACAAGATAAAAGGAAAAAGAAGGCCAGGAAGAAAGAAAACGACTCTACAACATCAAAGACCGGTATCAAAACGGCTGAAAATATATTCAAAAAAGCTACGAATAGAGACCGATGCAAGGAGCTGACTGCCAACCTCCTATGATGGGGAGGCACTTTATGAAGAAGATGGACTTTTAGCACCTCCTAGAGTTTGATAGATACTTAGAGAAGTTTATTGCTACTCTCGCCCTCCGCTATAGGTTCTTGGATTCCTAGAAAGTTTAAGCGGCAAAATACGTTCGCAAATCTGCTCAACAATTTGGGAATACCTACATGTCATGTTATTTTCAACAAGATTTTGGCCATAAATCCCGTGATACAACTATTAACCGGGTGGGCGTTGAAGTAAACATGATTTACGTATTTTACGTTCGGTCGGCTTTCTATTTCGGCTCACCTTGGACTTCGATCGTAAACTGACGCTGCGTTTATGAATGATAGGCGCTTTTCACTTCCAATTTGGTTCATTCAGCATCAGGCATAATTCATCCTTCAAAGGGGGTAAAACTATAGGAAAAAATAAACACGAAAGTGTTTATGGAAAGTGGGAGATCGGATCGTGCCCATGCAAGTTTGAAGTTGTGCGATTTACCGGTTTTCTATAAGCATAAGTTCCATTGAAAAAGTTATGGAAATGAAACCCGGTTTCGTAGATAACCCAGAATAGGTTTAAAAATCTTTTGGTCATACAATATTATGTCAGTGCATTTCTGGAAATCAGCTGTTTTCCCCTCACGATATTTTTTACCGTGTTCGGGTTTGCGGATTATGGAAATCCTACGTAATAGTGCAATTAATGACTTAGCAAGGGGATTAATTTGAAAAAATCTTGGTCATACATGTCAGTGCATTTCTGGAAATCCCTGCCTCTGTGCTGTATTCTCCTGACGATGTATATACCGTGTTCGGTGGCAGTGGCAGGTAATCCCACCTTACCGGTTCGAACTTTTCCCGCACAGACATTTGAAGACCTCTTGGTCATGCATGTCAGTGCATTTCTGCAAATCCCTGCCACTGTGCTGTATGTGGAGGGTCCATGAATGCGGATGGCTAGGGACCGTGAGAGGTGCCGCGAGGGGAAAATACCCATCAGTGGGCAGAGGTGGGCTGATGAGAGATGAGATGAGTGCTGTATTCCCCTGACGATGTTTTTGCCGTGTTCGGTGGCAGATAACCTCCCCGGTTCGAACTTTTCCCACACAGATATCAGTGAGCGATCGCGAGGCGCGTGATCCGCCGATGCTGGTGTGAAACGTGCGTGTCCGCAATGACCTGCGATTACCCAAATAATAGCAGTTAATATGTATTGTTGTTTATTATTCGGGTGTAAACACAGATTAAATAGGGTTGCAAGCGCGTTTATTCTTAAGGCTCCGTATAAGGCTAACTAGTGCCACCAATGTTAAAAAAATCATATCTTCCTTCAGAAGAAGTTTCTGAAAATAATCTAAGATGAGCCCATGCGCCATGCTTTTCTAGATTTTTCAGTGTTAAACTCAATTTCTAGTCTTAAGCTAAAAAAATATCGATAACCGCCAAAAACGGCCGTTTTTGGCGGTTATCAAAATTTATTTAGCTTTAAAGTAATTTTCGAAGAGGGTATCTACACTTAAAAATCTAGAATCTATCTACACTTAAATAAAAAAATATGAAGGAAGATATGATTTTCTCAACATTGGTGGCGCTAGTTAGCCTTATACGCAGCCACTCACGTGTCAACCGTTAACACCAGTTTATCTACTCGAAAATAGCTCGTATTATGTAAAATGAACAGTCGTTTTTTTACATTTAATGATGAGTATATTAACGGTACTCATTTTAGAGAACACAGGGGTAGGTTTTCCGAATTTCCTGGATCTATGGACGCATGAATTACCCTTGATTTGGTGGGACCCCTTTCCCGATTTGTGTCAACAACAGTCAAGATGTAATTCGTGATTCTTCGTGATGAGTCCAAAATAGCATTTCCTTGGCAGTTTGAAGACAGTTTTTTTTGGAGTTCCAGTTAGCATGCTATGATGTCCTTCCCCATCCGCAAATTATTAGAATGGTCTACCGTGTAAATTTAAGCTTCTGAGCTTCACTATTTATTTATCATGTCGGAGACCCTTTGGGTGGCCTAAAAACTCTGACACCAGGGGTGGCCACTACCTCATACGATTACCTACCTACCTATTTATTTATACACTTTTTGTTTTTTCTAAAGCACTAACCCGTCCAGTAGACTGAGACTAGTTGAAGAAATTCGCATCGACAGTTACTTGACTGGTAGCGCCTGCACGGTATGCGGAAGGTTGCGGGTTCAAGTCCTGTCCCGAGTGAATTTTTTCAACTTATTATAAATGTTTAAATTATAGTTTTGCCATTATTGTCGCCTTCATTCATGATCATCATTGATCATCCATTTATCTCTTGACGTGGTGTGCAACGTGCGTGCCCGAGGCGACCCGTCTTGATTACGAAGTGGTATCGTATGTTTTGTTTAAACTGTTGTAGATTGCACTTATTGATGCGGAATTATTATCTTTCTGGCGACTAGTTTAGGGCAGTTTTCAGTAGTTTATACAAGGTGTTACAAAAGATCCTAACTCTTTTTACAGGGAAATAGCACCCGGTGATACGGGTCACAACCTCTAAATATTTTCTTTGCTATACGACGTTCCGTTGATTATTAAATAAATAAAATGTGAATGTTGTGGCGGAAAAAAAGTATTTTTTAAATATTGTTTACATTGACTTTCAAAATGTTTTAACAACTCAATGCTATGCAAATGCATCTACACAGACAATCACATTTTCAAATTTGAGTTATTGTATTACAAAAAACAAAAGGGTCGTTAAAATTTTTCAATTTTTCAATTTAAAAAATAGTTTTTTTTTCAACTTTTTTTTACATAATTGACATTTTGTTGACCAGTAGGTTACACCCTGTAAAAAGAGTTAGGATGTTTTGTAATACGTTGTATAAGTTCAATAAAAATACTTATCATATTCGACGACAGGTACCGACTTCTTCAAGTTTAAAATTATTGAGGGGAAGCGGCTTGAAATAGATATTCTTTATTGCACGAATGTGGCGTGCTGGTAGAAGAAGAAAGTCGTGGCTCAAAAACATCAGGGAATGGACGGAGATAGCCAGGGTTGAACATCTATTTCGGTTGGCAAGGAACAGAAAAGAACATTATAAAGAGCTGAGAAAATTGATAAGTATTGGACAACGTTGGACAACGTTTAATGACACTGACATAACAAAAATGTTGGTCTCGTTTGTCGCTTAGGGTATTTTTTGTCTCCCTGGAAATGTCATTGGTGGTGCATTTTTCTATCTCGTTGTTTGGTCTCAAGCTCTTCTGTCCTTCACCATTTAATTTAGGCACTAAGCAAAAATGTTTTTAGTCTTTGCAACCTCCCGTGTCGTGGACGCGTCTGACATTCAATGGCACAACATTGAACTGGATTTCAAAAAAAGAAAATGTAGTTTTAAAAATAAATCCGGCGCTTCATACTTGCGCCGCAGAGTTTTGTGTGTCGGGGCCAAAGATATAAAATTAATAGAGATAGGTAACCCATATTAATTAATCACTTCGTACAGCCTCTCTACTCACACTAGATGGTTGAATCGACCATTCCGACGCTGAAGTGCCTGGGACATTGATGAACGAGCAAGCGAAACGAGAGAAGTTCTCCGAGTCTTCAGTGTCGTCGAGTTGGTCAGAACGTCATGAAATTTGGTAGGCTGGTACATTTATTGAGGCAAAAATATTTTTAAGTTCAAACATGAGTCAAATCGGTCGAGGGTTGTTCGATATATGGGGTCCCGAGTACATAGTTTGGGGCGAAATACTAGTTGAGAATATAATCAATATCTAAACTTTAGATGCAGTATGCCGGATAACCTGACAGGATGATATTATAAACTTACTTCATCTAAACATGGAGCAAAGAGGGAGGGTAATCGTTTGCTATCGTTTCCCAAGCAGTTTTGAATTTTCTTCCTGTAGATTTCACATAATGTACGTTACACTCGCTGCTTCGATCTATCTCAGTGGTGTCGGCCTACGATTTAGTATTTTTACACCGTTTCTGTGCGCGACCTTCGCCAAATCACACAAACTATTATTACGCTGACATTTTCACGGTTGAATACTGGAAAAACGAGAAAAGTCCACACAAAAAATTGATGATAGATGTCTTGGTTTGTTTGTTGCGTTAGGATAAATTAATAGTAGGTAAGTAAAGTCGGCCACACGCTAGGATACCCCTTTTTGTTCGATTGGCGCCCTTATGCCGTGCCCGGTAAGAACTGCCATGGGGTATCTGTGAGTGTGGCCGACCGTACCGAACTAAAAAGTTGATTAATTCACAAATAAACACAGTAAAAAGTAAAATGCTCGGCAAGTTAAATTGTATAGGTACAGAAAGTAAAATAATATTTATATGTGGTCCAGCCAGAGGTTAACGAATAAACCAAAAGTTTATCGAAAGGAGTAGTCGAAAGCACTATGTATGTGTGGTCGATTATTATATGAGAAAAATTGTGGTCATTTCGTCGAAATCGAAATTCTGGAAAAAAAACTAGAAATGGTCGTGCCAAATACAAATACAAATTCATTTATTGGATAAAAAGCGGTACATTAAAAACAAAAGAAATACTTATCCTAAAGTAGATACGGTATGTCTTAAATGTCATTGGTAAATAAATAAATAACCGTTGCATAGGAAGATCGTATTGCATTAATTTGAAAGTTTTATCCTTGATCGAAGTTTGAAACCGTAACACGTGACATAATATTATGCTCTTTTACGTTGTGTTTTGCGATGTCTACTAGCATAACTTAGTCCTTCGTAAAAACGAAAACAAAATTTTGCTAAAATTTTTTAGGGATCCAGTTTCATGACAACCTGAATATTGAATCCCTAATCAGCAAAATTTTGTTTTCGGCTGAACATTTTTAGGGATTCAGTTAGCTGAATATTGTATCCCTAAACATTTTCAGCAAAATTTAATTTTCGGTAATAACATCACCTTTTTGGCTTCGCCGAAGTCGAATATGTATGATACTGCAAGCAAGTCATCCAATGCAGAGTAATTTAACATCGTTGCGATCCTTTTGTAAGGTATCAGTGGAAAGGACTTTGCTCCCTCTCTTTGTGTGTAGATGAATCAGATATTGTAAATAACTGTGTTTGTTGATGTCCAACATTTATATTATCTTTATACTCATCCTGCCCATCCTTTCCCTGCCTTTTCAATACAATGTGTTACAAAAGATCCTTACTATTTTTACAGGGTAATAGCACCCGGTGATAGGGTAATAGCACCCGGTGACCAGAACTAAATAGTTTTTTTTGCTCTATGACGGTCCGTTGATTTTTAAATTAATAAAATGTTAACACTGGCGGAAGAAAAGAATTTTTTAAATATTGTTTTAATTTACTTTCACAATGTTTAACAACTCAAAGCAAAGCAAATGCACCTAAACACGCAAACATATTTTTAGAGCTTAGCTTATGTTTAAGTTTTAATATATATATATTTTTTAATTTTTTTTTTTTTCATTTTATATACAGAATTGACATCTTGTTGACCAGTAGGTCACACCCTGTAAAAAGAGTTAGGATGTTTTGAAACACGTTGTATATTCAGGATGTACGGTCGGCCACAATCTCAGATACCCCATGGCAGCTCTTATCGCGCGCGGCATAAGGGCGCCAATCGAACAAAAAGGGGTATCTGAGACTGTGGCCGACTGTACTTTCGATCACTTTTCCCGAGTTTTCCCTGTTCGTCTCCTTCATAAATTTGTGTGACCTCATTTTATCGTCCTGCCCCTCGCGACCTATATCCGGTTTTATTAACACTTTTTCCGCCCGATTTCACCGAGACCGGTAATCTCCGGTTAATGGTTTGGTTAATCAGCATGAGAGTCTATTAATAATCAGGTAAGGCGTAACAAATCGAGAAAATAACACAGAAATACTCGTAGCATCGAAAAAGGCTAAAATACAAAGTAAGTGGAAGAAAAAAATCGTGCATTTCGTATTATTTAAAGAAATGCTGATAATCATTTTAATTTATAATAAAAAAAAATATACGTACATACTAATGAATAAAATTATATAGTAAGTAAATAGATATACATATAATAAATATTTATAAAATCTATGGAAGAAAAGTGCATTGCCCTCTTACTTCTTGAACAAAGAACGTTCATTCATCTTTCCTCACAAAAATACAAAGTTTATTCTTTGACCCCTGCATAAGTTATGAATTTTAATCAGTATTAACCGACTTTCAAAAAAAGTAGGAAGTTATTTTGGCTACTTATTTTTCCGAATGTTCTCCGTTTACATTTTATTGAATTAATTTATTTGGGAGTAGTAGCTTTTTTATCAATTTATTTTTTGGTCAATCTGCTCACATCTTTGACTTCAACCAAAATTGTAGGCGGGTCACTGATTTTTATTCGTCACTTAGTTGTTTTCAGTATGGTTTACAGTCTGTTAAACATTTTTCACTTCCAACTTCTTTTTTTTATTCATAGAAAAACAAAAATAAAATAAAATAAAATAAATTTATTGAACCAAACACAAGTGCAAATTACGTAGATCTTAAATTAAAGATGTATTTAAGTATTACATAATTATTTAAATTAAATTAAATATCAATAGTAATATAGCATGTTATAGATTGATCTTGGTATCCTGTCTTCTAAAGTAGGATAAAAATCCTGTGTCTTAGGAGACAGTTTTCCAGTCACATAAGCATGAACCAGGTGATACCATTGTATGATTACAGCATCTAGAAGTTGTTGATCGAAGATTAAAAAAAATAAAAGTTATGATGACGTTGGTTTTTTTAACAGCGTCATCAGAGTGTTTAAATTTAAAGTTAAGTAACTAAAAGCCAATAGAATTTTCATTAGCTCCGTACTTACCTAGCCAAGAGGGTCGGGCGTTTAATGATTAATTTATTTTTCTTTTAGTACTTCCCGATTCGTTGTCGAATTGTTTTATCAAGTTCACTAAAATGCTATGCTGCATTTCATAAATAAGCACGTAGGTTAATTGACATTTTATTACATTACCAATCGTTTTTTTTTTTGCAGTATTTATTGGCAAAACATTAAGTATATCTAGGCGAAATTGATAAACTTTTTTATTTAATACTATAACCGCACCAGCTATCAGTTCTGTCAATGATATCAATCCGAGTTTTGTCTCGAGTAAATTGCTTTTGAGCGATGAGGCCGCTATTGGCACTTTTAGTCTATGTTCGTACAAGTTACACCTATCTTCGACCTGAAACGATTTAGCACTGAATAAGGGATCTACAAAACGATTGCATTCTTCGCATCAAGTTGCGTTTTCTGTCAACAGGAAAGCTATAGAGTTGTTTTGTTAGTGGTAACTGGTAAACATTGCCCTAGATTCTATGCATACTTACAAAGTTACAACCTGCCTTAAATTCGATACGTATTTGTATAGGTACTTCATACCTAATAAATTTTTGTAAAGGATGGGGTCTACTGACGATATCCTCAAGCAATTAAAACTGCTTTTGGAGCTTTATCTATAAAATCATTGTTTTCATTCGCGAATGACAAAAATTTCCAACACTTGTGGTCATGCGGTATGTTTAAGTAATTTATCGATAATTTGCTTGCATATTTTAAATGTTTACCTATCCAATTATGTGACTATATCTCCATATTGTTGTCAGGTAGATATGACGCAATAGTCGCGAATAAAGAAAAAAAATCACCTGCGTCTTAGTGATTGGGAGTAAATTATTTGTGTCCACATCAACTAAAACTTCCATGGCACTGGAAATATTTACCTACAGAATTTCGTGATTTCGATTTAGTTGATTCCAAATTGTTAGTGCATCTCTACAAGGATTTTTTATCATTATACGTATTTACTTGATTCATCATCATAATCTTTATTTACTTTATCGAATGATTTAGTTAGTAAGCAGATAATTACAACAAATAGGAAGCTACCTGCTTCATTTACTACTTTGGGCTTATTTTTTACTTTAGATAATATTTTGACATTCAATGTAAATAATTTATTTATGGCCTATTGAATAAAAAAAAATTGTATCTGAAAATCTGAATCTATTGTTTTATTCTAACTTTACTTTTAAACAAGTTTACTATTTTCATACACAATGTTGTTTGTTACGCTTTTCAAGAATTCGATCCGCCTAATAATATCCTGCCTCGAAAGAAATAGTTTCGGTGTCAAATGCACAAATGTTTAAGTGTTTACGCGTTCCTCGCATGTTTCTACGGCTGCATCTAAGTATCGAGCACTCGCATCGCGTTGCATTTCCACTTTGTTTCTTATTTCTTGGCCTTTTCTAGGGCCGCCGCAATCGGCTGCAAACGTTCTATTATAAATCGCAAAACAAAAATCTACTTACCACGGCAATCTGACAGCAAATCCTTTTACACAACACACCTCGTCAAGTAAACACAGCACAAGTCACACGTCAGGAAGGGCGGGAAATAAGGGTAACTGGTATTGTAACTGCGCGGACGCGTCGCACACGCGCCAAGCTACGCTGCTGACTGACGAACTGACCAACACACGAGGAAATGTTCCTCCCAACCAACTACTAGTAATGCGTTGACATCACAGGCGCGCGGCGTCTGCACCGAGCTTTAATTTTATTTTTAAATCCTCCGAAAGCGCATGGATCACCACACGTGATGCCGGCAGGTCAGTCACGATCACAAAATATCACTCAGTCAACTCACTATGTTTCTTGAACGTGCAGTCTCTATAGGCAACCTGTTACGAGGGCTTTTTCTTAATAACTGAGGTGGCCAAAGGCTCGGAATTTTCTGCGGTCATATCGCGAACTAGGTGATACGCAGACCATTGTATTCCAGTCCAGTGACACTTTAGTCAGATTATAAACACTGCAATACCTAATTCTATTTGGTTAATTCATACATCGCTTTGGAGGACGGGTACCTATTATTAAGGTCTTTTGCATCTACGTAATGAGATGATTTATACAGCGAGCGTCCAGTGGCACCTTCACTCACACTAGATGGGTGAAGAGACCACTCGGCGCTGCAGTGCCTGGGACATTATTTTGTTTCTACTAGAGAACTAGGAAATATTTAACTACAAATGAATTCAGTAGCTGAATGACGTCATCCGAACTTTTACTTTTAAATTAGGCTTATTTAAAGTATTTTGGTAAAATGTAGAGTGGACACCTTCTCGCTTTAGGTAGCGGGTTTCGGATAGTATTCATCACGCACGTCATACTCGTGATATCCCCTCGTGCTAACCTTGTACTTAATCTGAGTACTATTTTATGACAGTCATTTTCTTCTAGTACTTAATTGTATTACTACCTTGAATGGGGTGATACTAGGAAGGAAGGAAGTGATTGTCTTTTATAATAACTAAGTGTGCTGTAGTTAAATTTTATATGTATTTCCTCTACTGATAAACAAGGACCGGAATTCTTCATAGCAAAAATCAAATGACCAAATCGTTTTATCGACAATTCCACTTATCGATGTTATGGAATATTATCGCATATCGACTTATACGATTATTCTGTAACATTTGACCTCTTTGTGACTGGAATTAAGTGTTCGAGGTCCTCGTCACTGTCTTGAGTTAAGTACGTATCCATGTTATAAAATGAATGAGTTTTATAACAATGATTGAGTGGTGTCAAATCAAACAGGGTAACGTGTCGCGGCCTATTTTTTAAATTAAAAATTCACACTGTCACAGCGCTCTACATCATTGAACTATGCAAATTAATTATGCGATTTCCAGAAAGGTTTCCAAT
This sequence comes from Zelleria hepariella, assembly GCA_949319315.1. Classification (NCBI taxonomy): domain Eukaryota; kingdom Metazoa; phylum Arthropoda; class Insecta; order Lepidoptera; family Yponomeutidae; genus Zelleria; species Zelleria hepariella. The sequence continues at coordinate 11,125,994 of OX439396.1, read as the reverse complement.
CAGCTCAGAACGCAAGAGCAACAGGCTAAGAGATCGTTACAAGTATGACCTGGAAACCAAGTTCTGTAGGACTACGTCTTACAGCAAAAGCGCCGGAAACATGGCAGTCTGTGTTTATAATAAACTACCATTAAATATAAAGCTTCTCTCTGGTGATCGGTTTCTGAAGGCTTTAAAACAATTTTTACTGCTTATGTGTCCATATACGTTGACAGAATTTTATGATTATTGTAAATTATTGTCTAATTTTAAGTAATCTCAATTTTACGTGTTATAGCATTTTATATAAGTGAAAATTTTCATCTATGACATTAATTTAATATTTTAACATTAATTTAATACTTTCTTATTCTAATTTTATAATGATTCTTTTTAAATAATGATTTTGTTAATTTTAATATAATTTATAATTATGATAATTATTAATTGCCATGCCGCCATCGGTAAAATTACACTAGTACTCGATAATAATACATAACATCTGTAATAATTTAATACTGTAATATATCGCAATAAATGAAATGAAATAAATGAAATGAAAATGAATGAAATGGACTATGTTCACTTGTTCCTGGTTTTTCGGAATAAACCGGGTTCTTAATTTATTGAAGATCCATTTATGAATGGAAAATGATCGCTCTACGTCTACCGATGTCATGTTAACTACTCAATAAGTGACATTTATTTATCGATAGTCGATAAAACACTTTGGTCATTCCCTCTGACAGTTTGATTTTTGCTATGAAGAATTCCGGTCCTTGCTGATAAAACATAAACTTTAAGAAGCATGGGTGCCATAACTCATCCTTTCGGTACCCCGGTAGAGTCTTAATGAAAAATGACGTATTAAGAGGTGTGTCAGTACCTAAAATTAAAACACAAAAACAAACAACGTAAACGAGAACACACACAATATATCAAGTTTTTTATCCTGACATTGTTGTTATTGCCAAGAAGCTTTTTGTCGTCTGTCATCGGTGCACTTCTTTCTTTCACTTGCTTCCTCGAACTTTATTTTGAAAAGGTATGTTCTACTTGTGAATGTAATGCTAATGACCTAATCCAAAGTCCAATATTGTTCACCCGAGTAAAGTACAATATTGTTTACGAGTATTTTGGAAGGGTCATGACTACTCATGACTGATTTGTTAGGACCTCGAAGTTTCATTGGCGGCAGAATACTTGTCTTCGATTTCGGCTTAGTTTTTGGGAACTACTTATATCAAAACCGTAAAGAAACCTTCTTATGTCACTTGTCATATTTTGGGATTATACCAAAATTATACAAAAAAAGATTAGGACCGAGGGTACCTATATCTTTTAATAACCAAGAAAGTTCCAAAAAGCATTAAGTGGAATGATCCACATTATGCATCGTCTTTTTTCAAATATTTTGTCATTGTCACCAAACCAACCAGGGGGCTAATTCTCGCCAATCTCGAATATGACTTGTTACTAAGGTTTTCTTCGTAGAATCTCGAATGTGACATACCCGAGAATTTGCCCCCTGGTGTATTATGACAACAGAGTTGGGGTTAAAAATAGCGGTTCAAATAGTAGTAATGTTACGCAAGCTGCCATGGCGGAAGAATTCAGAGATGAGACGACATTGGGAGGCCTGTGCGTAGGCATTTTGTTTTCATGACCTTTGAGTTTTTTTTTAGAGATGGTAGTTAGTGATCCGATGATGATGGAAAGTCGCGAGCTTAACTGGTAAATGAATGAAAATTATGTTGATAGCGAGTTAGTTTCGCGCGCATAAGTAAACAGGCCTTCGCATACCTGATTTTCTATTTGACGCCTATTTTCTAATTGACAATTAATTAAACTAAACAATTTGTCTTCTCAGATTTTTTTAAAGATCTTTCATAACGTTTTTATAGAACCTCGGCTATTCTTTTGCACACTTATAATTGTTATTTTTTTTCTCGATTTAAGGGCTTACTTTTGCCGCCCCCATCTAACAACTATGGAGCTATGGCTTTTGTATACGATTTTCCATAGGCCCGGATCCATCTAGATGTTATCAATAAAATTGAACAATAATCAAAAATTCTCTCCCACAACCACAACAGAAAGTAGGTACTGATTGGCATCAGAAAATTCAGTAAAATTTAAAATATAGTACTGGCTAACATAATACTTCTATGAAGAATTGAGGAAAATGGTCCAGGCTTCAATCGATTCGTCACAACCTTGACAGTTGGAGTGTTTTCAATGATCTATTGGTTTGCGACAGTAGATTCATACAATTGTCAGTAACTTATAAACTAAAACGAAAACACATGGCGGCACCACCTTGCCCGTTTCATAAAACTCCAGGTTTATTATGACATTGCGTACTCTGTTATCCTCTTCTTATTTTCTTGTTAGTTTTTTACATCTAATCGGCTACGCAATGTTGTAGGTACTCGTACATCAACTTGTCATTGTAAATTGTAGAATTTCGAAACGGGTCTTTTATAGGCAAAAACTTACGTTCTCTTCTCAGTTCACCTTTTGATGGTTGATAACAGTTAAGGCTGTTGTTAAGATGAAATAACGTCTCACAACTAGCGCCGCCAATAAAAAAAAAACGTATCTTTTTTTGGATGCGTTTTTAGCAAAAAACGCTCCTGCGATTTCTTAACGCGAGGCTTAACTATTTTTAGGACCTAAGGTGTGGATTCCAGATCCTAGAACTTAAGAATGCAATCCTGGAATCCAAACCTTAGGTCCCAAAAATAGTTAAGCCTCGCGTTGAGAAATCGCAGGAGCGTTTTTTGCTAAAAACGCATCCAAAAAAAGATATGTTTTTTTTTTCATTAGTGGCGCTAGTTGTGAGACGTACTGCGTCTTAATTGAAAGGATCTATGTTCCAAATGAAATAATCCTCCTTTTGGGCAGTCGAATAAAAGCTGTAAGAAGAAAGGATCAAAGCAAAAATGAGGAGGTACACAATTCGATTTTTTTATGTGTGTTACCTCAGAACTTTTTCTAGGTGGACTACGTGGTGGTTCTAGGTGGATTTTTATGAATATTTTTTGTTTGAAAGGGTGTGGTCGTGTTGTCCCTTAAAAAATGATGAAGGACTTCGGAAGAACTGTATTCCGGATGTAGTTGTAGAGGGATTTGGGAAATGGCTGGAACCGACTCCAATGGTTAAGTTAATTAGAAAGAAATCAAATAATGTTTTCCTTTTGAGGGCAAACTTGAAGTCGGTTTTTTTAATCATTACAAGCACTTGAAAATAGAGGCATTTTTTCAGCTCAATAGTACCTATCCCGTTCGTTCGTGTTGACAATTTGAAACAATCGCCGTGTCGCATCGCATGTCGCTTGGCATGACAGAGTAGCAAAACAATGACCGGTATAACGAGGTAACGAAGCCCGTCGCACTTTACAATCATTCCTTTATTAAGATGCCATACGTCTCACAACTAGCGCCGCCAATGGAAAAAAAAACATATATTTTTTTTGGATGCGTTTTTTGCTAAAAACGCATCCAAAAAAAATATATGTTTTTTTTTCCATTGGCGGCGCTAGTTGTGACTTTGTGATACGTATTTCACCTTAAGACGCTGTGCATAGTGAATCGCCCGCGCGCAACGAAAAATGCACAAAATCTATTCCTGTATCAAATACACTGAAAAAAATCGAAAATTTTCACATATCAAACCCTAGAATTAGTTGAGACCTATCTAAAACAGCCAGTTTCGTGTTGACATTCATAAACATTTTGAAGATATTTTGCTTGAAAAAAAAATTGGCGGCGCACTTTTCTTCAAGCAAAATATCTTGCAATCTGTTATGGATATCAACATGGAACTGGCTGTGTTAGATAGGTCTCACCTAATTCTAGGGTTTGATATGTGAACATTTTAGATTTGTTTTGTGTATTTGATACAGGAATCAGATTTGTTTATTTTTCGTTGCGCGCGGGCTAATTCACTATCACCCGCGCCTTAAATTGCAGCAATTTATAAAAAAAATATATAAGGTTAAAAAATTCGCTCGGGACAGGACTTGGACCTGCAAGTATGCCTTGGACGGTATGCAAGGCGCTCTCTACCAATTACGGGTTAGCTACAATTTGTTCTTAATAAAAAAAAATTAGGTGTGTGAAGGTCGTGTCGTGGACATCGTAGCTTGTGGAGAGAAATCTAGGTTATTTTAACCGACATTGGCTGTGATAGACGGACACACAGACAGACGAACGAGTGATCCTACAGTTCCATTTTGCCTTTCGAGGTATCGAACCCTAAAAATAACAAAAACGGATTGAAAAAGCTTCAATAAAGGAGAAGTACCTCCTCCTTTTTGGAAGCCAGTTAAAAAAAACTGATTCACTTTTAAAATCTAAACTTACCATATTTTCTTACACCGGAAAGCGAGTGCATTATAACAGTTTGAGTTCACTGCACTTGACTACATCAATGTAGATTTATTTAATTCAATGGTAAACAATGGCCTCATTTTTTTATGTATTTTTTGTAAATAAAGCTTAGCAGACGAATAGCTTAGTAACGCAATTTGAATACACAAGATTGCATTAATGTCTTGTTTGTTAAGACGTAGAGACGCGTAATGGAAAATATTGGATCTTAGAGCCCGGCAAAGGTATCAAGACGTTGACAAAATCGGTCGAGGGGTTGCTGAGATATTGGGTCGCGAGTTCATAGTTGGGGGCGAACCACTACAGGGTGCACTCTAAGTCGATAGCGGAACTTTAAGTAGGCTGTCTACTGATCAATACAAACAACTTGTACTAGGTGGCGACAAAAATGGAACGAAAAAAATATCGTCTGTTTCATACATTTGACGCAGTACCGAGTCGACCTTTTGTATGGAACAGCTAATATTCTTTTCACTCCATTTGTTTCGCCACCTAGTACAAGTTGTTTGTATTGATCAGTAAATAGCCCACTTCAAGTTCCGCTATCGACTTAGAGTGCACCCTGTAGTTAGTTTTTGTGTACAAATTGTACAATATTCTATCTATCTGATGGCAGTAAATGCGACTCATTGCAGCCGTCACGCGTTTCAATATCGCCTCGTTAAGATCGCATAACTAGCCGGCCGATACCACAGCAGAGCACTTCAATGGGCCACTGTGTGCACGTGTGCGGGTCAAACGACGGACTCCAATTAGATGATTATTCAACGCCTGATAGGAAGAGTTATGTGCCACCTCTATTCTTGATCAAGCAGTAAATAACTACCTACTAAATTAATAATTTAAAATACCATTGACCTACACATTCACATACACTCTCACGTACGTTTCGGCACTATACACGACATCATACAAATATGACCTTTACCTTAATTAAAATAAAAACGCTATATACGAGAGGGGGGTTACCCTTGACGCTATTGCGATCAAATGGAAAAAGTTTTGAAGTTAATTTCTCTTTGAATTCGCATAGTAATGCTTTGATTTTAAATACTTTGTAATGTTTATTCAAAGGTAAGGCTGTTTTATTCAATAAAAACACAAAATGCGTCTTAATTTGTAAAATATTAAATTTTGTAAATTGCGCCATATTGCGGCCGTATCGTAAAAATGCGTCAAGGGTAGAGGGACTGGTCTGCCTACCGACCGACGTCCCACCGATCCCATACGTACCCGTCGATCGGTAAAACCTATAACACCCGTCTTTTTATGTCGTGGGGTTAAAAAGTAAGATCGTCTCTACAAGGTGTTGTTTTAAATAGTGTAGGTATATGGTATTTAAATAGTGTATAAAAAAAAATGATTTTTATTGAACCACCTTTTTCTAGTGTTACTAAAACTATCAAACACCCTGTATAAAAGCGTAGCTGTCTACTTCCACTTCGTCAAATTGCTAAAACTTTGAATTGTTCTGTTCTGATTCTGACTATTGTTTCGCTGATGATGCTATGAATTTAATAAACACCGCCTTCTAATGAGTGCATTAATTTGCTAATAATTATTTTACAAAATGACAAATTTATTCACAACACAATAGCGACTGCGGTTAGTATTTTTCGATTACTTTCGTGGCTCATTTGGCAGGTTATTTGGGTAATTCTACGGCAGAGCTGTATTATGCAATTCCCGTGGCATTTTTTATTTAAGGGTATTCAGATAATTTGATGTTCTCACATTACTTTAGAACACATTAGTAACAATTTTATTGTTACTTGATTATAAAATTGTTACTAGAGTCGTGCAAAGCTAACTTTGCAGTGGAGCATCCGAAATAGTAATTTCCGTACGTTGCTTTTGTATGTTTTCACCATTTTTCAGTAGTACATGTTACGTCAGTTATTGTCTGTTACAATTTAGTTTTGTGGAATACATTGAAAATATGGTGAAAACATACAAAAGCAACGTACAGAAATTACTATTTCGCATGCTCCACTGCAAAGTTAGCTTTGCACGACTCTAATGTGTTCTAAAGTAATGTGAGAACATCAAATTATCTGAAAACCCTTAAATAAAAAATGCCACGGGAATTGCTCTGCCGTAGAATTACCCATTTTCCTTTCGTAGACGTTGTATGTAGTGTTGACTTAGACCAGTTTATCGTTTTTACTAATTGGACGTTAAATGTTGTCTTTGTAATTTAAATCACATCAAAATAAATAAGATAAGGGTAGATTAAATACAATAGAAATAATTCCCTCGTTCATCGTCATTATAATAGGGCCTAATGGCCTTTACTAAACTGAGAAACATATTGTAGTTTTTAAGTTCTTTTTACTAACAACCTGTTTTGATTTTATTGTATACTCGCTTTTGCCCGCGACTTCGTCCGCGCAGACTTATTTCTTTCTCGTGAGTTTTTCCGTTGTTTTATTGGCAGTTGGTTCTGCTATTCGGAGCGGAGAGAAATCCAACAAATCAAAAATCATAAAAATCGGTCCACCCGTTCTCGAGTTATAAATGGTGTAACTAACACGACTTTGTTAAGATTTACTAACAAATTATGGATCTCAAGTTGTCTGGAATAAATTATTATTATTATTTACATATTTTGCTGTAGATGATGTTGATGACTACCATAACTTTCTATGAATCGTCCAGTGGCACCCCCACTCGCCCTAATAGGTCGGTGAAGTGACCACTCAGGTCAATGACATTCCAATACAAACTCAGGTAGTAGTGTACACCGTGGAATTTGAGTGGTTTTAAAGCCGAAGGTATTTAGTTGCACTCGTGATTCTGAGCCAAATTCCAAAATTTTACTTCTAATGAAGCGAAAAAAAAAAACACTTCCCAATACAAACGGCTATCGCTAATCAACACTATTTGTATGGAGAAGTGAATTTTTTTTTCGCGCGTTTTGGAATGAAATTTTGTAATTTGGCTCAGAATCACCAGTGCAACAAAATACCTTCGGCTTTAAAACCACTAAAATTGCACGGAGTAGTCTTTGGACCACTCGGTCGAAAGCTGCATTGCCTGAGCTGGTTCGAGTTTCAGTTGGAGGAAGCTAGCAACTACAATAGGTACGTACCTACCATTCGCTTAGCTTGTTTGACCAGGGGCCTGAGTCTGTAACGCAATGGTGCCTCGATGAGTTCCCAGCTGTAGACTTGAATAACGATTTATTAATTTTGTTTGTCCTTTTAATGTTTTTCTAGTACAGCAAAGACAACAACAACAATTTATGTTTACATGACATTTCTGTAAAAGTTTTTTTTTTTTAAAAATCCCGCCTAACGTGTTTAACCCTGACACTCTTTATTTAGGCATTAGTAGCCTCTACATCTCCCATATTGAACGAGTCAAGTGTAAATTGCTCTCAATTCGCACTTGAGAGACGTGTTAACACCTGACCCGACACTCCTCAAGTACAATCAGCTCCAAAAGTACAAATGTTGTACTTTAGGGGGCGTCCATAAATTACGTGAGATGTTTAAGGGGGGGGGGGTGTCGAGACAAATCTCATCTAATCTTACGTTGGAGAGAGGGTCTCGGCAAATATCACGCATTTTTTTATAATATATATGTACTTATACCATTTTTGTAATTTTTTATTAAACTTATAATTAAACTCTCACTAATATTGATTCCTAGTCTTAACTAGTCGTGAATAAAAGCACGAAGCAATTTTTTTTCTTTTTGCTATAACAATCCAACGCGTTTACGTAAGAAACCCACATTTTGAGAAATCTCACGTGATATTGGGGGATGGGGGAGGGGGTTGAATAAAATCTCACGACATCTCACCAGGGGGAAGGGAGGGACAGAAAATTAAAAAAAACACCTCACGTAATTTATGGACGCCCCCTTAGTTAGACTTGGCTCAAGATTTAATTCCTTAGGCCCGTAGTTTCAATCACAGTGTGGCGAGTTTGCGACTGAGCGCGCACGTTTTTCCAAACAAACAGTTTAAACCAAAAAGGCTATTTAAACCATATCTGTCGATTAATTTAAAAAACAAATCGAGGTTTAATCTAAGGTCTGAGTTTAAACTTTACTGTGATTGATATTACGGGCCTTAGAGACCATATATTGAATACGATATTGAAAGTTGCTCCAAAGGCTACTCTACGAAAAATCCTAGTTTTGATTGTTGTGATCAATCCCATACAAACCTGCTAACTTCTAGTCGACTGTACTTATGCAATGGAATTCGAATTATAATGGCGGCGCTCTGATGCGAGATGGGTGTGGCTTCGTGGAGGGTCATTTGCGTTCCAGTGTGGGGATGGAGTTACTTCCAGCACCCCTCTTCTCAAAAAATCTACCCAGCCCATCCACCCGTTATCAACTCTGTCAAAAAAGTGCTTTTAAGGCTGCGTATAAGGCTAACTAGCGCCACCAATGTTGAAAAAATCATATCTTCCTTGAGAAGAAGTTTCTGAAAAAATCCTAAGATGAGCCTATGCGCCATGCTTTTCTAGATTTTTAAGTGTAGATACCCTCTACGAAATTTACTTATAAGTTAAAAAAATTATAATTTTTTAACAATTAACAAAAACGGCCGTTTTTGGCGGTTATCGATATTTTATTAGCTTAAGACTAAAATTGAGTGTACCCAACTCAATTTTTGTCTTAAGCTAATAAAATATCGAGTGTACCCCACTCAATTTTAGTCTTAAGCTAATAAAATATCGATAACCGCCAAAAACGGCCGTTATTGTTAATTGTTAAAAAATTATAATGGAAGATATGATTTTTTCAACATTGGTGGCGCTAGTTAGCCTTATACGGAGCCTTAAGGTGATGGAAAAGGCACACTAGCGCAGCCAACGAAAAAAAAAATTAAGTCTTCTTTTCGGATGCGTTTTTTTTAAGAACCTACGAATAAATCCCGCCGCCGCCAAAAACGGCCACTTTTGGCGGTGGCAGGGTTTATGCGTAGGTTCTAGGATCTGGAATCTACAGGTTAAGCCTTGGGATTCTCAGTGACTCAGCTCGTTGTTAGAAAAAAAAAGCATCCAAAAGAAGATCTATATGATTTTGTTTTCTTTGGCGGTGCTAGTGGACGGGGTACCTACCAGGCTCTTAATAAGAACTATTTTCCAGTAAAGAAACGGTAGAGGATTTTTGCGAATAGACCGGCTGCTGTACCACCTCTGCTGAAGGTTTCCTGACGCTGACTTTCCTGTTTGGCTTTCAGAGTCTAACCGGATGTGGGCGAGCGCCTCCTTCGTGGGTGTGCTAATCATCATCGGTCTTCCGCTGTGGTGGAAGACTACTGAGGTTTACAGGTAATGTGAACTTTTAATTTTATTCAGTATTCAATAAATACATTATACAAGGTATTACAAAAGTACCTAACTCTTTTTACAGGGTAATAGCACCCGGTGATAGGGATCACAACGTAATTTTTTTTTGCTCTATGACATTCCGTTAATTTTTAAATTAATAAAATGTGAACGATGTGGCGGGAGAAAAGTATTTTTTAAATATTGTTTTCATTGACTTTCACAATGTTTTAACAACTCAAAGCTATGTAAATGCACCTACACGCACAAACATATTTTTAAATGTGAGCTAATAACAAAAACAAAAATGTTATGAATTTTTTTTAATTTAGAGGTTAAAAAATAAAAATTGTTTTTTTCAACTTTTTAACAGATTTGACATCATATTGACGAGTAGGTTACACCCTGTAAAAAGAGTTTGGTACTTTTGTAACACTGAACGTCAAAAGTAAAAGTCACAATATAAACTAAATTAATATTCGGTATTATCTACTACTAAGTAAATAGCTACTTTTTTTTTCTCTCCAGCTTCACTAGCTCTGATCGTTCTTCCCTTCTAAACTTCCTTCCATTCTAAACGGGTTGAATCTAAACGGACCATGGTGGCCAGCTGTAAACTAAAAGAGATATCTTCTGGCGGTCGCGAAGTAATTAGCCGTTTTCAGCACAAATTCACAAAGCAGTTCATAGATGGCGTTTACGGGCGTGGCCAATGGCTATAGAAGAACCGGAATACGGCTGTCAAACGCTTAGCACAGATTAATTTTGACAGTCGTGTTCCGGTTCTTCTATGAAATACTTTGTGAATTTGTGCTGAAAACGGCTCATTCTAAGGAATTTGATTGGAATTCCATAATGACTCGCGGTATTTGCTCATCCTTCCATTCTAAACGGGTCGAATCGCAGCTGCGACCAAGGCCATCTGTTATGATTTGCAATGATTTTGCCACAACAAACTACCGCGGATCGACCCGTGCAAAGTAAGTTTTATAAATATTTTCTTAGGTTTGCACGAGCACTATCCTATCCTATCCTATCCTATTACTTTATCTCCTATCTCCTATTACTTTAAACGAGCTAATCTTGTATATTTCTATATATATATATTTGAACGGGGGATCTCGAAAACGGCTCTAACGATTTGGATGAAATTTGGAATGGAGATAGCTTAGACATAAAAAAAACACATAGGCTATATATCATCACGCTGGTTTACTTAGGGGCAAAGCAAACCAACAAATATCAACATAAATTGGCTATTTGTACTAAAGTGAATGACAAAACCATTTACCGGAGACCCAGTCATCACGTAGCGTTGAGCTTTTGACTTTACTTAATCCAACAAAACTGAGTTTCGGTGAGTTTTGACCTACCAAAAAGTCCGCAAGTAAGTTTTAAAATAAAACGTTGAACAACAGTTATAAAGTTGTTTCAAAATCGCTGTCATCGGAACCTGTCATATTATTGTAATCAACAAACGCATGAGCCAAGAAAATCTTTAATTTATTGAAACCTTAGCAAGATAACTTAGTTTTAGTTATACTTAGTTACCAAAAGTCTGAAAGAACCAATGACTCCATCCATACTTGAAGACAGCATCTATCAAGCTTTATAAAATTACCGGGTGACGAGATGAAACTTTCGTTTGGCGCATTTGATTGATAATGCATGGAAGGATGGTCAATAGCAATAAAGCAGCAACCGTCAACACGAAAAGAAGATGAAGCAGAAAAGGATACAAGGCACCAGAAATCCGGGAAAACTATAGATACGATGGCCTGAATAAATAAAGTTCACTGTGTGCACTGTTTGTTTACCTTCCTTTCGTGTTACCTTAAATTCAAACTAAGTGCTATCATATACCTTTATAATACTTACTATACCTAAGTTAACATTCATAGTCCCTCATACGTTTTTTCCATAAAATAAGATGGCTTTATACGAAATTCTTCAAACCATTCCAATACAGCTTTGACATTGTTGTGACTTTAGAATGTCAAGTCAAGACGCCCCATAGATTATTATTTTATTTCAATGAGATACTTTCTAGGCCACGTTCTTTCGATATCTCATAGATGGCGGTAAAAGAACAGTGTAAAGAGTCTACTGATAGCATAGATATAATATTTTTTTATAGGCAAGGATATGAACAGATCGAGCCATTAAGGTTTACACAAAAAAGTTTACAATGTAAGCCACTGTATTGGCATTGACAGCCCAGTTGGACCACAGAGGGAAAAAAGGTTGGACTAGCCATTGTTAAAAACAAAAAATATACTTCTGCTTACACAGAGACTCACAGAGTTATAAGGTCACCAAAGTCCAGCTGCGCACAGCAGACGGGGGGATTAAAAACAAAGAATATACTTCTGCTCACACAGAGTTATAAGGTCACCAAAGGCCAGCTGCGCACAGCAGACGGGGGGTTGGGGGGGCGGAGCCCCCCCCCCCTTAAAAACAAAGAATATACTTCTGCTCACACAGAGTTATAAGGTCACCAAAGACCAGCTGCGCACAGCAGACGGGGGGTTGGGGGGGCGGAGCCCCCCCTAAATAACAAAAAATATACTTCTGCTTACAAGAGTTATAAGGTCACCAAAGACCAGCTGCGTACAGCAGGCGGGGGGTTGGGGGGGCGGAGCCCCCCCCCTAAAAAACATAAAATATACTTCTGCTTACACAGAGTTATAAGGTCACCAAAGGCCAGCTGCGCACAGCAGACGGGGATTGGAGCGCCCCCCTAATAAACATAAAATATACTCCTGCTTACACAGAGTTATAAGGTCACCAAAGACCAGCTGCGCACAGCAGACGGGGGGTTAGGGGGGCAGAGCCCCCCCCCTAATATTTATTAATACTCGTTATTGAGTTATTGATTCTCGTAGTTTCATTCAAAGGCTGTTATGCAAAAAAAATATTAGGGGCGCCATCTCTTAGCATTCGAGCGAAGCTCGGTCGCCCAGGTACTACATAATTTAAACACAGATTTTAAGGCTCCGTATAAGGCTAACTAGCGCCACCAATGTTAAAAAAATCATATCTTCCTTTAGAAGAAGTTTCTGAAAAAATCCTAAGATGAGCCTATGCGCCATGCTTTTCTAGATTTTTAAGTGTAGATACCCTCTTCGAAATTTACTTTTAAGCTAAAAAATTTTCGATAACCGCCAAAAGCGGCCGTTTTTGGCGGTTATCGAAAATTTTTTAGCTTAAGACTAGAAATTGAGTTGGGTACCTACACTTAAAAATCTAGAAAAGCATGGCGCATGAGCTCATCTTAGGATTTTTTCAGAAACTTCTTCTGAAGGAAGATATGATTTTTTCAACATTGGTGGCGCTAGTTAGCCTTATACTGAGCCTTAAGACGACGTGCGTCTCACAACTAGCGCCGCCAATGGAAAAAAAATCATATCTTTTTTTTGGATGCGTTTTTAGCAAAAAACGCTCCTGCGATTCCTCAACGCGAGGCTTAACTATTTTTAGGACCTAAGGTTTGGATTCCAGATCCTAGAACTTAAGAATGCAATCGATTCTCGCCAAAAGTGGCCACTTTTGGCGAGAATCGATTGCATTCGTAGGAAATCCAATCCTGGAATCCAAACCTTAGGTCCTAAAAATAGTTAAGCCTCGCGTTGAGGAATCGCAGGAGCGTTTTTTGCTAAAAACGCATCCAAAAAAAAGATATGATTTTTTTTCCATTGGCGGCGCTAGTTGTGAGACGTACGTCGTCTTAACGGATTTAACAATCCTTTGTCATTGCCCTGCAAAGGTCTCGAAACGTTGGAAAATGTAAAAAGTTAATAAAACAAGTGTTAAATCCGTTAAAATCTGTGTTTAAATTAAGTTTTATAAGTAAAACTAGCGTTTGCCCGCGACTTTAATTTTTCTTGAACTCTGCTTTCTAGTCTATAACACCTTATAAATAAATAAATAAAAAATAAAAATTATATAAATTATTAGGTAATTGACTGGACTAATAATAACAGACAGACTAGAGATGTAGGCACCTATGTTTTTGTTTTAATCTTACTATTCAATTAATGATTATGATGACCATTTTAAGATCAATTAGAATTCTCCCACGCATCGTAAGTCCATACAGGAAACTCATACGACAACGTTACGTCAGCTACACGGTAGGATACCCCGTAATAGCTCTTATCACGCGCGGCATAAGAAACATTGTGTATCCTAACGTTAACTGTACAGTAAGTAGGAGTGTTGGGCGTACTTCAATTCCTTTGTCATTGAATTACTAATTAGATTACAAAGTGGTCTAATTCCTTTAGTTTCCAATGGGCATCGTCAAATCCTATGTTTTATTCTATAAATCGAAAATATAGACAAATATAAGAAACTAATTTGAATATTTTCTTAATTTTTTATGTAAATATTTTTTTATTAATTATTTGAAATTTCTAAAAGTTTTGTGTATGACGTCACCAATGGCATTATGGACTAAGTTCATTGCATTCATTCATGCTTTTAAAAAATAAAAATATGTTGACGTTTGACAAACGTCAGTGTCAAGTCAACAAGAAAGTTATTTGACACTTTTGACAGTTGTTGTTGACGAATGTATTTTTTTTAAATATTTGTAGGCAATGGAACTACCGCATTAGAGGCTATGATGACGTCATCGAAAGAAAAATGAAGTAAACATTTTTGGCGATAAATATTAATAATCCGTTTTAATTTTACTTATTTAAACCCCTAATAGTAATCAGTATCCCTATTCTTCGAAATGGTTTTCAATTTACGACAATCGATGCCTCACTGATCAATGCCTATTGCTTTTCTAATTACTTTTCCTACTTTGATATAGCGTGCTAAACTTGATCTTTCAATCGAACTTACAGGGAGTCATGATAGGGAAAATACTTAAAATAAGCCCAATTTAAAAGTAAAAGTTCGGATGACGTCATTCAGTTACTGAATTCATTTGTAGTTAAATATTTCCTAGTTCTCTAGTAGAAACAAAATAATGTCCCAGGCACTGCAGCGCCGAGTGGTCTCTTCACCCATCTAGTGTGAGTGAAGGTGCCACTGGACGCTGTATAAATCATCTCATTACGTAGATGCAAAGACCTTAGTTTATGATCTACTCATAAGTAAACAGAATATGATAGCTGATATCAAAGTAATTTTAAAAGTAGTTGGAATTGACGGAATCTAATAGGGATTTTTCCAAGTGTCAAATTTGACAGCGATTCGCGAATTATCGCGCAACTAAATCTGTGGTTTGTATGGAAACCACAGATTAATAGACTGATTTTGACAGTTATTCGGGCTATTTTTGATGCCTGGAAAAAACCCCATTACCAGTTTCTTTGAAGTAGTAGGAATTGGTAATTAGATTTGGTAATTTGGAGGGTGGTGGCCTAGTGGGTAGAACAATGGACTCGGAAGTGAGATACCTAGGTTCGAATCCCGGTGCGGGCATGTACGGTCGGCCACAATCTCAGATACCCCATGGCAGCTCTTATCGCGCGCGGCATAAGGGCGCCAATCGAACAAAAAGGGGTATCTGAGACTGTGGCCGACTGTACCTAAGACTTTAATTTATTTCAAAGTTATGTATATTTGTGAATTTGTAGGAGCAATACCACTCGCTGACGGTGAAGGAAAACATCGTGAGGAAACCTGAGCGTATGAGGCACTATACTCTCAACGCAAAAATCGCCAACCCGCATTGAGCACGCGTGGTGATTAAGCTCTCTCTCTCTCTCTCTGAGAGAAGGCCTTTGCCCAGCTAGTGGGACGTGTACAATTGTACAGGCTACATCTTACTTTTACATTGTACAAGTAATTGGAATTCCAAGTTGGAATTATTAATTTGTAATTGCAATTACTTTTTTCCCAACACTGGTAAGTAGTAATAATAATTAATAACAACTGCGCTATTAAACAGTCAATGTCAAACAATGTACAGCTAAATGATAATGAAAGGACGATGGGCAATAAAATGAAATAACTACCGATAAACTGTGCCACTTTGACCTGCGATGTGCACGCTCAAGCGTGGGGAAAAGGTCTTGAACTCTAGATTATTCACCAATAGTTAATCAACTTATTTATAAAAGGTGTACATTACTTCTTCTTCTTCTTGTAGAGCCGTTTTTTTTAAAGAAATGTTTAAAATTTTGATTATGGCCCGTTTTCAGAAGAAAAAAAAATGTAGTTCTTTTTTTCTCCACTGATGGCGCTCATAATACGGCAGTCATTTGAAATTTCACCAGTGTTGCCAACGGTACGACAAATTGCCGTATTCTGTAATAAAACTAATAAATAATAATCATAACCAGAAACACAATTCATTGCTTGTAAATTTTATCGCATCACGTAGTTGTGGTCGGCATCCTACCTACTATTCTATATTTTATCCATAACCATTTATGTTTCTGCTTTCAAGAAAAAAAAATTGCAAATATATGACACGGCAATTTTACCGATTGAACATGGAAAGCCTGATTCTTATCTGTGGTGTTCGTGTATCTTTAGTACTAGTACTTTGTAATCTGTGAATTTGTGGGTAAAAGCGTTATTTGACTGCCGTATTTTCTGGGGAATTCTGCGCCATCTATGAATCATTTTAAAATCAGCTTTTAACTGTCAGTTGAAAACGGCTCATTGCACGACAGCACGTTAGCTGCTTTTGTCCGGTTCGAAGGACCACTCGAATTCTTCTATTGGGTCCATTTATGGGTCCCACGAATGGTCCCACATTTGGGTCCTCCGATTGGTGCCTCAAATTTTTTGCACCATTTGCTAACACCCTCTGTCTGTTCTCTTTATAAACCGATTTTTATATACAACGTGTTACAAAACATCCTAACAATTTTTACAGGGTATAACATACTGGTCAACAGAATGACCATTATTAAAGAAAAGTTGGAAAAAAACAATTTTTATTTTGCTTTTGGTATTAGCTCCAATTAAAAAAATATGTTTGTGCGTGTAGGTTTTACATAGCTTTGAGTTTTTAAAACATTGTGAAAGTTAACTAAAACAATATTAAAAAAATACTTTTCTCCCGTCACAGCGTTCACATCTTATTAATTTAAAAATCAACGAAACGGCATTGAGCAAAAAAATATTTAAGTTGTAATCCCTATCACCGGGTGCTATTACCCTGTAAAGAAAGTAAGGATCTTTTGTAACACCTTTTATAGTCAACATAACACGCGTCTGTATCTTAAAAACATAATTGGTATGATAGAAGGGTTAATATGACTTATCTTGTCGTCTCACGCGTATGTTCAGTGGCGTAGCTAGGAAACCAAGGGCCCTGGGGCAAAAAACAAACTGGGGCCCCAACTAAACTGTTTAGGTTTTATCAAGTCAAAATGTAGATAGGTATGTAAAAATACTATTAAATACTTAAAGGTCCCTTAAAAAAATCAGTCTAAAACTGAGAAATTAACTCTTGAATGTTTCATTAGATAATTTTTAGCTAGTTAAAAACGATTTGTGTCAGGGTCTGAGGGGGCCCCCTGAGCTTGGGGGCCCCGGGACATTGCCCCTCCTTGCCCCTATGAAGCTACGCTACTGCGTATGTTACGTAAACAAATGTAGCATGTTTAATTATTGTTTATCGTTTCATCCAGTGATAGCGAATAGGTACTTCCACGATGCATTTTGACCACGCTTTTGTAGCATTATTTTTGTTGGAACTCTTTACAGCTGAGGGACACAAAGAATTAGTACCACGGATTGAAAATGGCACAGACCATGAGACCACCGTGGTCAAAACCAAGGCATACCTACCTAACGCCTATCCAAAAAATTATGAGATCCAAAAAAGCCAACATGAAGAAGCAAAAATTCACTGGAGACGGAACTTGAACCCGCAAAATCTAGCTTACCGGAAATCTGACCGTTAGAGTTTTTTTTAACAGAGCGCTGGCACGTTCTCCCTCTACAATGCTAGCATCACTTACAAACTTTTTCAAGTCTTTTTTTCTTTTTTTGAGCAGACCTCTGGTGGGAGAACCACCAAATTTCGGTTAGGTTAGGTTACGGGGTAGGTTGGACCTTCAAATCGACCTTTAAACTTCGTATGTCAAACGACGTGGTGTCTCAAGTCTCTTCTTTCGTGGCACGCATTGTACACACGACAGCAAGTCGACCTTTACACGCTAGCACTCTATTCGGTTACATTACGGGTGACGTTACAACAATAGTGTACAGTCTGACGTGCTGTCGTGTGTACCTACTATGGACTGACAATGCCAACGGTTATGTGCTCTCAGGGTGTCCCTCCCGTTCGACAAGATCGGCGCGTTCAACTCCTCGTCCCACGTGGTGACCACTGAGCTGACCGTCTTGGCCAACGATGAGCCAACGGCCAATGAGATCGCCAGCATCATCGAGCTGGCTTTTGAGAAGTCAGGTAAATAATATTCCTCTTAGCGTATCTAGGCGAACACTTTATCGGCCTGTAGTCACCGTTCAAGGTTTAGAGAATTTTATTTTACGACTATTTAAAAGCTATGGCGAATAGTTATAAAGTTAATTGAAAGACACTTTTTGGATTCCATTTTATGAGTTCCATTAGTGCTGAATCTCACATATAGGAAAACTACAGGGTGCACTCTAAGTCGATAGCGGAACTTTAAGTAGGCTGTCTACTGATCACTACAAACAGCTTGTACCAGGTGGCGAAAAAAAGGAGCGAAAAAAAAAATCCGTGTGTTCCATACAAAAGGTCGACTCAGTACTGCGCCAAATGTATGAAACAGCAGATTTTTTTTGCGCCCCATTTTTTCCGCCACCTAGTACAAGTTGTTTGTAGTGATCAGTGGACAGCCTACTTAAAGTTCCGCTATCGACTTAGAGTGCACCCTGTAGTTTCTACTTTAGATTTATTATAGTGGCCCTTTTATCGATAAGTGGGTAGAATAGTGGACTCTGAAGCAAGAGGTCCCCGGTTCGGTTCCCAGTGCGGGCATGTATCTATGACTTTGTTTAATTTCAAAGTTACGTACATTTGTGAATTTGTAGTAGCAATACCACTTGCTAACCGTGAAGGAAAACATCGTGAGGAAACTCGTGGCTTAGTTGGCTCCACACGTATTGACTCGTCTTTCCTGTGAGCTAGGCCGACTAAGCTGTCAGGATGGTATCGGTGCTGGGCAAGCCTACTCCATCTAAAACACTGCAGCGCCGAGTGGTCTCTTCACCCACCTAGTGTGAGTGAAGGTGCCACTGGACGCTGTATAAATCATCTCATGCGTAGATGCAAAGGCCTTAGTTTTTTTTATCGATGGCATGGTCATAAAATGGGCACACTACGTCCAGCGAACGACCGAGACCGACTGCCAGGACCTATGACCGCGGTAGGTCTTGCCGCCTCTCATCATTCATCTTCTCCATGTCCGAACCAACGCAACATACCATTCTTAATATCTTAATTCATCAGACGTGCTGAGACTGAAGATCAACAAAGCAGTGCTAACCGACGAGCTCCACCACTCCATCCGGACGGCTGCAGACGAATCAGACGCCCTGGAAGCAGTGGCTGAAGCCCACGACTTGACTCAACACAACCATCTGTTCGTTGTTCAGCGGAGCTCGATCCGACACGACGTCTGGGTGTCCACGGAACGGGCTATCTTCTTTAGAGATGGGAAAGGTTCGTTTTTGCTGTGGAGCTGTGTTTTCAGCTCATGCTTCAGTTTGAGGCCTGAATTCTTGTCAGCCTAATGAGAAAACGACGAGCACAGGAAATTCATCATTGTGCTGAACCTGAATTCATGATTATGAAGAGTTTGATACCTTTATCACGCTTTCCTAACACGAGGATCAAATGGCAGTTCCATTATAGAACTTCTATAAGACCTAAAGGGAAGGAGGCGCCTAGGAAGCAGTGGCTGAAGCCCACGACTTGACTCAACACAACCATCTGTTCGTGGTTCAGCGGAGCTCCATCCGACACGATGTGTGGGTGTCCACGGAACGGGCTATCTTCTTTAGAGATGGGAAAGGTTGGTGGCTTTTAATTTAGTCTCTCTTTCTTTCTGTGGAGCTGTGTTCTCAGCTCATGTTTCAGTTTGAGGCCTTAATTCTTGTCATCCTAATGATAAAACGACAAGTACAGGAAATTTATCATTGCTAAAGAGTTTGACACCTTTAACACGCTTTCCTCTATTAACACGAGTATCAAATGACAGTTCCATTACGACCTAAGGGGAAGGAGGCGCCTTGGAAGCAGTGGCTGAAGCCCACAACCTGACTCAACAAAACCATCATTGGATCGGACACGATGTCTGGCTGTCGAGGGAACGAGCTGGGTTGTCTTCTTTAGAGATGAGAAAGGTGCCTAGAACAGCAACGCTAGACCAACTTTCAATCAATCTCCTTCATTCAAACCCAACATTCAATCATTCATCCAATCTTTTTCTTTAACTCTGTATCGCAACCACGCACTTTAATTCGTATCTAATTTAATTTCTGCCTACCTAAACATTGTGTAGACGCGAAGATGGCTCACGGAGGATCCGCAAGAACGCCGACCTGGAAAACCTGCTGGCCGAGCCCAACATAATCGGAGAGACTAAATCCTCAAGACTCCGCTGGCTCGGCCACGTCGAGAGAATGGAAGCAGATCGGGCTGCGAAGAGAGCATATGAGGGACGTCCCATAGGGCGTCGGCCGGTCGGACGTCCCAAATATCGCTGGAAAGATGCGGTAGAGAGAGACCTGTGCGAACTCCAGGTGGAGGATTGGAGGGAGTTAGCGCAGGACAGGGAGAGCTGGCGTCTTTTGGTTGCGGAGGCCAAGATCCACTTTGGGTCGCTGAGCCAGAATGAATGAATGAATGAATAAACATTGTGGAAAGTAAATTAACAGTCAATACCAGTTCATACTTCAATCACCCGCAAAACTCCAACTGGCTGATCAACCACCTACAAGAAAAACGGACCGCTTCGGGAACTCAACCACACGACAAACATTTCTGCTATAATCGTCAGCGTCGTAAACAAAAGGTTTGTGTCTTTTGAATGACTTCAAGTTTCTTGGTAACTTTTAATGATTCGCGGTATTCACACATAATTTAGGGATGACAGGAATGTCTTTTGAATGACTTCAAGTTTCTTGGTAACTTTTAATGATTCGAGGTATTCACACATAATTTAGGGATGACAGGAACTGATGATGATTCAAACTAATCAAACCTTTTTCTCTCCCGTCCCCAGCGTCCCAGACCCTGACCAGCGTGCTTGACACCTGGTTGTACCACTCTTCAGTGCTGCGAGGGGCCAAGAGCGAGCGGTTTGTTTGTTTATTTGCACCGAACTAAATCCCATAGAATCCGCATTACGTATAAAATCACAATAATAGTATATTTCATTACAAGTGTGGAAAGGCTGTCATTGCAAAGAGTTCCGACAAATGGCTACCCGAGCCGAGGCGCAGCCGAAGGCGAGGGTTGACAGTCGGAACAAGTTGCAATGACGGTTCCGCACGTGTACTGAACGACTATTTTTAATACAGTTGCGAAAAAATGAAGCAATTTAATCAAATAATAAAAACACAATAAACTCAACTAACTTAACATTTTTGACTTTTCCGGTAAAATGTTCTCCGAAGCATTTTGTGCAATTATACTGAGTTCCGGTGGTGTTAATTAAAAAAAACTAGGGTCGAAATTACTCATTTTGGGCAACAAACAACTAAAGCAAAGAAAATTTCTGAAAAATCAAAATGGCGCCAACCGTAGAATATAAGCAGAGTTTTTTTTTCTTCACTTATTCTGGTAGGCAAAGGCAACTATGCCCATACAGCCAAGTCTTCAGTAGAAGTTTTTTATTGATATGAAATGAATATGAAATTTAATGAAATGAAACCTAACCAAACTCATTCAATCAAATCATTACATCTGATATTGAAACAAATTAGTAGCTTCTTTTTAGAAATATACGTATTTGCATGAATCATAAAAACTTTTTTAGTAAAAACTTCATGGTTGGTTTTTCTTTTTAATAGACATTATTTTGACAGTTGGGAAAGAGAACGCACGAGTGCGGGAAAGGTAAAAAAAAGCACGAGTGTGTAATAGCCCACATCCCGAACGCTATACGTCCCTGCAATACGCCACTTTTTGAGCAACTGTATTAAAAAAACTTGTCCCCACAGAAACAAAAGATATCAGCAATGGAACAATACGAAACATCATTTCGACCATACGTCTAATATTCGAATGTCAACCTTATTGCATTAGTGTACAGTTTATTTTAATTGCATGGATTACGAGCAAATAAGCTCCCAAAGGTAATTTGGGCATCTATTTTTCCAGACACATTTCAGAGTTCTATGTTGCATCTAGTTTTATCCTTGATCGAAGTTTATTTGTTAATCGACTTCAAAGAAGGGGAGGGCATTGGATTGTACTTGTTCAGGCAATATCTTACTTTTTAGGGTTCCGTATCCGAAGGGTGGCAAATGGAACCCTATTACTAAGACTCTGCGGTCCGTCTGTCTGTCTGTCTGTCTGTCCGTCTGTCAACACAACAGGCTGTATCTCATGAACCGTGATAGTTAGACAGTTGAAATTTTCACAGATGATGTGTTCTGTTGCCTCTATGAAAACAAATACTACTAGTGGTTCGCCCCGAACTATGAACTCGCGACCCGATATAAACTTAATAATAACGTCGTCTTTGTACAAGAGTGGATTGGAAACCAAGAGGACCGGGACCCTCACCTCTGGCTTGCCTTTACCGGCCGTCCAGAGTGGAGCGCAAGAGCTATATGCTCGCAGGATGGATGTGAAAGATGCATAAGACGCGAGTTGGCACTGTGACTGTGGCTATCACTACAGTCACTGGGTAGAAAGCGGCGCACACCTCTCGACACCCTGAGCTGTTCACAACGATGTTGCCACCTTGCTGTCCAGGGTTAGACCCATAAGCGGCGGCTTATTTAGGTGGCCCATTTAGTGAACAGCAAGTCACCGTCTGCCAATTTAATTACTTGAGACATTTTAGTGGCAGACGACCGTTGTCTCAAAGCCCATAGCCCAGTTACCCAGTCCATCCATATGCATCCCCATAACCCAATTCTTTGCTCCCATCCAACTCTACAATAGCCTGTGTTCATTGCGGGAAAGCCACCAGAGTGCATTTTGTGTTGTGGTGTGCTAAGGTGGTAGACCCAATTTGTGAACCCACATTGCATCAGGTCGGCGTGACCTGTCCACTTGACGGGAAAGTACTGCGAGTGTATTTTGGTGTATGGTGTCCTCGCAGAATGGACCTTGAGGATACGCATAGTCACGTCGCACCAGGTCAATGTAGGTGATGCACCTGATGGGGATTCTCAGATGTATTTTTGTGTGTTTGGTTGCACTCTGGGGTACCCAACAGGTGCACCACCTTACATCAGATCAAAGTTGTCAAACGGGCCTCTACGTGTTGGATACGTCCCCACGCACGCCGTAGTACTACAATCCAATTAATGTGATATTACATTATTTTTTCATTTTGTTTCATTTCACATGCAGAATGTTCAATCATTACAAATAAAAATACTCAAACTACGATTTTTCACGTTTCTCGACGGCAAAGAAAACCATTTTTTTCTGTCTTGCATTTTTTTCTAGATAGCAGTCTTTGCTCTTGATTTTCCACTCGTTTTTCAAGATTTTCAGATTTTTCTTCTAGCATGTTTAGTTTTTCGCCAAACATTCTTTGAATGTTTTTCTGTAACTTGGTCGCCGCTTTTTCTTATTTCAAGTTTTTGTGCCTCTAGATAGTTTTGGATTTTTTGTAGTTTATCTAGTATTTCTTCCATTTTAAGTTTTGTATAGGACTCTCTTGTAGTTTTGAAGTAAAGCGACCTCTATTGTTGAGCATAAGGACTTTTTGGTTTATAATTTTGCACTCTAGATGGCTCTGATAAAAAAAATTGTCACGCCCTCTGTTAGGAAGTAGAATAACATTTTTTTTTTAAATAGATGGCGCTGTTTTGTATTTTCTAATTTGGTGTACTTTAGCTTTTTGGTTATTTTTGGATTTATTGGATTAAAATAGAGTTCTTGTTACGGATTATTTCGCGACCCGTAAAAGTTTATTTTTATTGTTTCCACTGAGTTTTACGTCCGATATCCACAATATTGTTTGCAAACAGAATTTGTATTTATAGTTCACTTTTGTTAGTTTTTATCACTGGTTTAACTGTTTACTGATTAGATTTACGTTTTTATCACTTTTAAAATCACTTTTTAGCACTATTTTAATGTTACTGAGAAACAGCAGTGGCGCCCTCTATCATCCCATATAAACTTAACAATTCCATATCTCGGCAATCCCTCGACCGATTTGGCTCATGTTCGAACTTAAAAATTCTTTTAATTTCATTTACCTGCCTACCAAATTTCATGACGATCCGACAAAAATTACTCAAGTTATCGTCGAACGAACATTCATACATACAAACATACAAACATACAAACATACAAACATACATACATACATACATACAAACGCCGGATTGTTCCAGTAGACTCGGAGAACTTCGCTCGCTTCGCTCGCTCGTTCAAAAAAACAGAATAAAATAAATATTTAAGGCACAATAAAGTAAAGTAAAAGTAAATAGGATGCTCAACTAGCGCCGCCAATAAAAAAAAAATCTTCTTTTTGGATGCGCTAAAAACTCTCCTGCGATTTCTCAACGCGAGGCTTAACTATTTTTAGGACCTAAGGTTTGGATTCCAGATCCGGTCAGTTGTGCGTTCTACTGGGCCTTAAGGGGGCTCCCATACAACCAACGTGTTTTTTGCCGTTTTTTATAGATGTACGGAACCCTTCGTGCGCGAGCCGACTCTCAATTGGCCGGTTTTTTTTACAGTTCCGGTGACTCCGCGCGGCGGACCCGGTTCCCGCCCTCGCCGGCCTTGCGCGCCGTTCTGTCCGTGGTGCACCCGCGACCTGACGACGGCGCCCTGGACTTTGATGCGCCACAGGCGGTAGAAGGTAGAGTGGTTATTGCTAACCCTTTTTGGAACTCTTTCATATTAACTAGTGGTTCGCTCCGAACGACGAACTCGCGACCCCATATCTCAGCAACCCCTCGACCGATTTGGCTCATGTTCGAACTTAAAAATTCTCTTTGCCTCATTTACCCACCTACCAAATTTCATGACGATCCGACTAAATTTACTCAAGTTATCGTCGAACGAACATTCATACATACAAACATACAAACATACAAACATACAAACATACAAACATACAAACATACAAACATACATACATACATACATACATACAAACGCCGGATTGTTCAAGTAGACTCGGAGAACTTCGCTCGCTTCGCTCGCTCGTTCAAAAATTATTGTTATTATGTCAGGATGGTATAGATAGGTGCTGGACACCGAACTAAATCCCATAGAATCCGCATTACGTATAAAATCACAATAAAAACTTGTCCCCACAGAAACAAATGATATCAGCAATAGAACAATACGAAACATCATTTCGACCATACGTCTAATATTCGAATGTCAACCTTATTGCATTAGTGTACAGTTTTACTTTAATTGCATAGACTACGAGCAAATAAGCTCCCAAAGGCAGTTTGGACATCTATTTTTCCAGACACATTTCAGAGTTCTATGTTGTATCTAGTTTTATCCTTGATCGAAGGTGCTGGACAACAATGTCCGCTGCACTCAGCGAACTGGAATCCGCTCGCCGACTGCACTGGATTCAGCAATGCAGCGCCGAGTGGTCTCTTCACCCGTCTAGTGTGAGTGAAGGTGCCACTGGACGCTGTATAAATCAACTCATTCGTTATTTATCGTATGTTTCAGATTACATCGGCACGTTTGTGGACGAGCTCGCGGTGCTTCACAACTTCACGCTCAAGTCACAGTGGCTCCATCTGCTGGAGTTCGACTTTCAGGCCAGAGAAGTCAGTTGGATTATTATTTAATTTTAATTTTGTTAGTGCGCATCGCTTTTGTCAAAACTTGCGCTTTATTTCACCAAAGTCGTAGGACAAAAGTTGTTGGTAATCACATTTAGAGGTTGATGTGTTTCGTGTTTAAGGCTTAAGACGGAACGCGGGTAGCCGGCTGCTCCATACAAAAAATACAAAAAGGGAGACCTGTTTCCTCCCTAGATAATTATTAAAAAAAATATATGTTTATGCCATTCCATTTTTATGTACCTCTGCCATGTCCCTATGTTTTCCTTTTTTTATTATTTTAATTATTTTAATAAAATTTATTTATATAATAAAAATAATAAAAAAAGGAAAACATAGGGACATGGCAGAGGTAAATATAGATTGAATGGCATAAACATATTTTTTCTAAAACAATTATTCAGGAAGGAAACAGGTCTCCTCTTTTGTATGGATTTGAGGTTACCCGCGTTCCCTCTTAATAAGATGCACAACTAGCGCCGCCAATGAAAAAAAAAATCTTCATTTTGGATGTGTTTTTTGCTAAAAACTCTCTCGCAAAATCTCCACGCGAGGCTTAATTATTTTTAGGACCTAAGGTTTGGATTCCAGATCGTAAAACATACGAATGCAATCAATTATCGCCAAAAGTGGCCACTGGCGGCGCTAGTTGTGAGTCCTACTGGGCCTTAAGACTGGAAGATAGCAGCGTGGCGGGAAATTTAAAATTTTTACAGATTTTACATTTTTTAGCTTCTGTATTTTGAGCTATTTTTGTTCAGCGATTTCTGTTGTTGACAATAATGAAAAGAATACTATGTCATTGCCGCGAACGAAAAATCGCTGAACAAAAATACCTTAGTTTAGCTGCAAAATGTGAAAATTTTTAATTTCCCGCCACGTTGTTATCCTCCAACCTTAAGCTATTTAAAAATTACCCTGTTTGTTCGATCCCCAGGTAAAAGACGGCTCAGAGTGGGGCCGTCACTTCGCAGTGCGTCAAGACAGGTTGCACCTGCTCCTTACCAAGTTAGAGGAAAGAGCCGCAACTCGCGCCTCCAACCTACCGGCTATAAACTTGGTTATTTACGCTCAGCATTGCTCCGGAGCGCCACTCCAGCTGTATGACGCCAATGGTAAGGATTACCTTGTAGGTCCAAAATCTAGTTTAGCCTGAAGATTCTCATTTGGCGGCTCGTTTTTACAAAAAAAAAGGCATCCAAAAAGGAGTTTAATTTATTTTATTTTACGGCGCTAGTGTGTCTTGACCATCATCTTAAATAACACTACGTGATTGATATAATTCTAATTTTTTATGTGTTTTATTTTTTGTTATAATAATTTAGTGGCCATACTACAAGGGCCTTTGCATCTACGTAGTGAGTTGATTTATACAGCGTCCACCTTCACTCACACTAGACGGGTTAAGAGACCACTCGGCGCTGCAGTGCCTGGGACATTGTATTAGATGTTATTGGCTTGCCCAGAACCTATACCATCTTGACAGCTTAGTCTGCCTATCCCACAGGGAAGACAAGTCAATACGCAGCCAACTAAGCCGCGGGTTTCCTGACAATGTAATGTTGTGGCCGTACCAATAAATAAATTCTCCTTGTTTGCAGACAGGCCGATCCTCTCCCCAGTGCAAGCCTTCATGTCGCCGAAGTGGGGTGGCGTCTATCTGTCGAGCCCCTCTCAGGGCGAGTGCCGCAGCGGCGCCCCTCACAGGCCGTCGGTCCGCGGGGCGATGGGGGCGCTGCTGGCTCACCTGCGTCCCTTGCTGGGCATCGTCGACTGTGTGAGTGTTTCTTGAACTGAATATGGCGCTAGAAACTAAAATAATATTGTAGCGAACCCTGTCAGGGGCGCAGTCTTGCCCTGAAGCATAGATATGGCGCTAGAAACTAAAATAACGTTGTAGCGAACCCTGTCAGGGGCGCTGTCTTGCTCTTAAGCACCGTAGCAGCTTTATGAAGCCAATGGTAAGCCTTACATCGTGACCCCACAATGACAGGCTGCGTCTATTGAAAGCTTTAAGGGCTTAGCGAGCGGTGACCCAGGCCATTCAGAAGCTCGAGGCGGTCGAAACCAACTACTACATACTCTTTGTAAAGACACTCTTGCCTCTTTAAGAATCCTGCTAACAAAAAATTTTCAGTAGGAATGAAATATAGTAATTATGGTGATATTGTTTTTCAATGATTTACTTCTGAGGTGGCCCCATAAGTGAGTGTACTGTAGACACGCTAGAAACTAAAATGACGTTGTAGCGACCGATTACCTTCATGTCACCCAAGTGGGGCGGCGTCTACCTGTCGAGCCCCTCTCAGGGCGAGTGCCGCAGCGGCGCCCCTCACAGGCCGTCGGTCCGCGGGGCGATGGGGGCGCTGTTGTCTCACCTGCGCCCCTTGCTGGGCATCGTCGACTGTGTGAGTGTGTCTTGAACTGAATACGGCGCTAGAAACTAAAATTATGTAGCAAACCCTGTCAGGGACGCAGTCTTGCTCTGAAGCACCGTAGCAGCTTTATGAAGCCAGTGGTAAGCCTTGCATCGTGACCCCACAAACCCCACAAAGACAGGCTGCATCTACCCAAAGCTTTAAGGACTTACCCCTTGATAAATTGACAGAGCGAGCGGCGACCCAAGCAATTCAGAACCTCGAGGCGGTCGAAACTAACTACTACATACTCTTGGTAAAGACTCTATAGCCTCTTTAAGAATCCTGCATCGAACTAGCAAAAAATCTGCAATAGGAATGAAATTTAGTAAGTACGGTCGGCCACAGTCACAGATACCCCATGACAGCTCTTATCGCGCGCGGCGTTAGGGCGCCAATCGAACAAAAACGGGTATCCTAGCGTGTGGCCGACTGTAACTATGCCGATATTGTTTTTCAATGATTTACTTCTGAGGTGACCCAATAAGTCGCGCTAGAAACTAAAACGATGATGTAGCGACCGATGCCCTTCATGTCGCCGAAGTGGGGCGGCGTCTATCTGTCGAGCCCCTCTCAGGGCGAGTGCCGCAGCGGCGCCCCTCACAGGCCGTCGGTCCGCGGGGCGATGGGGGCGCTGCTGGCTCACCTGCGTCCCTTGCTGGGCATCGTCGACTGTGTGAGTGTTGAACTGAATCTGGCGCTAGAAACTAAAAGGATTTTGTAGCGAACCCTGTAAGGGGCGCAGTCTTGCCCTGAAGCATAGATATGGCGCTAGAAACTAAAATAATGTTGTAGCGAACCCTGTCAGGGACGCAGTCTTGGTCTGAAGCACCGTAGCAGCTTTATGAAGCCAATGGTAAGCCTTGCATCGTGACCCCACAAACCCCACAAAGACAGGCTGCATCTACCCAAAGCTTTAAGGACTTACCCCTTAATAAATTGAAAGAGCGAGCGGCGACCCAAGTAATTCAGAACCTGGAGTCGGTCGAAACTAACTACTACATAGGCGAGTGCCGCAGCGGCGCCCCTCACAGGCCGTCGGTCCGCGGGGCGATGGGGGCGCTGTTGGCTCACCTGCGCCCCTTGCTGGGCATCGTTGACTGTGTGAGTGTTGAACTGAATCTGGCGCTAGAAACTAAAAGGATATTGTAGCGAACCCTGTCAGGGACGCTGTCTTGCTCTGAAGCACCGTAGCAGCTTTATGAAGCCAATGGTAAGCCTTGCATCATGACCCCACAAACCCCATAAAGACAGGCTGCATCTACCAAAAGCTTTAAGGATTTACCCCTTAATAAATTGAAAGAGCGAGCTGCGACCCAAGCAATTCAGAACCTCGAGGCGGTCGAAACTAACTACTACATACTCTTGGTAAAGACACTCTTGCCTCTTTAAGAATCCTGCATTGCGCTAGCGTCGTCGACTGTGTGAGTGTTGAACTGAATATGGCGCTAGAAACTAAAAGGATTTTGTAGCGAACTTTCCTATGCTATTGCATGTAGTGGCATAGAAAGTGGCGCTAGGCACAGTCGGGAAATTGTCAGTTTCTAGTCTGTGGTGCTAGTTTGACAGCGATAATTGCTTACTGACTCTAAGAACATTAGCAAGGTTTCAATATAGACGGACACACACGAATCTTCCTTTACACTCACTCGTTCTTTATTCAACTGACGTTATATTCACACTTACACATTAGTTATTCAACTGACGTTATCTTTACACTTACACATTTGTTGTTCAACAGTCGTTATCTTCACACTTACACATTAGTTATTCAACTGACGTTATTCTCACACTTACACATTAATGATTCAACTGACGTTATCATCAAACTTACACGTTAGTTATTCAACTGACGTTATATTCACACTTACACATTAGCTACTCAACTGACGTTATCTTCACATTTACACATTAGTTATTCAACTGACGTCATCTTCACACTTACACATTAGTTATTCAACTGACGTTATCTTTACACATTAGTTATTCAATTTATGTTATCTTCACACTTACACATTTGTTATTCAACAGATGTTATCTTCACACTTACACATTTGTTATTCAACTGATATTATCTTCACACTTACACATTAGTTATTACACTGACGCCATCTTCACGCTTACACATTTTATAACACTATTTAAAAGGGGGATCTCGGAAACGGCTCTAACGATTAGGATGAAATTTGAAACAGAGATAGCTTAGACATTAAAAAAACACATAGGCTATATGTCATCACGCTGGTTTACTTAGGGGCAAAGCAAATCAATCAAATGTAGCGCCGTCTCATAGAATTCGGGCTAATCTCGGTCGCCCAGATACTATTGGTTATTCAACTGATGTTATCTTCACAGGAGCCAATAGAAGGCGCATTCCTGGACCGGCTGCGCTCGGTGAAGCCCCGGCAGTGGGAAGTGGACAACCTGCTGCGCGTACGCACGCTCGAACAACTCACCTCGGCCGAGCTGACCCTACAGTCGTTGGCCCAGCTGCTAGGTAAGCGAAGGAGAGATACAACAAATGGTAGATATTTTGATTTAGGTCTCAGTTCTTGGCTCTTGCTATCCTGATGTAGGAGCGTACTAGAAAATAATGTATTCGTTCATTTAAAAACGAATGAATGAATGAATGAAAAAATCTTAATAACGATCGAAGAAACTTCTAAATGAATAAACGAACCAACGAATTAATAAGTCCCTCTCTCTCTCTCTCATACTCACTTACATAAATTAAGACTCCTGCTACTACGCACTGTTACACCCTAACAATGTAGGCTAAATCGCTGACTAGGGATCAGGTCTGGGGTGCCTGCTCAGCACCCCAGACCTGAGGCCCTGCGAGGCGCTCAGCTCTCCGCCAGTTAGAGGTGCGCGAAACGCTTCAGTGAAAAGAAAAGAATGGTATAGTTCATTTCCTTCACTGAACTAGTTCACTCTTTTAGTTCACAGTTCACTTATAGTTCATTCATAGTTCATAGTTCATTTACAGTTCATTCACAGTTCATTCACGGTTCATTCATAGTTCATAGCTCATTCATAGTTCATAGCTCAGTAGCTCGTTCACGTATCTTTTGACTCACGGTAGTCCGCGAATGACAAAGGTGACAAAGGCGAGATGAGTTACAGAATTTTGGTTCTTAGTGTGGTAGATTTGAGAATGTTTCTTGAAGAATGAACTACGTGGACTAGAGTGAATGTGATATGTAAAGATTGGTAGTGAATGAATGAATGGTTCCATATAACGAATGCATTCAATCGAAGCATTCATTCGCGAACTACACACCTCTACCACCAGTTCAATCTCGGCACCCGTAGTGGTATAGTCCATTTCCAGGGCAGGCGGAAAAGCGATCATTAACCTTTGAGCGGATCACAATTTCAATTTCAATTCAATTTTCAATTCATTTATTTTAATAAAAATTATGTACTACATATTCATCACAGAAATAAACAACATTTTTTATGCCAAAGGTTTTTTGAATTTTTGACAAGCTTACTACGAACTGGCACATTAATGAGCGATGAGGTTTAGTGATTATTAAACAATTATGTTAAAGTGAAACGACACCAAAGTGGCGGAAAAAAAAACAGGTTGGTATGAGTATACATTAAGTATATTAAACAGGGATGTCACGTTCATCAGTGTCAGTTTCACAATCGTTTTCTGATGATGAGGATGTGTGATTGTACACACTTGCGCAGAAATCCCCACCAGTTTCGTCGAGCGCTCATAACTCGCGACGCTACCTGTAGCACGTTGAAACAGGTTTTTTATCTCTGACTGACCGGAACTCTCAACCCACCCCGTACCTAAAAACACGCTTCGATATCCAAACGATACAGAAATGTAAGGAGAGTGACGGAGTGCGACACGAATCGTTATATTTTTACGGTAACATAGTACTTCGTATCAATGATCGCTTTTCCACCTGCCCTGGAAACGGACTATAGCATGTCTTCATCTTTGTCTCGATTCTATATCCAGTTTTTATTCTATGTATGTATTTTTCTATGTGTGAAATAAAATCCTTTTTTTTTAAGAGGCTCTGTCCGTCCTCTCCCATAACAGCACGCTTGAAAAACTAATCTGAACCTACAGTCACCGGCCCAGCTGCTAGGTAAGCGAAGAAGCTTTTGCTTACTGACACGTTCCCTGCTCTTCCAGGTGAAATATCCAACATCGTGATCAACGACGAAGTGGGCGACTCTATAACCTCAGCCGTGAAAGACATCGAGCGGGCGGCCGAGCTGTTGACTCGAGGCCACCTGGTGGAGGCCTACCGGACTTCGCTGACGGCCTTCACGGCCGCCGAGGCTGCGTTCACGGACCCTAGTCTGCTGGCGCTCCTTTACTTCCCTGATGATCAAAAGTGAGTACAGAGTCTTCCAATTCGGTAGGCAAAGTTTTTTGTTCGAAAGTCCGTTATTGGCTTAATCTTATCTTTAGACAATATTGAGAAACTAATTTCAATATTTTTTATTTTGGTTCAGTAGTTTGGATTTTACAACGTTTCAAAGATACGGTTTTATGACGTCACGCGACGGTCTGCATACTGTTGGCGGTCATAGGAACAAAACATTTTAGCGCATAAAAACAAAACTACTGGACCAAAATAAAAATTATTTAAATTAGTTTCTCAATATTGTCTAAAGATAAGATTAAGCCAATAACGGACTTTCGAACAAAAAACTTTGCCTTCCGAATTCCAATATGCAACTTGTGTGTAATTTATTTTTTGTGTTCCTGGTTGGATCTGCGATCAGTCTTTGACTATAAGTAGATGTTTTGTGCTCGAAGCTACTATTAGATAAGGCCCCCCATCTGGAACTCCTCTATTTCCTTATTTTGGCTAGTCGGCATCTTGCTCTTCACTGCCCAGTTTTTTTTTTTTTTTTTTTTTAATTTATTTTCTTAGAATATTAACAAAACATAGATGCTTGACACCCCTAAACCGCATGGTTTGTATGGGTGTTGCACATTCCACCTTAACGTCTATAGATAAACTTAGCTTACAATAGTAAAATATTTATTGATAGGTAGTTAGTTTTCGCAGTGATTCATCGCCAGCTCGATCGGGCCCGAGCTCGCATAAAACCAGTTCTTTTGTTAGCTTGGCGACGATCGAGTTCCATTATATGACGTCTTTTCAGACGTTTTATATAGTCAGCCATGGTAAGTTTTGTTGCTAGTTTATTTGGATGTGCTGCCAGTCGGCACTTGTATGTTGTTGCATAGCATTTGATTTCTTCCTTTACTGTTTTTATGTTTAGAAGATTGTGCAGTTCCGTATTCCCTATGAACATGGCGCATTCGCAGCCTGCTTTAGGATTGTGTACACTTGTGTGTAATTTATTGACGAGGATTGGTCCTTTTCTAGCAGTTGCAATTGTACGCGATAGAAGCGATGCAATCGCATATCAGCATCACTACTGAATTGTTGCAAACGCACGCCTGTTTCGTCTGAATAGATTCGACATCGCTTTGCATTTGAGTCGCTACTGTATCGATGAACAAAATTGTCGAGGTATATGGCTCCTTTTAATGCGGTATGGTAACGGCGGCCGTCAAAAACATCGATTTGTCCATGGGCGTAATTGTTTACTTTGAATCTATAGCCATCCCTTTCAAAAGTATCGAGATTATGATAGTGATTTCGACTTTGTCTAAGTTTTAAATCACAATTGCTAACAGATCAATGAGTCAAAACTCCATACAAATAAATTAAATGATTGAACGAGCGAGCGAAGTTCTCTGAGTCTACTGGAACAATCCTGCGTTTGTATGTATGTATTTATGTATGTATGTATGTTTGTATGTATGAATGTTCGTTCGACGATAACTTGAGTAAATTTGGTCGGATCGTTATGAAATTTGGGAGTTGGTAGGCGGGTAAAAGAAATTAAAAGAATTTTAAGTTCGAACATGAGCCAAGTCGGTCGAGGTGTTGCCGAGATATAGGGTTTTACAGTTTATATGCAAAGCGCGCGCGCGCCTGGCGATCTGGCGCGAATGGCGTTAGCAAAGTTACACGTCATATGTAACTGGGGTCGCGAGTTCATAGTTCGGGGCGAACCACTAGTATTGAGTGAACGATTTTGCTGTTTTCTACGCTCAATATCCTTGAAAATCTAGTCGCAATCCCTATCCCAATCGCTTCCAATGACAGTTTGTGTCAAATAAATGCATTCAGCTCAGCACCCTTCAAACGTCAATTTTAAAGGGATCGCGATGAGATCTCACTAGCCCTGAGAAATGACCTAATGCATATGGTTCTCGTATGGGCGGAGTCTACAGATAGTTCCTCTCACAATGTTAGTGGTTCGATAGATGTGACTTAAGGGTAGACGATAGCAACGTGGCGGGAAATAAAATTTTCACAGTTTATTACATTTTGTAGCTAAACTGGACTATTTTTTTTCTGCGAATTTTCGTTCGCGGAAATAACAAAGTATTCTTTTCATTATTGTAAACAATGGAACAACAATAATTCAGCCGATTATGTGTTCTGGTGTACGACAAGTTTTTTGGGCAGTGCCACTGCTTCGTAGACCAGAACACATAATTGTTGTTCTGTTGTTTACAATAATGAAAATAATACTGTTTTATTGCCGCGAACGAAAAATCGCTGAACAAAAATAGCTCAGTTTAGCTTCAAATGTAAAAAACTGTGAAAATTTAGAATTTCCCGCCACGTTGCTATCGTCCACCCTTAAAGAAGATGTCAGTTTAACGCCAGTATAATACGTCCAATAAAACCAATAGCGCGAAAACTATCCACCAATGACGGAGTTTCTTGTTTTCTTATTGGTTTTTTTTTTTTAACAAAGCTGTCTGCGCGAGTAGATGCGTGTGCCGATTTTAGAGGATGGATTAGACATTTATAATAAGTTGAAAAAATTCACTCGGGACAGGACTTGAACCCGCAACCTTCCGCACACCGTGCAGGCGCTCTACCAATTGAGCTACCGAGTCAAGTAACTGTCGATGCGAATTTCTTCAACTAGTCTCCGTCAACTGGACGGGGGGCGCCACCTGGTGTGATCAGTTTGCACTAATCTACACCACCCAATGCGTTCATCTTTGCTGATGAAATGCTCATTGGAATTTTTTTTATATTGCCACTACATTTAACCACTTTTTGTTTTTTCTAAAGCACTAACCCGTGCTAGGGAATAATTTAAACATTTATAATAAGTTGAAAAAATTCACTCGGGACAGGACTTGAACCCGCAACCTTCCGCACACCGTGCAGGCGCTCTACCAATTGAGCTACCGAGTCAAGTAACTGTCGATGCGAATTTCTTCAACTAGTCTCCGTCAACTGGACGGGGGGCGCCACCTGGTGTGATCAGTTTGCACTAATCTACACCACCCAATGCGTTCATCTTTGCAGATGAAATGCTCATTGGATTTTTTTTGATATTGCCACTACATTTAACCACTTTTTGTTTTTTCTAAGAAGAAATTCGCATCGATAGTTACTTGACTCGGTAGCTCAATTGGTAGAGCGCCTGCACGGTGTGCGGAAGGTTGCGGGTTCAAGTCCTGTCCCGAGTGAATTTTTTCAACTTATTATAAATGTTTAAATTATTCCCTAGCACGGGTTAGTGCTTTAGAAAAAACAAAAAGGATGGATTAGCTTAAAGAAATACTTTCATGCTTTTTTTCGTTCGTCGGATCGCGATAGATTCAAAAGTTAGACAGTTACCCCCCTTTGACCATTCTAACATTTCCTTCCGTTCCGTTACAGATACGCGATCTACATCCCGCTCTTTTTGCCGGTGATGTTCCCAGTGATACTGTCGATAAAGAACCTGACACTCTGGCTGCGCGGCAGAAGCGTCAAGGAGAAGACTGAATGAACGAACAGATGCGCTAACTGACCTACACATGTAACTTAGCTGAAATCTAATTCATTCGTCCGTCTTCTATGCGTTCTTAGACCATTAATTGTTATGCAAAAAGAAAGGTTAAGGCTGGAAGATAGCAGCGTGGCGGGAAATTCAAAATTTACACAGTTTTTTACATTTTGCTATTGCTATTTTTTGTCTTCATAATTAGGAACATTTTTGCCCAGGGAACTATGCCTGGGAAATCAACGGTTTCCGAGATTATGAGGTTCAAAGTCGGACTTTTCAAAACTTTTTTTTTGCAGCAATGTATTCAGTATCTAGTTCTTAACATACTTTCTCAAGAAGCCATGCCAAAATTATGAATATTTCTTACAAAAAACGACGTCGAAATTGCAACCCGCAATGTATTCTAAACATCGGCACTTCTAGCTTAAGTAACATAAACTTATACCTACGCTTGCGCAATATGACTTCTGTGCGTGACACGTCCATTGCGTGATAAAATATTTTTCAAAATTATAACCTAAAAATCCAAATTCATTTCCCAGCAATAATTTTTCGAAAAAGTACTTTGTTTTGGTGTCTAGTATGCGTGGCTTTCGGGTCCGTTGGCGGTCTTTTAACACCCTGTATAATTTAATTATTATCTGTGAAGAGACCACTCGGCGCTGCAGTGCCTCGGACATTGTTTTATATGGAGTAGACTTGCCGAGCACCTTCCTGACAGCTTAGTTGGCTTAGAAGTGAAGGAAAACATCGTGAGGAATCCGGCGGCTTAGTTGGCTACACACGTATTGACTTGTCTTTCATACTAAACCTTGTGTATCATGTTGCAGAATGTTGCTCCCTGCGTAGTAGTAATAACTGCGATGTGTATGCACCATAAAGAGACAGATGAGTCTCTGGCCAGCGCCAGGCAACCCAAGTACTAAATAACAGTACATGCAAATGCCTACCAAGTTATTACTTGCCTGTTACATGTGTAGTTTTACATTATCAGCTCTCAAAGTCATAAAATGTATGGAACAAAATTAGTTTTGTAAAAGAGAGCTAAAGTTCTGGTGTATTATAATTGTTGTGATAGTTTTACTTATTATAATTATTTTATTATGAGTGATTTGGTGTTTTATTATTGTTCTTTAACATGTTTTATCAAAATCGGTTCGGACGTCTATGAGATATGATGCTAATTAGAAATTGAATGTTGGAGGTTTTTTTTAGTAGTTATTAGGTAAAGTATTAGGAGGTTTGCTCTTCTGCAGGGGCCTTAGCCTGTAACACAATGGCGTCTCAATGGCGTCCTAGGTAGAAGGACAAAACCGGGATTGTTTCGTTGTTCTCCTACAACCAGCGAACTAATCCTCTAGGATTAGACTCATAATATTCTTTGCTGTACTACAATAACATTAAAAGGACCGACAGCATCAATAAATCGTAATTAAAACCGTCAACCGGAAGCCCATTTTGTTACAGGCTAAGGGCCCTGCACAGAAAAAAAATTACTAGTCAAAAACATTTGGTGAGGGGCCAGCAAAATAAATGATAGAGAAAAGTATGCTTCACAATAATTATTATTTTTAATAATACTGAGGTACTCGTTCACAAAATTAATGACTTACATAAGGTACACTATACGACATTACGAGTTGGATAATCATGTGTGCTGAGTTTAGAATTCTGTGTCATTCATTCTGTACAATTTTAAAATATTGGTTTTTAGCCAGCCATTTTTTTATACAAGGTGTTACAAAAGTACCTAACTCTTTTTACAGGGTAATAGCACCCGGTGATAGGGATAACAACCTAAATATTTTTTTTGCTCTATGACCTTCCGTTGATTTTTAAATTAATAAAATGTGAACGCTGTGGTGGGAGAAAAGTATTTTTTAAATATTGTTTTCATTGACTTTCACAATGTTTTAACGACTCAAAGCTATGTAAATGCACCTACACACACAAACATATTTAAAAATTTGAGCTAATACCAAAAACAAAAAAGTTATGTTTTTTTTTTTAATTTTGAGTTTATAAAATAAATTTTAAAAAAAACATTTTTTTACAGATTTGACATCTTGTTGACCACTAGGTTACACCCTGTAAAAAGAGTTAGGATGTTTTGTTACACGTTGTAGAGCTCTTTAAGTTCCCCTTTGAAACCACTGGTTAGAGGCGTAGGTGGAAAAATATCCCCACGACACCACTAGTGGTATGATTTTGTGGTCTCATAGGGAAGGGGTTGACAATTTATTCAGTTCGCATAAGATGGGCTGGGTATATACAGGGTGTTTCAAAAAGGTCCTGTAACACTGAAAGGGGTCGCTTAACTCGGCAATACAAACAACTTTTACTATGGGACCAAGTGCGAAATCTCGAAAGAGTATCAGCTATTCCATACTAAAATTCGATACTTACTGCACCAAATGTATGGAGCACAGTGGCGTAACTAGGGTGGGGCAGGCAGGGCACGTGCCCTGGGCGCCATTTCAAGGGGGCGCAAAACCACAACTCGTAAATTCAAAATACTAAATAAGTACTTCAAATTATCGGACGTGTCAGTCATTGTAAAAAGTGCATGTGACGATAGAGAAGATATATTAGATACCTACTTAAACATGTTCTTCAAAAACTGAATCCCAAATTATCGAAAAAATATGAGGAAAGTAGCTAACAATCCGTGGCAAATTGCATGAACTTCATAAAAATTGCACTGATGTCTAGATTTCTCCTAACTAACTTAACTCCTTGCATGTTAAAAAGTCGTTTTCTGCGCGCTTTTGTTCCATTAATGAAGAATAAAATTCAAAGGTAAAATCGTTGAATTTTCGTGAGCGCTGCACGCGGTCATCCTATTCACAATTTCACATACAAATAAAATAAATCTTATGATAATTTTTGGGCGCGCTTCTAAAGAAAACTTGCCACGCCTTCGAAAAAGGCCAAAATTGGTGAATTTTCGAGTGCGCTATGCGCGAGGCGACATAAATTATGATTTTCAAAGGTAAAACCGGTGAATTTTCGTGCGGACTGCGTGCGTTCGTCCTATTTACGAACTATGGTAATTTCGATCGCGTAATTTATGGGTAAAATTGGTAAAATTTCGGGCACGCTGCACGCGCGTTTGTAAATAAAATAGATCTCATTCAAGGATAGTAATTTGCTCCATATCGCGGCTTACAAAATGGCTAAAATCGGTGAATTCTCGGGCGCGCTACGCGCGCGTTTAATGCCGATTCCTTGAGAACTTTCGCGCGGTGTGCGATTTTTTTAATAACCAGAAGCAGTTTAGTCTTGTACCGCCACGTCACTGAAAAAAGGTATACGAAGGGGCGCAATTACGATGCTTGCCCTAGGCGCCATTTACCCACGGTACGCCACTGATGGAGCAGCTGATATTTTCTTCGAGATTTCGCACTTGGCCACATTGTAAAAGTCGCTTGAATTGGTGAGTTTCTAGCGACCCCTTTCAGTGTCACACCTTTCTAAAACACCCTGTAGATGGCATTGATATGTTCAACATGTTGAAAACGAAACACGCTTTATAATTATCGCTATAGAGTATCAGCTAGCATTTTTAGGCCCGGTTTCTGAATTGAGAATTTTGCTAAGCAAATACTTAACTATCGTTCTGTCACGTTCTTTTGTGAGAAATCTGCAGAGACAGGACGATACTTACCAATTTGCTTAGCGAATTTCTCAATTCAGATATCGGCATTAGTTAGATATTTCTTTGAGCTAAGCAAGCAATGTAAATAGTCACTTATAATACCACATTATAGTTACAGCCCTTAGTTATCATGAAATCTTGCTCATGTTATCCTTTTGGGCTATTACCTATCTCTCTACTTCGATGTAAAGTGAACCAAAATTCATAACAAAGTATATAGGTACGTAAATTACCAAAAAACAATCAGGTAACGATGTCAACTAATCGTAGATTGCTTTATCTTAGGTAGGTACATTATTATGTGCGCGCTTAAAAGTTATGTAAGAACATACTCATAGACATAGAAGACAGATAACATGAGCATCTTAGAAGGACTAGGTACGTCTACATGAAAACGGTAACTACCAATAAAACGAACTACAGTAAAACGTTAATAAAGCGGAAATTTATATTATGATTCCACCCAGTCGGTTTCAGTGATCATTGCGAGGTTCCCGCCAGCTTTTCCTGGGAGATACTCCAGCTCCCACAAGGAGGTACCAAGGACCAAAGTTTCGCCCTCATTCAACTCGAAACTTAGAGTGACGCAGTCTTCTTCGCAGGGCGCTCTCGGCTTCAACTTGATCGAGTTCTTTCCTCTCAGTTGAGACATTACAATCAGACCAACATCGAGTTCCAAATACTTGTATCTATGAGTATCATAGTTGCTCGAGACTAGAAGCCAGTTGAAGTGCGACGGGGGTATATGAGGCGAGAGGAAGTAAGGTCTCGGCGCCAGGACCCTAAAGGACTTAACTGCTCTAATATCGCAGTTTTGGAAATGAACGAACCAACTCGGAATGTTGGTGTTCGTGATGCGCGAAACTATCTCCTCCAAGTCCATAGGCTGCCGTCCGATTCTGATGTTTGTTAGGATCCGACAGGGCACAGAGTCGCGGAGTCTGTCGTCGTCACTGATGAGGGAAGTTAAGTTGATGTCAGTTCGGGAGACAGAGAAGTCGAGGTAAGCGTCGGTCACGATCACAGGAGCCCCTCTCAAAAGGTGGTGGTTGAAAACCTCGTTGTAACTAGTCTCGGAGACCCGCCCGATGTTTCCTGCAAGAGAAGTTTAGCAACTGCTGAAATACTGTCAAACTAGGAAAAAAGACGCGACTACACCAGAGTGAAAGTAAATATAGACCGAACTTGGATTGTACTTACTAACTGCTTCGCAACTGATACAGTTAACGCGCGAAAGAAGATTGTTATCCATGTCCGGGGGCTGCGACCTCTCAATCAGACACTTGTTGTAGTACAAAGGGGTCCAGTCCCAAACAGGCAGGATCTTCACCAGCAGAATCCTTCCCAGGGCTGAAGCGTGCCATTGGAACGTCTCCGTCGTGCTCACAGTGTAACCGATGGCCAGAACCATGATGATGAACAGACCAACCCTCGTCCACCTCTTTATGGAAGCCTTCCTCACAACATTGGTCAAGGGACGACAAATAATATCCATCTCCTCATCAGTCATGCCCGCCTCCTTACAATACTCGTAAAAGGAACGAACTTCGGAGTCGATAAACTCGAACTTCTCGCGGTGGGACATATTTCCCC
This sequence comes from Zelleria hepariella, assembly GCA_949319315.1. Taxonomy (NCBI): domain Eukaryota; kingdom Metazoa; phylum Arthropoda; class Insecta; order Lepidoptera; family Yponomeutidae; genus Zelleria; species Zelleria hepariella. The sequence goes on along the minus strand of OX439396.1, from coordinate 11,084,874 downwards.
CGTTTTTCATACTCATTTTCACTGTGACCTAAAAAATTGGCCGAAACGATCAATAAAACTTACGTTGCGACAACACGTCCGCGTTTTATCGATAAGGAATTTCGCGCGCGCGCGAACTGGCTAGTACTTTTTTTATTCATGGTGGTAATGTTGCAATCTTGCAGATGTCAATGTTGCCAGGATTTATGCTAATAACATTAATGGTAGAAAACTGCAACAAGGGTAGAATTTATTTTTTCTTGGACGTATCGTGAATGGGCGGCTTTTGAGTAACTCCGTGGCTTGACTGCAAACTGCAATAGATTGTCGGAAACGAAGATCTATACGTTATGCCTGCTAGACGAAAACGAAATGTCAAGTTTGTGTGTGCCCGTAATGATGCTTGGCTCAAACATGTTTATATCAAGCATGTCCAAACGAATGTGTAGAAAGAGGAGCACGAAACATTTCATTTTTATTTTATGGCTTGTTAACGATTTTACGAGACCTTTGAGCCAAAGGAGCACGATAAAAATGATAGAGAACCTCAGTTCAATCAGTTGAAAACTTAATTTTGAACGCTTCCGAAATGTCAACTGGCAGCACCGCAACACTGACTGACCGGTAGTTTATTCCGCCATATTGAAAGTTCTATCGTGGAAATCGGTCAAACGCTGACCTTATTATAAAATTTATATTAATCACACCATAACAGTATTTGTTTAAGTGTTTCATAAAAGGATTTTTATATTTATTAGTTCGTCTACGATGAGAACTGTGGACTGAAGTGTTGTTTTGGCAATTTTGCCAATCGTTTGATGAATACGTCACAGCGCCATGTTGTATCCCTGCTTTGATTGCAGGCACGAGAAATCTGCCAACCCGTTTATTTTCCGGGATTAGTTCCCGTGAATAATCTTGAACTGCGATTTTGTACTCAAATATATCATAATTTGTATTTGTTGGCAAATGTCAATCAAAACTAAGTAATTAGATGCAAACTTGTTGTCGTATTTCGAGTGTTAGCTCCTAATTTCAATTGCAGTTCTGTGCATCCGCGAAAGTTGAAAGACTGTGTTGTAAAAGACGTGATAACAATTAGCCAAAATTCCGGTCCCTACGCGCAGACGAGAAGGTGCCTACCCGCCGGGGCAGTCGGGCGAAGGAGATATGAACAACAAACGCAAAAATCGTCAAGGGCCACCGAGGTAAGTAACGATAGTTTGTAGCCAGCAACTTTGGGCGATAGGATGACATGTCTTTGTTATTGAGGCCATTGTCTGGAAGAGTTGCGAATTTTGATCGTTTGTGATGTTAGTTAGACAGTTTTCTGGTTGTTTGGAGCTGGATGAGCGCGGTGTTGGTGTAAACAAATGGGGCTGGGTGCGTGTGACCGCGGCGCGTCAAGCACGCCCGCGGCCCTCCGCCGCCGCCGCCGTATCCGCACCGATCTAGCCTAGATGTTTGCCCTACTTTTGCGATTTACTCATGGCGATTAATTTAGTCGCTTGCAATCAGCTGATCCCAGTGATTGTCTCATTCGAATCATCTGTTTCTCTCACTTTTATCTCTTACCAACTGTGATCATCTGTTTATTTGTGTGATGGACTTGTACTTTTTGTGGACTAAACATAACCCTAAAGACGTGAGTAAAAGTGAATGATGTTTCGCGTTATCCAATGATGTCATTAGTTAATATGTTAATTCTGAGAAGTATCTCAACAGGTTAATGTGTGGACAGTTGTGTTAATACACTTTTACTATTCCGGCATCTCTGGATGGACAGCGGTCTTGTTTGGCAGCCGTCCAGGCCTCTTAATTAGTTCAGTTTTTAAGAACCATTGCTCTATCAAAACCTTTGTTTATACTATTGCAAAATGTAATGTCTCTTTGTCTATTCTGCAAAATAATCTTGTCATTCCACAGACTTTGATAGTTTCTACTTATTTCCGAGATGTAGCATCTTTACAAGTCAAGGAACTTGGACTTTCTCTTGTTTTGTTGTGAGTTATTTCCTTCCGCTAATATGTGTACCTAAAATTAGTGCCAAATTATTCAGTCATTGCCCTATTTGAAAGATACTTCAACACCTACCTACTAGACTTGAAGAGGTCAATGATAGCCCGGGAAATGGCAAAGTCTAGCGTCTTGTCTCATTGTACAACACATACATTAGGAAGAAGAATACTTTTGGGAATAGGCCTCCTCCCTTCACCTCAAACACTGTCACTTACCATCTGTCTGGACATCCCTTAGTAGGGACTATTCCCTACTAAATAGCTACTCGCGCTATTAGATTCAATCCCTATTTGTAACAAGTTCGAGGTTGTGTTGTAAAATTAGATATGTCTGGCACCAACCTGAAACCAAGGTCCCTTATTTTCATTCACCAAGTCATTACTTCAGCACAGAAAATTATATGTATATTGTACTAAAAAAAAAATACTGATTTGTAACAAAACTTGCTGGCTGGGGACCCCAAATTAATGTTCAGGTCAAATCTAAGAAGACATAGCTTAACAACTATCATGCATGATCACTTCAATTTGTCAACTTCATATCTCCAGCATAACTGTAGGAATATATTTTCACTGTTACATTATGTATGGCACTACAGAGAATCTAACCAAATCAATAAACTAACCATGGAAAGAGATTCTAGTTTATTATTACAAAAAAACGTCTCTATCTTTAATTTCCTTCGGGGTAAAACCAATGCTATTAAAGCTGTGGCTGAACAAGTCTTTGACATTGCCTGTAAACGAACTAGCAATTAATTTACAATTTCCTTGAATTATTATTAGTCATTACGACGTTGTAAGGTAAATAATCAACTGTTTCTGATGGTCCATTCAAGTGAATGTTGTGGTAGGATAAGGATAGTACCTACTGGGAAACATTACTGACGTATTTTGATTGCAGACTTCCTATTAACTTCACACCCACTCTGGATTTGGTTTACCCACTCTGGTAAATGGATTTTCTTCTTCTTCTTAATCGATTCTCATGGCTGAGGATCGCAACCATGTCATTCTTGCTTCCATTGGGAGCAGTCTTCCGTCATATGAACTGCCCGGTGAATGCTTCCTCCAGCCGCTGGTTTTATCGCATCAGGACATCTGGTTGGTGCCCTTCCCCTGGCGCGATTTATGGATTTTAAAACACTGAAAGTTCAGAATGATTAGATCCTCGGTTGCGAAGGTCAAGCAGACAATGTGCAAGCAATGATGGAGAGAAACAGATTTGTCTCTGGTGTGAGCCAAATAATGACAACATTTTGTTAATATACATGTTGATGTGAAAAACTAGCCTTTGCCTGCACCTTCACAGGCATAGAATAATAAAATATCCATTTACTCCCTTCATAAACACAAACTACTTAACTGCTGGCTGCCCACTCTTACTTATGGTCCAAGACATGGGCTCTTACTAAAGACGTTATGAACAAAGTCAACATTGCCCAAAGAACTATTGTAGCGAGCGAACGCGTACATGGAGTTTCTTTTGAATTTGTTGGTTTACCTTAGTCTGTTTGACAGTTGTTTTTTTAAATTAGTGTTGTGACATCTAGTCTCTTCATTACCGATTTTTATGATTGATGTGGGAACCATAGATATTTTCAAAATCTGGGTAGTTTTTCTGAACGATTTCTTTTGTTAGGTTGGCCACACTGATTTTTGTTTTTTTCTGGGAAGAGCTGCGGAGACATATCAAAAATGTAATCGTTTTATTTCTTCAAGGCGATCAGCCTTTTCTGTCCTAATCTTGGGACTTAAACAAGATTAATATGTGTTGAAGGGAGCTTTGGTGAGTAATCTGCTCGAGGCTCATATAATTTCGGTTAGATTTGATGTATTTTAATGAAGAAATCGTCTTTTCTTTTTAGGTGTTTTGTTGAAAGGCTTACCTTTCTATTTCTTTCGAAAAACCTACAAATGGCCTGATCCAAGGAAGGAGTCAGCGGCCGCATTCATTTTCATGCCCCGTGAGTAGAATTTAGTTGTCATTTGGACGTTTTTTATCGATGGCGTCGAATCGAAAATAAACGTGTTTCGTTTCGTCTCTTTTCAGATTTGGGTGTTTGATGGGAGTTTAACTGGTGTTTTCTACCGATGTCTCGTTACAGAGGTATTTTGGTATTTGTTTGGCGGTTTTACCGGTGTGAAACCTACCATTAATTATGCAAGACTTCGATGTGATCGCATATCCCAGTGAGGGACATGCGCTCCACATACATCTTGAGCTGACGATGGAGTCTGCGTAAAGCAGGGACCTTCAGGTTAGACCGAGGAGGACAGGTTAGTGTTGATCCGATATTCTGATCCACCCCTACTATCTGGAGTCTACAATGAAACCTGCGGAGGCCTACGCGGTGTCACGGCTCATGACGTTCTATTTAACTTAACTTTTTTTCCCTTTTCAAAGACCAAGTCAAAGACCAAGTTTGTGACAAGACTAAGACCTTTCTATTGTTTACTTCCTGAGATAAGCTTCACTTTGTATTTCTGGACCGCTTTTATATAGAAATTTTGACGTTGACGTTGAGGGACCGGCGCTTCTCGCTGCCATCAACTTTTATTTGGTTGTTAATTTACCTTAGTATTATGGGGAATCTATAGTTTTAAGATTTAGACAGTACTCTACTTTTGTGGATAAAAAATTTAAGTCGTAAAAATCTCAGTGTCCCAGCATGTAAAAATATTTTATTGTAAAATATAAGAAGATGTAATAAGTGTTCTTGGTCGTTCATTATTTATTCACCCGAAACAAAACTTCCATCTACTTTTCTATACCCACCTTGCGATTAATAGTTCCATTTTGTAACTGTCGGCGAGTATCCGTGCAAAACCTTTTTTTATTCTTTTCTTTGATGTGTTAATAAAGTTTCTTGTAGTGTAGGCCTGGCGCCCGAAATCCTTGCTAAATCAAAAGTTTATTTTAAATATTTTTGGCCGCACTTTAGATCTGTTTAAGGGACGTTCTCATTACGGGACGCTCTTAATAAGGGACATAACTTTTTAATTTTGTTGAAATGTTTATTCAGTCCTTCAGACATTAGACACATCTATCCTTATTATTTAACCTTATTTACTTACTTTCAAATCATTACATGTCCCAAGCGGACACGATCATCAAAAGAAAATAAAACATGACACTATGGAGCGAGCAATGCTCGGTATTAAGCTCTTGGGACCTATACCTAACGTTGTAATAAGAAGCCGCACAAAAGTGGCAGACGTCGGAAAACGCATAACTTCTTTGAAGTGAAAGTGGGCAGGACACCTGGCGAGACACGGCAGATAAGGCTGCTTGATAAGGGGCTAAAAAAAATTTGAACTAACCGTTTAGTTTTCTATATGACAGTCCTACTGCTTTTGTCTTCATCTTCATTCAATACCTCTACGGCAAGTGAAGACAAAAGTTGAGTCTACAGCTACAATGCTAAGGCCTTCGGTCGTCAGTTTATCTCATCGTTTTTGCTTCTAGGCCTCCATTCTAGTACCTTTTTACATAATAGTAATGGTAAAACGGGCTGTTTTCCGCAACTCGACGTCTCAACTTGCGCCTATTTTGCTTCAATGAGGGCTACCGCCTTCGATCAAGGATAAAACTACAGGGTGCACTCTAACTCGATAGCGGAACTTTAAGTAGGCTGTCTACTGATCAATACAAATAACTTGTACTAGGTGGCGACAAAAATGGAGCGAAAAAAATATCAGCTGTTCCATACAAAAGGTCGACTCAGTACTGCGCCAAATGTATGAAACAGCTGATATTTTTTCCGCTATCGACTTAGAGTGCACCCTGTAGATACAACATAGAACTCTGAAATGTGTCTGGAAAAGTACATGCCCAAACTGCCTTTGGGAGCTTATTTGCTCGTAACTGTACACTAATGCAATAAGGTTGACATTCGAATATTAGACGTATGGTCGAAATGATGTTTCGCATTGTTCTATTGCTGATATCTTTTGTTTCTGTGGGGACAAGTTTTTATTGTGATTTTAAACGTAATGCGGATTCTATGGGATTTACATCGTGAGGAAACCCGCGGCTCAGTTGGCTCCACACGTATTGACCTGTCTTTCCTGTGGGCTAGGTCTACTAAGCTGTCAGGATGGTATAGGTGCTGGGCAAGCCTACTCCATCTAAAAACAATGTCCCAGGCACTGCAGCGCCGAGTGGTCTCTTCACCCATCTAGTGTGAGTGAAGGTGCCACTGGACACTGTATAAATCATCTCATTACGTAGATGCAAAGGCCTTAGTTTTTTTAGTTCGGTGGCTACCGCGTTTGGATTTGCCGCTAGGGGCTCTACTGTTGCGTAAGGTCAGAAATTTCACTGTTTGTACGGGCTACGCGGGTTTATTTCTAATTGAAATAATGTTGTGATCAGATAGTTGTGATCAGATAAAAAATATTTAAATAAGTTTCTCAATATTGTCTAAAGATAAGATATAAAGCCAATAACGGACTTTCGAACAAAAAACTTTGGGTTCCGAATTGCTGTTACTAATTGTTACTAACACTATTTTGCTATGGACCTTGCCTGAAATAAATGTTTTTTATTTTTTATTTAATTTTAATGTAAGTAAACTTTTATTTACGTCCGAAATAACTAACTTTGAGATCTAATGACCTATTCGACAGTGGCGCCCACTAGTGAGCACTAAAACGGTAGCCCTCATTGCATCTCCGTAATGAGATGATTTATACAGCGTCCCGGGGCCTTAGCCTGTAACACAATGGCGTATCAATGGCGTCCCAGGTAGAAGGACAAAACCGTGATTTTTTCGTTGTTCTCCTACAACCAGCGAACTAATCCTCTAGAATTAGACTCATAATATTATTTGCTGTACTACAAAAACTTTAAAAGGACCGAAACTGGACCGACAGCATTAATAAACCGTAATTGGGTAGGCAAAGTTTTTTCGAAAGTCCGTTATTGGCTTAAACTTATCTTTAGACAATATTGAGAAACTAATTTAAATATTTTTTATTTTGGTCCTGTAGTTTTGTTTTTATGCGCTAAAATGTTTTGTTCCTATGACCGCCAACAGTATGCAGACCGTCGCGTGAAGGTCATTAAACCGTATCTTTGAAACGTTGTAAAATCCAAACTACTGAACCAAAATAAAAAATATTGAAATTAGTTTCTCAATATTGTCTAAAGATAAGATTAAGCCAATAACGGACTTTCGAACAAAAAACTTTGCCTTCACAATTGAAACCCTCAACCGGGAGCCCATTTGGCACCATTGCGTTACAGGCTAAGGGCTAAGCACTCACACTAGACAAACATGGTGAGGAAACCCGCGTCTTAGTTGGCTCAGCTCCTCCAAATCTAATAGTAAAGACAAACTCTCCCCCAAGTTTGTGTGCCTGAACCTTGAAAGTTCATCGCCCCAGACGAATTGGGCACTTGACCTCCCGCCACAGCCGAAGAGGGCTTTAGAAGAGGTTACGTTTCACAAAAGTTCATAGTTGAGACCTTGTTTAATAATTACTAAATTAAAAAATATTTATACCCCCGACATTTTAGCTTCAAATTAGCATATCACATAAACTTAATTTAAGAAAGAACACTCGCTAGAAAACATGCTTTAATAAAAAAAAAAACGCATTCAAATCGGTTCACCCGTTTAAGAGCTATTATGGTGCCACAGACAGACAGACAGACACACGCACACACCCCTCTTTATCGTCGGGGGTCAAAAATTTACGGTAGTGGCTAGACTGTACGAATTCAAAGAGAAATTAATTTAAAACTTTGTCAATGTGAACGCAATAGCATCAAGAGTAACCCCCCTGGACCAAATGTACTGAGCCAACCGAGGCGCGGGTCTCTTCACGATAAATCTCCTTACAATTACTGTAAACATGGTTTGAAAGAAAAAAACGCGACTCATCGCAAAAACCATAGCACTTTATGAATATTTATGACAAGAAATATACTGTTGGCGAATAGATAAACAAGATCTAAAAAAAAAAACTAAGGCCTTTGCATCTACGTAATGAGATGATTTATACAGCGTCCAGTGGCACCTTCACTCACACTACAGGGAGCACTCTAAGTCGATAGCGGAATTTTAAGTAGGCTGTCTGCTGATCAATACAAACAACTTGTACTAGGTGGCGAAAAAAATGGAGCAAAAAAATTATCAGCTGTTTCATACATTTGGCGCAGTACTGAGTCGACCTCTTGTATGGAACGGCAGAAAATTTTTTTGCTCCATTTTTTAGCCACCTAGTACAAGTTGTTTCTATTGATCAGTAGACAGCCTACTTAAAGTTCCGCTACTGACTTAGATTGCACCCTGTAGATGGGTGAAGAGACCACTCGGCGCTGCAGTGCCTGGGACATTGTTTTAGATAGAGTAGGCTTGCCCAGCACCTATACCGTCCTGACAGATTAGTCGGCCTAGCCCACAGGAAAGACAAAGGTCAATACGTGCATGTATCTATGACTTTGTTTAATTTCAAAGTTACGTACATTTGTGAATTTGTAGTAGCAATACCACTCGCTAACTGTGAAGGAAAACATCGTAAGGAAACCCGCGGCTTAGGTGGCTCCACACCTAAACAAGATCTAGCTAGAAGAATATTCTTTACGGTAACGTCACTGAAATACAAGGACCAACGTAACTAAGAGATGGCCTTATCGCTTTAGGAATTTCTACCAGGCATCCACTAATAGAAAATGTGATTTTTGCTGCAATAGTTCTAAACAGGGATTAGTACTAAGGATTTTTTGTAAAATATCTTCAAGTTTGCTATGTGTGTCCGTGTGTGGCACCGTAGCTCTTAAACGGGTGAACCGATTTGGATGCGGTTTTTTTAATTGAGAATTTTACTAAGTAAATACTTAAGTATCGTTATATCACGTTCTTCTGTGAGAAATCTGCAGAGACAGAACGATACATAGGTGCTTGCTTAGCGAATTTCTCAATTCAGAAATCGGGCCTATGAGAAATGTTCAAGGTACGAAGTCGCGGGGGAAGCCTAGTAATAAATAAGTAGAAACGGACAGTAGTGCTTAGCGCGCTTTACTATTGTATTTCTGGAATATTTATGTAAGTAACAAGTAACCGATAAATTTCCGTCATAAATTATAGAAAGTACAAAGTAGTGGTTTGATTTATCGTCAGTCGCCACGGTTTTTCGTGTTGCTATGCCGTGATAATGTTGTTATTATTATTAGTAAAGCAGAGATTTAACCTCTTTATCACCACAATTCCATCCGTACATTAGCATAGTAATTGTTATTATTAGGATACAATTATATCTATGAATAAACACATAATACCTACAGGGTGGCTCGTTTTAGAGGTCCAAAATTTTTTTTCCAGCAAGAGGGTGTCGTAATCGGAACTGCGGGTAAAAAAACACTCAACCTTTGAGCTTCAAAACACTCGAAAATAGCCCTTATTGAAAAGAACAATCTCTTTTTTGACATACCAAAACCGTTATTTTTACGGTGGATATTTTAGAGAATATAGGGGCGGATCTTTAAGGCTCGGTATAAGGCTAACTAGCGCAACCAATGTTGAAAAAATCATATGTCCCTTCAGAAGAAGTTTCTGACAAAATCCTAAGATGAGCTCATGCGCCATGTTTTTCTAGATTTTTAAGTGTAGGTACCCAACTCAATTTCTAGTCTTAAGCTAAAAAATTTTCGATAACCGCCAAAAACTTTTTTAGCTTAAAAGTAAATTTCGAAGAGGGTATCTACACTTAAAAATCTAGAAAAGCATGGCGCATAGGCTCATCTTAGGATTTTTTCAGAAACTTCTTCTAAAGGAAGATATGATTTTTTTAACATTGGTGGCGCTAGTTAGCCTTATACCGAGACTTAAGAAGAAACTTAATGCTCTACCAAAATGAATAGTTTACAGCTACGATTTTTTAGTAAGTATTGTGAGTTTCTAAATTGTTTAATTTTTTTTTTAAACTGCCCTATTATTGTAACGACCTGTATACACGTAGACACGATATTGAAACAAAAAACCGTCCTCACAAACTCGCAGAACATTCAGCTTGTTGAAACACCTGAGAGTGACCTTTATCCTTACGCGGTTACGTCAAGTTACCGAAAAGTAACCTTGGGCCGACGTAAAACTTAACGCTAAAGGTACACAAAAATAACTTACCCTGCCGCTATCCGGGCTCAATGTACACACGACAGCACGTCGACCCTTACACGCTAGCACTCTACTCGCTTACGTAACGGGCGATTTTACAACAAAAGTGTACACTCTGACGTGCTGTCGTGACAACGAAGATACAGGGGGGTCAATATTGACGCGAGTTGCTTCGAAAAAAGTATGGTACGGGTGCCTCTGCCTGCATAGCTCGACTTGGCGGCGGCACTAACCTGGGTCCAGATATGTTATTTTGTCCGTAGCGTTCCTCCGTTCCGTATCATTGTCGCGATCCAAGAACGCTAGTGTGGACGTCTGTTTGGTACGATACGGTGGTACGGCGTCTCGTCCACACTAGCGTTTTTGGATCGCGACGCTGATACGGAACGGAGGAACAGTACGGACAAAAGAACATATCTGGACCCAGCTTAATTCCGCCGCCAAGTCGAGCTATGCAGAGGCACCCGTACCATACTTTTCTCGAAGCAACTCGCGTTAATTTTGACCCCCCTGTATCTTTGTTGTAGAACGCTAGTGTGGACGTCTGTTTTGTACGATACGGTGGTACGGCGTCTCGTCCACACTAGCGTTTTTGGATCGCGACGCTGATACGGAACGGAGGAACGGTACGGAGAAAAGAACCTATCTGGACCCAGCTTTAGGCGCCGCGCCGGACATACTCCCGCGGAGTTCTGCGTTCAGAGTTATCAGATTTGCTTCCCTTCCCGAGAGCTCCGCGTTCTGACAGCTTCATTGCGGTTCCAAGCAACCCCGTACCCGTACGCGAACGAAGTCGCGGGCAAAAGCTCATCATCATTATATTTAAGAGTTAGACTCTTGTCGGTGCAGGACTCTCCATGCACTCCGGTCACAGGCCAGTTCCTTCACCTCCTGTTACGTCTCGACTTTCACCTTCTCTTTTATTTGGTCGAAGTAGCTTCTCCGAGGCCTCGCGGGCAAAAGCTAGTGTTCTATAAAACCCCTAAACCCCAGTTTTCCTTCCCCAGATCGCCACGCGGGCGCGTGGTGCCGGAGGGAGTGTATAACAACGCCCACTTCATGCACGCGGCGACTTCGCATGTCGGCGATACGGTGCAGGTCCTAACTCAGTCGGGCAGCCTCTGGGAGGGAGTGTTCAAGACTTTCAGCGCACAGTTTGAGGTGAGTCTTCATTGGCGACCCAAAGTGGATCTTGGCCTCCTCGACCAAAAGACCTACTCGCTTGATGACAAGAATAGATGGCTAACCCATCTGCTCGGATTTGCTATCGGGATAGGGAGTAAGGATGGGGCGCGGAAAAAACCAATGGCGCTCGATGGAACGCCCGTGCTTCCTCTCACAAGCTCTAGACCCGTACGAGCCATCATCCCGACCCCTTTAGCATGGGAGCTCGACGAAAGTTCTTCTCGATCTACCTAGACCCGTACGAGCCATCATCCCGACCCCTTTAGCATGGGAGCTCGACGAAAGTTTTTCTCGATCTACCGTAGAGAAAATCTACGACTCGACTCGAGAAACTGACATTTCGACGTCGACTAAAGCCTTTCTCAAGCGTGCGTTCTATTTCTAAGAAGGCAGGGCTCAAGTGTGTAAGGTCCAAGGTGACCGAGGGTGTGTATAACAACGCCCACTTCATGCACGCGGCGACTTCGCACGTAGGTGATACGGTGCAGGTCCTCACGCAGTCAGGCAGCCTCTGGGACGTGTTCAAGTCTTTCAGCGCACAGTTTGAGGTGAGTCTTCATTGCTCGGCGACCCAAAGTTCTTGGGCTCCTCGACCAAAAGACCTACTCGCTTGATCTACGACTCGACTCGAGAAACTGACATTTCGACGTCGACTAAAGCCTTTCTCAAGCGTGCGTTCATTTCTAAGAGGGCAGGGTTCAAGTGTGTAAGGTCCAAGGTGACCGAGGATGTGCATAACAACTTTCAGCGCACAGTTTGAGGTGAGTCTTCATTCGCGACCCAAAGTGGATCTTGGCCTCCTCGCAGAGTACCGATTTAGAAGCCGAGGCGGCGGCCGCTGCAGATAGGTCCTGGCACTCGGTCTCGATCGTTTGCTGGACGTAGTGTGCCCTTTTTATGACTAAGCCGTCGATAAAAGGGCCAATATAATCATAATCATAACGTTTATTGCTTCATGTGGTAGTTTTACAATATTTTAAAGATGTTACAATAAATCTAAAGTAGTGTTGGAGGGAGGTGGCGTCAACCAAAAGACGCCAGCCATCCTTAACCAGAGAATTAGTATGCAACTCACTTGATGCATGGCTAACCCATCAGCTCGGACTTGCTATCGTAAGCGGACAGGGAGTATGGATGGGGAGCTGTGGAAAAAAAACTAATGGCGCTCGATGGAACGCCCGCGCTTCCTCTCACAAGTCCTAGACCCGTACGAGCCATCATCCCGACCCCTTTAGCATGGGAGCTCGACGAAAGTTTTTCTCGATCTACCGTAGAGAAAATCTACGACCCGACTCGAGAAACTGACATTTCGACGTCGACAAGCCTTTCTCAAGTGTGCGTTCTATTTCTAAGAGGGCTCAAGCTCGACCAAAAGACGCCAGCCATACTCACCGAGAGATTTGTATGCAACTAGTGATGTAAGCCCGGAAACATTCCCACTCCCGGGGCAATGTTTCCACTGGAAATATTTCAGGAAAGTTTCCCAATGTTTCCCAATAAATTCCGAGTATTTTTTTTGTTAATTAATATGCTAATTCTTATAGTATCTCGTTCGTTAGTCACGTGACATGTATATTTGCATAAGTGTCTTGTCCTTGCAGTTTTGCCATATGGAGACTGCATGGAATCGGTATTTCATTAAAAACACCATCTAAAATCCGTAATACCAATCAAATTTATAGTAACTTATTGAACGAGCGAGCGAAGTTTTCCGAGTCTGGAACAATCCGGCGTTTGTATGTATGTATGAATGTTCGTTCGACGATAACTTGAGTAAAAGTCGATTCGTCATGAAATTTGGTAGGCAGGTAAATGAGGCAAAGAGAATTTTTAAGTTCGAACATGATCCAAATCGGTCGAGGGGTTGCTGAGATATGGGGTTCCGAGTTCATAGTTCGGGGCGAACCACTAGTTATGAGGAGCTTAAGAGGCCCCTTCAGGACCGTGGGAACTCACTGACGGCCAAGCGCGTGAAACACTGTTTTCTATAGCTGTTTCACCCAGAGCGAGACGGGGCGCGGGAAAAGCGGAAATGCGGCTGTATGAGTCTACGTGTGTTCGTGTCCTTTCGCGAGTATCTAGTTGTAGTTGTAATATGATAGATCTATTATCCCAAAATTTTTCGTAGTTCACCTGACATTTCTACATTTTATTAGGTATTTCAAAAATCTTTTTTTTCAGACAAGTACAACACATTATTGATGTTCCCAAGGTAGTTAGACTCCAATAGACAGTGTAATAATGTAAGTAAATAACAGCTGAAAGTAACCCCTTTTTCGGCGCGAAAAATGCATCGCTCTAATTTCTTTCAGGCTATTTTTTTTATTACAAAAGCTATTTGCAAACCTCAATATTGGTCATCTACTGATATAAACCAAGTTTCAGCAAAATCCAGCCTGTAGTTTAGAAATTAAACCGGAACTACGTTTGTATGGGAAAATGGTGCTAGCCCTCTTAAGTTACCAAAAACATAAATAGCACATCCTTTGTCAGTGAACCAGTGATAAGACTTGCGTGCCCTAGCTCCATAAGTCAACGTTGGACAGATAAATTCGGCGATGAGTAAGACAAGAATGGAACCGGTAGTAGTAGGGCAAATATTTTTAGGTTCCGGCATTCGATTTGTATCGAAGAGATAGCCGAGTTCAGCTAACTGGTTACGGGCTAAAAATAGCTCGAATCAATTTGATTCCTCGTACTAGTAACCCTAGAGGCATTCTTTAATAATACCAATAGGTATTGGACGTAACTTATAAAGAAGTATACGGGTTTGTGATGTCTAATCAATGTTTTGTAGTCTTCTCTTCACCTATCAAGTGTGAGTGGTGTGTGGGTGCCTCAGACGCCGCATACAATATCGTCTACGATAGTAACTGGGGCACGAGTCTGTAACACAATGGTGCCAAAATGGGCTCCCAGTTTATGAATGCTATCGTTTCTTTTAAGGCGCTGGGCATAGTGAATTAGCCCGCGCGCAAAGAACAATGCACAAAATCGTTTCCTGTATCAAATACCTACACTAAAAAAAATTAAAATGTTCACATATCAAACCCTAGAATTAGTTGAGACCTATGTAACACAGCCAGTTTCATGTGGATATCCATAACAGATTGCAAAATATTTTGCTTGAAAAAAAGTGCGCCGCCTATTTTTTTTCATCAAAAATATCTTCAAAACGTTTATGAATCTCAACACAAAACTGGCTGTGTTAGATAGGTCTCAACAAATTCTAGGGTTTGATATGTGAAAATTTTCGATTTGTTTAGTGTATTTGATACAGGACTCGATTTTGTGCATTTTTCTTGGCGTGCACTATGCACCGCGCCTTAATATTTTTGTGGTACAGCAAATGATATTCTGATTTTAATTCTAGAGGATTAGTTCGCTGGTTATAGGAGAAAAACGAGGAAACCTCGGTTTTGTCCTTCTAAAAGTATGATCGGAATAACTAGTGGTTCGCCCCGAACTATGAACTCGTGACCCCATATAAAATTAACAAACCCATATCTCAGCAACCCCTCGACCGATTTGGCTCATGTTTGAACTTAAAAATTGTCTTGGCCTCATTTACCTGCCTACCAAATGTCAGGACGATCCGGCTAAATTTACTCAAGTTATCGTCGAACAAACATTCATACATACAAACATACATACATACAAACGCCGGATTGTTCAAGTAGACTCGGAGAACTTCGCTCGCTCGTTCAAAAATGTGCTATTATTTGTCAATGCTTAAATAGAGCCGCCAATCCTAAGAATGAGCTGAAAGTCGTGTAACGTACACATTGTGTACTACGCACTATGCAATATCTAAGTAGATAAAGTCACGGGCAAAACCATCAGGTACCACTGTGAGTTTGCAACAAGCAAAACTCTTCCTAAATACGACGGAGATAAGCTTCGTTATAGCTGATCACAATGCGCTGTCTCCCGCGCAACTATGCATTACTTTCACTTTACCATCAACCGGCGACATAGCATCGTGCGTGTCACTATAAAGTTACACCTAGCTATAGCTATGACGGGAAAGGTGGAGGGAAAGAGAGCTCGAGGTAGACCACCTAGATAGACGGATTTTATAACAAAAGCCACGCAAAAACACCTGCACGAACTGATCCACATCGCGAGTGATAGAGCGCAATGGAGGACACTACTCTCGGCCACCTTCAATGATGGCCACGATCCTCAGCATTGAGGGAACGAATGAATGGAATGGAGCTATAGCTATTAAAAGTACATTTTATGCAGTGGAACATGACTGCTAAATATGTCCTACAAGCGTAGCATAAGGCTGGATAAGAGAGTATCTATGGGTAATTCTGTCAATCCCGCTCTACGTGAAACAACAGATTGAGATGCATATAGTTATAAACCCATAGATACGCTCTAACTTTAACCCTTGCTGGGAACGAGCGCCCGAGTGGTCACTTCACACCACAAATGCAAGTGGTGGCAGCACTGGACGCTGAGTGATACTATACCAGGGATGCACAGACTTATACAGAACAGGGGCCACTTGGAAATATCATGACAAGGCATAGAAATATCACTACAAAATATTATCCGATTAAACAATGCAATTACAATTTCTTACATCTGATTAATCTAGTAGTTTGTTGATGAAATAAGCGAGATTGTGCACGCGTTTATTTTTTGCTAATACGAGCCGTTAAATGAGAATCCCTAGGCTTAACTATTTTTAGATCCTAAGGTCTAGATTCCAGATCATAGAACCTACGAATAAATCCCGCCGCCGCGAAAAGTAGCCGTTTTTGCGACGGCGGGATTTATTCGGGGTACCAGGCTGAGCTTAAACGCGTAAAAAAACGATTTTTCGTGTTGCTAGTCTTATCTGTCACTCATCCGTCACCACTACTATTAGATATCGCATCTGTTGAACAAAAATGCACCCAAGGACGTCCCCAACAGAGTCTTGCTTGATTTTTGACTGTAGTTTATAAATATAAGAGAGATAAGGCAAGTGAAATAATGCAAGTTGACATATTTTTCCGCTGCTAGGCGCTAGGGAAGTATTTTAAGTGTTTTGGGCTGTTTTGAGTGGCTGCCTTAACGGGTCCCACGCCAAATCGAAGGCTATAAGATAGAATGACAAATGATCTATAACGTATAGTAAACATTTCATTGCATAAAAGTCATAATAAATCGAACGTTCATTCTATTGAAAGCGTTTAAACCTCGTTGAAATAGGACTTCAAAATAGCACTGAAATGTTGTCCAACCGGAACATGGAAAGAGGAGGCCCTAGGTAGGTAGGTAATCGTATGAGGTAGTGGCCACCCCTCCTGGTGTCAGAGTTTTTGGCCGCCCTAAGGGCCTCTGACATGACTTAACAATTATTATTAATCAACAACAACCGGGACCAACGGTTTAAGGCGCGGTGCATAGTGAATAGCCCGCGCGCCAAGAAAAATGCACAAAATCGAGTCCTGTATCAAATACACTAAACAAATCGAAAATTTTCACATATCAAACCCTAGAATTAGGTGAGACCTATCTAACACAGCCAGTTTTGTGTTGAGATTCGTAAACGTTTTGAAGATATTTTTAATGAAAAAAAATAGGCGGCGCACTTTTTTTCAAACAATATATCCTGCAATCTGTTATGGATATCAACAAAAAACTGGCTGTTTTAGATACCTCTCACCTAATTCTAGGATTTGATATGTGAACATTTTCGATTTTTTTAGTGTATTTGATACAGGAATCGATTTTGTGCATTTTTTTTGCGCGCGGGCTAATTCACTATGCCCAGCGCCTTAACGTGTTTTCCGGAAGCGCTCAGATATTATTGCCACTAGCGGTCACCCATCCATGAACTGACCGCGGCCGTTGTTGCTTAACTTCTAGTACTAAGCTGTGAGCGCTTCGGACGCCCTAAAACGACCTGACGTCGATGAGTGGAACAGGAACAAAACAGTCTCGGGATGAGCATATCCGAGCTTGAGCTGAAGGCGCAACATTTGCCAGAATTCTTATCTTATCTTATTAGTATGTAGTGGCGCCACCGCCAAGAGTAGCTGTTTTTTTCTTGTGCGGGATTTATACGTAGGTTCTAGGATCTGGAATCTGGGCCTTAGGTCCTAAAAGTTACGGATTGTCATTTAACGACTCGTTTTTAGCAAAAAACGCACCAGAAAAAAAGTTTTTTGTTTGTTTTATTGACGGCGCTAGTTAGCCTAGGCCTAGACTCAAGAGATTCTATGACACACATCGTCCACCTTCGTCCGACGTCGGATGATGACTTTTTCTTTCATCATCATCCTCAACCTGTTAACACCCACAGCCGAGTAAAGGCCTCTTCATTCTCACGCCACCTCTCACGATCCTGTGCCAGGCGCAGCCACTATTTTCCGGCTACTTGGGCTTTGTCGTCGGACCATCTTTCCACTTTTTCTTTAAGGTTGGACGATAGCAGCGTGGCGGAAAATTAAAAATTTTCACAATTTTTTAAATTTTGAAGCTAAACTGAGCTATTTTTGATTAGTGATTTTTCGTTCACGGCAATAAAACAATATTCTTTTCGTTATTGTAAACAACAGAACAACAATAATTCAGCCGATTATGTGTTCGGGTCTACGAAGCAGTGGCATTGCCCAAAAAACTCGTTGAAGACCAGAACGCATTCTGTTGTTTACAATAATGAAAAGAATACTATGTTATTGCCGTGAACACCGAACTAAATCCCATAGAATCCGCATTACGTATAAAATCACAATAAAACTTGTCCCCACAGAAACAAATGATATCAGCAATAGAACAATACGAAACATTATTTCGACCATACGTCTAATATTTGAATGTCAACCTTATTGCATTAGTGTACAGGTTTACTTTAATTGCATAAACTACGAGCAAATAAGCTCCCAAAGGCAGTTTGGGCATCAATTTTTCCAGACACATGTCAGAGTTCTATGTTGTATCTATTTTTATCCTTGATCGAAGGCCGTGAACGAAAAATCGCTAAACAACAATAGCTCAGTTTAACTTCAAAATAAATAAACTGAAAATTTTGAATTTCTCGCCACGCTGCTATCGTCAAACCTTAAATGTGTCTTATTTGTTTTTGTCTCCCAGGTGGTGCTAGAGGTGGCTCACCGCGTGGATCAGGAGGGCGTGGTGGCTGTCGACTCGGTTGTGGAGAAGCTCATCTTCAAGCCGGCCGACGTGGTCTCCATCCGCGCCAAGGACTCGGACCTGGAATACGCGACCCACGATGTGTTCCAGACCGACAGCCTCATCTCTGGCAAGTTTAACGGTGAGTGGCGGCCACTTTTGACCCCTTTTGGCCACTTTTGACCTAATTTCGCAAGTGACAAGATAAAAGCTGACCAAAATAGACCTTCGGCACTATATTCCTTGGTTTCTGAGTTTATCTGTGGCAAGTTTAACGGTAAGACTACTGTTTGGAACCCTGATAAGCCTGCTGGAACTGGACAAAAGACAAAACAGCCAAAATAGATGAAGAGCTGGGTTACAATATCTCTTATGGCCTCATCTCCTGTAGCCGGGTCGGTGCGGTGGTGGCCTAGTAGTAGGAACATTGGACTCGGAAGCGAGGGACCCAAGTTCGATTCCCGGTGCTGGCGTGTACCTATGACTTTGTTTCTTTCCAAAGTTACGTACATTTGTGAATTTGAAGTAGCAAAACCACTCGCTAACGGTGAACAAAAAACATCGTGAGGAAACCCGCGGCTAGGTTGGCCCCACACACGTATTGACTCGTCTTTCCTGTGGGCTAGGCTGACTAAGCTGTGAAGAAGATAGTTGCAATATTACTCCATCTAAAACAATGTCCCAGGCACTGCAGCGCCGAGTGGTCTCTTCACCCATCTACAGGGTGCACTCAAAGTCAATACTCAAGACCGCATTATGTGTCCAAAGAAGCTGAGGGTCTTTTCTTGGCATAATTGGATTACGAAGTGGTCTAATTCCTTTAGTTTCCAATTGCTTATCTAATTACTTTTCCTTCTTTCATATAGTGTGCTAAACTTGATGTTTCAATCGAACTAAGCCGAGCCGGGGGGTCATAGCAGGGGGTCATGTCAGGGGCTTACAGGGAGTCATGAAAGGGACCCACTGACATGTCCCCCTGACATGATCGTCCATGATCCCCTAACATGACCCTCTATGATCTTCTCTACTCCATCTAAAACAATGTCCCAGGCACTGCAGCGCCGAGTCGTCTCTTCACCCATCTAGTGTGAGTGAAGGTCCCACTGGACGCAGAATAATTCATCTCATTACGTAGATGCAAAAGGCCTTAGTTTTTGGGTTACATCTCTTGTGACCTCATCTCCTGTATGTGGGTAGCTAGCATTACAAGAACACTCTTCTTCTCTTTCACCAGGCAACGGCCGGACGGCGGAGGAGCGCCACCTGGAGCCGTGGGACGGCTGCGAGGGCGAAGCGCTCGAGTCGCCCTCTATGAACGGGGACGCGAGACTGGACGAGCTCGACCTCGACCACCGCGCCAACGGCTGGGACGCCAACGATATGTTCCGCAAGAACGAAGAGGTGAGCCTATTACCTCTCCACTGGTGGGAGAAACGTTAACTGGCCCTAGGACCCTGCAAGAATGACGAGGGGAGCCCTAGAGGCTCTTCATATCAAACTATCCTTAAAAACGAGGAGTTGAGCCTATTACCTCTCTGCTGGTGGGAGAAACATCAACTAGCTGGGCCTAGGGCCCTGAAAGAACGAGGAGCTTAGCCCAGGGCCTAGCCCCTAGAGGAAACACGAGGAGGTAAGCCTTCAGAAGCTTTCTATCCAACCAGCAGCGTCGGGAGGCCTTGGTTATCTCAGGGACAACCTCTGGAGTAAAGCCGTAGCCAGGCTTAGTCAGGATTGAGCACTGGCCAGCTCAAACCGAACATGGTCGGCCGCCGTATTTATTCTAGCGGCGGAGACATTTTGCTGGCGCGATGCAGGATCCGAGCGTGCGTGCGTGAGGATAGGAAGTTGTGTTGACTTGTGAATATCCCGCCTCTCTACTAAGTGCGCCAATGCTTTCTTCGAATTTTTTGTAATTAAGTAACGTATGTGTGTCTCTCTACGCAGGTATACGGTGTGCACAGCACTTACGACCACTCGCTGACCGGATA
This sequence comes from Zelleria hepariella, assembly GCA_949319315.1. Lineage (NCBI taxonomy): Eukaryota > Metazoa > Arthropoda > Insecta > Lepidoptera > Yponomeutidae > Zelleria > Zelleria hepariella. The sequence continues at coordinate 11,064,447 of OX439396.1, read as the reverse complement.
CACGGTGCAGCTGCAGCGTCGCGACACACAGGATTACAGGTCAGTGACGATTACTTCCGGGTAATAGAAATCAAATGACTCTGCTCGTCCTTACCTACGGTTTACAGACTTGACTTGATCACTGACAAAGCAAGAAATTACCAAATTCGAGGTTTGCCAAAGATCTATGGAGCGCAGCATTAGGTGTCCTCAGATCGATCGAGTCCGAAACACCACCTTGCGCTCCAAAATATAACATGGGCAGTCGGTTAGATGGGCAAAGCTCGCTACGGAGTGCTATTTGGCGGTCACCGCAGCCGAGGTTGGCCAAAAAAATGATGGCGAGACTATCTCGACCAATAAAAGAGTGGTTGCTGTTTGAGGTGGCTCAATACCAGAAGGCCTGCCCTAACCAAGAACGGCACGACGCATAGATAAACGTTTCTATCAAGCTATCGACTAGTGCGATCTTGCACTACGATCACTACGTAAAGCAAGATGGCGTTACTCGATAGCGGGGTAAAAATGAATATCGGCGTGTGGTTCCGCCGTAGGCTTTAAGGCGCAGCAGTGAAATATCTTACAATCTGCGTAAGGCGGACTTGCGTCACTCAGGATTGGCCAACTAACTCTGACTTAAGGCTGGCAGATAGCAGCGCGGCGGGAAATTCAAAATTTTTACAGTTTTTACATTTTGTAGCTAAACTGAGCTATTTTTGTTCAGCGATTTTTCGTTCGCGGCAATAACATCGTATTCTTTTCGTTATTGTAAATAACAGAACAACAATAATTCAGCCGATTATGTGTTCTGGTCTACGACAAGTTTTTTAGGCAGTGCCACTGCTTCGTAGACCAGAACACATAATCGGCTGAATTATTGTTTTTCTGTTGTTTACAATAATAAAAAGAATACTGTTTTATTGCCGCGAACGAAAAATTGCTGAACAAAAATAGCTCACTTCAGCTACAAAATGTAAAAAACTGTGACCATTTTTAATTTCCCGCCACGTTGCTATCGTCCACCCTTAATTTGACAGTTCCATATTTTTTTAACGTTAACCCAGAGTTAACTGGCTAATAAGGTCCACTTGCGTCAACCTGGGTTAGCCAGTTAACTCTGAGTTAACGTCAAAATTTGTATGGAAATGTCAAGTTAACTCGGAGTTAGTTTGCTAACCCTGAGTGATGCAAGTCCGCCTAAGAAGATTAACTCTAACTCACCAACCTTATATTACAGAGAGGCCGAGGCCAAAGCCGAGGAGATAGCGGCCGAGATAGAGGGCACGTCCACGTACAAGGCGCGCATAGAGCTCGAGAACGGTGACGAGGAGGAGCGCTTCGCGGCGGTGGTGCGTCCGCCAGCCACACCCACCGACACCGGCAAATACGTCATACCCAATAAGAGGAAGAACGTACAGGTTGGTGGACTTACAGGCTTGCGGAGACGGGAAAACCAATGACAAACGTCTCTATTCCATAACTGACAAGCGCCATCTTGCTTTAAAACAAGATGGCGTTTCTCGAGGGCACATGAACGTGATCTCAAGGCCGCTCGCTTGAGCGTACAAGGCATGCGACCTCTTGCTCTGTAAGTACGTTTAGTAACTAGCTAGGTTCGGTTACTAGCTAGTAGCTAGGTCTAGTTACTAGGTGTACTCCAATCCAATGGCTAGAAAAGACTTGACAGCTTTTTTATCTGTTGCGCGTCATATTTCATACACAACTGTAAAAAAATCCTCCCTACATATTATTCTTGGGGGTTTACTAGGTAGGTTGGTTTACTCATTGAGCCGTGAGAGAGAAACAGATCTCCAATGGCGCCCACAAGCTAGCTAGCCAATATCTAGAGACGTAGATCTCAGGCGCGTCCAGGTACATACATACAAGGCGCGCATAGAGCTCGAGAACGGCGACGAGGAGGAGCGCTTCGCGGCGGTGGTGCGTCCGCCAGCCACACCCACCGACACCGGCAAATACGTCATACCCAACAAGAGGAAGAACGTACAGGTTTGTGGACTTACAGGCTTGCGGAGGCGGGAAAACAAATGACAAACGTCTCTATTACATTACTGACAAGCGCCATCTTGCTTTGAAACAAGATGGCGTCTCCAGATAACACATCAACGCGATTTCGAGGCCGCTTGCTTGTCACCCCCATCCTTATTCGTGCTCAGGACGTGCAAAGACCGAGGTCATGAGCTTTAGAACGTCACCGAGGTTGAGGAACTTATATTCTTCCGGTGTAGGAAATGCTATCCCGAGAAGACTCATGCGTTTACCAGCTAGAGCGTCGCAGTCACACAACGTGTTCCATGGACTCTGGCGCCTCTTTACAGGCCCTGCAGCTGTGGGAGTCATTAGACAGCCCCACTAGCTTGCTAGCACTAGCGCTTGCGCAATTTTTCCTCAAAAACGTCAACTTCTAAATGGGATTTCCAACAACTTTGGTTCTACGACTTTTCGAAAAGCTTGATACTTTTTATTTATTGATATTTATCATTTCTTTTTTTTTAAGTGTGCATTTCCACCATTCCAGCGCTACCTGCGCGGCGTGCTTTCCTGCCCCGTCACTCTCTAACACATTTCCATCCCCACCTGCTCGAATTTCTCGATAAAAAAAAAATGCGCTTTCATCAAAGTCGTAGAACGAAAGTTTATGGAAAACACATTTAGAAGTTGGGGTGTTTGAGGAAAGAAGCTATTTAAAAATTGCCCTGTATATTTGATTACTGACAAGCGCCATCTTGCTTTGAAACAAGATGGCGTTTCCCGAGAGCACATCAACGCGATCTCAAAGCAGCTCGCTTGAGCGTAGTTAGTTTTTATTCAGTAACGAAGGCATGCTGAACTCAAATTCAATTCAATAATTTTCGACAGCTGTTTTATCTGTGCCGCGTCGTCATATTTCATACATTTCACGGCTGTAAAAAATCTATTTCGCTTGGCATAATAGATATTTATTTCCTGATGTTTCTTAGCCACAACTTCTACCAACTCGGCCCTTCCCCTCAATCTTCGTGATCACTTCGTTACTAAACTGTCTGTCTCCATTCCAGACCGGCAAAATAATGGGCAAGCCGAACATAAACAACAACAATAACGGTGGCCCGTCCAACGTCCCAACGCCACCGAAGAGCGTGGCCCCGTATCCTGGTCACGGGCCGTCTAAGGAGAAGGACAACCGTCCACCCAGACACCACCTCACACCTCCGGATGAGCCACAGGTATTATTGAACGAGCGAGCGAAGCGAGCGAAGTTCTCCGAGTCTACTGGAACAATCCGGCGTTTGTATGTATGGATTTATGTATGAATGTTCGTTCGACGATAACTTGAGTAAATTTAGTCGGATTGTCATGAAATTTGGTAGGCGGGTAAAAGAGACAAAGAGAATTTTTAAGTTCGAACATGAGCCAAATCGGTCGAGGGGTTGCCGAGATATGGGGTTGTTAAGTTTATATGGGGTCGCGAGTTCACAGTTCGGGGCGAACCACTAGTAGCTACATTTGTAAACAGTCACAACGAGCCCTTAGTTCCCTATACTAGATCCAGTGGCTAGATCCATAATGGATCCAACAAGATTTTTGAACGAGCGAGCGAAGCGAGCGAAGTTCTCCGAGTCTACTGGAACAATCCGGCGTTTGTATGTATGTATGTATGTATGTTTGTTTGTTTGTATGTATGTATGTATGTATTAATGTTCGTTCGACGATAACTTGAGTAAATTTAGTCGGATCGTCATGAAATTTGGTAGGCAGGTAAATGAGGCCAAGACAATTTTTAAGTTCAAACATGAGCCAAATCGGTCGAGGGGTTGCTGAGATATGGGGTTGTTAATTTTATATGGGGTCGCGAGTTCATAGTTCGGGGCGAACCACTAGTAGCTACATTTGTAAACAGTCACAACGAGCCCTTAGTTCCCTATACTAGATCCAGTGGCTAGATCCATAATGGATCCAAAAAGATTTTTGAACGAGCGAGCGAAGCGAGCGAAGTTCTCCGAGTCTACTGGAACAATCCGGCGTTTGTATGTATTTATGTTTGTATGTATGTATGTATTAATGTTCGTTCGACGATAACTTGAGTAAATTTAGTCGGATTGTCATGAAATTTGGTAGGCGGGTAAAAGAGACAAAGAGAATTTTTAAGTTCGAACATGAGCCAAATCGGTCGAGGGGTTGCCGAGATGAGGGGTTGTTAAGTTTATATGGGGTCGCGAGTTCACAGTTCGGGGCGAACCACTAGTACTTTAATGAGCAAGTCACCAGTAGTGCTCGCTAAATTACGCGTAATCTTACATTACACGTTACAAGCGTTACAAGCTTTACACTCGTCTGGACCCGGCTTTAGGTACCGCGCTTTGCAGCAGCCGATGACGGAGGGCTCCAACACAGAGGCTGATCCAAGTGTCGTTGTTTGTTTGCAGAGTGTTCCGCCAAGCGGCGGGCCGGGCGGCAAGAGTTACGCGGCGCAAGCGGGCGGCTACCACGCGCCGCCGCCATTCCCACAGGCCCAGCAGTAAGTGTCGTTGTAACTTTGGTATAACCCGTGTCATTAAAGAAAACATTTAGGATGGACTTCAAAACTAGCGTTGTCTCGCTTTGATTGTATTAATTAGAGCGAGAGGGCGAGTATTTTGAAGTTCATGCTAAATATTTATACACCGTGGAATTTTAGTGGTTTTAAAGCCGAAGGTATTTAGATGCACTGGTAATTCAGAGCCAAATTACAAAATTTAATTCCAAAACGCGCGAAAAAAAAAATTCACTTCCCAATACAAACGGCTATCGCCATTCGACACCATTTGTATGGAGAAGTGAATTTTTTTTTTGCGCTGCGTTGTCGGTGCGACGACGGACACGTTTGTATCTGTTGTCCATTGCGAAGGCTGAACTGAGACGCAGATGCGACGGCGTGTATACCCTCTTGCGTCGCGACGTCGTGCATCGTCGCAACGCAGATGTGGCATGCAATGCGTCGATCCGATGCGACGACGCAACGCAACGCACCAATGGGGCCCTGGCCCTTATTGGTAGCCTTTTATTTTAATTCCTCTCATCTTTACCTGTCACTTCCGCTTCGCAGGCCGCCGCCTCCGACGATAATCACAGCGAAGATGAACGGCGAGCCGCGGCCCACGCACGCCAGGCAGTTCCCTCCGCAGCCGCACCACGTACGTATCCAGTGGCGGATTCAGGATTTTGGTTTGGGGGGCTTGAACCCAATGAGCGTAGGTTTTCAAGATAAAAAAGCATACAACATTTTGTTTTATAGACGCTCTCAGATGCTTTTGGGGGGCTTGAGCCCCTTAGCCCTAAATCCGCTAGTGTACGTATCCGAAACGAAACGATATTTTCGGTGCCTACTGTACTGAGATAAGCGGTACGACTATAAATTTGCGGTACTTTGACCCATACAGAGTCTAGGGGTGGTATTACAGAACGCCCCCAGTTAAGGCGCTGGGCATAGTGAATTAGCCCGCGCGCAAAGAAAAATGTACAAAATCGATTCCTGTATCAAATACACTAAAAAAATCGAAAATGTTCACATATCAAACCCTAGAATTAGATGAGACCTATCTAACACAGCCAGTTTCATCCATAACAAATTGCAAGATATTTTGCTTGAAAAAAAGTGCGCCGCCTATTTTTTTTCAAGCAAAATATCTTCAAAACGTTTATGAATGTCAACACGAAACTGGTTGTTTTAGATAGGTCTCACCTAATTCTAGGATTTGATATGTGAACATTTTCATTTTTTTTTGTGTGTATTTGATACAGGAATCGATTTTGTGCACTTTTCTTTGCGCGCGGGCGATTCACTATGCACGGCGCCTTAAACATGGTTTTGTGCGTGTTTAGATTTTAATGTCCATATTAACCGACCAAGTCAACTAGGCACCTGGTTTGTATGCGGCTGTATAGGTGCCAGGTGCCTAGTTGGCTTGGTCGGGTAGTACAGCGACAGGGTAGGGACATTCAAATCTAAACATGCACTGTTTTATCATTACTGACACTACTAAACTATGTAAACTCCACTGGGCAGAAAGAGTTCAAACTGTTATGTAGGAGCGTTCTGTAATACCACCCTAAATGTGACTGTTTTTCGCAGAATCCGGCGCCGCCACAAGACAGCCACGGCCGGCCGCCGCGCCACCACGCGCCGCCGCCCGAGCCGCGGCGGCAGGACGAAGTACAGGTCAGTCACTAGGCTACAGTATACAGGTGAATGCACTGACAGCCACAAGACAGCCATGGCCGGCCGCCGCCCGAGCCGCGGCGGCAGGACGAAGTACAGGTCAGTCACTAGGCTACAGTATACAGGTGAATGCACTGACAGCCACAAGACAGCCATGGCCGGCCGCCGCCCGAGCCGCGGCGGCAGGACGAAGTACAGGTCAGTCACTAGGCTACAGTATACAGGTGAATGCACTGACAGCCACAAGACAGCCATGGCCGGCCGCCGCCCGAGCCGCGGCGGCAGGACGAAGTACAGGTCAGTCACTAGGCTACAGTATACAGGTGAATGCACTGACAGCCACAAGACAGCCATGGCCGGCCGCCGCCCGAGCCGCGGCGGCAGGACGAAGTACAGGTCAGTCACTAGGCTACAGTATACAGGTGAATGCACTGACAGCCACAAGACAGCCATGGCCGGCCGCCGCCCGAGCCGCGGCGGCAGGACGAAGTACAGGTCAGTCACTAGGCTACAGTATACAGGTGAATGCACTGACAGCCACAAGACAGCCATGGCCGGCCGCCGCCCGAGCCGCGGCGGCAGGACGAAGTACAGGTCAGTCACTAGGCTACAGTATACAGGTGAATGCACTGACAGCCACAAGACAGCCATGGCCGGCCGCCGCCCGAGCCGCGGCGGCAAGACGAAGTACAGGTCAGTCACTAGGCTACAGTATACAGGTGAATGCACTGACAGCCACAAGACAGCCATGGCCGGCCGCCGCCCGAGCCGCGGCGGCAGGACGAAGTACAGGTCAGTCACTAGGCTACAGTATACAGGTGAATGCACTGACAGCCACAAGACAGCCATGGCCGGCCGCCGCCCGAGCCGCGGCGGCAGGACGAAGTACAGGTCAGTCACTAGGCTACAGTATACAGGTGAATGCACTGACAGCCACAAGACAGCCATGGCCGGCCGCCGCCCGAGCCGCGGCGGCAGGACGAAGTACAGGTCAGTCACTAGGCTACAGTATACAGGTGAATGCACTGACAGCCACAAGACAGCCATGGCCGGCCGCCGCCCGAGCCGCGGCGGCAGGACGAAGTACAGGTCAGTCACTAGGCTACAGTATACAGGTGAATGCACTGACAGCCACAAGACAGCCATGGCCGGCCGCCGCCCGAGCCGCGGCGGCAGGACGAAGTACAGGTCAGTCACTAGGCTACAGTATACAGGTGAATGCACTGACAGCCACAAGACAGCCATGGCCGGCCGCCGCCCGAGCCGCGGCGGCAGGACGAAGTACAGGTCAGTCACTAGGCTACAGTATACAGGTGAATGCACTGACAGCCACAAGACAGCCATGGCCGGCCGCCGCCCGAGCCGCGGCGGCAAGACGAAGTACAGGTCAGTCACTAGGCTACAGTATACAGGTGAATGCACTGACAGCCACAAGACAGCCATGGCCGGCCGCCGCCCGAGCCGCGGCGGCAGGACGAAGTACAGGTCAGTCACTAGGCTACAGTATACAGGTGAATGCACTGACAGCCACAAGACAGCCATGGCCGGCCGCCGCCCGAGCCGCGGCGGCAGGACGAAGTACAGGTCAGTCACTAGGCTACAGTATACAGGTGAACGCACTGACAGCCACGGTCGGCCGCCGCGCCATCACGCGCCGCCGCCCGAGCCGCGGCGGCAGGACGAAGTACAGGTCAGTCACTAGGCTACAGTATACAGGTGAATTCACTGACAGCCACAAGACAGCCATGGCCGACCGCCGCCCGAGCCGCGGCGGCAGGACGAAGTACAGGTCAGTCACTAGGCTACAGTATATTGGTGAATGCACTCACAGCCACTGACAGACCAACTTGTGGTCAAATTTAAAACGCCCCTCTTTTTGTGTCGGGGGTTAATAAAAGTCGCCGTAATGATAGGTGATATTGGATAGGAGATGATACCCAAAGAAGATACAACTTTGCTGAGTATGCTAAGCGTAGGCTTCCAATAAGTCTGAAGAAACACCAGTTACACTTCCGTAACCACTGCACATTTTTATATTTCTCTTACTTTTATTGTTTGTCGGAATAGCCGACATGTTTCGACCTCGTCCGGAAGTCTTAATATAAAAAGTAACACTCGTGTTAATATTCCAGGAGTTACGCAAATTCGGGCAGGAGTTCAAGCTGGTGTCGTCGCCGGCGCCGCAACCCGTGATGACGTCACAGCCGCCGCCGCAGCAGCCGCCCGCGGTGCCTCCGCCACAGGTTTGTGACTAGCATTTTGAAGCAAACAATTTCGAGATGATCTCGGACGTCGGCTTCTCGATAAACCCAGCTTGCAATCGTAATTGAAGATGTCAACTGGGAGCCCATTTTGGCACTATTACGTTACAGGCTAAAGCCCGCGAACACATAATCGGCTGAAATATTTTTGTTTTGTTGTTTACAATAATGCAAATAATACTGTTTTTATTGCCGTGAACAAAAAACTGCTGAACAAAAATAGCTCAGATTAGCTTCAAAATTGAAAAAACTGAAAATTTTGAATTTCCGTCATGCTGCTATCGTCCAACCTTAACGAATATTTTCTTACGTACAGTTGCAGCAGCCACCGAGCGCGGTGACCCCGGAGGAAGCGGTGGTCCCCGACCCGCGACCCAAGCGCGACCCTCCCCCACGGCAGAACTCGCCGCCACATCACAAGGTAATTTTTAACCCACGACCCAAAAAGAGTATGTCCCAGGCACTGCAGCGCCGAGTGGTCTCTTCACCCATCTAGTTTGAGTGATGGTACACACGACAGCACGTCGCCCCTTACACCCTAGCACTCTACTCGGTTACGTTACGGGCGACTTTACAACAAAAGTGAACAGTCTGACGTGCTGTCGTGTGTACCACTGGACGCTGCATAAATCATCTCATTACGTAAATGCAAACTTTTTTATCCCGTTATCGAGTAGTGCCATCTCGCTTTACGTAGTGAAATTAAGCAAGATGGCGCTAGTCGATAGCGGGATAAAACCGGTCCCAAGCACATCTTTTTTACCTAAACTGTCAGGGGTTTTTAATTTTGGTCAGTTTTCATCAGGGATCGGAATTTTTGCGTTCATGAGGGTTTTCGCCCCGCGCGGAGTGCGCCATCTTGCTTTATTTCATTGCGTAAAGCAAGATGGCGTAACTCGGCGAGGGGCGAAAACACTCGTCGACGCTTTGCGCTGCCGGCACTGAATCTTGACGACCGCGAAATATTCGATCCTTTGTTATCATCTACACTAGTTTTTTAAAGGCCTTTGCATCTACGTAATGAGATGATTTATACAGCGTCCAGTCTTCTTCTTAGCGTATCGATGGCAAAACCGATACTTAAATCTAAACTGTTTTAGCCCAGAATTTGGCAACCTGAATTGCGTCGTCACTAGCCGTCATGAGGTCCTCCTGTGTGCAGTTGTTGGGGCACGCAGGGCATGATGCAAGATGGATCATGGTTTGGGGGGTACCACACAAACAGTCCAAATCGCCGCCATCCGCAAATCCCCACCTGGCCATATTCTCCTTACTTCGGCCGACTTGGGTCCTCAGACGATTTAGGGACTTCCACATAGCCCATGGTAGTTTATGTCCAGGCGGAAGACTCTCAGAAGGCGACACAAATGGGACTGGCAGAGAGGCACTCTCACGCCAAAGGTTGCACCTTGCTTGGTGTGGCTCCGTAGTCAGTGGACTGACACACTTCAAAAAACTGCTTCGGCTTGGCAACCTTTGCTGCACTAGGGTAGAGCCATGCATGGGATGGCGTGTGTCAGCGTCCATTTTAGTCCTCTCCAGAGAACTCGCCACAGCCCTGCGAACGTCTGGGGGCGCAATGCCAGCCAGTGGATACAGCAGTCGAACCGGGGTCGGCTTAAGGCAGCCTGTAATGATTCGGCAGGTTTCATTTAAGGCTGTATCCACCAGCTTTGCATGGGCAGATCGGCTCCATACCGGGCACGCGTATTCTCCAGCGGAAAAAGCGAGCGCCAGCCCAGAAGTCCGCATAACACGTGGTGAAGCTCCCCATTTAGTTGTAGTGAGACGTTTTAGTAGGTTGTTGCGGGAGTGCACCTTCTTTTTAACGCTTTCGCAGTTCTTCCTATATGTCAGCGATCTATCCAATATGATGCCCAGGTACTTGGGATAACTGTTATGGGCGATGGGTATTTCTTGCCACTTGATATTGAGCACGCGTCCCGCTTCTTTGTTGCGCAGGTGAAAGGCACAAGACTCAGTTTTGGATGGGTTGGGCTTAAGTGAGTTTTTCTCATAATAGCCGCTCAACGCAGTAAGGGCTTTAGTGAGGCTAGCCTCGACATCCTCAAATTTTGTTTGTTGCGACGTTAACGCGAGGTCGTCTGCGTATAGGAAGCGGGACGTGTTTGGGCCAGATGGTTGGTCGTTGGTGTAGATATTAAATAAGAGCGGGGCCAGGACACTGCCTTGCGGCAGGCCGTTCTTTTGCGATCGCCAACGACTTTGGTCTGAGAGGAGATGGACCTGAAAGCGTCGGTTATGGAGGAGTTCTCGGAGTATGACAGCAAATTTATAGTCACCGGTCATAGTTTCCACCTTCCACAAAAGACGCCTCAGGTTCACTGTGTCGTAGGCCGCTGAGAGGTCAACAAACACAGTTCCAGTTACCTTTCCTAGCTCAAACCCATCTTCTATATGCTGTGTAAGGTTTAGTGTCTGGTTGCAACATGATTTTACTGGTCGGAAACCCGCTTGTTCTGGGATCAGATTCGGGTCTATAAAGCTCGTGAGCCGGATCAACAGCAATCTTTCAAATAGTTTGTACGTGTGGCACAGAAGAGAGATAGGCCGAAAGTTTTTGGGATTGTCTGTTGATTTCCCTGGCTTGGGAATAGCTATAACCTTTGATTTTCTCCAGAGAGTGGGTATTAAGGCGGATTCCAGACAGCTGTTGAAGAGCTGTAGCAACCATGACACAGCAGCTGGGCCAAGGTGTTTGATTTGCTCTACGGAGATGTTGTCCACGCCCGAGGCTTTACCGCATTTAAGGTATTTGATCGCCGTGATAATGTCCGTTAGGTCAAATGGCTTGCTTACCCGGTCACATGAACTGGCAGCGCTGTTCAGCTTAGGGACCTTCCCAAGACGGCCTGGTGGTTTGCCATTAAGGAGGAGCTGGTGGGCTATCTGGTTCGCTGTGACTTGGCTAGGAGATGCGGGTGGGGGTGGATCACTGGAAAGCTTGCGGATGGTGAGCCAAGCTTTCTTACTGTTATGTGTCATGTCGATGTTGCTAACAGTATCAATCCACCTTTCCTGTCGGGTTTCGCTGATCCGTGATAGCAGCTCCTCACCGATTAATATGGTTTCTTCTGAAAAGGGGTCGTGGCTATATGAGGTCTCGTATTCTTTTAGCAGATCAGCTGAAGCTTTTGACAGCCCTGGAATGTAAGAAGTCCGGCAGCCCCGAGGAATGCACCTACGTGATATCCTTGAGACGATTTTGACAAACCGGTCGTAGTTCTTTGGAGATGGTGGGACGCTTAGCAACTCTTCGTCTATTAATTCCATGAACTGCTCCCAGTTTGCCTTACAGTAGTTGAAGCGGCGCTTTAGGGGGACATTTAAAGGGCGAACAACAGGCTGGATCGTACACATAATTGGCCTATGCTGTGTCCGAGGTATTGGGATGCATACGGTCTTTACGCACTGCGAGCTGATGTTTTCACTGACAAAAATAAGGTCCGGGTTATACCCACGCTTCCATCGGCCACTGTTGAAGGAAGCTGGTTGTTTTGAGCTGTGGATCAGTGACAGGTTATTGGTCTCCGCCCATTCTTCGACAGCCTGTCCAGACGTATCTGTGCTGTTGTAACCCCAGCTTGTGCTGTGGCTGTTGAAATCGCCGATCACAACTTTGACAGGGTGGTTGTTAAAGTTTTCTGGCGGAACGAACTGGAATGGGGTACCAGGCGGCTTGTACAAAGAAGTCACGGTACAGTAGCCCAGATCTATTGTGATCACTTCTATGCCATTCTGGGTTGAGCATTTGGTCGATTTTATGCTTACGCCGGGAGTAACAAACACTGCGTTACCGTGTTTCGGGTGGCAAGTCTCGGCGATAAGCGTGAGTCCAGGAATGTGTGGCCGGCTCTGAATTTCGCCTCTATGGGTTTCTTGGACGCACATTATGTCACAATGTGTTGTACGGTGTAAGTCAGAAAGGATTTCTGACTTATCCTGAGAGAAACCCTCGATGTTTATAGAGACTACGCTCAGAGCAGGCTCTAGGGCTGGACTATGGTTTGCCATCGTGGTGATAAGATTTGCCAATCAGCGTCAGGGATTCGCTGATTGTTGCCCAGGGTGCGCCAGACGTACAGGCTCAGTAGGTACGTCGTTCGGGGAGGCTCTTATCATGCGTCCAGTGGCACCTTCACTCACACTAGATGGGTGAAGAGACCACTCGGCGCTTCAGTGCCTGGGACATTGTTTTAGATGGAGTATGCTTGCCAACACCTATACCATCCTGACAGCTTAGTCAGCCTAGCCCACAGGAAAGACGAGTCAACATGTGTGGAGCCAACTAAGTCGCGGGTTTCCTCTCGATTTTTTTCTTCACCGTTAGCGAAGTATAACTTACTAGCTTTTGCCCGCGACTTCGTCCGCGTGAACTACAGAAAAAAGATATGTGGTTTACATTGCCCCTTAGTGTTATAGCGTGATAATATGTAGCCTATGTGTTATTCTGATGTCTAGCTATGTCCATTCCAAATTTTATCCAAATCTGTCAAGCCGTTTCAGGGTGAAAGAGTAACAAACATCCATCCATCCATACTTACATACTTTCGCGTTTATAATAGTAGTAGGATAGTAGGAAGTAGGATAATCATTGACTTATATCTCTGGCTTTACTACCGGATTTTCTCATCCCAACTAACCAACTCACCAATAGGCGGTCTCTTATCCTCATCCAAAGTTCGTCTCCCCGCAGCCGCCGCCGGCGCCCAAGGAGGGGCCCGCGCGCTCCCCCGCGGGGGGCTCCCCCCCGCGCGCCCCCTCGCCCGTCGAGCGCGTCATCACCACGCTGAAGAAGTCCACCCTCAACCCGAACGCCAAGGAGTTCAGTCCGCTGGCGAAGCCCTTCACGCCGAGAAGCCCTTCCACGCCGAGCCAGAGCAGGTAAATAGAAGACTTTTCTACCAAAATGCTGATATCTAGGCCGCCATCTTGAAATTCTGCAGTTTTTTTCACCATCTGCTAGCCACAAGGACTCTCGAAAAGTCCCAGGCTAATATGGCATCCGGAGACTAGGCTCTCTTCTCTATAATATTTCTCTTCTTCTCACAACAAGTTAATAGAATAAAATTATCGTTTTCTGAAAGGTTTCTTGTCGGCCGCCATCTTGGAATCCTACAATTTGATTTCACCACCGCCCATATTCGTTCACTGTTACCCAAAGCCCCTAAAGTCGGTCTAATAAGAGAGTAACTAGACCCAAGGAGGGACTCCCCCGCGCGACAATTCGATGTACATTGAATAGTCGGTTAGTATCCCAACCTTTTTTGTAACCTTTCTAATGCCTTATCGGCTTCGCAATGTACATCGCATTGGCAGTTTTATGAGGCCCACAGCAGTCTTCACTCAACCAGGGACACTATGCCCGTTCGTAACAATTATTCCCCCACTTTTTGTAATTTCTAAAGCACCAACCCGCGTTTAGATTGCGGGACCAAGTTCTGTCCCGAGCGAATGTTTTAACCTTATAAAAATCTTTATAAAGTTCCCTAGCACGGGTTAGTGCTTTAGAAAATACAAAAAGTGGTTAAACGTAATGGAAAAATCAAATTCCAATGAGCATTTCGTCTGTAATGATGAACGCATTGGGTGGTGTTGATAAGTGCAAACTATTACACTAGATGGCGCCCCATCGTCCGTAAGACGAGTTTCAATGAGTTTAGAAAATTCGCATCGACAATTAGGTACTTGACTCGGTATCTCAATTCGGAACGCAAAGTTTTTTGTTCGAAAGTCAGTTATTGGCTTAATCTTATCTTTAGACAATATTGAGAAACTAATTTCAATATTTTTTATTTTGGTTCAGTAGTTTGGATTTTCCAACGTTTCAAAGATACGGTTTTATGACGTCACGCGACGGTCTGCATACTGTTGGCGGTCATAGGAACAAAACATTTTAGCGCATAAAAACAAAACTACTGCACCAAAATAAAAAAATATTTAAATTAGTTTCTCAATATTGTCTAAAGATAAGATTAAGCTAATAACGGACTTTCGAACAAAAAACTTTGCCTTCCGAATTGGTAGAGCGCCTGCACGGAATGCAAGAGATTGAGGGTTCAAATCGTGTCCCGAGCTATTTGTTTAACCTTATAAAGTTCCCTAGCTTATAAAAGCTTTATAAAATGTTTGCCCCTTTCGTTCCCCCAGACCGCACACGCCAGGCACCCCGGTGGGCGGGCCCGGCGGCGGCGTGGGCGTCGTCGGCGCCGGTGTCTCGTACGTGCACGGGGGCCACCCCCCGCCGCACATGGTGGCGGCCGTCCCTTACGCCATGGTGGCGGCGCACACGCAGCAGCCGCCATACCTGCCGCACCCGCACCCTCACGTGAGTACGGTAGAGCCTCTAGAAGTTTAGAGCAGGGGCTTAAGGCTGGAAGATAAAGATAAATTTATTTTTCTTGCCACAAATTTTCTTAAAGGTAGGGTAACAGACACATAAATAAGACAAAAATTTGTGGAAAGCTGGACCCTAAACTAGACCAAAGGTCTGTATTTTAAGTCTCCAGGCCTCCCATTTACAGGCAACAGTGTAGTAAGTTCGTAAGTTCCACTCACTTATCGATACGCACAGAAAAAGACTCACACAATTTATTATGAGTGAACTTCATTTAAATTTAAGCTAGGTACAGAAAGAAATTGTTGAGTGCAAGGCAGGTGCAAGGATTTCAAGGTATGTCTGGTGTGTGTGTGTGTGTGTGTTTGTGTGGAAGTGTGAGGAAGTGTGACTGTGACATGGGTGTAAGAGGGTGTGTGTGTGTGTGTGTGTGAGAGTGTGTGAGGGTGTATGTGTGTGTGTTTATGTGTGGAAGATAGTAGTGTGGCGGGAAATTCAAAATTTTCACAGTTTTTTACATTTTGTAGCTAAACTAAACATAAATACAGTCTCCTTCAACTGATCATACAAGGCAAGATACCAGGCAAAAGGAGACCTGGTAGACCCAGGATATCATGGATCCAAAATCTGCGCGAATGGTTCGGGCAGAGCACCGGCTCATTGTTTCGTTTGGCGGCTTCGAAGGACGAGATAGCCATACTAATCGCCAACCTCCGATAGGAGACGGCACGCAAAGAAGAGGAAGAAGCTAAACTGAGCTATTTTTGTTCAGCGATTTTTCGTTCGCGAGAATAAAACCGTATTCTTTTCATTATTGTAAACAACAGAACAACAATAATTCAGCCGATTATGTGTTCTGGTCTACGACAAGTTTTTTGGGCAGTACCACTGCTTCGTAGACCAGAACACATAATCGGCTGAATTATTGTTGTTCTGTTGTTTACAATAGTGAAAAGAATACGGTTTTATTCTCGCGAACGAAAAATCGCTGAACAAAAATAGTTCAGTTTAGCTTCTTCTTCTTCGTCGTTACGCTCTTGTCAGAGCGGTCGTGGTCCACATGCAGTATTATCAGTGGCTGATGTTGCGCGCCTTACGATGCCACGCCATTTATCTCGGTCAGAGGTTGCCCGGGTGCATTCATACAATGTTTTCCCCACAGTGGTCTTGATCAGTTTAGCTACAAAATGTAAAAGTCTGTGAAAATTTTGAATTTCCCGCCACCTTGCTATCGTCTACCCTTAAGACGACATACGTCTCACAACTAGCGCCGCCAATGGAAAAAAAAACATATCTTTTTTTTTATGCGTTTTTAGCAAAAAACGCTCCTGCGATTTCTCAACGCGCGGCTTAACAATTTTTAGGACCTAAGGGTTGGATTCCAGATCCTAGAACTTAAGAATGCAATCGATTCTCGCCAAAAGTGGCCACTTTTGGCGAGAATCGATTGCATTCGTAGGAAATCCAATCCTGGAATCCAAACCTTAGGTCCTAAAAATAGTTAAGCCGCGCGTTGAGAAATCGCAGGAGCGTTTTTTGCTAAAACCGCATCCAAAAAAAGATGTGATTTTTTTTCCATTGCCGGCGCTAGTTGTGAGACGTACGGCGTCTTAAGGTTTATACCGAGTCACAATTAGCGCCGCCAATAAAAAAAAAAAACATCCTTATAGGAGGAGCGAGTGATCATGCTCCTCACTATAAAGGAAAATTTCACGCCAAGCAGATGTTATGCTTGTTACGCCAAGCCTCGCGTTGAGTATTTGGTTTTTCGTTTTTAGCAAAAAACGCATCCAAAAAGAAGATATGATTTTTTTCCATTGGCGGCGCTAGTTGTGTCTAGGGATGGGCTTTAAGGTCCAACGATAGCAGCGTGGCGGGAAAGCCATATTACCAGATTTTTTTTTAAATTTTGAATCTAAACTGAGCTATTTAACGTCGAACTGCGTGACCCAACGGAAACGGTTTACATTTTTCATAGGAACCAACTCATCCGACGACGGCCATCTTGGATTTTTAACGGCCATTATGAAATATGGCTTTGTGATGTGATACGGATAGAAACATCGCTCTTGCGACGCTGCTAGAGGAGCACGACACGATAAAAGTTTTATCCCGCTATCGGGTAACGGCATCTCGCTTTTCGCAGTGAAATAGAGCAAGATGGCGCTATCCGATAGTGGGATAAAGCTTTTATCGTGAAGTGGTGCTCCCTAGCTAGGTTCCAATGCCCCGTTTTCAACTGACAGTTAAAGGCTGAATTCAAACCCCTTGGTAGATGGCGTTCATAGGCTTGGCCATACAAGAACCGGGTTGTGGCTGTCAAATTACGCTTACACAGATTAATAATATCTTCAGAAAAAGCGAAATTTTACAGTCGTAAAAACGGCTCATTGCGCTATAGTTGGAGTTGCAGACAAAAACCCAAAGTCATACAAAATAGTTATCTACACCCAAAATAATGCGGCATTGCCGCTTGCCACCCTGTAGATGGAGGTGTCGTGCGATTGCCGCCAATACGGGCCGCCGTTGCTGCTGCTCCGAGAGAAAGAACGGCCCGAAGCGGTGAGCGCTCAGTTGGCAACGGACCAGCACGACTAGCATGAAAGACCGTTGAGATAGAAATAGATTTATGCCGTGTCAATAGAGAAACGATATGAAAATGGCGGCGGGTACCTATGGTAAGGTCGGAAAAACAGATTACGAAAATACGATTTCGGTTCATACCTAAAACTTTCTTAGATTTTTGGTTAGGAAATATTGTTTTACGATGCTTTCTTTATTATTTAGGTAATTTTTCTACGTTGTGTTTGTGATTAAAGCGCTGAGCATAGTGAATTAGGCCGCGCGCAAAGAAAAATGCACAAAATCGATTCCTGTATTAATACACTAAAAAAATCGAAAATGTTCACATATCAAACCCTAGAATTAGTTGAGACCTATCTTACACAACCAGTTTCATGTTCAATCATTATGAAAATAAGATCAAAAGTATTGAAACGTAGTACATAATACAAACCTCAACAAATAACAACACTTAACGTAAACTACAATACTGAACTCGACAAACATTAAAAAAACACAAATAGGCGAACGTATTTTTGCGTGTTTTATTAGCCCAGCGTAGGTGACTAATCAAGACTGCCTAAAATGACTTTGCTTACGTTACGTGTGAGTATAGACGGAGATATGATTAAAGAGAGAGGGCGCGAGAGTGTCCGCCATTTATATATCGTTTCTTTATTGACACAGGTTATACAGTTGTTTTATCTTACGAAAGCGGATGAGCCATACTTGTAGCTGTAATGCTTATAGATAGACGCGCGCTCTTGTGTGCGTAACTTCATGCTGACAGTTTTTAATGGATAATTTTGGCGCGAACTGTTATTCCTAGAACGGGGCATATTAATTAAATGTCCGGATTGTTGTCATAGGATATCATGCTAGACGTGCTGATCGGTGTTTCCTTTGCGTTTGGGTGCGCTTGAACTTAACTGCGTGTCCTATAGCAGATAACACCACGATAGTCGTTGAACTCATCAATACAGACCACTTTCACTGCAGGGAAACCTCTGAAATATCCAAAAAACCATGGAGCAGCTGGTTTTTATTTCAGGATAAGCCCTGGTTTTAAAAGTTGCTTTGTATTGATCAGACTGGACTTTTCTGTGCCAACTTTTTGTTCTACGTGTATTTTCACACCTTCACGGTTTCTTCGTCATTAAAAAACTATAGTAACATGGTTACTATTATCATTACATTGTTACTAATATCGCTTTCGTTTGAAGTTTTTATTTTCCTTTAACTTAAACGATCGCTCTAAGTTTTCGTGTGTGCCAATAATAGTGACCTAATAGTTTATTTGATTTGATTTTCTAACAACTGTTTGTTTGAGTTTTGTTTCTTTGATAACTTTTAAACACGTTTTACCCGACAAGGAAATACCCAGGAAAGGGAGATAGATATAATTCTGTAATTCTAACATCCACCATTCATGATCCGTTTCAAAGGTATGGTGGTCGAGGCATCGTCTAAGTTTTAAGTCGCAATCGCCAACAAGAATGAACGCTAAATGCCATACAAATTGAGTGAACTAATTTGCGATTTATGTGATGCCACAACTACAGGCGGTACTCAAAGGCCTAAGTTGTAAGGTCGTATTGGATTTTGGCATCGTAAAAATTTAAAAAAAATTACAGTTTTTTTTTCAATTTTTAAGCTAAATTGAGCTATTTTTGCTCAGCGATTTTTCGTTCGCGGCAATAACATAGTATACTTTTCATTATTTTGAACAACGGAACAACAATAATTCAGCCGATTATGTGTTCTGGTCATCAACAAGTTTTTTGGGTAGTGCCACTGCTTCGTAGACCAGAACACTTAATCGGCTGAATTATTGTTGTTCTGTTGTTCACAATAATGAAAAGAATTCTATGTTATTTCCGCGAACGAAAAATCGCTGAACAAAAATAGCTCAGTTTAGCTTCAAAATAAAAAAAAAAAACTGAAAATTGAATTTCCCGCCACGCTGCTATTGTCCAACCTTAAGTTTATAGGCAGTCAGACAATAAAATAATAAACGTACTTTGCCTTTTAGTTTAGAAAATCTCTAATAGCATTAACTCTTAGGTTTCATAGCTGATTTATCAGTTCATATTCTATAGATCAGTCTTTCCCAACGTGGGCGATAACGCCCCCTTGTGGGCGCTGCAGGCCTAAAAGGGGGCGGTAAGAGACCCAAAAAAAAAAAAGATACTCTGTCCGAATACTATAAAGTTGCGTTTCAATAATCAGTTA
The DNA here is from genome assembly GCA_949319315.1 of Zelleria hepariella. Lineage (NCBI taxonomy): Eukaryota > Metazoa > Arthropoda > Insecta > Lepidoptera > Yponomeutidae > Zelleria > Zelleria hepariella. The sequence continues at coordinate 11,044,859 of OX439396.1, read as the reverse complement.
TAAGTACTTAGCGGTTTTTAAGTATGTTTAAAAAGGGGGGCGTTAAAAAATAATTTATTCAGTGCGCAGTAGACAAAAAAAGGTTGGGAACCCCTGCTATAGATCATCAAAACAGTAACCTCGTCGGCAATTCACGCACATTATTATCATCAATCACTAGACTAGAGTATAAGCCGTGCCAATAGCGAAACGATATGAAAATGGCGGCGGGTAACGAGTTATGAGCGCTGACCTTGAATGCGCAGAACTCATTTTTTGGGTCTGTTTGGCGGGGTACGCGGGGGGCGACGGAGAGGCGCGATCGCCGGCGAGCGCGGGCGCGTGATTGGTAGATCAGTCGCTCTAGCCTCGGGGTACAGTCGCACACATCGTTTTTTTATTTCCTCGCAGAAAGAATGCCGAAACAAAATGTTTTAAAAAGACAGTTCAGAAAGATTCAAAAAAGTTATGGAGAACAATACATATTAGATTGAGATTATTTTTCATTTATTGCATACCCGTTTTATCGTAATGTCCGAATAATTGTATAGAAAACCATTTAAAATATAACGAGTGCAAAATCCGCAAAGAATACTTTCAATCGTTAAGTTTAGTCAGTTTCTCCGATTTTTATAGTATCTCACTCAACTATAGTTCAGCTCAGCGTCAGTCTTAGATCCCGCGTGGATATTAGACATTTTGCGCGCGATTGTACACACTTGCGCAGAAATCCCCACCAGTTTCGTCGAGCGCTCATAACTCGTGACGCTACCTGTACCTATGGTAAGGTCTGAAAAAGAGGTTACGAAAATACGATTTCGGTTCATACCTAAAACTTTCTTACATTTTTGGTTAGGAAATATTGTTTTACGATGCTTTCTTTATTGTTTAGGTAAATGTTCTACGTTGGGTTTGTGATTAAACAACAATCTTTTAGAAAATAAGATCAAAAATATTAAAACGTAGTAAATAATACAAACCTCAACAAATAACAACACTTAACGTAAACTAAAATATTGAAATAACTCGACAAACATTTAAAAAATCAATAAGAGGCGAACGTATTTTGGCGTGTTTTATTAGCCAAGCGTAGGTGACTAATCAGGACTGCCTAAAATGACTTTGCTAACGTTACGTGTGAGTATACAACGTGTTACAAAACATCCTAACTCTTTTCACAGAGTGTAACCTACTGGTCAACAGGATGTCAATTCCGTAAAAAAAAGTTGAAAAAATCAATTTTTATTTTATAACCTCAAAATTGAAAAAAAAATCATAACTTTTTCGTTTTTGGTATTAGCTCAAATTTAAAAATATGTTTATGGGTGTAGGTGCATTTGCATAGCTTTGAGTTGTTAAAACATTGTGAAAGCAATGAAAGCAATATTTAAAAAATACTTTTCTCCCGCCACAGCGTTTACATTTTATTAATTTAAAAATCGACGGAACGTCATAGAGCAAAAAAATTAGGTTGTGATCCCTATCACCGGGTGCTATTACCCTGTAAAAAGAGTTAGCATCTGTTGTAACACCTTGTAGACGGAGATATGATTAAAGCGAGAGGGCGCGAGAGTGTCCGCCATTTATATATAGTTTCTTTAATGGCACAGGTTATATTATCATGATCGCCTGTAATTCGCAATCTTTGAACAGGTCGTATAAATAGTATTCCGGATTTTTTAAAAATGGAAAATATTTATTCGTCGTTTTCCACAGATTGATTATTTCATTTGTTTATTTTGACCTGCCTCACCGATATTCGAAACTGGAACCTCTCGATTGTGTGTTCAAAGTTCTATAGGTGGACCGCCTAAGGCGCCAGCCACATAGGAAAGACGCGGGACAAGGTCGCGGTATGAACGTGGCATTTAGCTATGATTTGACGGTTTGCTTTATTCGCGCCCCGTCTCTTCTGTGTTTATTGCGTCGCGTCTCTTATAAAGGGCAATTTAAAAATAGCTTTCCTGAAACACGTCAACTTCTAAATGTGAATATGAGTAATAAAACTACATATTAAGTAATCTAATATCAAACCAGTCTATAATCAACAATGAACTTCTCAATTATCAAAAAACAAAATATAACTGTAACTCAGTGGGTAATGTTTCCATTTTGTGACTAAATAGTCCGGACTTTTATTGAAATGTCCGGCTTTTTGCCAGGACTTTTCAAATTCCTAAAGGGTAACCCTACTAGCTGGGGGAGAGAATTACGGGTGACACTGGGGGTGTGTGCGACGCAGGGGGGACGCTCGGCGGTGCACTCGCGGAGCCATACCCGCCCCCGCTTCCCTTCTCACCACTCATGAGTTAGGCGGTCGACCCATACTGGGCTAACACCGCTAAAACTGCATAAAGTAGCCATAAAGCAGCACACATTAACCACTCAAGGTCCGCGTGAGTCAGTTTGTTTGCACTCTGCGATAAACTTTAAAATGCCGCGTTTAATTAAAACTGTAGTTAGAGATAATTACGTTATGTAATAAATAAGATAATAAAGTAATAATGGACATTGATCAATAACACACATGAAGATCACAGTTTCGTCATAAAAATACATCTGTTTCAAATTTATCTCACATATTTTAAGAGGTATACAATCTTTTTTTTTATCAAGTCTGCAAATGAAACTACGTTCATACAGGGTGTCCAAGAACCTGGCGTCCAACTGGATTCCCACGATGCCCCAAGTTCTAACAGTACTCAGAAAAATATTTTAAAAAATCCACCCCATGTACTTACAGAATTATACTGATTTCAAAAAAAAAGGGGAAATGAGCACCCTGTGACATACTTTTGAATGCTGTGACTGCTAATGCTGATAATTTCGATATTTCTTGGAGGTTTTGTAATCTAGGGTATTGCTGTGTCTAAATAGAATGTAAAAATAATGTACTTATTGTACCATTTTAAAATAAAATATTATTTTAACTAAAGGTGATATGGAAAACTATTGAATTTCGCAACTTTGACCGACTGTAGTGTAAAAAAAATGTACCAAAATAGTATGGCAAGTGACGTAAAATTTTGACGCGTTTATTCCTCTTTTTAAAAAGGTATAATACTTACACATTAATTTGAAAAAAAAAAATTTGATAATATTTTTACTCAACAACCCAATTTTTACGAAGTGCCTACCTACTAACGGTAACTGTCGGACCCTTTCTTATCTTAGAAACTGTTATGTTACTACTATTATTTACTTCGGTTCCAAGAGTGAGCAAGAAGGAAATACACACAGGTAGATGGGTTCCCAGTAGAATAAAAGCAAAGAATGTTAGTTTAAAGATATTTTATTACAATAAATGTTCAAAATGTTGACCACCCGCGGCAATACAAGCTCTCACTCTCCTTAAAAAGGACCGCTTTATGTTTCGCGAGTAACTTTTTTGACGTATCACCTGCACTGCTTGTGTTATCTTCTCACGAAGGTCAGCGATGTCATTAATGGGCTTCGCATAAACGAGCTCCTTCATAGTTCCCCAGAAAAAAAAATCCAGCGGATTTAAGTCAGGTGAGCGGGCTGGCCACGGGATTGTTCCTGATCGCCCAATCCACCTGTTCGGGTATTGCTCGTCCAAAAACTCTCTAACGGATACGCGAAAATGTGCTGGACAGCCGTCGTGTTGGAACCATGTATCTGGTGGGGTCTCTTCTAGTAAGTTTGGCAAATCATTTTGAAGAAAATTTAAATATGATTCGCCAGTCAAATTCTCGGGCATCTCAAATGGACCAATAATATTCCCACAGAGAATACCGGTCCACATGTTCACTTTGAACCGGTACTGGGATCTATCTTCTCGCATCAAGTGCGGATTTTCCACATGCCACTCGTGCAAGTTGTGTAGGTTCATGTGGCCATCCTTCTTAAATGTTGATTCATCTGACCACAAAATTTTGACGATAAAGTTTTCGTCTTCTCGATGTTTTTGCAGGATTGTTTCACAAAACGCGACTCGGCTCGGATAGTCTCGAGGTAAAAGACTTTGCACTCGCTGTACGTGGTACGGATGATATTCTTCTTTTTGGAGAATACTGTGTGCTGTGCTCTTCGGTATCCCCGTATCAGCTTCTATTCCTCGCACAGAGATGCTTGGATTTGCCGACACCGCCTCTAAAACTTCATCGCGTATGAAGTAATTTACGGGTCGTCCTTCACCAGCTACTTGATTGGGGAACCGCCCGTCACATAGTGATCTGTGCACATTAATGAAAACTCGATGGTCGGGATATCGCGTAGCCCTCGGATACCTTTCTCTGTAAAGTCTCGCTGCAGCTCGTCCATTACCTCTACATTCTCCATAAATGTAGTGCATATTTGCGTATTCTTGCGGAGTGTAGGTCGCCATGGTAGCACACACAAAACACAAACTGTCCAAACACAGGCAAAGGTCGTCGTAAAGAGTTCGTTTCAAAGTCCAGAGCACAAAGAGTAATCGAGTCCAATAAACAAAGCTTTAAATCGTAGTACGTGATCAATGGTAACAATAAGAGAGAGGTGCGTAGTAACGGCAGGAGGCAGTGACGCGTACTGACCGTACTGTTATCCTAAATAGCACGATCCCAGATAGCGTCACTATCTATCTCACTCGCACCTCTAACCTTTTTCTCCCTCACTCTTACCTGAATAATGGGGTACCATAAAGAAGAACCAGCAAATCGCAAAGATAGTTTCTGTCTTGCTCCCTCCTGTTGTAATAACGAATCACTATGGTGAGATGCATGCACATACCGTCCCTTACGGTCTAACCTGTTTTTTGAGAGGCCTGTTGTTATTTTTATGAGCATACAATAGTAATTCTTTAGAGGTTAGATTCAATTCGTCGTAAATTTTTCTTTCTAAGAATTCTGTAAGACATCGTAAAAATTGGGTTGTTGAGTAAAAATATTATCAAAAATTTTTTTTTTCAAATTAATGTGTAAGTATTATACCTTTTTAAAAAGAGGAATAAACGCGTCAAAATTTGACGTCACTTGCCATACTATTTTGGTACATTTTTTTTACACTACAGTCGGTCAAAGTTGCGAAATTCAATAGTTTTCCATATCACCTTTAGTTAAAATAATATTTTATTTTAAAATGGTACAATAAGTACTTTATTTTTACATTCTATTTAGACACAGCAATACCCTAGATTACAAAACCTCCAAGAAATATCGAAATTATCAGCATTAGCAGTCACAGCATTCAAAAGTATGTCACAGGGTGCTCATTTCCCCTTTTTTTTTGAAATCAGTATAATTCTGTAAGTACATGGGGTGGATTTTTTAAAATATTTTTCTGAGTACTGTTAGAACTTGGGGCATCGTGGGAATCCAGTTGGACGCCAGGTTCTTGGACACCCTGTATGAACGTAGTTTCATTTGCAGACTTGATAAAAAAAAAAGATTGTATACCTCTTAAAATATGTGAGATAAACGTCCAAAGGAAATAGATAATTTCCTTTGGACGGTATCTATTCAATCAATTTCCTTAGTTAGCACTATCTAATATCGGTATTAATTTATCTACGTAGTTTATTTATTTATAATTTTGTCGATTTATCAGATAAGCCGAAGCTAGCAACATAAAACTACTAATCAACTATTATAATTAGATTAATTTATCTAAGTATGGTTTCTTTATTTATAATTTCGTCGATTTATCAGATAATCCAAAGCTAGCAACATAAAACTAATCAACTAATCTAATAAGATTTTAAGAATAAAGGTGTGTGTACAACATACCTTTTCATGGCAGGCAAGGTCAACTTAAGTAGGTATTATTTAAGTATTAAAATTAAGTAATTTCCCTTACCATCAAAAACGTCCTAACAATTAATAGATCACTAACGACTTACACTAAAGCTTCATCAGGTTTCAACTTGACCAATTCCAACGAATACCGCCACAATTCACTGGCCAAATCCTTGTCCATTGCCGCTTTAGACATCGTACTCTCCTTACAATCCACGAAGTATTTGCCAGTGACTTCCAATAGATCATCAGACACTGCCAAGTAGATGCTAGTCTGGGCGCCCTCTAGAGAGTTCTTAAAAAACTTAGAAAGGATAAAGTTCATGAAAGATTCCGCCGTACTGTCTATGTTTCTGTAGATAGACGTTCGTATATGGCCTGGGTGGAGACTGTTGACTGTCACGCGCGTATCCTGAAGTCTCCTCGCCAGTTCGTTGCTGAAAAGGACGTTGCACAACTTGGTGCAGCTGTAGATCTTCCAGACGCGCCAATAGCTGCGCCCTTTCAGCTCTCTGTTCATGGTTTTAAAGTCGATTTTCCCGTATTTGTGCGCGAGGGACGAAACGATGACTACTCGGCCAGAGTCCGCCTTTTTTAACAGTGGCACGAGAAGAATCGTGAGTAGAAATGGCCCGAAGTGATTGGTCTGCAGCTCTCGTAGTATACCGTCTGAGGTTTTCTCGTTGCCGTAGCCGATACCCCCGGCGTTGTTGACTAGGACGTCTAATTTCACTTCGTTGCTCTTCAAATCTTCCGCGAAACTTCGGACCGACTGCAGAGAGGCCAAGTCTAGATGCTTGTAGAAGACTTTTTTGTTACCGGTCTTCTTAATGATATCTTCGGCGGCCGTCTTTCCCTTTTCACTGTCTCGGCAGGCTAGGAAGACTTTGGCGCCTCGCCGGGCCAAGTTGAAGGCGGTTTCGTACCCGATGCCTGTATTAGCACCCGTAACAACCACTACCTTGCCCGTCATAATGGTCCTTGAATGACACCAGCCACATTGGTACTTATTGTACAGTTTTATAGCGATGAGCAGTAGAATTAAAAACACAAACATGTTTATGTGACAAGCTTTAAACCGCGTCGCTCAGAAGCGGGTTTCCGACTGTGAGTCGGTAAGACTGATACGTGTGCTATCCTTCCGTGATAAGATTTAAACGACCTTTGCCCTGTGGATGTGCCGTGAATGTAATGTGGCTCAATTAATTTAACCGTCGGGCATGTGGAAATGTTGGCTATTAGATTTAATAATAATAAAGGCCTTTGCATCTACGTAATGAGATGATTTGTACAGCGTCCAGTGGTACCGTCACTCGCACTTGATGGGTGAAGAGACCACTCGGCGCTGCAGTGTAGGGGACATTGTTTTAGATGGAGTAGGCTTGCCCAGCACCTGTACCATCCTGGCAGCTTAGTCGGCCTAGCCCACAGGAAAGACAAGTCAATACGCGTGGAGCCAACTAAGTCGCGGGTTTCCTCACGATTTTTCCTTCAGCGTTAGCGCTGAATTTAGGGTTCAAACGCGTTAATAAATAAGAAGGAAAACGGGTTCGTTTGTCTTTCGTATTTTTTTTGGACCTGTGGCACTGCGCTAACTTGCATCAAGTAAAACATCTGCGACATTGGTTAAACTTAGTGGTAACCTGACTTGTAGGAGACCAGTGGAGTCAACGAACTTATGAATGTGGTTATAAATTGCCGAGAGTTTATTTTGATGATGATGTCATAAACGCGAACGAAGTCTATGTTCGCGTCTACTTACAAATGAATAATTGAAATTGTTATAATGTCACAATTTGTATATCTTAATATTAATCGTTGACTCCACGATATCGAATATATCGCTATTGTTTCGAGCATACTATTAAAACAACTGTTCAAATTCTGTAATCTGTAGCTGAACAGGGGCCTTAGCCTGTAACACAATGGCGTATCAAGGGCGTCCCAGGTAGAAGGACAAAACCGGGATTTTTTCGTTGTTGTCCTACAACCAGCGAACTAATCCTCTAGAATTAGACTCATAATATTCTTTGCTGTACTACAAAAACATTAAAAGGACCGACACTGGACCGGCAGCATTAATAAATCATAACCGAAGCCGTCAACCGGGAGCCCATTTTGGCACCATTGCGTTACAGGCTAAGGCCCCTGCCGTTTTTTTTTGCGTTTTTAACTAAAGAAAACAGATTTCTATATGAAAAACTAGGAATAAGAAAACGCAAGTGTGTCCAAAATGTGCGGAGTTTATTTTTTTAGGTTTGCATAGTGTTACAAAGGTATTTTGTTGAAAGTTAGAATGTGCGAGGGACAGGGCTGTCAGCATAAAGCCTTAACGCTTTCTTACTTCATGTGTATAAACATACAGGCAGTTCTGTTGTTAATGGTAGATGAAGTCAAAGCCACAACGCTACATAGTATTAAAACCCGCGATAACATCTGAGCAACTAGCTGTCTTGTTTAGGAAGTAGGAAATGCACTCCGCACGCGTTAAGCGTACCTTAGCTGGATATAATTGCACTATATCGCATTTTTATATCGCGTCTCATGCGTTTTAACTGGCTTATTTACGTTTCGTAGAATAGAATAGAATATTTATTTGTCAAACATCGTTGGGATCTGGAATCTAGGCCTTAGGTCCTAAAAATAGTTAAGCCTAGGGATTCTCATATCACGGTTCGTTTTTAGCAATAAACTAATCCTGAAAGAAGCATATATGTTTTTTTTTCATTGGCGGCGCTAGTGTGCCTTGATTATCACCATAAAAATCTAGGCCTTAGATCCTAAAAATAGTGAAGCCTAGGGATTCTCATTTAACGGCTCGATTTTAGCAATACACGCATCCGAAAAGAAGATATAGTTTTTCTCATTGGCGGCGGCCAACCTCCATTAGTAGAGAGGCACGCCAAGAAGAAGTGTGAATTGACCATCACCTTAACCCTTTATAGGGCTCTGTCGAACTTATGACCGTCATAATTTGAACTTTATTTATAGCTTCGGAATAGAGCCAAAAACAAATGAAAATGTTGGACTACCTCTGCCCCATAAAGGGTTAAGGGTGGACGATAGCAACGTGGCGGGAAATTCAAAATTTTCACAGTTTTTTACATTTTGTAACTAAACTGAGTTATTTTTGTTCAGCGATTTTTCGTTCGCGGCAATAAAACAGTATTATTTTCATTACTGTAAACAACAGAACAACAATAATTCAGCCGATTATGTGTTCTGGTCTACGACAAGTTTTTTGGGCAGTGCCACTGCTTCGTAGACCAGAACACATAATCGGCTGAAATTTTGAATTTCCCTCCACGCTGCTATCTTCCAGCCTTAAACATATTTGTTTTCTGTTGCAGCTCGCGTATGGAGCGGCGATGGGGGGCGGCGGGGCGGTGGCGGGGGGCGGCGGGCAGCACGCGCCGATGCAGGCGCAGCAGCAGCGCAACTTCCGGAAGGGTGAGTGTGAGCCGTATTACAGAGGGCTAAGGTCTTCTATTGCAGCTCGCGCACGGAGCGGCGATGGGGGGCGCCGGGCAACTTCCGGAAGGATGTGGACTGTATTACAGAGGGCGATAGCAACGTGGCGGGAAATTCAAAATTTTCACAGTTTTTTACATTTTGTAGCTAAAGTGAGCTATTTTGTTCAGCGATTTTTCGTTCGCGGCAATAACATAGTATTATTTTCATTATTGTAAACAACAGAACAACAATAATTCAGCCAATTATGTGTTCTGGTCATCAACAAGTTTTTTGGGCAGTGCCACTGCTTCGTAGACCAGAACACATAATCGGCTGAATTATTGTTCTTAATGTAGACGATAGCAACGTGGCGGGAAATTCAAAATTTTCACAGTTTTTTTACATTTTGTAGCTAAACTGAGCTATTTTTGTTCAGCGAGTTTAGCTACAAAATGTAAAAAACTGTGGAAATTTTAAATTTCAGCCACGCTGCTATCTTCCAGCCTTAAAGTGGAGATGGGCCAGGGCATCTGGCTAGGCGGGAGGACAGACGGTGGACTAGGGCAGTCACGGAATGGTGGCCTAGAATGGGTCGACGATCGGTGGGTAGACCGAAAGCTGGATGGGTCGAAGACATTGTCAAAACCGCGGGAAGACAATGGACGAGAATGGCATTAGACCGAGGGGGTTGGCGTGAAAAGAAAGAGGCCTATGCCCAGCAGTGGGCTTTATTTATGGGCTGGATAGATAGATAGATAAGAAGGCAGATTGAGAATTTTGTTAAGCAAATACTTTACTATCGTTCTGTCACGCTCTTTTGTAAGAAATCTGCAGAGACAGGACGATACTTACCCATTTGCTTAGCGAATTTCTCAATTCAGAAACCGGCAGTTAATATTCATAGCTAAAATATTTTATCAATATTTTTTTATTCAGGGGGCATACACCTTCTATAAAAATACTTTTGGTTGTGGATGGAGCATTCTCAGAAGGGATCTCCATTTAGTTTATAGTGTCGCTGACAGCATGTAGAACCCCGGAAATCCACTGGATTCCTAAGATCGGCTACGTGATAGGTAGTTTGCTCTAGCCGTGACTATATTGTCAACACATAATTAAGACATTGCTGCATGCATAAATACATAATGTAATTACATCCACGTGAGATAGTGGTAATAATTACAATAATAATCTTTTCTTTAGTTAGAGGATTGTCTTATTGAGGAAAAAACATAAGTTAATTTAACCTGGCCTTGAGGATTGTGACTCGTCGAAATTTTAACAAGAGGTGTTTGTTTGGTTGTTTAAAAACGGGCTTTTACATTAGGGTGATGGGGTCGAATTTAAAATGTATCAGAAGTCTCAAACTAGTTCAAGCGTCACGATAGTGGGATCAGACTATCAGAAGGCGTATATTATAAGAATGCCATATATTTGTGTGAACATTCAACACACAGCCACAAATTTATGTCGGATCAAAATATCGGATGGAAACAGACGTGTGTTCCCGGCCTAATAAAACTAAGTGAAACCGTTACATCAATATACTAGTGTCAAAGTTAGCGAAAATATTTTTCCAAACTAAGACTCCATCAAACTTTTTTTTTGTCAACTAAAGGGGTTACTGTTTGATTTAACAATGCGATTTGATAGCATCATTATTAAGGATTCCGTTGAAAAATCACGGCAAAATTAGAAAATATGCGACCACAATACCTAAATATGTAGTGTAGGGAAACAATTTTCAAATTTTTCAAAAAATTCCTATAATTTCTGAACGAAGCGACCGGTTTTTTTAAATTATTTTCCCCAGCTGCTCTGATGATGACCTACTCTTTCACCCAGTTCCCGCTTGACGTTGAATTACGGGACACCTTGTATATTCACCTTAAAAAAAAAACTGTAGCGCTTACGAAAGTGTAGGTTGTAAAAGTTGTGTTTTGTTCGTGCCTTCCAGTCGGCGTGGGTGCGGGCGTCGGCGTGGCGACCGCGACGGGGCAGCCCCTGCTTGCGCCGGCGCCGATGCAGCAGTTCGTACCCTACCCGCACCCCGCGCCGCCGCAACCAGCGCTGCAGTATCAGCACATGGTGAGTCTAGAGTCTAGCACAACGGTGAGTCTAGAGTCTAGCTAGCACAATGGTGAGTCTAGAGTCTAGGCGCCGCCGCAATTTGTATATTGTCCTTTTACCATAAACAAGCGCTGCAGTATCAGCACATGGTGAGTCTAGAGTCTAGCACATGGTGAGTCTAGAGTCTAGCACATGGTGAGTCTAGAGTCTAGAACATGGTGAGTCTAGAGTCTAGAACATGGTGAGTCTAGGGTCTAGCACATGGTGAGTCTAGAGTCTAGAACATGGTGAGTCTAGAGTCAAGCACATGGTGAGTCTAGAGTCTATAACATGGTGAGTCTAGAGTCTAGCACATGGTGAGTCTAGAGTCTAGAACATGGTGAGTCTAGAGTCAAGCACATGGTGAGTCTAGAGTCTATAACATGGTGAGTCTAGAGTCTAGCACATGGTGAGTCTAGTCCAGTCGGTGTGGGTGCGGGCGTCGGCGTGGCGACCGCGACGGGGCAGCCCCTGCTTGCGCCGGCGCCGATGCAGCAGTTCGTACCCTACCCGCACCCCGCGCCGCCGCAACCAGCGCTGCAATATCAGCACATGGTGAGTCTAGAGTCTAGCACAACGGTGAGTCTAGAGTCTAGCTAGCACAATGGTGAGTCTAGAGTCTAGGCGCCGCCGCAATTTGTATATTGTCCTTTTACCATAAACAAGCGCTGCAGTATCAGCACATGGTGAGTCTAGAGTCTAGCACATGGTGAGTCTAGAGTCTAGCACATGGTGAGTCTAGAGTCTAGCACATGGTGAGTCTAGAGTCTAGCACATGGTGAGTCTAGAGTCTAGCACATGGTGAGTCTAGAGTCTAGAACATGGTGAGTCTAGAGTCTAGAACATGGTGAGTCTAGGGTCTAGCACATGGTGAGTCTAGAGTCTAGAACATGGTGAGTCTAGAGTCAAGCACATGGTGAGTCTAGAGTCTAGAACATGGTGAGTCTAGAGTCTAGCGCATGGTGAGTCTAGTCCAGTCGGTGTGGGTGCAGGCGTCGGCGTGGCGACCGCGACGGGGCAGCCCCTGCTTGCGCCGGCGCCGATGCAGCAGTTCGTACCCTACCCGCACCCCGCGCCGCCGCAACCAGCGCTGCAATATCAGCACATGGTGAGTCTAGAGTCTAGCACATGGTGAGTCTAGAGTCTAGCTAGCACAATGGTGAGTCTAGAGTCTGGGCGCCGCCGCAATTTGTATATTGTCCTTTTACCATAAACAAGCGCTGCAGTATCAGCACATGGTGAGTCTAGAGTCTAGCACATGGTGAGTCTAGAGTCTAGCACATGGTGAGTCTAGAGTCTAGAACATGGTGAGTCTAGAGTCTAGAACATGGTGAGTCTAGGGTCTAGAACATGGTGAGTCTAGAGTCTAGAACATGGTGAGTCTAGAGTCTAGAACATGGTGAGTCTAGGGTCTAGAACATGGTGAGTCTAGAGTCTAGCACATGGTGAGTCTAGAGTCTAGCACATGGTGAGTCTAGAGTCTAACACATGGTGAGTCTAGAGTCTAGCACATGGTGAGTCTAGTCCAGTAGGTATGGGTGCGGGCGTCGGCGTGGCGACCGCGACGGGGCAGCCCCTGCTTGCGCCGGCGCCGATGCAGCAGTTCGTACCCTACCCGCACCCCGCGCCGCCGCAACCAGCGCTGCAATATCAGCACATGGTGAGTCTAGAGTCTAGCACATGGTGAGTCTAGTCCAGTCGGTGTGGGTGCGGGCGTCGGCGTGGCGACCGCGACGGGGCAGCCCCTGCTTGCGCCGGCGCCGATGCAGCAGTTCGTACCCTACCCGCACCCCGCGCCGCCGCAACCAGCGCTGCAATATCAGCACATGGTGAGTCTAGAGTCTAGCACATGGTGAGTCTAGAGTCTAGCTAGCACAATGGTGAGTCTAGAGTCTAGGCGCCGCCGCAATTTGTATATTGTCCTTTTACCATAAACAAGCGCTGCAGTATCAGCACATGGTGAGTCTAGAGTCTAGCACATGGTGAGTCTAGAGTCTAGCACATGGTGAGTCTAGAGTCTAGCACATGGTGAGTCTAGAGTCTAGAACATGGTGAGTCTAGAACATGGTGAGTCTAGGGTCTAGCACATGGTGAGTCTAGAGTCTAGAACATGGTGAGTCTAGAGTCAAGCACATGGTGAGTCTAGAGTCTATAACATGGTGAGTCTAGAGTCTAGCACATGGTGAGTCTAGTCCAGTCGGTGTGGGTGCGGGCGTCGGCGTGGCGACCGCGACGGGGCAGCCCCTGCTTGCGCCGGCGCCGATGCAGCAGTTCGTACCCTACCCGCACCCCGCGCCGCCGCAACCAGCGCTGCAATATCAGCACATGGTGAGTCTAGAGTCTAGCACATGGTGAGTCTAGAGTCTAGCTAGCACAATGGTGAGTCTAGAGTCTAGGCGCCGCCGCAATTTGTATATTGTCCTTTTACCATAAACAAGCGCTGCAGTATCAGCACATGGTGAGTCTAGAGTCTAGCACATGGTGAGTCTAGAGTCTAGCACATGGTGAGTCTAGAGTCTAGAACATGGTGAGTCTAGAGTCTAGAACATGGTGAGTCTAGAGTCTAGCACATGGTGAGTCTAGAGTCTAGAACATGGTGAGTCTAGAGTCTAGAACATGGTGAGTCTAGAGTCTAGAACATGGTGAGTCAAGAGTCTAGCACATGGTGAGTCTAGTCCAGTCGGTGTGGATGCGGGACCGCGACGGGGCAGCCCCTGCTTGCGCCGGCGCCGATGCAGCAGTTCGTACCCTACCCGCACCCCGCGCCGCCGCAACCAGCGCTGCAATATCAGCACATGGTGAGTCTAGAGTCTAGCACAACGGTGAGTCTAGAGTCTAGCACATGGTGAGTCTAGAGTCTAGAACATGGTGAGTCTAGAGTCAAGCACATGGTGAGTCTAGAGTCTATAACATGGTGAGTCTAGAGTCTAGCACATGGTGAGTCTAGTCCAGTCGGTGTGGGTGCGGGCGTCGGCGTGGCGACCGCGACGGGGCAGCCCTTGCTTGCGCCGGCGCCGATGCAGCAGTTCGTACCCTACCCGCACCCCGCGCCGCCGCAACCAGCGCTGCAATATCAGCACATGGTGAGTCTAGAGTCTAGCACATGGTGAGTCTAGAGTCTAGCTAGCACAATGGTGAGTCTAGAGTCTAGGCGCCGCCGCAATTTGTATATTGTCCTTTTACCATAAACAAGCGCTGCAGTATCAGCACATGGTGAGTCTAGAGTCTAGCACATGGTGAGTCTAGAGTCTAGCACATGGTGAGTCTAGAGTCTAGAACATGGTGAGTCTAGAGTCTAGAACATGGTGAGTCTAGGGTCTAGAACATGGTGAGTCTAGAGTCTAGAACATGGTGAGTCTAGAGTCTAGAACATGGTGAGTCTAGGGTCTAGAACATGGTGAGTCTAGAGTCTAGCACATGGTGAGTCTAGAGTCTAGCACATGGTGAGTCTAGAGTCTAACACATGGTGAGTCTAGAGTCTAGCACATGGTGAGTCTAGTCCAGTAGGTATGGGTGCGGGCGTCGGCGTGGCGACCGCGACGGGGCAGCCCCTGCTTGCGCCGGCGCCGATGCAGCAGTTCGTACCCTACCCGCACCCCGCGCCGCCGCAACCAGCGCTGCAATATCAGCACATGGTGAGTCTAGAGTCTAGCACAACGGTGAGTCTAGAGTCTAGCACATGGTGAGTCTAGAGTCTAGAACATGGTGAGTCTAGAGTCAAGCACATGGTGAGTCTAGAGTCTATAACATGGTGAGTCTAGAGTCTAGCACATGGTGAGTCTAGTCCAGTCGGTGTGGGTGCGGGCGTCGGCGTGGCGACCGCGACGGGGCAGCCCTTGCTTGCGCCGGCGCCGATGCAGCAGTTCGTACCCTACCCGCACCCCGCGCCGCCGCAACCAGCGCTGCAATATCAGCACATGGTGAGTCTAGAGTCTAGCACATGGTGAGTCTAGAGTCTAGCTAGCACAATGGTGAGTCTAGAGTCTAGGCGCCGCCGCAATTTGTATATTGTCCTTTTACCATAAACAAGCGCTGCAGTATCAGCACATGGTGAGTCTAGAGTCTAGCACATGGTGAGTCTAGAGTCTAGCACATGGTGAGTCTAGAGTCTAGAACATGGTGAGTCTAGAGTCTAGAACATGGTGAGTCTAGGGTCTAGAACATGGTGAGTCTAGAGTCTAGAACATGGTGAGTCTAGAGTCTAGAACATGGTGAGTCTAGGGTCTAGAACATGGTGAGTCTAGAGTCTAGCACATGGTGAGTCTAGAGTCTAGCACATGGTGAGTCTAGAGTCTAACACATGGTGAGTCTAGAGTCTAGCACATGGTGAGTCTAGTCCAGTAGGTATGGGTGCGGGCGTCGGCGTGGCGACCGCGACGGGGCAGCCCCTGCTTGCGCCGGCGCCGATGCAGCAGTTCGTACCCTACCCGCACCCCGCGCCGCCGCAACCAGCGCTGCAATATCAGCACATGGTGAGTCTAGAGTCTAGCACATGGTGAGTCTAGAGTCTAGAACATGGTGAGTCTAGAGTCAAGCACATGGTGAGTCTAGAGTCTATAACATGGTGAGTCTAGAGTCTAGCACATGGTGAGTCTAGAGTCTAACACATGGTGAGTCTAGAGTCTAGCACATGGTGAGTCTAGTCCAGTCGGTGTGGGTGCAGGCGTCGGCGTGGCGACCGCGACGGGGCAGCCCCTGCTTGCGCCGGCGCCGATGCAGCAGTTCGTACCCTACCCGCACCCCGCGCCGCCGCAACCAGCGCTGCAATATCAGCACATGGTGAGTCTAGAGTCTAGCACATGGTGAGTCTAGAGTCTAGCTAGCACAATGGTGAGTCTAGAGTCTAGGCGCCGCCGCAATTTGTATATTGTCCTTTTACCATAAACAAGCGCTGCAGTATCAGCACATGGTGAGTCTAGAGTCTAGCACATGGTGAGTCTAGAGTCTAGCACATGGTGAGTCTAGAGTCTAGAACATGGTGAGTCTAGAGTCTAGAACATGGTGAGTCTAGGGTCTAGAACATGGTGAGTCTAGAGTCTAGAACATGGTGAGTCTAGAGTCTAGAACATGGTGAGTCTAGGGTCTAGAACATGGTGAGTCTAGAGTCTAGCACATGGTGAGTCTAGAGTCTAGCACATGGTGAGTCTAGAGTCTAACACATGGTGAGTCTAGAGTCTAGCACATGGTGAGTCTAGTCCAGTAGGTATGGGTGCGGGCGTCGGCGTGGCGACCGCGACGGGGCAGCCCCTGCTTGCGCCGGCGCCGATGCAGCAGTTCGTACCCTACCCGCACCCCGCGCCGCCGCAACCAGCGCTGCAATATCAGCACATGGTGAGTCTAGAGTCTAGCACATGGTGAGTCTATAGTCTAGCTAGCACAATGGTGAGTCTAGAGTCTAGGCGCCGCCGCAATTTGTATATTGTCCTTTTACCATAAACAAGCGCTGCAGTATCAGCACATGGTGAGTCTAGAGTCTAGCACATGGTGAGTCTAGAGTCTAGCACATGGTGAGTCTAGAGTCTAGAACATGGTGAGTCTAGAGTCTAGAACATGGTGAGTCTAGGGTCTAGAACATGGTGAGTCTAGAGTCTAGAACATGGTGAGTCTAGAGTCTAGAACATGGTGAGTCTAGGGTCTAGAACATGGTGAGTCTAGAGTCTAGCACATGGTGAGTCTAGAGTCTAGCACATGGTGAGTCTAGAGTCTAACACATGGTGAGTCTAGAGTCTAGCACATGGTGAGTCTAGTCCAGTAGGTATGGGTGCGGGCGTCGGCGTGGCGACCGCGACGGGGCAGCCCCTGCTTGCGCCGGCGCCGATGCAGCAGTTCGTACCCTACCCGCACCCCGCGCCGCCGCAACCAGCGCTGCAATATCAGCACATGGTGAGTCTAGAGTCTAGCACATGGTGAGTCTATAGTCTAGCTAGCACAATGGTGAGTCTAGAGTCTAGGCGCCGCCGCAATTTGTATATTGTCCTTTTACCATAAACAAGCGCTGCAGTATCAGCACATGGTGAGTCTAGAGTCTAGCACATGGTGAGTCTAGAGTCTAGCACATGGTGAGTCTAGAGTCTAGAACATGGTGAGTCTAGAGTCTAGAACATGGTGAGTCTAGGGTCTAGAACATGGTGAGTCTAGAGTCTAGAACATGGTGAGTCTAGAGTCTAGAACATGGTGAGTCTAGGGTCTAGAACATGGTGAGTCTAGAGTCTAGCACATGGTGAGTCTAGAGTCTAGCACATGGTGAGTCTAGAGTCTAACACATGGTGAGTCTAGAGTCTAGCACATGGTGAGTCTAGTCCAGTAGGTATGGGTGCGGGCGTCGGCGTGGCGACCGCGACGGGGCAGCCCCTGCTTGCGCCGGCGCCGATGCAGCAGTTCGTACCCTACCCGCACCCCGCGCCGCCGCAACCAGCGCTGCAATATCAGCACATGGTGAGTCTAGAGTCTAGCACATGGTGAGTCTAGTCCAGTCGGTGTGGGTGCGGGCGTCGGCGTGGCGACCGCGACGGGGCAGCCCCTGCTTGCGCCGGCGCCGATGCAGCAGTTCGTACCCTACCCGCACCCCGCGCCGCCGCAACCAGCGCTGCAATATCAGCACATGGTGAGTCTAGAGTCTAGCACATGGTGAGTCTAGTCCAGTCAGTGTGTGTGCGGGCGTCGGCGTGGCGACCGCGACGGGGCAGCCCCTGCTTGCGCCGGCGCCGATGCAGCAGTTCGTACCCTACCCGCACCCCGCGCCGCCGCAACCAGCGCTGCAATATCAGCACATGGTGAGTCTAGAGTCTAGCACATGGTGAGTCTAGAGTCTAGCTAGCACAATGGTGAGTCTAGAGTCTAGGCGCCGCCGCAATTTGTATATTGTCCTTTTACCATAAACAAGCGCTGCAGTATCAGCACATGGTGAGTCTAGAGTCTAGCACATGGTGAGTCTAGAGTCTAGCACATGGTGAGTCTAGAGTCTAGAACATGGTGAGTCTAGAGTCTAGAACATGGTGAGTCTAGGGTCTAGAACATGGTGAGTCTAGAGTCTAGAACATGGTGAGTCTAGAGTCTAGAACATGGTGAGTCTAGGGTCTAGAACATGGTGAGTCTAGAGTCTAGCACATGGTGAGTCTAGAGTCTAGCACATGGTGAGTCTAGAGTCTAACACATGGTGAGTCTAGAGTCTAGCACATGGTGAGTCTAGTCCAGTAGGTATGGGTGCGGGCGTCGGCGTGGCGACCGCGACGGGGCAGCCCCTGCTTGCGCCGGCGCCGATGCAGCAGTTCGTACCCTACCCGCACCCCGCGCCGCCGCAACCAGCGCTGCAATATCAGCACATGGTAAGTCTACACTTTACTGACACAATGAGATATAATCCGCACGGGATCAGAATGGGATAATACCTTTTGGAACTGAACCGAAAATGTCTCGAGTAGCGTCGGTAAAAAATTTCTACGTTCTACGTCCTATCATAGGGTTATGAAATCGAAAATACACAAAAATGTTTAATGGTTGTAATCTAAAAGGATTAAATGCTATTGCATTAATTGGGTAGGCAAAGTTTTTTGTTCGAAAGTCCGTTATTGGCTTAAACTTATCTTTAGACAATATTAAGAAACTAATTTCATTTTTTTTTATTTTGGTCCAGTAGTTTTGTTTTTATGCGCTAAAATGTTATGTTCCTATGACCGCCAACAGTATGCAGACCGTCGCGTGACGTCATAAAACCGTATCTTTGAAACGTTGTAAAATCCAAACTACTGAACCAAAATAAAAAATATTGAAATTAGTTTCTCAATATTGTCTAAAGATAAGATTAAGCCAATAACGGACTTTCGAACAAAAAACTTTGCCTTCCCAATTGAATAAAACGTGTTAAAACTCGAGCAGACACCCACGCGCATAGAAAAAACAAGTTAGTTCCGACGCAAGTTTGCAATAGACAACTAGAGTTTGTCGAAATGCTGACGCTACAGCTGACAGGCGGACCGCGAGCGTCTCAGTTCCAAAAGGTATTATCCCATTCTGATCCCGCGCGGATTATATCTAACGAGGTAAACAGGCGCTTCGACGCCATTAACCTTTAGAACCTTAAGGCGGACTTGCGTCAGTCAGGGTCAGCCAACTAACTCGGAGTTAATTTGACATTTCCATACAATTATTATTGACGTTAATTCAGAGTTAACCGGCTAACCCTGGTTGATGCAAGTCGACCTTAGAAGCTTAGGGAAGCCCGGGCGTATTTTTTGTTTGGTGCCTGGGACGACGTACAGAAGGCCACAGCGATTGGTTGCTGGTCTAAAATAATCTTGCGAAGAACAGTCTTAGGGTTCTTAGGGCCTTTGTCCAAATACAATATTATGTTCTATTATGTTAGGATAGTTCCAAACAGTGCTACGTACAAGATGTTTGTTTTCAAGCTCTGGTTGGTTAGGTCAGTTCCAAACAGTGTTAAGTTCAAGGGGTTTTCAAGATCTGTTAGGTTAGTTCCAAACAGTGCTAAGTTCAAGGGGTTCTCAAGATCTGTTAGGATAGTTCCAAACAGCGCTACGTTCAAGGTGTTTATTTTCTAGCTCTGTTAGGTTAGTTCCAAACAGTGCTAAGTTCAAGATGTTTTCAAGATCTGTTAAGTTAGTTCCAAACAGCGCTACTTTCAAGGTGTTTATTTTCAAGCTCTGTTAGGTTAGGTCCAAACAGTGCTAAGTTCAAGGAGTTTTCAAGATCTGTTAAGTTACTTCCAAATAGTGCTACGTTCAAGGCGTTTTCAAGATCGGTTAGGTCAGTTCCAAGCAGTGCTAAGTTCAAGGTGTTTTCGTTAGTTCTAAATAGTGCTACGTTTAAAGTGTTTTCAAGATCTGTTAGGTACACACGACAGCACGTCAGAGTGTACATTATTGTTGTAAAGTCGCCCGTAACGCAACCGAGCTAGCGTGCTAGCGTGTAAAGGTCGACGTGCTGTCGTGTGTACGTTCCAAACAGTGGTACAGTCGGCCACAGTCTCAGATACCCCTTTTTGTTCGATTGGCGCCCTTATGCCGCGCGCGATAAGTGCTGCCATGGGGTATCTGAGATTGTGGCCGACCGTACGTTCAAGGTGTTTATACTACAGGGTGCACTCTAAGTCGATAGCGGAACTTTAAGTGGGCTATCTACTGATCAATACAAACAACTTGAACTAGGTGGCGAAAAAAATGGAGTGAATTAAAATATCAGCTGTTCCATACAAAAGGTCGACTCAGTACTGCGCCAAATGTATGAAACATCTGACGTTCAAGGTGTTAAGGCGCGGTGCATAGTGAATAGCCCGCGCGCCAAGAAAAATGCACAAAATCGAGTCCTGTATCAAATACAAAAAACAAATCGAAAATTTTCACATATCAAACCCTAGAATTAGGTGAGACCTATCTAACACAGCCAGTTTTGTGTTGAGATTCGTAAAGGTTTTGAAGATATTTTTGATGAAAAAAAATAGGCGGCGCACTTTTTTTCAAGCAAAATATCTTGCAATCTGTTATGGATATCAACACAAAGCTGGCTGTATTAGATAGGTCTCAACTAATTCTAGGGTTTGATATGTGAACATTTTCGTTTTTTTTAGTGTTTTTGATACAGGAATCGATTTTGTGCATTTTTCTTTGCGCGCGAGCTAATTCACTATGCCCAGCGCCTTAACGTGTCCTACATTTCCAGGTGCGGATGTACCACAGCGGGCAGATGGGCGGCGTCCCTCACGGCGAGGGGGTGTACGCGCCGGCCGCGCCCTCCCCCTCCACCGCGTCCCCCGGCCTCTACCCGCCCCCGCCCCCCTCGCCCGCGCACACGCCGCATCCCCACCCGCATCCCCACCCGCACCCGCACCCGCATCCGCACCACCACTACCAGCAGCCGCCCTTCCAGGTTAGTAACTTTAAAATTATGGTAGTAACTAGTGGCTCTTTCAGCTTTAAACCTCGCGAGTCTGTAGAGTCTGCGAAACGCAAAGTGGGCCTTCGAACTCGACCTTCGGCCTCGGCACACGGAGCTAAACCCACACGGAGCTCGGCCTTGCCTCGCAGATTTAGGTGTCTGACGGAAGCGTTTGGCCTTCGGCCTCACAAACTGACCTAAAAATGGCCAAATAAAAAAAAGGTTAAATTCCCAACACATAAAATAAAAAAATAAAAATTCCCAACCCATACAATTAGTTAAAATAAGCGTAATTTCTATAGAAGTTAATTTAATAGAAAATTGGTTTACATGGCCTTCGGCCTCACAAACTGACCTAAAAATGGCCAAATAAAAAAAAGGTTAAATTCCCAACCCATAAAATAAAAAAATATATAATTCCCAACCCATACAATTAGTTAAAATAAGCGTAATTTCTATAAAAGAGAATTTAATAGAAAATTGGTTTACATCTCGGCCGCCATATTGGACGTTTATTGAACGAGCGAGCGAAGCGAGCGAAGTTCTCTGAGTCTACTGGAACAATCCGGCGTTTGTATGTATGTATGTATGTATGTATGTATGAATGTTCGTTCGAAGATAACTTGAGTAAATTTAGTCGGATCGTCACGAAATTTGGTAGGCAGGTAAATAAGGTAAAAAGAATTTTTAAGTTCGAACATGAGCCGAATCGGTCGAGGGGTTGCTGAGATATGGCGTCGCGAGTTCAAAGTTCGGGGCGAACCACTAGTGATATTGTATGTTTCTGGTATCTCAGGTCCTTATCGGCTTTTTTCCGATATCTGTTTTCCACACGTGTAACAGCATCGTGTTCGTCCGCAGGTGCTCTGCCCGCTGATGGGTCCGGGCGGTGGGGCGGGTCACCACCACCACCACCATCACGTGACTTATCTGAACCACGCGCCGCCCACCGCCTCGCCGCCGCACCACCCGCACTCGCTGCAGGTATGTACTAGAATCTCTGACGCCGCTGATCTTCTGAGTAATAGATGTCAGGGAACACTAGCGGATTTAGGGGGGGCGGGGGGGCTAAAAGGGGCTTAAGCCCCCCCAAAAGCATCTGAGACCGTCTATAAAACAAAATTTTGTATTGTTTTTATCTTGAAAACCTACGCTCATTGTGTTTAATAACCTTCTTGTTGACTTTACACTGACATTTGTCAAACGTCAACATATTTTTATTTTTAAAAGCACGAATGAATGCAATGTACATAATGCCAGTGGTGACGTTATACACAAAACTTATAGAATTTTTAAATAATTAATAAAAATATATTTACATAAAAAAATAAGAAAATATTCAAATTAGTTTCTTATATTTGTCTATATTTTCGATTTATAGAATAAAAAATAGAATTTGACGATGCCCATTGCTATATGCTATGCTACTCTACGGAGCGGAGACCTGGACACTCACTCAAAATATGTCCAAACTCAAAGAAGCATTTGAGACGTGAGCGGACGTGGACTTAGGTTTTTGTCACCTAGAAATCTGGGGCTTTTTTGAGCTATATTCAAATATGGCGCGTTTCTTGATTGTTACATTATTTTTTATCTGTTTTTGTTTGCCATTGCCATTTTCTCAGTTTTTTTATTTGGTTTTGTTTGCCATTTTCCGCCGCTCATTGGGCCCCTTTCCTTTCGCAGCAGGTGGTGCTCCCTGGCGGTCACGGCGGACAACACAGCGGCCCGCACCCGTAACGGGCGCGGCTCCCCCCGTAACGGGCGCGGCTCCCCCCGTAACGGTCGTGGCCTCCCCGCGCTCCCCTCACGCTCCCGCCGTGCTACGCGGCCCCAGACGACGCGGCTGAGGTGACCTTTTGTGCGACGCTCTAGTAGGGTTTTTGATTATTTTTATTTATTTATTTAAAATGCGAAGCTGTCGGCTCCCTTGACAAAGGTTCTGGTTAAGAGGCACGCCAGCCCCTTGACTCGCGAATAAGACGAACAATAGATTAAAAAAAAAGTGTTTGTTGCCATTTTAGGTACAGTATACATATTTTGCTGACCCCCACACTAGGCATGGCCTGTCTCGTGGGGGAAGTAAAAACAGTTTTTCATAGATGAAACAATGGCTGCCTGGACAGATCTGTTCATCTTGAGAGCCAAAGAGAAGGCGTCCGCGACGCGAAAAGATGTCGACGTGAACTAGCAAACGCTAGGAGCGCCAGCCACACAGGTTTGATGTCACTGTCATACAAAATGTATAGAAGCGACGCGACGCAAAACAAGAGACGGGGCGCGGACGAAACAAAACGTCATGTCAAAGCAAAACCTCAAGTCGGCGCCGCGTCTTCGTCGCAAGTCTCTTCTGTGTGGCTAGCGCCTTACATGGCTGCCCTTCGCGACTGATAAACACTATCTTGCGGATGAACCTTTTTTTTCTAATGTGTCAAAGGTTATGATATCCCATCAAAAACAAGTCTATAAGTGACAAGTACTGTAGACTATAGCTTCCCGCAGAAAGAAGTTGTATCTCGCGGGCAAGCATAGACAGAAGTAGAGTCAACAGGTTCAGCGTTGTAGGAAGAACACCGGGTTTGTCCTAACAACTCTGAACCTGGCGGAAAACTACTGCTCCATAGAGTAAGGCCCCAAGCTTTTTGCAAAAAAAGACAGGCGCGCGAGTCAAAACTTTGCGAAAAATGCGAGGAAAAAGAACATCTTCATCTAGCGGCGACTTTTTTTTTAGAGTGCGAGTGCACCTAGTTTTATGCCAAGTCTACGCAAATAAACGCGTATAGGCACAGCTCAGTGTCAATGCCTAAAATCGCGTTGATTTGTGCGTGAATCGTGCGTGCTTCGGTCGCACAAATTAGCTGTGTGTGCCACCGCTCCGCGGACCGCTCGCGCTAGTTTATGAATATTGGCGTGGTACAATTATGTTGGTTCACTTATTTTTCCCTTCCCGTGAGAATATGACGTCATACGTTTATGGCCCTCATAATAAACATGATGAAAAAAATACTTTGAATTAAAATATGACAATGTGCTTCAAAGATGGCTAAACAAAATCGAATTAGTCCTCAATTTGACATCTTATCAATACAGATATTTAAATTTTCAATATGGCCGCCAATGATAGTTTATTTTAGTTATTAGAGCAAACACAAAGAGGTCACATAAAGGAAGCTAGCTTAGTCTAAGTATCAATATAGTATTTTTAATAATGTGCACTGGCACCATACTTTGTCCATATGTTTGTGATCAATCGAGAGAGAAAACTAAAACAATTTTCATCTCGATTGAAGTCGAAAATAGACCCTCGAGTCTTAGAAAAAAAAACATACCAATTATGCCTTATTAGTTTTGTTGCATATGGCAATAAATCTGCAATAATTATTGTTTCTCCCTACTTTAGAGTGTTGCCAGTGTACAAGAAGAACTAAGCTATAATTTTGGATTTTTAAATAATAAAAAATATTTCGCCTAGCACGGCGGGTTATAAAAAGGTTTTTCAAAGTATACACGCTGATTTTTATAGTGCCTTTACAGCGAAGAGGAATTTGTTCTACTTGTGATTCTGTGTTTTTATTCTGTCAATTTACGAAATAATTTTGGTTCCAGTCGCTTAAATCGATGATACCAAATAAATGATTTTCGTTACGCGAATTCAGTAATTTTTCAGCATAAAAGTTTTTCAGCATTACGAGTGGAACCGTCCTTTGGTTGAAAAGCCGCTTAAATATCATGGCGTGTAATATTATTAATTATTATTACAGATATAGATAGAGATATAACTTGTTTTTTTTTGTTTGTTTTTAAGTGTAAGATTGTGTGATGAGGAGGTGAACCGTGGTGATGTTGTATAGTCTATTCTTGACAACGAATGCTTTGAGAATAGATCCACATGTAATTTAGGTAGATAATTCTTCTCTTGTAACGGGTCTTATTTTACCGTTTTTATTTGTAAGAGGTATTGCTACAAACAACTTTTAATAGAGTCGAAAAACTTTCAGTTATCGAATATAATTCTTGCTGGCGAGGATACAAAGTCTTTGAACGCTTCCAAGTGAAGAGTATATTTATTGAACGTTTTAAATCTGATCTTCCTCCGAGATTCGAGGCATATTTAATCATTAAATTTTATTATTTTAACTGGTATGTCGGACGTACCATTTCAATTTCAATAATTTTAATACCCAGCTGTGTTGGTTAGTCAATATCTCTTACCAATAAGCAGTACGTCAGTTTCACCATAGACAACTGCAAATAAGTGGTATATCACCCTCCCTATGTATTTATTTATCAATTTGCTTAAAGTTAGACCGCCCACCCCCGTCTCTAAATTATTTAACGTGTCCAAAACACACTATTCCGGTAGCCGATTTGTGTTTTGTTGAAAGGAAGAAATCAAAGATATTGTGTGCCGGGGGTGTTGGTATTTCTTTATGATATACAGGGTAATTTTTAAATAGCTTTATTCCTGAAACACGTCAAGTTCTAAAGGTGATTTCCAACAATGTTTTTTATACCACTTTGGTGAAAGCGCAAGTTAATTTTCCGTACAAAAAATATAATATTTGTTTGCAAAATTTGCGACGGGGATTATTAAGTAGGAGCGGAAGATGCTGGAAAGGTGATAGTGGAGGGGCACGAAAGCGCGCCGCGCAGGCGTGGTTCAAATGAAAAGAATAAGAAACGTTAAATAAAAAAAAAGTATCGAGCTATTCGAAAAGTCGTAGAAAAAAAGTTTTTGGACATCACATTTAGAAGTGGACGTGTTTCAGGAACAGAGCTATTTAAATATTGCCCTGTATACATAGTATGTTTCTTTTATTTCTGTTTCTTGTCGTATATTTAAACTTGAATGATTGGGTTTTGCGTGCTTTTAGTGAATTTTATTGTCGCCCTTCTAGGATACACTAGTAATTTGTGTTTACCTTTTCGTTAATTTAATTTTTTTAGATCCGTTGTTCCAACTTTATTCGTTGACAACACGTCATACAGTTGCCCGGTTTCCAAAGGCTAACGCAACTAATTTCGTCATATTTTTATGATTACGATCGGCAATCTTTTGAAATTAAATGTCTAGGAAACTTGCCGCGTTAGGAACATTCTAAATAAAGCTTGTTTTTTTTTTTTGGGCACATATAACGTGAAAATGTGTAGCTCTAAAGCTCCTCTTTAGTTTATAATAGGTAACTTTTGTAACTTCACACTGCCTATAGACATACCTATGTGTTGTGATCGCTAAGTTTGCGGGTAGATGCGTCAAAGTCCGGTGCGGTAGGTAGGATTGACAATAAAAAAATAATTATTTATTTAAGCGCTTTTTTAATTTGTTTTTATTCAGCTGGTCAAGAAACAGCTGGAAAGACGCTTCAGGTCACCAGCAATAGAAGTGGCTGATGAAGTGACTTACTGGCCAAGTGCTTAAATTGGTTCGAAACGGATCGTAAATTAAAAAAAATACATTGAAAGTTAAATGCTAAACACTTTCTCCCTGTTTCTTTCTATTATTATCTTTATGGAGTCAGCCATCATTCTAGTATCTAATTAGACGACCTTTAATTAAGCACACTAACCGGCTGGCTGAATCAAGACAATGTAGCAAGCGCTTTACAAAAAATATATTACGCGTAGGACCATTAGATCTCTTGTGCTCAAAATGTTGTGTTTTTCTACACTTAAATATGCGTCCCACAAGTTCCAACATGATGACTTTAACGAAAGGAGGCTGAACTAAAGATCTGCTGAGCATCAGAAAAAAAAAACAAGACCTAACAAGTGAAAACACGGTTTGTTACAAGTGAAAACACGGTTTGTTTCCAATTTGGGTGTAGGAAAACACAAATATTTATTATAGCATAAAACCATCTTTAAACAGCCTTCTCAATCACGGTAATTTAACAAAGCAAATGACGTGAAAAGAGCCATCAAATCACGAAAAATATTTGAATCGAAATGAAAAATTATCAAAAACAACCAAGAATCCAACTGAAAACATCAGAGTTTAGCTATAGGCCTCCGTATCAGGTATACCGGTTGAGGAACATATTTTTAAACAATGATGTTGATAATATCCTTTTATCCCTTATCAGGGACGAATGGATTTTTTGCGGTCTTTGGCCTCTAGCTCCTTCAAGCCATTTTTAGAACAACAAAATATCCTAATACTGCTGGGCATTGCTCAACAAGTTAGGTAAGGTTTTTTTTTAAAGATGGTTCTCTTTATTTATTTTTTCTGTCACTTACACTATTTTGCACAACTATCTAATATAATTTTAGATTTTATTCGATAGATTGTAGCTATTCGAATCCGTATGCGGTGAAAATCGATGGTACTGTCACATGTCGATAAACGTTTATCGATAAAACAGTAGATAATGTATGGGCATGTGACGGCACATTTGAACATTTTAACAATTTTCGTGCCTAATCACAATTCAGTATCGGTTCAATTAACATTTTTATAGAGGTTACATATACCACGTGTACCAAAAGGACCTAACACTGTTTACAGGTTGTACAGATCCAAGGGATGTCGTCAATTTAGAAATTAACGTTTTTAGAACCTCAGTTTTAAAGTTGATCTTACTTTGATGCTGGAAAATGGAGTGGTCCGAAATTTTGCACCCCCTTTTATGTGTAGTCGTCCAGATACATCATATTATGTTATTATTATTGTTAAAGCATCGTAGAAGTCAAAAGAAATCCATTAATATTTTTGAAATACTTCTCGTCACAATGCTTACGTTCGTTTCATTCATTATTATCGGTATGGTATACCGTGTAAACATAAAAAAACAACAAACCGTGGCACATAAAAAAATACATTCCGTAAGCTTGTAAATAGAGTGACGACCTTTTGTGACACCTTGTATATATGAGTTATTATGTATTATATGTAGGATAATTATATATTATATATAGGATATTTATAAATATAAACATGGGATCAAGGGGAGCCTAGTCCATGACCTCCGCGCGGTGCTCCCTGGGTAGCGCCAAATGTGGACAAGTGACATTCACATTGTAATGTATCTTTTGGTTTTCTCTTTTATTTATTTACTATGTATACAGGGTGTTTCAGGAAGGTTCTGTGCCACAGAAAAGGGTCGCTTAACTCAACAATTCAAGCAACTTTTTACTGTGGGGTCAAGTGCGAAATATCGAAAAAATATCAGCACTTGGTCCCGTAGTAAAAGTACCTTGTATTGGTGAGTAAAGCGACCCCTTTCAGTGTCCCAGGACCATTCTGAAACCCCTTGTATATTTATCTCTAATGTGTATATAATATTGCAAGGCCGAATGGGTGGACACTGCCATTATCATTTTAGGAACGCGGTTGATTTCTGTCTGTAGGAAAATAAGGTAGGAGTCGATTTCATGGCTTGACTTCTTTGGATCGTTATTTATAAAAAATCAAAACCCGGTTATTTATGTTTTCCATTCAAACGACGCATACAAAAATAATGGTAATGTAATTATAGTTTATGGCGTTTATTATATTGTAATGTAACGATATCATACAAGAAATCGGTTACATAGGTTTCAAAGTATGTTAGATATAAAGCGAGTATATAGCCGTATAAATATATTTAATAGTTATGCAGATGACATAAATCCAAACCAACCCTAAATTATTTACATTTTGAAATTGCCACAGATTGCAAAAGATAACCCTTCGCATATTGTAAATTTGCCGACTCAAGTCCATTCATGTATGAAAACTAGCTTGTAAGTAGATGTAAATATGTACATAGATTGTAATTAAACACGGGTAATATCCGTTGATACCGGGAATAGCCGGGTAACCAGGAAGTAACCCGAAATATGGCTTCAGTTTCTATGATTTGTGATGTAAAAAATTGGCGAAATGAGTTTTGGTTTCGAATAATATTTAAACATTGATAAAAAAAAAATCACAAAAAAAGCAAAGTGGCCTATTTGGACCCTCACCATGTTCGTGACGATTTAAAAAAAGTACTAGCGATTGAAGCTTCGAGAACGTGGTGCGGGTCTTTGTTTTATTTTCATGGATTCGTTTTTTATTCAGTTATTTTTTATGCGCGTGCGTCTACCGCGGGGCTTCTGTTGCGAGAAAGAGATGAGAGTAAATTTTATGAGCGTGTGTTGTTTGTTGTTACGCCATATTATAATGATCATAATTATTATAATTATATGAAAAAATAGTGCTGGTATCGACATCGATACTTTTTAATAGCGTCACAACACTATTATTGTGATGCATTTTGTTTTTTTGTCTTGTAGTAACTTCTCCTTTTTCGGATTATTGTGAATCTTTTTCTGGAGTTTATTTTGAAAGTTGAAGGAGATTATAAATACTTGATTTCTTATGTAAAGTTTATAACAACAAGTTTTACGAGCCTATTTATTAATATAAAAACTTGCGTTAAACTGTTTGAATTCGCTTTCTATTTGCTATTTTATATTTATAGATAAGTTCGGTTGACTTGAAAAAAAAAAAACTACGAATATGAAGTTCCTTTCAACAAATATGTTTGTATCTTGGGTTGTGGTAAAAAAAATATATTTAAAAGAAATACCGCAATAAAACTTGTTCTAAAAATAAACAAAAATACCTAATAAAAACTAATTTCTCATGTAGGTATATTTTGGAATTAGTGTATAATTTGGGAATTATAGAATAACAAATATATAAATCAATAAGGCTCAATTACCTGTTACCTCGTACAAAATCCATGTGTGAAATTTTTTGTCCGTATTCATAAGCATGAATAATTTGTAAACATAACACAAGTAATTCAACGATTCCGAATAGTCCTTGTGCCTTTTCAATCATTTATCATAAAAAAATACAAAACCACTATTATTTTCAGTTTGTAAAGGTGAGATATTGATAAACCAATGAGGTTTTTCAATCACGTTAAATACGCAAGCAATAACGACTTAAAATCCCTTGACTTTATAGTTCTAGGTCGAACAGCTTAAAAATTCAGTTTTCCGATATACCTTACCCTATACATAGATTTAAATACTATATTTTGGGTAGAATGTTGTCTGCTTTATTGACGTATCAGACAAGGTTCGATACATGATTACACATGTTTGTATGAAACACGTTTGAAACTACCGCGCGATGGTATATATTTGTATACAATATGTATAATAGAATATATGAATTGCCTTATTCGTGTGTTTTGAGCCGTTGAGCGGATGTATGTATTTGTGAACAAAAATCCCAGCAAAAAAAGTAATAACACAGATTTTACATCGACTTGTGACGAAAAAGAATTCTATCAATACGGGGCTTCATAATTCGACTTCATAATATTTAATATTGTGAATAATTGTGATGTTTGTTAACCATATTGGTTGAGCTTTGTATAAATAATACAAATGATGAATACTAAGTTGCATTGAATTGAGATGGGTTGCTTTAAATCCAAAGATATGAACGAAAGCTTGTACCAATATGGGATTTCTAAGGTAGCGACAGATATCAACGCAAATCTTTCAACTTCAGTGAAGAAGACTTACCAACGTTACAAGACACAAGTCCCACTTTAAAAAAAAACTTAAGTTTTCTCATTCGAGTCGAAAGACTTGTCTACGGGGTGAACTCTAAGTCGATAGCGGAATTTGATCACTATAAACAACTTGTACCAGGTGGTGACAAAATCGACTTAGAGTGCACCCTGTAGATCTGCCAGTGCCTGAACAAGAAAATTACTAGCATTATGTATGTAAAGACTGAGGTACAATTGTGAATGGCAAGAGCTAAGGTTAGTCTGTGAATAGTGTACTATAATGCGTTGGATTTTTATACGGAATGATGTTTAAAATCGGAGCCTAAGAACTCAATTTCTTAGATTGTAATTTATAATATCGATATGCGCCGAGCATATTTAATTGATGCTTGAAATATGATTTTTATATCGGCACTAAGTGAATGTTGATGTGAATCGATCGATTCTGTACAGAATCTATCGACTGTGGCATGAAACTCTATTGTGAGTTTGGTATTGCTGTACCTACAGTAACGATGCGTAAGCGAACGGTCTGTGCCAAATTGATTATGGCATTGTTCTATGACTCTTTGTTCATTTTTGTTGGGACATTATAACATCTTGTGTCTTGGAATATTTTTCAATAAAAAAAGTTAAAAAATGTGTTTTGAACACAACACTCGAGTCTTTTATTCAGCTATTTTCTTCCCATAAAATGTATTTTGCTTCCGACACACTTTACGTGTGGAATAAAGAGTTATCTTCTATCGAAACAGTTCACCTATTCTCTGAAAAAATCCACTCACGCGTCAACAGTCTAAACCGGTTTATCTGCTGGAAAATATTGCAATAATTATTATCAACAAAGATTGAACAATCTTTTTTGACATTAATAATGGGAATATTTTCGATGCTTCGTTTAGAGATTACAGGGGCTGATTAATGATCCCCTATTTTGATTAAAAACTCCTCAGCAAAATACACCTTTCGAGTCCATTCACCCAAAAGACTTATACCTACAAACACATACAAATCATATAAGTATTTATTAAGACCATTTGTACAACTCAGGGCTTAACTCTAAACTAGCTACTTTCAGCCCAATCCGGGTACCGGTTGATGTCGGTCCAAATGGCCTTAGACCACACGGTCACCGTGAACCATGTGACCACTACCGCTATGACGGACGGACCCACTCCTGCGCACATCTGGGGGGAAAAGCTTTAGTCAATTATGTGTCTTATTTCATGATATTGCCTTTGATGAAATACAAAACGGCTCGTCTATTCTCTGAAAAAATCCACTCATGCGTCAACAGTCTAAACCGGTTTATCTGCGGGAAAATAGCAGTTACTGTTTTTTTTTTATTTATGGGATTTTTTACGGTGCTTATTTTAGAGCTCTGCTGCCGGCATCTATTATTGCACTAATCTAAATTAAAAACCGATTTGCTACTGTCAGATAAAGCCTTTGTCAGATAAATCGTGTAGGCAGCGCTGGAATGGTAGAAATGCACACTTTTTAGGGCTAGGCCCTATTGGTGCGTTGCGTCGTCGCTGCGTCGTTTTCTATATTATTTTTACCCATTACTCCGTTGCGTCGTCGCGCGCGACGATCGACGGACAAGAGACGAAGCGGGGGGAGGGTGATGCGCTGCGTTGTCAGTGCGACGACGGACACGTTTGTATCTGTCCATTGCGAAGGCTGAACTGAGACGCAGATGCGTCGTCGCAACGCCACCTCTTGCGTCGCGACGTCGTGCGTCGTCGCAACTTAGATGTGGCATACAATGCGTCGATCCGATGCGACGACGCAACGCACCAATGGGGCCTCGCCCTTAAAGGATAAGAAACGTTCAGTTATTAAAAACGATCGAGCTTTTCAAAAAGTCGTTGAAGTCGTCGAAAAGTTGTTGGTTTCACGAAAAAAGCTATTTAATAATTGCCCTGAAAACATGTTCTGCAACAATTTGTCCCCTATGAATACAAGGTAAGTTAATCTTACCATCTTCAAAGGCGGGATGTGGACGGAGGCCTGCACCAAAGCGTTGGCGGCGCACCCTGAGGCCAGATGGAAGGGAAGCGAGCTCGCGAGGGTCGCTGCCAGCATCAGGTAGTGAGGGTGTACTCGTGATTGGATGCTCTGGGGAAAAAAATATGATAGAACCAAGGTAAGTGCAGATTTCATAATTATTATAGTTTCACTTTATCATAGATACAGGTTGTTAAAAGACCGCCGACAGACCCGAAAGGCACGCCTACTATACACCAAAACTCTAAGTAGGTACACACGACAGCACGTCGACCCTTACACGCTAGCACTCTACTCGGTTACGTTACGGGCGGGCGACTTTACAACAAAAGTGTACACTCTCACGTGCTAATTTTTCCATAAATTATTGCTGGGAAATGTTATTATTTTGTAAAATATTTTTATTGCTTTACGACTTTACTTACTTTGATTTTCAAATTAGTCGCTGTGGCGTGAGAAAAGTATTTTTTCATTGATTTTCACAACAATTAAAACTATGCAAACGCACACAATTCGGAACCCAAAGTTTTTGGTTCGAAAGTCCGTTATTGGCTTAATCTTATCTTTAGACAATATTGAGAAACTAATTTAAATATTTTTTATTTTGGTCCTATAGTTTTGTTTTTATGCGCTAAAATGTTTTGTTCCTATGACCGCCAACAGTATGCAGACCGTCGAGTGACGTCATAAAACTGTATCTTTGAAACGTTGTAAAATCCAAACTACTGAACCAAAATAAAAAATATTGAAATTAGTTTCTTATAATAGCCAAAAGTTTTGAATAAGCCAATAACGGACTTTCGAACAAAAAAGTTTGGGTTCCGAATTATTTGTTTGAATTTGAACTAAATAAAATAACAAAAAACCTTAAACAATTGTTGGAGTTAATAAAAAAAAATTTTTCGACATTTTTTTACAGAATGATCATCGTGTTGACCAGTAGGTTACGCCCTGTAAAAAAAAGTAAGGTCCTTTTTTAACACGTTGTATAGGTGTCGCCTATAAGATCCTACCAGTAAGATGGTGGCGGTTATATTTTTCTATTAGTACGTAAATACCAGTCTCGCAACGCTCGGCAGTATTCCATATACCACGCAGGAGTTGGGCGCGAACTCGGTGAGCGCTTTGCACACGGCGATCAGTATCACCGCCTGCGCCGGCGCCGGCCAGTGGCGGAAGATGAGTAGGAACCGCTCAACCTCTCTCATCATGGAGGAGTCTGCGAGATGGTCGAAGAGGGCGCTGCCGCCGGCTGTTAACGGATGTTTGGTTTTGTCAGTTGAGTTGAGTACAATTGAGTACAAGCGGTGGTGGTCTAGTGTATAAAACAGTGGACTCTGTAGCAAGAGGTCCCAGGTAAGATTCCCGGTGCGGGCATGTATCTATGACTTTTTTAATTTCAAAGTTACATACTTTTGTGAATTTGTACTCTATCGATAGCAATATCTAGTATGGGTGAAGGTGCCACTGGACGCTGCCTGTTTAAATCAACTCATTACGTAGAAGCAAGTAGAAGCAAAAGGCCTTAGTTGGAAAATACAAGCCACGAAAGATGAGACTTGACTTGACTTGAGACATGACGTGGTTTGACTTATACGATACGATAGGACCGGGCGTCATAGGGGCGGCGGAAAGAGCGAGGGGGCGCGGTCAAAAGTCTCTTCTTTCGTGGCGCGTATTGCGTATAATCCGTGCGGGATCAGAATGGGATAATACCTTTTGGAACTGAGACGCTCGCGGTCCTGTAGCGTCAGCATTTTGGCAAACTCTAGTTGTCTATGGCAAACTCGCGTCGAAACTTGCTTGTGTTTTCTGTGCGCGTGGGTGTCTGCTCGAGTTTTATCACGTTTTCATAGAATTAGGACACCATAAGTCTATGCACGTTTTATTCAATTAATGCAATATCATTGAATCCTTTTAGATTACAACCATTAAACATTTTTGTGTATTTCCAATTTCATAACCCTATGATAGAACGTAGAACTAAAAATGTTTTACTGACGCTACTCGAGAACTGTCATTTTCGATTCAGTTCCAAAAGGATTATCCCATTCTGATTCCGCACGGATTATATGCGGCATTGCCCGTGTTTTTTCGGAGACGCTGCAGTTTTTTTAGGCTTGCGTTCAGTTTTAGCTAGGTCTTCTTATAGTCCATCACCTATCGGCAATCAGTTTGGCTATTTTGCCCTTTGAAGCTGCCCAACGAAACGAGGAGCTCGTGGTGGGCAGGTTGGTAATATTCTGTATAGTCAAACGTATCATTGCATCTTTTAGGGTGTTTAGGGTCCTTTCTTCCGTCCGCCCTTAAAGCATGGTTGCCTAAAGTGTGTAAGTATTTATTTTAGTAGAGTCACCTAGTATTAGTAGAACACTCCATTGTACATTTTCGTTTACAAGATTCCAATTCAGACATGATCTCCTTGAAACAGTTGGTAGTTGCGATCCAGCACCTGCAAGCCAAGAAGTACTGGTGATTTGTTCCTAGGTAGGTACGTTCAGCGACATGTAGGATACCCTAAATGTCGCTGAAATGCTTAGGTCAAAGTACATAGGGGAATAAATCTCACCAGGTATCCTCAAAAAGTGTTTGATATAATTTAGATCAGTGGGTATCATAAAAAATAATACCGCACTTATCAGGGTTGGTACAGTGAATTTCAGGCTCCTGCAAGCAATTAAAATGTTTTTTAGTTAAGGTGAGACGATAGCAACGTGGCGGGAAATTGAAAATTTTCACAGTTAC
This sequence comes from Zelleria hepariella, assembly GCA_949319315.1. Classification (NCBI taxonomy): domain Eukaryota; kingdom Metazoa; phylum Arthropoda; class Insecta; order Lepidoptera; family Yponomeutidae; genus Zelleria; species Zelleria hepariella. The sequence continues at coordinate 11,009,440 of OX439396.1, read as the reverse complement.
AGCTACGAAGCAGTGGCACTGCCCAAAAAACTTGTCGTAGACCAGAACACATAATCGGCTGAATTATTGTTGTTCTTTTGTTTACAATAATGAAAAGAATACTATTTTATTGCCGCGAACGAAAAATCGCTGAACAAAAATAGCTCAGTTTAGCTACAAAATTTAAAAAACTGTGAAAATTTTAAATTTCCCGCCACGCTGTTATCTTCCAGCCTTAAGTACAATTCATGGTAATTGTATTATATGCTCTTTGGTGGTAAGTATTATAATAAAAGCTTAGTTATTATGGGTTTTCGTACCTGCTGCGCTCAAACTCAACATTATCGATTGCTAAAGCAGAGTTTATTGATTGTAGAAAAGCTGTAAAAGCTATGATACAGCTCACTATCTGAAAAAATATTTATTTTATTTTATTCTGTTTTTTAGCAAGTACTATTTGTTGTTTTAGCGGCAACAGAAATACAGCATCTGTGAACATTTCAACTGTCTAACTATCACGGTTCATGAGATAGCCTGGGGACACACGGACAGACGGAAGGACGGACAGACAGACAGACGGACAGTGGAGTCTTAGTAATGGGGTCCCGTTTAGCACCCTTCGGGTGCGGGACCCTAAAAACCAAGGAACTCACTTTACGACGACGACGGCTCGCACCACAGTGTAAGGTTGGATCGATCGATCGCTAATCTGTAGGTTGATTGATTTTATTTTGCGACTGAAAAGGTGACATTACCTAAAGTGGAAACTTACAATTTCATGGAACTTCATCTTGTCTAATTTATTATACCGCGAACGTAGCAAGGCGTCAATGTATTGCGCCTCTTCTTCTGTTAATCCGATTTGCAAAGCTATTTCACTTTGTCCCCTGAATTACAAATTACATTGTTTGGTGGAGTTTTGAGTATTTGCCAAGGGTAATTTTAAATTCGTATTTCTCTCCCGCCCGCCGCGCGCGCCGCAACCTAATTTAATGTTGCCATACTTGCCATGGTATGAAATTATAATTATGGGATTGGGAATCGAAAAAAAATAATCTACAACTAATACAAGAAAAGACATGGTAGATAGGTAGAAAAAGGCACTCACCTAAACATCCCAAGAAAATAAAAGTTCATCCACATGTAAAATAATGATTCCATCAACAGTACCCCGGGTAAATTCAGCAGCATGAAATGTGGAAACTCAACTTTGGGCCCTTTAGGAAATAATCTGTAATGGCCCGTTTTCAACTGACAGTTAAAAGCTGAATTCAAAGCCCTTGGTCAATGACATTCCAATTGGTAGATAGTGCTCAAAGAACAAGAATCGGGAAGCAGCTGTCAAATTTCGCTTGCACAGATTAATAATATCTTCAGAAAAGGCGAACTCTGACAGCCGGCTCATTACGGCCGATGAAAACATACAAATAATTTAACAAATAAAAAAAGTTTGTATATCCAGTGTTAACCTACATAACAAATAATAATTTATATATCAGGATTATGTAGGTAATGTACCTACCTACTTCAAATCAGGATTATGTACTTACTTCTATTAGTAATCAATAAAATTATCAATTAATATTACGACAATTACTTCTAATTCTAAGCAAATAAGCATTGTGATCTTACGTTTCAGAATAGGCTTTGAAAATTTGATTAGTTAAACTCCCTGATATTGTCGCCATTCCACCTGGAGAGTTAATTGTTGGCAGTAAGTCGGTCGTGCAAGGAGGTGCAATGAATTTTACGGTTATTCACGCAAAGTTAGGGATTATCAAGAATACAAAAAAACCTATAAATATGCTTGAATTAACTGAACTACAATTGCACATTTTATAGGTAAACAGGTTATAAACATGTGACCCATCATGCATGACAGCATGACGCATGTCTTTTACGTGGTGGGGATTTTTCTTTTGAAATTTTACTTACCAATCGACGCTGAGTAGGCGATGCCCAAGAAATAAAAAACGGTGTAGTCAGTTGGTCGTGGGTGGCTGTGAACAAAAAAAATAATAAGCTGTTTTTTTCCCACTTTTTCTTTTTTTTAAAGCCCTAACCCGTGCTAGGGAACATTATGAACCTTTTAAAAATCTTTATAAGCAGTTATTTTCAAGTATTTTCTAAGATAGTTTTGACTGAAACTTACGCCTGGTCATGCCGTTGAGTTGTGCTTAGCTCTTGATCGATTGTGATATACATTTCCAGAATTCCCATCTACAAATTAAATGCAAATTATAATGTAAAGTATACACGTAATACTTAATCGATAATCAAATACATACTTGCCTACTAAGAAGGACTTACTCCAGTACCTAAGATACAGCCAGGTTAATAAAGTCATACATACTTTCTCCAATTCCTTAAGTGTAGCTTTGACTATAGGGATCATAAGTCCACAAGACACGGTGTTCGACATCCACATTGATAGAAACATCGTGGTAAAGAATAACAAGAAACTTAACCTGAAAATTAAATAGGTACATATTTAATCGACAGCAGATAATTATGTAAGCTAGATCTACTTGGATTGGATATTACCTATAATGACAGCATCCAAATATCATCAGAAGCTTTAAAGCCAGCCTTTCGTGAACTTGACTCTGTTCTATAGCCACTATGAGCATCATTACTCCTAGGCATTCAAGTAAACCAGTCCTGAGATAAACCTAGAAACTGACTTTATATTAGGTTATAAAAAGTAGGTAGGTATAAATGGCAAGAACTTATATGGCAAGGTATATGGCTTATAGGATTATGGCAAGGTATGTGCAGTCGGCATGTGGCCGACTGTAGGTACATCATACCTAAAATATGTTTCTTTCTTTTTATCTACTTTTTACCTACCACCTGGGTCATGTTGAAATCCGCATCAAAAAGGCCCAAAAAGGTAGACAATGCTACAGGGACGAGGGCTGTTAGACATGTTGGCAATACGTCAGCTACCAAGTAGACAGCAGTCACGAGGAATATGTAAAAACACTTGTATGGCTGAAAGTCATAAATAAAATATAATTTTGAAACAGCAAATGTAGAACATACCTATGTACGGAGAGGGCTCCAAGATATAAATACCTACTTACTTTTCCGTCGTCATTGAAGGCGATAGGGAATAAAACCATTGGAGTTAAAACAACCACAAGAATCCTCCAATAGGTTTTGAAAAATAATTTTGCGCGCCCTTTTTTTGTTCGCGGAAATAGAAGAAATTGGTTTCTGAAATTAAAACCTTTCTTTTACTAATATTACATCAATCTTTATTATAATTTTTGCAAAATTGTCTTACGGCTCGTCTTCTTCCATATTTGCGGAATTATTTTCATTCAGGAGATTTTCCGAGACAAAAATAATACTTTGCTGTAAATCTAGTTGGTCATTCATGGGATTGTTTACGAAACCTGCCAACAGATGTCACTACTGGATTGAACATGGTAGATTTTATTGTCCATAATCTGGCAACACTATACCTGTCGGAGTTGATTTTTTTATCAGTTGTCAGAGTTCAACAAAATAGTGCGGGTGTGTAGGAAGTAACAACAAAAAATCGATCGTATTTATTTACGAAACCCTTCATTGACCTTTATAAAACATGTCCGTTGAGATGGATTTCGACTACGAGGCCACGACGGCCGCGATGGAGAAGTTTTCTCAGGCAGATATCGATTATTTACGCGAATGGAGCCGGGGTTTGGATAAAGCAAAATTTGTGCCGAAAGACCTGACCGATTCCCAGTTGGTTTTGTTCTACAACGCTTGCAATGCTGACTTGGAAAGGACGAAAACTTGCATAGAAAAGTACTATGCGTGCCGCAAGAACGCTCCTGAATTTTTCACCAACAGAAATCTTAATTCAGACGACCTGAAACCCTCTTTGGAAGCTCTGTAAGTACGCGATTAAAAATTAATTCAGCATAAATTTTCAAGTAAGAGAGTAGGCCGGTTTTATGATACTCCGTTACTTGTTTGACTCATCCTTGACCTTATTTTAAGATAATTATTATCTATGAGCTTGATATCCTGAGATTTGATGGAACAGTCACAATAGTTGACATAATTCATATAAAATGAATAGAATAGAAATTGTTTATTTACACAGGTTTCCGTGCTGTACTATTTTTCTCGAAGCCAGAACATAAGACTTGTTATGCACAATTTCCATTTATAATTTTGCATTACACTACTACAAATCAGATTTCTGGTAGATATTAAAAAGTTCACAGTTAAGCAGTACATGCTACATTTAGTACCTATGTTACACTAGATACCACGGTACCGAAGAATAACCTATCTTTGTAAAAATGTGTAATAAAGAAGTTACTTTCTAATTAAATGATTACTAAGGCCTTTGCATCTACGTAATGAGATGATTTATACAGCGTCCAGTGGTACCTTCACTCACACTAGATGGGTGAAGAGACCATTTGGTGCTGCCTATGCCATCCTGACAGCTTATGCCATCCTAACAGCTTAGTCAGCCTATTCCACCAGATGTTTTCCTTCACCGTTAGCAAGTGGTTTTGCTACTTAAAATTCACAAATGTATGTAACTTTGAAAAGAAATAGGTGCATGTCTGCACCGGGTCTCTCGCTTCCGAGTCCGATATTCTACCACAAGGCCACCACCGCATAATGATGATTAACATACTGAGATTAACAAGATAATAAATTAAATGTAAATAAAACTAGTGCAAAAAATCAGAAAACCTTGTAAAATTGTCGTGAAGTTAATTACCTAGGTACCCACTTGTGAAAAAACACTTACTTAAGTACTAAGTTAGCAGTTGCTTGCTAGTACATACCTACTCACAAACAGAAGTACAACAATTAAGTTACAATATGCATTATATAACTTAGTAACCTACTTACATTGTTTGTAAGCATAAACATTACTTGCTTTGCTTATTAGAAGTTGAAGACCTAGAGATGATGGGATTTAATTTAAATGCAATGAGCCGTTTTCAAAGAACAAATTCAAAACACATGATAGATGGCGCTTATAATGCCCATACAAGAACCGGGACACGCACGAATGTCAAATCTCGCTTAGCAAGATTAATTTTGACAGTCGCGTTTCGGTTCTTCTATGGCCACGCCTGTAAGCGCCATCTATGAACTGCTTTGTATTTGTGCTTTGAAAACGGCTCATTTTGCTCATTGAATGCAATTGGCAAACTTGTGCATCCTTGGTTGTAAAATTACATACAAACTATCGTTTTCTAAAGTGCTGCCGACGCCATACTTAATAAAAAAAAACCTGCCAAGTGCGAGTCGGTTACCCTTGACGCTAATTACTCTTTGAATTCGCATATTTCGCTTGTTAGATTATTGGTTCTAGGAAAAAAAAAAAGAAAACCCCGGTTTTGTCCTTCTACTGGGAAACTATCAACACGCCATTGAAGACTTAGGCCCGGTTTCTGAGTTGAGAATTTTGCTAAGCAAATGGGTAAGTATCGTCCTGTCTCTGCAGATTTCTCACAAAAGAGCGTGACAGAGCGATACGTAAGTATGTGCTTAGTAAAATTCTCAACTCAGAAACCGGGCCTTAAGCCCCAGCAGCATTAAACGAATCTATGTTTGGTTTAAAAACAATAAAATAAACACGTTACGTGCGATAGTGATGAATATTGCCACTGTATCGATTATGGTTACCTCTATCTTCATGTCATTTAGTTTAACGGATGGGTCAACAATGAATTATTTTATGACCATAAATGGGCTCATAGAAAATTGCGTTATACTACCCTTGTAACTCCAAATAGGAACTAATGTACAGTAATATCGGTGATTGAGTTTAGAAACAAAAGAAAGATATTTTTTTATTGGCCGATTGTTATCAACTACGCGAAGCAAAAAGGAAAAGGTACAGTCGGCCACACACTAGGATACCCCTTTATGTTCGATTCGCGCCCTTATGACACGCGCGGTAAGAGCTGCCATAGGGTACCTGTGACTGTGGCCGACCGTACCTACTTTGGTCCCGACTTGACACTATACCGAGCAAACAGGGGCCTTAGCCTGTAACACAATGGCGTATCAATGGCGTCCTTGGTAGAAGGACAAAACCGGGTTTTTTTCGTTGTTCTCCCACAACCAGCGAACTAATCCTCTAGGATTAGACTCATAATATTCTTTGCTGTACTACAATAACATTAAAAGGACCGACACTGGACCGACAGCATCAATAAATCGTAATTGAAACCGTCAACCGGGAGCCCATTTTGGCACCATTGCGTTACAGGCTAAGGGCCCAGTATGCTTAGCATGGTCGTTTTGACACTCTCTCGAACTCAAGTGACAGACGTGCCATGTCTAATTGTCTATTGTGCGAGCATGGCAGGCGGGACTCGAGATGGCAATAGATTAGGTTCATGTCGAGCAAAAAGTAGTTATTTCCATTTTAATAAAAATGTTGTATTTTTGTCTCCATCGCCATGTTGGCGTAGAGCCAACTCGAGCCCGACCGACAAGTTGATAGTTTTGCATAGAGAAGGGCCTATCTCGGGCTTACCATGCTGCCCGTACTGGGCCCTTAGCCTGTAACGCAATGGCGGGTCAATGGCGTCCCGGCAGAAGGACAAAACCGGGCTCTCCTCGTTTTTCTCCTACAACCAGAGAACTAATCCTCTAGAATTAGAATCAAAATATTCTTTACTGTACTACAATAACATTAAAAGGACAGACAGCGTTAGCAAATCGTAATTGAAGTCGTCACCTGACAGCCCATTTTGGCACCATTGTGTTACAGGCTAAGGGCCCTGGACAAGTCGTAGGTCACACACATACCACCACCGGCAATCGAAGCCGAGTCCACTGTTTTACCCGCTGGGCTACCACTACGCTATAAAGGAGAAAGATTGTGTTTTTATGTGTTTCAACCAGCAAACAGATTCTGGCTTTCAGATAAAATGATTTTTTCTTATAATTTCACTGGGTTGCACAAATGCACACAACTTACCACCGAACATTGGTCTTAAAAATCTCTGACACCAGGGGCCTTAGCCTGTAACGCAATGGCGCCAAACTGGTTGACGGCCTCAATTATGAGATATTAATGCTGTCCTTTTAATGATTTAATAGTACCTACCTACATCATAGAATATTCTGATTCTAATTCTAGAGGATTAGTTCGCTGGTTGTAGGAGAAAAACGAGGAAATCCCGGTTTTGTCCTTCTACTGCCATTGATACGCCGTGGCTACGTTCTACTGCCGTGGCTACTACTACCTCATACCTACCTATCTGCCACCGATGATCGCACGGCCCTACACGAATTTCGCATACTTGCCCACAAATAACTTTTAATACCTACCTAGGCAAACTGGACATAAATATTCAACGGGTCACGCACAGTATTCTGATTTTAAAGTCGGCTAACCTGCTGCGTTGCGATTTACGTCACTGAATACATTAATTGCCTTCCAGTGTGCGTATAAAAAAGCTAGTTGCTAGTCTTCAAAACAGGTTTATTTGCGGGAAATATAAATAAAAATCTATAAAAAGAATAGGTCGCGTATTGTTTGTCGAAAAAAAAATTTTTTATTTCGATAAGAGCTATTTTCGATAAACCGGTTTTGAGGACTAGCAACTGTGCGGATTTTTTTACAGAATATGCACACAGTATAAGGTCTTGTAGTCAGGGCCGTCTTTACCATTATCCACTCTGGGCATTGGCCTAGCCTAGGGCCTTGCCATCCATGGCTTTTATTATAATTTTAAATTTCCAAATTGTATCCAAATCCGTCCAGAAATAGTAACAAACACAAATACTCACTCACAAACTTTCAGCCATTCACAAAATATTTGTGGAATTACATTAAAAGTACTTACTCATATTGTAATTCATGGAAAGAAGCTGGATTTTCCGTTAACTCTACAATGTAGAGTCTACATAAAAAATTGTAAATGTAGGTAGGTAGGTCGGGCATCGTATTGTCCTCCCACCTAACTGATAATAGCCTTTTTTCGTTTTTTTTTTGTTGTTTATGCAACGTGTTACAAAACATCCTAACTCTTTTTACAGGGTGTAACCTAGTGGTCAACAGGATGTCAGTCCTGTAAAAAAAAAGTTGAAAAAAACAATTTTTATTTTATAACCTCAAAATTAAAAAAAATACATAACTTTTTTGTTTTAGGTATTAGCTCAAATTTTAAAATATGTTTGTGTGTGTAGGTGCATTTACATAGCTTTGAGTTGTTAAAACATTGTGAAAGTCAAAGAAAACAATATTTAAAAAATACTTTTCTCCCGCCACAGCGTTCACATTTTATTAATTTAAAAATCAACGGAACGTCATAGAGCAAAAAAAATATTTAGGTTGTGATCCCTATCACCGGGTCCTATTACCCTGTAAAAAGAGTTAGGTACTTTTGTAACACCTTGTATATGCACACTAAGGGGGCAAAGGCAGAAAGGGGGCAAGCAAGACCCGAACAGACCGTCTCTAGATGGCGCTATTCTTCTCACCATAGAAAATGGAGTTTAGCCAGTATGCTTAGCATGGTCGTTTTGACACTCTCTCGAACTCGAGTGACAGACGTGCCATGTCTATTGTGCGAGCTTGGCAGGCGGGACTCGAGATGGCAATAGATTAGGGTCATGTCGAGCAGAAAGTAGATATTGCCATTTTTAATAAAAATGTTGTATTTTTGTCTCCATCGCCATCTTAGCGTAGAGCCAACTCGAGCCCGACCGACAAGTTGACAGTTTTGCATAGAGAAGGGCCTATCTCGGGCTTACCATGCTGCACGTACAGAATAAATATCAAAGTCTGTCCACAGACTGTCTATTGGTCTGTGCCGAGGTTGGGCCTTTTGCCTGAAGTGTTTCACTGATTGATAATTGACATACTTACAACAGGATAGAGATATAAATGTCAAATATTCATTAAGTAAAATAAAAAAAGAGTAAAATAAATTTTGAAAATAATATTACAATAAATAAAAAAATATTTTTTTGCTAATTTCACAACAAAAAAAATCTTACATAAAATGAAATATTACAATGGTTCATGAGTTAGGTCATTGAATCACGCGCTAATTGAGCTTTATAAGCTCATCCGTGCTAGACGCGCTAACTCGTACAAGCGCCCGGCCACAGTCTAGGATACCCCATGGTAGCTCTTACCGCGCACGGCAATAAGGGCGCCAATCAAACAAAAAGGGGTATCCTAGCGTGTGGCCGACTGTTCATGGGTTTTAGGTCGCCGTATGGCTGACATTGCCCTACGCAATGTTTTTTTCATAGTCGGCTGCAGCAACTCGTTCATCAATCAGCCATGTATAATATCAGTATCAGTTTTGGTGGCTAGAGTCACTAGCCACCTCTCTCTATGGTCAGGAAGAAATAAATATCATCATCAAGCAAGAGCAATTCCATCACCTATCATCGCTGAACGACTGAGCGAGGGTAGCACACGCTCTTCTCCGCTCATTCAACGCTACTCTAGTTTTTGTCTCGTTATCATGTATATCGTGGTAGATATATCCGTATATCTTCATTTAACTCGTTTTCAAGATTCAAGATCATCTGCACACACACACGTGATCTATTTGCGTTGCATACTTAGTTATCGTTTTCTTCCTACAAAAATCCCACGTCTTACTTCCGCCTATAGTTTTATTTACAATATTACGTCATGTAGTATATTAGGCTTTATATCAAGTTAATAATAAGCACCCAAACGCAAAACATGTGAATGTTCCGGAGTTAAGACGCCATAGGTCTCACAACTTGCGCCGCCAATGAAAAAAAAATCACATCTTCTTTTTGGATGCGTTTTTAGCAAAAAACGCTCCTGCGATTTCTCAATGCGAGGCTTAACTTTTTTTAGGACCTAAGGTTTAGATTCCAGTTCCTAGAACCTACGAATGCAATCGATTCACGCCAAAAGTGGCCACTTTTGACGTTAATCGATTGCATTCGGATCTGGAAGGATCTGGAATCCAAACCTTAGGTCCTAAAAATAGTTAAGCTTCGCGTTGAGAAATCGCAGGAGCGTTTTTTGCTAAAAACACATCCAAAAAGAAGATATGATTTTTTTTCATTGGCGGCGCTAGTTGTGTGACGCATTTCATCTTAACAAAACAAGCAGAAGTTTAGGTGGAAACTTTTCCAAATTACCCAAACCACAGATTACAGAATATGTCCAATACTTTGAGAGAGCTCTCGATTCTGCCATAAAATATTCTTAAAACCTGCACAAAATGCACATTGCCACATTTATCAAATGTAAAGCATGTAATGATGAATTGTCAGTTCACATTCACAAAAAGCCTATCAACATCTCTTTCCAAAAACACGCTAACGATTTGACATGTTTCGAAAAGGTTTTGAAATATAAAACATGTCAAGCCGTTCCTGTAAAAATCTTTCAAGTAAATGCCCGCATCGCACCCTTCAGAAATGTAAAAGATGTAACGATAAATGTTCCAGCAGTTTCTCGTTCCATCTATCAAGATAACTTCTGAACCCTTCTATAATAAAGATAAATCTTCCATCAGTTTCTCGTTCCTACTGACTTTGCTACTGCCAAGGCACTTCAGCCTTCTGAAATGTAAAATATGTAATCATGAATGTTTCAGAAATTTCTTGTTCCATCTCTCAATAATTTTTTTGCACTCTTCTCTTATTCTGAAATGTAAAATGTGTGAAGATAAATGTTCTAGTATGGCCCTTATCAAGTGCACGGCCGAAGCTCTGGCTTATGGTGTGAAATCCAGAGGATTTCGACCAATTCAATAGGCTTGTATATCGCGTCTGCCAAGAAACGTTCCGCGCCTTTACGAAATGTAAAACATGTAATGATGAATGTTCCAGGGAGTTTTCGTTCCTGCCTCAGAAGTCGGTCGAGGGTTATGACATCGTGTTCCACCGGCTGCATCAGCTCGAGCCCTCGAAGTACCACCTGGAGGCTGGCTGCAAGCTGCTGTTTATGACTGTTGGTAAGTTCTCTCACGTACAACGCTCGCGGTGAACTCCACTGCGATCTTTGTAAGCGGACTTTCTCAAACACCTAAATTGGGCTTCTCAAAGCAAATTCGCGCACATCGCCGTAGAAGTCCCCCTAAAATTCCAGAGGTCGCTGTCATCGGATCACGATGAGAAGGACATCATCATCATCAAGTTCTCTCACTTTCTGCCGGTTTCTGAATTGAGAAATTCGCTAAGCAAATGGGTAAGTATCGTCCTGTTTCTGCAGATTTTCACAAAAGAGCGTGACAGAACGATAGTAAAGTATTTGCTTAGCAAAATGCTCAATTCAGAAACCGGGCCTCTTTCTTTTCTGATGCTGTCCTTTCCAATGTGGCGGGCACCGCAGCCAAGGTAGGCCAAAAAACGATGGGGCGGGACGATCTCTACCAATATCTGCCGGAGTTGTTATAGGTTGCTCAGAACCGGAAGAACAGCCCCTCTACCCTTGACGCATTTTTCCAATACGGCCGCAATACGGCGCAATTTACAAAATTTAATATTTCAGAATTTAAGACGCATTTTGTGTTTTTATTAAATAAAACAGCCTTACCTTTGAATAAACATTACAGAGTATTTAAAATCAAAGCATTACTATGCGAATTCAAAGAGAAATTAATTTTAAATATTTTTCAATTTGATCGCAATAGCGTCAAGGGTAACCCCCCTGGTCTGAAAAGAGGGAGGCCTTTGCCCAGCAGTGGGAGTCACTGTGGACATCCTACAGGCTACGTCAATAAAAAACTATTATGGTGGCACTTCACAGGTGTTCTTGTATTTGGTGATGAACTGAAGAATAATTTATTTATTAACATCGCGGGTTTTACAGGCTCAGTGGGCTTATTCTGTACGTATTACTTATTGGAAAAAAAAAATATTTCGGTAAGAGCTATTTTCCCGCTAATAAACTAGTTTTGAGGACTAACAACTGTGCGGTTTTTTTTTACAAAATAAGCAAACTGAAAGTGGTCACCTACAACGTGTTACAAAACATCCTAACTCTTTTTACAGGGTGCAACCTACTGGTCAACAGGATGACAATTCTGTTAAAAAAAGTTGAAAAAACAATTTTAATTTTATATCCTCAAAATTTAAAAATTTTCAAATTTTTTTGTTTTTGGTATTAGTTAAAATTTAAAAATATGTGTGTGGGTGGAGGTGTATTTGCATAGCTTTGAGTTGTTAAAACATTGTGAAAGTCAATGAAAACAATATTTAAAAAATACTCTTCTCCCGCCACAGCGTTCACATTTTATTAATTTAAAAATTAACTGATCGTCATAGAGGAAAACAAATATTTAGGTTGTGATCCCTATCACCGGGTGCTATTGCCCTGTAAAAAAGAGTTAGCATCTTTTGTAACACCTTGTATAGTAAAGTTGAGGTGCTACTAGACGCTGCATCAACAAAAATAGGTTTCAAGGGTTTTGTGACCGCCTTCTGACTGCGACTGCGACTCGCAACAATTTGTATATGTAGTTGCACAAATTGACCCATTCTATTGTACTCTAACTGCTCTAAGTGAATTTACAAGGAAAGCACTGCGTACACACGACAGCACGTCAGACTGTACGCTATTGTTCTAATGTAACCGAATAGAGTGCTAGCGTGTAAAGGTCGACGTGCTGTCGTGTGTAGGTACGGTCGGGCACATTCTTAGATACCCCATGGCAGCTCTTATCGCGCACGGCATAAGGGCGCCAATCGAACAAAAAGGGGTATCTGAGACTGTGGCCGACTGTACAAGGAAAACTTATGTAACTAGGTAGTATTTGGTTGCTATGTGATTCTTTGTTAGGGCGTGCCCTGTTTACCTTAATCGTAATTTATTTTGAAGCAGCCGGTAGTCGGTAGTATAACTGTATTATTATAATGAGTCTTTTTTTCAAAACACACATTCAAAGCAGTTCATAGATTGCGCTTACAGGCGTGGCCATAGAAGAACTGGACTAGTGTAATAGTTTGCACTTATCTACACTACCCAATGCGTTCATCATTGCAGACGAAATGCTCATTGGAATTTATTTGATTTTGCCACTACGTTTTTAACCACTTTTTGTATTTTCTAAAGCACTAACCCGTGCTAGGGAACTTTATAAAGATTTTTATAAGGTTAAAAAATTCGCTCGGGACAGGATTTGAACCCACAACCTTCTTGCATTCCGTCCGTGCAGGCCGCTCTACCAATTGAGCTACCGAGTCAAGTACTGCCTTTGCGAATTATCTAACCTTATTGAAATTTGTCTTACGGACGATGGGGCGCCATCTAGTGTAATACTTTGCACTTATCTACATAAAGATTTTTATATTTTTTAACCTTATAAAAATCTTTATAAAGTTCCCTAGCACGGGTTAGTGCTTTAGAAAATACAAAAAGTAATCTGTGTTCTTGTATGGGCATGCATAAGCGCCATCTATGAACTGCTTTGAATTTGTTCTTTGAAAACGGCTCATTTGGCATTTGAAGGCCTAAGGCTATCGCAACTATAGACATGCAAATAAATACTTCCCACATATTGTAATTTACCTATTTAGTTTTTGTTCACTTGACTTGGCTAAATACCGAGAACTATTGTTTTTTTTTAACAAGTCGTGAGAAATTAAGTCGCATTGCGAAGCCAATTACGACATAAAGGTTGCAATAAGTGTCGCTAAGGGAAACAATCAAGATTGTAATGTAGCTTACTAATACATATAATGTCAAAAATCCCGCTCAGCAGCGATCTCGCTGGCACTCTTCGACATTTTTATTGATTGTAAGAGAATTCAGATTTAACTTTAGACGATAAAATATACCTAGTTGCAGACATAGATAATGAAGCTATCGAAATGCGGACACACTTTTGATTCCATATTCCTAGTAATAAAAAAAAATATCACTGAACTTCTACGAATTCGTAGCTGAACTTCGGCTTAAAAATAGTTCAGTAATATAGTATATATATTTTTTAAACTAGAAATGTGAAATTAAATGTGTGTCCACAGTTCCACACGTCGTCGATAGCTTCATTTATCTATGTCTAAAACTATATTCAAAGTTGAATCATACTCTTACAATCAATTAAAATGTTGAAACGTGGGTGCGAGAGGGCTGCGGAGCTCCAGGGGATTCTTAACGGGGACTCGTTAAGGGTGGACGATAGCAACGTGGCGGGAAATTCAAAAGTTTTTTGGGCAGGGCAACTGCTTCGTAGACCAGAACACATAATCGGCTGAATTATTGTTGTTCTGTTGTTTACAATAATTAAAAGAATACTATGTTATTGCCGCGAACGAAAAATCGCCGAACAAAAATAGCTCAGTTTAGCTACAAAATGTAAAAAATTGTGAAAATTTTGACGCCACGCTACTATCTTCCAGCCTTAAAGAGGCACCAACTTCGAAACAACCACCAAACTTATTACCGTAGGACTTATAGGGTAATGAATAAAGTATTTGCCTGCAAGGCCGACCACTCGCTCGCCTATAGGTTAAAACATGTTGAAACACCGGTCCTGCGCAATTATTGTCAATCCTTGCCATTTTTTGCTTAATTTGGACCTTAAAAACTGAGTTGATACTGGTACAGTCGGCCACACGCTAAGATACCCCTTTTTTGATCGATTGGCGCTCTTATGCTGCGCGTTGTAGGAACTGCCATGCGGTATCTGTGACTGTGGCCGACCGTACCTATCTTGTTGCCATTTTGTTTTAATTGCATTCTGATTGCTCGATTTTTTATACAGGACGTTACGATAAATCGATTCATAGGGCGCTCCGGCGGCGCCGCCAATGAAAAATAATCTTCTTTTACGAGGTAATTTTTTTGCAAAGAACTTTCCTTCAAATTCTCTTTCAAACCCTTATCGTGACTATTTTAAGGGTCCGTATAAGGCTAACTAGCGCCACCAATGTTGAAAAAATCATATCTTCCTTTAGAAGAAGTTTCTGGAAAAATCCTAAGATGAGCCTATGCGCCATGCTTTTCTAGATTTTTAAGTGTAGATACCCTCTTCGAAATTTACTTTTAAGCTAAAAAATTTTCAATAACCGCCAAAAACGGGCGTTTTTGGCGGTTATCGAAAATTTTTTAGCTTAAGACTAGAAATTGAGTTGGGTACCCACACTTAAAAATCTAGAAAAGCATGGCGCATGAGCTCATCTTAGGATTTTGTCAGAAACTTCTTCTGAAGCGAGATATGATTTTTTCAACATTGGTGGCGCTAGTTAGCCTTATACGGACCCTTAAGAACTAAGATCTTGATCCTAAATTCTACAGGGTGCACTCTAAGTGGATAGCGAAAATTTAAGTTGGCTGTCTACTGATCACTACAAACAACTTGTACTAGGTGGCGAAAAATATGGAGCGAAAAAAATATCAGCTGTTCCATACAAAAGGTCGACTCAGTACTGCGCCAAATGTATGAAACAGTTGATATTTTTTTCGCTCTATTTTTTTCGCCACCTAGTACAAGTTGTTTGTAGTGATCAGTGGACAGCCTACTTAAAGTTCCGCTATCGTCTTAGAGTGCACCCTGTAGATAGAACATATGGCGCTAGCATTCAATTTAATAAAGGTCATAGGTATTTGAGAGGGTCAGTCAACGTAACGTACGTAACGCAAACAACTTTTACTGTGCAACAGAGCACACTAACACAGCCCTTCTACTCGTACTATCGACGCCAATATTCAATTTTGCATCAAGATCGACTGCTTGACTGGTACCTATTTGAGGAATTTAGATGCGCTATGTTATTTTCTTGCTAACATCATTAACATGAACCAGTAAACGAAATAAAATATGCTTTTATTGTTTCCCAAAGTTACATAAATAAAAAGTATTTGAAAACATAAAATATGTATTTTAAAAAATTCTTCGTAAGTACTTTTACAAGCCAACTACAAAAACAAGCCAAAAACCAACTCAAATATTCACATGGCTTGACACACATACTTTACTTAGTGTTGGCGTGACCTTTAGCTAGGTCTCACGAAATAATGTGTGATTCACGTAAAATGTAAACAAAACATGTCTGCAAACTGCCCATGTGTAGATACGATGCCACGACAAAAGGCAATTTTTGCTAGTTTTTTTTTCGTGTGATCATCTTCGAATTCGATCAATAGTTTAATATCTCGGCGGTAAAAACTAAGGGCTTTGCATCTACAGGGTGCACTCGGAACTTTAAGTAGGCTGTCTACTGATCTATACAAACAACTTGTACTAGGCGGCGACAAAAATGGAGCGATAAAAATATCAGCTGTTTCATACATTTGGCAGTTGGCACAGAACTGAGTCGACCTTTTGTATGGAACAGCTGATATTATTTTCACTCCATTTTTTTCGCCACCTAGTACAAGTTGTTTGTATTGATCAGTAGATAGCCCACTTAAAGTTCTGCTACCGACTTAGAGTGCACCCTGTATTTAATGAGATGATTTATACAATAGGTATCCAGGTGCCTTTTAGGCTGTACAAATCATCTCATTATGTAATAATCGACTCACCACTCACACTAGCTAGATGGGTAAAGTGACCACTTGGGCGCTTGCCGCAGTTTTTTAATATATCAATTTTAAAATTTTCAATAATATTTCAATATTTCATTAATGAAGAATACCATCAAATTTTGATTTTTATCTTACCATACACTCTAGTAAAAATGGAAACATAGGGGGGGGAAAACATAGGGTAGGTTTTTTTGATACGACTTATAGTTCTCGAGATATTTAATTTAAACTAGCTGTGCGACGGGCGCGCGGTCGTCAGCTGCTGTGACGTCACAACTCAACACGCACCCGACACATACACCGTAACACTCATTCAAAGGGCTGTATCTTTGGAACCGTACTAGGTAGCCAGTTGAAATTTTCAGAGATTATGTTTTATTATAGTGGATTACCAAAGAAATAATAAAAAATATTAAAAAATAAGAGGGGTCCCCATACAAAAAACGTTGTTTTATACTTTTTGCTCTATAGAAAAAACGGTAAGACATACGAGCATCAAACTTGGTATGATTTTAGGACTTACTTCATAGTATAACAAAAAAATATATATTTATTAAATATATATTTTTTTGTTGTACAAAATGGCCATACCTTTGAATATAATACATGACTTACAAATCATTTATAATCAAAGCGTGACTTAACTAGGAATTCGAATTCAAAGAGAATTTAATTTAAAACTTCGTTATTGATATGAACGCACTATAGCGTCATGGGTAACCCCCCGGTGCCGAGGACATGTTTAGATGGAGTAGGCTTGCCCAGCGCATCACCTACCTATACCAATTACCAACCAGCCAACTTATTCGGCCTAGCCCACAGGAAAGAATACACCGTGGAATTTTAGTATTTAGTTGCACTCGTGATTCTGTGCCAAATTCTAAAATTATACTTCAAAACGAGCGAAAAAAAAAACACTTCCCAATACAAACGGCTATTGCCAATCGACACCATTTGTATGGAGAAGTGAATTTTTTTTTCGCGCGTTTAGGAATGAAATTTTGTAATTTGGCTTAGAATCACCAGTGCAACAAAATACCTCTTTAGAACCACGGAAATTGCACGGAGTATACCTATCAATATGGGCGGCCGCAGGTTTCCTCACGATATAATATGATGTAAAAGTGGCTCGGTCGGTAACTAGGTAAGTACCTACTTAGGTATTCAATTTATCACAAAACATTGTGGATTTAACCAACGTGATAAGTGAGTCTTGGTCTCGCTCGTAGGAGATAATGAGTTGGATAATCTTCAACTATGAACAAGTGATATCCGATTTTCACTTGTAATAATAATTATTGAAGTTGATTAATTTGTGAAATGAAGTTTATTGTGTCAGAACATGGGTTAATACACTTAGATGTTATTGTTGATTATTTATCACTAGATCTCCAGGTTCTACCTTTTCAGGTGTATACACATTATTACAATTTAATTAGCACTACTTGTGCTTTTGTAATCCTTTTATCTAAACAAAAAAGCTGTCTGCTTTTTAACATGTTATTAAAAAATAGGCCTATTTTGGAATTCATATTTTAAAATGCAATTTGTACCTACTTGGCTCCGCAAGTATGTACAATACAAATAGCATTTAAAAACCTATTGATTATTTTATGTGTACTAGGCAGAGGCACGGCATCGTCCCAGTGGTCGCTTCACTATCTAGTGTGAGCGTGGGGTGGCGATTCCACTGGACGCTGTATAAACTAGTACTTATAACAAGTGGTTCGCCCCGAACTGTGAAACCCCTCGACCGATTTGGCTCATGTTTGAACTTAAAATATTTTTTAAATACATACTTACCAAATTTCATAACGATTCGACCAAAAAGTTATCGTCGAACAAACATTTATATGTACATGCAAACGCCGGATTGATCAGGCAGACTCGGAGGACTTCGCTCGCTTCGCCCGCTCATTCAATCATCAAGGCCTTTGCATTTTGCTTTAAAACTGGTGATGTCGAACACCAAAAGAACCATTTACTTAGTGGGAGGCGCATAGGGCTCGAAGAAACTTTCTCCACTTCAGACGTTCTTGCGCAACTCATTCGGTCGTTCCAGTCAAGTCCAACTTTCGGCGTCTTATTGTTGATCGGCGCCACGTACCTACATTTGGGGAGACCCTCTCAGAGTGTGCCTTCGGGTAGCCACTAGGATATAACCTGCTTGGTTGGATACTTTGGATAGGGTCATGTCTTCTCAATTAGTGCCCGAGCCAGCCCGGGAGGATTTCTTAATGAATCGCCTTCTGCTTGGTGAGTCTCCAGAGTTGGACGTTTGATATGGTCCGTGGCCAGAAAATACCCAGGATCCGCCTTCCTCCTCCGGTTTCGATTTGATTTGATTTGATTTATTCATAGATGTTTTCCCCATAAAAGGTTTCCCCATAAAAGGTAGTGCAACTGAAACACAGTTGCGTTGCATTGCATTGCACAGCTTGGGTAGGTACATAATATTACATTAAACATATACCTTACACAAGTTACACATCCTTACTTTGAATACGTATGTACTAACTACCTGAACTTCGTGCTTATTCTGTAAGAAAACATCCGCACAGTTGCTAGTTCTCAAAAACGATTTATTTATTTGCGGGAAAATTGCTCTTATAGAAATAAACAATATTTTTTTCGACAGATTTTTCGATACGTATTATTTAGCAATATTTTTTTTTTATTTATATATTCCCGCTAATAAACTGGTTTTGAGAACTAGCAACTGTGCGGTATTTTTTTTACAGAATAAGCCTACCTACTGATGACCCTCACCGGAACTGTTGCACTCAAGTAAACACAAGAAAATTGCTTGAGTGTTAATTACTCATTATGGTATAGAAAGGCGTTAACCCGACAGCAAAATAAATAAATATTAAACATTAGCCTTGCTTGGCGAGAAATTGTTGGGTAAATACAACAAAAATAAACTGGCGAGACCCTCCGTACAAACAGATTTTTACAAAATCATACAAGGCAGGCGCAGAATGGTCGTACGGACAGAACCACAGACTTTATAGACGGAACGGAACTCCTGAGTCAATCTCACACTTAGCCAGTTGTTAAATTTCCGTATACCTAACAAAAGGAAAAAAACAGAACCAATCGCGAACGGTTCCAAAAAAAAAACTCTCATTAATTTTTATTTGAAACTTCCGCTAAGTTTCTATTTAATATTTATATTCGGTGATAAAAAATCAACCCTTAGTCTATGGTATGTACCTACAGTCAGCAACACGCTAGGATATAACTTTTTGTTCGATTGACGCTCTTTTGACGCGCGCGATAAGAGTTACCATGGGGTATCCTCGGGTGTTGCCGACCGTACCAGCAGGCAATTAACACATTCGTTGTCTTTGACGCGTTAACGCGTCATCGGGACATTCGCCGAGTGCCTTGCACGCAAATAATCGATCATAGTAAACAGACCACACGTACATAAGACAGCATGTAGACGCTTAGTAAGTACGCACAGATACTCTTAATAAGCTAACAGGTGTGCATCCTATTATAAGTTACGGTCGACTTTGCAACGAAAGTTTAAGCGTCTATGGCCCGGTTTCTGAGTTGAGAATTTTCGTAAGTATCGTCCTGTCTCTGCAGATTTCTCACAAAAGAGCGTGACAGAGCGATTGTTAAGTATTTGCTTAGCAAAATTCTTAACTCAGAAACCGGGCCTATGTGATGTTGTGTACACGCTAGGTGCCTTGTAACGCGTCTGTGCATCACCGTTTATTACAAGTTTATTACCCATTGTATACTTTTCACAATTTTATTGCCTCATAAATAAAGCTCCTCTACCGGGAACGCACAGAATCTTTCAAAGGCACTGCTAAATAGTCACGCGTGACGCACATACGCGACGGCGGCACCCGGTGTACTACGTTCGCGAGAAAATTGTGACGCGCATACGTGACCCAGGTACTGTTCGAAGTGATCCCTATGCGCACTATTGCGTCATGAACTCATGAGTCATGAGGCACTGGAGGATAGTATAAATAAGGCACCCGTGCAAAAATGGCGGGCAGTCAACGCGTTAAGTTGTGTTACCTAGGGATAATCAATCAAGCAAGTGCCGTCTCGAACATTATCGCATAATCCTACTCGTACCTACTCGTATAATCTGGGGGCACGGCAGTGCCCCCGCCAGGTCGAGCGCGAAGCAAACACTGCCGTACCATCCTTTACTGGAACCATTTCGCCGCATTTTCAGGCCCCTATTTGAGAACCTCTGGATAAGACCAGAACGCAGAAATTTTCGTCATCTAGTAAGCTATAATCACATACTTAAAATCCAAAATTTCAGGTCTGTAGGTCATTTAGTTCCGAAGTTAAGCGAAAGCAAAGTTTCGCATTTATGACACACACTCACTCACTCACTCACTCATGATCATCATAATAGAACTAGTACTTCCCATAAACTCAGAGAGCTGAAATTTGGTACAGAGTTAGGGTTGAATGGCCACATAAAGGGAAAACTATAAAAACTAGGATAATCGAAGATCTGGAGTACCTGGTGACCCTGATTAGAAAACACAAGAGCCCTAATAGAACTAGTACTTCCCATAAACTCAGAGAGCTGACATTTGGTACAGAGTTAGGGTTTAATGGGCACATAAAGGGAAAACTATAAAAACTAGGATAATCGAAGATCTGGAGTACCTGGTGAGCCTGATTAGAAAACACAAGAGCCCTAATAGAACTAGTACTTCCCATAAACTCAGAGAGCTGAAATT
Source organism: Zelleria hepariella (assembly GCA_949319315.1). Lineage (NCBI taxonomy): Eukaryota > Metazoa > Arthropoda > Insecta > Lepidoptera > Yponomeutidae > Zelleria > Zelleria hepariella. The sequence goes on along the minus strand of OX439396.1, from coordinate 10,988,269 downwards.
TGGTACAGAGTTAGGGTTTAATGGCCACATAAAGGGAAAACTATAAAAACTAGGATAATCGAAGATCTGGAGTACCTGGTGACCCTGATTAGAAAACACAAGAGCCCTAATAGAACTAGTACTTCCCATAAACTCAGAGAGCTGAAATTTAGTACAGAGTTAGGGTTTAATGGGCACATAAAGGGAAAACTATAAAAACTAGGATAATCGAAGATCTCGAGTATCTGGTGACCCTGATTAGAAAACACAAGAGCCCTAATAGAACTAGTACTTCCCATAAACTCAGAGAGCTGAAATTTGGTACAGAGTTAGGGTTTAATGGCCACATAAAGGGAAAACTATAAAAACTAGGATAATCGAAGATCTGGAGTACCTGGTGACCCTGATTAGAAAATACAAGAGCCCTAATAGAACTAGTACTTCCCGTAAACTCAGAGAGCTGACATTTGGTACAGAGTTAGGGTTTAATGGCCACATAAAGGGAAAACTATAAAAACTAGGATAATCGAAGATCTGGAGCACCTGGTGACCCTGATTAGAAAACACAAGAGCCCAAACAAACTATTATAGATCGACATATACCGCCCTTACAAAAAATATTCAACTTGGTGGGCCGCTTCATTTGATGTCAAAAATCTAAGGTCTGAAGTATCTGATGAAGAACCCTCAGCTGGTATCAGCTTTATTAGAGATACTAGCTGTGCCCGCGACTTCGTATGCGTTTTTACACATGTGACATTTAATTTAAATTCGACTGTGGAGGAAAACTCAAAAAGAAGGTTTTTTTTAACCCCCGACCAACAAAGAGGGGTGTCATAAGTTTGATAGCTTTGTGTGTGTGTCTGTTTATGTGTTTATGAGGGTGTGCCTGACTGTGTGTCTGTCTGTGTGTGTGTGTGCCCTAATCTAAACAATAAATTTATGATAAAATATGTTTTGTTTAGATTAGGTATCGCCCGTGTAAGATACGGCTTCTTGGAGCTTCCTGAGCTTAGCATAAGAATTGCCTGGGAAGTATGGGGGTTTATTATGTATATCTCCCTCGACGTAGAGTGGGTTAGATAAAGTTATAAGCCCATAGATAAGGTCTTACCCATTCTCATGCTAAGCCAGCAAGCAAAGTATAAGGTTGGGTTAGAGCGTATCTACCGCAAATAACTCTGTCTATCCCGCTCTACGGCAAACAAAATATATTTTTTTAATATCAAGTTGGGCTCAATAGAGTAAATATTTTAAAAAAGGCACAAAAAAAATTTCAACCTCGCGTGGGTTCAAATCCAGAACATTTCGACCGCGACGCAACAGTACTACATTTCTAACATCGATAAACTTTGTCCGACCTCCACCGAAAACCACTCACAATTCCCTCCAGCAAGCATCATAAGGCTGGGTTAGAGCGTATCTATGGCTCTGTCCATCCCGCTCTACGTCAAACAAAAGAGTGAGATACCTATTATTTTAAACCCATAGATACGCTCTAACCCGGCCTTATGCTACGCTTGTAGAACTAACATTTTCCGCCAAAATAAAATAAAAACAAATGCCGATTTTTCAATTACAATATGCGCCCCAAATGCCAAAAGTCGTAGCGTGCTATTATACAGAGTGTTAAAATAAATAAATAAATAAATATAAAATACCGCCAACAAAGCGGGAGACCACGTATACGTACGTATACGTATAGTCCTCATCATAACGAACATTTTTGCCCAAGGAACTATGCCTGGGAAATCAACGGTTTCCGAGATAATAAAGTCGGACTTAAATTTTTTTTTTCAGAAATATGTTCAGTATCACGTTCTTAACATACCTTCTCAAGAAGCCATATCAAAATTATGGATATTTCTTACAAAAAATCAAGTTAAAATTGCAACCCGCAATGTAGGTTTTCGAGAGAATGTGGTTCAAAGTCGGCCTTTTTTTTTTTTTGCAGAAATATGTTCAGTATCACGTTCTTAACATACCTTCTCAAGAAGCCATATCCAATTTATGAATATTTCTTACAAAAAACCAACTTAAAATTGCAACCCGCAATGTATTCTAAACATCGGATAGCCTAAGTTACTCCCAGAAACCTGAGTTACGACCATGTTAAGTTTGGTTGAAAACTATTCAGCGGTTTTCGCGTTTATCGTGTTCATACAGACAGACAGACAGACAGACAGACAGACAGACAGACAGACAGACAGACAGACATAAACCGTTTTTTTTGCATTTTTGGATTCAGTATAGTTTACTTAGTAACCCCTGCTAGTTTTTTTCTAAAAATATTCAATGTACAGAATTGACTTCGCTAGAGTTTTATTATAAGTATAGATTATGGTAATGCCCCTTCTACTATTGGTACATAAAAAAAACGACTGTCGTTGCAAAAATCCAGCGTAGTGGGACACATCTTCATTTAATCTAGCCTATAGCGTCCCACTAGTGGTTCGCTCCGAACTATGAACTCGCGACCTCAGTTACAGATGTATAACTTTGCTTACGCCATTCGCGCAGGCGCGCGCGCTCTTTGCATTTAAATTATACAACCCCATATCTCGGCAACCCATCGACCGATTTGGCTCATGTTCGAATTTAAAAATTCTTTTAATTTAGTTTACCCGCCTATCAAATTTCATAACGATCCGACCAAATTTACTCAAGTTATCGTCGAACAAACATTTATCATACAAACATACATACATACAAACGCCGGATTGTTCCAGCAGACTCGGAGGACTTCGCTCGCTTCGCTCGCTCGTTCAACAAGAAATAGTCGGACGATTAACTTTATTCTACTCGAACATTACACAAACTTAAAAACTGTGTCAAATAAGAAAATCTAATAAAATGAATCAATATGCCCTCTTTTCTACAAAAAGAAGTGAAATCCCACCAAAAACATTCTGTAAAAACTAGCCAGGTCTCGATGGATCTGCTTGTTTATCTCTAAAAAAGTAATGAAATCTAGACAAAGTCGTGCCAAGTCTAAGGTTCCTTACTGCGATTTCCTTATTATTATAGTTAATGTTGTGAGACTTGGCTGTTGAAGGTTACACAAGGGTACAAAACCAGGTGCTCCATGACACCATTGCACCAATCTGTCGCCAGAACCGCTTGTGTACCCTTCAACGGCCAAGTCTCACAACATTAACTATAATAATAAAGAAATCGCAGTAAGGAACCTTAGACTTGGCACGACTTTGTCTAGATTTCATTACTTTTTTAGAGATAAACAAGCAGATCCATCGAGACCTGGCTAGTTTTTACAGAATGTTTTTGGTGGGATTATACTTACTAATCACATCACACTAAATATATTATAAACATGAAAGTGTATTTGTTACTCTTTTCCGCTGAAACATCTGGACATATTTGGATGAAATTTGGAACAGAGCTATCTAGCTTACACACCGGAATAATAAAAAACACATAAATAAATGAGGCCTTTGCCTGCAACTTTGTCCGCGGTGACGTCTATAGGCAGTTAATGGGGAGTTTTCTGACAGGGAATAAAAAAAGAAAAATAGTTCCAAAAGCTATGACAGATGGCGTTGATCTGACAGGGCTTCCTTAGAGAAGTCTATAACAGAATAACTTAGTGCTCACAACAGAAAAAAAAAAAGTCTTCTTCACTTCATTGCTCTGTGATTTCATCTTTCATCGACTTGTGTCATGTGTAATCTGTGATCGATGTCATGAAAAAGTGCACAACTTATTTTTGTATGAGTTTATGGTAAAACTGGAAACACTACACTCCTGTGTTTGCACAGACTTATCATCCTTCACAGTGTAATTCATCAAATGTCTTTTTCGATGGTGTTCGTGGCCGGTGTGTAGGTACTGTACACAGCTTAACTCAACTCTATGAGTTTTGCCATGGTGGATCTACACTTATAGATCCACCATCAAAATGACATATTTTTTTGAACTGGCATAAAAAATAAACGCCATCAGACATCTAGTTACAAATTTAGAACCACAACTCATGAGCTGTCTGAAAGTCGCCTATTATTGAAATCTGCGCGGACGAAGTCGCGGGCAAAAAACTAGTTCATGCATAAAAAACGTACGTGCGTACGTAGAGAAGACAAGATTGTGCTTTGCTTTGTGCGCTTAGTTACCTGACGTAATTATGTTTTATTTTTTATTACTATAATATAAGGAACTAGGTTTTGCCGCTCGACTTCGTCCGCGCACACTGTGATGTTTTCCCGTTATCGATATCAGCACAATTAATAAGTAATAATTTTAATCAATAACAAATATATAAAACTACGCCAGCGCGCGAAAAAATAAGTGTGACCACTTTTCCGTTTTCCTTACAATTTTCTACCGTAATGAGAAAAATACTGTCCATCCGGTAGAAAAGTTTTTAATCACTTTTAGTTTTTTTTAAAGCCTTTACCCTTGCTACAGAAAAAAAATAAGTGGCGCCTCCGTCCGCATCAACAGTTACTTCGGTTTGCCTAAGGTTGCGGGTTCAAGTCCCGTACCGAGCGAATTTTTTAACCTTATAATAAATCTTTAGTAAAGTTTTTTATACATCTAAAAAAAACAATATTTTCTACGTTTCAGATGCGTGTCTGTGTAAGCGGGGACCTCAGCCAGGCTTCATATTCCTCTTCGACATGCGTGGTGTGAAGTTTGGCCACCTCACCCGGATCAGTCTATCGTAAGTATTTAGGCTTATTTATCATTAAGTTTATCAAATACCTATGACCTCAAAGTTATAACTATTTTGTTGTATATGGATTGTACTGATGTTTTAGCTTTCAAAAGGACAGACAAAGGTAAAAAATAAAAGTCGCTTTCAAGATCTAATTGAATATTGAGTTTACGCTTGACTTTGAGTAGTCTAGTAAAAAAAACGTGTTTGTGTTGTTTAAAAAGCGGTTTCTATGGATTAAAAAAAAAAGAGCGATGACGTCTGAAGGAATTTTCTGCTGTCGTACGACGTTATTTTTATGGTACGATCAATTACCAAAATTGAGCAACAGGGCCTCAAGTCTGTAATGCAATGGTGTCTCGATGGGTTCCCACAGTTACAAAATCGGGTTTTCCTCCTTTTTCTTCTACAACCGCCGAACCAATTCTTTAGAATTAGAATATTGTATTGTACTAGAAAACATTAAAATGACATGCAGTTGATACAGTAGATACTAATAAATATTTATCAAAGCCTATAACTGGGAGCCTATCGAGACACCATTGCGTTACAGACTTGGGCCCCTGGTAATTGTATCTCAAAAGTCAAAGTGTGAACTCATGCGTGAGAATTCGATCTTGGAAATGAAGCGTAGAGCCCCTTGTCCAAACAGCAGCGTACACTTTAGTTTCCAAAGATTTTTGTGTTGCTCCTTTCTCTTGTAACAAAGTTTTATTGCTGAGGTAGGCAAGGCCTTTGCAAAGCGTTATCTAGTATAAGATAATATAAATATTAGTCATAATATTCATTCAGTTCGTCAGATGTATGTTTGAGGCTCTGATGTAATTTTCCTCTAAATGAGCCATTTTCCAAGAAAGAAGAAAGAAGAATAAATTCAAAGCAGTTCATAGATGGCGTTTAAAGGCGTGGCCATTGAAGAACCGGAATGCAGCTGTCAAATTTAGCTTAGCACAGATACATTTTGACAGCCGTATTCTGGTTCTTCTATGATCACACCTGTAAGCGCCATCTATGAACTGCTTTGAATTTGTTCTTTGAAAAAGGCGTAGGTGGATTGTTGTATGAAGAGCAATTTCCTTTATTGCTGTTGTTTCAACTTTTTAAGGTTTCGCAGTTAAAAAATAACACCTTGCCCCCGATTCCATTGTTAGCCGTTTAGTTGGCTTCTTAAACACATCCATACATTATACTTCCTATATGCGTATAATTCAAGGCCATGAATTATGTAAACAGTGTATTTTACTCATTTAATTAAATTGCATTGAAATGACTAAGGTGAGCCTGCAATATAGTAATTGAAAGCTATGACAACAGGCTATGTGAGGCTAGTTTATTTGTTGTTGTTTAAGATTTATGACTCACCTGTAGATAGTAACTTTGAACTATCGCGACATTCACACTAATTTGTCGTGTTGTAACCTAATGCTTAGACTCATTTCACACTATGACGCAAGTCGTTGTGACGTGCGATTTGGATGAAGGTTTTTTGCAATTGGAAAGCAGGTTTTATAGTGAGTGTTCTTAGAAAATAATTGTTTTATCAAAATCGGTTCAGCCGATATGAGCTGAAATCTCGGGGGTTTTTTTTTTTTAATAAGTAGTTTCTAGGATTAAGAGAATACTCAAGATGAGTGTACAAAAACGTAAAAAACGGCCGTTGGCCCTGTTTGACCCCTTTTAGGCCCGGTTTCTGAATTGAGAATTTCAATAACCAAATGCTTAAGTATCGTCCGGTCTCTTCAGATTTCTCACAAAAGAGTGTGACAGAGCGATACGAAAGCATGTGCTTAGTAAAATTCTTAACTCAGAAACCGGGCCTTAGCCGCATAATAACCACTTTCGTCAACCAGGGTTAGCCGATTAACTCTGAGTTAACGTCAATAATACAAAAATGTCAAATTAACTCATAGTAAGTTGGTTAACCCTGACTAACGCAAGTCCACCTAATAAGTTTAAAACCTATCCCGTTTACCTTCTTGACTTACCGCGATGCGACCCTTTTGAAGCAACAACTCAGCTCAAGTCTTCCCGCTCAGTCGGAGTTTAAACATCGTTTAGTAGTGACTGTCGATAAAACAGTGCATGTTTTGATATGAAGGGAGGGATATTCAAATCAAAACATGCACTGTTTTATCGACAGTCGACTCTACTTAAACTGAGTTTAAACTGAGTTTAAGTAGCGTTCTAGATTAAACTGAGTTTAGACTGAGTTTAAGGCCGTCTTGCACCACTTCTTAAATGCCACTTAAGTCGCCATTTAAATCGACTTTTGTATGAAGATTTTAGTTAAATGCTGTTTAAACCACATTTAAGAAAGTGGTGCATGACGGCCTTAGTTGCGTTCTAGTTTAAACTGAGTTTAAGTAGCGTTCTAGAATACCACCCTTAGTCTAAAACCCGGGGCGCAGGTCGCTGCGCAAGTTCTTCCAGTACATCCAGGAGGCGCTGCCGGTGCGCATGCGCGCAATCCACGTGCTAAACACCGAGCCCGTGCTTGACAAGCTGCTCGTGCTCATACGGCCCTTCATGGACAAGAAGCTCTTCGAAATGGTGAGAGAAGATTTTTTTAATCAATCCGTTCCAATGTTTAACATCTCTGGGGTACCGCAGGGATCAAATCTAGGGCCCTAATTATTTACCCTTTATTAATATAAAGGGTATATTAATATATACAGGGTGTATTTTTGGCTAGTGACACACGAATTAAGCCCTCAAAAATCGCCAATCCGCATTGAGCAAGCGTGATGATTAAGCTAGAACTCTTTCTCTAAGGACCGTAATATCCATCACAGTTTAAACCACAAACGCTAGTTTAAATCCTATCTGTCGATTATTTTTTATACAAAATGCGAGGTTTAATCTATAGTCTGAGTTTAAACTGTGATTGATATTATGGGCCTAAGAGAGGGCCTTTTCCCAGCTAGTGGGACACTACATCTTTTACGCTTCTATAAAATATCATTATGACTACCACGGTATCCACACGTCTGAGCCTCTCATTTCTCCTCTTCCAGATCAAATTCCACACCAAGAACGAGGATCTGGAGAAGTTTTACGAGACGGTCATCCCCCGATCCGCCTTGCCCCCCGACTACGGCGGCACCCTCCCTGACACTCAGACCCTACACAAGAAGTGCCTGCAACAACTGCAAAGCCTGGACCACTACTGGAAGGCTGAGGAGGACCAACGGATGGCCGCGCTACCCGACAAAAAGGGGAAAAGTCTTGAGACCACGTTCAAGAGGTTAGAGATTGATTAGTTTTGGTAGTTCATATAGCGCAATGAGCCGTTTTCACGGCTGTCAAATTTCGCGTTTTCTGAAGATATTATCGAGAAGGGTAGACGATAGCAACGTGGCGGGAAATTCAAATTTTTTACAGTTTTTTATATTTTGTAGCTCAACTGAGCTATTTTTGTTCAGCGATTTTTCGTTCGCGGCAATAACATAGTATTCTTTTCATTATTGTAAACAAAAGAACAACAATAATTCAGCCGATTATGTGTTCTGGTCTACGAAGCAGTAGCACTGCCCAAAAAACTTGTCGTAGACCAGAACACATAATCGGCTGAATTATTGTTTGTCTTTTGTTTACAATAATGAAAAGAATACTATGTTATTGCCGCGAACGAAAAATCGCTGAACAAAAATAGCTCAGTTTAGCTACAAAATGTAAAAAACTGTAAAAAAATTGAATTTCCCGCCACGATGCTATCGTCTACCCTTAAACTGTGAAAGCGAAATTTGACAGCCACATCCCGGTTCTTGTATGGCCAAGCCTATGAGCGCCATCTACCAAGGGCTTTGAATTCAGCTTTTAACTGTCAGTTGAAAACGGGCCATTAGCGGGTTTATGACTGTCAGTTATGAGGTTCCGATTTTAAAAGTGCGTAGGTACTTATTTTTTTGAATTTATCAGAGTCTATGATGTGTTAGGTTTTATTATAAGGGCGTTCTGGTAAAGTGGTGTTTTCTGTCTGCAATTTTGGAAACACTGCGCTAAAGGGTTTTATTTTCGAGGTTGCATGCGATGCATTGTAGGTACGGCCAAATAGTGTAAATATCGGAAGAAAAGATGGCATTGATTGTTGTCGTTGAACGCCCTTTCTAAGTCGTAAAATCTATATCGCTTAGGCAGTATGTATTTAAATAGGTAGTAAAAATTGTTATCAAGATTCCACTAAGCGGACCACTATGATCAACTAAACCCGTGTTTTCTATTATTAAAATTGGTTGTGTTAACTCTTCCGCTCAGGATTTTTGCGTACACCTGTGTTGAACGTACCTACACCTGTGTACGCATTCCGAGCTCTGCTCTCTGAACTGAAAGCAATATTAATTATGTTCATTGTAATGGTCTTGTAATTATAATTAAATCGTGGTTGGTTAAGGTTTAGTTTTACTACCAAAATCAGATACGATTCGCTTGCTCATAAAACAGTATTTGATATTTGTGCGGCATGTACTTACCTGAATAATTGTACTGTAAAGTGTTTCGATTTTTGGTGGCATTTATAAGTAAAAGACAATATTAATTGCTCTCTTTCAAAATTTTATTAAGTCTGCTGTTTATTTATATAAAATAAAATATTATTGTGATGCATAAAACTTTATGTACTGACTTATGTGATAAAATAATGTAGGAACCTATTTATGTACCTACTCATGTGTATCAACACAAAAACTTATGCATTTTGGCCACGTTTTTGTCTTAGTTATGTTAAAAAAAAATGCATATTATATTCTTAAGGTGTCAACACCATGGCATAGCAATAATGTACTTAAATAGTATAAGTAGGATTCATGGTGTGTATTTTTCCTTATATCGTGTAGGTGGCTACTGAATTAGTACAAATAAAATATTAATAATTTCCTTGTTTGTTCCGTAAAAGTGATATTTTTATGCAGCATAAATGGTGGTGGCATAAATGTACTTAAAAGTATACATAAGAGATATTATAATAGCATTATATACATCCAAAATCAAGTAAAAGTATCCCTCCTTAATTAGTATAATAGGTATTTACTGCACGTAACATAAAGTAAAAAAATATCAGCTGCACACCTAGGGAACCGAAAAGCTTATTGATCGTATTTTCATATATACTGAAATAATAGGGATTTTTCCAAGTGTTATTGACAAAGTGTCATGCCGAGTGCCGCCATGACACTTGGAGAAATTCCCATTGTGAAAGGTAAAATATTTGCTTCGTTCATATCTAGTTAATAATTCGAGTATTGCTCTGAGAGTTAATAATTTGGTTCAGTGAACCGAGAATTGTGATTCATAATCATGTAGTGAATAGAATATATTTTATATAAAATTATTGAGCTCTATTTCATTATTGTATTTTTCTTTTTCTTCACTGTTCCAGCGCCATCTACATTTAATAACAGATATTACAAAATCTACCATTTCGATTTCGTATGGTAGAATTTGTTTTTTCAATATGGCAACTCTACTTTGTTGAACTGTCAAAAAATAACCGCCACTTGGCAGCTGCGTCCGGTTTTTTGTTTACAATTTTCTACACGGAAATTATGAATGAAACATAATGAATTCAGTGGAATTATCAGTATAAATCAAATGTTTATATGGCAGAAATTAAGTTTAATGTGATACTTGAGGAAAACTACTTGGATTTGCTTATGAACTAAGGTAAGCAAAGTTGCCTCATATTTTTTAGTCTTTGAAAGGGTCATTAACTTTGTTTGCATCTTTGCCAAGGGCCTAGAGATTCTAAAAAAGTTGCCAAATATAATGCAACCAAAGTCCTAAGTCTTTGAGTTAATTTGCTTGAAGTTCAAGCCTTGAACAATCATTCCCGTACGTCGAAACTCGAATGAATTCACCAATTCCACTCCTAATATTCCGTACGCTCAACTACGCTCTGGCTGTAGACGTAAGGCTCGTAGTACAAGTGAAAAGCTTCATGTGCTGTCGACTTTACCTACAATTCATACCTACTTTTCTCATTCATAGAGAATGAGAAAAGTATGAATTGTAGTAGGTAAAGTCTACTTGCCCCCCCCCTGCGCCATCGGCTGGCGACGCCCTTGATCTTTGCTATTGCTATATTGTTTTATCTGTTATTAGATTGTTCATAAAATATAAATTAAACCGAGTATCCAATCAAAAATCTACAGTACCTAACATAGTAATAACTATGAACTCCCTGTTATTAATTTTTTGTAAGTGGACCCCCAATGCCTTATTCCTTACATTTCACATATTCCAGAGTCAACAAACGATGGAACCAGTGAACAACAACCAGTTTGAGATCAAACCAACGGCCAAAACCAAACGCAAGATCACAGCACCGTGCCCCAACGCTTATCTCAACCCGGCCCTGGACCTGCTGGCTAACGAAGACCCCATGTGCAACAATGCTATGGAAATAGTACCCGTTAAGAAGAGAAAACAGGTCAAAAGCCAAGACATAGCAACGTTTGAGAACACAGCGCTAGATTTGGGCATAAGCAAGGCTGCCGTTAGTGAGTTCTTGGCCAGGGAGCTTGAAAATGTCCGTAAAAATGTACATTTACCTGTTATTCCTGTTAAAAAAAACATACCAGTGTGTGACATTGAGGATACTTCACAGGACACATCGTTGGGCCTGAAAAGATGCTTCCAAGAGACTTTCGAGGACCAAAACAGTGAATCGGAGCCTATTTATATGAATGTAAACAATCCGTTACTGCAAAAAGACATTATAGCTATGAATTCGGTTGCTCTAAGAGAATGCTCACTCAACGCCACAGAAAAATCTGATGAAAGTGTGAAGATTGAAGAAATTGAAAATAATATCTCTGAAATACGTGATGTTGAAGATAGTGGAATTTTGGAAGAAAAGGTTTTAGCGGTTGCTAATTTGGCTCCAGTTTTCGATACCGGAGATATTTCCAGTATAAACCATACAACGAATAATGTCACAAACAACATATTTGTCAACAACCAAACAAACTTGAGTCTCAGTTTTATAAATAGACTTGCTTTGGACTCGCCGAGTGTTTCGAATCAATCTCTGTACTTGGATGACGATTTGAATGAAAGCAACATAATGGAGATCAAAACTATAACAATTATTACGACGAAAAAACGACAAACCGATAAGAAAAACAGTACAAATCCTTTCCTGAACCAAAGTCTAGGAGAAACTTCTAATGCCATTGACACAACTAAAGAGAATCCATTTTTGACCCTAAATGAAGGCAACACCGAGATGGAATACACATCTGTAAGTAAAAACCAAATGGAAACTCAAGTACATCACGGAAAAGCCAATATAATGCCAAAAAGACTATTCTCAGCCATTGACACAAATAGCACAATTTCTACAGTCAATGAGTCATTATCTAGCAACGGCCAACACGAGTATGAAAACATAGACAGCTATAGGTCAGAAAGTCCTATCTACGAAAACGTATGCGAGGAATCAGATATCGCAGACGGAAACTACAACAAACAGAGCAAAATCTTGGGGTACGACGTAACTAAATTCAGTGCAGTAGACATTATGAACATCAATAAAAATTCCACCACAAATACTTCAGTTGAATCAACAGAGAGCAGCAAAAATCTCAGGCATCTACTCAAAGCGAGTAATAAACTGTCCAAAAAGGTCTACAAGACGTTGAAAAAGACCTTTAGAAGTGAGAAACCGGGGCTGAGCATTACTTTGAACCCCTACGAAGTTCCGCGGAAACCTCCGAAGAAACCTGTAGAAGTTAAAGAGGCTGGAATCGAAAATCCTTGTCTGAACCTCGACAACTCAGACGAAATCGAAATAGAAGAATTAGAGGACGAAGAACATCAATATGAGACCATAAAAACGCGTAGAAATACTCAATTAAACATGAACGTTACGCCGTTAAAAGAACGAAATGTGGAGAACGACGTTTCGCAAAATAAAACCTACACACCTGGTAAAAAGGTCCGTTTCGACTCAACACTGAATCAAGAGAAGGTGATAACCGGGAATAGTTTTGATTACGGACTGCAGAGTCCTGGGTTCGATTCCAAGATAGACAAGTATCAAGATGAGCTGGAAAACTGCATCAATGAAAGAAAGTTTATTCAGCAAAATATATTGTAAAGATTTCTCAATGTTTGGATCAATGAGCCGTTTTCAGCACAAATTCACAAATCATTTCATAGATGGCGCGTAGGCCTGTAGAGGCGTGGCCATAGAAGAACCGGAATACGGCTGCCAAAATTAACCTGTGCTAAGCGAAATTTGGTAGGCGGTGGTGGTCTAGTGGGTAGAACAGTGGACTCTGAAGCGAAAGGTCCTAGGTTCGATTCCCGGTGCGGGCATGTATCTATGACTTTGTTTAATTTCAAAAGTTACGTACATTTGTGAATTTGTAGTAGCAATACCACTCGCTGACGGTGAAGGAAAACATCGTAAGGAAACCTGAGTGTATGAGGCATTATACCCTCAACGCAAAAATCGCCAACCCGCATTGAGCACGCGTGGTGATTAAGCTCGAACTCTCTCTCTGAGAGGAGGCATTTGCCCAGCTAGTGGGACATGTACAATTGTACAGGCTACATCATACAAGCGAAAGACAGCCATATTCAGGTTCTTCTATGGCCACGCCTGTAGGCGCCATCTTTGAAATGCTTTTTGAATTTGTGCTGAAAACGCCTCTTTATTTGATGAGCCGGGCTTATCGGGCTCTACGTACAGTCGGCCACAGTCTCAGATACCCCTTTTTGTTCGATTGGCGCCCTTATGCCGCGCACGATAAGAGCTGCCATGGGGTATCTGAGATTGTGGCCGACCGTACGTACTTAGGACTTATGTGTGTTACATTTACTGTATTTTACATTGCAGTGGACTTGAGGTTATAATGCTCACCACGCTTTTATTTTTACTTACTCAGTATTTGGTTGAATCCTGCCTACCATGATTTACAAATTCAGTATTTACTTAGCATTTTCATTTTGTATGTATAGTTTACAAATTGCTTTATGCATAGTTTGGGGCTATCTGAGTATGTAACTAAATAGTTTATAAGTTTAATATTTGAGCCAAATTGAATACATCCAAAGTTTAACTAACTTTCAGGGTTTCAGCATAATAATGTGATGACTTTTACATACCTAGATATTATTTCATAGTCTGTAAGCTTTCGGGAACGTTATTTCATACCTAAGAATTATACCAATTTCGTGTTTTACATTAATTAACTTATCCTATTTATTCGATAACTTATGTAATACATTCCTTGCCAATTAAGTATGCAATACATTTCTTTACCAAATTATAATTTACTTTAATTAACTGTTCAGTCAAAATGACTCCAGCCCCTCTACCCTGGACGCATTTTTCCAATACGGCCGCAATATGGCGCAATTTACAAAATTTAATTAATTTACAAATTAAGTCGCAGTTTGTGTTTTTATTGAATAAAACAGCCTTACATTTGAATAAACATTACAAAGTATTTAAAATCAAAGCATTACTATGCGAATTCAAAGAGAAATTAATTTTTAAACCTTTTCTATTTGATCGCAATAGCGTCAAGGGTAACCCCCACATAATCTAATCAAATCTAATAATCGACATGAAACTAAGGCCCGATTTCTGAATTAAGAAATTCGCTAAGCAAGCACTTAAATATCGCTCCGTCTCTGCAGATTACTCACAATGGAACGTGACAGAACGATACTTAAGTATTTGCTTAGTAAAATTATCAATTCAGAAACCGGGCCTAAGTTCCATACAAACCATACAAGCCACCGAACTAAACCCCCTTGATCGAAGATACAAGCCCATTAATTATCCCAGCTTAGATGGGCGGAGAGTTGTGTTTTTAATAATTTTCATGTTTGCTTGACTTTGATTCCTTTAAGGTCCTAAAGATCCTTAGGTCCTAAAATAGTTAAGCCTCGCGTTGATAAACTAATGAAGAGTTTTTAGCAAAAACGCATCCAAAAAGAAGATATGATTTCATTTCCATTGGCGGCGCTAGTTAGCAAATTCTATCAAGGGGCCCTTGGTTTTCTTTATTAGGTTATCAATAATTTATGGTATGAAATAACACAAAACTGTTGCAAAAAACTTTCCTGGATTTAAACTCAATTTAAAATGTTCCATCCATTATCTAGGGCTCGCATCCAAAAAGAAGATATGTTTTTTTTTCATTGGCGGTGCTAGTTGTGCCTATATTCATTGTACCATAAGTCTAAGTATACAATTTAATATTTTCCGCTTAAAAAAGAAAACTACAGGGTGCACTCTAAGTCGATAGGGGAACTTTAAGTAGGCTGTCTACTGATCACTACAAACAACTTGTACTAGGTGGCGAAAAAAATGGAGCGAAAAAAATATCAGCTGTTCCATACAAAAGGTCGACTCAGTACTGCACCAAATGTATGAAAAAGCTGATTTTTTTTTCGCTCCATTTTTTTCGCCACCTAGTACAAGTTGTTTGTAGTGATCAGTAGACAGCCTACTTAAAGTTCCGCTATCGACTTAGAGTGCACCCTGTATATCAATTTCTGAAACTGCAAATTCGCGGTCCTTGTCGCTTGTACTAAAAATAAGCGCGCGAAGCTCGCCCGAATCTAAATAGATTTTATTTTCGGTAAAAAAGCGCGCGGGGCCCCCAAAATGTGCGGGGCCCGTAGCATTTGCTACTCCTGCTATATGGCTAATCCGGCACTGGTTTTGCCTAGGTTCAATGAAAACAACTCTTCTCTCGCTACATTTTCGCTTTTGCGGCAGCTGAATGAGGGCTACCGCGCTCAGATTTCCCGCTAGGGGCGCTGGTGTAGCGCGAAGTCAAAAATGTCACTGTTTGTGTGGGCTACGCAGGTTTTTTATCGAATTAGGCGGACTTGCGTCACTCAGGGTTAGCAAACTAACTCCGAGTTAACTTGACATTTCCATACAAATTTTGACGTTAACTCAGAGTTAACTCGCTAACTCTGGGTGACGCAAGTGGACCTTAGAATAATGTTGTGAATATTTTGCAATATCTGAGATAAATTATTAAGACAAAAGTTGTTGTCCCGCTAGTCGCTCGCTACTAACTACAGGGGCCTTAGCCTGTAACACAATGGCGGCTCAATGGCGTCCTAGGTAGAAGGACAAAACCGGGATTTTTTCGTTGTTCTCCTACAACCAGCGAACTAATCCTCTAGGATTAGACTCATAATATTCTTTGCTGTACTACAATAACATTAAAAGGACCGACACTGGACCGTCAGCATCAATAAATCGTAATTAAAACCGTCAACCGGAAGCCCATTTTGGCACCATTGTGTTACAGGCTAAGGGCCCTGCTTTGAAACAGTTTTTACTTTCGGAAAATTGTTTTCTAATTTTTATTTCGAATAAAACTGGGTTTACTCGATGTGTTATAGTACAGTTATTTAATATGATTTTATTGTAAGTAAACATTTTTTTACGTAGGTACTACCTTACAATATATCGAGCTATACTTCATGGCCTTACTCAGACTAAAAACGGTAGCCCTCATTCAGCTGATGTTTTACGTGATTTCAAACTTAACTGACCTTAATTAAAAATTACTTGTTTGCTAAGGGACAGGGTCGACACCTTGTCTTGGTTGCAGCTTGTTGCTATAAAAATTTCACAGGCGTTGTTGAATCCGTGAACAAAAGTTTTCAGCACAAATTCACAAAGCATTTCATAGATGGCACCTACATGCGAGGCCAAAGAAGAACCGTAATACGGCTGTCAAAATTAATCTGCGCTAGTCGTATTCCGGTTTTTCTATGGCCACGCCTGTAAACGCCGTCTATGAACTGTTTTTAATTTGTTCTTTGAAAACAGCTCATTGGTCAAAACTCCGTCCAATCCCGCCAATTCCCATTACAGCAACAATAACATAATTATCCAAGCTTTGTGTATCAGTTCCAAAGACTCTCTTTATTGCGTTTGCACAGGGTCAACCGATCATTTATAGCGTCCAAAGTGTGGGAATTCTCGTCCCGACACAGTGACACTAGCTAGGCTAGTCTTTGCTGTCGTTTATCTTTTCAGACGGTTCCTGAATGGAGAACAAAATAAATAGGTAGTAAGTCTTAAATCTACGGCAAGTATGCAAGAAACCAATTTAATTTGACGTACCACAGGGCAGTATCCTAGGACCTACACTTTTTCTCACATATATTAATGATATAACAACGCTGCCCTTACAAAATTCCGATGTGCTCTGCTACGCAGACGACACAGCTATTATTTTTCACGATCGAACATGGCGTGGTGCAGTTAAAAAAGTCCAAGATGGCATGGCCCAAGTTTCAAACTGGCTACGCTCAAATCTACTCACATTAAATACAACTAAAAAAAAATTCTCTGCTTCCACCTATCAACTGTAACAGACCCCAAAGAACTCAAAGACAAATCCACTGTCAACAACGCTGCACTGGTTTAAATGATCAGACTTGTGCTTGCGACCACATCACAAGAGCCGAATCATTAAAATACCTAAGTATCGAACTGTCACGTTCTTTTGTGGGAAATCCGCAGAGGCAGAACGATATCTAAGTACTTGCTTAGCGAATTTCTCAAATCAGAAACCGGCAGTAAGAGTAGTAGGTACACACGACAGCACGTCAGAGTGTACACTTTTGTTGTAAAGTCGCCCGTAACGTAACCGAGTAGAGTGCTAGCGTGTAAACGTCGACGTGCTGTCGTGTGTACGCGGTTTGACATACATTTGTCCACTTTGAACTCTGAAAACCCTGTGCTACTCACGTGGTACCTAGGTACTTGAAATTCTGGCACTCGTTTCAGATTTTTCAAAAAATCTACGGTAAGCGTTTTATGGGTAGGTACTTCTACTTGTTTCAAGAAAATTTAATTTGCTTTAAATGGAACCTTTGGTTGAGGAGATACATAAAAGATGTATATTTTTTCCGAAAAAGTTTAAATTTATTGTAGGATCGCGTTCCAGAAATGTACCTACCGGCTGAACTTGTCCTAGAGAAAAGTCCTGGAAGAACCAATTTCAGATAATTAAATGAGATTTAATTTGATACTTACAAAAATGCCTCTAAGCCTCATCGTTTACCTACCCCTTTCTGACCCTAGGCACACAACTGCTATCTACTCTGGAGAACGGCCTAGATGTTAGACGGGCCACTGCTTGCTTCTGTTCAGACGTCTTGAGATATTCTAATATTTCAAATTATTATTATTATTTTTTCTTATTTTGTAGTTTAATAGATAATTATTATCATCAATTCATCAGGTAGGTAAAGGGTCTGTAGTCGCCAAATATTTTTGTAGGTGCAAGACTTACTATAGGTATTTGGTCGAGGGGTTATTTATACAAATTATCTACCCAATCTGAAGGGGCAAGAGAATCCTCCTACCTTTAGGGGCAGGGATCAATTGGTCTAATCTGAGTGACCTTGGCTGCCAATCTGCCATTCACCGCGACGCAGCGGCGCAGGACCTTTTATTGGATAATCGACCGCTACTGCGCCTCGGGTTCTTTTAATATTCAACAATCTGCATTCTGCATTACATTTGTGTGACGTAATGATCAAACCCTCCTTCTAGCGCCGTCGGGTGAAATTAGGTAGGTAGGTATGCTAAAATATGAAATTTTCCAATGGGCATCCGCCAGAGTTTACAGACGAAATAAAAATAGGTAAAAAAACTTTTTAAGTTAAACGGTTTTATGTTAAACATACATTGCAATGTTTAAGATAAATGTACTAAAAACCAAAAAATAATAAAATAGATACAGTCGTGGGAATTATAAACATATGCATAGACTAGACTAAAATAAAACCGTGGGGCACGTCAATTAGGGATTTTCTGACAGCTCATAAGTTGTAGTTCCAAATTTGTAACTAGATGTCGCTGACGAGACATGTTATTTTTTGTATGCCAGTTCGCGCTCGTTGGCCTTCGTATACGTCCAAACACATTTAGGTATTAGTTGTGGAGCAAAATGAAGTGTTTTCGGATTTACCATTCACTCATACAAGAACATTAACAAAGTCGTGCACTTTTTCATGTACTGTAAAATGGAATGACAGCTACAACGATGAAAGATGAAGTCACAGAGCAATGAAGTGAAGAAATATTTTCGCTGTATTAAGCACTAATTTACTTTGTGATAGAAAACATGTCGTATCAACGCCATCTGTCACAGCTTTTAGAACTATTTTTTTATTTTTTTTAGCTGTCAGAAAATCCCTTATTGTCTACAATCGTTGATTAAAATGTTTGTTTTGTAATGTTACACTATAATTAGGCAGTCGACGTGCCCCACGGTTTTATTTTAGTCTAGTCTATGCATATGTTTATAATTCCCACGACTGTATCTATTTTATAATTTTTTGGTTTTTAGTACATTTATCTTAAACATTGCAATGTATGTTTAACATAAAACCGTTTAACTTAAAAAGTTTTTTTACCTATTTTTATTTTCTAGGTTTTAGTTTTTATTTCGCATTCTGTTTAATTCATATAGTACATTGTATTATACTGGTTGAGCACTTTCATTTGATACCCATATTGATGGGATCGATAAAACCTAAGTTTTCCGCCATTTTGTAGCGGCCGCCATCTTGTATTTAATTTTTTATAGTATATTGTATTCTGCTTGTTGAGCCCTTTCATTTGATACCCATATTGATGGGATTGATAAAACCTACGTTATCCGCCATTTTGTAGCGGCCGCCATCTTGGATTTCAATTTTTTATAGAATATTGTATTCTGCTTGTTGAGCCCTTTCATTTGATACCCATATTGATGGGATTAATAAAACATAAATTATCCGCCATTTTGTAGCGGCGGCCATCTTGAATTTATAATGATAATGAATAAACATAATTGTATTGTCACCAAAATCCAAAGTGTATACAAAATTTCAGATTAATCGGTTGACAGGAAGAGGGTGAAATTTGAATTACTAAATTTGACCCAAGAATAAAACAAACGGGGTGAGCTAAGTAAAACCGTTTAAAAGGCAATAATTTCGATTAAAAAACTATCGACTATCGAGCGAAAATTATCAAATCACGTTTCTACCCCCTTAGCACGCGGGCCTTTTGCCTACTCTCAACACTGAGGTGACAGTGAACAGTGGCTAAGGTGACAGTTGAGAGTAGGCAAAATGGCCCGCGTATTAAGGGGGAATGTTAACCTACGTAGGTACGGTCAGCCACAATCTCAGATACCTCATGGAGGCTCTTATCGTGCGCGGCATAAGGGCGCCAATCGAACAAAAAGGGGTATCTGAGACTGTGGCCGACTGTACCTACGCATAGCGAGAAAGGATGATTTTGAAGTTGCTATTAATAAAATATAAGTATGCAGTTGACTCACAAAATGGGTTTAATGGCTAGAAAAAATCAAAACCTCGGCTTAATTTTAGATTTTTTTGTTAATCTTTAATTTCTCCTTTCCTCAACGCCACACTTTTAACCAAAGATTGAGATGCTGTTTTCAAGCCATAGGCCCAACCTATCGCAGCGAAGCAGTCTAGGAAAAAGGTGGTGGCATTGAGGTTGTATGTCAGTTCTGCAGCCTTGTAGTCCCAGGGGAAAGTGTGGTGATAGTTGTGCCAGCCTTCGCCTAATGCAAATAATGAGACTCTCCAGTTTTCTGATGCCATTATGTCCCTGAAAGTAAAGTGAGAGAAAGGTTAAGTCAAAGCCAATAATATCTACCTTGGTAATTACCTACTTACGCACACTCTCTGACGATTAACTAAATCTACTCTATGTTTTCTTGCACTGGTTCACCCCGAACTATGAACTCGCGAGTGTAACTTTTTGCTAACACCATTCACACAGGCGCACGGGTATTTAGGCGCACGGGTATTTAGGCGCACGGGTATTTGCCGAGATTAGGTATACTTAGGTTTGTAAAGTTTATATAAAATTTACAAACCTAAGTATACCTAATTTCGGCAACCCCTCGACCGATTTGGCTCATGATCGAACTTAAAAATATTTTTTATTTAAGTAATTTACCCGCCTACCAAGTTCGTAACGATCAGACCAAATGAGTATAAGTTATCGTCGTCGAACGAACATTCATAAGTAGGTACAACATATTACATACAAACGCCAGATTGTTCAATTAGACTCTGAGAACTTCGCTCGCTCGTTCAATAAAACACTACATATACTTACATGTACCTACTAATTACTAGGCATTCGCATCTACACAATATCTAAGATGATTTGGTTACTATGCAGCGTTCAGTTGCAGCTTCACTCAGGCAGGATGTACTGACCAATCCGAAGAAGAAGAAGAAGAAGAAGAATTTATTTACAAGAAACATGGTATTACAATAATGTAAAGATGGTATAAAAATATAAATAGTGCAGCATGTTCTACCTGTAAAGGTGCGTAAATATTGAGGTGGGAACATAAATTATTTTTTAAAAACAAATTAAAAACTACAAACAAACTTAACGATTTAAAAGCTCTGCATTTTAACATTTTTTATAAATAATTGTATTATGGCACATAAGATAAGAATTTGAAGTTGAGATGCTATTATTTAAAGTCATTCAAAAAGTCATTAATTGTGTAATACATTTTTTCTATTAGGATTTTGAATAATGAAGTTTTAAATTTGGTTAGAGGTAGGTTTCTG
The DNA here is from genome assembly GCA_949319315.1 of Zelleria hepariella. Taxonomy (NCBI): domain Eukaryota; kingdom Metazoa; phylum Arthropoda; class Insecta; order Lepidoptera; family Yponomeutidae; genus Zelleria; species Zelleria hepariella. Next base: position 10,967,010 of record OX439396.1, on the reverse strand, counting down.
ATCTCTTCTGGCAAGGAGTTAAAAAGTTGTATTGCCTTACAGTAGGAATTTTCCGACGCTACAGTAGGTACCTGGGACGTACACCGTGGAATTTTAGTGGTTTTAAAGCCGAAGGTATTTAGTTACACTCGTGATTCTGAGCCAAATTCCAAAATTTTACTTCAAAACGAGCGAAAAAAAAAACACTTTCCAATGCAAACGGCTATCGCCAATCGACACCATTTGTATGGAGAAGTAAATTTTTTTTTTGCGCGTTTTGGAATGAAATTTTGTAATTTGGCTCAGAATCACCAGTACAACAAAATACCTTCGGCTTTAAAACCACTAAAATTGCACGGAAATACGAGTACCATCCTGCCAGCTTAGTGGGCCTAGCCCAGAGAAAGACAATAGATATCAAATCAATACGTGCGGAGCCAACTACTTACCTACTTAATTAAGAGGAGAGCACCATTTCCCCATACAAACCTAGTTCAGGTTTATTTCTAAATTACAGGCTGGATTTTGCTGAAACTTGGTTTATATCAGTAGATGACCAATACGGAGGTTTGCAATAGTTTTTATAATAAAAAAAATAATACCCTGAAAGAAATTAGAGCGATGCGTTTTTCGCGCTGAAAAAGTGGTTACTTTCAGCTGTTATTTACTTACATTATTACACTGTCTATTGGAGTCTCACTACCTTGGAAACATCAATAATGTATTGTAATTGTCAGAAAAAAAAAGATTTTTTAAATAGCTAATAAAATGTAGAAATGGCAGCTGAACTAGGAAAAAATTCGGGAAAATAGATCTATTACATTACAACTACAACTACATACTCGCGAAAGGACACGAACACACGTAGACTCATACAGGCGCATTGCCTCTCACTTTTTCCGCGCCCCGTCTCGCTCTGGGTGACACAGCTATAGAAAACAGTGTTTCACGCGCTTGGCCATCGCCGAGTTCCCACGGTCTTACAGGGGATTCTTACGGCGCCATGCATAGTGAATCGCCCGCGTGCAAAGAAAAATGCATAAAATCGACTCCTGTATCAAATACACTAAACAAATTGAAAATGTTCACATATCAAACCCTAGAATTAGGTGAGACCTATCTAAAACTGCCAGTTTCGTGTTGAGATTCATATAAACGTTTTGAAGATACCTATTTTGCTTGAAAAAAAATAGGTGGTGCACTTTTTTTCAAGCAAAATATCTTGCAATCTTTTATGGATATCAACATGAAACTGGCTGTGTTAGATAGGTCTCAACTAATTCTAGGGTTTGTTATGTGAACATTTTGAATTTGTTTAGTGTATTTGATACAGAACTCGATTTTGTGGATTTTTCTTTGCGCGCGGGCCAATTCACTACCTATATGAGTCGTAACAATTATTATTTACCTGTCGAAAGGTTTGTTGCCCCACAGGTGAGCGAAACTGTTAACCGACCACGTGACGTTGAGGACGAACATGTATCGAAATATTTGCGAGAGCACAGCCAGGTCCCAGGACTCATTCCAAAGAAGGACTGGAAGTAGCATCGGTAACACGAAGCAGCACGCCAGCTTAAAGACTACGAAGTATCTGTTGAAAAATGAATGGTCCAAGATTTAAGGCATATAGCTACGAAATGTACTCATCTAAAAGCACTTTATACATACTATAATAATTATTATTAGGTAGGTAAAGTCCGTTCGCTTAGATAGTGTCGGTACACACGACGGCAATCTTGGTTCTTGGGATAACAACTATTTTCAAGTATCTGTGATGGGCGCAGACAAATTAATTTCAACACAATGCTGATGGACATTAACTAGTTTTTGCTAACATGTTTTAGAAAACCTTCGTCTTTTAATTTTTGGGTCATTCGAAGTTTCGTCTAGCTAGAGGCACCTCGCTATCCTCCCACGGACGAAAAAACATTTTATCTACACGCAGCGATCGACACTCAGTACAAAATACTAAGTCAAAAGTCACAAGCACAACCTCTCAATACGACGACGCTTCTTTATAGAATGACGAGCGGCGAGCCAAATTCACTGGCGTGTTATTGCATTAATTGAATAAAACGTGACAAAACTCGAGCAGACATCCACGCGCACAGAAAACACAAGCAAGTTTTGAATCGTTTTAGATTACAACCATTGAACATTTTTGTGTATTTCCAATTTCATAACCCTATGATAGAACGTAGAACTAAAAATTTTTTTACTGACGCTATTCGAGTACTGTCATTTTCGATCCAGTTCCAAAAGGTACTATCCCATTCTGATTCCGCACGGATTATACCTAAGTTTAGGTCTGAACGTTTTCCTGTTTATAAAATTGACCAAATTTTATAGTTTTTTTTTTTTTAATTTTGAAATAAGCAAAACGTACAGACTAAGGGTGGCATTAATAGTCGTCGACTCAATATCGAACTCAAGTAGGTGATCTCAGAAAAGCCAAATGCTAATGTCAAGACTTGGCTAATGTCAATATAGTGTTTATTAATATGCTGACAGCTACTCTAGTTTGACATTAGCCAAGGCTTGACAATAGCATTTGATTTTTCTGTCTTAGTTCACCTACTTGAGATCAATTTAATCAATTAATACCACCCTAAGATTGATCTGTACCTAACTTGGAACTAAAACCAAGGTAGGTACCTAGTAGAATCGATTGACACCAAAATCAATGAAATCGATAATAGGTCAATCAAATTTAAAAAAACAGGAATTAATTGCGGTTTTTTAACCCCCAAAGTTGAGCTCGCCTCCTGGGACCGTGCGAATTCGGATTACACGCATTTAGGACCAAATGAAGGTATTAAAATGATATCCAGCTTTCTGGAAATTAATTCCTCAAACGCTTTTTTTTTATTAAATTTAATTTATTATCCAGCATCACGTCAAACGTAATAATTAAGTATCTACGAAGTACCTACGAAGTATGTACGAAGTACGTACGAAGTACCTACGAAATACCTACGAAGTACCTACGTAGTACCTACGAAGTACCTACGAGGTACATACCTAATAGGTATCCAAACTAATAAATGATCACCGTACAAAATCTCTACTTACTTGGTATGGAACGCTACGAGTGGATCGTTCGAAATATCACTCATATCAATTTTGGATCCCCTTTTCAATACGTCAGGGTGTTTCTTCATCATAAGCCATCCGACATGGGAAAAAAAAAAGCCTCGGTTTGCATCGTGAGGGTCCGCCGAGGTCTCGGAGAATTTGTGGTGCACCCGGTGGTCGCGGACCCATTCATAGATAGTGTTCTGTAGGAGCACAGAATACAAAATTGTAAGATTAGCTAAGCTAAGGTAAACATTATTCCTCCATCCAGAGATTCCATCCAGTTTCATCCAATAGTCTAGCTGTAAGTTCGCTGGATTGAAAAGTCGACCGCCTAATGGTTACTGAGGGCTCATTATAAAAAAATCCGCACAGTCGTGAACATTCAAAACCGGCTCATAATGAAATTAACAATCTTTTTTTGACAGTCAATAATGGGAGATTCACGGTGCTTATTTATTAGGGAATATCTAAAGTGGAATGCACTAAATCTATAGTGCTGAGTGTATTCAAGTGCTAAATTCGACTGCTGGACAGGGTCTATCTTTAAAAATAATCCACTAACTCGTCAACCGTCAAAACCGGTTTATTTGTGGGAAAACAATATTTTATGGAAATATGTATTTGTATTCAGTCAGTGCTTATTTAATAATAATGCGGCCTTATAAAACCATGGCCGATAATAAACAAACAAGTAACTTCAACGAAACAAAATCACTTGTCCTGTCACGCATGGTATAATCCGTGCGGGATCAGAATGGGATAATACCTTTTGGAACTGAGACACTCGCGGTCCTGTAGCGTCAGCATTTCGGCAAACTCTAGTTGTCTATGGCAAACTCGCGTCGAAACTTGCTTGTGTTTTCTGTGCGCGTGGGTGTCTGCTCGAGTTTCAGCACTTTTTATTCAATTAATGCAATAACATTGAATCGTTTTAGATTACAACCATTGAACATTTTTGTGTATTTCCAATTTCATAACCCTATGATAGAACGTAGAACTAACAATTTTTTTACTGACGCTACTCGAGAACTGTCATTTTGGATTCAGTTCCAAAAGGTATTACCTATCCCATTCTGATTCCGCACGGATTATAACCTCCTCAGTCCAAACGACCCCATATGGGGACATACGACGCCATCTACCAAAATTGACGTAAAACCTAATCTAATGCGCTGATGGTTCTGGGTTTGTGATTTATCCTTTGTACTATAGATGGAGCTACAACTGACAAAGGGTATTTTGCTTTCGGTGCAGCCATAATTTTTTTGTGGGTGATTGAAACAGAGCCCTCGAAAAAAAACCAATTTTGGCGTTTTCGCCCAAGGCAAATGATGGTTTGGTATAGTAATTCAATGTTTTCGTAAAAAAATAAACATGCATCATTATTTTGATTAGTTTAGGTATGTTTTTGGATCAAAAAAGTTTTCATTCAAGTTCAATCTTGCCTCACGGACGCCTCTCTACCTGTTTGTCCCCTTTTGGACACTTTTGGTTTCTATGTTACAAAAATTCCCTATTTTCTATGTATTTTCGTGAATATTTTTTTGACGTTTTTTACATATAATTTCATATTTTTTTCACATTTTCGGATTTTTTTATAATCTAGATGTATATTTTGCAGCATCGGCTCTAGCCGATGCTGTCAACAGCATGATCTACGGTGATGATTCCAACTTGGAGACGGAGACTTTGGCGATGTGGACTCTGATGATTATCCACCGTATTTTCCTGAAGATTTTGATGCTGACAGTAAGGGTAGAAGATCAGGTGGGGAAGATAACGACTCGCAAGGTTACACCGAGGCTCCAGAAACCGACATCTTACAGTCTCCGCATGTTCAGTCACACGCTGTTGGTACTTCTTCCCGAAGATGTTTTTGTTATTTTTAAATACTGTTTTTGGACCATTACAGCCAGTTTCAACCCTAGAAGAACCAGAGAGAGTGGTAATAAATTTATCAACTTATGATTATTTGACGAATTACATGTAGCCAGCTATATTTTAGTGAAGTGGTTTGACCAGAAACCGATACATCTGGCTTCATAAATTCTTGGCGCTAAGCCAACAGACGAATGTTGCCGATGCAGATATGTTCATCAACGTCCATCGACCAGCCATTGTCAGAGAGTACAATGAGATCATAGGAGGTGTTGATTATTTAGATGACATGTTCAGCTTCTACAAAATATCAGCAAGAATACGAAAATGGGCGATTAGACTGTTAGTTGGAATATGTCCATTTGTTTGAATTTGGTATTTCAGCTACATGGATTGAGTACAAACTCAACCAAGAAAAACTACATGATATCCTGAATTATTCGGCCTTCCATGAAGCAATCGGAGATCATTTGTTACATCAGTTAGTCGAAGATGAAGAAATCCCTCCTCCTGATGATGGTGTTTCGACTGATAGACAAATCAAACGGGCAATGACACAACACCTATATGATTTTGCTAGACCTAAAAAGGTAGATCAACCACCTATTGTGCTCGACTCCCAAAACCGATACAGGCTCCCAGGATTCAAGTCTACGAAGATCAGATATCAATGCCCCACTTGCAAAGTAATTTTATGTTTGATGTCTGGAAGAAACTGTTCCAAAGAGTATCATGAAAAGTGGTAGTAAGAAGAATTTAGCTATAGTTTTATTTTTGCCCTGAAATGTTCTTAATTTTTGTTCATACTTCAAATAAAAACGATTGCCAAATATATGGAGTTTTATATATTTTTTGGTAGGTTGAGTCCGAATGTCCCCTATTGGGAACATAGTGGAAAACCATTTTCCGGAAAATTTTCGTTTTGCCTACAGCCTCACCATTCCAAAAATGTATGCCATGCTCACAAATACTTCGGTTCATGAAAAATATTGATGAAAATGGTCTGGGACTGAGGAGGATAACCAGGCAAAGACTGACACCCTGATGCAGCACAGTGCAGTGGCCAGAGTCTGTAACGCAATGGTGCCAAAATGAGCTAGTTGACGGATTCAATTATGGTGTAAAATTACTGTCGGTTCTTTTAATGTTTTTCTAATACAGCAAATAATATTCTGATTCTAATTCTAGAGAATTAATAAGAAAACGGGATTCTTACCACGTTTTACCCTCCGTCTACCCGTGACCATGGTGACTGCAACGGTGCTGAAATATCGGGAACTCAAAAGAAAATTAATCGTGGTAAGAATCCCGTTTTCTTACAATAATTTATTATGGCCCGGTTTCTGAATTGAGAAATTCGCTAAGCAAATGGGTAAGTATCGTCCTGTCTCTGCAGATTTCTCACAAAAGAGCGTGACAGAACGATACGTAAGTATGTGCTTAGTAAAATTCTCAACTCAGAAACCGGGCCTATGTCTAAAAACCACTAAAGTTTCAAAAAGCATATCTAGAGAATTAGTTCGCTGGTTGTAAAGAGGAAATCCCGGTTTTGTGCTTTTACTGAAAATCTGGGACGCCATCGACACGGCATTGCGTGCTGTATGCTTAGCATGGTCGTTTTGACACTCTCTCGAACTCGAGTGACAGACGTGCCATGTCTATTGTACGAGCATGGCAGGCGGGACTCGAGATGGCAATAGATTAGGGTCATGTCATGGCAAAAAGTAGTTATTGCCATTTTAATAAAAATGTTGTATTTTTGTCTCCATCGCCATGTTGGCGTAGAGCCAACTCGAACCCGACCGACAAGTTGACAGTTTTGCATAGAGAAGGGCCTATCTCGGGTTTTTCATGCTGCCCGTACTGGCAGGACCACGAAACCCTTCCGGACCATTAGGTAAACGTCACCCAGCGTTGTCGAAGTAACGAGTTTCTGGACGCGTAAGAAGATGATGCTTTCGTCACGAGAAAAAGAAGACCAGACAAAGAAAGCACGGACACTACAAACATGAACAACATCCAGCCCCCTTAGCACGCTGGCCTTTTGTCTACTTTCAACTGTCACCTTAGCCACTGTTAACTGTCACCTCAGTAGTATTAATAGTGGCTAAGGTGACAGTTGAGAGTAGGCAAAATGGGGGGCTAAGGGGGCAGGTTGATTCCTGTGATGGATCTACAGGGTGCACTCTAAGTCGATAGCGGAACTTTGAGTAGACTATCTACTGATCAATACAAACAACTTGTACTAGGTGGCAAAAAAAATGGAGCAAAAAAAATGTCTGCCGTTCCATGCAAAAGGTCGACTCAGTACTGCGCCAAATGTATGAAACAGCTGATAATTTATTCGCCCCATTTTTTCCGCCACCTAGTACAAGTTGTTTTTAGTGATCAGCAGACAGCCTACTTAAAATTCCGCTATCGACTTAGAGTGCACCTGACAACTTACCTGACCCGCGACAGAGTAGCATAGCAGCAGTATGACCTGCAAAGGCCACTTGGCTTTGAAGGATCTGTGACACCAGTAGCGATGCGCGCCGCCCGTCACACCAAACCCAGCCACGACAATTAAGATGAAGGCTGCAAAAAAGTGACCTCAATCTACCTACTAACTTATAAGGCGCTGGGCAAAGTGAAATAGCCCGCGCGCAATGAAAAATGCACAAAATCGATTCCTGTATCAAATACACTAAAAAAATCTAAAATTTTCACATTTTCGGGCGCGCTGCGCGCGTATTGCTATCGCTTACCAATTAAATCTCCATAATAATTTTTGTAAAATTGGTGAATTTTCGCGTGTATGTTCCATTGTTCCAAAACCGACTCATATTAATTTCCTGTATTCAACTTACTTACATACATTATACTTTAGGTCAGGTGAAACAATTTCATGTGAAACACGATGTACCTTGGATCTGGTGGTCCGCACTAAGAAAAAAATTATCAAAGTGGTCCGTGGTCCAAAAAAGGTTAAGAACCACTGGGTTAAATGAAGTCTAAAAAAGGATGATACGTCATAGGTGAAGTGTAACAACTTAACAAGGCGAAATGTAATTCGGCAAGACGTAGTGAACCCAACACAGCCAGTTTTGTGTTGAGGTTTTGAAGATATTTTGCTTGAAAAAAAATAGGCGGCGCACTTTTTTTCAGACAAAATATCTTGCAAGATATCGACATGAAACTGGCTGTGTTCGATAGGTCTCAACTAATTCTAGGGTTTGATACCTATGTGAACATTTTCAATTTGTTTAGTGTATTTGATACCGGAATCGATTTTGTGCATTTTTCTTTGCGCGCGGGCGATTCACTATGGACTTTTAAACAACACTTGAATTGTTATTGGGGCCTAGTCAAGAGCTATTTCACTAGCATATTATTGTTGGTTGGTAGTGAGCCGTGGTGGCCTAGTGGATAGAACAATGGACTCAGAAGCGAGGGACCCACGCTTCCACCAAAGAGCGCCAATCACCGATGTGAGGGCGGTTGCCCCACAGAGTACATTATATATGGGTCGCCCTCACATGAGATGTAATGTTAAAATGTCACTGTTCAATGTTCGATGTTTGTATGTAGGGATGTTAAAATGAGGGCACGTCTGTCGCGTAGAACGGTTTATTGGCCACTGACTTAGATTGAAGTGTAAAACTAAGAACAATGGTATGCTTTGTGTTGTGATGTATGTGCTTGCTCGTACAACCGAATTAAGAATCCCCTGCAGCTCTGCAGCCCTCTCGCTCGCACTTTTCAACATTTTAATTTATTGTAAGAGAATGATTCAACTTTGGGCGATGAAATATAGTTGCAGACACAGATAATTAAGCTATCGACATGTGGACTAACTTTTAGTTTCATATTCCTAGTAATAAAAAAAATATCACGGAACTACTACTTTTAAACGAAGTTCCGCGATAGTTTTTTTATTACTAGGAATATAAAATCAAAAGTTAGTCCACATGTCGATAGCTTAATTATCTGTGTCTGCAACTATATTTCATCGCCCAAAGTTGAATCATTCTCTTACAATAAATTAAAATGTTGAAAAGTGCGAGCGAGAGGGCTGCAGAGCTGCAGGGGATTCTTAAACCCCCAATAGACAATCTGATCTCGCTCTGCCTTAGGCTAGGGCCGGGCGCTGCCGGGAAACTTACCTATCTAAAAATGTATAATCACTTACTATGTATAGCAGTCTCCCATTTCATTAACCTGCAATTATATAAGTAGGTCCCGGACCAAACCAAAGTAGCGAGATGAATTAGGGCAATAAACACTATGCTTATCCATCGCAAAGGCGTAGCAAATCCCATACTCTTCTCCCATCTTCTCACATAGGACATTATTCGTGGCTCGTTCCTTGGAAGCATTCGGTCATAGTTGTCGACTTTTTCAGAGGAGTCCCTAGAGCAGGATTTACAAATTCGCCAATTTAATTCACATCTTTTGCACCTTAATTGAGGTGGCAAATCCTCGGTTAGCGTTTCCGTCGAAGTGGCTGCCGATGGCACCATTCTGAAATAATGTTGAGCACGTTTATTTAATGGAACGAGCGAGCGAAGTTCTCCGAGTCTACTGGAACAATCCGGCGTTTGTATGTATGTATGAATGTATGAATGTTCGTTCGACGATAACTTGAGTAAATTTAGTCGGATCGTCATGAAATTTGGTAGGCAGGTAAAGGAGGCCAAGAGAATTTTTAAGTTCGAACATGAGCCAAATCGGTGGAGGGGTTACTGAGATATGGGGCCGCGAGTTCATAGTTCGGGGCGAACCACTAGTTAAGTTAATTTGAAGCTGAAATAACCTAGAGCTTGTCGTATCTACAACGTGTTACAAAAGATACTAACTCGTTTTACAGGGTGTAACCTGCTGGTCAACATATTGACAAATCTGCAAAAAAAAAGTTGAATAACACAACTTTTTTTTTATAACCTCAAAATTGTAAAATTTTCAAAACTTTTTTGTTTTTGGATTTAGCTTCAATTAAAAAGATGATTGTTTGCTTAGCTGTATTTTAATAGCTTCAGGCTGTTAAAACATAGTGAAAGTCTATGGAAACAGTATTTTAAAAATACTTTTCTCCCATCACAGCGCTTACATTTTAACTAGTGGTTCGCCCCGAACTATGAACTCGCGACCCCATATAAATTTAACAACCCCATATCTCAGCAACCCCTCGACCGATTTGGCTCATATTCGAACTTAAAAATTCTCTTGGGCTCATTTACCTGCCTACCAAATTTCATGACGATCCGACTAAATTTACTCAAGTTATCGTCGAACGAACATTCATACATACATACATACATACATACATACATACATACATACATACATACATACAAACGCCGGATTGTTCCAGTAGACTCGGAGAACTTCGCTCGCTTCGCTCGCTCGTTCAATTATTTAAAAATCAACGGATCGTCATAGAGCTAAAAAAATATTTTGGTTGTGATCCCTATCATCAGGTACCATGACCCTGTAAAAAGAGTTAGCATCTTTTGTAACACCTTGTATATTTTAACTTATTGAATCTACAATGAAGCCTCCCCGTGCTCTTGTTCTTTTTTGACCATTCTGGGGGTCTACCGGCTAAAACGAAGCCGATTACCATTGGCGAAAATCGAAGTTCATTTAGTACACTGCCTATTGGAGTCTAACTACCTTGGGAACATCAATAATGTATTGAACTTGTCAGAAAAAAAAACGTTTTTGAAATAGCTAATAAAATGTAGAAATGGCAGCAGAACTACGAAAATATTTGGGAAAATAGATCTATTACATTACAACTACAACTACATACTCGCGAAAGGACACGAACACACACGTAGACTCATACAGCCGCATTGCCTCTCACTTTTTCCTTGCCTGTCTATTATTTTAATTATTTAAATAAAATTTATTTAAATAATAAAAAAAGGAAAACATAGGGTCATGGCAGAGGTACATATAAATTGAATGGCATAAAAATATTTTTTCTAACCCGTGTCCCGTTATACAACCCGTGTCATTAAGACGGAACGCGGGTAGCCCATACAAAAAATACAAAAAGGGAGAGCTGTTTCCTCCCTTGATAATTATTTTAGAAAAAATATTTTTATGCCATTCAATTTATATGTACCTCTGCCATGTCCCTATGTTTTCCTTTTTTTATACAACCCGTGTCATTAAGACACACACAGGTTATGCTAACGCTTCCGGCCGCACTCACATCGCGCGCGCTTTTTGAGCGGTCGGGCGGGGGTGTCCTGTCCGCACGTCGCGGTTATTGCAGAACAAATTAAACAAGGTAATTTTCAATAAAAAAATAAACTTATTTATTAGTTTTAAGCTTTACTACTAAAACTATCGTCCCTGAGTCGGGTGTCACTGACCAAAACAACACCCTGTATATTGAACCTTTTAGTCAACGCACGCCGATAAAGTTTACCAGCTCATTTTTTACAGACTTCAAAAAGGAGAAGGTACTCAATAGGACGTGTATTATTTTTTTTTCACCTCAGAACTTTTTTCTACGTTACCCGACTTAGACTTTTATTTTATTTTTTTGTTTGAAAGACCTACTTCCCATGTGGTCCCATAAAACAATGGTGAAGATCTGATGAAAAACTTTGGAGATGGAGAACGGAACCCCTTAACGACATTATTTGCGGAGCAACTGAGTGAGGATGATTATATTTTTATCTAAATACAGGGTGCACTCAGTCGATAGTGGAACTTCAAGTAGGCTATCTACTGATCAATACAAACAACTTGTACTAGGTGGCGAAAAAAATGGAGTGAAAAAAATATCTGCTGTTCCATACAAAAGGTCGACTCAGTACTGCGCCAAATGTATGAAACAACTGATATTTTTTTCACTTAATTTTTGTCGCCACTTAGTACCTACAACCTATTTGTATTGATCAGTAGACAGCGTACTCAAAATACCGCTATCGACTTAGAGTGCACACTGTAGAGTAAGGCCCGGTTTCTGAATTGAGAATTTCACTAACCAAATGCTTAAGTATCGTCCTGTCTCTTCAGATTTCTCACAAAAGAGTGTGACAGAGCGATACGTAAGCATGTGCTTAGTAAAATTCTCAACTCAGAAACCGGGCCTAAGAAAACCACATAAAAAAAATATGGGTCGATTTTTTTTTGTCATAGATGTTATAGTACACAACTTACACAAGACATCACGTAGACGCTTACACGAGTGCATTCTATTCACTTACGATAGGCAACTTTGCAACGAAAGTGTAAGCGTCTACGTGTTATAGTGTATAGGTACCTACGAGCAAGGACTAACACAAAAATCACCCAATATTTTTTTATTCTCAATACAAGACGCAAGCGGGGGATGATTACAGATCCTATTCTTAATACGTGTGCAGAAAAAATCTGTTATTCCACACATCTTTGGCCATATTAAATCTAATATTCCTACTAATATATTTTACGAAATAATGGCACTCCATTGGTCAAAAACTATTATAGAGGAAATACTGATCTACAGACTATACAGTGAAATGATAAAAAAAAGATATTAGGTACTTACCCGTGTAATGTTATTTATAATGTCCGTGAAAAAAAAACGTTCAGTGGAGGAAGCACACAACGAAATTAAAATTTCGAAATGGTTGATTGCCAATTTTATAATCCTCCATTTACCTACTCCATTTGCTTCCTATTGTATAGATTAAGAGCCAGTAACAATAATTCTACCAATGTACTTCCTTGATGTTTTAAGCATACCAAAAAAAAAAAAAAAAAATTCGTCAGTGAATATTTTTGTTCAACCTAAGGGAATTCTTTCGTGAAACGCACTGTAATATTTGAATATGTTGGTAGGCTTTTTAAATAATGTGTAATACCTACATACATAAAAAATATTCGAAAGAGTACTTCACTCACACTAAACACCGCTAATAGGAGCGGATTGAAATGTACAAGGTGTCTCAAAAGAAAGTTCACATTAAAAAAAACGATAAAAAAAGGTAAAGAGTTTATTGAAAAAAAAAAAATATTACATATTAAAATACACCCTTTGGGAATTTATTTCTTATACAACGTGTTACAAAACATCCTAACTCTTTTTACAGGGTGTAACCTAGTGGTCCAAAGGATGTCAAATCTGTAAAAAAAGTTGAAATTTTTTATTTTATTTTATCACCTCAAAATTGAAATTAATTCAATTTTTTTTTGTTTTTGGTTGTGTCTAGTTTTATCCTTGATCGAAGATGTAGGTGCATTTACATAGCTGTGAGTTGTTAAAACATTGTGACAGTCAATGAAAACAATATTTAAAAAATACTTTTCTGCCGCCACAGCGTTTACATTTTATTAATTTATAAATCAACGGAACGTCATAGAGCAAAAATAGTTATTTGTTATGCAAGAATGCAAAATTATTGTTTGCGGCGAGTGCTTGTATTGAAAACCGAGCTAGCGAAGGTTTCTAAAATTGAGCCACGAGCGTAGCGAGTGGTTCAAAAAAAGAAACCTGAGCGTAGCGAGGTATTCAGAAGCACGAGACGCAAATAATATTGCATTCGTGCGAAACACTAAACTTTTCATCTCACAGAAGCGAGGAAATGATTTTGTTAGCCAAGCGGGAAAAACTCTATAGACAACTACTTACAGGCGAAACAGGTGAGTCAAATAAGTTCCTTTTAAAAGCATATTTTACTGTAGTTACGGCTGCCGCACTAAAATTTTGAGCTTCGTTGGTATTAAAACCATTCATTTTATTAATAATTTCCTGAAGTTTATTTATCCAGACACAAAAATAATGTAAATAAAAGAATGTTTTTTTTTCCGGGTGCATTCTGAACTTTTACCATATGATATTAAAAAATCTAGGAGATAAAAAATGAAATTAGTAATATCGTTTGAAAAAATGTATTTAACAAACCAAAACATAATTATCTATTTGATAAAACAGAAGCGAAGCATTTTTTTATTTACTGGTATTATAAAATAAATATGTCGATGGCTCCTACGTAAACTACCGTATGTTGAAAAAGCTAACTTTCCAGGAGAGCCATTTAAAGATGTTTTCTTTAATCGTTCTTTTGATTTTAAAGCTTTTGGTTTGAAATTTTTACCATGAGTAGGTTATTTTGGGTTCGATTTTTATGTGCTAAAGTAAAAGCTGTATTTTGAATGCTTTTGGAGATATTGTTGTTACGATTCTTTACGACGGGGTAACGAAGTAAGAAAATATCGTATGTTAATCTTACCATTTTTTACGGCGTGGATGAGGTGACTGAAAATATCGTATGTTTCACATACCATGTTTTACATGGATAAATCGCAGGTAAAATTACATGTATGTGGCACTTACAGTTTTTTACTTTGTAAATCATATGAAAAATAGTATGGTATGTAACATTAATTCAGTAAATACATGGGGAAATATTAAAATTTTAAATGGAACCAGAGGGTTATCTAAGTGTTAATTAATATTTACTTCATTCGTTATATTTAGTAGAACCTAAACCTAAATTTTAAAGAAACATTTATATGAAATAACTTTTCATACTTTCTTATGTTCCATTCCACTAATCAATTTGTATACCTAATAGTTTTCCTATTTTCCCAACTGTCTCCTTCGAAACTGCCACTGGGGTGGGGACTTGGGTAAAATTAGTGGCGTTTACCACCCTGGCAAATAGTAATATAAATTTTTTACAGTTCCCTTGAAGCTCACAACCGAATCAACTATTTATTCTTTCCAATTACTTCAAGATATTTAATGAAAAAGTACTAGACTTACATAAAGTAGTAGTACCCAATGGTAGACTCTCTGCCTCAGTGCTTTTCTCATTACTTGGGGTTTTTTTTAAAGGCTTGCATAAACTCTAAAGAGGCCTGCTTTAGGCTAACCAACCCTGATATTATCCGTTGATGAGCTCGAAAAGGAAGGTTGGGAAATAAAATTCATATTTGCCACTGAGGTGGTAAACGCAGCATTTTTTTCCCAAACACCATGGCGGTTACAGTTTTGAAGAGGACAGTTGGAAATAAAGACTGTAAATTAGTAAGATATTAACAATCTTAAGAATTCCTGTGAATTTTAACGAATCTGTATTGGAAATTCGTATTTGGAAATTTAGGATGATGTTGTCACATAGTTATTCTTCAGTGCCGTCTTTCGGGATAACTTGTATTAGTAATTTTTCTATTCTTACTCAGGACATGCAAAAGGCTAAGACCTAAACTTTACCTAAACTTTCAAGCTTTGGAGTCCATGATAGTTATCCCAAGAAGACTTCAGCAGTCACTCAGACTCAGACGTGTATTTTCTCTGGCGTTGACAGATAGAATACTCTTTGGTTGTGGTGGTTGTTGGTTACTTTGTGATCCAAAGATGAGTCAGACATTTCACCTATTATTATCCAGACTTAGTAAAAAGAAGCCAAGCCAAATCTGTAGGTACCTTACGCACCAATGAAAGTTTTGGAATATACAATACACCATGCAGATCGGAGTTTCAGTTTGGCTTACTATTGTGTTCATACTTAGAAGCGTTCATACACCGTCTATATAAAGGCCACTGATCCATTAACATCTTCTCGTTACCATGCATATGAACACTGCGTGTCTAGGAACTAGGCTAAATGAAATTCATGGTGATGGCTGAGCTTTTCAAGCATACAGGCACAGTTCTTAACAAGTCTTGAGTCCATCCAACTGGCCAAAATAATTCATTCAGAATAAATACAGATTTATCTATGATTTTAATTAATAATTTCATTTATTAACTTACAGGCTATGAACAGATTTTTAGTCTAAAAGTCTGTTGCAAAATACCCCAAGATTGGGCCTTTTTAAAACCTTAGGATCTAAGTGTGTGAGTATTTGATGAACCAAATGAGGATCTCTTAATCTTTGTTTTGAAGCTTCTTTGTGGAGTGTGTTATAATATATTTTATAAATGAATTTATAAATGAATTAAATGAATGAATTTCTTGTTACCTTCATGTGTTTGATGATCAGCTTCTATTGGTATTGATTTGCCTACGCCGAGTTGAGTCTCGGAAATTTAGAACCCAGGTAACTGAAATTTCATCGTCAACCAAGGCGTATCTCAAGCATGCATGTAAAAACGGTTGATCAGTCTATAAGAAACCGCATCCGTGTTTCATTTCAAATCCTTGTTAAAAATAACTCTAGTGAAAGTGAAGGTCCCAAACAGTAGCGTATAATTTACCATCATGAAGTAAGTATATTAGTTTTTACCATACGATACACAAAGCGGAAACTTTTATGTTATGGTTTTGTTTTGATTTTTAGTTTGTTCCGTCCGTTTAATAAGTAGTAAATTTCAGTGATGGTTTTGTACTAAAAATATTTTTCTAACATAAAAAAGACTTTATTATTAATCAAATTTGCTTTATGTGGTATAAACATTTTGAATTATTTGAATATTTGAGTAAACGATCTATTTTTTTTTTGTTCAACCTCCATGCAAACTATCGTATCTGTAAGATATTTTCATAAGCTCAGCCTAATATTGCAACGTAAATAAATCTAAGTGACACATACAATAGTTAACAGGTTCATATAAACCAAGTAAATAATCGTATGTATTACATACGATACAACATCACTTTTTATCGACGTCGTACAAAATGGTATGTGTAACATACCATAGCATACCCCCTCGAAAAATCAACGTAAGTTATCGTATGTTTTACATACTATAGTTTTGAACAAGACTGATAGAAAACGCAGTGAAACTAACAAAACTGAATACTTAACATGTTTACTAAGAACATGCCTCATCACAAAACACAAGCTCAGATCTACGTACTTCCCACGTAGAGTATGGTAAGATATACTTACGATAGGCGTAGCATGCAATGTGTCCCACGTAAACTACCGCAAGAGGTCAATACGACAGTTTACGGCGCGCCCGTGATTAACATACGATAATTTACGTCTGAAAAAATCTTCATTTTTGAATATTATTAAGTTTTTGTTTTTGGGATACATGCGGAATAATCATCTAATGACAAAACACGAAAAACATGAAAATCGCCATTTTGTGGGATACGGTAGTTTACGTAGGAGCCATCGATGTGTACAAAATATTAAAAAGACTATAAGAAGAAACCGCGTTTCTGAATGTTCTATTCCGTGACTTCTCTTTTTTAAAAGATGCTTATGCCCCATTTACATTCACAGTTTTGTATAGAGAATGGGCTCGAACAACCACTTTCGCTGAAGTAGGTGTGTAAACGAACTATGAATGAGGCTCTTTTTTTCTATCGGGACTTGGCATCTTCATAAACGGCCAGTGTTTTTTTCTTTTTCAACACCATAGGGCGCGGGAAAGACTGTCCCGGCGTCGCGTTCAAATTTCGAAGCGCACAAAAATGCAGATAGTTTAAATCCGGCCTTTACACGATCGTAAGTTACTAGTAACAGCAAACTTTCCGAGCGTGGGAGATGAAATAGTTATTTGTTATGCAAGAATGCAAAATTATTGTTTGCGGCGAGTGCTTGTATTGAATACCGAGCTAGCGAAGGTTTCTAAAATTGAGCCACGAGCGTAGCGAGTGGTTCAAAAAAAGAAACCTGAGCGTAGCGAGGTATTCAGAAGCACGAGACGCAAATAATATTGCATTCGTGCGAAACACAAAACTTTTCATCTCACAGAAGCGAGGAAATGATTTTGTTAGCCAAGCGTGACAAACAATAGACATACGTAGTTAGGTACCTACCATAGAGGTTAGTGAAATGAGTTTCCTTCTTTTTTGCTTCTTCACAAAGGAGTAAGTGGCTTTGCCTAGCAACGGGTTGTTGATTACAAATCGTGTCTTCTTGAAGTGTCATAAAATCAACAACCCGTTGCTAGGCAATGCTACAAGTTGAAGGAGTTCCTTATATATTTTTTTATTAGGGCGTCGAGTTCAAATTTCGAAGCGCACAAAAATACAAAGCGGTTTAAAAAAGGATCTTCTACGATCGCATGTTTAAAGTAACAGCGTACTTTCCGAGCATGGGAGATGAAATAGTTATTTGTTATGCAAGAATGCAAAATTATTGTTTGCGGCGAGTGCTTGTATTGAAAACCGAGCTAGCGAAGGTTTCTAAAATTGAGCCACGAGCGTAGCGAGTGGTTCAAAAAAAGAAACCTGAGCGTAGCGAGGTATTCAGAAGCACGAGACGCAAATAATATTGCATTCGTGCGAAACACAAAACTTTTCATCTCACAGAAGCGAGGAAATGATTTTGTTAGCCAAGCGGGAAAAACTCTATAGACAACTACTTACAGGCAAAACAGGTGAGTCAAATAAGTTCCTTTTAAAAGCATATTTTACTGTAGTTACGGCTGCCGCACTAAAGTTTTGAGCTTCGTTGGTATTAAAACCATTCGTTTTATTAATAATTTCCTGAAGTTACTTATCCAGACACAAAAATAATGTAAATAAAAGAATGTTTCCGGGTACATTCTGAACATTTACCATATAAAATAAAAATTTGTAGGAGATAAAAAATGAAATTAGTAATATCGTTTGAAAAAATGTATTTAACAAACCAAAACATAATTATCTAGGTATTTGATAAAACAGAAGCGAAGCATTTTTTTTTATTTACTGGTATTAAAAATAAATATAGTGTACAAAATATTGAAAAGACTATAAGAAGAAACCGCGTTTCTGAATGTTCTATTCCGTGACTTTACCTTTTTAAAATCCTTATGCCCCATTTACATTCACAGTTTTGTATAGAGAATGGTTACGAACAATCACTTTCGCTGAAGTACGCGTGTAAACGAACTATGAATGAGGATCTTTTTTCGGTCGGGATCTGGCATCTACTTAAACGGCGCGGACGTCGCGTTCAAATTTCGAAGCGCACTAAAATACAGATAGTTTAAATCCGGCCTTTACACGATCGTAATTTACTAGTAACAGCAAACTTTCCGAGCATGTGAGATGAAAAATAAATTATGTTGTGATCCCTATCACCGGGTGCTATTACCCTGTAAAAAGAGTTAGGTACTTTTGTAACGTCTTGTATATGATATCGTCCAAATGTAAACCGTTGCGTTCACGGCATTCATTTCATCTTTCTCAACATCAAAAAAGTAAGGCCCGATAATTCCTCGCGCCGACATCGCAGCCCATAGGGTCACTTTAGGCGAATGTAGGGGTTTCTATGTTTTTGTTTTGGATTGGTTGCACTCCAGTAGCGGCAATTTTGCTGATGGAAATGAGCTAAATCCAAAAACAAGATGTTGGTAAACGTTGGAAAGCGCTCAATCACCTAGTTTATGAAGTCAAGCTTATGCCCAGCATCCCGAGCCTTTAATTCTTGTACCAACTGAATTTTGCAGCTTTAACTCTTTGTGTAAAATGCGGAACAATGATGATCTATGCACGTTTAAAGCAACAGCACCGAATCGAAAGGTCCGGGTCGTCATGAACACTGGTAACATTGTCTACATTTTCGACCGTCCTCAAAGACCTTGGACGCCCGGATTTTGATTTTTTCAGCGTTGAACCGGTCTCTTCAAACTTGTCGACCCATTTCCTATGAATTTAGGCTTGGCGCATCATTAAAATGACGAACATGTCGAATATTGCAGAATTTTCCTCGCGCTAGTCGCTGATATACCTACCTACCGTTTTTTTAAAACAAACGTACGCTCAACGTACGGCACGCTCCCGAAAAACTGTCCATAGCGACGGTTTAGAGTAATCTATGATAGCGACAAAATTCCCAAAAGCTAGGCTACCGAATGATATACCCCCCGCGCCCCTCGAAATAGTTGCGTTAACGCAATAAGCAAAACAAATGTGAACTTTCTTTTGAGACACCCGGTATTTATCTAAATAACAAAATAGAAGATTTATTTATAATAAGTTGAAAAAATTAACTCGGGACATGACTTGAACCCGCAACCTCTCGCATACCGTGCAGGCGCTCTACCAATTGAGCTACCAAATAAATGAATAAAAAAAAATGAAAAAAAAAAATAAATAAATATAAAGTGTTCAAATTATTCCCTAGCACGGGTTAGTGCTTTAGAAAAAACAAAAAGTGGTTAAAATAGAAGATGTTAAAAATCGTCTTTAAATTGATAGTAAAGAATAGGCTATCTAGTTTAGGGTGGCGTACCATCGCTACAGTACCTAAGTTAAGTATAGGTAAACACCTTTGTCGATTTGTGTCACTGGCTCTTAAACTACTCATGTTTTATGGATCGGTAAATCGGGACCTAGGTAGCCTACTTATGACCTTCTGAAAAAAAAAACTCAATTGCATTGAATATTCAATTTGCTCATGACGTTCCAGTGAATTAATGATTAATTATTGTGGACGACTTGAATATTTTAACTCAATCTTGATTCTAAAATTGATTCTATGGTGAGACATTTCACGATGATGATACTCTCACATTATGGGTAATGTCAAATGTCATATAATTTTTTTAAACGATGGAGTGCCAAAGTTAGCGATAATATTTTTTCAAACTAAGACACCATCGAACTTTTTTTTTTTAGTCAAAAGGCGTTAACTGTTTGATTTTAATATACAGGGTGTCCCGTAATTCAACGTCAAGCGGGAACTGGGAGATAGAGCAGGGCCCTTAGCCTGTAACGCAATGGTGCCAAAATGGGCACCCGGTTGACGGTTTTAATTACGATTTATTAATGCTGTCGGTCCAGTGTCGGTCCTTTTAATGTTTATGTAGGTAGTACAGGAAAGAATATTAAGAGTCTAATTCTAGAGGATTAGTTATTTTATTTATTTATTTATTTATTTATTTTCCAAGTAGTGTAATATAACAGTAAAACACCAAATCACTACACTACCTTAACTACTTACGCTACCAGAAAATTAGAATTTTACAAGTTTTAGGACACATGTAGCACAGTGGATACATTATAATTATATAGGTATTATCTTAAATAAAAATTTATATTTTTCTCCTATGCTTATTACGTAGCACTAACTGTTATACTGTTAGTTCGCTGGTTGTAGGAGAGCAACGAAAAAATCCCGGTTTTGTCCTTCTACCTGTGATGCCATTGATACGCCATTGTGTTACAGGCTAAGGCCCCAGGACTTGCCGGTACTGCGGAGGTAGGGCATGACTTTTATCGAGGCGGATTTATCCAACAAAATGGCGGTTTATCAGCATTTTTGACGTCTACAGGGTGTTAAAAGACCGCCAACAGAGCCGAAAGGTACGCATACTAGACACCAAAACGAAGTACTTTTTCGATAAATTATTCCTGGGAAATAATTTTTGTTTTTTAGGTTATAATTTTGGAAAATATTTTATCTTGCAATGGAAGTGTAACGCAGAAAATTCATATTGCGCAAGCGTTGACATAAACTTAGGCTACTTACGCTCGAGGTGCCGATGTTTAGAATGCATTGCGGGTTGCAATTTCAGCGTCGTTTTTTGTAAGAAATATTCAAAATTTTGATATGTTTCCTTGAGAAGAAATGTTAAGGACTTGACACTGAACACATTTCTACAAAAAAAAGATTTTGAAAAGTCCGACTTTGAACCTCATTATCTCGGAAACCGTTGATTTCCCGGGTATAGTTCCTTGGGCAAAAATGATCCTTATGTTAAGGACCATACGTGATTTCCCGCTTTGTTGGCGGTCTTTTAACACCCTGTATAGTGGGTTATATATCGCTCTCGACGATATACATATAACCCACTAATTATATTACCCACCCCATTACCCCGTTTTCTTTGGTACACCGAGCAAACCTACGGGCCTGCATGTTACCCCGGACAGCCAGCAGCGCCCTCCGCTCCCTCTCTACATCAAATTCGTCGGATAAGTCCTCAGAAACCCAGTGGCCTAGGTATTTGAACCTCTGCACCCTATTTAGGACCATTCCATTGATGGAAACGGACCAATAATAATTATTGTATGTGTGATTTCACGTGGGGCAACTCTGGTAGGGAAAAATGGAATGGTCCATGGAAACGGGGGGCACAATGCTTGAGTAGGCGACATCTCGGACAAAATATTTTCGGACACTTTGTCCGAAATGTAGCTTTATTATTTTAATATTTTTGAGGTGACATCTCGGACACTTACAAATAAAGCTGTTTTGTACAGTCGGATAAAAAACTCCCTACGATCTTATTTATGAGGAGACTAATAAAAATGTTACATATCTTGTGTACTCATGCAGTCTTCAACATTTGCTCTCCCCATTTTGATGAAAAAGTACTAGGCTTACATAAGGTGGTAGGAAGATCACCACCTCAGTTCTCACATCATTACGCAGGGTTAGTTAGGAACAAAATGATGTGAGAACTGAGGTGATTATCCTCCTAGCACCTTATGTAAGCCTAGTACTTTTTCATCAAAAATGAGCCGAATGCGATCTGAGTGCTTAAATTCAGGCTTTAACTTTACTGTCAAGGAAAACGGCTCATTTAAACCGCTTGAGCTATCCTAAAATTTAGGCAGCTGTGGTATCGCTCTTTCTCTGTGTATTATATTTGAATACTTTAGTATCTGACTGTACGATACAGGTTCGATATTTTGAGAGTGTCCGAGATGTCGCCTCAAAAATATTAAAAATACAAAGCGACATTTCGGACAAACTGTCCGAAAATATTTTGTCCGAGATGTCGCCTACTCGTTAACTTGGCTGGAAAACAAGAATTTCACTTTTTTTCGTATTGTATCTCAGCCCGTGAGCCTCTGCGTACTCCTCGCACATCTGCAAGAGAGCCTCCGAGTACCACCGATAGAGGGGCTCAGCAGCACCATTTCATTGGCGTAACTGAGGTTGTTAATAATTGTCCCGTCGATCGAGCAGCCTACCCTAGTGCCTACCCTATCAGCTTGTTGATGTAGAGATTAAAAAGGCGAGGAGAGGTAGGTAAGACCCCCCTGCCTAACACCACACTAGTGAAAACTCGTCGGAGTCCTCCCCAGACCATCTCACGACATTGCTGTACCAAAATTCGAGAACTTTTACAATTTCCTCAGGAGCATACGTTTCAGTTCTTAACTTATGCCAAAGTGACTCGTAGGCAACCAGGTCAAATGGCTTCGATAGGTCTAGTAAACACGCTTAAACTGGTGTCTTTCGGTCAGTATAATAACGGACTGTTTGTTTGAGACACAGAATAGCTGTCTCTGTTGACAGTCCCGCTCTAAAACCAAACTGTGCGTCGTGCAGATTGCAGTGCTTCGAGAGGAGTTTATCAAGCAAACAGTCCAATACTTTCGCCACTGTAGTCGCCAGCGATATGAGTCTGTAGTTTGCCTTATGCCTGATAGCAGAGTAACGGAAAAACTCACGAGAAAAAAAAAAGTCTGCGCGGACGAAGTCGCGGGCAAAAGCTAATTAAGGATAATGTGAGAAAAAAATCAGAGCAAAATTAGAAAATTTACGACCACAGTAGTACCTCAATATGTGGTCTACGACGACCATTTTCAAAATTTTCAAAAAATGCCTATGTTTTCCGAACGAAATAACGCCCGCGTTTCATATAACTGACATAAATAAATAATTATGACAATTCGATGTTCATTGATAGGTCGGTTTGTAAACAAACCTTTTTTGTAACCTCGTGTCAAACCGACTACGCAATATACATCGAATTGTCATAATAAAATATTAATGTCAGTTATATGAAACGTGCACCAGGATTTTTTTTATTTTTTTTCCTCATACCATGACCTGCCCTTTCTCCCAGTTCCCGCTTGACGTTGAATTACGGGACACCCTGTATGTAGGCCGGGTTCTGAATTCATAATTTTACTAAGTAAATATTTATGTATCGTTCTATCACGCTCTTTTGTGAGAAATCTGCAGAGACAGAATGATACTTACTATTTGCTTAGTGAATTTCTCAATTCCGAAATCGGCAGTCCTCTACAAATAACGTCATAAAATGTTGTTCCAACACTAGACTAAGGTTCAGGGTTAGCCAGTTAACTCGAGTTAACGTCAAATATTGTATGGAAATTTTATGTCAAATTAACCCTGAGTTAGGTAGATGGCTTAGCCCAAATTGACAGTTTGCACATATCTTTGCTTCTGTTTAGTTAGACTTTACAAAGCATTGACAATATCAGCAACACGTTCTTACTGTATGGAATGTATCACACTAAATTCCAGTTTCTGAGTTGAGAATTTTGCTGAGCAAATGGGTAAGTATCGTCCTGTCTCTGCAGATTTCTCACAAAAGAGCGTGACAGAGCGATACGTAAGTATGTGCTTAGTAGAATTCTCAACTCAGAAACCGGGCCTAAGGGGGCAAAGGCAGAAAGGGGGCAAGACCCGAACAGACCATCGTTATGTGACCGACTGTTAGCGAGAGTGTTACACAACTAATATTGTAAACAATGCGATGTCTAATAGAAAATCGATAAAAGCAATAACGTCTATTGCCCCTAAAGTAGTGCAGGGTTTCTCAAAGCGGGGTACGCGAACCCTGTTCTGCGCACCTAAGTTGTTATTCCATCATCGACGATCTTACCATAGCGTGGTAATGGCATGTCAATAAGCCATCGGATGGCAACCGCGAAACCTAAAAAATAAAACCGCCTTCAAATTCGCACTAAAAAGGGGAATAATAAGTTGATTTCTGAACTTAACTGTTAGAGTCTGCTGCCCGTTGAGGAGTTCCGTTCTCTATCTTCGAAGTTCTTCATCAGATCTTCACCATGGGACCACATGGGAAGTGAAGTTACTTGATGTTGACTCTAAAGTTACCATCCCCTGGAGCTCTGCAGCCCTCTCGCTCGCACTTTTTAACATTTAAATTGATTGTAAGAGAAATCAAAAGTTTGTCCACAAGTCGATAGCTTTATATCTATGTCTGCAACTATATTTTATCGTCCAAAGTTGAATTATTCTCTTACAAGTTACAATCAATTAAAATGTTGAAAAGAGCGAGCGAGAGGGCTGCAGAGCTCTAAGGGATTGTTAATACCACGATGCTGAAATTACTTGATGCCAAAATTGAAATTACGTGATGCTAAAATAATTTGTTGCCGAGTTTTTTTAGTGTTTCAAATAATATATTTTGCCCTATAGCAAAAGTAGTTGGTATTAATGAGTAATTTTACTGACGAATATAAAACTTGCACCTCTTCGCAACCTGAAATAGAGGTCGCTGCAACAACTCAGTCAGCGCTGTTACCTTGAGGGGTACGTGGGGATACAAGGTTGGTAAGCCCAGGGGGGTTACCCTTGACGCTATTGCGATCAAATTGAAAAAGTTTTGAAATTAATTTCTCTTTGAATTCGCATAGAAATGCTTTGATTTTAAATACTTTTTAATGTTTATTCAAAGGTAAGGCTGTTTTATTCAATAAAAACACAAAATGCGTCTTAATTTGTAAAATATTAAATTTTGTAAATTGTGCCATATTGCGGCCGTATTGGAAAAATGCGTCAAGGGTAGAGGGGCTGTTCTCTAGCGCAATAAAACATCGTTGGTTTGGCCATCCGCGATTGGCGTTTGATTGGGTGAATGGTAGGAATTGACATTCGAGATTGTCATTAGGGTAATCAATGCACAAGGCCGGCGAGGGACAACATTTAAAATTCAGTCTCGAATAAATTAAAGTAGAAAATATATATTACGATAGTAAGAGTGCGCCTGAAAATGCCTGAAAACGCTCTCTCTACTACTCGATTTTCAGGTAGTTTCCAGGAAGCGCTCACAGACTAGTTGTACTAGATTGACAAATTTAAGCAACAACGGCCGCGGACAGTCCATGGATGGGTGACCGCTAGTGGCGATAATATCTGAGCGCTTCCGTGCTTCGGAAGGCACGTTAAACCGTTGGTCCCGGTTGTTGTTAAGCCATGTCAGAGACCCTTTGGGTGGCCTAAATCGATAAACTAAACTAAACTCTGATACCAGGGGTGGCCACTACCTCATACGATTACGTAGTTTCCAAACTTAAATAGTCAAAAATATAAAATATCGCTGCCTAATATGGTGGTATGTTTCTAATACTAAAAACACGGTCAAAAACTTAGAATAAATGAATTTGTCTATAAATAAAACCATAAGTCATTTTAGTTCAAACCACCGTTATGGTCGACCATAAATCACTCTAACCAATGGCATCAAATGTATGCCTTTATTCCAGGCAACTCTAAGGTGTACGTATAAATAGGTATGAATATGTAAAGTCAGAGACACAATACCCTTTTTCGATTGACGCCCTTATGCCGCGCAAGATAAGAGCTACCATGTGGAACCTAGCTTGTCGCTGGCTGACCGTACCTAACTAAATTGTCCTACATTCTGTACCAATCCTCTCCAATCTGCTAAACAAATATTATGCTCGTCAACAGTCTGCCTTGCTAATAACAGAGCCTGCAACAATGCCTAAATAAACGTTTCGTTACTCAAATTACCTACCTTTAGGTAGGTACCTACTTAGTCTGGGCAAGCCATTAATTGACCTTTCTGTATCTAATAAAATATCCACCGTAAAAATAACGGTTTTTTAATAGCGGCGTTTTACCTTAGAATAAAACGCTTATTAAATACTTACCTTACATATTTGAAGCTTAATAGTTTGAGATAGACAATCTAGCTTTTTCCGTAGTCCTTACGTTCTGAACCCAAAAGATCAGCTCTCAGCCGTTCAAGGTTGGTCTGTGGTCTGCTCTTCAACAGGTTGCAGCGATTTGTTTACTCTGTGGTCGCTGTCATTCCTCATTAAGTCGAAAAACGCCAGGCAGAAATTAAATGTAAGCTTCAAATATGTAAGGTAAGTATTTAATAAGCGTTTTATTCTAAGGTAAAACGCCGCTATTAAATCCTGTACGTTACATATTTGAAGCTTAATAGTTTGAGACGTGTTTGTTATCGCCTGGTGGTAGAGCAGAAGACGTCAATGTGATGGGCAGTTAGATGACATCTGTGTGATTTAATGATTATTAGATACCACAAAAAAACACAAGTACAAAATGACCAACTAAAGTACGTAGGTATGTGATTAACAGAGGAAATAAAAATAGGTGGAGCTGATCATAATACATAGGTATTGACCGTAGGAAAAAGAGCTTCCAGATCATATAATACATACATCCGGAGGAAGATGTATGGGCAGAGTTTTAAGGCTAGACCTATAGCTATAGCTGCTATAGCTGGTCATTCATAGCAATAATTTACTAAAAAGAACACATTTAAGATATATGTGCCTTAAATCTCATCTTTGACCTACTTGCGACAAATGTCTTTCTTTAGTTATATTAGGTATTTTAACCGAATTAACATAATAAATGTAAACTCTAGGTTACCGGGTTTACAGGAATTGTGAGTGACCCTTAACAGGTAGAGTATTCCTAAATAGGTACCAAGCCAATGCGAACATAATTTTTAAGTGTATTTCCTGTGCAAGGTAGGTACTTCTCAAAAGGGCATTGGGCCGCGTTAGGTCTTTCACTTCACTCAACATTCATTAACCAGCTTGGCAACTGGCTGCGACTGAGAATGGTGCTGCTTTTTGCCCATTCATTCTATAGAACATTACA
Source organism: Zelleria hepariella (assembly GCA_949319315.1). NCBI lineage: Eukaryota > Metazoa > Arthropoda > Insecta > Lepidoptera > Yponomeutidae > Zelleria > Zelleria hepariella. Next base: position 10,939,587 of record OX439396.1, on the reverse strand, counting down.
TTTCGCCACGAATATTTCTCACAATGATTCGGGAACTTTCCGAGGATAACTTATGGGGAAAAACCCTCCAAGTTCCAAGTTTTATATGACACAAGCAGATTATGGGGAATCCGAGGCCCTTTTTAGACACAAGAGCTGATCTGCATTGCAAACTATTGACAGAAGAAAAGTTGCCTTTTGAAGACATAACCACACCTACAGTTGTAGGTACCTATAATAAGACTAAGAACATTGATTTAATTATGCGAGCGTCTACTTGGATGCGATGCGCCAGCTTTATCTGCACTGCACGTTCCTGAAGAGGGCGATTGTGCAGCTGTGCATGCCAGACGAAAACCGGGTCTGATGCGATCATATCCGGAAGTACGATGGACTAGCTATGTGGATCGTGGAGGACAAACCGCCGTGTTAAATCGTGCTTCGCCTTGTCTTGTAGGTACTACTTTGTTATTTATTGTTCCAATGTAGTAGGTTTTGAACAGCAGCCTGACTCGGTGTACATCGGAACTTGCGAAATTCCTTTGACCGACCAGACTTAATTTTTTATAAGCACTATTCATAACTTAGCGGATACAAAAGTAAATATTGTTGGCAGGTAGACAAGAACATGTTTGTTCGGCCAAAACTAGACGGTTCTGAAGTGAAGATTAGACCATTCATTACCTTAGCGCGTTTCAGAAGTTGGGAAAACAACAGGGCAATGCGCCATCATTAAAATGATGATGTCGTATTATCTATCTATTGAATCAAGGTCTGTATGAAATCCCTGAAAGTAGGTAGGTTCTTAGATCTGAAACCGAAGCCTGTCCATCCACTTTCTTAACAAGGACCATATTTTGATTTTAAGAGCCACCAGAAAATTATCTCTCAATCCTTAGAAGGTTAAATTTAGGTTTTGTAAAAACCCAATTTGTTATTGAAGCAGGAACCAATCTATTACTTCTCATTGCATATGCTTTCGAGACTTTCGAGTCGAAAATGGGGCGCTGCTTGCCGCCGCCTATGAAATAAATAGCCAAAACATTGAAGTTAAGGATAAGTACCTAAGTTTTATGTTTTGACCTAACATCTGAGCTATGACTGCAGACGCTGAGATGGTCACAGCACTGAAGGCACTCTAGTGTAGTTTAGGTATGGGCCGGACCAACCCTACTTGAAACAGAAAAGGTATGCGATACCTTTCAGTCAAGTTATTCAGTCTTGGAGCCCGGCAGACACTCGTATAATATGATACATACACCACTAGGGTGTACGTCTGTGCAACTTAGGTAGGTACATTCCAAATGCCGCTTGGCTGGAAACAAAGGTATGTTAAACAGTTAAATCAAAGACATGTATAGAAAACGACATTCATTACTTAAAAGGGTATGTGATACCTTTTAATAAAAAGATCCAGCTCCAGAGCCTCATTTGCTGATAGAGGATGGTAATCGTTTATGGTAGGTAGCCTTCGGGGCCTCCCTATCTGCAGCACTGCAAACGTCTACGAGGACGAAACGAGGCTTTACATACGCCTTCGACGGTGACCATTCCACTGACTCTGCGGGGGCCAAGGCCATCCAATAACTATATTGTGACTCATATAGTAGCGTTACATTCTGCATTTTCCAGCTTGATCAACACCGGCTAAGCAGAGGCATAAAGGAAGTGTGGGTTTCTTTGGTTTTCTAAACTTTGATCTTATTGAGCAACATATTATATGGTTCAAAAATAAAATATAAATAATGATAAAATTTGGCTGTTGCTTAACTGGCAATATTTGCTTAAAATATATTTTATATAATACTGATTGAATTAAATCTAGCAAAAACCAAGTACTTACATAAAATGTATGGTACTTAGATACCTACTGTACGTACCTAGGTAGGTAATTACTTTATTTTGGTCATATTCATTAAACGTATAATGCACTCTAAGGCTGCAAACACACTGGGTGCGCACGCGTATGATAGAACACATGCCTAGTTACATTATCTTCAGTACAGGTAGATAGAGAACTCTTTATGAAACACTAGAAAGAATAAGCTAGTAAATAATAATAGCTTGAGATTGCTATAGAAGAAACCACAATATCATGCATACTAGTAGAGACCGCTGTGATTGCAATCCTGCAGGGATTGACCCTGTATGAGTTTGCAGCCACATACAAACTTCATCTGAGCATAGATGTGTGCAGACATAAAGGCATTTCATGACCACCCGACGAGGTGTCATTGTAGCATGCATGTTTAAAAATTATCTGTAATTTATAGAATGCACGAAAGTAAGCCTTAGAAACCGTGCAAAGGTCCAGCTGCGAACATAACTCCGACACAGTGGTCGATTTGTACGATTTAGGCGGCCAAAAGTCCATTTCTCAAAGTTAACTTATAACAAAACAAATTGATTCCCGGAAAAATAGACACCCCGACTGCCCAAACCCCACCCCTCCCCAGTTCCTAGAACTGCGTGCGCGCCCCCACAGGTAGTCGGAACTTGATCGTCGCGCAAGCTGTACGCGTTCGTTCTCGACACTCTTAGCGCAACCGATATTCTAAAGTGAATATTTCATTGGATATTATTCAGTTACAAGTGAAAGTGATGGAAGTCGAAAATTCAGGTAAGCTCCTTCAAATATAATTTAAATTAAGATAAGGAATATCAATATTTAGTGCAGTTACAACGTATCAAAGATCGCCCTTTTTCATAGAAAATATTATCATTTTTTTATTTTCAATAGTAAAAATGTTGTACTTCCGAGACCGTCCGAGTTAAATTCCTTATGGTTTCTAATAGTATAGCTCTTTGAGCAGATAACCACAAAAAAAATAGCCACCACCTTTGACCACTTCGCGAGAAAAATAATAATTCATTAACTTAGGCAGAAAGTGAGAAAAATTCCTTTTTTGTTTCTTTTGCGTTAAAATTCCTTTTCGTTGTTCTAGGTTCATCAAGTTACTCGGGCATGGAGGTAGTAACTCGCAGATATCTTTTTGATAAGATGATTGAGGAAAACTCTCCATCAATAAACGACAAATTGGAATACTTACAAAATTATTTGTTAATGTCTTACGGGGACTCCGACGAAGACAAAAAGTATATAAATCATAAATTTTCATATTTTAAAACAGAAATAAAAAAGAGATGGTCCAAAGCACGCAACACGCTAGAAAAAATTCTTATAAGCAATGATGCATGGTTAGCAGGAACGTTCGAGATGCCCATAAAAACGCATAATAAGTCAGGACGACCTAGCAAAACATTCAGTGAATGTAGTGAAAGAACTAAAAGGAGGAAAACAGAAGAAGTTCGCTCCTCTGTAGGCAAAGAAGTGATAGTTCACGCAGCGCTTTTTTTACAAAAAGAAGGAAAAAGAAACGCCTCGCAAGTCCTAAAAGATATTACAAATTCGCCTGCAGCCGCAAACGAATGTAAAAAAAGACATTCCAAATCAAAGGCACAAGATCCCCTTACGCCTCGGGAGGCACTGCGAATGTGCGTGGACGCTGATTTGATACGAAGTCAATATGAAATTGTGCGAGCAACCAACAGAAGCTTTTACCCGTGCTACGAATTAGTGTTGAAGGCTAAACAGGAATGTTACCCACCCAAAGAGACGCTACGAGTGACCGCTTCCTGTGCTGAAAGTGATCTACAATCTTTGTTAGATCACACCGTCAGCGATTATCAATTTTCCTCGAAGAAGTACTAATGACTCTTACAGAAACTGAGAGAAATTCCTTGCAGATTATCTGCAAATGGGGTTGTGATGGTTCACAACAAGCTCAATACAAACAAAAGTTAATGAATGACGCCGACTCGGATGCAAATATATTTTTGAGCTCATTCGTGCCTCTACAAATTGTTTGCGGCGAAGACAAAACAAAAATGGTTTGGCAAAACCCGACTCCTTCTTCACCACGATATTGCCGCCCGATACGATTCAGATTTATAAAAGAGTCTACAGACATTACAAATGATGAAATAAATTACGTTCGGGACAGTGTGAAGTCCCTAAAAGCCACGGAATTGGAACTGAATGGGCAAAAATTCTCGGTTAGCCACAGTCTTAAAATGACCATGGTGGACGGAAAAGTTTGCAATGCGGCGACTGACACCAAATCAACGAGTAGATGCTACATATGCGGAGCCACTTCAAAAAACTTTAATGACTTAAGTAAAAAAAACGAAATTCACCCAGAATCGCTTGAATTTGGCCTATCAACTTTACATGCCAGAATTCGATTATTCGAGAGTATTTTACATTTAGCTTATAAATTGCCCGTTGGGAAATACCGTGAAAAAAGAACCAAAGCAGAAAAGATGCTAGAACAACAAAAAAAAAAGAGATTCAGCAAAGATTCAGAGAAGAAGTAGGTATCTTGGTAGATATGCCAAAATGTAATTTTGGTAACACAAATGACGGCAATACTAGTAGAAGATTTTTTGAAAACCCACATCTGGCTGCTGAAATAACGGGAATAGACTTTAATTTTATTTATAGAATTAAAGTTATTTTGGAAGCCATATCAAGCGGTCACAAAATAGATGTCCCGAAATTTGATGAATACGCCATGGAGACAGCAAAACTGTTTGTAGAGTTATATGGTTGGCATTCTATGACTCCTACCATGCATAAAATTTTGGTACATGGTGGAAAAGTTATAGAAAATTCTCTAGTGCCTATTGGTCAACTTTCGGAGGAAGCTGCAGAAGCTCGTAATAAGCACTTTCGCTCATACCGTCTAAACTTTGCTCGAAAGTTTTCACGCGAAGACTGTAACCTTGATATTTATCACAGGTTACTCTTGACAACAGATCCGCTCATCAGTTCAATGAGAAAAAAAAAGAAGATCCGATCAAAACCATTTTTGCAGGAAACTTTGGAGCTTTTGCTTCCTGCAGAGCTAAAAACAAAAGGCACTTGTGATAAATGCATGGAAAGTGACGGTGAGGAAGAATTGTCTTTTAAAGAGTAACATAACAATTTGTATGTTAAACTTTCATAAAATATTGTCTTATTGTTTATGATTCGGTACCTAACATTGTAAGTAACATTTAGTATAATAATGTGGTAATAACTGTTGACCATTTAATTTTAGTGTATACTGTATTTTTTTGTCATCCATATTTTATTTTCAATTTCAATAGGCATGCAGACTGTAGAGAATAAACATTTTTTTTTTATGTACGGCCGTCTTTTACTTAACAAATTGTGATAATTCTTAACCCAAATATCAAAAACTACTAAGCCGATTTCGATAATTCAAATGAACTCAAAATATATATTTTACACCAAAGGGAGATTTAAAGAAAATTTAAAAACATTGGCGCTATTTACAAAAATATTTTCACAGAAATGTTTTTTTGTATAGAAAAATACGCTTTCAATGAAACGAATAGGGATAAACATATATATTCACTCTAAAATACCAGATTAGCATTTGTTGTCGTATTTATTACTGAAATAAAGCATAAAATAGTTTTGGCCGCCTAAATCGTACAAATCGACCACTGTGCGACGGAGATTGATATTAGTGTACTCCTGCAACATTCACTCAATCTCCATGAAAATAAAGTCACACCATCATGAATAGAATCCTTAGGTAACCTGCAATTTTCTGGAAGCAACCCCAGTGAGGGTTGTTTTAGGTACAATCCTGTAGGAAAACTAATACTCTGCGAGAGTATCTGTTTTTTATTCAAATTTATGTTTGCTGAGCATGTATATCTGCAAAGTTCTGGTTGTGAATGCAATACCAACAAGGGTTGACTATTATACACACGACAGCACGTCGACCCTTACACTCTAGCACTTTACTCGATTACGTTACAGGCGACTTTACAACAAAAGTGTACACTCTGACGTGCTGTCGTGAGTACAAACCAATAGGAACCGTAATTATCTGCAAGAGTATGTGAATTTTATTCAGTCTTTGTGAGAGAATGAATTCTTGCTGGGCATACATAGAAGCCCGAGGCTTTGGCTGTAAATTCCACCCCAATGAGGCTTGATTGTAGTACACATCTGTAGAAACAGTAACACCTTGCGAAGGTATGTGAGTCTAGCTTGCGAGGCTTTGGCTGTGAATTCAACCCTAACGAGGGTTGATTAAAGCACACATTTATAGAAACAGGAACATCTTGCAAGGGTATGTGAAACTTAGGCAGCCAGCGAGGTTTAAGCTGTAAATGCACCTGAACGAGGGTTGGGTGCTATAGCACACACTTGTAGAAACAGTAACACCCTGCGAGGGTATGTGAGACTATGTAAGCCTGCGATTTGGCTATAAATCCACCCCAACGAGGGTTGATTATAGCACACATTTATAGAAAAAACACCCTGCGAGGGTATTTGAGCCGTTTGGTAGCCTGCGAGGCATCGACTGAAAATCCACCGTAACGAGGATTGATACACACACACTTGTAAATTCAACAATACCCTGCGAGGGCATGTGACTGTTGGTAGTCTGCGAGACTTCAGCTAAAAATCCACCATAATGAAGGTTTGATTATAGCACACACTTGTAAATTAAACAACACCCTGCAAGGGTATGTGACCTTATTAGGCAGTCTGCGTGGTTTGGCTGCGAGACTGTGAGGGAACACGCCTGTCAAAATGCTGTAAGACGTGATTCAACATTCAGTTACTCCATATATTAGTGCTTCATGACACTTCTCGCCTTTGTTAATTCAGTGTTTAGCCCTGGCTGTGTTTACTTTAGCCCCCCCTCTTTTTTGGCTTGAAAACGCCTCCTTGGTGGGGACAACTGGGCGAGTCCTCTTGAAAGACTTTGCTGCGCTTTTCCTGGACAGCCTGATTCAGCGGCAGATATACATTGAGAATGCATTTTGCAATATGCCTTTGATTTCACTAAGATTGCAAATACTTTCACGCTAGAGACAGTAACTAAGGAAAGAAATAATTAGATTATGGGCGTCTACGCATTCTCGCCGTGAACTTTTCTAAGCATAAATAACCTTGGTGCGTGTCAACACCGTTCACAAGGTCCGTTTACAAATACTTCGGGGCTTCCCGGCGCGGCGGCGAGAGGCAAAAATATACTTTACCATAAAAGTAACCTCAAATATTGACACAAAGATTTTTTATATTTTCAGTACTCAAAACATACAATATTAGAATTTGAGCGCATAAGTCATCTAGGGGACTTGAATGGGCTTTGAATAACGGTTAGAATCTTCATCGAACTAATGTTGTAGAACAAAATATTGGGTTCAAAATTGTAAAGCTTTTTAAGCTGTTTTTACTTACGATTCGAACGATAACATCGTTGTAGTAATACATATCACTTTTTTCTTGTAAAACAATAGCGGATAAGCCATTGTATCAGTATAAAATAATAATTTTTTCGTAATGACTTCTGGATACGGAAAAATCAAAGACGTCAATGAGGAATGACAGCGACCACAGAGTAAACAAATCGCTGCAACCTGTTGAAGAGCAGACCACAGACCAACCTTGAACGGCTGAGAGCTGATCTTTTGGGTTCAGAACGTAAGGACTACGGAAAAAGCTAGATTGTCTATCTCAAACTATTAAGCTTCAAATATGTAACGTACAGGATTTAATGTCAAAATAAAGATTGTCCATTTCATTAAGGGTGATTTTCGAGTGTTTTGACTTTGACGCTCGGAGGTTGAGTGGAATTTTTAGAAAATAGAGGCGCTGAACCAGAAATACTTACCAAAACCGCATTAATTAAGTAATAATTAGGTTAACACGACTACAACGGGATATACCCAAATAAAGTAGCGTGACGACTTTAAGTTTTTTCAATGCTAAAATGAACAATTTTTGTTTGGCGACAATAAAACAGTATTATTTTTATTATTCTAATTTCTAACTCCGCTCGCTGTTTCTAACCAATAAAACAACAATAGATTTGCTCAAACTACTACTTTTGGGTAGTAGGTAGGTACGACTGGTTTTTTTTGTCAAAAAAAAAAACAATTAGCAAAAATTGCTGAACAAAAATATCTCAGTTACGCTACAAATAAAAAAAAATACTGTGAAAATTGGGCTTTTTCACCACACTACACCACTTTAGTTTCTGTTCCTGAAAGTGGCATTTACGGATATGTCGCAGGGATATTGTCAAACCAGTTTATAATATTATAATTACCCTAGTGAAATTACAATTACCCGAATTATTGTGAATCGCCTCCATTTCTTACAATTTCACGGACTTATTTTAGTGTTATTGTAATTTCATGGGAACGCTATAGTGTTTTTGTAATAACCCTAGGTATATTATGACTTATGAGTCAAGTTTGTAGTGGGAGACTTCGTGCGTTTTGATTGGTCAACTCTTCTTTATCCACCATTTGCTTAGGATTTCAACATAGAGCTAAGAAAATATTACAGTGGCCAGTCTGATAAAACAAAAAATCGGCTGTATGCGAGTCGGACTCACGCACTGAGGGTTCCGTACCGCCATACAATAAAAAATATATGGTTGTGTGTACGCTCATGGATAAGTCCGACTCGCACTTGGCTGTTTTTTTATTATTTGTTGTTATACTATAAAGCTCTAGATCTACACCAAGTTTGACGCTTGTAGTATTAACGTTTTTGTGATGGAGCATAAAGTATAAAATCACGTTTGTTCTATGGGGACACCCCTTATTTTGTTATTAATATCAAATTTTTAGTGTCCCCCATGATAAATATTCTGTCAAAATTTCAACTGGCTACCCATAACGGTACCAAAGATAAGGGTAGGAAATACAGACAGAGAGTTCGGATACGGAGCCCTAAAAACCAATCTAAGTTATTGTGAGATACATTAAGATAAAACTGCGATATTAGATATTTTTGCAAATAAATCTTGTGATCTCCAGAAACCTGTCTATTATTTTGTAACTCTATGATTTCAAAATTGACAATTTGAAAACGGACCAATCATTGACCGTCTGACAATCTAACGGCAGTGAAATTGTCAACTTGTTGCTGCCTTGCAATATCACTGCTTGTGTCTAGTGAAATTATAATATCACTGAAATGAGCCCGTGATATTGTGAGAAATGGTGGCGGTTGACAATAATCTGGGTAATTGTAATTTCACTAGTGAAATTATAATATCACTGGTTTGTTAATTTCCCTGCGACAGATATAAGGCCACCTTAACTATCAAGATATAAGTAATTACTATAATATAGTGACGTAATAAGAGTTCCTAGGTTCACCCAGTTCATGCACACAATCGAAAGAAGCGGAATACGAAATGTGCCAATCCTTGTCAACGCTTGATTGATCTGCAATTTCAGACACGAAAACGGTGGCTTTTCCGCCATTGTGGTGAAGGTAAGGCCGGCCACACAGACGGAATTTTTCCGTTTGGAAAAACGAACCCAATACAAACTGCGTACCTACTTTATCTGTTAAAATTCTGGACGGAAAAAACCGTATATGTGTGGCGGTCCATAGACTTTGTATGCAGTCATTGGGTTAGGAATCCCGATTCGTTTTTTTCCGTCAGGAATTCCGTCGGTGTGTGGCCGGCCTAAAAGCAACCACAGGGAAAAGTAGGAATTGGTGTTTTTATAAAGCGTCTCACTCACACTAGACGGGTGAAGTGAAGTCGAAGCTGCCGCGCCTGGGACTGCCGATTTCTGAATTGAGAAATTCCTAAGCAAGCACTTAAGTATCGTTGTGTCTCTGCAGATTTCTCCCGATTTAGATAAACATATCTCAGAACACTCGCCAAACAACCCTGCTTTCAAATAATAAAAAAAACGGATCTAAATCGGTTCACCCGTTTAAGAGCTACGTTGCCATAGACAGATACACAGACAGATACACACACATAGCGGTCATACTTATAACAACCGTAGATATTTTTGCTCGGGGATTATAAATAGGTTGCACTTCTTTGATGGAAGTGTCCGTTCTTCGCTGGCCATAACTCTATTATTTTTCAGCCACTTTTAGTTGGATCCTACTGTAAAGGTGAAACGCAAGTGAATCGTTAATTTATTTACCTCCTCATTTCCTATTCATTACTGAGTGATAAGATATGATTTCCTCGAGGCACTCAATGCATGCCCTAGGGACTCCCAGTATAATGGATGAATTATAGTTAGAGAGCTGGTGACCAATCGAGATATTTTTTCGTACAAGGCTAGGAGTTGGTAGGCTGATAGAGTAGACTTCGCTGAGTCTGGGAAAAATATTTTTTTGGCACGGTCGCGGTTGAAAGTTAGATTTTTTCGACTTTGAAAGTTTAAATGTATGGGTTTTTGTCGCACAAGGCTAGAAACTTCTAGGATAGTAGTTGAGACTCCGTTGAACAAGAAAATATTAGTTTTTTTGGCCGAGCGTGGTTGAAAGTTTGATTTTTATAACCCAAAAATGCACACTTTCTAGGTTATAAAAAACAATATTTCTACCGCGTTTGGCTAGTAATAAATAGTGATTTCGTGATCAGCGGAGACTAAAAAGGCAGCCTAAAAACTCCCAGCCTTGTAGACAAAAAAGAAATGACTCAACCCATACATTTAAACTTTCAAAGTCGAAAAAATCTAACTTTCAACCGCGACCGGACCAAAAAAATATTTTTCCCAGACTCAGCGAAGTCTACTCTATCAGCCTACTAACTCCCAGCCTTGTACGAAAAAATATCTCGTTTGGTCACCAGCTCTCCAACTATTATATCGGGATATCATTAACTTACCTACAAGAGTAATTTCACAGTTTTTGTTTGTTACTTTGTTTGTTACACTTTATTGCACACAAAATGTATATAAAGACTTAAATAACATTGTTGTAAGAGAACGTGGACAAGGGCGGACTTATTTCTAAAGAAATTTCTTCCAGCCAGCCCAGCCCAACTGTCAATCGGCTATGAGAGTAAAAAAATAGAGTAGGTAGGTACATACGACAGCACTTCAGACTGTACACTTTTGTTGTAAAGTCGCCCGTAACACGCTAGCACTCTACTCGGTTACGTTACGGGCGACTTTACAACAAAAGTGTACAGTCTGGCGTGCTGTCGTGTGTACCTAGGTACGGTCGGCCACAATCTCAGATACCCCATGGCAGCTCCTACCGCGCGCGCCATAAGGGCGCCAATCGAACAAAAAGGGGTATCTGAGACTGTGGCCGACTGTACATAGTCGCGCAGGCAGGACCACAAACTCAACCGCAGAGTGCAAGTTTAGATTACTTGCCATATCTACGCTCTACTTACCTAAAGTTACCTAACGTTATTACGTAATGGACATGGATACGATACTAATATATGATAATTATTATTATAAGCCGTGTCACTTTTGGCGATAAAGGATTTTATTCGTAGGTTCTAGGATCTAGAATCTAAACCTTAGGTTCTAAAAATAGTTAAGCCTCGCGTTGAGAACCTTATGAAGAGTTTTTAGCAAAAAACGCACCCAAAAGAAGATATTATTTTTTTTCATTGGCAGCGCTAGTTATGCCTAGGTTGTCAGGCCCGATTTTTCGTGATCAGCAGAGTCTAAACAACCAGCCTAGAAGCTGTCAGCCTTGGACACACGACCCTTACACACTAGCACTTTACCCGGTTACATTACGGGCGACTTTACAACAAAAGTGTGGACCATTCCATTTTGCCCCACCAGAGATGCCCCACTGGTGGGGCAAAATGGAATGGTCCAAAAGTGTACACTCTGACGTGCTGTCGTGTGTACGACAAAAAAAACAACCCATACATTTACACATTCAAAGTATAAAAAAGAATGTAACTGTCAACCGCGACCGGCAAAAAAAAAAAATTCCCAGTCTCAGCGAAGTCTACTCTATCAGCCTACCAACTCCCAGCCTTTTACAGTCGACAGCACGTAGACCCTTTCACGCGTGCACTCTATTCAGTTGCGTTACGGGCGACTTTGGAACGAGTATCTGTGTGACTGTATGATAAAATAAGTCGAATGGTCACCAATTCTCCAGCTGGTGCGTCGCGAGTGGGAATTAAGTGGACTATACAAGGTGTTGTTTTGTAAAGTTACACCCGACTCAGGGGTGATTATTTCCACGATACCAAAGCCAGAAAAAAAAAAATGTCAGTGAAAAATTCCCAAAAATCATTAAATTGTGGCCAGTACTATTACACTAACGCTTGCGGCGAGTCGGGCGCCACATCGCGCGCGCACTTTGAGAAGGCGGGGGTGTCCGCACGTCGTCGCGGTTATTATAGAACAAATTGAACAAGGTAATATGTGTATCAAATTTTTTTCAGAAAAAATTAAAACTAATTTTTGGTTTCAAGCGTTACTCGAACTATCGTCCCACAGTCGGGTGTCACTGATCAAAACAACACCCTGTATATGCGGGCGGACTAGGTGGACACCGGTGGTGCTCGTTGGCTGCACAAAGGTTAAGAATACCAAGGTTGTCGTTGTCGATGCCTACGGATCGTCCCACGACATACGCAGGTGAGAAGCCTTGGTCATTTCCTAATCATTGTGCAGTCGACGAGTACCAACTGCTGTCCACCTGGGGCCTTAGCCTGTAGCACATGGCGTCTCAATGGCGTCCTAGGTAGAAGGACAAAACCGGGATTTTTTCGTTGTTCTCCTACAACCAGCGAACTAATTATAGGATTAGACTCATAATATTCTTTGCTGTACTACAATAACATTAAAAGGACCGACACTGGACCGACAGCATCAATAAATCGTAATTAAAACCGTCAACCGGAAGCCCATTTTGGCACCATTGTGTTACAGGCTAAGGGCCCTGGTCCACCCGCATACAGTCCACTCATTTCCCTACTCGCACAGCACTACCATCTATTTATTATAATTACCGCCTTCGTTATACTGCTATCGATCTAGGAAGGTGGCTTTTGCAATTGAATCAAATTCATTATTCATATTCGTACTCGTATTCATAGATAATTTTATTTATTGCAATCATGTACACACGACAGGACGTGGACCCTTACTCGCTAGCACTCTACTCGGTTACGTTACGCGCGAATTTACAACAAAAGTGTACAGTCTGACGTGCTGTCGTGTGTACATACGACAGCACGTCAGACTGTACACTTTTGTTGTAAAGTCGCCCGTAACGTAACCAAGTAGAGTGCTAGCGTGTAAGGGTCGACGTGCTGTCGTGTGTACGACTGTACATGATTGCAATAAATAGATACACACGCTAGGATACCACTTTTTGTTCGATTGGCGCCCTTATGCCGCGCGCGGTAAGAGCTGCCATGGGGTATCTGTGACTGTGGCCGACCGTACCTAGTAGTATTAAGTATGTGGTAAAAATATTATACGTTCTACAGGGAAAGGTCATGTGAGACTGAAAGGGTTTGCTTAATTAACTCACCAATACAATAGGTAACACAATCAACTTTTACTACACCAAGTGCGAAATCTCGAAAAAAATACCAGTTGTTCCATACTAAAATTCGATACCTACTGCACCAAATGTATGGAGCAGCTGATATATTTTTCGATATTACGCATTCTTAATTTCAGCGCAATCAGGCCAGCCGTTTCAGAGTGAAAGAGTTACAAATATCCATCCATCCAACTAAACTGTCGTGTGATATTCCATTTGCTCATGAATGGAAAATAGATTAGTATGGGAATCGTAGACCCAATCTAGATCTAGCATACCGTTGCATAACCCCGACAAAATGCAAAGGCGAGCTATAAAACCGAGTGCTTATTCTGTAAAAAAAACCGCACAGTTTCAAGTCCTCTAAACCGTTTTATTTGCGGAAAATAGCTCTTTTCTTATCGAAATAAAAATCCTAACAAAATAATTTTCATGTAAAATGTTACCAAGACGAGACCATACACCAGCTATCAGATCTCATGTAGAGCCAAGCTTCTAACACTACAAGCCCTAACTTCACGAACTAACTACACCTTAGTCTAAATATGTGGATAAACTAGTGGTTCGCCGAACTCGCGACCCCATATCTCAGCAACCCCTCGACCGATTTGGCTCATCTTCGAACTTAAAAATTATCTTTGCCTGATTTACCCGCCTACAAAATTTCATAATGATCCGACTAAGTTTACTCAAGTTATCGTCGAACGAACATTCATACATACAAACATACACACATACAAACATACATACATACATACAAACGCCGGATTGTTCCAGTAGACTCGGAGAACTTCGCTCGCTTCGCTCGCTCGTTCAATAAAATCTAATAGTTATTTGTTATGCAAGAATGCAAAATTATTGTTTGCGGCGAGTGCTTGTATTGAAAACCGAGCTAGCGAAGGTTTCTAAAATTGAGCCACGAGCGTAGCGAGTGGTTCAAAAAAAGAAACCTGAGCGTAGCGAGGTATTCAGAAGCACGAGACGCAAATAATATTGCATTCGTGCGAAACACAAAACTTTTCATCTCACAGAAGCGAGGAAATGATTTTGTTAGCCAAGCGGGAAAAACTCTATAGACAACTACTTATAGGCAAAACAGGTGAGTCAAATAAGTTCCTTTTAAAAGCATATTTTACTGTAGTTACGGCTGCCGCCAGAGATGGGTAAATGCCCGGGTTAAAATCCACCGCTGGATTAAAATCCATTTCTGCCCAATAAATGCCGGGCATTTATAATAAACGCCGGGCGGAAATTAAATACATTTTGTCCTTACATTCGGTGCATAATCGGTAACAAAAGAAGCTACAAACAGGTGAAATACGAAATTAATTCAAATGTTTGAACATGAAACCTCATGTGAAGATTATTAAATGAGAAAAGAGAAAAAAAAGCAGGGACTGGACAAAATTGTAAAAGAAAAAATGTTGGCGAGAGTTTGAAATTACCCTGCGAGTGACGGTTTCCTATCGTATCATCGAATGTCTTTTCACCGAATATCGTTTCATCGACAACGAATCACCGCATGGTCGGATCATCGAAAGGTTCGTTTTATCGAACGTTCTACTTTATTATTTAAAAATAACTCTTATTGAAAATTATATGATGTGATGGATGAGTAAGTGAGTTTCAAGCAATATTATGCGTTGTGTGAGGTTTACAAGCTAAAATTTAACATTGGTTCACCTAAAGTAGCGTGGCGGGATTTTTTTTTTTCAGTTTCGTTACAGGTTTGATTTCTAGTGGCAGCATTGAATAGTGACTTTACACCTGTTTTGGTTTCCGTACCCGAAGGGTGCCAAACGGGACTTACAAACTCTGCCTTCGCTGTCTGTCTATCTGTCCTACATTTGTAGTGACAATACTTGCTAATGAAGGGAAAATCGTGAGGAAACCTGAATGTCGGGCATATACTTTACGCGAAAAACGCCAATCCGCAGTAGGCACGCGCGTGGTGGGACATTTGAATAGGTACTGCCGGGTGGCAGCTTGTGAAACGACATTTGTAGTAGCTACCTACTGGGCTACCACTGCTCTAGCTCTAAACATTGGTATAGGGCATTTGATAAAACGACCTATTCGATGAAGTGTACCATCGGTGATCCGACCATTCGGTGATTCGTTGTCGATGAAACTACATTCGGTGAAAAGACATTCGATGATACGATAGGAATCTCCTGTGATACCCGTTGGGGAAGTCATTGCTTAGGTATGCTTTCAAAGTATGCAAAACACTAAAGTTGCCCTTCATACCTTGGCTGTCCACGATAAGGCTACCAATGGATACACTTACCAATGGAGGATAACCCAAATCAGCACTACTAGACGAAGATTTTTGTAAAATGTTGAAACAATGCCACCTGTTTCTGGAACCCATTACAGAGGCTATAATACTTCTAGAATCCAATAAAAAAAAACAGGATTTTTTAACTTTACAAAACATGCATTCCAATTTCCAAGTTACTTTTCTGTTTGCCAGAAGTAACAAAAGTTGAAAACGAAGTCAAGGAAAAAAATCTAGACCTTGTTGACGTGAGCTCTGCATGATAACGCCTTCTAAGTGAGAGAAAGAGATATCCAATAACGAACACATAGGTATTAAATAAAAGTATCATACTATGACACGCACGTTCTATCCTGTAGCGGACGGACTAAGTTACAAAATATAAAAACAATCACACTAAGCTATACACTGCACTGCATAAAAAAATATCGGAATAGTTAAAAGTTATCTTGTGCTTGAGGTCTAGGGTCAGCTATTTAGTGATATAGACTAAAATGTACTTCAAATTTTAAATTACTGTTTTAGTGAAATCAAACTTTTTTTTGACAAGAATTGCTTGGGTAGGCGCTAGGAACACTTAGTGCTGGAATACGCATCGTTTTTTAAATTTGAGATCTTGAAAAAAAACTCAAACTTATTCTGTCGGGCAACTAGTAACTGGGTCGCTTTGGAGGTGTTTTTTTTATGGGAATCGGTTGGATAGATCCTAGAAAGCAAAAAAGGTCCCGTGACTTGGTGCCGGGTAACGTACCGTTTTTGGGTAATGTGGCCTTGATAAAAAAAATACATAACTCAAAAACAGTGCGTTTTCCGGCATCAAGTTACAGGACTTTTTTTTGCTCTCCAGAACCTAACCAATCAGTAACTGGTCAAAAAAAAATATATATTAATTTTATTTGTAAAAAATTCTAAGTTTTCGGCCCATAGCGCCGATAGCGCCCCCAACACTACACCGCAACCAATTTTCTTTCCTATTATCGTCATTTAATATTTTCCGAATAAGGTTTTGTAAACAAAAAAGCAATTTGTAGTGAATTTCTATTTATGCCCGCCGAAATGGGCAAAAATCCATTTCTGCCCGATTTTAACCCTTTCTGCCCGATTAAAATCGTTTGGGCAGAAAAGGCAGAAATCCATCGCCCATCTCTGGCTGCCGCACTAAAGTTTTGAGCTTCGTTGGTATTAAAACCATTCGTTTTATTAATAATTTCCTGAAGTTTATTTATCCAGACACAAAAATAATGTGAATAAAAGAATGTTTTTTTTTCCGGGTACATTCTGAACTTTTACCATATAAAATAAAATTTTGTAGGAGATAAAAAATGAAATTAGTAATATCGTTTGAAAAAATGTATTTAACAAACCAAAACATAATTATCTATTTGATAAAACAGAAGCGAAGCATTTTTTTTATTTACTGGTATTAAAAATAAATATAGTGTACAAAATATTGAAAAGACTATAAGAAAAAACCGCGTTTCTGAATGTTCTATTCCGTGACTTTACCTTTTTAAAAGATCCTTATGCCCCATTTACATTCACAGTTTTGTATAGAGAATGGGTACGAACAATCACTTTCGCTGAAGTACGCGTGTAAACGAACTATGAATGAGGATCTTTTTTCGGTCGGGATCTGGCATTCTACTTAAACGGCCAGTGTTTTTTTCTTTTTCAACACCATAGGGCGCGGGAAAGACTTTCCCGGCGTCGCGTTCAAATTTCGAAGCGCACTAAAATGCAGATAGTTTAAATCCGGCCTTTACACGATCGTAAGTTACTAGTAACAGCAAACTTTCCGAGCATGGGAGATGAAAAGTATAATTTAAGCTATGCAATGGAAACTTTATGTATCGAATAAGAATAAGAATAAGTTTATTTGCGTAAAAAGTGATACATAGAGTGTTACAAAAGTATTTTAACTAGGTGTTGTTGATCAAGACAAGATTTTAGCTTAGAAGTCTGTATTACAGCAATCAGTGCCTATTCCCCACCGTAGTCTCAGGGGTTCTAGTATTCAGTAGCAGGTTTTAATAGCATTTCAATACATGTAAACAAATTATTAAGAATAATGTGTCAATTTAATTACACAGTTCGAATGAGTTCTTTATTGACATCATATCCCGAGAATTTTGTTGATCTAATATAATCCAAACCCAAGTTACCTATGATGGTTCAAATAAACGACGAAGCGCTATTTTTTTTCGATAAATATCCAGTCCATCGAAAGTTTGTCTGGAAGAGATCGCTTTTAGCGATAAGACCGCCATCAGTACTTTTAGGATAAGAAAATTCTTGTAAATATTTTTTTTCTCGTGTACAATAAAGTGTTCTCTATCTATCTATCTATCTAAATAATACGTTATTGTTGGTCGAAAATAAGATTTTTATTTATATACGTATTTTCCCGCAAATAAACCGGGTTTGAGGGCTAAAAACTGTACGGTTTTTTTTACAGAATCAACACATAGAACAGTGCATCGGATGGGTAGTTTTTATTTAGACCGAGTTCGTGCTAGGTCATTTCCCTCACGTATTGGGGTCAGGGGGTTATGAACCCTAATAGATCTGTAATAAACACGACGCGACGCAAGCTAAGGGTAGGTTCGATTATACAGGGTGTAAGTTGTTTATTTTTGGGTATAACCTTTTGTAAACTCTACACACTTAAAATACTAAATAATAAAAGTGAAACTAATAAACTTCGACATACTAAAACATAGTAAAATTCGATACCTGCTGTACCAAATGTAACGAGCAGCCGATATTTTGTTCGATATTTCGCACTTGGCCCCATAGTAAAAGTTGCTTGTATTGATAAGTTAAGCGACCCCTTTCACTTTCAGTGTCACAGGACCTTTTTAAAACACCCTGTAGAGGGAGTCCATATAGAGACATTGATTCCATAAATTCATAAATTCTCCAGTTAGCTATCGACACGACACAGTCATTAACTATCGACTCCAGTTAGACCCTACAAACTGACTTTACCTCGACCTAGCACCGTTAAATTCAGTATTGTAGCTCCTGTTGTAGTTATTCTAGATTTTCATAGAATTTTGCAGAATGGCAGGCTAGGTTACTCCCTACAAAGGTACCTACAGCTTCCTTGGTAAGCTTAGTTAAATATTTACTCAGTTACACAACTAGGATCTGTAGAGTAGGTACGGTCAGCGATACGACGACGCCCCATTGTAGCTCGTATCGCGCGCGGCGTGAGGGCGACAATTGAACGAAAAGGGGTATCGTAGCGTGTTGTTGACCGTACACGTCTGACGGCGTGAGATGTCAAGTGACCAAGATAACGCTGTTTGGCTGACAGGACAGTGATCTGTTGTTTCAGGCTCAACTCTTCTGTCTTAGTCATGAGCGTTATGAAGTCATCATAGTCAAATCATCTGGCTTCATAATCAAGGGAAAACTCCTAAAGAGTCCGGAACAACATTCCTCAAGGAATCTTCTCAATATTTGCCTGAAATTGTATGAAGTGAAATGTCGACGAATCAACTTTCTTTTCCGACAAGGAAATTCAGGATGGATTTTTCTGTCAGGATGGTATAGGTGCTGGGCAAGCCTACTCCATCTAAAACAATGTCCCAGGCACTGCAGCGCCGAGTGGTCTTTTCACCCATCTAGTGTGAGTGAAGGTGCCACTGGACGCTGTATAAATCATCTCATTACGTAGATACAAAGGAATATAATCAAAATGCAAGTTAAAATGTTAGTTTTCTACGGTCATAATTTCAGTGCGAATGAAAAAACACATTGTATGCAATGCTCGGTGCACGCTGCACGTCTTGGTTGTTGATTAGAAATTAATGTCAGTGCCAATTTAATTCGCCCATAAACAGTCATAGTAAACGATTTGCGACATAATGTTAATTCATCTTTTGTTTTTGTTGCTGGCTGTTTGCGCGTGTTACGTCATCATTAAGAGAAAAAGAGTAATAAACGTCAGTTTTCCCGCGCTCCGCCCGTCCGATCTCTACCACGCATGTCCCGCTGTCTGTCGTCTGTGGCCAGCCAGCGTTCGCAGCGTTTTTCTCAGAGCTTCCATCCAATGGCGGGCGAGTCATATTGATTTTCGACGCAACAGTGCGATTCAAATATTCCGTACGACAGACGTCCGTGCCGTGGCATCGCCACGAACAATTATTTTGCTATTCCTATTTTTGTATAATTAATCTAAGTAAAAAAGCGTGACATTTTGAAACGTCATTGATCAACAGTGCCTTCGCAAGTGTTTTGTAAACATTTTTTTTTGTACCTGCCGGGTGAAATCGATAGCCGGTAAGTAGGTCATTTATGGATGCCGGGATTGAATGGAGAGCCAATACTAAATGGTTTTCGTAAACAATTTTAATGTTGTGTGCCGATAACGATGTGTTTTTGTTGTTGTTAATGGCCATTTTATGTGCCTATGACGTCGCGGTTTTATTGGAGGTTGGAAGTGTATAAATGTTGTTATTGTTTATGGCATCGATGGTCTTTTCGGTGCCTGGCACCACGCTGTACCTACCTACCACATGGTGCACTATAGGTGGATGGACCCATAGGTCTATCTCGATCTATTGAATTCTATTGTTAAAGAATGGCATTTAGGGCGCTTTGTTTTTCACTTAGCTGAAGCACCTATGCAATGTGCATAAGTTAGGTAACTTCACGAATAGGTTTCGAGCTATATTTTACGGAAAGATTTTTTTTATCGGATCTTTAGCCTGGAATGTGTTTTCTTATAATATTTTTGCTCTTTGGAAACACTTTTATTTACTTAGGTACTTTCGTATATTCTTATGTTATGTTATACCTTTTCACATCATCGATATTGGCTAGCATGTGTTACACACATGTAATACGTATACAACCATAGCTTATGATATTTCGTGTTTTTCCCGAGTGATAGAGTAGAGTACCACATCCGTCCTTACCCAAGTAACATTTCATTTGGGCCTAGGTTGTAAAAATTGCCTCTAGGTTTTAGAAGGGTTGTACAAAGGTTAATGATTTGCTAGTTGGTTAAATTTAGTATTTGAGAATGATTACTAAGTCCTAAAACTAATAGTTTATTGTTAAAACCTTGAAGTTGCTGACAAGAGTTAACGTTAACGTTATTATGACTTGTGTTTCAAGAGCTTACAGCCTCAGGATCTTATAGTTGTCGTAAGCTACTGATAAGGTTCTGGAAAAGCTGACATTTAACTTATGTGTGATCTAAAGGTTAAATTTTTAACCTTGATATTACCATAAGGTTTTGAAAAGTTGAAATTGCTTATAAGTAGTTTCTAAAACCTACCTACAACTTTAAGGTTAGATCAGAGTTGTCTAGGCAAACAAATTAGGATTGTGTGGTGAAAAACAAAACCAATAAGCTGTTGTTTTGCGCTGAAGGCATGATTCAATTCCTACAGGAATATTTTAAAGCTTGAGAGGCATCCTCAAAACCCGACAGTTGTCTCCGCGACTTCAAAGAATAGGTATACATTGTAAGCATTACGCGTCTTGAAAAATGAACCGACACAGGGTGATACAAAAAAAGGAGTGGAAATTTTAAGCGTAAAGTGCGTAAAAATGTTATGAATGATTATTACAACGGTAAGTTTTATTATTTTTATTATTTACTAGTTGTAAACTTCTGTTCTCTGTAAACTTCGTATCAGTTCGATTTCGCTATTTATTTTTTTGTAATTTTCAGCTGTTCCTTTAAATCGATGAAGCCATTTTTTTTCATTTAGTGACACTAATGGAAAGCTGGGTATTCAAGATAATAAGTACACATTAAATTAATAATTATGTTTTTTTTTTTATGAAATATATGTTTTGGTGAAGGTTTTTTTGGAAAGTATTAAAACATTTTTCACACTAAAAAAAAATACAAATACCAATTTTTACAGAATGTATGTGTAATAATGGAGGATACGACAACAAATAATAATGAAAAATAAGGGAGGACCATATACCACAAACATGTTTTTATACTTTTAGAATACCACCCTTAGGCCCGGTTTCTGAATTGAGAATTTCACTAACCAAATGCTTAGGTATCGTTCTGTCACTGCAGATGTCACACAAGAGAATGTGACAGAACGATACTTAAGCATTTGGTTAGTGAAATTCTCAATTCAGAACAGCCCTGTGAATCGTTCATTCAAATGAACGAGCGGTAGTGAAGCCCGATTCCATCGCAATGAGAGAGAGTCAGAGAAAGAGAGAGCGAGAGAGAACACTTGAGTGTTGCACGTCAGTGTTGCCACCTTAGTGGAATCACCACTAGGTTGGTGGTTTGGACCCCCTGTCTCGTAGGCAAAGAAATCAATGTAGGTAGTGGCTGGTGAAATTTAGAAGGATTTATATTATTTTAGCAATGTTTTTATTCATCTCAAGTGGGGACAAAAGTAATCTAGAAATCCTTTTGCTACCACAAAGCAATTTAAGGAAGTGATAAAGTAATATTTGATCAAAAAACCGCATTTGAATGCAAAATAGGTACTCATATTAAAAGAAATGGTTTGGTGCAAAAAAAAAAAGGGTTCTGGAGGTTTAGGGGGTTGCATTGTCGCGGAAAAAAAATAGTTGGCAACACCGCGCAGCTATCAAATCAAAGGAAAATATATTTTTACTAGAAATAGAACTATATTTTGCGATTTCGCGGCCGTAGTGTTTATACTTATTTGGGAATGATTACCGTGTACGCTAATAGTTAAAAGTTGAAATGAACGTATCCAGCAATTCCTTGATTGAGAAAAATACCCGACTTCAACCGAAAGCATGTTTGCTTTCGAAAGACTACATTCTTCTTGTCTGATGATATTTTCTTCACCCACACCATCTGCTATGTATTCATATCGTAAGTACCTAACATAATTAACACTATACACTATCTAATACAACTCGAGTGTATCAGTATTCATTTAGAGGTTATGTTTATGCCAACTTGACCCACCCACCATCCGAAGGTTGTTATAAAAGATGCATCTTTTCTGCGTTCGATGATACGAACGTGACTTTCTATTGCCAATGTGGCAGTAACAGCATTTATATACCAGTAATTGATTATACTTTTGTTTCAGCTTCCAACTTTACTAGAATCGTCATATACCAATACCTAAGAGATACAGTTCCGAGAAGATTCTAGTCAAGGAACAAAAAATGTTAATTCATCTCGTCAGGATAAACAAGGTATTTGTAACTATTGAATATTAATTCAAACAAATCAAGCTATACTATAGAAGCTCCCTGTTAGCATGCGTGGAACGTTCATTAGTCAGCGCCCCGAACAATGCTACATACTTGTATCACAAATAGCTATTGACTAGCCTAGAGAATAGGTAGACAGTCGCAATAAAGGTTGTGATTTAGACACAAGTTGAGTGTCTTTGTTGAGATAAATTCTGCAATCGGCTTCTCAAGCCATTAGCAGATTTGTTCATTAGTGTAATGTGTGAGGCACGGTCTACCATTAAAGATGCCTCTTCTTTATTTATGTATGGGTTATGTTTGTTAAAAGTTTGTTTGTTATCATCTTTTATTAAAAGTATTTTTAATTTCGCATTTACAGCCACCAAGTGGAGAGACATGCGCCTTCGTCGGACCACACTATCGCCCTGCGCGGCGCTTGAGGGCTGCCTAGCTTCGATAGGACCCCAAGAGGACGATTTACTCCATGGCCATGAAACGAAGCAACGGAAACAAGCCACCGATAATTTTCATGATTAGCTTTAGAAGAAGCATACATTGAAATTTATTAATGTATTATAGAAATATGCTGCATATTCATGAAACCAGAACCTGATTCTTCTTCCATAGGCTAGTGAAGTGAAGACCAAAAAAATTTGGTACGTTTCAAGATCAGTGAATAAAACTTTTTAAATGACATATGTTTTTCTTCAATTAAACCTTAAGAAATAAAATATAAATAAAACTACCAAGGATAGTATTTTATCGACATTTTTTTAACCCCATCCCTAGTACATCGATAAAAAACTATCGACTTTTGGTCATATAGGCAGCGTGATGGAATCGGCTGTCAAGCGCGACTAACTTCCGGGGGTTAGTATGACGGGAGTCGCATCTGTTCTTTTTTGTAATCTGTGATTCAGAAACCGGGCCTTAGGGTGGTATTCATGAACGATACTTAAACTGAGATCCAAATTGAACTCAGTTCAAACTTAGTTTAAAGTGAGCTCAATTTTGAACTTACTTTAAACTGAGTTCAAAATTGATCTATGTTTAAACTTAGTTTAGTGAGATCAATTTTGAACTTACTTTAAACTGAGTTCTAAATTGATATTGTTATTATTCGAATCGAATCGAATCCAACGGAATCTAATCGAATCGAATCGAATCGAATGTAATCGAATCGAATCGAATCGAAACGGATAGAATCGAATCGAATCAGATATTGCTAGATTCATACTGATTCAAGTATCAAAATTTTAACTGCTCATATCTCCGAAACGGCTAATGCTAGACCCATGTTTATGGTACTCTAAAAAAAGGACTTGACGAGCTTTATCTGATGAAAGCGCTGGATGAAAGCAACAAAAATAACTAGTAGTTCGCCCCGAACTGTGAACTCGCGACCCCATATAAACTTAACAACCCTCGGCAACCCCTCGACCGATTTGGCTCATGTTCGAACTTAAAAATTCTTTTAATTTCATTTACCCGCCGACCAAATTTCATAATGATCCGACCGAATTTACTCAAGTTATCGTCGAACGAACATACATACAAACATACATACATACATACAATCATGCAAACGCCGGATTGTTCCAGTAGACTCGGAGAACTTCGCTCGCTTCGCTCGCTCGTTCAATAAAAAAGAAGTATCAAAACTTTAACTGCCCATATTTGAACGAGTGAGCGAAGTTCTCAGAGTCTTTTTTAGAGTACTATGAACATGGGTCTAGCGTTAGCCGTTTAGGAGATATGGGCAGTTAAAGTTTTGATACATCTTTTTACTATTTTTGTTGCGTTCATCAGGTAGAGCTCGTTGAACCCTTTTTTTGAGTACCATAAACATGGGTCTAGCATTAGCCGTTTAAGAGATATAGGCAGTTAAAGTTTTGATACTTGAATCAGTACACACGACAGCAAGTCGACCCTTACACGCTAGCACTTTGCTCGGTTACGTTACGGGTGATTTTACAACAACTGACGTGTTGTCGTGTGTACCATGAATCTAGCAATAGCCGATTCGATTCGATTCGATTCGTTTCGATTCGAATCGATTCGATTCGATGCGATTGGACTCGTTTTGTTTCGTTTCGTTTCGATTCGATTCGATTCGATTCGATTCGATTCGATTCGATTCGATTCGATTCGATTCGATTTGATTCGATTCGATTCGATTCTAATAATAATAATATCAATTTTGAACTCAGTAATACCAGTTGGTTAAAGTAACTTCAAAATTGATCTCACTAAACTAAATATAAACAGAGATCAATTTTGAACTCAGTTTAAAGTTAGTTCAAAATTGATCTCACTTTATACTAAGTTTAAACAGAGTTCAATTTTGATCTCAGTTCATGACCACCCTTAGAGCAGCCTGTAGCTGTTTGTTGAACGAAGGTCAAACGCATGTCCCCTTACAACCAAAACTTAAAAGCAACAAATTTAGCTCAGTGGTGGTTTTCGCAACTGGTAAGTCTTGGACAACTCCTGGTAATAACCTTGAAGCGTTGAAAACAGCCTTGTCGTTTGAGGTAGCTCCGCGAGATTACCTTCAGCTCTTATTTTGGAAAACCTTAAGAGCTCTTAGCTGTTACAGTTCTGAAAAGGAAAAACATAATACTTTCAAGTAATTTCTTAACGTCAGCCATATTTAAAATTAAAAAATGAAAAAAAAAACGAAACAAAACCAATATTTTAATTAAATAAAGCGTAATCAAATACCATGCGCTACACGATTTATAATATATATTTTTCTTATGAATAGTAGTTTGATTTCTGATGTGACTTACCACCGATCACCAATTTTTTTTATTTTATTTTATTAAAAAATATTCGAAATGTTTAACTTATGAAAGGCCCGTCTTGTATACAGCACTATTATCGTAAAGTTTCACGATGAAGTGCCAATCGCACTATATTTTGATTATTTCCTGACTTTACCAAGCTACTTATTATTTTTATAAACACTGCTTATCTAGCCATTTTGAAAGATGGCCGAACGAAAAAGGAATGACGCCATTGTAAATAAGTATTTGAATCTGTGTAAAAAATCTTAAACAGAAGCTATTTAAAACTTGTAAGTCCTGGAAAGGTATTTATTCATATCCATCAAAAAGGTTCTAAGTTGTCATAGAGTTACATCCAAGACTAATTTAGAACTTATAAGTTGTCTTGCAAGGTTATAATAACGTTAAATTAAGGTTGTGAAGGTTATATTTAGGTTCTATGCAAGTAGTTCGAAAGGTTCTGGATTTGAGCTATAGGTTGTGCTGTAGCTCTCAGAAAGGTTCTAAAACCGGGGCCCTTTTGGCACTCAGAAGGTAATTACAAGGTTAATATAACTTTATTGAGAGTTATAAGACTTACGAGCAGATTTCCATACAAAGGTTCTAGAACCTGTTCAAAACCTTTCTACAACCTAAAATGTTACTTGGGTACCCACATGTTTCTCAGACTATTTTATTCTTTTGCCATTAATCTTTTCGCACACCCACATGTTTCTCAGACTATTTTATTCTTTTGTCATTAATCTTTTCGCACACCCACATGTTTCTCAGACAATTTTATCTGGGGGCACGGCAGTGCCCCCGCCAGGTCGAGCGCGAAGCAAACACTGCCGTACCATCCTTTACTGGAACCATTTCGCCGCATTTTCAGCCCCCTATTTGAGAACCTCTGGATAAGACGAGAACGCAGAAATTTTCGTCATCTAGTAAGTTATATTCACATACTCAAAATCCAAAATTTCAAGTCTGTAGGTCATTTAGTTCCGAAGTTAAGCGAAAGCAAAGTTTCGCATTTATGACACACACTCACTCACTCACTCATGATCATCAAAAATAATCAAAATAGAACTAGTACTTCCCATAAACACAGAGAGCTGAAATTTGGTACAGATTTAGAGTTTAATGGCCACATAAAGGGAAAACTATACTAGTGGTTCGCCCCGAACTGTGAACTCGCGACCCCATATAAACCCCATATCTCGGTAACCCCTCGACCGATTTGGCTCATGTTCGAACTTAAAAATTCTTTTAATTTCATTTACCCGCTTGCCAAATTTCATAACGATCCGACTAAATTTACTCAAGTTATCGTCGAACGAACATTCATAATATTCATAAAAATTTTCAGGGGCGAACCACTAGTTGAACGAGCGAGCGAAGTTCTCCGAGTCTACTGGAACGATCCGGCGTTTGTATGTTTGTATGTATGTATGTATGGTTGTATGTATGAAAGTTCGACGATAACTTTAATAAATTTGGTCGGATCGTTATGAAATTTGGTAGGCGGGTAAATAAAATTAAAAGAATTTTTAAGTTCAAACATGAGCCAAATCGGTCGAGGGGTTGCCGAGATATGGGGTTGTTAAGTTTATATGGGGTCGCGAGTTCACAGTTCGGGGCGAACCACTAGTACTTACAAGTTAACAAGAAGAAATAGTCGAACGATTAACTGTATTCTACTCGAACATTACACAAATTAAAAAACTGTGTCAAATCAGAAAATCTAATAAAATAAATCAATATGCCCACGTTTCTACAAAAAGAAGTGAAATCCCACCAAAAACATTCTGTAAAAAACTAACCAGGTCTCGATGGAGCTACTTGTTTATCTCTAAAAAGTAATGAAATCTAGACAAAGTCGTGCCAAGTCTAAGGTTCCTTACTGCGATTTATTTATTATTATAGTTAATGTTGTGAGACTTGGCAGTTGAAGGGTACCCAAGGGTACAAAACCGCACCATGACGCAGGTGCTCCATGACACCATTGCACCAATCTGTCGCCAGAACCGCTTGTGTACCCTTCAACGGCCAAGTCTCACAACATTAACTATAATAATAAAGAAATCGCAGTAAGGAACCTTAGACTTGGCACGACTTTGTCTAGATTTCATTACTTTTTAGAGATAAACAAGTAGCTCCATCGAGACCTGGTTAGTTTTTTACAGAATGTTTTTGGTGGGATTATTTTGTCATTAATCTTTTCGCACACCCACATGTTTCTCAGACTATTTTATTCTTTTGTCATTAATCTTTTCGCACACCCACATGTTTCTCAGAATATTTTATTCTTTTGCCATTAATCTTTTCGCACAATGTACAGAATCACGTTTGTTATTAATTATGTAGGTGGATAAATCAATGACCATGAACTTAATAGTGTCTCTATTAGGAAAATCCAAAATTTTCAAAGTCTCAGTTTTCTTTACGATTGTTTGACGAATAAAACGAAATCTGTACCTACTCTTTAAAACCGAATGATAAAAAAAACCCGGGCAATGCTAGTCGGACCCGCACACCGAGGGTTCCTTACCACCAATCTATTTCATGTACTTATTTGGAAAAAGAAACCTGGAAGAAATCCAAATCTCATCTGGCCGTTTTTTTTATTATTCGTTGTAAGTAGGACAGACGAACGGACAGACTGACAGACATATTGTAGGCAGAATACCTATTAGGGTCACGTTTGGCACTTTCGATACGGAACCCTATAAAATGTTTTCTTCGGTAGAGCCACTGGTTATGAAATCAGCAGATTTTTGTTTCAGCATCATTGATCATTTGAATCTTGCATTATAGCTCAGTTCACATTGAACAATGTTCCCCATGTAAACTTGAATGTTGAATGACAAAAAGGTGACAATCATGAATAATTTATTCTATCCGTTGTCGATGTCGTTTGAAGATCTATAAATAGTAAAGTGAACATTTTAAAACAATAATTTTGTATTCAAATAACAGTTTTGATTCACTGACGTTGTTCCTATATTATTTGTAGCGCTTTCAAGCGCGTTTTTATCGGGTTTTATCGG
This sequence comes from Zelleria hepariella, assembly GCA_949319315.1. Taxonomy (NCBI): domain Eukaryota; kingdom Metazoa; phylum Arthropoda; class Insecta; order Lepidoptera; family Yponomeutidae; genus Zelleria; species Zelleria hepariella. The sequence continues at coordinate 10,910,991 of OX439396.1, read as the reverse complement.
GCCTTAACTCTTGTCACTCTTGTGACAGAGCGTTCTATTTTTACAAAGCAAATTTTAAATTTAAAATTAAAATTTAATATCGAAAATTCGTAGAACAAATAGAAGTAGAAGTAGACGAGTTTCAGGAATAAAGCTAAGTATTTAAAAAAATATTAAAGCTATTTGAAGGACTCAACTCATAACGCTTGTGAGTGGAATTCGTATGGTCCTTCATCCATGACCCCTAGACTTGCAGAGGCGCAGATAATTTACGTTAAAGGGTCTTTTAAAATTAGGGGTGGTTGGTGAAAACGGGCATGAAAGTGTTTCGAAGTCATCACTTCAAAAGGTGCGATTTTTATGATGCTGAATGTCTGTTTTTATGTTACTTACTTACTTACTTATTATTGGGCAGATAAATGGAGCCAAAATAATTCAGCAGTTCCATACAGTCATAATCATGTTTCATAGGTACAATATTTGGTCATAGTAATGATAGTAGTCATAGTAATCATAGGTACAATATTTGGTCATGTAACCAAATATTGTATGAAACACCAGAAAGTTTCACTACTGAATTCGAGTGATCCATGTACTAGATACCTATGCCGAGAAGATAATATTATGTTTCGTAGGAAATTGCTAAGTTTTTCTATAACAAACATTCTTGCCTTTATCCTATCTATGTATTGTGTCCGCTAGGCACATTATGAAAATAAAAGACTCGTAATTCCAAAGTAGAGGAATTTAATATGAAACACATTCCCGACTCTACAATCTAATTCCAGAGAAGCAAAGACATTTTTCTCTTATATTCTCGCTACCCAGGAGGAGCTATTTTATTTGCCGACCGTGACTTAAAGCTGGAGAGCTGGTGACCATTCGACTTATTTTAACGTACAAGGCTGGGAGTTGGTAGGCTGATAGAGTAGACTTCGCCGAGTCTGTGAGAAATATTTTTTTGGCCGGTCGCGGTTGAAAGTTTCCTTTGGAAGTTAAATGTTTGGTTGGAGTATAATATTTTTCGTACAAGGCTGGGAGCTTCTTATTTGTTTTGACTCCGCTGATCACGAAATCACTATTATTATTGGCCGAGCGCGGTTGAAAGTTAGTTTTTTATAACCTAAAAAGTGTAATAATTAAAAATAATACAAAATTTCAGTCGTGATCGGCCAAAAAAATAATTTTTCCTAGTTTCAGCGAAGTCTGCTCTATCAGCCTACCAACTTCCAGCCTTGTACGATAAAATAAGTCGAATGGTCACCAGCTCTCCAGCTATTATTAGAATTTATTTAATTTCCGTTACAGTCGTACTGCGGTCTGCCCACCTTAGATGAGATTTCCTCCATCTTAGTTTTTTTTTGTCCGTAGCACAGTAGAGTTTGTTTTCTTTCAGCAAGCGTAGCATAAGGCTGGGTTAGGCTGGTAACAAGTGCGAAATATCAGCTGTTCCATACTAAAATATATTGTAGGGTGGAGCAGATTGTAGGCGCAGCACTATTGAAAAAAAAAGTCGTACATTCTAGTGGATAAGGGTTGGGAGAGATGAATCAAACGAGTAGTGCTCAATCAAGACTGACTATAATGTCGACGGACTAATGTATAAGTAGCTTGAGTAGGCGACATCTCGGACAAAATATTTTCGGACACTTTGTCCGAAATGTCGCTTTGTATTTTTAATATTTTTCAGGCGACATCTCGGACACTCTCAAAATATTGAACCTGTATTGTACAGTCAGATACTAAAGTATTTAAATATAATACACAGAGAAAGAGCGTTACCACAGCTGCCCATTTTAGGATAGCTAAAGCGACCTTAATAAGCCGTTTTCTTTAAGTAGTCAGATCGCGTTCGGCTCATTCTTGATGAAAAAGTACTAGGCTTACATAAGTTCTCACATTATTTTGTTCCTAACTAACCCCGCGTAATGATGTGAGAACCTCCTACCACCTTATGTAAGCCTAATACTTTTTCCTCAAAAATTATTTGATTTAACGCTACGTCTTGATAGTGGGACTTATTGGGTGTGCTGGCTGAGCCTTTGTTACAAGGCGCAGTGACATGAGACGCGGGGGCAGATTGCCAAACGTTGGTACACGAGGCAAAACATTCAAATATTGTCAACATAATAAAGTTAAGATATGCTTCCATAAAATTGATGAAATAAAATGTGTGTCGCGGGCGAACCACTTGCGGTGAGAGCAAATGTTGAAGACTGCATGAGTAACAAGATATTATTTGCAGGTGGGTTTGTAAATTTTTTATTAGTCTCCTCATAAATAAGATCGTAGGGAGGTTTTTCTCCGACTGTACAAAGCAGCTTTATTTGTTATTGTCCGAGATGTCGCCTCAAAAATATTAAAATAATAAAGCGACATTTCGGACAAAGTGTCCGAAAATATTTTGTCCGAGATGTCGCCTACTCAGTAGCTTAAACTAGGTAATAATGCGCGCGGGATGAGAATGGGATGGAACCTTGTCAAAGTCAATCGAAAAAATACTTTATCCCACCAAAAACATTCTGTAAAAACTATCCAGGTCTCGATGGATCTGCTTGTTTATCTCCAAAAAAGTAATGAAATCTAGACAAAGTCGTGCCAAGTCTAAGGTTCCTTACTGCGATTTCTTTATTATTATAGTTAATGTTGTGAGACTTGGCCGTTGAAGGGTACACAAGCGGTTCTGGCGACAGATTGGTGCAATGGTGTCATGGAGCACCTGGTTTTGTACCCTTGTGTACCCTTCAACAGCCAAGTCTCACAACATTAACTATAATAATAAAGAAATCGCAGTAAGGAACCTTAGACTTGGCACGACTTTGTCTAGATTTCATTACTTTTTTAGAGATAAATAAGCAGATCCATCGAGACCTGGATAGTTTTTACAGAATGTTTTTGGTGGGATTTCACTTCTTTTTGTAGAAACGAGGGCATATTGATTAATTTTATGAGATTTTCTTATTTGACACAGTTTTTAAATTTGTGTAATGTTCGAGTAGAATAAAGTTAATCGTTCGACTATTTCTTGTTGAACGAGCGAGCGAAGCGAGCGAAGTCCTCCGAGTCTGCTGGAACAATCCGGCGTTTGTATGTATGAATGTTTGTTCGACGATAACTTGAGTAAATTTGGTCGGATCGTTATGAAATTTGATAGGCGGGTAAACTAAATTAAAAGAATTTTTAAATTCGAACATGAGCCAAATCGGTCGATGGGTTGCCGAGATATAAGTAGGGTTGTATAGTTTAAATGCAAAGCGCGCGCGCGCCTGCGCGAATGGCGTAAGTAAAGTTATACATCTGTAACTGAGGTCGCGAGTTCATAGTTCAGAGCGAACCACTAGTGGGACGCTATAGGCTAGATTAAATGAAGATGTGTCCCACTACGCTGGATTTTTGCAATGACAGTCGATTTTTTTATGTACCAATAGTAGAAGGGGCATTACCATAATATCTCTAACTAGCTTTTCGCCCGCGACTTCGTCCGCGAAGACTTATAAGAAGTTGCCTGGGTACATCTTTCACCATTATCAAATTAGCATGAATAGAGTCATGGGTGTGTATTTTTGTAAGCTATCTCTATTCCAAATGTCAACCAAATCCGTCGTGCAGTTTCAGCGTGGAAGTGTATGTGTTGTGTATGTGTGTGACCAAATTGGTAAAGATCAAATGAATCCAACAAAAAAAAAATACATACTTTGAACCTTTTTGGCCATTTTAGGTGTATCATTATTATTGTTTTCTTCATGCTTGGTAGATTTGCTATAAAACGCAACTGTAGTTAAATGTTCATTGAATAGTTGTAGCTTTAATGGTTCCGGCATTGATATTGATACTACATCAGGAAAACTCTTAAAATGTTTCCACCCTTTTTGATGCTGAAACATGTGTTTTATTATTATTTCTGATTTAATACACGACTACTTAGTTTCAAGGTAATCTGACCCAATAAAATGATAATTTCATACAAATTTTGAACCCCGTTTTGGCCGTTTTAGGGTTAACATTATTACTTTTTTCTTCATGGTTGGTAGTTTTGCTATAAAACGCAACTGAAGTTTTTCAAATTTGTAACTTAAATGGGTTGGGCCCAGCATTGCTACTACATCAGGGAAAAATATTCAACGTTTCCACCCATTTTAAGCCTTCATTCGCTGAAATGAGAAAAAATCTGAAACACGTGTTTGATTATTTCTGATTTAGCATACGAATACTTAGTTTCAAGTATATCAGACAAAAAAAAATGTATTTCATACAAACTTTTAACCCCGGTTTGGGCATTTCAAGGGTTAACATTATTACTTTTTTCGTCATGGTTGGTAGTTTTGCTATAAAACGCAACTGTAGTTCAAATTTCAAAGTTCTAACTTAAATGGTTTGGACCCAGCATTGCTACTATATCAGGGACAAATCTCCAACGTTTCCACCCATTTTAACCCTTCATTCGCTGAAATGAGAAAAATGCTGAAACACGTGTTTAATTATTTCTGATTAAGTATACGAATACTTAATTTCAAGTAAATCGGGCCAAAAAAAAATTTTATTTCATACAAACTTTGAACCCCGGTTTGGGCATTTGAAGGGTTAAAATTATATTCCTTTTTTCATGGTAGGTAGTTTTGCCACAAAACACTACTGTAGTTTCAATTTCATAGTTGTAGCATTAATGGTTTAGGCCTGGCATTGATACTACATCAGGAAAAATCTTCAAACTTTTCTACCCCTTTTAACCCTTTTGTGGACAGAAATTTGAAATACGCTGAAACACGTGTTTAATTGTTTCTTATTAAATTTACAAATACTAAGTTTCAAGTAAATCGGACCAAAAAAAATTTTTATTTCATACAAACTTTGAACCCCGGTTTGGGCATTTGACGGGTTAAAATTATATTTTTTTCTTCATGGTGGGTAGTTTTGCTACAAAACGCTACTGCACATTCAGATTTCAAAGTTGTAGCTTCAATGGTTTGGGCCCAGCATTGCTACTACATCAGGAAAAAAACTTCAACGTTTCCACCCATTTTAACCCTTCATTGGCTGAAATGAGAAAAACGCTGAAACACATGTTTGATTTTTTCTGATTTAGTATACTAATACTTAATTTCAAGTAAATCGGACCAAAAAAAAATTTTATTTCATACAAACTTTGAACCCTGGTTTGGGCATTTGAAGGGTTAAAATTATATTTTTTTCTTCATGGTAGGTAGTTTTGCCACAAAACACTACTGCAGTTTCAATTTCATAGTTGTAGCTTTAATGGTTTAGGCCTGGCATTGATACTAAATCAGGAAAAATCTTCAAACTTTTCTACCCCTTTTAACCCTTTAGTGGGCAGAATTTTGAAAAACGCTGAAACACGTGTTTAATTGTTTCTTATTAAATTTACAAATACTAAGTTTCAAGTAAAACGGACCAAAATAAATTTTTATTTCATACAAACTTTGAACCCCGGTTTGGGTATTTGACGGGTTAAAATTATATTTTTTTCTTCATGGTGGGTAGTTTTGCTACAAAACGCTACTGCAGTTTCAATTTCATAGTTGTAGCTTAAATGGTTTGGGCCCGACGTTGACACTACATCACGAAAAATATTCATACATTTCAACCTCGTTTAACCATTAAACTGCTAAAATTAGAAAAAAGCTAAAACAGGTGTTAAATTATTTTTGATTTAATATACGAATTCTTAGTTGCAAGTAAATCCGGACAAAAAATTTTTTTTTTCATACCAACTTTGGACCCCATTTTTACCGCCTTAAGGGTTAAACTTGAAGTAAATCTGTCTTAACCCGTAGCGTGTCCACAAATTACAACTATTGACAAATTTTCACTGTTGTGGCATTAGCGGTTTTGTTCCAGCATTGATCGTAACTGGTGAAAAAAATCGAAAAACTTTGGCACCCATTTTAACCCTTAAGAACATAGAAATGAGAAAAAATCTGAAATAGGTGTCAAGTCATTTTAAAAAAAAAGTACAAAAAACCAAGATTTAAGATTATAAGACCCAAAAAAAAATTTTTCCCATACACACTTTGAGCCCTATTTTGACCCACTTAAGGGTTAAATAAAAAAAAATCGCTTCTTAAATGAACCCTCCACCATATAACGCAACTTTTGTCCAAATTTCATACTTATAGGTTCAGCCGTTTGGGCTGTAGCGTGATGAGTCAGTCAACCTAAGCCTTTTATATATATAGATAAAGCTGATACCAGCTGAGGGTTCTTCATCAGATACTTCAGACCTTAGATTTTTGACATCAAATGAAGCGGCCCACCAAGTTGAATATTTTTTGTAAGGGCGGTATATGTCGATCTATAATAGTTTGGTTGGGCTCTTGTGTTTTCTAATCAGGGTCACCAGGTACTCCAGATCTTCGATTATCCTAGTTTTTATAGTTTTCCCTTTATGTGGCCATTAAACCCTAACTCTGTACCAAATTTCAGCTCTCTGAGTTTATGAGAAGTACTAGTTCTATTAGGGCTCTTGTGTTTTCTAATCAGGGTCACCAGGTACTCCAGATCTTCGATTATCCTAGTTTTTATAGTTTTCCCTTTATGTGGCCATTAAACCCTAACTCTGTACCAAATTTCAGCTCTCTGAGTTTATGGGAAGTACTAGTTCTATTAGGGCTCTTGTGTTTTCTAATCAGGGTCACCAGGTACTCCAGATCTTCGATTATCCTAGTTTTTATGGTTTTCCCTTTATGTGCCCATTAAACCCTAACTCTGTACCAAATTTCAGCTCTCTGAGTTTATGGAAAGTACTAGTTCTATTAGGGCTCTTGTGTTTTCTAATCAGGGTCACCAGGTACTCCAGATCTTCGATTATCCTAGTTTTTATAGTTTTCTCTTTATGTGGCCATTCAACCCTAACTCTGTACCAAATTTCAGCTCTCTGAGTTTATGGGAAGTACTAGTTCTATTATGATGATCATGAGTGAGTGAGTGAGTGAGTGAGTGTGTGTCGTAAATGCGAAACTTTGCTTTCGCTTAACTTCGGAACTAAATGACCTACAGACTTGAAATTTTGGATTTTAAGTATGTGATTATAGCTTACTAGATGACGAAAATTTCTGCGTTCTGGTCTTATCCAGAGGTTCTCAAATAGGGGCCTGAAAATGCGGTGAAATGGTTCCAGTAAAGGATGGTACGGCAGTGTTTGCTTCGCGCTCGACCTGGCGGAGGGCACTACCGTGCCCCCAGATTTTACTTTGACAAGGTTGCATCGACGCGAGTTGGCTTACCGCGCGTGGCTCAGTTCCAAAAGGTCGCATCCCATTCTCATCCCGCGCGGAATATACATCTTACACTACAATATGGAGCAGCTGATATTTTTTTGGTAATTGACCCCACAGTAAAAGTTGCTTTAACTATGGGATCAAATGCGAAGTATTTTAAAGGCGAAGGATTCTATGGTGGAATCCCGAGCGTAGCGAGGGTCACAATCGTTTATTCCCGAGGTAAAAACTTTACCTTTTATCACCCTTTAGGAGAAAATAAAATCCCACCAAAAACATTCTGTAAAAACTAGCCAGGTCTCGATGGAGCTACTTCACCGTTAGCGAGTGGTTTTGCTACTTCAAATTCACAAATGTACATAACCCTGTATTCTCTGAAATGAGGTGGAAACACCTTAAAAATAACAGTTTTTAAATGTAAAAAAAAATATTGTTCATTTTAATAAGGGCTATTTTCGAGTGTTTTGACGCTCAAGGTTGAGTGGATTTCTTAGAGAATAGAGGCGCTGGTCAAAGTGGCAGGATAATAAATGCCCAAGACCATAAAGAATACTGTGCGATGGAAGAGACCTACACTTAGCATTGGGTAACTTTATGTTGAAGAAGAAGACAGTCGGTTTGTACCTTATTGAGGACAATGTAAAATGGATCCCACCAAAAACATTCTGTAAAAAACTAGCCAGGTCTCGATGGATCTGCTTGTTTATCTCTAAAAAAGTAATGAAATCTAGACATAGTCGTGCCAAGTCTAAGGTTCCTTACTGCGATTTCTTTATTATTATAGTTAATGTTGTGAGACTTGACCGTTGAAGGGTAGGTACACAAGCGGTTCTGGCGACAGATTGGTGCAATGGTGTCATGGAGCACCTGGTTTTGTACCCTTGTGTACCCTTCAACAGCCAAGTCTCACAACATTAACTATAATAATAAAGAAATCGCAGTAAGGAACCTTAGACTTGGCACGACTATGTCTAGATTTCATTACTTTTTTAGAGATAAACAAGCAGATCCATCGAGACCTGGCTAGTTTTTACAGAATGTTTTTGGTGGGATTTCACTTCTTTTTGTAGAAACGAGGGCATATTGATTAATTTTATTAGATTTTCTTATTTGACACAGTTTTTAAATTTGTGTAATGTTCGAATAGAATAAAGTTAATCGTTCGACTATTTCTTGTTGAACGAGCGAGCGAAGCGAGCGAAGTCCTCCGAGTCTGCTGGAACAATCCGGCGTTTGTATGTATGTATGTTTGTATGTATGAATGTTTGTTCGACGATAACTTGAGTAAATTTGGTCGGATCGTTATGAAATTTGATAGGCGGGTAAACTAAATTAAAAGAATTTTTAAATTTGAACATGAGCCAAATCGGTCGATGGGTTGCCGAGATATGGGGTTGTATAGTTTAAATGCAAAGCGCGCGCGCGCCTGCGCGAATGGCGTAAGCAAAGTTATACATCTGTAAGTGAGGTCGCGAGTTCATAGTTCGGAGCGAACCACTAGTGGGACGCTATAGGCTAGATTAAATGAAGATGTGTCCCACTACGCTGGATTTTTGCAATGACAGTCGATTTTTTTATGTACCAATAGTAGAAGGGGCATTACCATAATATCTCTAATAAAGCTGATACCAGCTGAGTGTTCTTCAGACCTTAGATTTTTGACATCAAATGAAGCGGCCCACCAAGTTGAATATTTTTTGTAAGGGCGGTATATGTCGATCTATAATAGTTTGGTTGGGCTCTTGTGTTTTCTTATCAGGGTCACCAGGTACTCCAGATCTTTGATTATCCTAGTTTTTATAGTTTTCCCTTTATGTTGCCATTTAACCCTAACTCTGTACCAAATTTCAGCTCTCTGAGTTTATGGGAAGTACTAGTTCTATTAGGGCTCTTGTGTTTTCTAATCAGGGTCACCAGGTACTCCAGATCTTCGATTATCCTAGTTTTTTATAGTTTTCCCTTTATGTGGCCATTAAGGCTCCGTATAAGGCTAACTAGCGCCACCAATGTTGAAAAAATCATATCTTCCTTCAGAAGAAGTTTCTGAAAAAATCCTAAGATGAGCTCATGCGCCATGCTTTTCTAGATTTTTAAGTGAAGGTACCCAACTCAATTTCTAGTCTTAAGCTAAAAAATTTTCGATAACCGCCAAAAACGGCCGCTTTTGGCGGTTATCGAAAATTTTTTAGCTTAAAAGTAAATTTCGAAGAGGGTATCTACACTTAAAAATCTAGAAAAGCATGGCGCATAGGCTCATCTTAGGATTTTTTCAGAAACTTCTTCTAAAGGAAGATATGATTTTTTTAACATTGGTGGCGCTAGTTAGCCTTATACGGAGCCTTAAACCCTAACTCTGTACCAAATTTCAGCTCTCTGAGTTTATGGGAAGTACTAGTTCTATTAGGGCTCTTGTGTTTTCTAATCAGGGTCACCAGGTACTCCAGATCTTCGATTATCCTAGTTTTTATAGTTTTCCCTTTATGTGCCCATTAAACCCTAACTCTGTACCAAATTTCAGCTCTCTGAGTTTATGGGAAGTACTAGTTCTATTAGGGCTCTTGTGTTTTCTAATCAGGGTCACCAGGTACTCCAGATCTTCGATTATCCTAGTTTTTATAGTTTTCCCTTTATGTGCCCATTAAACCCTAACTCTGTACCAAATTTCAGCTCTCTGAGTTTATGGGAAGTACTAGTTCTATTATGATGATCATGAGTGAGTGAGTGAGTGAGTGAGTGAGTGAGTGTGTGTCATAAATGCGAAACTTTGCTTTCGCTTAACTTTGGAACTAAATGACCTACAGACTTGAAATTTTGGATTTTAAGTATGTGTTTATAGCTTACTAGATGACGAAAATTTCTGCGTTCTGGTCTTATCCAGAGGTTCTCAAATAGGGGCCTGAAAATGCGGCGAAATGGTTCCAGTAAAGGATGGTACGGCAGTGTTTGCTTCGCGCTCGACCTGGTTTCTTCTCACCTCGTTTCTTCTCACTAGATACTTCAGGAAGAATCACTTTTTTTTTATCAAACTAATTAAAATCTGGAGTTCAGTAAGCAAATAAACAATGACAAACAATGACGGAATGCATTCCATACTATGTTCGCGAAATCGCGACTGATCTCTTTGGTCATTGGAATTTTGACTTAACAATATCAACATTCCAATTTCAAGTAAAATTGAATTTCTCCAGTTTAAATACCATGAAAATCACCATGAATCCAATTTAAATACCATGAAAACATCGTCATTAAACCTGGGCGAATTCCCTGAACGCAAAAATCGCCAAGCCTAATTTATTTTGTGACAATAATATCAACAACTAACATTATTAACAAAGTAAGATAAATGAATGCTTAGTCCACAATATAATGTGTGTTGTGTACACAGCGGATAACCTTGACTTGGATGTACGCATCAGTTTCATTAATTAATTTGCACGAAAATAACGAACAAATATGCGCAGTCGTACTTTTTATAACGTTTTTATACAGTTGCGTGCTGGCGGGAGAGATTTACACCACCCGGGGAAAAATAGCTAAAATTACTATACAAGGTGATACATACATATTTTTTTTCTTTACATATTTTTATTTTTTTCGCCACCTAGTACAAGTTGTTGTATTGATCAGTAGACAGCTTACTTATAATTCCGCTATCGAGTTAGAGAGCACCCTGTATACGGGCAGTGCCTTGTCTCGCACACTAGATGTCACTTCTCGTTCCTGAATCGCGGTATGGTTGTTTCGAAACCAGAAGCATATAAAAAGCAAGTATTTGTTCCGAGACTGAAAGAAAGAAAGAAAGAAAATATGTAATTTTTGATTGATGGGGAAGTAGGGACTAAACTAACCCACAAATAAACAGCCCAGACACTTGACGCAATATTTTCAATATGGTTAATTTACAAAATTCAATATTTCACTATTTAAGGCTGGAAGATAGTAGTGTGGCGGGAAATTCAAAATTTTCACAGTTTTTTACATTTTGTAGCTAAACTGAGCTATTTTTGTTCAGCGATTTTTCGTTCGCGAGAATAAAACCGTATTTTTTTTCATTATTGTAAACAACAGAACAACAATAGTTCAGCCGATTATGTATTCTAGTCTACGACAAGTTTTTTGGGCAGTACCACTGCTTCGTAGACCAGAACACATAATCGGCTGAATTATTGTTGTTCTGTTGTTTACAATAATGAAAAGAATACGGTTTTATTCTCGCGAACGAAAAATCGCTGAACAAAAATAGTTCAGTTTAGCTACAAAATGTAAAAGTCTGTGAAAATTTTGAATTTCCCGCCACCTTGCTATCGTCTACCCTTAAGACGACGTACGTCTCACAACTAGCGCCGCCAATGGAAAAAAAATCATATCTTTTTTTTGGATGCGTTTTTAGCAAAAAACGCTCCTGCGATTCCTCAATGCGAGGCTTAACTATTTTTAGGACCTAAGGTTTGGATTCCAGGATTGGATTTCCTACGAATGCAATCGATTCTCGCCAAAAGTGGCCACTTTTGGCGAGAATCGATTGCATTCTTAAGTTCTAGGATCTGGAATACAAACCTTAGGTCCTAAAAATAGTTAAGCCTCGCGTTGAGGAATCGCAGGAGCGTTTTTTGCTAAAAACGCATCCAAAAAAAAGATATGATTTTTTTTCCATTGGCGGCGCTAGTTGTGAGACGTACGTCGTCTTAAGATGCATTTTTTATGTAATGATTTTTTTTTTGGAACAAGTGTTCGTTTTTGGTACACCATAGTGCGGCACGTTCAAATTTTGAATTTTGATTGAAAACCATTTCACTGGCAGGGTGCAAAAATGCAGATTTTTCCTTCATTAAATCAAACTGTAACAGCATACTTTCCGGGCCTGGGAGATGAAAATGATCGTAAAATTTTCGTTCAAGGCGGGCACGCAATTTTGGCTCTGATTAATTGCACCAGAGTCAAGTTTCAAAGTCTCAATTAAAAACGCCGCTGCCCAATATTTTCCACTGCACCCTTTAATTTAACTTCACAATTAGTTCTAATTAATGGTATTGACCCTGGGGTCGTCTTTATCAATGACCAAATTAAGGCCTTGTTGTGTAATAAAACATGTCGTAATTCGGAGTAACTAAATCCGTTAGAGTGAGACATACAGCCTCCAGCAAGCGTAGCATAAGGCTGGGTTAGAGCGTATCTATGAGTTTATTACTACAATATGTATCTCACTCTTTTGTTTGACGTAGAGCAAGATATACAGAGTTATAAGCCTAGCTTGCTGCTTCCTACGCAAGGTGGCGCAAAAGTAGATTAGTAGATTAGAATATTCTAAAAATAATTAAAAAACATTTATATAATGTACTAAAAAACATAATAAAATTATAAGGACAGACAGTATTTAGGGTACTATAATAAATATGAATAAACAACATTAGACTAAACAATTCCTAGATGAAATAAGTTCTCGGACTAATGACATTCGGTGAAATTTACCAAAGGTGTAAGTCATTCGGTTAAATGAAGTCTAGTTTAAGTGACATTGGATGATACGTCATAGGTGACAAGGCCAAATGTAATTCGGCAAGGCGTACTGAACCCGAATTGGGGGGCTACCATTTCAGTAGAAATGAAGTAAAAAAATGCTTTGTTTTCATGAAAAGTTTACCTCCCGTCGTATCGTATCGTATATGTAATCTTCTTCTTCTTCTTGGCTGGCCTCTCCACGGAGGTTGGCTGTCAGCTCCTCATATTCTTTTCTATTCATTGCCAAGCAAAACAGTTGTTCAACGCTGGCTGTCTCCGTCCATTCCCTGATGTTTCTGTGCCATGACTTTCTTCTTCTAACAGCACGCCGGTTCCCCTCAATCTTGCCCATCATGATTATACTTGAAAAAGTCGGTACCTGTCGTGGCGAAGTATATGTCCTAGGTAGCTAATTTTCTTCCTTTTTATGATCGGTCAGCATGAGTTGTATTGAGTATTGAGTTCTCGGGAACGATTGACGCGTCGTAGGACTTCCACATTCGTGACTCTATGGACCCAACTTATCCTCAGCATCCTTCGGTAACACCACATCTCGAATGCATCCAGCCTCTTGCAGGTCGCATCCTCTATGGTCCAGGCTTCGCAACCATACATCGCAATTGGCCAGATGTAGCATCGAAGCATCCTACTATGGGATTTTCTGATAGCTCATAAGTTGCAGTTTCTGTAACTAGATGTCGTTGACGAGACATGTTTTTTTTTATGCCAGTTCGCGCTCGTTGACCATAAACACATTTAGGTATTAGTGGTGGAGCAAAATTAGGTGTTTTCGGTTCCTACTTCGGACTCATACAAGATCAAACATTATCAAAGTCGTGCACAATTTTTCACGTAGCAAAGTGGAATGACGTCTACAACGACGAACGATGAAGTCACAGAGCATTGAAGTGAAGAAGTATTTTCGCTGTAATAAGCACTAATTTACTCTGTGATTGATGTCGTATCAACGCCACCTGTCACCTGTCACGACCATAAACACATTTAGGTATTAGTGGTGGAGCAAAATTTGGTGTTTCCGTTTCTACAATTCACTCATACAAGAACATTATCAAAGTCGTGCACAATTTTTCACGTACCAAAATGGTATGACGTCTACGAGAACGAAAGATGAAGTCACAGAGCAATGAAGTGAAGAAGTATCTCGCTGTAATAAGCACTAATTTAATCTGTGATTGATGTCGTATCAACGCCACCTGTCACAGCTTTTAAAACTATTTTTTTATTTTTTATAGGTAGCTAAGTAGAGGTCTCGGTCGCACAACACCTTCTTCATTTTATTGAAGGACGCACGGGCAATAGTACATAGATTGACCGTGAATAATTGATTAGGTGTACCTAGCTAAACGTTGCGTATCGATCCTTTAAGACAGGACAATCGGCTATGGATGCCTTCTATACTGGCTGCAGGGGTTATGTCGCCAATTTCTTCAGAACCACCCTGCTAAAACACAATGAGGGCTACCGCTATGTCTATGTCTACAGGGTGTTAAAAGACCGCCAACAGACCCGAAAGCCACTCATACTAGACACCAAAACAAAGTACTTTTTTGATTAATTATTGCTGGGAAAAGATTTTGGTTTTTTAGGTTATAATTTTGAAAAATATTTTATCACGCAATGGACGTGTAACGCACAGAAGTCATATTGCGCAAGCGTAGGTATAAGTTTATGTTACTTAAGCTTGAAGTGCCGATGTTTAGAATACATTGCGGGTTGCAATTTTAACGTCGTTTTTTGTAGGAAATATTCATAATTTTGATATGGCTTCTTGAGAAGGTATGTTAAGAACTAGATACTGAATACATTTCTGCAAAAAAAATGTTTTAAAAAGTCCGACTTTGAACCTCATTATCTCTGAAACCGTTGATTTCCCAGGAATAGTTCCTTGGGCAAAGATGTTCCTTATGATGAGGAAAATACGTGGTTTCCCGCTTTGTTGGCGGTCTTTTAACACCCTGTATATCTACATGTCTATGTCTTGGATTTGCAGCTGGGGGCGCTACTGTTGTGTAAGGTCACTGTCAATATTTGTATGGGCTACGCGGGTTTATTTTTAATTAGAATAATGTTGTGAATATTTAGCAATAACTGAGATTAATTATTATTATGGCAAACAGTTGTTGTCCCGCTACACTAACTGCCGGTTTCTGAATTGAGAAATTCACTAAGCAAATACGTAAGTATCGTCCTGTCTCTGCAGATTTCTCACAGAAGAGCGTGACAGAACGATAAAAATTGAGAATTTTGCTTCGTAAATTTAAACTTTTATACTAAGTTGAAAAAATTCACTCGGGACAGGACTTGAACCCGCAACCTCTCGCATACCGTGCAGGCGCTCTACCAATTGCTTACCAATTTGCTTCGTAAAATTCTCAATTCAGAAACCGGGCCAGCTAACAGCGGTTTTTTTTTAAGTAGGCCGTTTTTACATCCGAAATAACTAACTTTAAGAGCTATACCTGCTCGTATACTTCATTACCTTACACGACAGTGGCGCCAACTGGTGAGCACTAAAAACGGTAGCCTTCATTGTATCAAATTGAAGTACGGTCGGCCACAGTCACAGATACCCCATGGCAGCTCTTACCGCGCGCAACGGGCGCCCATCGAACAAAAAGGGGTGGCCGACTGTACCTAATAAGAAGACAAAAATACTAACAACAATAAATAAAATTGTTACCGTAATCATACCTGTTGTCAAAGAGTACTTCCATCCTACCAATGCCTGACTTGGCGAAATGGAGGGCCATTCATTAACCTATCAGAATAACATGCAACTGAAAGAACAGCGAACTGTAATGCGAAGTAAATTGTCGTCGCGTTCCATCTACCGACTCACAATAAATCCATAAATACCTACACTCAAGTATAGCTGGAGGCCTATCACGATACAATCGAAAAGGTAAATATCGACTCACTTTTTAACCTCCACCAAAAAAGGAGGGGGTACTCAATTACCTATGTGTTTTTTTGTATGTTGTATGTTTTTTTTATCGTAACGTTTTTCTACGTGAACCGATATTGATGTTTTTTTTTTAAAGTTTGTCCTTCCCATGTGATCGATAACGTTAAACCAAAAATAACTTTACCTAAAGCCGTGTTTTTTTACGTGCAACACAACATGTAATGCAACATGCAATGCAACATGTTTCATACATTATACGCGCGCAGTATGCTTGCGAACACATCTATGGAAAATGTTACATTGCATGTTGCATTACATTTTGCGTTGTGTATCTGTACGCGGCTTTATGTAGTCATTTTCAGGGCTTCGCAACGTTTTACAAATCCAATAATTGCGGTAGAGTCGTTTCGTGTGAGGCCATTCGAATTATACAACCTCGTTACTTAGTCCGATAGTATCGGAAAGGTATAAAGAAAGAATCACAATTGTACCTACTTTTGACTTTAATCACGTAAACTTAGCTACAGAAAGAAATCAACGTTTTGTGAAAGAAAATCTTTTGCGCACCGAACTTACTAGTGGTTCGCCCCGAACTGTGAACTCGCGACCCCATATAATCTTACCAACCCCATATCTCGGCAACCCCTCGACCGATTTGGCTCATGAACGAACTTAAAAATTCTTTTAATTTCATATAACCGCCTACCAAATTTCATGACGATCCGACTACATTTACTCAAGTTATCGTCGAACGAACATTCATACATACATACATACATACATACATACATACATACATACATACATACATACATACATACATACATACATACATACATACATACATACATACATACATACATACATACATACAAACATACAAACACCGGATTTTTCCAGTAGACTCGGAGAACTTCGCTCGCTCGTTCAATAAATAAAAAACCTGCCCCAGGGTTGGTGCCCCGCGGTATAGCCCAGAATGCTGGCGACTTTCCCTCCTTACCTATCTGACTTCATTGCCGTTGCAGAGTTTGATATCCAGAATGTACAGGACAGGAATAAGTTTCTACATTACGTCTACTCTAATTTTCTTCGTGAGAAAGCGTGTAAAGTACTTAGTTAGGATCTAGGTCAGGCTAAATTGGTGAAGAAGCCTTTCAACCGACGATTGCAACGGTCGACCGCGTGCGATATATTACACAGTAGGTTACTCGGATAAGTATGGGTAGGTTTGGAAAGTTAGTGTGTTTGTGAGGTTATGGTAGCTAGGTTGTGGATTTGCTTACGTTCTTCACCTTCACAGTTATCTAACAAGACTAACAACATAGATTTTTCGGAGCCATTCAGTAGATCCATACTTGGTGCCATACAATATCGTCGGTACCTTCGGTTACCCCCTTGGGAAGAGAGAAAATTCTGTTTACATACTGCAAAAACGAAGGCTCTCTCTTCCTTTTTTCAAGACGGTTAAAGAATTTTTTTTATACTGTTATTTCGTGTTATTTAAATAGTGTTATTTCGGCCCGTAGCTTTCTGTACCTGCCCTTTAACTCAAGGACACACGTCCCTCCTTTTTATTTCGGCAGTGATTTACCTATTCCGACTCGAGTCGAGACCGCAAATCGATCGGCCGACCAGCACGCCACGACTATAAATGACTTTTTACGAAGAAAACCCCTTGCAAGACCGCTTTGCAGCAGTAGCTCCGAAACATCAGGCGAGCATAGTTCAACCGCGCGGGACCCATGTATACGATTCCCTTCGACTACAGACAGTACAACCCGACCGTTAAACTTGATGTGGTGCCCCCGGAGTTCCGAACAGACATCCCCCTGAGGGCCAAAAGCGTTTCTTTAGCCCAAAGGCCCCAATCTAACTATGGCAGAACCGTTAGGAGTGCCGACGTCAGCAACCGCTTGCGCTACAACCAAAAACTCTTCCACCGCCGACCCAAATCGACAACCCCCAACAAACGACGCTCCGTCCACAACAAAATGCCGGTAAAACAACAAAACAGGAGAGTGGTAGAGAAGGTACCGTGCGCGGTGTCAGTACAAACCCTATCTTTCCCTACACTTTACGCGGACGGACCGAAAACGCTTCCAACCTCCAAGCGCGACGATATCGATGCAAAAACTAAGTCTTGTAATCCTCTTAAACAGGTCAGCGACAACAGAAAGCTGTGTCAAACTGCCGGAGCGACAGGGACGGCGAACCGGCTGCTACTGCAGATCAACGAAGCCGAACAAGTGGGTGACTTTGAAAGGATTCTTAATTCTAATGCAATATTGTGCGAGCGAGCACAGAGGAGCGAGTGGCGTAGTGTGCGCGCCGACGCGCCGTCCGCGACCGTGCTGCCGCGGCCTCGCTCCACCTACTCGCTGCGGAGCGTCAGCGAGGCTTACCAATATCTCTTCAAGCAACACGAGGACTCGCTCCAGCCGCTGATCGAGCGCTACCGCCGCGCCGCCGCCGAAGCGCCGCCCGGCCCGCCACAGAGCATCCTAGTCCGTCCTTGGTACGAGGACCTAAAAGACCTCTCGGAGTTTTACGAAGACGACAACGCTCTCAAGAAGGAGATCGAAACTATCACGGACAGAATCGTAGCTGAAGAGGTCCAAGCCGTCGAAGAGACTTTCACGAGTCAGAGCAAAAATTTCGAGGTCAACCTAGCAGGCCTGATCGGCCTGCACGTGCAAGGCGAGAGTCTCTCGCCGGTGCATCAGGGCGGAGGCGACGAAGAGGACAAGGAATGGCTGGAGCAAAGCATGAGCGCCGATGACAGTAGCAAGCACGACGCCGTCGACCATCTAGCACAAAACCTCACCGAGGTGGCTTTGGACAGTGATGACAAGCTCCCCAAAATAACTTTCAGCAACTGTTGCGAAGGTTGTCCGAGGACGGAACTGCCGAATAACAAAGACGTGGTGATCCACCTGGCCGTGCCGTCCGTGGAGAGCGGAGACGAGGCGCGCCCGCCGGTCATGTGACCCTGATTGACAACAAAAGGTTACGTATCGACCACGCCCGACCGACACAATGATTGCGCTCAAAAGCGATCAGCCCATCCCGCGGCCCGACGAGAGAATGGCTAAGCCGGAGATACCGAGCTCCACCAGCCAGCAACGGACGCTGACTCGCTCCAGCGCCGTCAGCCAGAAGTCCGTGGACCTCATAGTGCACCCAGAGAGCTCGAACAACCCGCTCCATAGGTCGAAGTTGGCCCCGTCGCGGTCGACTTCCGAATCGCAGTCGTCCGGCAAAAAAATACTCAACCTGCGGAAGACCAAGAACTCCTCAATAGAGTCGACGATGAGTTTGCCAAATCAGAAGTCGTTGGAGAAGAAGCACGGGAGCCTGAGACACCAGAAGACCATCAGCGCCCAGTCGGACGTCACGCTAGCGACCCAGCCTTCGATGACTGATGACAGGAAAGCACTGCGAGAAGCGCTGTACCAAGGAATCTTTCACAGACACAGGCGGACGATATTCGCCGTCGGCTCGTTCCTCCGGATGCTAAAAAGCAAAACTAGTAACTACGACTCAATAAGATCTGACTCCGATGAGATATAGCAGTCGTAAATGCGACTAAGTAGTAGTTGACTTTTCCAATTTTATAAAAATTACGTGGTGTTAAGATAAGAATATTGGTGCCAGACTGAAAAGAACCGTGCTTTTGTATGACGTAAATTGTTGAAATGTGACCCTTTTTTATTGTGTACCTACGATGTATGGTACCTACTTATGAGTTATGTATGACACTTGTTACGGGCAATGTAGTAAAGTATCCAATGTATGTACCGATACAATGCCTGACCTGCTGCAATGTTTTTTTTTCTCTTAAGCATTTTGTTTTGCATTTATCTATTTTCCTGGCTATTTGAGGAATGAGGATACATTCCTCAAATAGCCGGGAAAATAGATTCAAGGCTTTGTTGGGTGCACATTGCCAGTGACATACAATTTTACTATTTGATATTAATAATGAAACCCATAAAAACACGTTAATTTTGTTGGATGTTTGTTCCGCATTTTGTTACCTACTTACCTAATACCTAGGTACTATTGGAATCTACCTAAACATTTTGTTTGTTTTAAATACCATTCGCTTTATACCTACTGCTTTTAGCGCAAGTGGTAAGCAAAAGTAAACTAGTAAGTGACTTTAAAGGTTGTTGAATATTATTATTTTGTTAAAAGTGTAGAAGAATAAATTGTGTTGATTCCTTGTATATTATTTACATGATCGTTGGTCCCGGTTGTTGTTGATTAATAACAATCGTTAAGCCATGTCAGAGACCCTTTGGGTGGCCTAAAAACTCTGACACCAGGGGTGGCCACTACCTCATACGATTACCTACCATTTACATGATAATTTATTTTATAGAACGGCAGTTCACAATTTTAGTAACATCGGTCCAAGATACATAGATAAATATGTGGCATCCAAGACTTGTCCCGAGCCAATTTTTTAAATCTTATCATCATCATCAGCCTGTTAACACCCACTTCTGAGTAAAAGCCTCTTCATGCTCACGCCACCTCTCACGATCCTGTGCCAGACAATGTTTTCCGGCTACTTGGGCTATGTCATCGGACCATCTGGCTGGTGGTCTGCCCAGCGATCTCTTCCCCTGTCGAGGTCGCTATTCCGCAATGGACTTCGTCCATCTGCCGTCAGTGTGTCTATCAGGTATCAGGTGCCCTGTCTAGCCCACTTATGCGTTTTAACTAAAGACGTTATCTGCCGATTTCAGAATTTCTTTCTGTCTCTACAGAAGTACAGACTGAAAAAATAACGGTAGGTACGCTTAAGGCGCCGTGCATAGTGAATTGCCCGTGCGCAAGGAAAATGCACAAAATCGATTCCTGTATCAAATGCAATAAACAAATCGAAAATTTTCACATATCAAATCCTAGAATTAGGTAAAACCTATCTAACACAGCCAGTTTCGTGTTGACCTTCATAAACGTTTTGAAGATATTTTCGCTGAGACAAAATAAGCGGCGCACTTTTTTTCAGCCGAAATATCTTGCAATCTGTTATGGATATCAACATGAAACATATTTATTTGGAAAAAAATCGACAATGTTCATAAATCAAACCCTAGAATTAGGTGAGAAACAGCCAGTCTTGTGTTGATAAACATAACACTTCATAAAAGATTGCAAGATATTTTGTCTGAAAAAAAGTGCGCCGCCTTTTTTTTTTCATCCAAAATATCTTCAAAACGTATAAGAATCTCAACACAAAACTGGCTGTGTTAGATAGGTCTCACCTAATTCTAGGGTTTCATATGTGAAAATTTTCGATTTGATTAGTGTATTTGATACAGGACTCGATTTAGTGCATTTTTATTGGCGCGCGGGCTATTTACTATGCACGGCGCCTTAACTTGAAGCGTTTTACCTATTGGCTTTTTCCGGCGAAAATTTCACCTACCTACATTTATCTTTCCCATTTCATTATTGACCTAAATGGAATTCGTAACTACGTTCCAGTCATGCATAAATAATATCGGTTAAAACTTTATAACTTTAGGCAAGTTCTAAACTCAGTACTTTGTTTGTGCTAGTGGTTTTGATTTTGATAAAATATCAATTACTTAATAATTTGTTTATCTCTACTTGTACCGATGTTACATAAAAATATTGCTACATTCCCTCACCTTTCTTTAATCGATTAAATATTTATACTTACTTACTTTGTAATAAAAAACAAACGTAATGCTAACAAACTGTATGGATTCTTTCTGAAATAAATATATTGAATTGAATTGAATTGAATAAGAAATATTTTATATTTTAAGTACCTACCTTTTGTTTACTTAAATATGTGAAGTAAGAGTGATTATAATTATAAAAGAACGAATACTCATAACTAGAGCTTATACAATGTAGATAAAAGTATCCATTATCTCATTTAATATTTAGTAAGTTAGATTTTTTACAGTTATTTTGCAAATTGTTATTTAGAAAAAAAAAATGCTCCTAAGTTTATGGAAAAAAAAACCCTTCAACTGATTACCAATTTATAAAGTAAGATTTAATTGAAATTAAATGAAAAGGTAAAAAAATATAATGTCTTACATTGCGGTACATTGAATTTATTAAATTTCATTCAGCTCAAGCCGACTTGAGACTTTGGCTAATGTCAATGTCAAGCTCAAGCTAGTGTCTATTAATATGCTGACAGCTACTCAAGCTCGATTGATTTTCTGTGATCACCAACTTCAGCTCGAGCTTGAGCTGACGACTATTAATGCCACCCTTATTGGGTTGAGTGTACCTAGTGATGGCGGATTTGAGAGATTGATATCGGAAACCCATTTTGGAAAAATGTATTGCACTTTTTTAAATACAATTTTACTATAATAATAAAAGATATGCTTCAAATGCGAGGTGGATAATTTATCTTGTTTTAAGATTCGCTCGTGATTTCACGATCAAAAAGTAGACTATCTGCCGGTTTCTGAATTGAGAAATTCACTAAGCAAATATGTAGGTAAGTATCGTCCTGTCTCTGCAGATTTCTCACAAACGAGCGTGACAGGACAATATTTAAGTATTTGCTTAGTAAATTTCTCAATTCAGAAACCGGGCCTATGTATTTTATTTTGAATTATTTCCGCTACTTATCATCGTATGTATAAAGTGTATATTATTATAAAAAATCACGCAACCGATTGGTAGCATTCAATTTGAATACAACGTAATGAACCTAAGTATATAAAACATGAGCTTTGTAATTTAATTATTATTTGTACAATATTAGCTTTTTTAATAGGTACCATCGGATATATTATGTGCCATATATTGATTATTATTATTTGAATAATTGAAGGTGATAATGTCAGCATACGTCATTTGACGTAAATAGCGGTAATTGTTATTATTTTGTGAGCAATATCTAAAAATTAAGTTTTTTTTTTTTGTAATTTTTAATATAAGAAGTAGGTACTATTTTATTACTTAGAAATGGATTCATTCACTGTTAAGTACTTAGAAATTGATTTATAGTTTATCTTGCTTACAAACAACATTAATTATGTAGTGTTTTGGAAATACATAAATATATTTGAAGCTTTCTGGAAAGACGATTTTGATAAATGTATTAAACTTTAAGATATTTTCTTTGAAACTAAAGCAAGAAAATAAGACTGCATTATTAAAATAGAAAGAAGTACCTATTTCGGTTATACTTTTGTAAGTAGCATACTTTTTTTTCTTATCACATTAAATGATGGCATTACTAAACATTCAATTGTATCATTTCTGAATGCCCAACCCAAAATATATTGTCATCAAACACAATAAAAAAAACAAATCATTTGACCCAATTTGACCTTAACATTTATTCAAATCATGGGATATGGTTAAAAAAAGTGGTGTGTAAATTTCATATAGTTATTTTATTTTATGTAACATCATCATCTATTTTCAAAGCATTTATTGGTGTTTACATAATTACAATAAAGTATTTTTTTATTATATTACAACAAAAATATAGTTGGACATACCACTATCAGCCGAAAATACAAAACTTTGGTTCCTAGCTTAAACAACATCGAAAATATACTTATTTTACTATCTACATAGTTTAAATATTGGTGTTTTGATACGGATGTTTTTTTTTATTTGAGTTGCATAATAAATATAATGCTACATATATTTTTATTATTTATAAAAAATTTAGGCACAATTTGAAAATCAGAAACCAGTTGATAATTATTAAGAAAGACACCAAATATGATTAAAAAGGACTAGATCGTCACTTTTGCAAGCAATTATTTTATATTTATTATGATAACATAATTAAAAACGTTCTGTAGATATCATATCAAAATATTGCATAAGTACCTATTTGAATATTATTCATCCAGGATGATGTTTAAAATTATATGTACAAGGTCTCTTGCGTAAGGCACACATAAAATCGGCTTATAGCCTTAAAATTAAAAGAACGATTGGCCATTATGACTTCGAAATATACAGTTTTATTTCCTAGAAACTGATAAATAAATCTACCTATGTAGATAATGTTACGCATTTTTAGACAAACATATTTTATTTGTGTAACTTTAGAGATATTTTTGCAAATAATTCATGCTAAAATTCTACATTACCTACGCTTACATTTGCGTTATTCATTAGAGATACTTAGGTATTATTCTGGTAAGTAATGTCAATAATTATATATATTTTTATTTTAATATATTTTTCTACAATGTATCATCTAAAGTATTCTAGAGCCTCTTACAGTCTTTCAATCAAATATTGCTTCTACATAGATCACAACACTGCAATGGATGTCAAAAAACTGGACAATATTATAAATCTTTTATATCAATTTCGATTAGAGATAAATCAATTCTATTGGTCTCTAGGGATTCGGTATCTAAGGGTATTCGGTAAGTAAATAGATATGAAGTATATTTTTTGTTTGAATACAGAGATCAATCTTCAACACCCATTCCAATACCACAAAATTATAACTAAACCGCTAAAGTTGAGCCTAATAACAAAATATACTAAGGCCGACTTGCACCACTTTCTTAAATGTGGCTTAAACAGTATTTAACTGAAATATTCATTCAAAAGTTGATATAAAGGGCGATTTAAATGGCATTTAAGAAGTGCTGCAAGTCGGCCTTGATATTCAACAAATGTATTACCTAGTATTATGATGATTGGGTCATATATATTTTTTATTTTATCATTTCAGAAGTCACAAAGTATACATACATAATATATTCAATGAATGGGTGTGTTATTAAAATTATGACTGCCTACCAGTAAGGTTTCTTTAGTTCCTTTACAAACTTGGAAACTCAAGACATAACATTTTAAAACATATAGTACCTACCTAAACATGATACCATATTAACATAACATCGTCTTATAATGAAGTCACTTTTCTACGTCACATGTAATAGTACATTACTGCCGCGATCTGTAATGAGTGCGTTTCTGGCGCGCTTTTGATGGCCGACAGAGCGCAGCGTAGCGCAGCTCAAGGCCCTCACAATGCGGTCAGCATTGCAGCCCTTGATGGACAAGCTGAAATGAAGGCCGAGACCGAAGGTCGAGGCCTTTATAGCGCGGCCAGCAAGGGCTGCAATGATGACCAAACTTGAGGGCCGAGAGCGTAGCTAAGCTAAGCTCGAGGCAATCATAGCGTGGCCAGAAGCGCACTCATTGCAGACCAAGGCTTGTATAGTGCTTTACTCAAACAATGCGAGTAATTAAAATATTAATTAGAATAGTAATTAACATAGTAATTTAATTAGCTTACCATTTGTCGTAGATTAAGTACTTTTTGTCGATTTTCCTTTCCGCAAACTTTTTGTTGGTAAGCTTGCTTGTATTTTTCTTTTGACTTCGGTGGCAATAAATTTCCAATTACTAATTTCGCTTGATTTTGAATGTCCGGCGGTGTTAAACACATTAAATCCGAGGATTCGTCGCTTTGAGAGTTCACTTTTTCAACAAAAACACAGAAAAAAATCACTTCGAACAACGCGCGAAAAGTCGAAAACAATATGGCCGCTCTTTTTTTTTCTGTGCAATGTGTCGACTGCCAGTACCCATACAGCCTAATTCTAAATAAATACTTTTTGCACCTGATGTTTGAGTTCTATTTATGAAACAAAACTCGACATTAATGTTTTTCTGGCCGCAAAACACAAGACATTAATGAAATTCCATACAACTTTTCTGGCGCCTAATCCAAGTAGCCCGCAAGTCCGACTTTGCTCAAAGAAGGTTGTCGAATTAATGTCCACATTACGAGCTTTTTTGAGTAAAGTTTCATACAATACAGAGTGTTAAAAGACCGCTGACTGACAGACCCGAAAGTTACGCGTAGAAGGCTGGGAGTTTCTAGGCTCCTTATTTAGACTCCGCTGATCACGAAATCACTATTATTTTTGAGTTCTATTACAATCTTGCGCGCACGAATATCAGCCTACCAACTCCAAGCCTTGTACGATAAAATAAATTGAATCGTCACCCCTTATATAGCCTGTAACGCAATGGTGCCAAAATGGGCTCCCGGTTGACGGTTTCAATTACGATTGATTAATGCTGTCGGTCCAGTGTCGGTCCTTTTAATGTTTTTGTAGTACAGCAAAGATTATTATGAGTCTAATTCTAGAGAGGATTCGTTCGCTGATTGTAGGAGAACAACGAAAAAATCTCCCGGTTCTGTCCTTCTACCTGGGACGCCATTGATACGCCATTGTGTTACAGGCTAAGGCCCCTGCTCTCAAGCTATGTGTTTTTACGGTGACGTATTTATCCCGCTATCTGGTTGCACCATCTCGCTTTATGTAGTTAAATAAAGCACATGTATCGAGAAGACTTCCTAACAATTTGATGCCACACACACAAGAAAAAAAGTATTTTTACTGTCCACGTCAGATGTCCACGTTTACCACATCACTTTGACCTTGCATCACGCCTTCTTCTTCGCCTTCCCTTCTTCGGCGAAGATCTCTTTGAAGTCGGTGAGGAGGATGTCGACCACGTTGTTCTGCTGGATGCAGTCGACGGCGATGTTGTGAGCTTGGGCGGGCGGCGCCCAGAGGAGGGTTGGCCCGAACACGATGGCGAGGTTGGCCGTATGCATCCGGTTGTGTTCGCTGTACTGGGTTACTCTGCAATAAGGTTGTTGACAGTTAAGTAAAAAATAAAAATAAAATAGCATTTTATTTCAAACTAAATTCGCTATTTACAATTCGATTTGACATTATAAGTAGGTAATTTATGATAAGCTAAATTTCATTTGTTCAAGTTTCTCTATCATAATTTTTTATTCATATTATTTAAAAAATAAAAATTAATATAATTAATAAGATAATTGAACCAATTAAATATTGAATTTAGCAAATTGCAATTTTGCAATTTAAAAATAAAATAATAAATGATACATAATAAAATTAAAATTTGTATGTACCCCCTATCTAAAAGGCCTCCATCTCTTTCCATTTTCCTCCATCTTTTGATATGTGCCAGTTTTGGCCCGCGAGGCTGACAATGTAGTCGCACCAGCGAGCATGTGGACAGGTTAGCATAGCTACTTTTAAAATTTAAAATACCCCCGGAATTTTAGCTTCAAATTAGCACATCGTATCGTATAAGATGTCCTACATATAAAGATTTTTATAAAGATTTTTATAAGGTTAAAAAATTCGCTCGGGACGGAACTAGCACGGGTTAGTGCTTTAGAAAATACAAAAAATGTCCTACATATACATATAGAGTGTGAATAATTAATTACGTGTACCTAGTTAAACGTTGCGTATCGATCCTATAATCTATAATACATGCCAATCGGCAATAGGTGCCTACTATACTGGCTGAAGGGGTTATTTTCACAAAGTAGGTAGGTACCTTATTGCTGTTTATGGCACATAAACGAGAGAAAATCAGTACGTTTGTACTGATGGAGAAAACAACGATAGAACATTAGCGGATAAACAGCCCCTGTATTATCTAAAATATCCACCGTAAACATAACGGTTTTAAAAAGGCAAAAAAATCGAATCTTAAGATTAAAGTGGAGATGGGCAGGGCATCTGGCTAGGCGGGAGGACGGACGGTGGACTAGGGCAGTCACGGAATGGTGGCCTAGAATGGGTCAACGGTCGGTGGGTAGACCGAAAGCTGGATGGGTCGATGACATTGTCAAAACAGCGGGAAGACAATGGACGAGATTGGCATTAGACCGAGGGGGTTGGCGTGAAAAGGAAGAGGCCTATGTCCAGCAGTGGGCTTTATTTATGGGCTGGATAGATAGATAGATAGAGATTTCAATAAGGGCTATTTTCGAGTGTTTTGACGCTCGGAGGTTGAGTGGCAGATCGTGAGAGGTGGTGCGAGGGGGGGGGGGGATAGGCCTAAACCCAGCAGTGGGCAGTTGTGAACGGCCTATATAGTCAATGATCGCTCAGCCCTTGTGAGGAAGGAAAAGTCGAAAGCAGAAAGTTTGACTTCGGAACTTTGCTCTACAACTTCGGAAAGTTATAGAGCATTTTATTAGCTTTATTTTGTAGTACAACAAAAATTCATATTAAGACGCATCGTTTTCGAGATTTAGACAAAAAACCATAAAAAAACTTCTTTGTGCCCCTTGTGCACATCTCAGAGGGTTGGGGAATTTTTTGTACATTTGCCTCCTACCTAACTACCCTATAGTCCAAACAATGTTCCGAAGTCAAACTTTCTGCTCTCGACATTTCCTTCCACAATCATTCGTTTACTAGACTACAAATAAGTATGATGATTGTGTTGCTTACCTTAATAAATGCTCTAGTACATATTTCAGCGTGTCTCTATTGCACTCTGGAAGAGCGTTCACAATGTCTCGGAACTCCTTCGTCCTCGCCTCTCTGGGTTTCTTTGCTGTAAAGATAAGATAAAGATAAATTTATTTTTCTTAG
Organism: Zelleria hepariella; assembly: GCA_949319315.1. Taxonomy (NCBI): domain Eukaryota; kingdom Metazoa; phylum Arthropoda; class Insecta; order Lepidoptera; family Yponomeutidae; genus Zelleria; species Zelleria hepariella. The sequence goes on along the minus strand of OX439396.1, from coordinate 10,882,909 downwards.
ATAGAGGGTAAAGGTGACTTCGAAAGAAGGGTTCTGTATGACCCCAATGAGGGTAACCGCGCTCAAATTTGCCGCTAGGGGCGCGGGCGTAGCGCGAGGTCCAAAATATCACTGTTTGTATGGGCTACAAAATATCACTGTTTGTATGGGCTATAAAATATCACTGTTTGTATGGGCTATAAAATATCACTGTTTGTATGGGCTATAAAATATCACTGTTTGTATGGGCTATAAAATATCACTGTTTGTATGGGCTATAAAATATCACTGTTTGTATGGGCGAATTTTGGCGGCGCCGTCGCTTTCCCCCAGCGTCGCGTTCCGCCCGCATCGCGTTTTCATGGCGACGCTTTCTGTCTGCGCCGTTCAAATATTTACGAGGTACAGTCTGAGAAAAGGTCAAGTAATCGGACCTTAACGGATACAAATCAAAAGAGAAAACTACGTGGGTTTATTTCTAGTTAGATTAATGTTGTGAATATTTTGCAATACCGGAGATTAATGGTGACAAATAGTTGTTGTCCCGCTAGTCTTTGCTGTACGACAAAACATTAAAAGGACCACGACTCCCGGGCTCCCTGGCACAGGTATTTTATACTTAAAAGGGAGTCCCAATAAAAGTGTAAATTAGAAATAAGTATGTTGGCGTTAACTAAATATTTTGTATAAATTTGTAAAAAAAAATTGGGAGCCCACTTTGGCACCATTGCGTTATTATAGTCTCAGGCCCCAGGACCAAGCATCAGCGCCCGCAACCACTCTGGAATACGCCAGATACTTACAGCAAGCAGCCAGGACCCTGTCGAACATGCTGCAAGGGATCAGGGGTTCCTTCAGCTCGCGGAAGAACAGCTTGAGCGAGCCGGTCAACACGTGGATGTCGGGGCTGTTTTCTATCACGGAGCGGTTGTTCTGGTCGATCTATGGAAGGAGATGAAGGTATGATGTCAGTTTTTGCACGGAGATCAGATTTATTTTTCAATTTAAACATTCGTAAACGCGGCACATTTTATAAACGGTTTTCACTTTTATTTATGTCGGGATAGCGACTAATTTCGGTTCTCATTCGGAGACCTACATTATGGACTTCGTGTCACGAAAAAATTGCGAACAAAAACATAAGAACATTTCCTATCAATAAGACATTTTGTTGCGTGACAGCGTAGGCCTACGCCGTAGGCCTAACTTGCTACGCCGCACATCTAGTGTGAGTTGAGATACTCGTACCACTGGACTCTGTATGCTATTTTAGTGAGCAACATCGAATAATTCTTGATCGAAGGGGAGCAAAGTAAAATTGCGCGAAAGCGTAGGTCCACATTGCTACGCCGTAGGCCTACATTGCTACGCCGTAGGCAAACATTGCTACTCCGTAGGCCTACAAAGCTACGCCGTAGGCCTACATCGCTACGCCGTAGGCCTGAATTGCTACGCCGTAGGCCTACATTGCTACACCGTAGGCCTACATTGCTACGCCGTAGGGCTACATTGCTACGCCGTAGGCCTACATTGCTACGCCGTAGGCCTACATTGCGATGCCGTAGGCCTACATTGCTACGCCATAGGTCTACATTGCTACTCCGTAGGCCTACATTGCTACGCCGTAGGCCTACATTGCAATGCCGTAGGCCTACATTGCTACGCCGTAGGTCTACATTGCTACGCCGTATGCCTACATTGCTACGCCGTATGCCTACATTGCTACGCCGTATGCCTACTTTGCTACGCCGTAGGCCTACATTGCTACGCCGTAGGCCTACATTGCTACGCCGTAGGCCTACATTGCTACGCCGTAGGCCTACATTGCTACGCCGTAGGCCTACATTGCTACGCCGTAGGCCTAAATTGCTACGCCGTAGTAGGTCATTATGGCGAAGTTGCATGTGATATAATAGCCGCGTTTTACCTGAAATAAAACGCATATTAAATACTTACCTTATTCGAAGCTTATTAATAGAGATAGGCACTTCCGTTTCCCGCTAAGTTGCACCAATTTACCTACTTTTTACCCCTTGTCATGATACACATGCTACTTCCGGCGGCGTCTACAGGCAGGTGGCGCCACTTTAGTTTATATAAACTGCTTGGGCGCCATATTTCCTCATGGCTTCGAAATGCACCAGGCAGAAATGAAAAGGTAAGCTTCGAATAAGGTAAGTATTTAATATGCGTTTTATTTCAGGTAAAACGCGGCTATTAAAGTACTTGACCGTTATTCGAAGCTTATTAATTGAGAAGTGTTTGTTATCGCCTGGTGACGTGGCCGCCGTTGTTATTAGAATTCATGTTGTCATGAAAGTATTGTAACGCCAATGTGATAAAAATATTAGTGTAGCAAGAGAAGTTAAATTATAATCATAATAACCAATTAGATAGTTATATCGATATCACAACAAGATAAGTCTGAAGACTGAACCATAAGATTATGAATCTGAATATTTAATCAGTCAAAATCAATAATACTTGATGGGTACTACTTAGTAGGTACCTAATAAATAGTTGAAGAATTAATCAAAATTAAACAGATACAGAAAATCTGATCTGATGTCTTTTCGCGAGAACGCGACTAAGTCCCCAGTAGGTTGTATAATACTAATAGACTTGCTTTTGCCTTAAAAATCTTATCAGTCGCGGAGGGTAGGCAGGCATGTTAGCTTTTGCGACAAATTTCACATCGAATTCTCTTCGCACCGCGAAGATCGATTTGGTCGATCTGGAGTACTTACTACCCATAATATTATTTGCCTCTTTAAATAAGCTTGTTACAGCCTGCTCGATACATCACGGTACGAGACGAGATCTTAAGCGTACCTCTGAGAGTTATACATCTAAAAGGACTCATTTCTATCCAGAAATAGGGGTTGAGACTGAGAGGTTATATGACTGTATCGATTGGGTAACTAGACCTCTACTTACATGATAGTTGACCCTTTTGGGTTTTGAGAAAACATAAGAATTGAGTTGACTTGTCATGTCTGCATTGCATAACGTGGATACGACCGATATTAAAAGTATTGTGTTGTAAGACAAATCTCGGGGTATTGTAAGTCGCCTAAAATTAACTAATATAATTCTCGGTTGGTTTTATGGGGTCAACTTTGTTAGTATCAGCCCAACCAAACCATCGTTTCCAAGCAATCTCATATGTCTTTAAGGTAGAATGACGCCAGGAACCTTTTAGTAACGAAAACTATTCGGTGGTCCAGGACTACAGCCGGAGACCACCCCAACATCTCCATACCTCTAGTATCGGAGCAAACCATTTTGCTGTATGCCCACTGGGCACTGGGTAGGTTCCTCTGTGAGAATGGGTCCTCGAGCTCTCGGGCTTTGAGGTCTTAGACTACTCCAATAAACTTTTTTAAAATGGGGTACTATCAGCAGGGATAATCCTATTTAGGTGGGCTAGTACTTTGGGCACCAGAAACGGTGGTGGAAACAGCTGTCCATTCTAGTAAACAATGCACAGGAGGCTAAACGCAATGTAAACTATTGCTTGAGTTTAGGTACTTTTTCGACACAATGTGGTAAATCATGCCATTCCAGAAAATGACGTTGCATCGATAGATGGTCTGCATGATTGTTGAATGTGCTCGGGATGTAATGAATGGTAAAATGAATTTGAAACTGGTCTTAACTGGAGAATTTAATGTCAATATTCGATAGGACTATTAGTGGAGGAGATTTTGTGCCCCCTCTTTTCGTAAAGCAGTCTTGTCGTCACATTGTATGAGAAGAGACTTTTAACTCATCATTAGGTATATGTCCAGGACTTTGGAGTGCATCCAATATCCTAAGTAAAATTGCAGTGCAGCCTCTGTTCGTCTTATTAAGCAAGATTATTCAACTATGCTCCTCAATCTAGGTATACACGACAGCATGTCGGAGTGTAAACTTTTGTTGTAAAGTCGTCCATAACGCAACCGAGTAGAGCGCTAGTGCGTAATTAAGGGTCGACGTGCTGTCGTGTGCACATACGATACGATGCATCTGTGGTCAGAAACATTTCTGGTGGAGAAATAATGTAGAGGTGTCGCAAGATGGCAGCCCTGAGTCCACCATACATCTCTTCTTTGACAGTTTGAGGCAGAGTGTAGACTACTGACTGGAAGAGGTTGTGAATGTAAGGTAATTGACGGTAATTCAGCCGAACCCGTGGAACGACGAAAACTCATGTGACCTGGAACACTCTGTCTTTCAGAGTTGCTCAGCCCGTTCGAGAACTAGGCGTATCTTTTCAACAATAGTAAAGGATTTTTATTTTGGCAGACTAGGTTGATTTTACCAAAGACTCAGAGAAATTATCCTTTTTTTTTTTTGCGGAGTAACGACCGATTCTTCGTAATTTTATCCGCCACCCAAGGTACTGTTTCGATCGCTAGTTTGACGTGATCTTTTTAATTTGAATACGTAGGAATCGTCCGTGAGCTTTAGAGATTTTAAGATGGAAGTAGTTAGCCAATCCTGTCTCTGTATAAAGTCAGAAATCTTGGTAATGTTAATTACCTTGGTAATTCTGTTGGAACTGCTCTGATCACAAAGTCGTTTATCGTTTAATGCGTTCGAATTGAATATTGGACGAGCTGACCCGACTGTTTTCGACACCAGAAAAAGTGGGGAAAGGAAACTTGGTGCTAGAGGATCTTACGTAAATATTCGCTGCTCTTGCATTTTGTGCACCATCGCAGACATTTCTTACGAGATATGTGTGAGAAAAAACCCTCTGGCTAGATTCGGGTAAACTAATGGTAGTCTTTGAAAGAAATTTATGCGATAGCCTCGGATTATTTGCAAAAGAATCGATGGGCCACCATTACTTCCCTTGATGGTATAAAGTGACAACTGACCTGCCTGGCACTGCCTCGAGTTAAAGCTTGTGGTGCTTTTTAGGGTGCCCCCTGGATGCAGGGGGTTAATATAGGCGCCTTCGGTGCCCTCTTTGGGTTTCATGAATGGGCCGCGAGTCGCAATTGTGAAATTACTCTCTTCCAGAAAAATTGTCAGATAGAACTGAAAATGTATTTGTATTTGTATTTGTATTTAGTATATTTATTATTGGACCAGAGCACACAGATTACAATATTAGGTTTAGGCAAACAGTTGAGAAACTTACTTACTACTTATTTGCTACCCATCACCTTAATTTACTAACACAACTGCGTGCAATGGCCAATAAATGGGTTCTGGCTCAGCATATGCTATGGGACAGATATAATCCCATTCCCATAGCGCTGGTATTCTGCCAGAACCCGGAGAAACCTAAAACTAAAACTAGGAAAAAATTAAATTAAAGACTATTTTGCATACCTAAAACAAAAGCGAAACCAAAACAAATAGTACGGACAAGCAAGACAAACAGTCAAACAGCACAGGGCCACAGAAAAACATGACAGCCATGACAGTCGCCCAGAGTGCCAAAAAAGAAAAACATATACACGTCACGTTGGTTCATATTCTGTGATGAAAATAAAATGAATGATACAAAAATGGGTGCTAACGATCAGAACGTAGCGGAAATTTGGAAAAAAATATTTATTAAGCTAAGGGAAGTTTCGAATATCTACACTAAGATAATAAAATTGAAATTGGATTAAGATCACTGCAAGGACAAAAGGTAAGATTTCAATTTGGTTTTGTAAGTGAATAGGGTCTTTGAATTTCGAATCGGGGGTGGGATGTCATTCCAGCAATGGGTTGCAGTGTATCTAAAACTCCCTCTAAACGCAATTGTTTTGTGTTTAGGACACTGAAGGAGACCGACCTTGCAGCTTCGCTGACTATACGGGGAAAAAGGCCACGTCAGCTTCTCGAATAGATACTTCGGAGAACATGTTCTGACCACGCCAAAAAGAAGACAGGCAAGATGGTATTTCTGTCTACTAGACATATTCAGTATATTTGCGCTGCTAAGAAAGGGAGACACGTGTGATCTCGGTGGTATCCGAAAACAAAAACGGGCGCACGCATTCTGTATACGTTGAATTATTCGAGTGGTTTTTGCGTAAAGGCATGGCCCGTACACTGCAATGCAGTAATTTAGCTTAGACAGGACCAACGCCTCACAGAGCCTTAAACGAAGGTCTTCTTTAATAAAGTTACGAATACGATAAAGGACGCTCAAACGGTAAAAGCAATTTCGCGCTAGCTCTGCAACGTGACTTTCGAAACGCAGCTCCTCGTCGATAATTACTCCCAGATTTCTTGCTTCTTTGACACGTTCAACATCCACACCAGCGATTTGAACTGAGAGACTGGACTGAGTGAGTACCTCGATCTGATGTGGACTGCCCAGGACCATAAACTTCGATTTTGAGGGATTCAAGACGAGGGCATTTCTCGAGGACCAATTCGAGATGCGATCCAAATCCGCATTTAATCCCGAGACCGCGTCATCGACATCACAAGGTTTACATGAGATATATATCTGAAGATCGTCGGCATAAAGATGGAATCGACAATTTTGGATACTCCGCACAATATCACAGCTATAAAGAATAAAAAGAAGGGGACCCAAAATTGATCCTTGAGGAACGCCGTTTGGGGAGGGGGTGATTTCGGATTTAAGAAAACTACCATTACTCCTCTGCAGAACCACCTGTTGCCGTCTTCCGATGAGGTAGCTCTCAAACCATCTGACTGTATCAACATCGAAACCATAGAAGGACATTTTTGAAAGCATAAGATCGATGTTGATACAATCAAAGGCCCTAGAGAAATCCAGCAAGGCTAAAATAGTCCCCTCTCCCTTGTCCCGAGCTGCAAGGATATTGTCGACAACATCTAAGAGGGCAGTGTTGGTGCTTCTTCTCTTTCTGAATCCCGATTGGTGTTCTGGTAGAATACAATTTCTTTCTAAATAATTCGCAGTTTGAATATAAACGACTTTCTCCAAGATTTTAGATAAATAGGGCAAAATGCTAATAGGTCGTAAGTCTTTTACAGAGCAAGGGTTATTTATTTTTGGAATGGGTCTGACAAGTGAGGTCTTCCACTCTACCGGAAAACTGTTTGATGTAATCGATTTATTGATCAGTTTAGTAATGGTACATAGCGTAGTCGGTAGTGTCATTATCAGCATGTCCATTGTCAAACGATCCGCGCCTTGTGCATTCGACTTTATATCATGCAAGATGATGTGAGATATAAGAGTCTCATCAACTGGGTTCAGTCTGAAAGTCGATGTTCCAAATCTGTTAAACTCGAAATATGTGAGGTGTGACAGTGAGACGTTACGGCTGCCAGGTAAATTTTGGAAATGAGAATTAATTTCTCCTGGGTTATTTATGCTGTCCGGAATCCTACCCGAAGACTTAAAATTAAGACCTAAAGTATCCTTAAGATTTTTCCACAAAGCCTTGGAATTATTAATATTTTTACTAATGTGGTTCTCAAAATATGCCTTTTTTTCATGAAATAGAGTAACATTCACCAGGTGTTTTAAATCTCTATAGCTGTCATGGTCCTTATCACGTTTATATTTACGAAAGTCTTTTTGAGCCTGATCACGGAGTCTCATAATTAAGCGCAAATTAGGGGTTAACCAGGGCAGGGATTGTTTTTTTATCACTTTCTTCTTTTCTGGGGCATAGGCGTCGAAAAGTTCCAACAGCAGTGTATTAAATGAGGAGCACATATCATCTACTGTGGTTCCAGCATCCAGGCCATCCCAGTCTATTTGCGCAATGTGACTGTCAAATACATCGCGGTCTATATATTTTAGCGGTCTATACACTATTTGTGTGGGCTCTGGTTTAGGGCGCTTTACGCTTATTTCAATGAAAACCATGGCATGATGGTTCAAATCTGGGATATAGTCAACGACTGCATTAAGTACACCAGATCGCGAACAAATAATGTCTATGAGTGTAGCGCTAGTATCAGTGAAGTGGGTAGGCTCCGAAATGTGGTTTTTTAGATTTGTGTACTTCAGAAATTGCAGAAGCTGCTTGGTCTCACTTGATTCAGTGTTTAGAACATCAATATTAAAATCGCCCAACAGTATCAAATGATCATAGTGGCCGAACGTTGACAATGATTCAGTCAATGCATCAAAGAATGAGCTAACCTTTACCCAATCTGGGCGGTATGCGGTCCCTATTACAATTTTGTTTGTGTTTACATTCAGAGACAGCCACATCTGCTCAACGAACGTCTCGGATGGAGGATGCGCACAGGTTCTTACACTAATGCCGTCTTTGATATAAAAACCCAGGCCCCCGCCTTTGCTAGTAACAGACCGTGGGCGCGGTAGGTGGCGTAGCCTATATCCTGGGACAGTTGGCGCCCGGGCTTCTTGACCTGCATGAAGCCAAGTCTCATTTATGGCCAAGACATCAGGAGAGTGCCGCTGCAATGCAACTAAGAATTCGTCGTGCTTGGTACCAAGCGATTGAGCATTGAATAAGCCAAACTTAAGATGCTTTAATTTAAGCATTATAGCAATTTACATTAAATGAACAAGCTGAAAGCGAACAAGCGAGAGCACGGAACAAGGCCTGCAACAGTGCACCACAAGCCAAAGAAAAATCACCAACCAAGTTTATGCCCATTGCACGCAGCGTCACATATGTTTTCAGTCGAAGCATACAGTTTACATCTAAATAACAAATCACAAACATTTCGTGACAAAAACTTATCATGAAGCATACAGTATTTTGCGGACTCAGTACAAGATTGCATAAATTGTTCTCAATGAAAATGGTTTTGGAACGCAGCGAAAGATTGACAGTTTTTATCTCTACTCTGTGGACAGCAAAACATTTAATGCATATAAAAATAAAGCCAAAACCGAGGTCCTTAATGTGAAGAACTGAAAAAGCCGGACTAAAGTTATTTTGCTGAGGCTTACTGTCTTCCGAGGTACTAGCCATGACAAAGAGGTATATGCAGTTTTGCCTTTGGAGGAGCAATAGTGTTTATGGTTTCCGCCCCGCGGGGGCGTATTTTTGCAATGCGTGTGCATTGTTGACAAATGCTCCGAGTACCATGCGAAGGTATCATTGGAGGAGCAGTAGTGTTCATGGTATCCGCCCCGTGAGAGCGTATTTTTGCAATAAGTATGCATTGTTGACAAATGCTCCGAGCACCATGCAAAGGTACCATTGGAGGAGCAGTAGTGTTTATGGTATCCGCCCCGTGAGGGCGTATTTTTGCAATAAGTATGCATTGTTGACAAATGCTCTGAGTACCATGCGAAGGTACCATTGGGGGAGCAGTAGTGTTCATGGTATCCGCCCAGCGAGGGTGTATTTTTGCAATGCGTGTGCATTGTTGGCAAATGCTCCTGAGTATCCTGCGAAGGTACTATTGGAGGAGCAGTAGTTTTGATGATATCCGCCCCACGAGGGCGTATTTTTGCAATGCTCGTGCATTGTTGGCAAATGCTCTTGAGTACCATGCGAAGGTACTATTGGAGGAGCAGTAGTGTTCATGATATCCGCCCCGCGAGGGCGTATTTTTGCAATGCGTGTGCATTGTTGGCATATGCTCCGAGTACCATGCGAAGGTACAATTATTAAAGGGGCAGTGTGTTTATGGTATCCGTCCCGCGAGGGCGCATTTTTGCAATGCGTATGCATTGTTGGCAAATGCTCTGAGTACCACGTGGTGGTACCATTGAAGGAGCAATAGTGTTCATGGTATCCGCCCCGCGAGGGCGTATTTTTGCAATGCGTGTGCATTGTTGGCAATTGCTCTGAGTACCACGTGTAGGGTCTCGAACCTGGCTCAACGTATGGGTCTGAAGCATGGCTGAAAGCATTAAGTTCTATGACCGCACACCAACTGTAAAAAATCTGTTGAAGTTGTATGTAAATCTCCCTTTAAATCATTATTTTACCATTTTGACTTAGATTTATTATCTGATCCTTTGATCCATGTCCAAAAATATTAAATGCTTTCCTGTAAAGCCTCCTTTTGCTGCAAAAAACACAATATGCAATGGCAGGCAACGTAATACATATCTACATAGAGCTGATGGCGTAAGGTATCGTACTTCTGTACCTCTCAGTTTGTATCTAGGTTTACGAAACCTGGAGTGCGATTGTGCTGTTTTTGTGTTTCAACTTATCTAACATATTATTATGTAAAATTTACTTCCTGCGCCTCTATTATCTAAAAATTCCACTCAACCTCAGAGCTTCAAAACACTCGAAAATAACCCTTATTGAAATGAACAATGCCTCACAAATCTCATAATCACCAGTAATACCAGGTCATAATGTGCCGTGCATACTGAAAGTTTTAGCATTTTAATAAGGTGATTATTGTCCTGAATTCTATGCATAATGAAATGTATCTAACAAAACCGTTTTACGTATATTCTTATACTACCCACATTTTATATAAGTATTGTGTGTAATTTTTTCTGTGGCTTTTTAAAAATACATCTGTATGTAACATTAATAGGGTGACTTGCGTAATCACTGGATTTTAAGATACAGACAGGTCTCCTAGTTTAAGAGTCAGGGCTTGCTGTAAACTCATTTCTTTTGATAAGCTCAGAAAATAAATTTTGAATTTGAATTTGTCTTGGCAGACATTTTCAGCATGGCAAACGGCCTCAGCATTCGTATTTATATTCATGTATTTACGGAGTTCACTTACTTGCTTCGCTAGCTGTTGCAGATTGCGGCTGCAGTGCCGTCTATGCTTATCTTTTTCACGACGATGTCATTCGCCGTAAACATTCGAGCTAGGACCCCCAAGATGAGCTCTCATACGACTAACGTGGCTGTGCGTTCAGGCCGGCCACAGCGCGTGGCTCGGCATGCTTAACATTATCTTTGTTACTATGAAAAGAACAGTTTCAGAAAAAGCACAAAAATTTTAAACAGCACTGTAGAACCGTTAGTAAATTTCTACAAATTTACAGTAAATCTGAAAATAAGCTTAATAGTAATCTGAAAATAAGCTTAATAGTAATCTGAAAATAAGCTTAATAGTAATTTAAGTTCTCACAAAATTATGAACAGTAACACTCACTGAAAATAACCATTAGAACTCCAAAAACAATAGTCACTGGAAATAATGGTTATAGTAGGTATAATCCACAATTAATTGGTACATATACATAAATTCACTTTCATAATATCGAACGGTAAAACCGTTAAAATATTATTTAAACACTGAAATGAACTTTCACTGGTAAAGATCATAGATTCACAGTTATGGAAGAAAAGGTGTTCACTTGCCTTTATTCATCGTAGAACGTCGTTGACAAGAACCACACGGTTTTCTAGAATTTAACACTGAATTTCGGTATAATTTCAACACTGAATTTGTATAATTTTACTTTGTGCAAGCTGCGGAGCTGCTGCGCACGTTTTACTGCGGCGGGAAACAAAACGCCAATGAGGAAATATGGCGCCCAAGCAGTTTATATAAACTAAAGTGGCGCCACCTGCCTGTAGACGCCGCCGGAAGTAGCATGTGTATCATGACAAGGGGTAAAAAGTAGGTAAATTGGTGCAACTTAGCGGGAAACGGAAGTGCCTATCTCTATTAATAAGCTTCGAATAACGGTCAAGTACTTTAATAGACGTTATTTTGATTGCGATAAGTTAGAAGCTTGATTTTTTCACTACTGTATACGTAGAGGACTGTAGACTTCAGTATTTGCTTTTAATTTCAACTCGATACCTTTAACCTTGAGAAACGAGCCTTCACAGACGGACCATAAAGTGAGTTCCGTTTGGAAATTGTAAGGTCTAGAACCCTATAGACATCTGTTTAGAATAGTTTGTTCAACCTATTCTCAACCTCTTTTCTGTTCTTTCTCTTCCGATCTGTCTGTGAAACTAGCACCACGTGCCCCGCATAATTTAATTCCTAAAAATACAATCTATTGTTCAGTGCCTCATTAAAAGTGTTAAAAGTGCATCGTCTATCATTGCGGTTCATCCGAAGCAATAATCCAAGCGTAAATCCTTTTCATTTTGGTCCTTCATTTCATTTGCCATCATTTTTTCACGTTCCATCCACGTTCCGTCAAATCAAAACCAGAGACGAGTCAAGACTTCAAACTCAAAACTCATTGTAGACTCCAAGAAGTTTTGCAACCTCGACACAGAGCACGGACTACGGCACAGCTTGTCAGCTGTCAAACGACATCAAGCACCTAGTAAACTCAGTGTTAATTGAAAGACCAGCATTCTGATGGTCGGAAGACATCGTTGTGTCGGGGAAGGGTCCATGGATGGGATTGGCGTAAGACTCGGTGGAGTTACGGGTAAAAGAGCCCGAGGTGGATAGCGGATAGGAGGTGGCACTAACCTCTAGCCGGATCTTCTGCACTTGGCTCAAATTCCCGCTGGCCCGGTAGAGGCCATCAGTGCACATGTTCTCTTCGCTCTTCTCTATCTCGCTGATGCAGGCCACGACGAAGGCCGGCACCCGCGGGGACGTCTGCGGACAGACGTTCTCGAGGTTCCGTCCGAATACTGGCTCATCTGGTGAAGAGTTGCAAGATTAGTACATGCGTCCCTGGTTAAAAGTCTGTTTATCGGGGAAAAAGTGGCCCTTATTGTTGTCTATGTACCAAAATTACACCTGGCGCCGTCTGGTGTCCAAAATAACAAGGTAAAAAAAACATAGTTCAGAGAAACATAATCAAAAATCATTCAATAGTGGCCTGCCTTACTATTATACTACATCCGGCCGCACTCGCAATATCGGGCGCCACATCGCCCGTTTTTCGGGAAAAAAAAGTGGCCTTTATTGTTGTATATGTACCAAAATTACACCTGGCGCCGTCTGGTGTCCAAAATACAAGGTAAAAAAAAACATAGTTCAGTGAAACATAACCAAAAATCATTCAATAGTGGCCTGCCTTACTATTATACTACATGCGGCCGCACTCGCAATATCGGGCGCCATATCGCCCGTTTTTCGGGAAAAAAGTGGCCTTTATTGTTGTCTATGTACCAAAATTACACCTGGCGCCGTCTGGTGTCCAAAATACAAGGTAAAAAAAACATAGTTCAGTGAAACATAATCAAAAATCATTCAATAGTGGCCTGCCTTATATACTACATGCGGCCGCACTCGCAATATCGGGCGCCACATCGCGCGCGCGCTTTCAGAAGGCCGGGGGAAACTTATTTTTAGTCAAGCTTTACTAAAACTATCGCATGTACTAAAACTAACGCCATATAGTGTGGTACGTCTGGTATATGGTTTCAGAGCCTGATATGTCACGACGTCAAACTTCTTTTCTTTTCGATAAAGGGTTATCAATAACTACCATTAGAGTCTACTATTAAGCTTTACTAAAACTATCGCATGTACTAAAACTAACGCCATATAGTGTGGTACGTCTGGTATATGGTTTCAGAGCCTGATATGTCACGACGTCAAACTTCTTTTCTTTTCGATAAAGGGTTATCAATAACTACCATTAGAGTCTACTATTCAGTGACAAGAAAATCATCCGTTCGGTATAGCTACTTAGACTTGGGTAATCATTACCTATTATTATTTACAACCATTTGTATACCTTAATCCTTTGCTTACTTATTTCTAACTAAACTAAAGACAAACCTAAATGTAAAGCTAAAATGTACAACCATCCACCGTTTTGATCCCAAACTAACTACTTACATAATATGTATACAGGATATAATCTTGGGTGGAATGTAAGGATTGGATTGGGGTTAATAAAAATAAAACACCTCTAACAACTACTAAAACTTAAGTATTTTTTACAAGTGCAGTTTAGTGTAAAACAAAGCCATTGAATACTATAGGTACTTACCTTCTGAAATGTAGGTAGGTACAGTCAACAGCACGTCGACCTTTAGACGCCGTCACTCTACTCAGTTACGTTATGGGCGACTTTACAACAAAACTGTACAGTATGAAGTGCTGTCGAGTGTACCATTATATTTTATTTGCGTGCTCAAAAAAAAACCACAGCAAACTCAAATCTACAAAAATATAGAAGCACTAAAACTTTACCACCATTGCCGGAAACGAGAGGTAGATAATAAGCATTGACAATGCCTTTAAATTCGATACTTTTCCCCTTTTTTGTTGTATTTCAGTCATAAATAGATAGATATACCAGAGAATTGTCACCAGCCAAATTTGTATGAAACAACACTTTTTTTGGTTATATTTACTTGGCCCCATAGTAAATGTTGTTTGTAAAGAACCTTCAAATTTGGCTTAAGACTAAAACGTTATCCCGTAGTGTTTTTTCAGAATCTGACCAAAATCTCAGTTGCTGCCAATTTGGTAATTTTTTAACAAAAAAATCGAACTTTAGTAAATACAATATTAAGAAACCAAATATTCACAATCTACAAAGCACAATCTACAACAACTAAAACACCTGGCAAAAAGCAAATGAAACAATCAGCCCAGACCTTTGTAGATGCCTTTTTTGACCAAATAGTCCATTGGAGGCCTCTTCGCGAACAATTTCTTTAGGCGGTTTTGGTATTTCTGGATGGAACGTTCGTTGGGGTCCTCGCTAGGACTCAAGTCTTCGTTGCTGCTGCCCCCAGCTGAAAAGAAGGGAAGTACACGGGTTCACAAAGATGTCAGGAAGATCATCATGAGAAGGAACGACGCACGCGCATTTTCGGTACAGGGGCCTTAGCCTGTAACACAATGGCGTCCTAGGTAGAAGGACAAAACCGGGATTTTTTTTGTTGTTCTCCTACAACCAGCGAACTAATCCTCTAGGATTAGACTCATAATATTCTTTGCTGTACTACAATAGCATTAAAAGGACCGACACTGGACTGACAGCATTAATAAATCGTAATTAAAATCGTCAACCAGAAGCCCATTCTGGCACCATTGTGTTACAGGCTAAGGGCCCAGGTTGGACGGACTTTGAAATAATTGACGGTCACAAAAGGGTAAAGGAGATCAGATAAAATGTTCCTTAGACCAATATCGCCCGCTTCAGTCAAGAAAGCTATTTCAGTTTACTGCAATAGTTAATTTGGCAACCTATTTCAAACAATGACCCGTTTTCAGCACAAATTCACAAAGCGCCACAAATTTTTAGGCGCCATCTATGCAATGTTTTGTAAATTTTTGCTGAAAACGGCACATTGCGTGAAAAAATATTAAAACAGCATAATAATCTCTAAATATTTCGCCGTATCATACACAGAACTACTTTACTACATTAAAAAAAACAATGATTTCTTCACGTTGTTCTTTCAAGATAAGTAATTATTGCAGTACCTGAGTAAATATTATCAAAAATAGCTTTCTAATGTCAGCTTTGTAACTGAGCTCTTTCTAATAAAGTTGAGAGCTCCAAAGCATCTCAATTTATTGATTAAAGATAGATAGATAACTCTTGGGAAACAGTAGGTACCTATAGACAAATAAAAAAGAAAAATGTGAATTCAGTCCCAAGTATGCAGCGTTTATAATCGGTTTGAATATCAGTCAACTACTGCGATTACACGAAATGCCATCGGGCTACTCAGTTCACAGTCTTCTTTTAGTTTCTTAAAAATAACATGAAGGTAATAAACATACTTAACAAATACATTTTTGAACCAAACACCCAACCCAACTTAAAATTTACTCCTTTATGATAAGAGAAGATGCAAGTAAGTAGTAAGTAGTTGAAGTAAACAGCAAAAAATGTGTTACACCCATTAGGTAGGTACTCAATAGTGCTTGGGAAAGTTAAGTAAGCGAGGTATTTCAAAGATTAATGAAAAATAATGATAAAAATATCTGGAAAAGTTGGTAAAGAAATGAAAAAGAGAGAAATAGTAGGTCTGTGTTCAGGAAAGTTCATTGTGATATTGGTAGAGTAATAAAGCAATCATGCCGCACCATTTAAGAACCGAAAAAGCGATAGAAAACGGATTTAAAACCCAGCTCCATCATGATGGACTATATCGAAATTTTACAACTCATTATACTGCTGCCTATCACGTTCTAGGAAGAACAATAGAGCGAGTGAGAGCACTATATCGAGAGCTATGAAACTCGATATGCCCATTCATAGACATGCTGAAGAGACTAATTAACTGACACGATAGTTTTGACATGCACATACCATTAAACCCCCAGAAAGTAATCCAAAAGCTTTATATAAATTATTAATACAAATAGATATTAATTTACCTTTCTAACACTTTGCATGTCCCATCCTGCATTTCATAAATACTTAGGTGTCACTAAAATCACATTTGTTAACGGCGATTTTCTCATCGAATATAGCGTGTAGAGTCAAAGTTAACACACAAGAGTCAACAATGGTTTGGCTCAACGTTTGATAGATAATGCTATCAGAATCGATAAAATGAGATACGAAGATAGGTATGTAGGTTTGTGTTTAATAAGTACACGAATTATCCGATACTGCATTGAAAATACCGCACCGATACCTTTGTAAGTAATATTGTAAAGTAAGATAAAAATGTTTTGGCGGTAAAAACTTTCTAAGTTTATTGCATTAAAATTTATATCGTCTATATTACCTCACAAGTATTGAGAAATCGATATTGCAGCATAATAATATGGACAACACGTTACTGTCCTAAATGTTTTTTTTTTTATTAATTACTAGCTGACCCGGTGAACTTCGTATCACCTGAAATAGTATGACTCTCCGCATCAAAAATGGCGATTCCAATACAAAATGACCAATTTTTATTTCTTCCGTTTTTCAGCTAATCCTATAGCTTTTCCCATATTTCTTTTGCTTTTAAACCTACCCTGAACTATGGTGAACTAAACAAAACAGTAAATGCAAATCGGTCAAGCCGTTTCTTAGTTTTAGCGAGACGGCGATTTTTTTTTATATATATATATTGAAACGGTGGATGGTTGTGGTTCACTGAACGCAAAAATATAGGGGACAGCCAGACAATCCTCAATTCACCTACAAATATGCAAAAAGCGTTTGATACTGTTGCTGATGTTGTGATTGGACTTCTTCTCCGTCGGACTTTTTTTTGACCTCTCTCTAATGTTCAGTGTTGGCAAACTAGACGCTCTGGTCAAAGACAACGTTGAAACCACTTCCGCTATTTGGTACTCCATCGTCACATTGAAAGACATGAGAAAACTGGGTACCAAATTCACTATCACTAATCCATGAAGTTTTGAAAGCACTTTTAACCATTTGCAATGATTTTGTTAAGAACGTCTGTAGGAAACTGACTGACAACAACAATTATCTGCTGATTAGCATGAGTGTCGTCGATAAGTTGTGTTGTTTGATAAAAGGACAAAATTGCAACGTGATTTTTTTTATTTGCTTCCTGGCGGGCCCATCGAGAGTAATATTTCCCTTTCTCACAAATATTGCACTGGGGATATTGCAGTTTACAAATCTAATTAAAAAAAACCTTTAGGTCTTGGCCGGCTTGAAAAACAAAAAAGGTTTTAAGCCTTGTTTAACTCTAAACGTGGCCTCACTTTGGAATACGTCTCACAACTAGCGCCGCCAATGAAAAAAAAAACATATTTTTTTTTTGATGCTTTTTCAGCAAAAAACGCTCCTGCGATTTCTCAACACGAGGCTTAACTATTTTTAGGACCTAAGTTTTGGATTCCAGATCCTAGAACTTAAGAAAGCAATCGATTCTCGCCAAAAGTGGCCACTTTTGGCGAGAATCGATTGCATTCGTACGAAATCTAATCCTGGAATCCAAACCTTAGGTCCTAAAAATAGTTAAGCCTCGCGTTGAGAAATCGCAGGAGCGTTTTTTGCTAAAAACGCATCCAAAAAAAAGATATGATTTTTTTCCATTGGCGGCGCTGGTAAGACAACAAGAGATGACAGAGGGATGTCTTTCATAATAAATCTTCTATGGTAAGACCATTATGATTACGAGTATGATTTATTCAGTCGGATGAGATGGGTGACGGGATCCCTCAGACGCTATATGCAGTTTCTCAGACATGTTTTTAGTAGGCTTTGAGATACTTTTTGCATAGCTTAGTCAACCTAGTCCGTGAGTAATACGTGCGGAGCCAACTAAACCGAAGGATTCTTCACCGTTACCGCGTTGTATTACTACCTACCAATGCACAACTAAAGTCAAAGGACTCACTATCCCAATTTGAACTGGGGCCGTCCCGGTCCTACTGTTAAAACCACAAATTACTCACCTAAAAGAGGCAAATCATATTCATCACTTAAAGCACAACACAAGGTGGTGGCCCAGGAGCCTTTTCTTCCCCTGATATACCTAGGTTTAGCTTGGCTAGGATCGTACCAGCCCATCCCTGCACTGTTCTGGCAAACAATGGACGAATCAACAGAGACGTAGCCGCATTACAATGCACTGACACGTGCGAATTATCAACGAATTGATTCTATTTAAGAATAAAATTGTAGAGACGTGTGGCCCTATACGCCACAGCGTTTTTGTAGAGGGAACCAACTAAGTAACTTTTAGCTAAGTATGTAGTGGGAAACGATGGTTTTACCACCGACGATTCATGCAACGGAGATATCACTAATTAATGTTTGAGTGGACCAATAGGCAAAAATATCACTTTGGGTTTTTTGGTTGGTAGATCACTGTCACAATCTTCAACTTAATCACAATTTTAATAATTGGTGGAAACGTCATAAACTGCCACAGGGCATCACTTTGGAATAAAAACAATGTATTAATTACATCTTTGGAAAACTAAACTGAGTAACACATTAAGTGAACGCGACTAAAATCAGAGCAATACTGAATTTGAATGATTCAAATGAGGATATAGGCAGACAGTATGAGATGTACTGAGGAAAATTACACCATAAAATAATAATACTTTACTTAATTCTCGGTATGTACATATAAGGTATTTGTTACCAATAAACTCCATTGAATGTAATAAATGAAGGGAAACTGTGGATTAGTTTTTAAAGGTCAGATTTTATTAATAGAGCTGCGGCATTGTTTCAGCTAATCGTGGTTTGTAAATTATTTAATTTTTGTCAGATGCAAGTAAGGTTCCATAGAAATATTATAAAGTTGAAAATGCTGATTTTTACTTGTTTCTATCTTTTTTATCTGTTTCTATTATGTTTTTTATTGGGATACATACCTACCTACATACAAAGATATTTAGAGGACTTACATTTTCATTGCACTTCTGTAGATCTTACATACATGTCGTCTGTCGGTATGCTTTATCTCTGGACTTCTACTTGACACTATGTTTTGGGACACCCTGTATATTCCTTACCTAAAATTTTCTTGAATATGTTATATGGTTTGACTGAATTCCACATACTAGTCTCTATTTCTGAAGGCTTCCAATTGGCTCCTTATATCTTAACTTTTACCTACTATGTATAAGAATATCTGCTAGCCTTCCATCAATAAAATAATTGATCGAAACAAGGATGTGCAAAAATCGCCAATCCGCAGTGTGCACGCGTCGTTATTAAGCCCTAACTCTCTCTCTCTTTGAGAAGAGAAGGCCTTTGCCCATCTAGTCGGACATGTACAATAATTGTACAGGCTACATCTTACTTTTATTACAAGAATGTGAGGTGTTCATCACTAGTGGATTTAGGGGGGGGGGGGCTAAGGGGCTCAAGCTCCCCCTCCCCCCCCCCCCCAAAAGCATCTGAGACCCTCTATAAAGATAAATTTTGTATACTTTTCTAATTAACTCTTTCATACTTATTCATACTTAATTCATACTTAATCTTGAAAACCTACGCTCATTGGGTTCAAACCCCCTGTTCGTTTACCTTTCTGTTTCAGAGCCTTCTGCCCCCGTTCCTTGGAGGTCTGCAGTCGGCTAGCCACCGGCGTCTGGCTGGGACTCTCCAACTCTGTGTAGTCGTATTCCGCCAGTGGAGTCTGCGAACAAAAGGGAAACCCGTCATGCCAGAAGTTTTGACGGTTAGAACTCACTTATTAGGCGGTTTCGTCTGTCTCATTCGTTTTTCCTATAGATAGATACCTGTATTTCTGGAATATAGGCCTAAGATCCTACTATTTTTATAGGACCTGGGCCCTTAGCCTGTAACGCAATGGCGGGTCAATGGCATCCCGGCAGAAGGACAAAACCGGGCTCTCCTCGTTTTTCTCCTACAACCAGAGAACTAATCCTCTAGAATTAGAATAAAAATATTCTTTGCTGTACTACAAAAACATTAAAAGGACAGACAGCGTTAGCAAATCGTAATTGAAGTCGTCACCTGACAGCCCATTTTGGCACCATTGTGTTACAGGCTAAGGGCCCTGAGGCCTAGATTGAAGATCCTAGAACCTACGAATAAAGGCTCACCACACAGGCACGTTATTACGTTTGCGTTATTTCGATATCTGTTATCTGTACATTTTGTATTAGGATCACCATGGAGTTACACACTGCTGCGGTAAGAACGCAATGGCATTCCTTATACAAAATGTAGGTACTGACAACAGGTATCGCAAGAACGCATCCGATCCCACACAAGTCAAAAGTGGCCGTTTTTGTGTGCGGGATTTATTCCTAAGTTCTAGGATATGGAATCTAGGCCTTAGGCCCTAAACATAGTTAAGCTTAGGGATTCTCATTCATTGGTGGCGCCACTAGACCGGTCCCCTCCTCTTAATCAAAAGAATAAAAATTTCACAAAAACATACCACAGCACAAGTAAATATTAGCAAACATTTATAATAAGTTGAAAAAATTCACTAGGGACAGGACTTGAACCCGCAACCTCTCGCATACCGTGCAGGCGCTCTACCAATTGAGCTTCCGAGTCAAGTAACTGTCGATGCGAATTTCTTCAACTAGTCTCCGTCTACTGGACGCGGGGCGCCATCTGGTGTGATGAGTTTGCACTAATCTACACCACCCAATGCGTTCATCTTTGCAGACGAAATGCTCATTGGAATTTTGATGTTTAATTATTCCCTAGCGCGGGTTAGTGCTTTAGAAAAAACAAAAAGTGGTTAAATATTAGCAACATAAGGTAAAGGTACTTACACATTTGTAAATAATATGCTGGATGAGGTGGAGCCACTTGCGAGCGCCGTTCTCGGTCTCGTCCTGTATCAGGTACTGATCTGTGCCCAGTATCACCACGAGGGACCGGTTATGCCTGAGAACAACGGACACAAACATTAAGACGCAATAGGTCTCATAACTAGCGCCGTAATGAAAAAAAAAACATATCTTCTTTTTGGATGCGTTTTTAGCAAAAAACGCTTCTGCGATTTCTCAAGGCGAGGCTTAACAATTTTTAGGTCCTAAGGTTTGAATTCCAGATTCTAGAACATAAGAATGCAATCGATTCCACTTTTGGCGAGAATCGATTGCATTCTTATGTTCTAGGATCTGGAATGCAATCGGCCACTTTTGGCGAGAATCGATTGCATTCTTAAGTAAGGATCTGGAATTCAAACTTTAGGTCCTAAAAATAGTTAAGCCTCGCGTTGAGAAATCGCAGGAGCGTTTTTTTATAAAAAGCATCCAAAATGAAGATATGTTTTTTTTCATTGGCGGCGCTAGTTGTGCGCCGTATTTCGTCTTAATGCTTCTTTTTCTTCTCTCGTGTCAAAAGTGTCAAACTTCGCGCTCCCAAAAACGCGCCAACTTGATCGCGCTAGCGGTCACCTCCAGGAGTTCCTGCCAGCAGCTGGCAGTGGATTGTGGAGCTTCAGGACATGTGTGAAGATGCGACGTTGTCTGTGCAGCTCCAAGTCGCCACGAAACAACTGCATCTTCCGGCAGTAGGTATCTCCCCACTTTTGTTATTACTTTCGTTCACTTTTGGAGGTTGGTTCGTATCCGTAACTGCATTGACTAAATCTAATTTGGCGTGGATTTGGGTAAGTAAAATATTTTGCATTCCTAACCACAAGACCCAATAAATCTTCATCCATCACTTTACCGAATTACACACTGATGCGAGTAAACTTGGAATGGATTTCAACGCTCTAACAAGACACTCTTTAACACAGTCGCATATTTTAGTCACCAAATCTTTGCAGAACACCTGCGCTACTATTTACAAACTTTTACCTAAGTGGCTTAGTTAGTGCATGATTTAGGGAGATATTTTGGAAATACTTGCACAGTATTTTAGAGAAATCAATTTTTTTTACCAATACGAGTAAACTTTTCAGTGGTTTTTATCGAATAACCTACTCGGGCAGAGTACTTTAAAATTTTCATTGGCTCTATCCCGAAGCAATATAGTAAAATTTAATGTGGGATTTACAACCACAGGGTTATGTTACCTTATTGATCCCTCTGATGGCAGAACGACCAAATTTGGGTTAGGTTAGGTTTATGGGGTAACCAAACTTAACGTTTTTTGAGCCGTTTTTTGAGCCCATGTTAGTTACCTTCTAGTGTGCATCTGCATGCACTGGTGGACGCTCGCTTTGTGCAGCGAGAGCACCAGCTCTGCGGCGTAGGTGGTGGGACTGGCGGGGACGCCTGGCTTCTTCATCTTTTGGGTCTGGAAGACGACGAGAAATCAGCTGGGATTTTTTTGATGGCAGGAATGTTGTGATTTCCGTAAGGTTGTAAGTATCGTTTGAAATATCAAAAGTTACCACTTTCTTTAACAAGGAATCTTCAACACTAATCGTCAAGCAAACTTGAAGTTTTGGCATTTACTTAGAAAGGATTCGGCTAAAGTTCAGATGTTTTGTGGCTCACCCTTGGTAATGGTAATGGTAAAACGGGCTGTTTTCCTCAACTCGACGTCTCTACTTGCGCCTATTTTACGTCAGGATGTGGCTCACCCTTAACAGCAAACCCCTTATTTTTCCAAGAGTCACCTCAAGGCAGAGCGTTGAGAAACTTCTCAAACTTCTCTTAAAAAAAAACGCAAAGTTAATTCTACAAATTTACTAGATTTTTAAAGTTTCTACCCCTTCGAACATGAACTTTTAAGACTTGGACCAATTTTTCTATCCGGGACCAAGATGTGGTACTCACACTGGCAAGATAACTCCTGTGGTCCTTGTAGAACGTCAGCGCCGTGGTGGTCAGTATCACGTAGCACTCGGACCAGTTCTTCTTGCACTTCTTCCCGTTCTCGGCGAACTTGGTCCGCTTCACTGGACCCTCGTGGACTACTTTGGGCTGGGCCATGCCGATCTGGAAGATCAAGACGTGGAACGGTTAAGAAACTAGGCACCATTGCGTTACAGGCTAAGGCCCCAGGGAGAGAATTTGGCACACGGAGTTTCGGCCCATAAATAGAAGATAATTTTAACTTCAAGAGACAGAGATACTTCAGCTTTTGTAACGGGAACAAACTAACCAATGGGCAGGATATCTACGTCAAATCTAGGTAAAGGCCTATGTTGTTTAAATGTAAGGCCGGCCCGTTATGAAAGATCTTGGAAGACTAAAGGAAAGAGATAGCACATCCCATGTAGCAATTACGCTACGTCATTTTGACGTTCATATACAGTCTATTCGACGTAAGAGACGTAATTTTACGACGTCGGGTTAACCCTCAAATGACGTCAATATGTCACTGCCTTAAGACAATTGAAGGAGATACGACACCATATGACGTCAGATTTACGTCATATGCATGTCGTGCGTCGTACATCTTATGTATGGTATGAAAGGACGTCAGTAAGATGTAGATAAATACTAATACAGTACCTACTACCCAGACACCCTTTGAATTTTTATCTACTGATCCCACTGTGGTCTATCGAATATCAACTTGACGGAAACTGACGCCATTCTAACGTAGTATTGACGTACTAACTAGGTGAAAAAAGTACTGAACCTAAAATGACTTGCAGAGAACGTAATTTTTCGACGCAGACGTCAGCTTGCTACCTGCGATGGTAAATAGATAATTTGACGAATGCTTACCTCATTCCTAGGCAGCAGTGTCCGCGGCGTGGGTACAGGTGACTTCATCCTCTGTTTCGAGGCGACCATGGACTTGGACTTGCGTCGCCGGATGCTCCCCGGCTCCTTGCCGCGTATTTCCACGTCCAGACTGTCTCCGCTCGAGGACGCCGGCATGTGCACATGGTGGTAGTTTGGCCGGTGGAAGAGGAGGTTCTCCGTTGAGCCAACTGGGGAGAGAGAATTCGGGAGTTAGTTGTGAAAGATTTATGCAGTAAGAGCTGATGTATCCAGGGTTCGGTGCGCTAAAATTTGCAAGTGCAGCGAGCTAAAAAGTGTCTCCAATTAACATTAAAATTTAATATACTACGAAAAGTAAAGGGCCTAAGATAGATCTCTGTGGTACTCCTACCTTTTCTTCTAGCTCGACGCTATCATGGCACGGTCAAGGTAACTCTATCTGTATTTGTCTTCTTATACCTTCCTACGCACGAAGTGACAGAAGCCCTGTACGGGTTTTACATTAAGTAGCGTGAGTACCATCCTGACAGCTTAGTCGACCAAGCCCACAGGAAAGACAAGTCAATACGTGTGGAGCCAACTGAGCCGCGGCTGAGGTGCTGGGCAAGCCTACTCCATCTAAAACAATGTCCCAGGCACTGCAGCGCCGAGTGGTCTCTTCACCTATCTAGTGTGAGTGAAGGTGCCACTGGACGCTGTATAAATCATCTCATTACGTAGATGCAAAGGCCTTAGTTTTAGCGTGAGTATCTTCCACTTCGTAGAGCTCCCTAGCCGGGCATCGTCATATAAAGTCAATATTAATTTAAAAAAGGTGCCTAAGATTGTCTACACTCTAGTAAGAGTCTAATAGAACAACATATTAGAGTTCCACAAGGCTCTATATTAGGCCCTCTACTTTTCGTTGTGTTTTACATCTTTAAGTGTTTTATCGTGCACTGTTTATGAAATAAACCTTCACCTCGTCGGTTCCTGGTGAGAGGCCTTAAAGCCCGGGGGCTCTCGGAGCTGGCCTCGCTGAACTGGTCCAGCTCGTAGCCCTCGGAAGTGGGGGAGGAGTCCGCGTAGTCCTGGGATCTGGAGCATTGCTTCGACAGGGATTTCGACTCGAAGTGGTCCTGGAAGCGAAAGCGTAAGGAAGGTTAGATACAGTATTTTTATATACAGACCAGACTAAAAAAAAACAAGAGAGTATGGTCTCCTGATTTAGCATATAAAATAATATTGTTACTTTGGGATATTCGGGTGTGGTCTGTGGTTGACAGTGACACGATACTATAATTTATGCAAGTCCAAAAACAGACTTTCCTGTGCGCGCGGCATAACGGCATCAATCACATAAAATGTACATACGCACGACAGCACGTCAGAGTGTGCGCTTTCGTTGTAAAGTCGCCCGTAACGTAACCGATTAGAGTGCTAGCGTGTAAGGGTCGACGTTCTGTCATGTGTACGTAGTTTTTCAACTGTCAAATAAGTGAAACTATAAAAAGTGCCGGCAAGTCTGCATTAAACGAAATAAGTATAACAGGATCGTGGGAAGTTGGTACCTAAACATAGTATCGCCTAACCCTCTGGGATACGAATCGAATATGCTACAGTGACAGATGTCAAAGTGGTCGACCGTTCACGATCGAATGTCGAGACATTGAACGAGTGGATTACCGATGTGTTCACAACATCGATGGATCTATGTCTTTCTACGTGTTATAGCAGGTTTAAGACGACGTACGTCTCACAACTAGCGCCGCCAATGGAAAAAAAATCATATCTTTTTTTGGGATGCGTTTTTAGCAAAAAACGCTCCTGCGATTCCTCAACGCGAGGCTTAACTATTTTTAGGACCTAAGGTTTGGATTCCAGGATTGGATTTCCTACGAATGCAATCGATTCTCGCCAAAAGTGGCCACTTTTGGCGAGAATCGATTGCATTCTTAAGTTCTAGGATCTGGAATCCAAACCTTAGGTCCTAAAAATAGTTAAGCCTCGCGTTGAGGAATCGCAGGAGCGTTTTTTGCTAAAAACGCATCCAAAAATAAGATATGATTTTTTTTTCATTGGCGGCGCTAGTTGTGAGACGTATTTCACCTTAAGTGAATGAAAATGTGTATTCACGGCTCTCCTATCTTTTAATCATCAGATAACACACGTTTTAACAACATCACCCACGAAATAACCAAAGGATATCCCGTCGTAGATTACATGCAGACGAAATAAAGTCTGTTTTTCCTTTTCTAAAACCGTCAAATTACCTCTCGAAACCATGTTTTTGCTCTCTTCAAAAAGGCCATCACTGCTTCCTGTCCTTTTCACTATAACACACATCACTGAAGCATTTCCACGGATTTTTCCTTCGATAAACTCTCAGTGCACGTTCACTTACCACACTTGTAAAACAGTGTACTGTTCTACAGGGCATTATGGGCAGAACATTATTATAATAATAGCAATTATAAGGAAAAAGACTGCGGAATCATAGAAATGACTGTACTCGGTTGAGTTTGTATGGAACTAAAGTACAGTGGATTGATACACGCCGCTAGTGATGTGCTGTTAGTCTGTTACTCGTGCATTAATAAAATACAAATGACCATTCAAAACATTACATAACAAGCTCACGCCTTCACGCCCAAAGGGGTAATTAGATGCACGAACTTATTCGCTCAATAGGTGTTGATACACCTTCGTAGACTCTTTTGTCAATGTAACACCAAAAGCTCGAACGCGCGATATAACGTTGTCTGTCTCACTCTAAGTATTATGATAGTGGTCCTACAAACTATCTATGTACCTATTGTATGTCCTATTGAGTTATGTCGAATAAGATCACGAATACCTATAATCCCTTTTGTAACCTAAAAAATTTAAAGTTCTGCAGCTGCTTTAAGCAATACAGCTCCCTTAAAGGGCGTCCATTATCTTTTACTCCATTATTTTTTTCAAAATTTTGCGCATTTGGCTGCACAATCGCGACTAAACAGTCGAGGGGCTACTGTGCTAATTTGAGGCGTTCGCAAAATCGATCGAGCGTGTGTTCTTAGATTATGTTTTATCGAAATCGGTTCAATCATTCATGAGGTATGCTAATTTGAAGCTAAAATGTCGGGGGTATTTTTAAATTTTCAATTTAGTAGTGTTACGTAAAACAGTTGTTATCCGCACAAATTAGCTTTAAGCTGTCGTCTATATCAAGTCTAAGAAAAATGTGCTCAAACGGACTTCACTATTCTACAGCCACAGACGTGTTTGTTGTGCCTGTCATCTTATTGAGACACATTGGCTTGGAATGCCAGTCTGTTAATTAGAGGAATTTATGGCTATTTAACATGGTGGACGAGAGCCTACTGGTTTACAGACTCTGATTACTGACATTGTCTTTTCTGTGTACTTAGCATTACCTACCTTACATTACATTTATTTTGTACGCCGGAAGGCAAGATGTGGAGAACTAATGAAACATTTTTACATCGACCTGTGTTGTACCCACATTCAACAAAATATGTATATTATTTTGATTTTGATTTATCTATCTCTACCAAATTGTAAAAAAACGTATGTTTAAAGTAGTTTAAACCTGTTTAATTCATCGCCCAACACTATTCCTTATCATCAATGGACGTTCGAACGAAATTGCACACGTATAACGGACGCTTCAATCAATTCCGAACTCTACGTGGAGGGAAACAAGGCCTATTAGTGGAGGAAATTAATGGTTAGTACAAAACACAAGAGTGTAAAACGTTCGGAAGTTCGCATTTTGCTGTTATCTTGTAGTTTATTACGCCCACCGATTATGTGGACGTCACTTTTGTATGTTGATACCTATACCTAGTGCATTAGTAGGAGCATGCCTACTATCTAGAGATATAATTACTGGTGTCTACCCGTGACCATGGTGCCTGCAACGGTGCCGAAATATCGGGAACTCAAAAGAAAATAAATCGTGGTAAGAATCCCGTTTTCTTACAATAATTATGTCTAAAAACCACGAAAGTTTCAAAAAGCATATCTAGAGATAGTATATAAACATAGAGATAGAGATAAACAAGCATCTGCTATGAATCTAGAGATAGATAGCAGATGCTTGTTTACTCTTCGAAAACACACAAGGTGCTCTATGCAGCCGGGCATATTCGTAGATCGATGCGGCAAACAACTGTAAATCAAGAAAGTAGAAGATGGCACCTAAAGAAGAAAATCAAACAGGGGTCTGAGTCTGTAACCTAATGGAGCCTCGATAGGCTCCCAGTTGTAGGCAAATCGGTACAGGGGTTGCCGAGATATGGCGTTGTACAGATTATAAGTAGGTAGGCAAAGCGCGTTAGCTAATCGTGTCAGTAAAAAGTTGCACATCTGTAACTGTAGTCGCGAGTTCACAGTTCACAACTACTAGTTATATGGCGTAGCAACACCACTAACTGTGAAGGAAAACATCGTGAGGAAACCTTTGAGTCTAACTGAAGCATAATACCCTCAACGTGAAAACGCCAATCCGGTGGGCACGCGTAAAACTCTCTCGCGAACTCTCTCTCTCTGAGAGAAGCTCATTGCCCAGCTGCTGGTGGCACATGTACAATTTGTACAGGCTATCACAATGAGCCGTTGTCACGGCTGTCGTTCGTTTTTTCTGAAGATATTATTAATCTGTGAAAGCGAAATTTGACAGCCACATCCCGGTTCTTGTATGGCCAAGCCTATGACCGCCATCTACCAAGGGCTTTGAATTTAGCTTTTAACTGTCAGTTGAAAACGGGCCATTGGCGCAGCAAAGAACTGTCAGGCGAGCGGCACGTTTGATCAGCTGCTCCTAATAGACACAATAACCGGATATTCAGACACTGTGGTCGGACTTTAATTGGTGACGCAGCAACCCGTACGGGTCACGCATGACGTCATATCCGGGCTGGTCATCGCTCACAGCGGCTGCATCGCGATTGTAATTAAATCATCTGCCCTTGGTAGGTACCTAAACTCTTAAGGTGTCGTTTCACCCACTAGTTCATCTGGGTCTAGACTAGAGATTTAATTACTACAAGTTCCATTATAGAAATGTCCCGAGCTATTTGAAAAGTCGTAGAACAAAAGTGGTTGAAAATCACATTTAGAACTTGATGTCTTTCAGGAAAAAAGGTATTTAAAAATTACCCTGTATAGCTTCATTGCAAAAGCAGCAGCCCAAATTAATTGACCAAAACGCAAATCAGCGACCGGATGCGCCGCCATATTGGATCTTCCTCCAGCCACTTTGTATGCGCCTGCGCAGCGTTACGACAGTGATCGAACGAATTAGCACAGAGCTATGGCGACGTGTGTCATTGGAGGATTGACTCATTAGAGGCTGTTGTTGTTTGATTGCACCATTATTAATTTGTAGGAAGTATGTTTGGAGGAATGTTATTAGCTTTGCCTTTACGTACGCTGGGTTGGATGTTTTTTTTTTTTTTCAATTCAGGATCATGGGGATACCTATAAAAGCAATACGTAATGATCATCCTTTTTCAGGGACATAGGGCTCTCCAAATGGATCGGCAAATTATTCCAAAGTCCAAAGACCAAGTCGATATCAAGTTTCCCCTCGAAGTAGAGCAGAACCTTTCAAAAGTACTGCTGGGCTGTGGTATTAGTAAGATGTAGCCCGTACAATTGTACATGTCCCACTAGCTGGGCAAAGGCCTTCTCTCAGAGAGAGATTTCGAGCTTAATCACCAAGCGTGCTCAATGCGGATTGGCGATTTTCGCGTTGAGGGTATAATGCCTCATACGCTCAGGTTTCCTCACGATGTTTTCCTTCACAGTCAGCGAGTGGTGTTGCTACTACAAATTCACAAATGTACGTAACATTTGAAATTAAACAAAGTCATAGATACATGCCCGCACTGGGAATCGAACCGGGGACCTCTTGCTTCAGAGTCCACTGTTCTACCCACTAGACCACCATCGCTCTGGGCTGTGGTATTATTTAACAAAATTTAATAAATAATTTCGCGGAACCCTTGTAACTTTTCTACGGAGCCCACATTAGAAACCTTTTCGCGGGGTATACCTAATACGCAGAACAACTACTTCGCGTTATGACTGATCAAATCGCGAATTAGGCAGAAAGATAGTTAGAACTACTACGATATAGTAGGTCTAACTATCTACGGTCTATCTTACTACAGCAGTGAGAAAGACTAACCTCTACCTAGACCAGGGGTCACCAAATGGCGGACCGCGGTCCGCATCCGGACAGCCAACCCATTTTTTTGCGGACCGCGAGAACACAGCAACTTGCACTACAGAGTACGTAATTTAATAAAAATGTATTCCCCGATTAAAAATGTATCTTTGTTGACGTCAATTCGAAAACGGCCAGGCGAAGTAACGAGCTATAACAAGCGAGAAAGAGTTCGTGGATTGAGAAAGCGTTGATTGTCTAGCTTGCACCAATTTTACTCCGAACTTCAGACTGATGTTTGGAGAAAAAAAAATCATTTTTGTCATTGATATGTAAATCCTTAATTACATTTGTTTATAAAAAGATATATATAAAATTTTGTTCGGACCGCAATGGTTATTTCATTTCTTAAAACGGACCCCGAGCGAAACTAATTGGTGACCTAGACCTTCTGAGTTGTAACTTTCCCTTACTCCCGGATTCCACTATTTTCCGACATTAGGTTTCTTTTTCCGTTATGTTATTTAGTTTAATTCCGGCGGAGATAGCTGTGCTAGGGCATGGGCCATGGACCGTGGCTTGTTTACCAACCTGTAGTTGCTGCTGGTAGGGCGGCTGGAGGCAGGGCGGCTCCCGCTGCCCCCGGTACTGCGTGATGCGCGGTATGACCAGGGGCGGCCTCTGCTCGCGACTGTACACCGCGCATTCCTCCGGGGTTATCCACTGTGGAAGAACAGAATAGGATGGTTAGAGATGGGGAGAAAGGTGGCCGAGTGAAAGAAAGATGATCAACAGATTCACCATTTTCCACTTCAGTCTACATCCTCTGGAGTTATCTACAATGGAATGAAGACTTTATGTCAAAAAACTTTTGACAAAAATTTACCGAAATGAGATGGTGAAATAAATGGTGATGCCATCTGGTGAATTCAACTCTAATTCGGATAAAAAAGTCTTCAAATTTGATGGTCAGAGTAGCTACCACGAGTGCGAAAAAGCTGTGCCGGACGGACGTCTGCCGGACGTCTGTCATGTATCCTAGAATCCTAGTACTATAGTAGTAGTAAGGTTGTTTATCCAACTTATCACTTTCAGTGACAGTGACAGTAAGCACTCGTGATAGCTGCTCTGATAACTAAGGAGAAGGCGAAAAAAGACACAGAATAAAAATCGCTATGGAAAAGAGAAAACCATCTCAATTCGTATGCATAGATATTGCGGGCGGTGATAGCCCTGTGCTTATAACGTTGGGCACACAAACGTTAATTCCCAGGTTCAAATCCCGGTACAAGCAGAATCCATTGCTAGCACTTATCACGCGCGGTAATTTTGTCCATATGTTTTCGATCTGTATCAAATGAACCAATCGTGTTTTCGATATCATGTTAATCGACCAAATGAAGTTCGATTGAATCCAGTACGGGACACGTTACTTAAGTGCTTCTGTTGAACAAAAAAGCGGTAGCTGACTGTACCACAGTCTACAGTACAGTAGTCACCACTGTAATGTAATGTTTTACTTAAGTGACATTTGAGAGGTGGTGCAGGACGGCCTTAGTCTTAGTTTTAGTTTTAGTTGTAGTTTTAGTCTTAGTTTTAGTTTTACTTTTTACTTTTAAAGTGGGAGAGGGGGAGAGGTTGTGGCAGAATAACAGCGCTACGGGCAACCGTTACGTAGCATTATGCTGAGCCACAACCTTTTTACAGCCATTGCACACTTTGTACCAATTTACCTGATCTTCTGTATCTATGCTAATTTTATTATCTGTGTTTTGTGGCACGTAAATAAAACGTTTTCTATTTCTATTTCTAATGTTGCGTGTCCTGTATAGCAAAATCATTACATTACTAACTAACAAAAGTGTTGCCCAGCAACTTGTTTTTCCCGGTTTCAAAAGCAACCGATTCGCATTTTTTTTCGTAATCAATCATAAATAATGCATCCGTTTTATCACTTAAGCATGAATTAAGTAGATGTTTGTTTCTGCCATACTTGTGTGAAATACCAATGTCTAATATTGATATGCATCGCTTCACACTCCTGGGGGGTTACCCTTGACGCTATTGCGTTCATATTGACAAAGTTTTTTAATTAATTTCTCTTTTTATTTGCATAGTCATGCTTTGATTTTATATACTTCGTAAATGATTATTCAAAGGTTAAGCTGTTTTGTACAATACATTTATAAAATGTATCTTAAATCGTGAAATATATATTATTGTATATTGCGCCATATTGAAAAAAATGCGTCAAGGGTAGGGGGCTATACCGTTGCCTGCTGAAACAAGATTTACTGCTTAGTTAGTTGGTTATTTAGCATTTGGAATGTTATTCAGTTCAATTTCTACAAACGCTATTTCTTGAGAGTTAAGATTTATCACCGAGTTCAATTTGCTTTTTGCAGCCGCTGGTATTTTGGCGTGATTGAATTTTAAGTCAATTTGCTGGTATCGCACGGCAGTATAGAATTATCAATATTGAACAGAATCTCCAGACTCAACCAATTCAAAAAGATATGTAACTTGCAAACTCATTTAAATATTACTCTGTCAGCCCCTGTATACTCTATGGGTGGTATTCTAGAACAATACTTAACAATAAACTCAGTTCAAACTAGAACGCTACTTAAACTCTGTTTAAACTCAGTTCAAACTAGAACGTGACTTGAACTCTGTTTAAACTCAGTAGTAGATAAGAGTTTAGAAGTGTCGACTGTCGATAAAACAGTGCATGTTTTGATTTGAATATCTCTCCGTTCATATCAAATCATGCACTGTTTTATCGACAGTCTGAACTCTGTTTAAATTCAGTTTAAGTATCGTTCTAGAATACCACCCTAAAATATCCACCGTAAAAATAACCGTTTTCAAATAAAAGATTGTTTATTTTAATAAGGGCTATTTTCGAGTGTTTTGACGCCCAAAGGTTGAGTGGATTTCTTAGATAATAGAGGCGCTGCTCAAGTATACCATGTACACAGATCAGGGTACACACCACAAAATAGTTAGGTTACCTTTGGCTTTGGCTACCTTTGGTAACCTTAAAATATGAGAGACGCTATTGTCCAATGGGACCTTCACTCACACTAGCTGGATGAATTGACCACCCACCCGGACGCTGCAGTGCCTGGGACATGTGTTTGTAGATCGACTGTTTGTCCAGAACAGAATCTGCACCATTATAATATTAGCTTAGTCGGCCTAGCTCACAAAAAAGACCTATTTCGGTAGTTGCTGCTGGACTTAAAATAATGATACATTTCTCAAATTAAGGGTTGCATTAATTAATAGTCGTCATCTCAAGCTCGAGTTCAAGTAGGTGAACCCAGAAAATAAAATCACCGTCTTGAGACCTTGGCTAATGTCAATGTCAAGCTCAAGCTAGTGTCTATTAATATGCTGACACCTACTTAAGCTTGACATTAGCCAAGGATTGACATTAGCATTTTTGTTTTCTGAGATCACCTACTTGAGCTCGAGCTTGAGCTGACGACTATTATTGCCACACTTAAAGAAGTTTGCACCTATTACAGAATAGATGATTATCTAAATGACAAAGAAGTCTGGCACTAAGCCAGTTCAGCGCACGATCACCACACTTACCAATGTGTTATTTTTTAAGTACCTACCTGCATTACAAAATGTTTTATTTTTTTAAGCACGAGATCCTTGGAGTTTCTTTACCACGCTTCTTCTCCAAGAACGATCAGAGCTAGTGAAGCTGGAGAAAAAAAAGTAGCTAGATACTTAGTATTAGATAGTAATAAGTATCTGATTTATATAATTTTTTTAATTTAGATAATATTTTGACGTTCAATGTAAATAATTTATTTATGGAATATTGAATAAAACATTTGAATCTGAATCTGAATCTATTGCGGTTAAATCGTCAATTTTCCAAGGAATTTTCTGTCAAGACACCGCTATTTCATTTTAGGTAGCTACCTACTTAATTAACGCAATTAATAGCACTGAATGTCATTGCAGTCACGAGTTTTCTAAAGCAGAAAATTTACGAGCTACTCTAAAGAAGAATTTTTATTGAAAACGATTAAGTAGTTTGTGAAAGTATCAAATAACTGGGACACAATCAAAATACCCAAGTACCTATTCGTTCATTGTTCATTTTCTTGCCGTCATAAACTTAACAGTGAATGAACCTGTTAACATAAGAAAGGAATTGGTTTAATTTGGTTCGGCGAACGAAAATTGGTTCAACAGCCCTTTCCTGGTGACACCTCTACAGGTAGTATACAGGGTGGATTTTTAAGACGGGGCAGTAAGGGCAGAGCAGCTACCACGAATGATTACTGTCACTGTGATAAGTTGGATTAGGATACATGACAGACGTCCGGCAGACGTCCGGCACAGCTTTTTCGCACTCGTGGTAGCTACTCAGGTACCCTAACCGTTCTTAGGTTCTTAGCAAAACGTTCTTAGGAGACCTTACATAACTTTTTGAGATAGTAAAGTAAAAAAAAAGTAAAAAGCATTTATTTGTTACTGCAATCACACACACATAATACAATTATTAGAACTATGAACTATGTATTATGAACTGCATTCACGAATTTTGGAAATAATAAAAAAAAAAAAAATTATTTTAGATTATTACAAAATTATTAAAAACATAATGTACGGTATGCGAAAAAAATTCTAAAATATTTTTTTTATGCCAATCTTTTCATGCCAATCTCTTTCATGTAGAGATCAAAATATTCAAAGGAGCCAAGTAAGGTTTGAGAAAGGTACTAGAAATGTCAGAAATTTACAAAAAACTTTTCCGATACATTTTTTTTGGCATCGAAAATATTTTTTTGGTATTTTAGCATTTTTTTCGTTGACCGTACCTACATTTTTTCAAAAAAATCTGTGAATGCAGTTCATAATATCTCAAAAAGTTATGGAAGGTATCCTTCTTACGTTTTCCTGTTACTTTAACGGTTAAGGTACCTGCCCTTACAGCCCCGTCTCAAAAATCCACCCTGTATAACTCCACCCAGTATACCGTTTTAGTGCTCACTACTTGGTGCCACCAACGCGTTGTGTTGATTTTCACACTTTCCGAATCAAACTTTGATTAGCACGATAAGCTAAGACAAGGGGGGTTCGTCCGCCAAACCACGACATCCGTTTCCGGCCCCATCTCGGCGGATGCGCAGACGCAACAACGGGCCGCCTGT
The DNA here is from genome assembly GCA_949319315.1 of Zelleria hepariella. Lineage (NCBI taxonomy): Eukaryota > Metazoa > Arthropoda > Insecta > Lepidoptera > Yponomeutidae > Zelleria > Zelleria hepariella. Next base: position 10,847,788 of record OX439396.1, on the reverse strand, counting down.
TCACTGCGCGGTCCGACATTCGATCCCGTGAGCGAATTAGCGAGAAAGCATTCCATTGACTTTGAGACTTGATGCTGCACTGTTAGGGTGGCTCGAGTAGTTGATCCCATCTCTCTCAAAATCACCGAACAGAAGCTCGAGCTTGAGTAGCTGTCAGCCACCGAACTAAATCCCATAGAATCGGCATTACGTATAAAATCACAATAAAAACTTGTCCCCACAGAAACAAAAGATATCAGCAATAGAACAATACGAAACATCATTTCGACCATAGGTACGTCTAATATTCGAATGTCAACCTTATTGCATTAGTGTACAGTTTTACTTTAATTGCATGGACTACGAGCAAATAAGCCCCCATTTATCCAGACACAATTCAGAGTTCTATGTGGTATCTAGTATTATCCTTGATCGAAGCTGTCAGCATATTACCCCTAATAGACACTAGCTTGAGTTTGACATTGACATTTGCCAAGGTCTAAATAAAGTCAGTGATTTTGTTGTCAGAGATCATCTACTTGAGGTCGAGCTTGAGCTGACGACTTTAATGCCACACTTAGGCCCGGTTTTTGAATTGAGAATTTCACTAACCAAATGCTTAAGGATCGTCCTGTCTCTGCAGATGTCACACAAGAGAATGTGACAGAAGGATACTTAGGCATTTGGTTAGTGAAATTCTCAATTCAGAAACCGGGCCATAGGGTGGTATTCTAGAAATTAAGTTAAGTTAAAACGTAATTTTGAATTACATTAAGGGGCCGTATAAAGCCAATTACGCTCACTTCAAATGACCAATTCACACAGTTCTACTCAGTTTATTAATTTCACACAAATAGTACAGACACTAGACTATATTTGTGATGAGCAGGTTTAACAAAAAACGTAAAAGATAAAAGTTGACTCGATAGAAAAAAAAATCGAAGTTACCTCTATTTTCCCAATTTATTGAGTATTTAGACGCCTAAAATGTTCTTACTGTAACCATACAACCTCGAAACATATATTAAATCAATGACCACGTCAGTGGGTCTTACAACTTTTCATTGTTTAATACAAATATTTAGTTTTATTTCAAATTAAAGAATTGGCGCTTACGTCAACTAATTCTGAGGCAGATATTTTGTTTTCTATCTCCGTCACACACGCTTGGCGACCTATCGTTTGTTTCATTGCCACTGAGCGCTTCATTCCCAATCGCTCCGTTGAGACGAGCGGTCTATGCTTGCGTGCGCTCCGCAACACGATACGACGACACGTTATTAAAAATTTTTGATCACGTAAGTATTATTACAAATCAATACAAATTCGTGCCTTCAGAGTGAGTGAAGTGAACAGTATTCATAAAAGTACATAGATTTTGTATTTTTCAGTCAACATGGGAAATAAAAATAATAAAAGGAGCAGGTGCAATATTATACTAACGCACAAAAAAAATAATACTATGAAAAAAAAAGACTACTACGTAGAAATGTTCAATTTACGTAAGGCACTACAGCATCTGAGTGGTCACTTCACACAACTAGTGCGGTTAGAGCTGCCATTAGACTGTATAATCATCTACCAAAAAATACTTAGGACTTTGCAACTACGTTAGGCGATAGTTAGATGGGTAAAGTGACCACTCGGAAGCTGCAGTGCCTGGGAGATTGTTTTTAGATGACTTGTGTTTTCTTTGGTCTAGGTTGAATAAGCTGTAAAATGATTGACTACTTATTCGACCTAGCCCACAGGAAAGACAAGTTTCAATACGTGCACTAACTAATCCGCGGATTTCCTAATGATGTGTTCCTTCAACGATAGCCAGTAGCATTGCTACTCCAAATTCACAAATGTGCGTAAATTTGAAAATAAAAAAAAACATGCCTGCACCGGGAATCGAACCCGGGCCGCGCGCGGCTTGTATCGCGCGCGGCACACGCCGCGGTGATGTTAGCGGCGTAGTCTGTTGTGCGTGCTAGCTACCCCTCACCTCACTCAATAAAGTTTACTATTGCTCTCGGGTGTGCAATTTTAAAACCTAGCATGAGCCATTTGACTGATTTTACAGGAGCGCAAAAAAAGGTGTTTGTTAGTTGTAAAATAAAAGGTGGTAGGTAAAAGGTGAACGTGAGTAAGCTCAAAAGCGGAAGAACCATGGCTTGCCATACAATACAATTTCATTTCTCTATGGCTAATGTGTATGTGTAATGTAATGAAAACACTTGCTAGGTTTTCTGGTACGATTGGTTTTGTTTGACCATTTTAAAACCAAAAAAGAGCCTTACTAGGTTTTAAAATAGTCGATGGCTCAAACTAGGTTGTTTGAGTTTGTTTTTTCATCTTTTTGGAATTGCTAGGTTTTTTGAGCGTTTTTTTTTTGAGATTTTAACAATGCAATTTCGTGGGCAATCATCTAAAATGATGCATAAATCTTATTTTTTTTTTTACAAATGTCGCTTGCTAGGTTTCGAAATTGCACAGCCGCCCTCAACTTGCAACTACTCCGGCGCGCACTGAGAGACGGCGCGTGCGTTCGTTCAATGATAGTAAATGTAAGGTATACAGATTATGATTCACATGAACTCAAAGATTTTGTTTTGTATTTGCATAGGTCACCCTTGGTAAATGTTGTGTCTGCTGTACGCGAGAATGAACAAGATCACGACGGCATTGAAGGTCCTATCAGGTATGTAGAAAGATATAAATAAATAAACTGGACTTTATTCATTTATTACACTTTAAAACCTTTAGGTAGGTATTGTAGGTACATAAAGTAAGAATAAAAAGTAAGTAGTAAGTACAAACTTTATTCAAATCTAAATTTTTTTAGACCCAAGGACGTACTACACTGCAAAAATACCGACGGGGCGGATATTTCAAATCCCAAAGGTAAGTTTATACATACAAAGGTAATATTGGTAATATTACATTGTAAAATATTGAATGTTGTAAAATATTGTAGGTATATTTTTAAAATAACACTTCATTCTTTTGATATCATATTTTTGTAGTTTTATTAATGAATAATATCCCATGTTGATAAGGTTTGGAGTTTAAAGCTCTATAAAATTACAGATTAAAAAAAATCTAATCTAAGACCTGGTTTGACTTCCGGCTCGTGATAGAATAGAATAGAAAGCTTTTATTATCATTGAGTAAAAAAAAGTGGTCCTTGATAGGCCATTTTGTGTTGAAATTGGCTTCCAAAGGTAGTCAGGAAGAAAATGCGATAGGAATTTTTTAAGGCAAAAAAAATGCAACATAATCTTTTTAGCCTAAAATGATAACAAAAACATTTTATTATGAGTTTATTCATAGCTTTTAATGATTTGGTTATCGTTTTAGGCCAAAAATAGGAATAAAAAAAATGCTTTTTTTTGTTATACAAAAATTTCTACCGAATTTTCTACCTGACTACCTTTGGAAGCCAATTTCAACACAAAATGGCCTATTAAGGATCACTTTTTTTTACTATTTGGCAAGCTGATAAGCAACAGAACTTTTTGAAAGTACAGAACATCCATTTTGTATTTTTAAGAGACTTTTGAAATGTTTGCTCCGTCCACCTCGAATCTAAAATGTTCACGTTCGACTCTTATTTTGGTAACTTGTAGTATGGATTTGTTCAGTTTTTTTTTTTATTTTGAATAAAATCTGAGCTTTTTTTGTGTAGCGATTTTTGATTCACTGCAATAAAATTGTATTCTTTTCATTATTGTAAACAACAGCCTCTGTTTTGTCGACCACAAAACAAAATCTGCTTAATAATTGTTGTTCTGTTGTTTACAATAATGAAAATAATACTATTTTATTGCCGTGAATTCAAAATCGCTGAATAAAATAGCGCAGTTTTGCTTTAAAATTTAAAAAAACTGTGAGATTATTGAATTCCCGCCACGCTGCTATCGTTGGACCTTAAATGCTTAATTTTTTGCTCTCCATCCACCTTAATACTTGGCAGTCCAATATTACGATGTCTCACAATGATCCTCATTCGCTCGGGGCATCATTGTATGGATTTGTCGTAAAATTATGCATATACTATGCACTCTTGAAGCTCGACTGCTCGAGCGACACGCAGCGCCGCGCGCGGCACGATTGAGTAACTACTACACAGTTAGTTAATCATCATTTCGGTAGATGTCGCTTGCTTCTCATGTCGTTGACCCCTGTAAGCGGCTATGATTGTGGTGGAGGGGAAGTTGTGAGGAAGCGGGGTGCAAATCCGATTTTTCTCTGGCCTTATACGCAGCCTTAAACTTGTTCGTTTCTTACCATCTTGCTTGTGCAGTATGACATGAAGTTTCAAGACAAAAATCTTGAATTTTACGAACAAAAATCTTGAAAATACGGAATCCGCGCCAGACAATAAATTAGAATAACGCTAAAACTTGTTTCTATCTGAGTAAAGACATAATAACTTCTTATATTGAGATTTTGGGTTACAGGCGAAAACTAAAATGAACTCTTTGTTTTTTTTTTTTGACAATCCATCTCGAAGTTTCATCTTCTTCTTTGATCCCTTTACTCCTCCGTGGAGTCTGGGGCTGACACAAGGGCTTTCCATTTAATTTAAAATAAAACTAAAATAAAATAAGGTTGAAGTTTGTTAACTCATACAATTACCTAGTCACTTACAAAACTTACACAATCATCAACATCATCATGCATGATTGTGAGTATTAGGTACCTACTCGGTAATGATTTGATGATTTAATCAATAAGTCTTATTCGTGTGAGAGTGTCAAAATTATTATAAGGCATACAGCCAGTGCTTTACGATAGCTATGGCTCAAGAAGATGTTAACACCTTATAAATAATTTAGGTATGAAATGTCAATCATGAATTGCATTTGTTTAGAATTCAGCGATGGAGTTAGCTAAACAAATGACGCTATGAAAGCCACTCAACATCGGAGATTCCCAGTCATTTGTGCTCTCAATTATGTAATCTTGACATTTTGCTCTTGAGGAACTAAAAGTTCATATTTAATTGGATGTTGATGAGGTAGAGTAGAGAGATTTTCGACATGCAAACTTCGACATGAGAGAACGCAAATGGCGTTGGCTGGGACACACCCTGCGAAGACCCGGGGATCTACCGGCTAAAACCAAGCCGATTACCATTTACTCCTCCATTTTCATTTATATGTATGTATGTATAGCTTGTATTGGTAACAGGTATTTAGTCTAAGTAGTTTATTATAATTAGTAGGCATAATTAGGTTATTTTATAGTTTATGCAGTAATATTTAATTTTGTGCACGTATGTTTATCTGCTTTATCAATCTAAATTCCTATCCCTCAAGGTTTGCTGGAAGAAATCCCTTACAGAGATAAGCTCGCCTTTGTACATGTCTTTTCTTATCTAATGTGTCCTGTAATGTGTTTCGTGTGCAATAAATTATAATAATAATTGGCGAAAATCGAAGTTCGATTTATGAAAAATTAACTGGGTGGCAGTAAAATGAACTGGGTGGCAGTGCATTTTTCATAAATCGAACGAAAATTCGCCAATGGTAATCGGCTTCGTCTTAGCCGGTAGCCCCCCGATCACCACATCCCGAAGGTGGCTCTCGACTGAAAACCCGCCGGAGGCTCACGACGACCCGGAAGACCGTCCCAGACGTTGAAGAGATCCCTTCTCTCTGAGACGAAAGAGAAGGGAGCAACTTGGCCAGAGCTGCCCTCCCTAGCTATTAGCCATGAACAGAGATAAAATTAAATGGAAAGACCTTGTGACCAGACTCCACGGAGGAGTAAAGGGATCAAAGAAGAAGAAGAAACTTCGAGATGGATTGTCAAAAAAAAAAACAAAGAGTTCATTTTAGTTTTCGCCTGCAACCCACATAAGAAGTTTTTTTGTAACATGCACTAGCTAGAAACTTATCATAATGTCCTCTTTTAAATAATAAAATTGTTTAACAAGCCTCTTATTAGTCGTGCAAAGTTGTCATTACAAGATTGTTTATAGGCAAATGCCCTCTTCGCATGAGAGCCCAAATGGGTCACAATCAATTGTGAAGGTGCGGTCGAGTCATTGACAATTTATTACTGACAATGGGCAATCGAATCTGCCATTCACCGATTTCGTCTAGACGATCGGTGTTGTTTCAATTTATTGCCAGTCTCATATACAGGGTGATAAAAGACCGCCGACAGACCCGAAAGGTACGCATACTAGACATCAAAACAAAGTACTTTCTCGATGAATTATTGCCGGGTAATGATTTTGGTTTTTTAGGTTATAATTTTGGAAAATATTTTATCATGCAATGGAAGTGTAACGCATATTGCACAAGCGTTGAGTTGACATAAAGTTGTGTTACTTACGCTCGAAGTGCCGATGTTTAGAATACATTGCGGGTTGCAATTTTATCGTCGTTTTATGCAAGAAATATTCAAAATGTTGATATGGCTTCTTGATAAGAAATGTTAAGTACTCGATACTGAGCAAATTTCTGCAATAAAAAAAGTTTGAAAAGTCCGGCTTTTAACCTCATTATCTCGGAAACCATTGATTTTCCAGGTATAGTTCCATGGGCAAAAATGTTCAGTATGATGAGGACAATGCGTGGTTTTCCGCTTTGTTGGCGGTCTTTTAACACCTTGTATGTAATATATATTTTATGGAGATTTTTAACCGACTTCAAAAAAGGAATAGGTAAGTACACCATTCGACCCCTGTCCTAGTTCCTACTAGATGAATGGATGTTTGTTACTCTTTCACGCTGAAACGGCTGAACGGATTTGGATGAAATTTGGGATAGAGATAGCTTAGACATCAAAATAACACATAGGCTACATATTATCACGCTTTTACACTTAGGAGCGAAGGAAACAGTATATGCATTTTCTGTAGTCCACGCGGACGAAGTCGGGGGCAAAATCTAGTTGTTTATATTTTTTTAAGTACTGAGGTCAACCTCAGAACTTTTTTCTACGTTAATCAATTTTGATGATTATTTTTTGTTTGAAAGGGATATACTTCCCATGTGGTCCCATAAGAAAATGGTGAAGATCTGATGAAGAACTTCGGTGATGGAGAATGGAAATCCTCAACGACAGAAGCAAATCACTCGACTCGGAATGGTTTAACCTTTGCATGTGGCATACAAATGTTCACATTTGATCTCAAAAGAAACGCAACAGTTTAATAAAACATTAGGTAAGTACTCCTTTCAACTCCAAGCTTTAAAAGTTCAAAGTTATCTCACAAAAAAAAAAACTTTCACTACCTAGAAAATCACAGTCATCACCAAATACTTATGTTTGTCCAGCAGAAAGTGAAGGTGATTCATCACCACGTCATCATCTATGGGGAAGTCTCGATGATGTCTCAACTGGTTTTTAACACGATAGGTCATGGATGCTATGATGATGGCCGGAAAAATGTTACGGAACTCTTTAGTAGTAATAGTAATCCATTTATTTTCGGATCGATTCATCAAAAAACACCGGCGCAATAATAAAAAAAAGATGACTGATGATTTTGATTTTTAGATTGACGAAAAAAAGTTGTGAAATACAAATTTTTTCGGCCAGTTTTTTTTTTCTAAAGCAAGTAACGTGCTAGAGAACGGTTGTTCAAGTCCTGTCCTGAACGATTTTTTTCAACATTAAATTTTTATCTTCCAGTGTTTGATCGTAGAAAAGAATAAAAATCTTTTCAGTGTTATTATTCTGTAAAAAAAATCCGCACTAGTCTAGTCATCCGCTAGTCTTCAAAACAGGTTTTTTTCGCGGGAAAATAGCTCTTATCGAAATATTTGTCTCGACAAATAATACGTATTATGTGTGAAAAAAAAATATTTTTATTATATTTTCCCGCAAATAAACCGGTATTGAGGACTAGCGACTGTGCGTTTTTTTTAAGAAAGCCCTAAAAGAAAAACAATACAATATTTTTAGACTCTACATAGGTACTAGGACTAGGTCGGTAATCGTATGAGGTACTACAGGGTGCACTCTAAGTCGATAGCGAAACTTTAAGTATGCTGTTTACTGATCAATACAAACAATTTGGACTAGGTGGCGAAAAAAATGAAGTGCAAAAAATATCAGCTGTTCCATACAAAAGGTCGACTCAGTACTGCGCCAAATGTATGAAACAGCTGATATTTTTTTCGCTCCATTTTTGTCGCCACCTAGTACAAGTTGTTTGTATTGATCAGTAGACAGCCTACCTAAAGTTCCGCTATCGACTTAGAGTGCACCCTGTAGTGGCCACCCTTGGTGTTAGAGTTTTTAGGCCGCCCAAAGGGCCTCTGATATGGCTTAAGGCTGAAAGATAGCAGCGTGGCGGGAAACTCAAAATTCTCACAGTTTTTTACATTTTGTAGCTAAACTGAGCTATTTTTGTTCAGCGATTTTTCGTTCGCGGCAATAACATAGTATTATTTTAATTATTGTAAACAACAGAACAACAATAATTCAGCCGATTGTGTGTCCTGTCTGGTCTACGAAGCAGTGGCACTGCCCAAAAAACTTGTCGTAGACCAGAACACATAATCGGCTGAATTATTGTTGTTCTGTTGTTTACAATAATGAAAAAAATACTGTTTTATTGCCGCGAACGAAAAATCGCTGAACAAAAATAGCTCAATTTAGCTACAAAATGTAAAAAACTGTGAAAATTTTGAATTTCCCGCCACGTTGCTATCGTCTACCCTTAACGATCATTAATCAACAACAAACTTGGACTAACGGTTGCGTGCATACCTACTTGGAATTAGGGTTAAATATTGATTTATTCACAGGATTTTAATTTTATCACTGTTAGACATCATCACGAGTTGAATCAACTTATTGACCTCAGAGTCAACACGAATGAAGGTCCAATCAAGCCCATTCATATTTTCTCGGCAACTGTCTCGCTCACGCCTTTATTCTTACTGCCTGTGTTGATGAAATAGACGATTTTCAAGGATGTCAGGCAATAAAATAGTCAAAAGTTTTCTCTCATCATTACTCATCAATCACACGTCACGCTTGTCTCTTGTCATTCATGTTTAAAGTGCAATACATGCCTTTATTTTCAATAATTTCTTTAAATTCATCAATACTACCAAAATGTATTAAAAAGGTATTACAAAATGTATTAAAAATCTTCACGTCACGAGCTACAAGGGTGCAATTTTATTAGAAAAAATAAAATCCCAATTTCCGACATTTCTGATAGCTTTTACTCGAAATTTATTCCATACAAACCACGTCGAGACTATGATTCGTTTTCAGCACAAATTCACAAAGCATTTCATAGATGGCGCCTACAGGCGTCGCCATAAAAGAATCGGAATACGGCTGTCAAACTTTATCTGTGCTAAGCGAAATTAAATTTATTTAAAAAAAACTGCCAAATCGGTCGTCAAGTGCGGTGCTCAAGTAAAACCTGCATGGTGGCATAGCAATTGATTGAGTAGATATGCCGTTCTATGTTTAAATGTGCATGTCCTAAAGATTTTCTGCGCACTTTTCTATCAGTATATGCGTGTTCACGCTCCACTGAGATCTAATAACACGTTTGTTTGTTTATTTATGTCCTCTCTGACGAGGAGAGAGTCTGTTACTGTTTGTTTCCTCATTATTTCGAGCAGCCGCATTGTTATGTGCAGGTTGTTAGTTTTTGTCTTTGTTTTTTCGATATTATTGTGTATCTACGAGTAAATGCTTACATATATCTTTCTGTCTATTTATGTAATGTTTTTTGTTTACTTTACAGAAATATCATATCAATGGCAAGGGCATATTCAGATTTCCCCACAGTATGGGGAAATCTGAAATTAACAATATGTCTTATGGAACCCTTTTCCCTAGGAGTCCTAACTCACATAGTTTCGGACTTCCTTATGCTGAACTTCATTAACATGTTTAGGTACAGTCGTGTGACTCTAAGGACCACTAGGTAGTCTGAAACGGAAATCCTGTAGCCCATTTTTTCCAAAGCACGTCGTCATATTTTTTTTAATCTATTTTAACGGCAATGGCCATGTCATGCCAAGTATAGCGCCACCAAGGTTCCGTGACATCATTTAATTCGTAATAAGTTTTATAAGATAAATACTTCAACAGTCACAGTTAGGCGTCTATGAGTCACACAAAGCACCGTTTCAAATAAGTAGTTATCTAGAAAATATAAACACGAATGTAAACATTACCTAGTCACAGGCTAATTATTTCACGATAAGAATGAAGAACGTCACCCACAACAACTTTAGGCCTTATTCCCATGACAGGCGCTTAATGGTGGACGATAGCAACGTGGCGGGAAACTCAAAATTTTCACAGCTTTTTACATTTTGTAGCTAAACTGAGCTATTTTTGTTCAGCGATTATTCGTTCGCGGCAATAACATAGTATTCTTTTCATTATTGTAAACAACAGAACAACAATAATTCAGCCGACTATGTGTTCTGGTCTACGAAGTACAAACTTGTCATAGACCAGAATACCAGGTGGAATGATACTCATAATAGTAGATACCTAAAACCAAAATCCGTAAATACGCCATTTTCGGACACCCAAAAGTTAATTTAAATTTATGGTAGTTCAAAATTACAAACCGCTGCCTGTCGACACTGTTCAGCTCTAAATCAAAGATTTCCTTCAATAAAGCATTTTTAACCAAACGCTACATTTCAAACTTCGAATTCTGTTTACGACGATCAAAATGTACAAAATAAACATCGAACCCACCGCCACCGGTATGTTAAGCTGGGCGAACACCAAGCGATTGAAGCGAATCTATCGTTTATCACTCACTTTCACGATTAAAAAAACCTGAAAATGTGTGTGATAGAGTCACAAAAAATATTTATTTATTTACTTTTACTTGTAAATATTATGTTTAGTTTAGCTTATTTTAATTTTAGTTCAGTTTATTTTAATTTTAGTTTGCATATTTATAGATTGAATTTAATTATGTGCTAAAATAAATATCATTACTTTTTTTAATTATGATAATACATTCAACAATGTCATTACAGGTACCTACTTTATTGAGGAACTTAAAAAGTGCACAGTGTGCTTATTTTATTTGCGGGAAAGTAGCACTTATCGAAATAAACAATTCACTCACACTAGATTGGTGAAGAGACCACTCGGCGCTGCAGTGCTTGGGTTTTTTGGTAATTAGCGTATTTAGGTAATTAGCGTATAACCAGTTTGTCAGACCTCCGATAACAGCTGTATAGCAACTGTTATAACTTTATAAATAAGACGGTTATTATAGTAGAATATTTTTATAAAAATTGTGAATACGCGAAAAAAAAACATTTGATATAAGGATTGCATCATGATAAGCTAAAAATGCATCAAAATTCATACTTTTTCAGGCTCACGTCATGACGAAATTCGATGAGGTTCGGCCGTGTCTGTGCTCTCCCTCAGTGTCCTCCCACCTTTACCGAGTTTATTTTTACACCGACCTTCCTGATCTAGTATATCATAAAAACCATTTTAACTTCCTCCCAGAAGGAACAAAGCTAACAAACGAACAGGTTCCTCTATCTGGGTCATTGCTCTTAAGGGCATCACTAATTGTAAACAAACTGCAGGTACAGGCGTGAAGGGAAGTGCTAGACGAAGAGCTATTATTTGTTTTAGGTACTTTCGCAGCTTCCCGATGGGCCTTTATGGGACAAAATGAGCAGTCACATTCTTTTTAAACACCTAGAGCGTATCAGTTATTATGGTGATCGACTCTCGCGTCTCATGAGTAAAAATGGATGGCGATACAGTGGATGGGTGCCTAGCCTGTAGCCTACCCATCCACTGTATTGCCACCCATTTTTAGTGACCGAATGGCGGCCAAGAGCCAGGTCGGTGTGAAGACCAGCAGCCTGCAGCCTTATGGTCGCCCTATGATATTGATGTGTCAGCGAAGGGTCTACCCACTGGGTATAGAGCCTCCTCTGACAGCAGTGGGTACAGTGAGCTGATGATGATTTGAACGAGACAGAAACTCGATAAAAGTGGTTGTCGCAGCATCATAGTCGTGGTTTCAAATATTCAAAATCAAATGTTTTTTCTCACTCGAAAGTCTTAAGACGGAACGCGGGTAGCCGGCTGCTCCATACAAAAAATACAAAAAGGGAGACCTGTTTCCTCCCTGGATCATTATCCATGATTTTGAATTTTAGATTAATAGATGTCCCTATGTTTTCCTTCTGTTATTATTTTAATTAAATTTATTTAAATAATTAAAATAATCAAAAAAGGAAAACATAGGGACATGGCAGAGGTAAATATAGATTGAATGGCATAAACATATTTTTTCTAAAACAATTATCCAGGGAGGAAACAGGTCTCCCCTTTTGTATGGAGTTGAGGTTACCCGCGTTCCCTCTTAATAGTTTACACTCTTCTACGCCACTGTCCGGTTAATGAATCACCACTTGAGCTAGCCCAGAAATACTTGAGTAATAAGGTACAAAGTGCGTATTGTAAAAATGTTTAGACCGACACAGAATGAGGTGTTAAGGGTCCGTATAAGGCTAACTAGCGCCACCAATGTTGAAAAAATCATATCTCGCTTCAGAAGAAGTTTCTGACAAAATCCTAAGATGAGCTCATGCGCCATGCTTTTCTAGATTTTTAAGTGTGGGTACCCAACTCAATTTCTAGTCTTAAACTAAAAAAATTTCGATAACCGCCAAAAACGGCCGTTTTTGGCGGTTATCGAAAATTTTTTAGCTTAAAAGTAAATTTCGAAGAGGGTATCTACACTTAAAAATCTAGAAAAGCATGGCGCATAGGCTCATCTTAGGATTTTTCCAGAAACTTCTTCTAAAGGAAGATATGATTTTTTCAACATTGGTGGCGCTAGTTAGCCTTATACGGACCCTTAAATGCTACGGGTCACAGCCGCCAATAAAAACAAATCATAAGTACGATGATTTTTGCAAAAAAAAGTTGTTTAGAAAAATGCGCCATGGCTTTAATAATATGACCACGATGAAGAAGATTTTCGCCGGAATGACTAATATGGGATACATTAACTTGAACACGATTTATTTATGAACACTTTAAAACACGATTTATTTATGAACACTTTTGTAAGACAATTAGACTGTACAAAATATTTGCAAATTTAACAATGCGGAGCGTGTGGTGATAGAATATAATATACAGACAGATCGGAAGAGAAAGAGCCGAAAGAAGGTTGTAGACAGTCGTAGAAACTACTCTAAATACAGAACAGATAAAAAAGTCTCCCTTTTGTGTGGATATGACATTTAATGCATTTTAGGACCTGTAAGCTGCACCCTATAAAAATATGTTGTTCGTACTTTCTTGTATGAACATTGTTTTACGAGTCGGGCCGGTACTCTCTACCATTGTCTGGGTGTCTGTCTGTATGTCACACGCCTATTATGGACGTTAACCCCTCTCTATTGTTTGATAATTCTCTTCGAATGAATATTACATTGCATCGATGACGATTGTCTTGGCTAATGAGGCTTTATTGATGGCACAATATCACTTTCTGTTTTGTTTGGGTTTCTTGGGAAGGCACTGCTAGCGCCGCCAATGAAAACAAAAACATATCTTATTTTTGGATGCGTATTTTGCTAAAAACGAGCCACCCTTGGCTTAAATATTTTTAGGACCTAAAGACTTACCCAGCGCCTAACCATCCTCTCAGTGTAGTCGGCCTAGCCCACAGGAGAGAAAATGTCGCTTGTCACACTCTATTATTATTTTTTTGCTTAGCCTCGGTGTTAGTGTCCCACTGCTGGGCAAAGGCCAGACTTTTCGGTCCAGGGGGTCTACCGGCTAAGACGAAGCCGATTACCATTGGCGAAAATCGAAGTTCGATTTATGAAAAATGAACTGGGTGGCAGTAAAATGGACTGGGTGTCAGTACATTTTTCAAAAATCGAACTTCGATTTTCGCCAATGGTAATCGGCTTCGTCTTAGCCGGTAGACCCGCTTGGGCTACCTCAGACCAGTCCGGCATGTATTTGACGAGATGGTCCCGCCAGCGTCTAATATTAATATTGCAAATAAATTAAAGTAACAATATCACTGCATGCAAAGTACCTATCACGTAGGCAGTCAGACAGACGGATGGACGCCTGGCACTAAAACGGGCCTATTTAGGTGCTGTAAGGCCGGTCACATACATATAAACGGAGTTTTTCCGTAACGGAAAAACGAATGGGGATTCCAAACGCAGCAACTGCATACAAATCTATGAAAATTCCGGGCGGAAAAAAACCGTAATTGCGTGGTAGATCAATAGACTTGTATGCAGTCGCTGCGTTCGGAATCTTGATTCGATTTTTTTCCGTCCGGAATTCGGAACCCAAAGTTTTTTGTTCGAAAGTCCGTTATTGGCTTAATCTTATCTTTAGACAATATTGAGAAACTAATTTAAATATTTTTTATTTTGGTCCAGTAGTTTTGTTTTTATGCACTAAAATGTTTTGTTCTTATGACCGCCAACAGTATGCAGACCGTCGCGTGACGTCATAAAACTGTATCTTTGAAACGTTGTAAAATCCAAACTACTGAACCAAAATAAAAAATATTGAAATTAGTTTCTTATAATAGCCAAAAGTTTTGAATAAGGCAATAACGGACTTTCGAACCAAAAACTATGGTTTGAATTCCGTCTGTATCACTATATGTGGCCGGCCTAAAAGGCCGCGAACGCACACTCGTGCTAAGCGCTGCCTGTTTAGATTGCCTAATGAGTTAGGCTTGAATACCTGAGTGGGTTTGTGTTTACTAAGTTAAATGCCTGCTGGGAATCCAGTTAAAGGGTTAGAAGCGTTTAATAAATGACTCTACAGAATAGTACAGTCGGCCACACGCTAAGATACCCCTTTTTGTTCGATTGGCGCCCTTATGCCGCGCGCGGTATAAGCTGCCATGGGATATCTGTGACTGGCCGACCTTACAACCACAGATAGTACAACTTAACTAATACTGAAATAAGGTTGAATTATTTTAACGACTTGTGCATGGCATTTTGACATCCGAGTGGTGGAGATGCTACTGGACATTATATAAATTAATCTATATTTTATCCTATATAATGCATCTATTGCAAATGCCTCAGTTTTTAAATTGGATATGCCTAATACCCAAATTCGTCTTGCCCCTGCGGCTAGTGCTAGTTTTACAGCCCGTGCCCAAAGCGCACCAAACAGAACAATACCACCAAGTCTATATGCTGGTATCTGTCCGTCTATCTGTCCTACCTTTAAAGAGCTATCTATATCTTTGAAACCGACATTATTTCTGCTCGGCGTCCTGTAAACCGGATGACCGGTTTTTTTTAAATTAATCCAAATCAACCGAAACCCAGAGTACATAATAATATTCAAATGTTACTTCTTTTCCCCGTCCAAATCAGAATGGCGACGATAACACATCAGCATCAGTCAAAGGCAAAGGCAACAAAACAGTTACAAAAAGGAAGTCTACAAGGCATCCGAGATACGACTCTCGCATACAGAATGACAAATGATTGCTTCTCGCAATTCAGTTAATCAGTTGTGTGCATCTTATGGTGAGCACGTGTGTGGCACATGGATACATTTCAGCAGAGTTAAGTCTGGATAGGTACCTACAATAATCTTAAAAAGTTGAAAAGCTTTGAAGTAGAAGTGTGCATGGAGATGGTGTGCATATTATGTATGTAGAACAATATGTCTTTCAGCCAATCCTTATTGTGATGAATGGAAAACACGGAAAATTACGAAAAATAGGAAAAACTTTCTTCCAGAATGGGGAGATGTTGGATTTATAGCAAACCATGGTTCTTCAATAAGTAATTTATATTAACCTCCTCTATTAAGTGGTAGAGCCACTGGCAAAACAAAAAGTAAAGTTTTGGTTGTTTATCTCTATAGTAAACAACATAAAGTCAGATACATTTTAATATAATGGTTTCGCCCAAAATACTACTGTCATGTAAAAGGAGGGCACCTAATTATTTCTTAGAAACTTAGGTACCTATTCTGCTGGCTACGATTATGAAAATGAGGTAACTACCTACCTCAGGTATCCCAGGTAAGCAACCTATTTAAATAAAACCATTTCTGCAAACTCTTCACAACAGAAAACCGTTGCCAGAAGGTGCTAATTAGTTACCTGGACTCTACCAATGTTTTTGCTTTGATTTCCATTGTTATGTTTCATAGAATGTGAAGAGAAAGAACTTATCTGCTGAAGAATGAAAAAACAAACCATAAAGTTCCTATTATTGTACTTTGTGGAAACAAACGAATGAGTTTTTTGTTGTCAATATTAGAAGTAATACAGGGTGTTAAAAGACCGCCAACAAAGCGGGAAACCACGCATTGTCCACATCATACTGAACATTTTTGCCCATGGAACTATACCTGGGAAATCAACGGTTTCCGAGATAATGAGGTTCAAAGTCGGACTTTTCAAAACTTTTTTTTTGCAGAAATGTATTCAGTATCTAGTTCTTAACATACCTTCTCAAGAAGCCATATCAAAATTATGAATATTTCTTACAAAAAACGACGTCGCAACTGCAACCCGCAATGTATTCTAAACATCGGCACTTCAAGCTTAAGTAACTTAAACTTATACCTACGCTTGCGCAATAAGACCTCTGTGCGTTACACGTCCATTGCGTGATAAAACATTTTTCAAAATTATAACCTAAAAAACCAAAATCATTTCCCAGCAATAATTTATCGAAAAAGTACTTTGTTTTGGTGTCTTGTATGCATGGCTTTCGGATCTGTTGGCGGTCTTTTAACACCCTGTATAATGTAATATAATATAATATTAGCTAGAGTACGAAAATAGTACAAAGCTTAGGTTGAAACGGGACACGGTATTAATAAAGCAACGTCGAACTACATTCAGAACATTGACATCACTCTCCATCGCATATTTTATAGGTCTGGATAAGTGCTGTAACTGCCATATGGCCTCAGAGATGGGTAAATGCCCGGGTTAAAATCCACCGCTGGATTAAAATCCATTTCTGCCCAATAAATGCCGGGCATTTATAATAAACGCCGGGCGGAAATGAAATATATTTTGTCCTAACATTCGGTGCATAATCGGTAACAAAAGAAGCTACAAACAGGTGAAATACGAACTTAATTCAAATGTTTGAACATGAAACCACATGTGAAGATTATTAAATGAGAAAAGAGAAAAAAAAAGTAGGGACTGGACAAAATTGTGAAAGAAAAAATGTTGGCGAGAGTTTGAAATTACCCTGTGAGTGACGGTTTCCTATCGTATCATCGAATGTCTTTTCACCGAATATCGTTTCATCGACAACGAATCACCGAATGGTGGGATCATCGAAAGGTTAGTTTTATCGAACGTTCTACTTTATTATTTAAAAATAACTCTTATTGAAAATTATAATTGTGATGGATAAGTAAGTGAGTTTCAAGCAATATTATGCGTTGTGTGAGGTTTACAATTTAAAATTTAACATTGGTTCACCTAAAGTAGCGTGGCGGGAAAATATTTTTTTTTTTCAGTTTCATTACAGTTTTGATTTCCAGTGGCAGCATTTAATAGTGACTTTACACCTGTTTTGGTTTCCTTACCCGAAGGGTGCCAAACGGGACTTACAAACTCTGCCTTCGCTGTCTGTCCTGCATTTGTAGTGACAAGCAAGTGGCAAGTGCTAATGAAGGGAAAATCGTGAGGAAACCTGAACGTCGGGCATATACTTAACGCGAAAAACGCCAATCCGCAGTGGGCACGCGCGTGGTGGGACATTTGAATAGATACTGCCGGGTGGCAGCTTGTGAAACGACAGTTGTAGTAGGTACCTACTGGGCTACCACTGCTCTAGCTCTAAATATTGGTATAGGGCATTTGATAAAACGACCTATTCGATGAAGTGTACCATCGGTGATCCGACCATTCGGTGATTCGTTGTCGATGAAACTACATTCGGTGAAAAGACATTCGATGATACGATAGGAATCTCCTGTGATAGGTACCCGTTGGGGAAGTCATTGCTTAGGTATGCTTTCAAAGTATGCAAAACACTAAAGTTGCCCTTCATATCTTGGCTGTCCACGAAAAGGCTAGGTACTGTAGCACTTGTGTGCTATCCCTAGCTATAACTCTATCAATTAAACTCGAACTTCCGATATTCCTATTTATTTCTTAGTTAAAATATACATTTTCGTCCGCACCCAACGGCGGATCTCGTCTCAGTCTCTACTTGACAATCTTATTTACAGCCTTCCAACATATAATTTTAAACAGCCTACCTAATTCAAATATTATAATCAGCCAGTAATCCAACGGAGGTTACATCATTACATCTTCCCCCTTCTAGTTCATTAAATTTTGATAGTGATCAAAATTTAATCAACTGTGGTCGGTCTTGAACATCTCCAAAATCAAAATTAGACAGGAATCTTAACTATCTAACTATACATCAATAAACAATTTAAATATTTCAATTAAATAATAGTACAACACTTCACTGTCACTTCACTATCAACATCCCTAAATACCTACCTCCCTACTCATAAAATGCGAGAATACTACCCTGAATTCGTATAATACAATCTGGCAAAGCTGGTTAATAATCCGGCTGAGTTAAAATTGGATACTCCAAGCCATCATAATTTACAAGCGAGGCCCAAAGATTACTCGACTTCATTCGATACTATTCCGCCCTTACATAATTGGGCTACCCAATCGTCGACATTAACAGTTGGGACCTCGGCACTATGTCAGTCAGACCCACTAAAAGCAACCAACTTCCCCATCAAGCTATACTTCTATCTGAGGGGTAAGTCCATCCGACTCATGCCAGTGTCTCCCCTGTCTCCCTTCCTATCATCAAAAATGTCGGCCTCGTAACGTATGGCTGTTGGAGTATCCGTCGACACGCATCGGACACGCTGCTGCCGGCAGCAATCCGATCCAGGTCAACCATCCTCAGCCTCGCTGCAATCTGCAGCTGCAAGCTTTGCCGCCTCAGGTAGTAGTATCCTCGTGCAAGCCGCATATGAAAATATTTACAAGCATTAGTATCTATATTATACATCATTGCCACAACAATCTACCTAACTATCTTTCATAGAAGAGTCTCTTTCTTTCCCTCATTCTTTTCATAAACTACTTGATTATCTTTTCCTTCCACTTTATCACTTCACCAACCAACAGGGATCTCTGTCCATCTATTTTTAAGGGACCCTTGAACTTCCAGCACCTATTTACAATTTTAGTCACCACTCTCGCCGTAACACATCGTTGACCTATGAATCGTCGCCGTATCTCGTACTTCGACCTCTTCAACTTCTTTTCCGCACCAGGTTTCTTCTTGAAACTGCGCGCTTTGTATTCCTTGTGCCGCTTGATAATTTTTCTCCGCATTGCGTGACAATAAACCCTTTCAACAACACCTTTCATTTCACAACCGACATCACTTTTGACAATGACATTTGACACTACTTCCTTCGACAGTATTAACTCCTTCGGTGATTTCTCATTCCCTTTCTCTTTGGATTCGACAAAGACGTTACTCACACTTTCGTCCTTTGCCGATGGCTCCTTTTGACCGTCCGTCAATGTCAACTGTCCGTTTCCTTCAATGATGACGTAACAGTTTTCTGCCACGACCTTTTCCACTGAAATGTTCCCCCCGTTTTCTTGCAGTGAACCTTGTCCCTGGATCACGTCGTCGTGCTGAGCTAAGACCACATCTCCCTCTACTGACTCTTCTTCGTCCCTGAACTCTACTTTACTAATTGGATTAGACCCACCGGGTATTTCTTCATTTATCGTCGGCTCTCCAATGGGCTGTACTGTCGGGACATCCCCTTCGACGGACCTCAACTTGTCCTCGTTACGTTCAGCTGCGTCTGCGTCTGAACTGGGCGGCATCGGTTGCGGCCCTCGTTTATCCACATCGTCCACTTCTATATTCTGAAAATATTCCGAACGGTTGTATCGGCTCGGAACAACTGGCTCGTTAACTACAGATAGCTGCTCTACAGCTTTCGGCACCTTTTGTGCCACACACACATCATCAAACTTTGGCTCCTTCCACCATGGAGGAAACTCAGCTCTCAACGCTGCTTTAACCTCCTCATATGTTGCAGCTGTATCATACAACCCCCTATAAAAGTACATGGCTGCTCCGGACAAATACACAGCCACTATCACCCTTTTGTCTTCATCTGACCAATCATTTATAGCGGCAATAATTTCAAATTGCCGAAAAAACTCTTCCACGTCCGTAGAGATCCCGTCAAATGTTGAGGACTCCATAATTTTATAACTTCACACTTATAAAGTAAACCACTTATCTTTTCTGGCGCGACGTCCTCCTGGCGCTTATATTGTATCCTTCGTCCTCCTCTTTCAATGAGTCTACTCAGCTTGGCTGCTTGGTACCTTTTTGATCGTCGCGATCACATCAAAATCCAGACACGAGGGGCTGAAACCTAGCTATCTAAAAATATTTTTCCCTAATCGGAATTGACTCGCGGTTTCGCCTCCACCACTGTAGCACTTGTGTGCTATCCCTAGCTATAACTCTATCAATTAAACTCGAACTTCCGATATTCCTATTTATTTCTTAGTTAAAATATACATTTTCGTCCGCACCCAACGGCGGATCTCGTCTCAGTCTCTACTTGACAATCTTATTTACAGCCTTCCAACATATAATTTTAAACAGCCTACCTAATTCAAATATTATAATCAGCCAGTAATCCAACGGAGGTTACATCATTACAGTACACACTTATCAATGGAGGATAACCCAAATCAGCACTACTAGACGAAGATTTTTGTAAAATGTTGAAACAATGCCACCTGTTTCTGGAACCCATTACAGAGGCTATAATACGTCTAGAACCCAATCAAAAACCATGAGGATTTTTTAACTTTACAAAACATGCATTCCAATTTCCAAGTTACTTTTCTGTTTACCAGAAGTAACAAAAGTTGAAAACGAAGTCAAGGAAAAAATTTTTGATGTTGTTGATGTGAGCTCTGCATGATAACGCCTTCTAAGTGAGAGAAAGAGATATCCAATAACGAACACCTAGGTATTAAATAAAAGTATCATACTCTGACACGCACGTCCTATCCTGTAGCGGACGGACTGTAGGTAAGTTGATGGTTCACAGAATAGAAAAACAATCACACTACGCTATACACTGCACTGCATAAAAAAATATCGGAATAGTTAACAGTGTCCATCTTGTGCTTGAGGTCTAGCGTCAGCCATTTAGTGATATAGACTAAAATGTACTTCAAATTTTAAATTACTGTTTTAGTGAAATCAAACTTTTTTTGACGGGAATTGCTTGGGTAGGCGCTAGGAACACTTAGTGCTGGAATACGCATCGTTTTTTAAATATGAGATCTTGAAAAAATACTCAAACTTATTCTGTCGGGCGTCGGGAAACTAGTAACTGGGTCGCTTTGGAGGTGTTTTTTTTATGGGAATCGGTTGGGTAGGTCCTAGGAAGCAAAAAAGGTCCCGTGACTTAGTGCCGGGTAACGTACAGTTTTTGGGTAATGAGGCTTTGATAAAAAAAAAAACATAACTCAAAAACAGTGCGTTTCCCGGCATCAAGTTACAGGACTTTTTTTGCTCTCCAGAACCTAACCAATCAGTAACCTTCAAAAAAAAAATCATATTAATTTTTTTTGTAGAAAATTCTAAGTTTTCGGCCCATAGCGCCGATAGCGCCCCCAACACTACACCGCAACCAATTTTCTTTCCTATTATCGTCATTTAATATTTTCCGAATAAGGTTTTGTAAACAAAAAAGCAATTTGTAGTGAATTTCTATTTATGCCCGCCGAAATGGGCAAAAATCCATTTCTGCCCGATTTTAACCCTTTCTGCCCGATTAAAATCGTTTGGGCAGAAAAGGCAGAAATCCATCGCCCATCTCTGTATGGCCTGGCAAATGTATTTTATAAGTTACAGCATAGGCACGCAAGTATCTGGCCAGCAATAAAAACTTAATTGATTTAAAAAGTTATCGATAAAAAGTTAATGTCGTCTGGCTGCCAGTACTTACCGATACGACCTTTTTTCAATAGGATTTTTGAAGTAAAAACTGATAATCTTTAACACCACCGACCATAAATTATAAAACAAAGAACTATTGATTAGTGTCACGGCATTATCATTACAAATCGTCAGAAGAGCTCATTAAATGGCCATAGACCGTCCATTTAAGCTCATTTACAATGTAGATGAGTAAGAAAGCAAACTAAACATCAGGGGGTTTACCCTTAACGCTATTGCGATCAAATTGAAAAAGTTTAAAATTAATTTCTCTTTAAATTCGCATAGTAATGCTTTGATTTTAAATACTTTGTAATGTTTATTCAAAGGTAAGGCTGTTTTATTCAATAAAAACACAAAATGCGTCTTAATTTGTAAAATATTAAATTTTGTAAATTGCGCCATATTGCGGCCGTATTGGAAAAATGCGTCAAGGGTAGAGGGGCAGTTTGTTGCACTTGCTTGCAAGAACGAACCGTCTAAAAAAGTGTGTAATTATTTAAAAAAATATGGCGATTGTAACAAAACAGCCACAATGTTTACCGTGCAGTGCCTCTATGAGAAAACTGCCTCTTGTAAAAAAGTTTTAATTGCAATGTAGAGTTGCAGTGATTGCCCGCAGCGATCTTATATTATCTTGCAATATAAGTAATATTAGCTAAACCATTATTAATTGGTCAATGACTTTATATTTTACTACTACAAAATACAATAATCGTGAGATGAACATGAGAACAAAAGTAAAAAGTCATAAGTAAAAACTATTTTTATATCGCGATTTGTAAAAGGGAATATTTGTAATTTTTTTTTTGACGTTTCAACTTTGACGGAAAATATATATTGTAGAGTTAAACTATAGAACCATTGTAGAGATAAGTACCTAAAGTAAAACGTTAAAAAATATTTATCTATATTTTTTTTTCTTATTAGTAAAACATGTTCTTTGCACTTTGTTTTGAATGAAAATTTACAGTGAATATCCGAAACGCGTTTTATTAGCACTAAAACCGGAAATTCTTAGTTTTAATTACGAATTGCTCAATTTCATATTGCAAGAGCCAGTTAGGCATTTCAGCATCATTCGCATGCCTTCAAGTAATTTGTGCCCGCTCTATTAGTTTTAAAGATCACTTTTGTTTTGATTCTAGCCGATTTTCGATTGACTGTTACTGCATTCGTTTTTCAAGATTCACGAGTCATATCAGCTGCTGGTTTCAACCTCAAAAGCGTTTCTTTTTTTATAACAATAAGTAAGTTTCTTTTAAATGTACTTATTAACGACGCCTTTGTATCTACGTGATGAGATGATTTACTTATACACCATTCAGTGGCACCGTCATTCACACTGCTTCTAGACTTTTGCAAATTCAAACATGGGTTTTGCGAATCAATGGGGGTTCACTACGCCTTTCCGAAACACATTTAATTTTGGCATTGTTACATTTCACTTATGATCCAATGTCACTTCATTTAAGCTAATGCTAATTTGGTTCATTTCACCTAATATCATTAGTTTGAGAGCTTACTTATTTCATCTATGAATTATTTAGTCCAATGTTGTTTTATCGAGATGTCATTTGATCGGGCTCTTTTTTCTAACCTTACATTTCAACGATTTCCCAGTTTCTACTAAAGTTCCTACCCAGACATTTCGAAAGCGCCCTGAGGAAACGTAACTAATGTATTTGGACTAAGGTCACCTGCATTACGCTTAGCCGAGCGGTAAATGCTTCCATCCATTAAACAAAACCTGTCCTAATTACCAATCAGGTAGTCAATTCATCGAACCCAACGGTCGCTTGTAAAGTGGGTATTGGACCTTGACAGCGATCAGAATTTTTTAAAGGATGAGGGTATTTAGGGTTCAAAATAAAGCTTTGCAGGCTTTTAGCCTGAGCAACGAAGACCAAAAAATGCTAAATAGAAAAAGTAATTCGTGTAAAGCCAAATTTTGGCACCGTTGTAGAGGAAAGTGTCCTGAACAACATACTAAAAGTACTGATGGGTAGGGGGGGAGCTAAGGGGGGAAGGGGGGTGTAAAGGTCCCTTTTTTCAGTTTTTCGTGAATAACTCGAAAACTGCAGCCTATAGCAAAAAATGACCAATTACTGAATTAATCTACATAAAATTCTCTACAAAATGAGTTAATAACATTTTTCACTGGATCGATATAATAAGGAAAAATGGCGGGGAAATGATATATTCTATCGCTTTGGTATAGGCACGATTTGTAGCGAAAGTGCGACATCGCCCTAGTGTCGTGGGTTTTGGCACTACGCAGCTGATTGGGGTGTCAAAAGACGCGTCTTGACAAGGGCTACAGAATAAAAAAAAACTTAAAAAAAAAAATCAAAAACGTTGTGTTTTTAATCGAAAAAATTTGAAAAATGCTGTTGTTTTTCGCCCGGTTTTGATGAGAAAAAAAATCATATCTCAAAAACGAAACAAGATATTGAAAAAATATAAAACTTCTCTAATAGTTATGATTTTGGACTATATTAAAAAAAAATATTAGAGGTGATGAACACTGAGGAATTATTCAGAAGTTGTACCTTCATGACGCGGAGTTGAGTGCGTGAGCGCGGTAGTGACGGTGCATTTGACCTAAATACTTACAGATACAACAATGATTCGGCAAATTTCTACCACCTATCTGATGAGGTCGGACTAGAGGAGACGATGTTCCTAAAATCAGTGACCACCAACGACCCTGTGGCACCTGACTCCATTCTCAATACCATATGAGCTTTCCGCGCGTAAACTCCGCGTCATGAAGGTACAACTTCTGAATAATTCATCAGTGTTACGCACCTCCAATATTTTTTTTATATAGTTCAAAATCATAACTATTAGACGATTTTTTTATTTTTTCGATATCTTGTTTCGTTTTTGAGATATGATTTTTTTTCTCACCAAAACCGGGCGAAAAACAACAGCACTTTTCTATTTTTTTCGATTAAAAACAAAAAGTTTTTTACTTTTTTATTAAGTTTTTTTTTATTTTGTAGTCCTTGTCAAGACACTTCTTTTGACATCCAAATCAGCTGCGTAGTGCCAAAACCCACGACACCAGGGCGATGTCGCACTTTCGCTGAAAATCGTGCCTATACCAAAGCGACAAATATAATTTCCCCGCCATTTTTCCTTATTGTATCAATCCAGTGAAAAAAGATATTAACCCATTTTGTAGAGAATTTTATGGAGATTAATTCAGTAATTGGTAATTTTTTGCTATAGGCTGCAGTTTTCGAGATATTCACGAAAAACTGAAAAAAGGGACCTTTACACCCCCCTCCCCCCCTTAGCTCCCCCCCTACCCATCAGTACTTTTAGTATGTTGTTCAGGACACTTTCCTCTACAACTGTGCCAAAATTTGGCTTTACACGAATTATTTTTCCTATTTTTCGTTCGTTTCCTGGGCTATTTGTAGAGTTGTTAATGAAATGCAGCATTGCAGTTTTTCCCAACATATAATATATGTATAAAAACAAATTGGTTTTTTCTTCGTAGTTCCCGTTTAGTCTATGAAAATGAACACGAAAAAACGCATTAAAATAGAAACTATGTGCTTATTCTGTTAAAAAAATCCGCAGTTGCTAGTTCTCAAAAACTGATTTATTTGCGGGAAAATAGCTCTTCTCGAAATAAACTATCTTTTTTTATGACTTTTTTACGTATTATTTGTGGATAAAATGATTTTTATTTACATTTTTCCGCAATAAAAACGGTTTTGAGGACTGGGCCCCAAATCTGTTACTGTAACGCAATCGTGTTACGAAAGATTCACAGGAAAAATGGTTTTTCTCTTGGGCTTTTTCTCCAACAACCCTGAACCTATCGAAATACTTGCGGGAATCTCGCATTCGACACATCTGTAATAAAAATTCTCATTTGGCGGCACATGTCACATCTCCTACTCTCACAAAGTCATCCTCGACATAAGGCACGAGATTTCTGCGAGATGTTTGCCTTTTTCTCTCGACATGAAACGAGTGGTCGGGAGCAGTCGAGATTTTTTTAGGGATTTGACATTTCTGGAAACGTCCTTTGCCGATATTTCTGAGAATTTGCCCCCAGAAAATATATGTATAAGAGTCCCTAGAACTTCTTACTAAGAATTATTATCATGTCAAGCCGTTTTGAGTTTCCTATCCAAGATTTGTTATTCCGTTATTCCACAACAGAGGATAATAGTAACCTTCTACGTTATCGGTATGCAAATATAGTCGCTCGTTGTTTATATCGTGTTGTACATAGCTTATACATTTATGTAGGTACGGTCGGCCACAGTCACAGATACCCCATGGCAGCTCTTACCGCGCGAGGCATAAGGGTGCCAATCGAACAAAAAGGGGTATCTTAGCGTGTGGCCGACTGTACTATTGCCGCATTCTGCTACAGACGAATATAAAGCAGGTCTGCATGCATTTTTTGATACCTAGCATTAAATCAAAAAGACGTGTTCTATGTTTATTATTCACGGTCTTTCTTACTTCATCCTTAAAGTGACGTAAAACTCTACTCTACAATTTATTTCGATTGAGCAACTGCCGAGATAAATAAATATTCAGATATTTAATTAGAAAAAGAGGTCTTTTTCAACACCTAGTTATACTTATACAATTATACAATTATAGTTGGCATATTTTCAAGGTGCGTAAAAATTCTTACCACCGGGAATTTTACTAATTAGGTACCTACTCATTAATTGGAAGAAGGTCAAAACTACCAGTTTCCCGCTAGACCATTGATTAATTGACTTTTCCTTCCGATTGATGCCTAACTACCAAATGCCTCTAATTAAACATTTGTCAATGTTTACCAAGAAACTTGCAAAGCACATGACACATTCGGAATAGAGTAAACCTTTTCCTGTTTATAACCCCACATATTAAAACATAAGAAATAACTACTAGATTAAAACTAAAATACCCCCGACATTTAAGTTTCAAATTGGCACATCTCATGTCTGTCCATGACAGACAAACGCACACACATAGACACACATGGCGTTTAAACTTATAACACCCCTTTTTTGGGTCGGGGGTTAAAAAAATATTGCCTTACCAGTCCGCAGTGTCCATCGGAACCAAACCGAATCATATCCCTCATTTGATTATTTTAGATTTATTATAGTAACCTCTTTAGCAACGGCTTAGGTCATGAAAGGGGCACTCTACATCCGACAGCCAATCGAAACAGGATGCCAGGACCAATTAACCAAACCGAATCAACACCTTATGTACAATAAATGAGCTAAATATATTGTATTTTCTCATCTTAAGCATTTACTAACCTCATCTTCTTCGTCCTCAATGAAAAACGGATCCAGCAGGCTGTTCTTCCAGGCCAACACATCCGGGGGCACTTCATACGCGTCATGGTCCCTCAAGTTCGCGTACAATGGACTCTCGCGCCCCGCACCTTCCGAACTAGCACTTATAGAGCAACTTTCCACTTCCACACTGCCGTTGCAGGAGCACCCTTCGTCCGTATAACTGTACCCGTACTCGATTTCCTCGTAAATGTTCTCGTCGGTTGTCACTATGGCGTCTCGGACCGGCTCGTAACCGTCCTCAGGCGGGCGATCGGGCGTCATCGCGCGACACGACTGTGGGCCCAATTGTTTACCGTCGACCCACCTGTCTCCCACCTCCGACTCGTGCATTGAGTACACTGCGTACTCCTGCGGTCTGAACTCGGCCGTCGTATCGAACGTGATGTGTGACACCGTCGCCTTGTTGTGAGAGAGGACCTTACGCAGTATCTCATCGGAATTGTGGTAGCCGCTCGAGTGAACCCAAACGACCGAGTAGTTGTCCCGCTTCGGGGGTTCGATCTCGTCGTCGCTGCACTCCTTGTAGCTCCAACACGTGCTTTCCGAGTCGCTGTTCTCTTCTTTGGACTCCGATTTAGCTGAATGTTCCAGCTTTACTTCCTTTGTGCCGTAAAACGAGGAACATGAGGATGGCGTCTTCACTAACCTACTAGTCCTTGGCGGCGGTATTGGCGGCGTACGCTTCCCTTCACCCACCATTTTCCTAGGTTGCTCTACAACTTTAACAGGAGTACTAGTAACAAAGGAAACGTCGGATAGAGTAACTATTGATTCACCCTCACTGCAATCCTGCGTAACACCGTTTTGCACATTTGCACTTATCTCATGCACTTCCTTGTCGGTCGTTATCACTTGCACGTGCGCGGGAGCACTATCGCAGTCCTTCACCACATCTACAAAGTCTCCCAAGCACTCGTCGAACAGATTGAGAATGCTCGGAGATATGTCCTGCTCCTGCGGCACTAGGTCTAAATTCCTCTGGTACTCGTCGAGTTTGTAGATCTCTTTTCCTAATTGGGACAGGATTTCGTCGAAGGCGCTGTCGGGGCTGGACGGTTCTGAGTCTTCACTGGACGGGGATTCGCTCCGGACGGCGATGAGAGGGTCGTATTCTTCAGTGCTGTCGCGTAAAGCGTAAAGCCAGGCTACTAGGGGTGTAGAGCGTGGCTCCTCGCGCAGTGTTGCCGCGACCGCGTGCGGCAGCCAACTCGCGGCGCACGACATTATGAGGGTCACAACGCTCACTGCGCGCCAACCGGTCGGTGAATCAACGGGCAGTTTCCCGCAACAGCGGCAAAAGGTCCGTCATTTTGTCGCCTCACCCGCGGACTGCCCGGCTCGGCGCCGCGGTATCGCGCCGACGACATTTGCACTCCGCTCCGATTAACTTATCTCACGACGACACTTCTTCTCGCCAGTCCTCAGCCCAATTGAGAAATAGAGTACGAAAATATCTCGCGGACACTTGACCTTTTTCCTCGATAGCCGGTAGCTGAACGATGTTCGCTTGACATTTAAACGTTCCCCGATTGTTTGTTTCTCGAAGCCGACGGAGGAGTGAAAAAACAAACTGGGGAATCCCGTTGTCCCGAATTCCCGCGCGCGGGATCGCGATCGCGCGCTCCGAACTTTTTTAAACGTCGAACGGAAGCGACCGCGCGGCGCGCGGCCCGTGCGATAGTGTTGCTGGCCAGCAATAATAATTAAACTGATGCGTTCATGCCGGGAGCTAGCCAGTGCATTCTGACCGATATTCGACGTTATTTCCGTGGCGGAGCGCGCCGTGTGGCGTAACCACTGAAGACTAAAAGCAAATGCGATGTGCGTTAGATAAATGAAGCACAACGCACCCACACACGTGCACGAGTACTGAGTAGCCAGCCAGCATGAGTGCTGCACGTTGGGGCTGTAATTAAGAACAATGCGGTTCCCAGAACCTCGATTCGATTTTCAAATATTTGAACTACTATCTGCCATTGGTTGTTGAATGTTGACAGAGCGATTGTGTGGAATCGGTTACATTAACCAGGCATTAGATAACGGCTCGTAACGAGGTATCGCGTGCTAATTAAAGATAAATTATCAGGAATATACGCATTCGGAATGCATTACGAAACAAAGTAACGAAAATAGGGCACGCAAACAGTAAAAAGTTGAATCAAAACACAACACACAGCTTCCTTCCTTTGATCCCAAAGTAGGTTGCTGGTTAACAAAAGCTGAAAATGTTTCCCTAAAGTGGTTTTAGGTTGGGAACCCCACGCACGCTGCACTAATGAATGGATAATGCGAACCTCTGACAAGAAACTATAGTCGAGACCATGTTCATTCATAAAGAAATTAGGACGTCACCATCGTCACTGCAATCTCAACTGTAACTTCAAGATCTAAGGCTGAAACTCCCAATGGATTTCCTGAAGGTTTTATGCCATTTGTGAGCTGGTTTAGTTGTCAATGGGCACTGTTTTAGCTCGGCCGTTTACGTTCTGAAAGTTACATGTGAAATATGTGGACGGCATATAATATTTGCAGACGCCTGAAGCTTTACATAGGTATCTATGGTTCGAATTTTGAGCTCGGGCTTAGAAATTAAGGAAATCCTGAAAACCCTGAAGGAATATCCTTTTTGTAATGTTAGGTACACTTACGACCAATAGTTTAAGTAGAGACACCAATAGGGATAAGCATGCATTCTTGGTTTTTATTGAACCGATTATAATGAAACTTTGCAAGTGAATAACTTGTAGCTTTGAAGCACTGAATTTAAGTACTATCAGATCAGTGCTGCTATCATAGCTATTGGCATGCCATTGTTTTGAGGGCCTGCCTCATATGCTAAGTAGATAGATAAGTAGGTAGGTACGTTTTGAGTTTGGCAACTAACTTGCTAGAGCAAGTTCAAATTGTCATCTTCAGGGATCGAGCAGAGGCGTGGATAAAAAGCAACAAAACTAAGATACAACAAACAAGTTTTTGCCAAAAGCATATCTTTTTGGCTGCGTTCTACAGCCCATTTAAGTAATTTTTAGTCCAACAACAAAACAACAAAGCGTTCACAGAATATCCTCTGTTCCCGACTCTTCCTTTTTTGTCTGTGGTGCGGTTGTGACGGACCAGAGTGATTTTTCAATCTTCCCGCCAACCATTCACAAATGAGAAACTAACATTATTTAAATAACGACATCTAGTAAATAAAGAAAGGACTAAACTGTAATTTTTTATATTTTTGAGCTTTAAAATATCTACATTTAAAATAGTAATGGACTTTAATCTTTATTATTTAAAAGTTACGAATGATCAAAATATTGCTTGAAAAGGAATGTGCTGTCAAAAAACTATAGAAAAAGAAAGGAACGTTAAATATTGCGTTGAACGAAACGTAGGAAATGTCAGGTGTTTAGGAAAATGTAACAGGGTCGTACTAAGGTTCCAGTTATGTTCCAAATAAACACTTCAGTTTTGGAGTATGAGCTTTGCGATTGAAACAGTCCGAAACTATATTTTAAAGATAGGACGTCGTTGTCTACATTTTGTAATGCGAGTATAGCTAAGTAAATATATTAGAAATCTGCGTCTACTATGAGGAAATGATAACGGTCTTCTTTCCTTTGTGGAATTTACAGGTTTCGAGTTGATAACTTGTTGGCTTGGAAGGCAGGCTAATGACATGCAAGTCGAGTAGCGGGTGTTTTCGTGCAGTACTCTGTAGGTTTACGTATGGGATCATCGTGGTTTCTGCCTCATTCTAAACAGAACCAGTGATATGGGATTCAACACCTTTAGATTGTATGTGATAGCATTCAGACGAAAAACATTAACAGAATTTAAGCAAAGATGGCGTTTTCCTCTTATTTCTCTTTAATAAGGGTGCATTGGGGGAAATTAGTGCGAGTAACTAGCATCAATTCATCACACTAGGTATTGTTGCAGACTAGGAGCTAAATTAAGGCTTAATTGGGGATGAAAAAGGAGTAGCTTCAAGGAAAAGTATTTAAGTAGCCTTAGAGTCCGTCTGGCAAGCAGGCGTGCGAGCGTGCTAACCTGGATTAGGGATGCTAGTCAAAGTTTGGTGGGGGTGCGACAAATGCTATAAATAGAACTGACTGCAGGGAGGAGGTGATTATTGTTAGTTATTCTCGGGACGCGATTCGAGACGCAGTTAATTTCGGGATGCGATTGGAGACGCATTTAATTTCGGGACGCGATGAGATTAGTTGCCGCGAAAGCTTTAGTTATTTAAGTGAATATTTTTATTTGTGTTTTGTTTATATTTTGCAAATAATTTCAGTAAAATATCAGTATTTCTCTAGTAAATAAATTGAGATTTCAGTAGAGTTTAAAGTGATACTCGTACAGTGAATATTAATTCTTTGCTTGGATAAAGTTGAGCTAAAATAAAATACATAACGTAGAGTCTACCTAAATTAACCAATTTAATTAGAGTGAAACTAAATAAATCAGTGAAACTAAATAAACAGGGAATCTATTGGAAGCTGCAGGAGCTGGAGGTGTTTGGAGATCCGAAATAGTGATCGGAGCTAAGTATTCTATTCTATTCTATTATTTCTTCTGCTCGGCGATTTAGTTTTAAAGCAAGATAAACTTTCAAATAACTTTTTTTACTGAATTTTGTGTCATTTTGTTCTTGTAGAATGGGTCAAGATGATTTACATTGGAATCAATTTAAAGGTCAAGCAAAGCCGTACCTGTTTTCATTTTCTTTACCATGAGGGAAGATATGATTACTCTCTAAGGATTGATTTCGAATAATTCACTGGCTTCATTTAGCAAGTCATAATTTGGTATAATATTCAAACCAAACTTTAAAACAGTTATCTACTTACTTCATATAAAAACTCTGTGCTTACTGCTTGATGGAAGAAAGTAAATCCATTTCTAGCTAAAATACTAACTCAAAGAGCAGTTAATGGTAGAAAATAAATCCATTTCAAATTTAACAAAGAGCTCGAAAGTGAAGGGTTCCGTTCAACTCAAGTGTAGTTAATGGTTAAAAGTAATTCCATTTAAATTTTTATATTAATCAAACTGTGGTTAAAAGGTTTAGTTCTTTCTAATGTAGAGACTAATCCGACTACATGATGTATTGTTATAAAAACATCTTCTATGTTATAAAATTGTATATTTCTAGAGAATGGTGAAAGAGCTGGAAATGAAAGAACTATCCATTCTAAATTAAATTAAATACAGATTTTCCTACATATAATTATTATGTAAAATTATGGTACTTTGCCTATGTTTCATTACTGGATTTGATAAATTAATTTGCGGAGAATACCTGTTTGCTTCAAAAGTAAGAAACATGGAATTAACTCCCAGTTCAGAATTATGTTCACATATTCACTATGAAGTGGATTAACAAGTAAGGCTCGTCAAGCCATGAAATACCTAGTTGGATGTTGGCAGAGGCATAATATTGCGAGCTATCATCAATAGAGTCAAAAAAAACACGTACTGTGAGACTGTGATGAATAGTGTGACGATCCCAGCAAGGCTGGAGGCTGATGCCTTTCAGATCTTAACACTCACTCTGAGTCGGGTACTTTTAACTCTATAAGTTGTGGCAGCATACGTTATTGTCTTAGTAGATGTCTCACTAATAGTTGTTTTATTAGACTTTATCAATTCATTTTATTCACTACATAAAAACTTCCTGTGCTAAGCATTTTTAATTCTATCAGTTTAGGCAATTAAATCTAGAAATGAAGAAAGGCAGTGAAAGAACATTTATCTATTTAATTTACTAACATTGTTTAAAACACTATTGTTATCTTTAAAACTACTCACTTTCATAATCCATCATTTTCACCATTACTTTGTTTTCACTTGAACGGACTCTCCAATAGTTAAATATTTTGCCTAGTAAGATTCTCGGTTATTACAGGTTCATAATGTAGATCCTACCACTAGATGACGATCACGCAAAAGGCCATTATACACAGATAAAGTCAAAGTTAGGTAAGATGTTATCGATTGTCGGGTCCGGGCCTGAGTTGGGTTAGGATAGTTAGGTTAGTTAATTTTTTAGGGCTTAGACGGGGGGGGACGTTACACGGTGCATCATCCTAATTTGCCAAACACAGGCCATTGACCTTTGACACCTAATACACACAAGCACACGTTGTAGAGACACAAAACACACAAAATATACAGAAGAACTACCTAGCTAAATATCGAAAAATAGCATTGTACTTGACTCTACTTTTGAAGGCGGTGTGTGAAGGTAGAAGTTGTGACATCAAATAGGAAGTTTTTGATCTCATAATAATAGCTTAAATGACGTCGCATTTTGGTTCATACAAACATAGATAGTATTCAAAGCTATTATTTAAACTGTCTTTTTAGGCAAATATAATTTTACCGCAAATCAAAAAAACCAAGATTAATTCAGATATTTTTGATTTCGACCTTAAATTGTGACGTCATCTCATGAATCGTAAATTAAGAAGTAGAGACGTAGTTCGTAAAATAAGGAGTATACAGGGCGTCCCACGGCTATGCCACACGGAGGGAAAGTACCTTAAATATTGTAGATGGAACATTTTACTGAAAGAAGACATTATTTTAATTTTAAAAACAATTTAAACTGCATTCATAGATATTGAAATAATTACATGGTTGAACCGGGAATCGAACCCGTTACATGAGAAAAATTATTACCCTGTAATTTTATCATGCCGATCGAAAGGCTTCATCATAAGGATTATTTTTTGCTAAATAACATAGTGTCCGAAATAAAAGGAAGACCATGAATTTTAACATTTTTAATACCACATTAATCAATTTATCAATGAAAATCACAGTAACAAAAGAATAAAAGTATGAAAATGAAACACATTTTTGAATTATTTCTTTATAATTAGCCAGCCGCATTGCGATGGACAAAATTTTACGCGTCTTTCGGCTCAGGATACGGCTCGATTTGTTGCATACTGCCAGGTAAATGTTAAAATTCATGGTCTTCCTTTTATTTCTGACACTATGTTATTTAGCAAAAAAAAATCCTTATCATGAAGCCTTTCAATCGGTATGATAAAACTACAGGGTAATAATTTTTCTCATGTAACGGGTTCGATTCCCGGTTCAACCATGTAATTATTTCAATATCTATGAATGCAGTTTAAATTGTTTTTAAAATTAAAATAATGTCTTCTTTCAGTAAAATGTTCCATCTACAATATTTAAGGTACTTTCCCTCCATGTGGCATAGCCGTGGGACGCCCTGTATACTTAGGCCCGGTTTCTGAGTTGAGAATTTTGATAAGCAAATGGGTAAGTATCGTCCTGTCTCTGCAGATTTCTCACAAAAGACCGTGACAGAGCGATACGTAAAGTATGTGCTTAGTAAAATTCTCAACTCAGAAACCGGGCCGTAGTGTGTGCCTTCTGTGTCCCTTTACTCAGTGTCACTCATGCAGTGAGGGTCATACTAATTGAGCCACATTGGGACGATTAGCGCAATTGCCGTGGTGTCTGTAAATGAGCTGGAATTGCTCCGACAGCTGGCAGGGACACTATTTTTGGAGCTCATAGAAAGTTCTGAGTATTCTCTCGAAAAGAGAATCGTTGGTGGGGCATTTGGGTTTTTCTCATTGTTAATTACTCACCTAGTTACTAGATTTAAAATAGGACAAACGACTGTCACTAATTGGAGATAGGATAACTAGGTACGGCACGGTACTCTATTAGCTGCTAGCTGCTTGCTACCATCTATTTACTTGTAGCAACTTTAATGGTAAGTATTCTTTATTCCGAGTGGCTCGAAAATTTAAGTTTTTTTTATATTGGTGAGTAGGACCTCGTAGTATGACAGTTTCTTTCCGAAACAATAGCTGGTATGACTATGATGATATGTAATGGATATCCACAAGTCCGAACAGGTTCTTTATCGGCCGTCTCTTGTCGTCAACAAATGTTACACAATTTGTTTGGCAGGCTGGAAGACATTTCTATTTAAATAAGTCCACCCTTGTACTTAGTATCATACTTTTTGTAGTTTAAGTTTTTGTTATTCCTTTTTTTGAGCAATAAAGTGTACCTAAATAAACATGCGTCCCAGGGTCCCAGACCATATAAGAAATTCAAGTAATGCTCAAGTAATATGTTCTGGGCCCCAAAAAGAAATTTACCTACAAGTTTGATGTATACATAAAACACTATACCTACCTACATTTCAAAACGACACGACAACCAAAAGCAATAAAAAGAGCGTTGGGCCCACGTGGGAGCCCTGAGCGACCCGCATCGAGGATCGTCTGGATTGATGCCGATAACATAATCGAGCAGACCCCTCTCATACTAATAGCTCGACAAGCACGACTAGCAAGGATTTCGATATTTGAATCGAAAAGGGGGTAAACAAAATCTTATTGTAGGGCTAAAATGTTTAATAATGTAACCGTTTTGATTAACCGGGCTACTTTTATTAACTAGTTTCCAATAATAATTGAGTATCTTTACTATCTTTACTCATATTCTATGTTCTGACCGCCTGCTAGGATAGGAACACATTATTTTATTAATTTTCGATGCGCCGTTAAAGTCGTTGTACATTTTATTGGAGTAATAAAATGTAGTGTTTGAGCCGCAAGCACACCACTAATAAAAGTGTAAACTAAGCATCTAGACCAATTTTTTTTATCAGGGGTTTAGGAGACAAACAATATAGGAACCAAAGCAACCCCTATCTTGGACTTTTTAATAGCCATAATAAAGGGGCAATCATACTAGGTACCCCTTTTGATAGAGTTCCCGTATTACTTGACTAATTGACGGGTGTCAAAACAAAATGGTAATGTGATGGATCATTGTTTCGATTCAAATGATGATCGACCGAGAAGAATTAGGTAATGTGACGCAATATTTCTAACTCAAGGCACTCAAGGCATTGTTCTAATATTATGAACACACGACAGCACGTCGACCCTTACACGCTAGCACTCTACTCGGTTACGTTACGGGTGACTTTATAAAGTGTACAGTCTGACGTGCTGTCGTGTGTACATCGATAAACCACAAAAAATAAATATAAGTAATCGCGAATCCGCTGAGAGAAGGCTTTTGTCCAGCTAGTGGGACATGTACAACTGTACAGGCTACATCTTACTCACTTATTACTTTTGAGTGCCTATAAGTTTTGAACGTTTTCTCATATCTATCTTATTATGCACTGTGCTCCTGTTTTAGCCCTCTCCATCCAAAGGTTGTCTGGATAAGACCACCGCTATTAGGGTGGCATTAATACCTATTCGTCGACTTAAGATCGAACTCAAGTAGGTGATCTCAGAAGAGTCAAATGCTAATGTCAAGCCCTGGCTAATGTCAATGTCAATCTCAAGATAGTGTCTTATATGCTGACAGCTACTCAAGTTTGACATTAGCCAAGGCTGGCTTGACATTAGTATTTGACTTTTTAGAGTTCACCTACTTGAGAACGAGCTCAAGTAGGTGATCTCAGAAGACTATTAATACCACCCTTAGTGACGAGACCGACATTTGTACTTCTAATTTTAAGAATGATTGCTTGTTTTTTTTGTTGTTGGTCTAAGTACAATAAAGAGTTCTCAATCTCTATCTATCTATATATTTATCTCATATGTCAGAAAAATACCGATGGTATCAATAATGCATACTCCACGCGCCGATACCCGCCGTGATCTGGTTAACACGGCTGAATAACTAAATACACACACACTAGTGTTTCTTGCTTAGTTCTTATGGCTAGTATGATTGGTTTATTACTTCGGAAAGCTTATTTGAATAGCATAATAATTACAGAGATAGAGTTATTCGGAAAAAGTGCTGATGTCCGATCAAAGGAAATAAAATTTTGATACATTACATATTTTTATTGTGTCTGGTCGTCCCTTTACAATGTGAATTATCATTGGCATACCGTTTGATAATGCTCTCAACTTGGCTTGTGAAGGCTTGTGAACTTGGCTTGACCATTGCATACACAATTTACCTACCTGAAACTGGTATGTACTTTTCCACGAGTTCGGAACTTTACTGTAGACTTACCTGAAAAAGAGAAAAATAGAACGTTAATACAACAATAATTAGGTATACCTAAAATAACAAAATCAAATCATAAACAAGACAGGCTTGGGCTTGACAACGTAATTTTATTTCTCATCATTATTCTGCTAAATAAATATAAAACAATAGGTAGGTACACCTAAGTAGATAGTTAACACCAATAATAACTACAAATCAAAAGGCAAAGGGAAATAAAAATCCCACCCATAACGTATGCCCAAAACCCATTCCCAATCGAATCTCTCAGCTATCATCACACCTCATTCATAATCATAAAAACCAAACAGATAAAACTTAAAAATACCCTCATCCGGTCCAAGATGGCGGCGTTGACGGCAATAATAGCGCCATCTATCGGTAACTATGACAACAAGCTACCATGATTTCATTGTATTTACCCGACAGACTCAGGTTATGTTTTTCGAGTGTATGTTTGTATATTTCTTTGGCACGCTCTGAAGCCTAAACGTCTTGCTTGATGGATTTTCGCTTGCGAGGTGTCGTTGGATTCGTCTTGATTGTGAGTGTCGAAAAAAATAACAAAAATGGCCGATTTTTGGCGCCAAATCATGTTTTTTTTTTGTCATACATAACATAACCGATCGAATGCGGTATCAAAATGAAGGGATTTACAAATGGCTTACAAAAATATATTCAACTTATAATATGTTTAAGGCGCTGGGCATAGTGAATCGCCCGCGCGCAAAGAAAAATGCACAAAATCGATTCCTGTATCAAATACCTACACTAAAAAAATCGAAAATGTTCACATATCAAACCCTAGAATTAGATGAGACCTATCTAAAACAGCCAGTTTTGTGTTGATATCTATAACAGATTGCAAGATATTTTGTTTGAAAAAAAAAGTGCGCCGCCTATTTTTTTTCATCAAAAATATCTTCAAAACCTTTACGAATCTCAACACAAAACTGGCTGTGTTAGATAGGTCTCACCTAATTCTAGGGTTTGATATGTGAAAATTTTCGATTTGTTTTGTGTATTTGATACAGGACTCGATTTTGTGCATTTTTCTTTGCGCGCGGGCTATTCACTATGCACCGCGCCTTAAATGTAATTTGGAATGACCAATTTTGGAATACATGTAATAATGTAGAGTCTGCTAATAATGGAGTTATATGGAGTAGATTAATATCCTCTGACTAAGCTTAGCCCTAGTATAAGTAGTAAACAGGAAAAACGCGATTGAAAACTTAATTTTACTTTGAGGTATAATAATACTTAATGATTAAATCAGTCCAATAAATATACCTATCTCTACTAAAGTTTATGGACAATATAGGTAAGTAACTAAATTAACATATTTCAATATCAGACTTATTTCTAGACCCACACTATCCAGTACCTACCTAACCTTAAACATCCCATTCTCATGTTTTCATGGAAGGATGTGGTCTGATTAATCATTCAATTGTACTCTAAAATTATTATTAGACTTTAATGGTGTAGGTAGAGAAAAAAATGGTTTGTAGAACAATAACTAAATAAGCTCTACATATATCTATTGAAGCTTCAATTAAATTAAAACTCTTACTAGGTTAGCCTGCTGCATGACGGACCATATCGATGTTTTTGGGTCCTGAGTCTGTAACGAAGTGGTGCCTCGATAGGCTGCCTGTTTTAGGCTTCAATTACGATGCATTATAGTTAGAGAGCTGGTGACCAATCGAGATATTTTTTCGTACAAGGCTAGGAGTTGGTAGGCTGATAGAGTAGACTTCGCTGAGTCTGGGAAAAATATTTTTTTGGCACGGTCGCGGTTGAAAGTTAGATTTTTTCGACTTTGAAAGTTTAAATGTATGGGTTCAGTATATTTTTTTTTGTCGTACAAGGCTAGAAACTTCTAGGTTAGTTGTTGAGACTCCGTTGAACAAGAAAATATTTGTTTTTTTGGCCGAGGGTGGTTGAAAGTTTGATTTTTATAACTCAAAAATTCACACTTTCTAGGTTATAAAAAACAATATTTCTACCGCGTTTGGCTAGTAATAAATAGTGATTTCGTGATCAGCGGAGACTAAAAAGGCAGCCTAAAAACTCCCAGCCTTGTAGACAAAAAAGAAATGACTCAACCCATACATTTAAACTTTCAAAGTCGAAAAAATGTAACTTTCAACCGCGACCGGACCAAAAAAATTTTTTTCCCAGACTCAGCGAAGTCTACTCTATCAGCCTACTAACTCCCAGCCTTGTACGAAAAAATATCTCGATTGCTCACCAGCTCTCCAACTATTAATGCTGTCTGTCCTTTTAGTGTTTTTCTAGTACAGGAAAGAATGTTCTGAATCAAATTCTAGAGAATTTCTTCGCTAGTTGCTGGAAAGTCCGGTTTTGTCCTTCTACTGGGAACCTATCGATACGCCATTGGGTTGACTGTCCCGCACTTGTAGATGGAAAGAGTCAGAGAGTTTACTGTATCGCTCAGAATAGAACTCAATATAGATTAAGGTGTTATTATTAGATAATAGGTACACACGACAGCACGTAGACGCTTACACGCGTGCACTATATTCACTTACGTTACGGGCGAATTTGCAATGAAAATGTACACTCTGACGTGATGTCGTGTGTACCTATATTACGATTCCTGTAACTCTACCATAACCAAAAAACCGCAAGCGTAGCATATGGGGGTTATAACTATGTATGTGACTCTTTTGTTTGTCGTAGAACGGGATAGCTAGAGTTATAAACCTATGGTTACGCTCTATCTAACCCAGCCTTAGGCTAAGTGTTAAAACTATTAATTCAACTAGTAGCGCCATCTATCCATTCGCTCGTGAACTAATTGGACATTCGCTACTCTACCACATAGCGTAAACTCTACACAATATTAGAAGGTTCGAAGAACCACACGCTTGCGTAAAAATCCGCTAGGTGGCGTTAACTTGTCTTGTTATTAATATGGTCCTTCGAGCCGGATCTTTGGTTGATGTTGTATTATTTACATATTTTTCAAACACGCCAGCAGTTTACAAAGCAATGAAGTGTGACTATACAAATAATGTCTTAAATGATCTATCAGGTAGGAAGATACGGCCAGCGACACGCTAAGAAACCTCACAGTCTTCTAGGTGCATCATTAGAACAAAAAGGGTTACCTACCTACCTACTTTTTATCAGTTTTTCATTTCATTTCATTTCATTTCATTTCATTTCACTATGTAAAATTTCTCAATAACAAAGTATAATCTCTAGTACGTAGCTAGCTTTATGTGAATGTAGGCATTTGAAGTGCAGTACCCTTGCAGGGCTCATGTCATGGGACTATAATATTTAATTTTATTGTATCATCTATAAAATATTGTAAAACTACTACATGAATCAATAAACGTTATGATTATGATTGATTACCTTACCCTGACTGTATTAGGAGTTAGGACTGCTATGCCACCTTGTTTGTAAATATGTATGAATGGGTAAAAAGTGTGGCCAAATGGTTCGGGTAATATTACACACGGTGCGTTCACCAGTTTTTTTCCTTGAACTTGGCTTGACACGCTACCACGTGTCTAGATATCGGAAATTTACAAAAAAAAAACATATAATTTTTATGGAAATCCGGGACTTTTACCTATTAGATATGATGGTCCTCATTGTACACTCTACACAGCAACTCGACGACCTTGCCCGGTAGCTTAGGAAGTCACACTTTTGTTTTGCGAAACAATAGTGAAGCCTAGCTGGGGCCTTAGCCTGTAACACAATGGCGTTTCAATGGCGTCCTAGGTAGAAGGACAAAAACGGGATTTTTTCGTTGCTCTCCTACAACCAGGGAACTAATCCTCTAGAGTTAGACTCTTATTATTCTTTGCTGGACTACAAAAACATTAAAAGCACCGACACTGGGCCGACAGCATTAATAAATCGTAATTGACACCGTCAACCGGGAGCCCATTTTGGCACCATTGCGTTACAGGCTAAGGGCCCTGTAGATAACGTAATTAAACTTGCACAACCAACACGATTACACCTACAAGATTTCATATCCCGGGTTATGGCTTTGTGGGTACAG
The DNA here is from genome assembly GCA_949319315.1 of Zelleria hepariella. NCBI lineage: Eukaryota > Metazoa > Arthropoda > Insecta > Lepidoptera > Yponomeutidae > Zelleria > Zelleria hepariella. The sequence goes on along the minus strand of OX439396.1, from coordinate 10,806,368 downwards.
TAACGAGCCGTTTTCAGCACAAATTCACAAAGCTTGTCATAGATGGCGCCTACCAGTGTGGCCATAGAAGAATCGGAATATGGCCGTTTTTATTTTTGGGTTTAGTTCAAATTCAAACACACGATTGTGCATTTGCATAGTCTTGAGTAGAAAAACATCGTGAAAAGCAATGAAAACAATATTTTACAAATACTTTTCTCGCGTCAAAACGCTTAGATTTTATTAATTTAAAAATCAACCGAACTTTATCTAGCAAAAAAAATTATACCCTATCACCGGGTACTATTATCATGTAAAAAGAGTTAGGATCTTTTGTAACATCTTGTATCTATTCGGCTGACCATCTAGGCAACTTAACTTCTTACGGCTGTAGAAAGGAAAAGTGATGGAAAGTCCATTTAGTTTTTGTTTTGTTATGTTTTGCTACTGCACAGATAACGATGGGGACTTTCACAAATCGTAAAGCGAAGATAAATAGTAAGTAGGTAGGTAGGTAATCGTATGAGCTAGTGGCCACCCCGGGTTTCAGATAAATAGTAAGATTTGTAAGTATCATGGGCATCATGGCATTTCAAAATGTAATATAGGTAGGTAGGTACATAGGCACCCAGCTGTTCACCATACATTCCCATTATTACAGAATATTTAATACTTTTTCAACCATGTCACAGGCGCTGCAGCGCCGAGTGGTCTCTCCACCCATCTAGTGTAAGTGAAGGTGCCACTGGACGCTGTATAAATCATCTCATTGTGTAGATGCAAATGCCTTAATTTTTAACACTTTTTAGTTACTTAGTTAGTATCTATTCGACGATTATATTTTTGTCTTTTTAATATTCCCCGATACAAAAAGAGGGGTGTTATGACTTTGATCGATATGTGTGAGGGTGTATCTGTCCGTCTGTGTGTTTGTTTGTAACACCGTAGGCCGTAGCTCATAAACAGGTGAACCGATTTGGATGCCGTTTTATTTGAAAGCTGGTTTTCTAGCGAGTGCTCTTACATACGAGTTGAATATCAAAATCGGTTTAGCCGTTTATGAGATATTATTGTCAATTTGAAGCTAAAATGCCGAGGGTATTTTTTTTAGATATGCTAGTTTCGTAGTTACATCAAGTTTAGAGGGAGAAGTGTTTAATAAATTGCGTGCAAATGATAATGTCGATGAAAAACTAAAGTCGTAACGAAAACAAATGACTGGGCATCAATTTCGGCGCTACCGCAGCACGCAAATGCTTTTATCCCGTTTCGCAAATAGCAAACTATAAAAATAACACCTCTGACCTCAATGATTATGCCGATGGTAATAAAAACTGCATGGTGGGACGTCATGCATGGCAGCTCCTCTACCCTTGACGCATTTTTTTTATTAAGGCGCTTTTTACAAAATTAAAGTTTTCACGAATTAAAGCGCCGTGCCGTGCATAGTAAATAGCCCGCGCGCAAAGAATAATGCACAAAATCGATTCCTGAATCAAATACACTAAACAAATCGAAAATGTTTACATATCAAACACTAGAATTAGGTGAGATATCTAACACACCAGTTTCGTGTTGACATTCATAAAGGTTTTGAAGAGATTTTCTCTGAAAAAAATATAAGCGGCGTACTTTTTTTCAGCGAAAATATCTTGCAATCTGTTATGCGGAGCAAACTGAGCCACGGGTTACCTCATAGTTTTCCTATAGGTACCTCTGTAACTCCCTAGGTGTTTGTTCCTTTCTAATAACCCTCCTTTGTGCAGTCGGGTAAAAATAACACCATATTGTGATATAACATTACGTAGGCAAAAACAAAAATAGACCGGTGGTGTTAGCGCTTGCCGTGGCAGTCATTTCCTTTACTTTGATTTATTGATGTTTCGCGGATAGGTATTTGTGTTTTGACCAGCGATTCTCAACCCACGATCAACGAAGGCTTAAGCTTAGGACACCCACCATAAATATTATTTTTAAATAATACGTACATTGAAGCCGCATGGGTCCAGAGAGTCCAGAGTAGCTACCACGAGTGCGAAAAAGCTGTGCCGGACGTCTGCCGGACGGCTGTCATGTATCATAATACTATAGTAGTAAGGTTGTTTATCCAACTTATCACTTTCAGAGACAGTGACAGTAAGCACTCGTGGTAGCTGCTCTGAGTTCCAAACAGATGGGCAAAAATCGCCACTGACTGGTTGCCTCAGACTGGACACCGGCGCCGTGGCAGGCTGGCGGAAATGGCGGGACGATCTCGAAACCTTTTAACCGGGGTGGCAAGAGGTGGCCTCAGATAGAAAAGAGTGGAGGACACAAGGGGAGGCCTTTGCCCAGCAGTGGGACACAAAACAGGCTACATAAAAAAAAGTACATGAAAGCCACATGGAAGCAGTACATGGAAGCATGAAAGCCTTATTTTGGACGTCTTTGGTAAAGTAATTGGAGGAGGTATTTATTGACGCCGGAAATCCTGGCTAAGGAACCTACGGGAGTGGACTGGGAGCGTGAGTGCTGTCCAGCTATTTCGTCATCATCATCAATAATATGTGGAAATTTAGGCAACCACTCGGTGGGAAGTTGTCAAGTCTAGTCGGAGCGATCGGAGGTGGCTCAGGAGGGCCGAAAAATCTGGGCTGAGAGCGGGAGGCCTACCCCGCCGCAGTGGGACATCCATCACACAGGCTATTTAAAAAGAAGCGGAACACCTCTTCATTAAATATATTTTTTACTCGTACGTAAGTAGTAATTATTATTTGTAATTTAACTGCACGTAATACGAACAGTAATGCAGGCGTACGCGGATTCCGTGTAGCGTGTAGGCATAACGTTACACCTTTTATATCTGCATAAACGCAAGGTCAACACACCCACTGCTAGTAATACGTTTTTACAGGTAGAGCGAAGTTAGTTTAGCTCAAATAATGTGCTGATGTAGCCGCGAGAATATTATATCCAATACCGTGTTATTCAGTATAATAAATAACACCTCAGTTGACTCCTTAGAGTCTTTTGATCCCTACAAGAAAGAGAATCGATTGGCATAATATATTTTTTTTTTGGTATTTTGCATTTTTTTACTGACCGCACATTTTTTTCCAAAATCTGTGAATGCAGTTCATAATATCTCAAAAAGTTATGAAAGGTCTCCTAAGAACGTTTTCCTGTAACTATAACGGTTAAGGTACCTGCCTTTACTGCCCCGTCTCAAAAATCCACCCTGTATAATGGCACTGTAGGGGTATAATGGGAAACTGTTATCAAATTATTGCATTGTTATTGGTCCTTGATACGTATGCAAAGTTTCAAATTAATCAGACTTCTGGAAATTGGTCATAACTAGTGGTTCGCCCCGAACTTTGAACTCGCGACCCTATATCTCAGCAACCCCTCGACCGATTTGGCTCATGTTCGAACTTAAAAAATCTTTTTACCTTATTTACCTGCATACCAAATTTCGTGACGATCCGACTAAATTTACTCAAGTTATCGTCGACCGAACATTCATACATACATACATACATACATACAAACGCCGGATTGTTCCAGTAGACTCGGAGAACTTCGCTCGCTCCGTTACATACATACATACAGGCCAAGCTTATACTAGTGGTTCGCCCCGAACTATGAACTCGCGAACCCATATCTCAGTAACACCTCGACCGATTTGGCTCATGTTCGAACTTAAAAATTCTCTTTGACTCATTTACCTGCCTACCAAATTATATGATGATCCGACTAAATTTACTCAAGTTATCGTCGAACGAACATTCATACATACATACATACAAACGCCGGATTGTTCCAGTAGACTCAGAGAACTTCGCTCGCTTCGCTCGCTCGTTCAAAAAGCGTGTTAAAAAAATAGCTAAGTACTACGATCTCTGAGAAAAGAAAAGGTTTTGTGTGGCTGTGAATCTGCGTTGCTCTTGCTAGGTAATGCAGAAGTCTTCTCGGTAGGTTCAGAACATCTGCACGAGCTGATCCGGACGCTATTGGATAAATCAATGGCTAGTGACCATTGCTCATGATCCTCAGCATTGAGGGAATGAGCCGTTTTTAAAGAACCAATTCAAAGCAGTTCATAGATGGCGCTTACCGGTGTGGCCATAGAAGAACCGGAATACGGCTGTCAAAATTAATATGTGCTAAGCTCAATTTGACAACCGCATTCCGGTTCTTCTTACACCATGATCAATTCCGCTAAGTTTACTTATAACTTGAACATTGCAACACACGCTCAGTCATGCGCCATTGCTTCGGCAAAGAACATCCGACAATAATAATTGATTGGCTAGGCTAGACCCATTTAATGGATAGTTTATAAAGGCTTGAAGATATCGCTGTACCGGTTAATTCGTTATTAGCATTTAGATTAGCTCTTTCTAACACCACCCTAATGGTTGCCTGGCAGAGATCGCTTTTAGCGATAAGGCCGCCAATTGTATGCTTATTGATTGAACGAGCGAGCGAAGCGAGCGAAGTTCTCCGAGTCTACTGGAACAATCCGGCGTTTATATGTTTGTATGTATGTTCGTTCGACGATAACTTGAGTAAATTTGGTCGGATCATCATGAAATTTGGTAGGCGGATAAATTAAATTAAAAGAATTTTTAAGTTTGAACATGAGCCAAATCGGTCGAGGGGTTGCCGAGATATTGGATTGTAAAGTTTATATGCAATGCGCGCGCGCCTGCGCAATTGGGGTTAGCAAAAAGTTACACACTCGCGAGTTCATAGTTCGGGGCGAACCACTAGTTTTAAGAATTCCTATTCTAGGTTTTAAGAATTCCTTTGTAAATTATTTTCGTGTACAGAGCAGCTACCACGAGTGCTTACTGTCACTGTCACTGAAAGTGATAAGTTGGATAAACAACCTTACTACTTTAGTATTAGGATACATGACAGACGTCCGGCAGACGTCCGGCACAGCTTTTTCGCACTCGTGGTAGCTACTCTGTAAAGAGTTTTCTATTCTATTCTATTCTCCCTTGTGTCCTTGGAGTCGCGGCCAAGAACGGGACAACATGATCACATGACCGACCGAATAGGCAGACCAGCAGCCCGTTGGGCAGACGACATCTTAAGGCCCGTAATATCAATCACAGTTTAAACCAAAAGGGCTAGTTTAAACCCTATCTGTCGATTAATTTTCATACAGAATGCGAGGTTTAATCTATGCTCTGAGTTTAAACAGTGATTGATATTACGGCACTTATGCGACAGAGGGTCCGCGGATGCGTGCAGGCTAGAGAAGAAGAGACCTAGGAGTGGGCAGTGGGCAAATGTGGGCTGGTAGGTAATCGTATGAGGTAGTGGCCCTGGCCACCCCTGGGGGGTTACCCTTGACGCTATTACGATCAAATTGAAAACGTTTAAAAATTAATTTCTCTTTGAATTCGCATAGTAATGCTTTGATTTTAAATACTTTGTAATGATAATTCAAAGTTAAGGCTGTTTTATTCAATAAAAACACAAAATGCGTCTTAATGTGTAAAATATTAAATTTTGTAAATTGCGCCATATTGCGGCCGTATTGGAAAAATGCGTCAAGGGTAGAGGGGCTGGTGTCAGAGTTTTAAGGTCGCGAAAAGGGCCTCTTCCATGTCTTAACGATGTGAGCTGAAAATGAAAATGATGAACACCTCCCTATTACCTAGTAAGGTTTCAAAATGACTTGAGTGCCGGGCGGTCCTGTATTTGGGTCCATATTTCATTCGCTTCTGGTTTAGCTGAGCTTCTGCTAGGGGAGCACAATGTCACGATAAAAGTTTTATCCCATTATCGGCTATCGCCATCTTGCTTTATTTCACCGCGTGAAGCGAGACGCCGCTACCCGATAGTGGGATAAAACTTTTATCTCGAAGTTGTGCTTCCCCAGCTGAGCCATAATACGAAAATCGCCAATAGATACGCAGCGGGTACTCGAGTCTTCTCTCTCTGAGATAAGGCGTTTGCCCTGTGCATTTTTGCAGGCTAGGTAGGTAAATCTGATATTGACGATTTTTGAGCAATGCGTTGATATAATCCGTGCGGAATCAGAATGGGATAATACCTTTTGGAACTGAATCGAAAATGACAGTTCTCGAATAGCGTCAGTAAAAAAAATTTAAGTAGTTCTACGTTCTATCATAGGGTTATGAAATTGGAAATACACAAAAATGTTCAATGGTTGTAATCTAAAACGATTCAATGTTATTGCATTAATTGAATAAAACGTGATAAAACTCGAGCAGACACCCACGCGCACAGAAAACACAAGCAAGTTTCGACGCGAGTTTGCCATAGACAACTAAAGTCTAATTCTTTATTCAGGATAGTAAACTGACAGATGCTAACTGTCACTTTGCAAAATAATGTTGCCATATTAATTGTAATAGTGATGTATTCCACTCGTTGTGCGATTCAGCTCGGTCACAAAAAAAAAGCGAAATACGAAATTCCGCCTGGTAGCCCGTGCATCAGGAATTCCGGACGAAAAAAAAAACGTTCGGAACGCAATATTTGCATAGATCATTTAAAAAACACAATTTTTAACGCATTTAACACTCCTCAAAAAAGTGGACCAAAACACACTTTCTCATTACTAATTAATAAGTTTTTAGTTAATTTCATATAATAAGCTTTTCATCAATCGGCCTAAAAATCGATTATATCGATTACGCAATTCGATTCATGTCAAACTTTTTGTCACCACACTATTTAATTTTCACCAGAGACTGGTCACACCGTAAACGTCAGTGTACTATCTTGAATGAAGAATTAGACTTTAGAGTTTGCCGAAATGCTGACGCTACAGGACCGCGAGTGTCTCAGTTCCAAAAGGTATTATCCCATTCTGATCCCGCACGGATTATATTAGGTATTTGTTGACTGGAAAGCTTCTACAATATTCAAAATAACGGTATAGCCACCATAATCCCCTTGAGTTACGGGACGCCTCGACCGGGCCGATTTCAAACTGGCTTGTGAATCTTGAGATGTTTTAGGAATTCCTTTCTTCTTCCGATCTCGTGTCGATGGAGTCGTCGACCTCTTTCCCCCGAAACCCATTGCGTTTTTTGTCTCTGCGTCCACGTGTCGATTCCAACATGGGAGAAAGAGAAGGGTGTCTTCTTTCCACAAATGTGTCACTTATTGACAATACAAGGTTGTTTTTAATACAGGGCATAAATAGCTTAAAGGCTACCCCACAAAGGCGCGTTTTATCGGCCGATAATATCGGATGCGTTATTGCGCTATCTGTTTTCAGTACATTTTGAATTAGGAAGGCCATAGCGTTATTATCGCAGCAGTGTGTAACTCCATGGCCATTCTAATACAAAATGACGCATCGACCGATAAAAACCCGTTTATTCCTGAAACACGTCAACTTCTGAATGTGATTTCCAACAACTTTTGTTCTACGACTTTGGTGAAAGCGCATTTTTTTATCAAAAAGAAAAAAATAATAAGTACTTATAATTATTAAGTTTCTCATTTTTTATTTTTTTTTGCGCATTTCATCATAATAGGAGCAGGAGATGCTGAAAATGCGGTAAAGGAAATGGTAGAAAAGCATACTTTAAAATAATAAGACACTTTTAATAAATAAAATGTATCGAGCTTTTCGAAAATTTGTAGGAAATCACACTTAAAAGATGAAATTCAGGGATTTAAAAATTTAAAACTTGCCCTGTATGTATACTACGTGAATTAAGTTAATTAACTTCATCCATCGAACCTAAGTATGCCACTAGAAATTCAGTCATAATACCACGCTCATGCATCATTTTATAAACCACCTGAGAAAAACCTGCCTTGTAGTGACGTCACAAAGTGTCACTCCCGGAATAAACCCGCCTATTTCCCCAAGCGATCCAATATGGCGGACAGAGCTCTTTGGTCCGTCGCCAAACAGTCTGGCCCACATAGTGCCGGGTTATTTCTACAGCCGCACTGGTTTTTAGACCCGAAACACTAACCTCTTATTGTTTCGACAGAATACTTTGAGAATAGACTTGTAGTTTGCTCAAATTACCACCGATCTACATCTGGGGCCTTAGCCGGAAGGTAATGCAATAGTGCCAAAATGGGCTCCCAGTTGACGGCTTCAATTACGATTTATTAATGCTGTAGGTCCTTTTAATGGTTTTGTAGTACAGCAAAGAATATTCTGATTCTAATGCTAGAGGATTAGGTCTCTGGTTTTAGGAAAAAAACGAGGAAACCCCGGTTTTGTCTTTCTGCTGGGACGCCATCGACACGCCATTGCGTTACAGGCTAAGGCCCCTGATGGTGGCTCTAACTGGGTATGTACACTCTTTTTTTGGGTAAATACCTAGTTACGAGTACCTACTCAATTTTGGGTGCATATTCGGGTATGTGCCCATCTCAGCAAGCAGCAACTCATAGAAAAATTGTCTCTTCGCAGCGTGTTTGTCTTGTTTGCCAAGCGTGTAGATAGAGCCTGTGTAAGATTAATTTAATAAAAACATTAAAATAAAAATAAAATGTTGTGAGTTGTGATGGAGATAGCAAACATCAGTGGAACGTGTCTGCGTGGAATGTAGGAAACATTATGAACGTGAAACCAGCAAAGATAACACGAAAAACTTAAATTGCGGAACACACTGACAACCTGAAGAAATACACCACATCACAGCGACACTTACGGCAAATTGTAGTATGAGGTTTTAGACTATAGGTACGCTCAGCCACAGTCACAGATACCCCATGGTAGCTCTTACCGCGCGTGGCACAAGGGCGCCAATCGAACAAAAAGAGGTATCCTAGCGTGTGGCCACCTGTACTAGGCGGTGATAATCGAAACTGAAATCAGTGTTTCCAAAGCGCATTATCTATCAAATGGCATTGGTTCATTTACCCAGGCAGCCTACAATCGCCCACGCCACAGATTAGCCCGACACGCAGACAGCGTGGGAAAGGCGACACACAGTTGGGGTTTTAATGAGCCGTTTTCAAAGAACAAATTAAAAGCCTGTCAAATTTCGTTTAGCACAGATTAATAATTTTGATAGCCATATGTTCTTCTATGGCCACGCCTGTAGGCGCCACCTATGAAATGCTTTGTGAATTTGTGCTGAAAACGGCTCCTTGCTTTGTTGTAAATGGTCTTTCTAGGGATTTGTGGATGCGTCAGTACGGAAAGGCTGAAATAGGGGTATAGGTACGGAGCTGAACTGTACTGTACGGTAAGCGACACCGTAGGATACCCCTTTTTGTTCGATTAGTTAGTTCGATAAGAGCTTCCATGGGGTATCCTAAATGGCGGACCAGTTTCAGAACTTGTAGACCAAGGGTCCATTGCCTGTAAATGATTTTCAGACTTGGTGTCACCTTTATGCATGCCAGCTCTCTATGTGTGAACAAAATATTCTAGGAAGCACACTTTGGATAGCCAGATATTATTGAACGAGCGAGCGAAGCTAAGTTCTCCAAGTGTACTCTTGAACAATCTAGCGTTTGTATGTATGTATGAATGTTCGTTCGACGATAACTTGAGTAAAGGTCGGATCGTTATCTTTGGTAGGCGGGCAAATGAGTCATTTTTTTTATTCACACATGAGCCAAATCGGTCGAGGGGTTGCCGAGCTATAGGATCGCGGGCGAACCACTAGTTAAAAATCTAGAGGCTTACTGTTAAAAGATGTCTAGATAGGTACCTACTATGTACTCAAGCTCAAGGATCTCACATTATTCTTCTTCAGTCAAGGTGAGTAGGTAACGCCGTTCGTCTCATTTAACTTTTTATCTCAAATGGCTTTACAGCGCATTTAACACGTTAGTGGGCCTTTAGAGGAAATCTAGTGTGATTTTCCTTTTTCACTTTCAAATTGAGAGTTTATCCTTCTTACACTGACTGCCGGTTTCTGAGTTGAGAAATTCGCTAGGCAAATGGGTAAGTATCGTCCTGTCTCTGCAGATTTCTCACAAAAGAGCGCGACAGAGCGATACCTAAGTATGTGCTTAGTAAAATTCTCAACTCAGAAACCGGGCCTGAAACTTGTAACCATTTTGATTAAACATTGTACTTTACTTTGTATCATAAAATTACGTGTTAGTGGGATGTTCAACCTTCATTATTTTTATCTGTACTCACCGAACTAATATAAGTCTGTACTCTATAACTTCAGCGGCTAATAACTGCCATTAGGTCATGTAGTGCAAAAACAAACGCAATCTAAAAGCAGACCCCACTAACCTTTGGTCTCGCAGAAATAACATTTACCCGGTGACCTTTCCGAGTCTTCCAATTAGAGGCACTTACTGTAAGTGCCGCGTCTGGACAGTGCCTTAGCCCGTAGCGCAATGGTGCCAAAATGGGCTCCCAGTGGACATGGGGCCTTAGCCTGTAACGCAATGGTGCCAAAATGGGCTCCCAGTGGACAGGGGCCTTAGCCCGTAACGCAATGGTGCCAAAATGGTCTCCCAGTTGACGGCTTCAATTACAATTAATAATGCTGTCGGTCCTTTTAATGTTTTTGTAGTACAGCAAAGAATATTCCGACTCTAATTCTGGAGTATTAGTTCTCTGGCTGTAGGAGAAAAACAAGGAAACCCCGGTTTCGTCCCTCTGCTGGGACACCATCGACACGCCATTTTGTTACAGGCTAACGCCTGGAGTTCTCTTCACGTCCTTGCTTCGGACACGCGTCATACGAGAAAAAATTATATTTAGATCTCCAAAGTAGACAATCTGCCGATTTCTGAATTGAGAAAATCGCTAATTCTGTCTCTGCAGATTTCTCACAAAAGAATGTGACAGGACGATACTCAAGTATTTACTTAGTAAAATTCTCAATTCAGAAACCGGGCCCATAACTACTTTATTCAAAATTTAATATAGGTACCCCCGACATTTTAGCTTCAAATTAGCATATCTCATAAACGGCTCAACCGATTTTGATTAAACATATCTAAGAACACTCGCCAGAAAACCTGCTTTCAAATAAAACAAACCGCATCCAAATCGGATCACCCGTTTAAGAGCTATTACCGTGCCACAGACAGACACACATAGCGGTCAAACTTAAAACACCCCTCTTTTTGGTCGGGGATTAAAAGCCGGGACTAACGCGTTTCTAACGAGACCTTCTTTCTTCCCTGGCCCTAGACCTAGACGGACCGGTTCGTAGGAGGTAGGTACTTTCATTGGCATGAGACATTTTCCCTTAGCATTCCTTGCGAGTGGTAACTAGCACGATATAGGAACTCTCGGATAGAAAGCCTACTGCATGGAGATCCTGTACCCACGCCTGTACGCCTAGTGACACGCAGTCTGAGACTGGCCACGGCGTCGCGAGGGCCGTCTCAGCTCCATGATTAAGGTCTCCGAATGAGAACCGAAACTAGTCGGCTACACCGACATAATACAAGTAAGTTTAACCGTTTACGAAATACAAAATGTGCAGTGCTTACGAAAGTTTAAGACACCGTACGTCTCACAACCGCGCCGCCAATGGAAAAAAAATCATATCTTTTTTTTCGATGCGTTTTTAGCAAAAAACGCTCGTGCTGTTTCTCAACGCGAGGCTTAACTATTTTTAGGACCTAAGGTTTGGATTCCAGGATTGGATTTCCTACGAATGTGTTAAGTAAGTTCTAGGTAAGTTCTAGGATCTGGAATCCAAACCTAAGGTCCTAAAAATAGTTAAGCCTCGCGTTGAGAAATAGCAGGAGCGTTTTTTGCTAAAAACGCATCCAAAAAAATATATGATTTTTTTTTCATTGGCGGCGCTAGTTGTGAGACGTATTTCATCTTAAGTGTAAAAAGAAAGTAGTGTGGTGGGAAAACCCATTTCACAGTTTTTATTTTTTTCAATTTTGTAGCTAAACTGAGATATTTTTGTTCAGCTATTAGTTTCACGGCAATAAAACAGCATTATTTTCATTATTGTTAAACACATGTAAGAAAACACACATGTACAAAGGTGAGCGTATCTCTCTGTAAGAGGTTTCTTCCAGCAAACCTTGGGGGATCGAAACTGTTGACTCTCTTCTTAGGCCCTTTGAAGAAGTGAACCTTTCAGACCTTTATCTCGTCTGTCTACACCGACTGGTTTGGCACTTGCCGGCTACCTGCCAGTACCGTTGTTCGAGGTCAAGGAACCTGTTTCCTGAATGTAAATAAATAAACACCCAATAAGGAGTTGCCCGTTTGGGGTTGCCTCTTGCGCTTGCGGTTTGGAACTTTCGTTTATTACCTTTTTGGGAAATTCGACGATGATTTGTTCTTAACCCCTGATGCAAAAAGAGGGGTGTTGTAAGTTTGAAATGTGTACACACGACAGCACGTTAGACTGTACACTTTTGTTGTAAAGTCGCCCGTAATGTAACCGAGTAGAGTTCTAGCGTGTAAGGTTCGACGTGCTGTCGTGTGTACCTAACTGTGTATGTCTGTGGCATTGTAGCTCCTGAGTATCGCTGACGCTAACCGCTTTCGATCTAGTTTTTTTTTGTTTGAAAGGTTACTTGATCTATTAGGTAGCTAGTTTTAGCGATTACGTGTGGAGCCAACTGAGCTGTCAGGATGGTATAGGTGCTGGGCAAGCCTACTCCATCTAAAACAATGTCCCAGGCACTGCAGCGCCGAGTGGTCTCTTCACCCATCTAGTGTGAGTGAAGGTGCCACTGGACGCTGTATAAATCATCTCATTACGTAGATGCAAAGGCCTTAGTTTTTTTTGCGATTAGTTATTAGCTAGATTTTATCAAAATCAGTCTAGCCGTTTATGAAATATTCTAATTTGAAATTGAAATGTCAATTTTGATTTTAGTACCTCTCTTTCAGACATTGTTAGCAAAATGTTACTTTTTAGGTAGATAATTCGTCGATGATTGCCATGTTCGTTTTGATACAAGTGAATAACTTTAACAATGATTAGGTAAGTAGGTATACCTACACGTATACTATATTGCTACTTTCTAAAACCGAAAAAGTTGCCTCAACACAAAATGGTTCATCATATTGTAGATAATTATCGACAGTCTGGTTAATCGTAGGCTTCCTCCTCCAAAAATACGTAGTGGAAATGAACAAAAAGCAATCAATAGCAGTATTTCACGCAATGCTCAGTCAGTACACAATATTCCGCACAATATTTGCTGTGATGCATAGAGTGAACAGTTATACTAGAGAAATGGAATAGAGAGACACTCACCTAAAGCGTCACACAGCCTTCAACAGTAGGTAATTGATCACCACAATTTTGCAAAAATGAACTGATCCTCTATCTGAATTAACGCAGTAGATACCTAATTATAATGAGTCTTTCAAGCTTTTAAATGTCAGTTGAAAACGAGCCATTGAAATTGAAACCAACGAAGACCGTCACACCAAATACGACTGCGTGTCTCTACTGATTCTTCGTGAACTTTTTGTTCCTATTGGTCTTACTGAAAGTAAGCCAAGTGCAAGGCAAAGGCAACATACAATCAAAACACAATCACTGTAACTCTACGCACCGATTCAAGGTCATCCGGTTAACATTCTACCGGTACCCGTAACTCGATAGCTGATACCAGATACCGAACTTTCTAAATGCGATGGAGAGAAAGATGGCGACCTCGGCACTATCGACCTTTGGGATGGTGTAGGAAGTCGTGATAAAAAAGCCTAATCCTTGCTCTCTACTTGCTCTCTACATATAGATTTTAAGAACGCGGTTAAAGGGAACTTTTGGGGGCTCCACTGCAAACTTTTTAAATATGCCGCGTTTTCCTTGAGTTGTACCAAAGGCTGGCTCTCCTTGCTCTCTAGATTTTTAAGGTTGGAATAACTAGTGGTTCGCCCCTAACTGTGAACTCGCGACCCCATATAAACTTAACAACCCCCTATCTCGGTAACCCCTCAACCGATTTGGCCCATGTTTGAACTTAAAAAATATTTTAATTTCATTTACCCGCCTACCAAATTTCATAACGATCCGACCAAATTTACTCAAGTTATCGTCGAAAAAACATTCATACATACATACATACATACAAACATACAAACGCCGGATTGTTCCAGTAGACTCGGAGAACTTCGCTCGCTCGTTCAAAAAACACCGACTTGAGACCTTGGCTAATGTCAATGTCAAGCTCAAGCTATGCTGACAGCTACTCAAGTTTGACATTAGCCAAGGCCTGACATTAGATTTTTTGTTTCCTGAGATCACCTACTTGAGCTCGAGCTTGAGCTGACGACTATTTATGCCACCCTAAAAGCTCATGTGCCGCGTATTATTAAGTAGAATAGAAGAGATTAGATGGCGTTGGTGGTTTTATTTTATTCTGGAACATTCGAAGAATAAAAGTTCAGATTTTACTTCTTACTTTTTGTTGAATTTTTGATCCATCAATACAATTTGCAGAACCTAAAGCCATAAATCTGAGTCGAAATGAGAGTTAAACCCAAATCCACTGGACTTTAAATTAGTTAGTGAGGGGACTTTCAATTAAAAAATACAAACAAACTCTAACCACCTCAGAAATCCTTACAAATAGTCTAAACCAGCTCCGAAACATTCCACAAATTATCCCCGAAGCGGAAACTCCAGCCACTCGACAGCCCTCCACCCTACAGGGTGCTCTGAGGCCTCCAGAAGTTCAAGGTCGAGGGTCACGTGACCTTGACTAGTCCGGCGCACTGCAGCATCCCCCCCACCCCCTGGCCGCCCTCCTCCCCCCGCCCCCGTCTGGCTTCCTGCCTCGCGACGGCCTTGGGGGGAAAAGTATAGAAGTAACTGGCCGCAAAGGAAAATCGTTGGGGAAAAAAAACATCGAGAGAGATGTTTTTCTTATTTTTGCACTTATTCAGCAGGGTGACCTCCTTGAAAGGGATGATAAACAAATCATTGTACCAACTTCGAAGTCTATTAAAAACTGCTTTTCCACACATTATTCGACGTAGTTTTTTTTATACAAGACATTTTATTTTTTATCGGTCATCGATGAAAATTGAAGTACGAAATCTGTCGAAAGTTTGACAGGACCTCTCTACAATATCCTGTATAAGTAGTATACGTAGAGCTAGGAATATCTAAGATACTTTTACACTCATTGGAAATTTTGAACTAGGTACCAAGGGGCATGTTGTCAGCAGTCCTTTCACAGTTAATTTGATTTTGCGCCCACACACTCCTCCCATCGCTCTTTGGGATATTTTCAGTTGAGATTTTCGCTTGGTAATGGTATACAAGGTGGCCCAAACATAGACGTCAAGCGAGAAAATCTAGATATTTGACACAAAAGGCTACCCGAATAACCCCCATGTAGGTATGTTCAGCCATGTTTTGTCGTATAGAAGTTATGAAGTTATGGATTGGTTTTTATTTTGTAACTTTTTTTTCTTTTGACTTTTCAGCTATGGACTTTTACAAGATAACGCAATTTTGATCCCAATTCCAAAAATGTTGTATTCGAGAAAACATCACTGAAGGTCTGAGGCCCGGTTTCTGAGTTGAGAATTTGACTAAGCACATACTTACGTATCGCTCTGTCACGCTCTTTTGTGAGAAATCTGCAGAGACAGGTCGATACTTACCCATTTGCTTAGCAAAATTCTCAACTCAGAAACCGGGCCTGAAGGACGTTTTATTGATTTCAAAAGCTTTCCTAGAGCCTAAGTCCTCAGTATAGTAAAAAAAACCTGTCACTGTATGGGACTTTTATTCAAGTAATTTGCGATCAAAGTCGAAAAACTGGAGTTGGAAGAAATTTTATTTCGATAGCTTTTCTTTTAATTTTGTTAATTCGGACAAAAAACATGCAGATTGGCTTAAAACCATCTGTAAAAATTTTCTCGCTAGACGTCTATGTTTGGGCCACCCTATATGGACCTACCTATCCACATACCTTCTATACCATATTGGCGCTACGCGTGGGCGTTGTGAAAAACCTACACTTTTGCCTTGTCATCATGACGCCTACGATGCCAATATAATTAATTTATTCCCAATCTTTTGTAATACCCTGAAGCTGGAGGGCAACCATTTGTTTTAAGTTATCCGCGGGTGTAGAAACCCCTTCAGAAAAGACTTCAGATAGTAGGAGGTGGTGAAAATGGTGCACTGCATTGATTCCGAGTGATTTTATTGCCGTCTGTTGAGGAGTTCCGCTCTCCATCTCTGAAGTTCTTCATCGGATCTTCACCAGTTTTTATGGGACCATATGGAAAGAAATACCCTTCCAAACAAAAAATAAATCATCAAAATCGGTTCACATAGAATAAAGTCCTAAGGTAGGTAACACACAAAAAAAAGTAGAACAAACCTACGGGTTGTCTGTTTATAATCCGTGCGGGATCAGAATGGGATAATACCTTTTGGAACTGAGAAGCTCGCGGTCCTGTAGCGTCAGCATTTCGGCAAACTCTAGTTGTCTATGGCAAACTCGCGTCGAAACTTGCTTGTGTTTTCTGTGCGCGTGGGTGTCTGCTCGAGTTTTATCACGTTTTATTCAATTAATGCAATAATATTGAATCCTTTTAGATTACAAACAATAAACATTTTTGTGTATTTCCAATTTCATAACCCTATGATAGAACGTAGAACTAAATTTTTTTTTACTGATGCTACTCGAGAACTGTCATTTTTGATTCAGTTCCAAAAGGTATTATCCCATTCTGATTCCGCACGGATTATACAAGCTTCGATATTAGCCCTCTACTTTTCTTTTCTTTTTACTAAAACATTTTGCGATCACGATAAACCATTCGTAATCGGCTCGATGGTGTGGAACTCAATGTTTCCTCCATCCAAATATGCGGGCGAGTACTTTCCGATAGTAATGGAGGATGTGACCTTCCCACAGCACTTTTGTGTTTGACATTGGCTTTGAACGCTTCAGTTGCTATCTGTGCTGAATCAGGGTCCTACCTATACAGGGTGGCCCAAACATAGGCATCAAGCGAGAAAATCTAGATAGCTGACACCGAGGGCTACCCGAATCACCCCCATGTATGTTCAGCCATTTTTTGTCGTTAAGTTAAGGCTTTTAAGTTTTTTTTTTAATTGTACGGTCGGCCACAATCTCAGAACGGCATAAGGGCGCCAATCGAACAAAAAGGGGTATCTGAGACTGAGGCCGACTGCACCTAGCATTGGTTTATCCAAGTCAATACAGCGGTCATGCTAGGCGTGCTGGTAATAAATACAATTAATTATTCAAAATTCATGAACTCGTTCCACAGTTTGTTTGGAAACAAGTAGAAATTCGTGTAAATCTTGTCTGTAGCAGCGGTTGCGGTATTTGAATACAAATGGGCTCTCGATTTATGTTCCTTTCATGAAAAAGTAACCGTAATTTAGACAATTATTTATTACTACTTGTTGCCCGCGGCTGCGTTCTCATTTGTATACAGGGTGTTACGAGAAAGTACTACTTGATTGAGGGGTCGTTTGAAGGCGATAACTTATATCAGTTGACTTACCATGAGCACCATAATTTTTTTAAGGTGATGGTGAAAGCACACTAACGCCGCCACTGAAAAAAATCATATCTTCTTTTTTGCTTAAAACGAGCCGTCAAATAATAATCCCTAGGTCACAGTATTAACAATTTTTAGGACCTAAGTAGTACCTAGATTCCAGATCCTAGAACCTACAAATAAATCCCGCACAAGTGAAAAGTGGCTGTTTTTTCTTTTGCTCGATTTTAGGTCCTAAAATTGTTAAACCTAGGGATTCTCATTTGACTGCCCGTTTTAAGCACCGTTCTTAAATCAAGTATACCCAACACTCTATTACTAACCGGATTGTTAACTGGCCAGTTAACTAGTTAACAGCGATTTAATTGTTGATAATAGAGTCAATGCAGTAAACAATTAGGTGTAACCTTGCACAGTAGAAATGTCGGTTGTTATCGAAGTTATATTGACCTAGAATTCTTGCATTTAGTCGTTGGATATAATTTTGCTTGGCCATATAAACTGAGCTCAAGCTTATGATTGGGTCATTCTTGGAGAGGTCGATTTTTTTGGTCACACCCTAGTATCTACTAAACTATACATCACACAGTACTAAATTAGCACTTAATCGTCTACTTAACTAACGGTCCATTGAGGCATATCAAATAAAAACAATATTTTATAGAGGAAATTGCCTAAATATCCCTTTGAAGGTCAAAAAATGGGTGATTTTGCGAGTATTTTGCATGTCACACGCGTGTGGGCCTGGTATGTTTTTGTTTGTGGTTTTACTCATGTGCCCACTACTATGCTAATTTATACCTTTCTAAATGCCCAATGAGTGCCTCTATCCAATCGTATATCCAGCATTCTATTAGAATGAAAACTCTTGTGTCTGTAGACATTCCTAGAAATGTCACGCGTCGAGCAAAGTTTAAATCGTGCAACGAAAGTATGTTTTTATACAAGCTTAAATACGCGGCAAGTTTCTAGTTACTGGTGCAAAATATTGTCAAATGGTCCTTGTCAACTATTATGGTTCGTATGTGTCGTTATCTTTCATGCCTAAACTTTTACGTAAGTTCTTGACTTTTTTTAAACTTTGGTTCGGTAAGGTAGCTGAAAGTGGTGGCACGTTTTGCTAGTATAGTAAACAAGACTACACTAAACTGTCCTAAGTACATGAATGCGTATATCCCTGAGTAGGTATTGTCGTAAAAATAAATACGATTGCTTCTATAGTTTAAGAGAAATAGCTACATTTTAGTTATTTCTGAGATCGGTGGCACTGAGATCGGTGGATTTAAGCCACCGATCTCAGTTATTAGCCAAGGATCTCAAAGAAGTTTTCAACATATTGTATCAATTTCACAGATTCTTTAGATACCACACCGAACGAGATGCTATGACTAATTCAAAATGTATCAGTTTGTTTCTATGGACTAAAGTTTAGACTTCATTTAAGCTAGTAAGGTACTGTTTTTTGCAAGGAAATGTAATTTCACGCAAATAAAAAGTAAAATCCGTATAGACAGACAATTTTAGTGTATAATTATTACAGTCACACATAAAATAGAGCATTGGTCGCCGATGCGAGAGAACCAGGTTGTAACATGACTTTGTTTCTTTTCAAAGTTACATAAATTTGTAAATTTGAAGTAGCTAAACCCCTCCCTAATGTGAGGAAAAACATCGTGATGAAACCCGCAACTTAGTTGGCTCCACACGTAATGACTTCTCTTGTGGGCTAGGCCGACCAAGCTGTCAGGATGGTATAGGTGCTGGGCGAGCCTACTCCATCTAAAACAATGTCCCAGATACTGCAGCGCCGACTGGTCTCTTCACCCATCTAGTGTAAGTGAAGGTGCCACCGGACGCTGTATAAATAGATGCAAAGGCTTGTTGACTATAATTTTGCATGTTTAGCTTAGGAATTGATCTTTTACAATGATTTTATGAAAATAAAGATATGATTTTTTTGATAATTTTTATGATGTTTAATAGAAATTGTTTGCTTAATTTAGCCCCCTTTTATCTGTGTCAGTTCATGAGTGACGTTTAAATTTAGAAAAAACGTTTATTATTCACTGTAATTACTGTTTATAATAATTTTAGACACTATCTGAGATCGGTGGCCTTTTTGCTGAGATCGGTGGCTTGTCAAAAAAGAAGATTTTTTTTTCATTAATCTATAAAGCCTACAGGTGTGCCTCATCGACATATTGACTAGTTTTTAAGCCACCTTTTACGGTGTATTTTTAGTTTTCACCTATCTTGAAAAAAAATAAAAGCCACCGATCTCAGCGAAGAACGCTTTTCTCAGGAATGACCGGATTATTATAATTGAATTCAATTTATTTATTTCGACTAACTACGTTGATCATAAACTAAAAGACCTCACCTCGGTGTTTTGAAAAAAAAAAACTATTAAAATAAGATTTTTTCAATTTATTTTTTGCAGATTGTAAGTAAGTAAAGTAAGTAAAAAGCATTTATTTGTTACTGCAATCACACACACATAATACAATTATTAGAACCTTATGAACTAAAAAACTATTAAGTAGAATAGTTACATGACACAGTTTAGACATTAAAAGTAGGTAGGTACTTATATTTATATATTATCATATGTGTGCTGCAGCAATACAAAATGGTCATATCTCAGCGTAAGTATTTACTTCAACAAATTGAAGCAAATCGCTGGTTTTCAGATATGACCGCGACGTGAGGGTGCGATCACGGAAGCCCTAAAATGACGTGCCAAAAGTGAATAATGTAGGTACATGCTTTACAGAATTAATTAACAAAACAAAACAATATGTAGGTAACAGTTATCAGTATAATAAATAATAAATTATAATAGATTGTCCATGAATATAATAGAAGCGTAAACATATTTTTGAACATATTTTAGGAAGAGCATGATACTCTAGTGCTAATATTAAATAACGAACAATATACACCAAAAAGAAATCAACATTGCATAGACTTATATTAGAAATACAATCTGTCCACTTTTCAATTAGTAAGTTTTTGTTTTTCGAGAAGAAATATTTTAATTTTTTTCTTAAACATATCCTTGGATTTTAACTGATACAAAGGTGGCGGTATATCATTCCAACACTTTGTTGCGCTAAAGCGGAAGCTACCACGGAAAGCCGCAGTGTTACATTTGTGAGTCTCTAGTGGAAGACGTCCTGGTCGAGGATATTTAGTGGCAAATTTTGAAATCTTAATCTTAAAGAAAAGGTACTCCGGTCTTTTGAAATTAATAACTTCAAACATAAGAGAAGCCAGATGCAACTGTCTGCGCGCCTCCATTTTCAGCATAGAAGCATCATTAAGATAAGGAGTTACGTGAGCTCTGGGTGGGATATCAAAACAAAACCTGCAGCACGCATTCTGCACCCGCTGAATTAGACGCTGCGATTGCTTCAGAAGCCTAGGTCCATATACTAAGTCCGCATAATTTAGCCTGGACAAAATCAGTGACTCACATACAGTGGCGTACCGTGGGCAAATGGCGCCTAGGGCAAGCATCGTAATTTCGCCCCTTTGTATATCTTTTTTCAGTGGCTAAAGACTAAAATGGGACATTAACTATTCTGCTTCTGGTTATAAAAAAATCTCACGCCGCGCGAATTCACGCGGCGATTTCACAAGCGCGCGTAGCGCGCCCGAAATTTCACCGATTTTACCCATTTTGTAAGCCGCGATATGGAGCAAATTACTATCCTTGGACGAGATCTATTTTCATTACAAATGCGCGTGCAGCGTGCCCGAAATTTTACCGATTTTACCCTTAAATTACGCGATCGAAATTACCAGTCCTTAATAGGACGAACGCACGCAGCACGCACGAAAATTCAACAATTTTACCTTTGAAAATCGTAATTTATGTCACCTTTGTAATAAAGACGAACGCGCGCGTAGCGCGCTCGGAAATTCACCAATTTTAGCCTTTTTCAAAGGCGTGGAAAGCTTTCTTTACAACGCGCCCGAAAATTTATCTACCCACTTTACCCTGTGATGGTATCATGAAGATTTTTTTGTATGTAAATAGGATGACCGCGTGCAGCATTTACGATAATTCAACGAATTTACCTTGTAATTTTATTGTTCGTATTCCTTAGTGGAACAAAAACGCGCAGAAAACGACTTTATAACATGTAAGAAGTAAAGTTAATAAGGAAATCTAGACATTAACACATTTTTCATGAAGTTTGCCACGGATTTTTAGCTCCTTAAGTTTACTCATATTTTTTCGACAAATTGGGATTTAGTTTTAGAAGAACATGTTTAAGTAGTTACTTAAATTATATCATCTCTATCGTCACTTACACTATTTACAGTACCATGACTGACTAGTATTTTGAATTTACGAGTTGCTGTTTTGCGCCCCCTTGATGTGGCGCCCAGGGCACGTGCCCTGCCTGCCCCACCCTAGTTACGCCACTGCTCACATATTGTTATTCGGGACTTTTCACTTAATAAGTTACGTATCTTGTATAGTATTTTAAGCCTGTAAAAACAATTTCTTACTAGATTCTCGACATGAGTCTTAAATCGTAATTCGCTATCAAACACGACGCCCAAATTTTTCGCAACCTCAACACGATCTATGCTTTGACCAAGAACAGAAACTACTGGTGAGTGATTGGCAATTTTTCTAATTTGAGCTTTAGAGCCCAGTATCATGAATTTGGTTTTGTTTGGATTGAGTAAAAGTGCATTTCTATTGGCCCACTCAGCTATTCTAATCAAATCCTCATTTAGCCTAAGCGAAGCCAACGGCATCAAATCTGGAACTTCTGATAAATATAATTGGACGTCATCAGCGTATAAATGGTATTTACTGTGTTTAATAACTCTAGCAATATCTGCACTATAAATAATGAAAAGAAGAGGCCCAAGAATAGAACCTTGAGGCACACCCCTATTAACTGCTTTAGGAGTGGAGATCAATTGTTTATCCTGTTGACCAGTAGACCCTGTAATAAAAGTTAGGGCCTTTTGTAAGATGTTGTATAGAGTAAGTACCTAATTTTATCGAACTTCTAAGCTCAGACTGCGCTCTACATCTTCCTAAAAAACGTGTGCCTTTGCATCTATGTAATTAGGTATTTTAAACATGGTCCAGTGGCACCTTCACTCACACTAGATGGGTGAAGAGACCACTCGGACACTGTAATACCTGTATGCTTAGCATGGTCGTTTTGACACTCTCTCGAACTCGAGTGACAGACGTGCCATGTCTATAGTGCGAGCATGGCAGGCGGGACTCGAGATGGCAATAGATTAGGGTCTTTATCTTTATCTTTATGTCGAGCAAAAAGTAGTTATTTCCATTTTAATAAAAAAAATGTATTTTTGTCTCCATCGCCATGTTGGCGTAGAGCCAACTCGAGCCCGACCGACAAGTTCACAGTTTTGCATAGAGAAGGGCCTATCTCGGGCTTACCACGCTGCCCGTACTGGGACATGTTTACAGATGGAGTAGGCTTGCCCAGCACCTACATCATCCTTTCAATTTAGTCGGCCTAGCCGCCAGCCCACAGGAAATACTGACAATATATGTAGATACGTGCGACTAAGCCAACTAAGCCGTGGGTCAAACCAAATCGTCTTATAACACAATCATAAGGTAACCAATTTCGCATCTGTAGATAGGATCACACAAACTGACTTTCCCATAGTACAGTAAGCGACAAACTTTGATACCTCTTTTTGTTCGAATAACGCACTAATGCCGCGCGCGGTAAGAGCTACAATGGGGTATCCGCGCGTTTCGCTGACCGTACCTTATCGACTCCGTAGTGTCGGCGAGCTATAAATCAACAAGTCTATGAATAGGTTGCGCCGTTTTTGGATCGCGAAATAGAAAGCATTCGGTGCACACAATGTGGGTTAGGTCGGGCTAGATTGTTGACTGGCGATGGCGCCAGATGAGAAAACAAAGTTTTGTACGGCTTCAATAACTTCGAAAACGTTAATAAGGGAAAGCATCACCGTCTTATGTTTAGGATTTCGGTGCCTAACAACAATTCAAAAAGCAAAAATGAAATAATTCCTAAACTATAGTGCGATATAAAAGAGTAGAAATTAAATGGCAACAATTTTTCATAGTAAATCCGAAAAGTGGTCGGCTTTATTATGAAAAATTGTTGCCATTTAATTTCTACTCTTTTGTGTCGCACTGTACAGCTAAATTGCAGAATTTACTTAAGTAAACTTAAAAAAAAATACTAAAAGTTGTTGAAATGTCGGGAGTGTATTTTTTTATTTCGAGAAGTGTACCCCGTTCACTAGAGCCGCCAATGAAAAAAAATGATATCTTCTTTCCGGGATGCGTCTTTTTGCTAAACACGGGCCTTCGTCGAAATAGTTACCTAAGCCTAGTGATTCTCATTTCACGGATAGCTTTTAGCAAAAAATGCATTCAAAAACAAGATATTTTTTTTCACTGGCGGCGCTAGTGTGTTTTGACCGTCACCTTAAGTTTTGACTTCAAGAAGATCAAAACAAAACACCAACATTGTTGGTCAAACAGAACGCGTACGTCAAATCATTTGATTGATTGCAAACTCGTTTCGAGCAGCCTCTTTGGATACCATTGAGATCAAGAACCCGCCAGTCACGCTCGCCAATGTTTCTTTCTGCCGAATACAGTTATTCGATTGAACTGCGGCCTCAATCCCCAAAACAAGAATCGAATTCCATCGCAAAAAAACTGTATCAGCTGTTCCATAGGTTTGGTGTAAACTCTAAATTAAAAACAGAGCCCACGGAATGACAGTCAAGTTGGTACTGACTGTCAGTTAAAGCCAAACCGGTCACACGATTGGCTTTATATGACAGTAGCGAGCAACTGTGCCTGCCAAACTGTTCGCAATGGCGTGTCAATGGCGTCCCAGTAGAAGGACAAAACCGGACAAATTTCCTCGTTTTTCTCCTACAACCAGCGAACTAATCCTCTAGAATCAGAATCAGAATATTCTTTGCTGTAGGTACCACAAAAACAATAAAAGGACCAAAAGCAATAATAAAATTAAATCGTAACGGAAGCCGTCAACTTGGAGTCCATTTTGGCACCATTGCGTTACAAACTCAGGCCCAGGTAATACGGGGTTTACCGCTATGTTGGCGGTATTCATAGACTTATTTAACTCCCTGCCTACGTTATCAAGCTTATTTGGTTCTTCTTCAACACAAATTCAACCCAATCGGGAGTTCTACCGGCTAAGATGAAGCCGATTACCATTGGCGAAAATCAAAGTTCGATTTATGAAAAATGAACTGGGTGGCAGTAAAATGAACTGGGTGGCAGTACATTTTTCATAAATCGGACTTCGATTTTCGCCAATGGTAATCGGCTTCGTCTTAGTCGGTAGATCCCCTGGGAGAAGTGGAGTAGGTAGGGAAAGGGGATTTCAGGAGAGCCCGAGGAGAGCGTATTCGAATGATTGTGTTCAGTGAACGTTATATTATTTCCATACATTTCCAATTAAGACTGTTTCCAGGCAGCAAAAGTGACTGAACTAAGAACAATCGGTGGTGAAACCGAGTCGTAAAGATCAGGTGAACGGCGGCCTCGACCAGCCTTTGGTACCTTTAACCACACCTTTAACCAACAATAATCGCTCTTATTTCAACGGGGATAAGACCACATGTGTGGCTTAAGTATCCATTCTAGTTTTGCGAATCAAGTTACTCCGCAAAGAGAATACTGAACAATGAGAATACCACGTTCGACGTCTATAAAGGTATCGCTACACGCAGCAGCTTGCAAGCGCAAACCGTTTGTGCAAACCCCTTGCAATCATATTTAATCTAACACGCATCTGCTTGCATGTGCAAACAGTTTGTGAAAACCCCTTGCAACCTTGAAACCTATCGACTTGGTAGGTATATACGGCCTGGCCCTGTCAGGATAACTCAATTATGTTAATATGTCAGCTTGAATCGATACACCTACGACTCTTTGTAAATCAAAAGAGGTGAGCGTTTTATAGAAAGCCATCTAGCTCGATATGCTAGACATGCAGTCATGTCGTCTTTATGCACTTTTACTTGCTTATCCGCTCAATTTTGTAATACGTTGGATCAATCCGTTGCTAGGCATAGCATTTTGCCTTCTCAACATACCTTAGATATGCATATAAGATTAAACATGTGGCTGAACCTTAACACGATGTTTTAACGATCATTTATTTGAGTATTAAAATATAAGAATGCGAGGCTATTGCACTCACATCCTCACTGCTTTGCTTAGGGCTTAGCGAATTGTGCAACAGGAAGTGTTTAAATTGCAAACGCTCCAATTATTCAACTAATCTTTTCTTTACTGTTTTATTGTTGACTGGTATATTGCTTAATTTCTCTTCAGTCTTTGGTTACCTAAGTAAACAGAAATTGATCTAGCCATTTCCAATGAAATGCAACATGTTATGTATTACTTAATCGTTCTGTATTTGCATGATTATGTCGATTGAATAACTTTACTAGATAGTATATCACAGATATCATTATCGATATGTCGATAAAAATCTAGCGTTTATAATACCAAAAAAAGAATAAGATGGAGCAAAACTATAATATGTGGGAGAACGAGAACAAATGAAAAAAAAAACTATTCATGAACTCCTCACACAAAAGGAGGACTACATAGTCTTAAGTTTACTTTCACACATTCGTAATGAGTTAGTTCCTGGTTCCATGTTTATTTATTCAGGTGCGGAAACGTATCCAGATGTGAAACTTTGTGTTTGCTGCTGCTATCTCTATCTGTTAGCTTCACCCAGAATGTTGGTTGTTTTATAAAAATCTTGCATTTCTTGTCATTAAATAGCGGTGGTTCGAGAACGCTTCCTTGCGGTACTTTTTAAGAAGACAGAATATAAGTATGGGAACAGGTTCTTTTGTCATTACTTAAAATAAGTAAAACTACTTAAATAAAATAAAGGCATTAACGTAGTATAATTATGTCCGTAACTATGAAGTCATACAAAACACAGAACAAATAACCTCTTTTATGGTCAAATCTTGTTGTCGTTTAGTCGGTGCTATATAAAAAGCCCCAGTGATGATGAAACTTACAAGTTGAGAATAAATAACGTTTTCCTGTCTAGATAACTAATTGGAAAATAAAACATGCTCCAAATGATTGGGAAATTAAATTAATAACGCCCAATAAAACTTTGATTCCATTTATTAATTGCTTGACTAGAATGGCATGTGGAAACATACTGTTTCTAATAACAATTACAGAATTGCCTGGCTGTAGGAAGAGCACCAATCTGTGCTGATCCTCAGTGTCCATATTACTAGTTTTACGCGGCGGATCTTCTGACATGGTTGGATAGTTCATGGAAAATGTTACTTCTAACACGATCATACCTCACATGTCTCAAAAGCAATGTGACTAATGAGTTGCGTTTGCAATTCTGACTTTAACGACTTTCGAATAAGGTCTCGTTTTACATGTGATAGTTGGCTGGTGTAAGTTACGTTAGTTTTTGTCCAGCATTGTTTCATTATTCTCACGGCTAGACGTGTCAGCCAGACCAAACCGTTTGTTATTGAGAAACTTATTTGAAATACCTTCAATTACAGTTAAAAAACCAATGAGACTGAGAATAAACAATGTAGAGTCTCATCATCTTTATTGCACTTGCATTTTTCTTCGACATGAAAAATATAGATTAGGAATTACAAGACAGGTGAGTATTTCCAATTATTATTTTATTTATCAAATTCAACCATTGAGGCTAGAGCGGTGTCTTCATCTTGAAAGCAACATCTTAATTTGCTTGTAAATTATTAAAGTACATTCTCGCTCTGTAGATACATTTGCGGTCTAATGACGTATTTCGAAATGTAAATAGTCGTTAGTAGCAGATATTGTCGAAAACAAATAAGAAGCAAGTGCCTAAATTAACGATTTAACGAAGTGTAAATTATCTTAATTTATTTTGTTTCTGTTTTACTTCGGGGATTTCGTGGGGGCGCGAGAATTTATAAGTGGACTGTATTACGATGGCTGCCGGTAGATCGCTGATGTGTCTTCAAAAATGAAAGTTAGGAAAATCGAAAGGACTTACCAGATCCGATAGCGAAGGGGGTCAGAGGTCGGCGTACCTTTGGTAGGAAGCTGCTTCCAGCTCCTCGACCGATTTACTTTCCACAAGCCGCCCACCTTGAGCAGCGTAGCCCGACCTGACGACGATCTTAACTGGCGCGTCCTTCAGCTTCCTTAAGTATTTCTTGTACGATGCGTTGGTACAAGTGAGTGATCTAACCGGCGCGATAGTTCGATAGGCGATCGATAGTAAAATGGTGATAAAATCGAGAGGCAATCGAAAGGGCTGTCGACTCGACAAGATATTGTAACGAACAGACGGTTGGAAAACCAAAATGCTGCCAACCGAAGCCCCAGTAGTGGGGGTAATGTTGCCAGTACAACCACGACAAAAAACTACTAAATGAAAACTAAACATTCCGCCCACCTAAATGCGACAGTATTTAAACGAGAAGAAACAAAACAACAACGATAATTTAAATTAAACAAAACGACAACGAAGAGGTTGACCGGAGACTAAACTATGATGAGCCGACTGTAGGCTTCGGACGTGGAGGACCGTACGAGAGCGCGAATCCGCGGGACTCCCTCACCAGCGAGCCAGCATCTCCAATCCCGATAGGTTCCCCATCCAGACTAGGAGGGAGGACCCGACGACACTCGCGACGATAGGTGAAGCGTGTCCTCGGCTTTGGCATGACACCCGTCGACAGCTCTGAAGCCAAAGCCACCCGTCCCACCAAATTATTCACATCCACAGGCCTATGTCTCCGGTCGAGAGCGAGAGCGACATCGAGAGATTCCCCGGGTTCACCTGCAGAGCTGGAGAGAGGCCTGCTCCGACAAGTCAAACTATCAGGCTTCCCACCAGTTGAGTCAAGAGCCGGACGCGAACCGCCCACCCTGACAGAACCCGGAAGGGGTTGTTCAACAATCGACAAGGGATTTTTTGACGAAAGGTTGGTGGCAAGAAGGCAATGCTTGCCACCCGAGAAACGGTGCTCCTCCCTCCTCACCGATGGAACGTCAGAGTTGCCGTTGCCGAAGTGCAGCAAAGTGTGGTGTGAGTAATGACAATTACCACAACGACTTGCCCGGCAACTCTTGACCGTGTGGGTGTGGGAGAAGCAAAGAATACACAGGCGGTTTTCCTTTACTACCCGAAAGCGAGAGTGACTGTCCAGCTTTAGGAAGTCCCCACAACTGGACAGGTCATGCGGACCTGAACAGAGTGCACAGCAAGCATCGGACACGAAAAGCGACAAGTGGTTTGCCGCAGGCCTGCTATGCATCTGAACAGGTCGTCTCGGAGGGGGAGAGGCAGCAGGTGCAGCATGAGTCATGGAATTGGCCCGACAACACTTGTCAACAAACTGCTTGACATCTTCGAACTTTGGCACTTCGACAGAATCATGCTGCATCCTGAATGCCAGGCGGGTGGTCACGTCCAACTTCGACCACAACAGGTGGAGAAGCATGAAGTTCTCATCGGGCAAACCAAATCTCTCCAACACGGCAAGATTATCGGAGAATGTCCGCAAAACCCGCTCTAGCTCTCCACTGGTTTCATTTCCGATAGGTGGGCAGGCCACCAGCTTATCGAAATAGGTGCTAGCAATCTCCCACGTCCTATCATAATACTTGCCTAATGCAGTGTAGGCAAGAGTATAACTCTCATGTGTGAGTGGGAAATTCCTAATTATGTCGTAAGCGGTGCCCTGCACAGACGACAACAAATAATGAAGCTTTTCAACAGGCGATAAACTTTCCCTACTGTGGATGAGAGAGTCGAACAACTGTTTAAACGACAACCAGTTGTCAACATGACCATCGAAAGGTTGGATTACTATCTTAGGTAGCTTGGCCTCAGAACTACGACACTGGGTAGACGTTTGAGGCTTGGCCTCGGCCAACTGCGACAAAAGCCTCGCCTTGACACACCTCATCTTCGCCTCGAACGCCACCGTAACCTCGATCTCCTTTTGCCTGTCAGAGGAACTCAACGAAAGAAAGAGTCTCTGTTGCGCTGAATGGAAGTCACTCGCGAGATCCTTCAAGTCTAGATCTGTATAACCCGCCAGGTCCAAATCGCCCATGATCCCTAGACGAATCATAGCGTAATCCCTGGCTACTCTATTCGCGTCTGATGTAGACGATTCACTGTAATCTACATCCATAGTGGGCATTGTGCGATAATTAATTCAACGAACGAAAACGAAAATCAAACACGAAAACAAAGTAAACAAACAAATGTCAAAGTGACACCTGACCACAGACAACAACAAAATTTCTATGGCTGCGTTCCGTGTCACTCAACAATGTTGCCAACACAACGAAAAGAAAATACCACTACCTGCACTCTCGAAAACACAAAAGTAATGTACCCGACAATATTTTACGAAAAAATAAAACGACGAGAGAACAAAGGAAACGAGAATGACTTAGCAAAAAACAACGAGAAAACCCACGAAATCGACGAAAACGACAAGGTCACCGTACAGTAATGATCCGGCTCGAAGGACCAATGTTTTACTTCGGGGATTTCGTGGGGGCGCGAGAATTTATAAGTGGACTGTATTACGATGGCTGCCGGTAGATCGCTGATGTGTCTTCAAAAATGAAAGTTAGGAAAATCGAAAGGACTTACCAGATCCGATAGCGAAGGGGGTCAGAGGTCGGCGTACCTTTGGTAGGAAGCTGCTTCCAGCTCCTCGACCGATTTACTTTCCACAAGCCGCCCACCTTGAGCAGCGTAGCCCGACCTGACGACGATCTTAACTGGCGCGTCCTTCAGCTTCCTTAAGTATTTATTAATATAGATTAGGAATTACAAGACAGGTGAGTATTTCCAATTATTATTTTATTTATCAAATTCAACCATTGAGGCTAGAGCGGTGTCTTCATCTTGAAAGCAACATCTTAATTTGCTTGTAAATTATTAAAGTACATTCTCGCTCTGTAGATACATTTGCGGTCTAATGACGTATTTCGAAATGTAAATAGTCGTTAGTAGCAGATATTGTCGAAAACAAATAAGAAGCAAGTGCCTAAATTAACGATTTAACGAAGTGTAAATTATCTTAATTTATTTTGTTTCATTGTAAGTATTTAATGATTCTGTAAAGCAGTGTTTTTCAACCGTTGGGTCGCCCCAGGCTACCTTATGAGGGTCGTGCTGCTTTAGGGGATCTATAAGCTTCTTTAGGAAGGTTTTTGGGTCACGGTTATGGTCTCAAGGTATACTTAACTGACAAAACCCTGGTCGCAAAAAGGTTTTTGGGGGGCGCGTCATGAAAAAGGTTGAAAAACAGTGCTCTAAAGGATTCTTCCTCGATAATATTGGAAACGTTTGCGGTGTCCCTTAAAAGACATTGGAAACGTTCAGGAATATTGGTTAAATTGAGTAAATTAGTACTTTATTCATTTAGGCCCGGTTTCTGAGTTGAGAATTTGACTAAGCACATACTTACGTATCGCTCTGTCACGCTCTTTTGTGAGAAATCTGCAGAGACAGGACGATACTTACCCATTTGCTTAGCAAAATTCTCAACTCAGAAACCGGGGCATAGTGTCCAAAGCCATCATTTAGTATAGTATAGCCAAAGTAGCCGGAAAACAGTGGTTGCGCTTGGCGCAGGATCGCGAGTGTAATGTACCTAATACACCTTTCATTCAAACCGAATATTTAAGAGCAAATTCGGATTTGCTTCACACGTCCGTCCGAGCGCATGCTCGGGTCTGAAAAGTTATGCCAAGGTGTCGCCGTCGACGAATCGCTGTGAAGGGTCATCATCAACATCATTTAGTACACACGGGAGCACGTCGACCCTTACACGCTAGCACTCTACTCAGTTACGTTACGGGCGACTATACAACAAAAGTGTACACTCTGACCGACTGTCGTGTGTACAAGTAATACTACTAGCCAGTGTAAAACATACAAAAAGAGATGCAAAGGCCTACTTTGTTTAACAATAACAACATCAGAATGTGATAATGCCTTCAAAGGGAGTTGACACATTTGTAAGGAAACCAAAACCCCAGATTGTGCATTTCACCGATAGTGTAACATGCCGATTGCATAATGAAAAGATAATGCAGACATATCGTGAAAGGTATGCGTGATTCAGGGCTGGCGTGTGTGCGAAGGACAGACTGCATAACAATCGGCACCATTTACCTACAACCTAGCTACAACCTGAAGAGATATTTTTTTGCTATCAGTCTGTTTACATGAGCTTGGTTATGGTGGTAAAACGGGTTGTTTTCCGCAACTCGACGTCTCAACTTGCGTCTATTTTGAGGTGGGATTTTTCACCCTTGCCAACCCAGCTCCTCCACGAATGTTCTGGAGTATTTTTAAGTAAGTAAGTAAATGAAAGAAGACGCGTGTGCTCAGATCAATGGCTATAATGCAACTAAAGGCACGCTGTTACAATAATGATCGCCAAACATAACAGTAAGTAAGTAAAATGTTTATTCGGTACCAAATTATTGTTCTTACAAGCTAAAATTAAAATTAATTAAGGGTAGACGATAGCAACGTAGCGGGAAATTCAAAATTTTCACAGTTTTTTCACGGTAAAAAGATGTGAAAATTTTGAATTTCCCGCCACGTTGCTATCATCCCACCTTAAGCTAAAAATTCGGGGAGCGACCCCGCCAAACCGAGGTGGGTAGTCCGGTAGTTTGCCAGCTCCCTGGATTCGAGCAGGACATGAGTTCTTCTTACGTAATTTATCAACAGTCGTTTGAAACACCACACGCAACTGAAGCCACGTGTAAAAGATAGTTAGATACTTTTTTACTTAAGGGTAGAAGATAGCAACGTGGCAAGAAATTCAAAATTTTCACAGTTTTTACATTTTGTAGCTAAACTGAGCTATTTTTGTTCAGCGATTTTTCGTTCGCGGAAATAACAATGTATTCTTTTTATTATTGTAAACAATGGAACAACAATAATTCAGCCGATTATGTGTTCTGGTCTGCGACAAGTTTTTTGGGCAGTGCCACTGCTTCGTAGACCAGAACACATAATCAGCTGAATTATTGTTGTTTTAGCCTTTAGTTGTTTTGTTTTAGCCACAAAATGTGAAAAAACTGTGAAAATTTTGAATTTCCCGCCACGTTGCTATCATCCCACCTTAAGTAGGCACCGATTGATCTTTTACATAGATTACAGATAATAATATGTAGAGAGAAAGAACATCTGTTGCGTGAAGTTTTACCACAGGTTTTACATATCATAGAGATGGAACTCAAGATTGCTATGCACTTAGGCACAAGCACAACAGCAACTTAGAAAAGAACAGATATTGAACTGGCGCATAGACGTGAAACTTATAGAATCCTCGAATCTCAGCGAACCCCTGTTTTTTCTCAAAGGTTTTTATTATTTCATATAATTTTCAGAAGTTTTTCATTTATCGGCGGACGAAAACCTTACAAGGTTGAATAAATGTATGGATAGCGTTTCATCTGATGTTTGGAAAGGAAAGGCACAAAAAAACTGGCCTCGGATTTTGCAAAAAAGTGCTGGATTGGATGAACAAATCGAAGATCACTGTAATTCGTGATAGTTCACTTTGCCCCATTTAGCACGTAGGCTGCGAGCACACGCATCACATTTCAATCGCAACATTAAAACATCGATATAGACCTAACGTCTTCTGCAAGTGCCTCATCAAACATTAAAAAAAAACATATTCTAAGCATTCCATTAGTTCCAAATACCATTGGTTTTAGAGAGACTTGCTGTTATACCTCTTGCACTTACTTCTACTGCATAATATGCAGTAGAAGTAAGTGCAAGAGGTATATTATACTCTTTGTTGCGGGCCACGCACTGGCACGATACTAGGAAGTACTCGTATGTGGACATAAAAGTGCAATCATAATTACTGCGGACAACCGGAGCTATGAAACATATTTTATGACAAAGCCAAATAGTACTAGAGAAGGTCTACTTATAACACTAGTAGTTAGTATGTTCGCTCCTAAGACTATGAATTCGAAATGTACTTTACCACCCCATATATCGACAACTCCTTGACCGATTTGCGTCATGTCCTAACTTGAAAATAACACGATCCCCTCACTCAACTTAGTCGGCCAAGTGCACCTCGCGAAAACTGCCAATCGGCAGTGGGCACGCTCTCTCTGAAAAACCCAGCTAGTGGGACATGTACAGATTGTACAGCATTTTACATTTTTATCTTCAGTGGTTCCGGCTGTTTGAAGATTGTCTGTCAGGACCTGCAGAGGTGCACGTAGTCTCGATGAACGGTTTATCCTGCTATCGGCTAGCGCAATTTTTAACCCCCGACTCCCGACCCAAAAAGGGGGGTGCCCGCTATGTGTGTGAGGGTGTGTCTGTCTGTGTAGTGTAGGTACTGTAGCACTTGTGTGCTATCCCTAGCTATAACTCTATCAATTAAACTCGAACTTCCGATATTCCTATTTATTTCTTAGTTAAAATATACATATTCGTCTGCACCCAACGGCGGATCTCGTCTCAGTCTCTACTTGACAATCTTATTTACAGCCTTCCAACATATAATTTTAAACAGCCTACCTAATTCAAATATTATCATCAGCCAGTAGTCCAACGGAGGTTACATCATTACATCTTCCCCCTTCTTGTTCATTAAATTTTGATAGTGATCAAAATTTAATCAACTGTGGTCGGTCTTGAACATCTCTAAAATCAAAATTAGACAGGAATCTTAACTATCTAACTATACATCAATAAACAACTTAAATATTTCAATTAAATAATAGTACAACACTTCACTGTCACTTCACTATCACAATCCCTAAATACCTGCCTCTCTACTTATAGAATGCGAGAATACTACCCTGAATTCGTATAATACAATCTGGCAAAGCTGGTTAATAATCCGGCTGAATTAAAATTGGATACTCCAAGCCATCATAATTTACAAGCGAGGCCCAAATATTACTCGACTTCATTCGATACTATTCCGCCCTTACATAATTGGGCTACCCAATCGTCGACAATATAAAAAAACCTGTGCTATTAACAGTTAGGACCTCGGCACTATGTCAGTCAGACCCACCAAAAGCAACCAACTTCCCCATCAAGCTATACTTCTATCTGAGGGGTAAGTCCATCCGACTCATGCCAGTGTCTCCCCTGTCTCCCTTCCTATCATCACAAATGTCGGCCTCGTAACGTATGGCTGTTGGAGTATCCGTCGACACGCATCGGACACGCTGCTGCCGGCAGCTCTCCGATCCAGGTCAACCATCCTCAGCCTCGCTGCACTCTGCAGCTCCAAGCTTTGCCGCATCAGGTAGTATTCCCGTCGAATTCACACATGAAAATATTTACAAGCATTAATAATCTATATTATACATCATTGCCACAACAATCTACCTAACTATCTTTCATAGAAGAGTCTCTTTCTTTCCTTCATACTGTCTTTTATTTTCTTTTTTTTTTTTTATCTACTGGATTCTCTTTTCCTTCCACTTTATCACTTCACCAGCCAACAGGGATCTCAGTCTATCTATTTTTAAGGGACCCTTGAACTTCCAGCACCTATTTCCAATTTTATTCATCACTCTCGCCGTGACACATCGTCGACCCACGAATCGTCGCCGCACCTTGTACTTCGACCTCCTCACCTTGTTTTCCGCACCAGGTTTCTTCTTGAAACTGCGCGCTTTGTATTCTTCGTGCCGCTTGATAATTTTTCTCCGCATTACGTGACAATCAACCCTTTTGACAACACCTTTCATTTCACAACCGACATTACTTTTGACAATGACATTTGACACTACCTCCTTCGACAGTATTAACTCCTTCGGTGATTCCTCATTCCGATTCTCTTTGGATTCGACAAAGACGTTACTCACACTTTCGTCCTTTGTCGAAGGCTCCTTTTGACAGTCCGTCAATGTCAACTGTCCGTTCCGTTCAATGATGACGTAACAGTTTTCTGCCACGACGTTTTCCACTGAAATGTTCCCCCCGTTTTCTTGCAGCGAACCTTGTTCCTGGATCACGTCGTGCTGCGCCACCGACTCTTCCTCATCCCCCAACTCTACATTATTATTCGGATTAAACCCACCAGATTTTTGTTGTGCTTCTTCCATTGGTCGCACGGTTGGGTCATCTTCCTCAATGGACATCAACTCGTCCTCTCTGCGCCCGGCGGCGTCTTCATCTGAACTCGGCGGCATCGGTTGCGGCCCTTGTTTATCCACATCGTCTACTTCTTTAGTCTGAAAATATTCCGAACGGTTGTATCGGCTCGGGATAACAGCCACTATCAGCTGCTGCTCTACAGCTTTCGGCACCTTTTGTGTTACACACACATCATCAAACTTTGGCTCCTTCCACCATGGAGGAAACTCAGCTCTCAACGCTGCTTTAACCTCCTCATATGCAGCAACTCATTGCAGCTGTATCATACAACCCCCTATAAAAGTACATGGCTGCTCCGGACAAATACACAGCCACTATCACCCTTTTGTCTTCATCTGACCAATCATTTATAGCGGCAATAATTTCAAATTGCCGAAAAAACTCTTCCACGTCCGTAGAGATCCCGTCGAACGTTGAGGACTCCATAATTTTATAACTTAACACTTATAAAATTAACCACTTATCTTTTCTTGCGCGCCGTCTTCCTGGCGCTTATATTGTATTCTTCGTCCTCCTCTCTCAATGAGTCCTCTCAGCTTGGCTGCTTGGTAACTTTTTGATCGTCGCGATCACATCAAAATCCAGACACGAGGGGCTGAAACCTAGCTATCTAAAAATATTTTTCCCTAATCGGAATTGACTCGCGGTTTTGCCTCCACCACTGTAGCACTTGTGTGCTATCCCTAGCTATAACTCTATCAATTAAACTCGAACTTCCGATATTCCTATTTATTTCTTAGTTAAAATATACATATTCGTCTGCACCCAACGGCGGATCTCGTCTCAGTCTCTACTTGAAAATCTTATTTACAGCCTTCCAACATATAATTTTAAACAGCCTACCTAATTCAAATATTATCATCAGCCAGTAGTCCAACGGAGGTTACATCATTACAGTACCTATATGTCATGCTGCAGGGGCGGGACGGGACTGTTTTATAAGCAGTGAGAGACCAATCATATTACTGATTGATTTATGACTAACAGGTTTCTTGCAAACGTTTTATTCGTGTACCTTCTGTACGTAGAGCTATCCACCGCATGTGTCGGGGAGAAATAAAAATAGCGACAATAATGCAGCCCGTCACGTTCTGTCACTGATTGTTTTATGTAAATGCGAATCAAATGGCTTTGATGAGAAAGTTGCTGCACATGCAAAATACGTGGTAGTGTTATGTATGTAGGTAGTCTAATAATTAGTGATGTACACAGCTCATTTACTCGAATAAACGTAGTAACTTTTCAGCCCGTTAAAGCAGCCACAGATTTTTCCCCATTGATTTGTTGTAAGGTCGCAACAAACTTGGCCGGTGAATCAGGATGAAAAAGTTTTCAATATTCACAGAGAGCTTGTATTACTTTAGTTTATGAAAATTGGTCATCATCGCCTCTTACTCTATGTTACATACTTATGAGATGAAAAATGAATGAACCTCACGGAACAGAAAAATCATTTAGTCCTGACAAAAACATCGCATCTTCTGATCGTGATAGCGATCGCATATAATCATATAGAGAAGATGAATAAAAATATAATTAGGAGTACGACGTCGGTCAAAAGCCAGTACTGTCATTTGCAATCACAATCCCCGGACAGACCTTCCACCGTACCAGGGCCAC
Source organism: Zelleria hepariella (assembly GCA_949319315.1). Lineage (NCBI taxonomy): Eukaryota > Metazoa > Arthropoda > Insecta > Lepidoptera > Yponomeutidae > Zelleria > Zelleria hepariella. Next base: position 10,769,129 of record OX439396.1, on the reverse strand, counting down.
GGCAAGGGCAATCTTCCATTCAACGGACAATTGACATCTTCCTGCGATCCCCCCTCCCACAACGCTCCATCCTGTTATGAATATGAGCCCACTTCTGATGATAGGCCTGGACTACGTTGGATGAAATAGCAATGCAACTTACGCGCGATTTTGTTGCGTCGTTTTCTCTGAAAATGTTTGGTACAACTTTGGAAAAAAAGCTTCTGTAAGTATGTTGATGTCGCTCGCTATCTACGGATAATGACATCTTCCTGCGATCCCCCCTCCCACAACGCTCCATCCTGTAATGAGTATGAGCCCACTTCTGATGATAGGCCTGCCCCTGTATTATCTAAAATATCCACCGTAAAAATAACAGTTTTTAAATGTCAAAAAAAGGATTGTTCATTTCAATAATCTAAGAGCTATTTTCGAGTGTTTTGACGCTCGTAGGTTGAGTGGAATTGTTAGATAATAGAGGCGCTGGACTACGTTGGGTGAAATAGCAATGCAACTTATGCGCGATTTTGTTGCATCGTTTCGTTCTGAAAATGTTTAGTAGAGCTTTGGAAAAAAGCTCCTATAAGAAGGTATACGTATTTTGATGTCGCTCACTATTTACGGACAATGACATATTCCTGCGATCCCCCCTCCCTCCCACAAAAAGCCATCCTGTAGTAAGATTATGAGCCACTTCTGATGCTAGGCCGGGACCATACTAAGTGAAACAGCGATGCAACTTATGCGCGATTTTGTTGCATCGTTTCGCTGTGGAAATGTTTTAGAAAAAACTCCAATATCTCTTTAGCGGTCGATATCACTCTATCAAGTCCAGTAATTCTTTAGATAGGTGTAGATATGTTTAGCAGTAAAAACTTTTTCTGTCAATCTCGCCATTCGAGGTGGTCTAAAATGAGAGTGAGAAAGACATCATATCTACACTCTAGATACAGCAGCAAGCGTAGCATAAGGCTGGGTTAGAGCGTATCCATGAATTCATAACTATCTGTATCTCACTCTTTTGTTTGACGTAGAGCGGGATAGATAGAGTTATAAACCCATAGATAAGCTCTAACCCAGCCCTATGATACGCATCCTGGACAGTAGATTCTGTTCGGTACTATACGCAGACTGCACTGAATGAAACAGCACTTGTTTCGCGAGACACATTTTTGTCGCCCGACAGTCGCGCTACAATCGCTCGGCCGTTTTTATGAAGCCCGTATCGGTTGAGAGAGTAAATCTCTGCGCGGAAGTGGTATGTCGTCCTCCTGACAGCACAATTATTCTGTGGGACGCAAATAGAATGGGGTGCGGCTGTTGTGTTGATTCGTTTATTGGATTTAGTTCGGCGAGATTTTGGAGTTACGAGCCATAGATCCCAGTTTGAGCTAGCGAAATGCTTGAGCAATGATCTCTGTTCACTAGGTAGGTACTTATTTTTTCTGATTTGTTACTAATATATTTGTATGGACCAAAAATTACTGAAATAATTATTTATTATTTTGAGCATTTATAATAAGTTGAAAGAAATTCACTCGGGACAGAACTTGAACCCTAGCACGGGTTAGTGCTTTAGAAAAAACAAAAAGTGATTTATTATTATTTTATTATTTAAACATGTTTATTAAGTTGAAAAAATTCACTCGAGACAGGACTTGAACCCGCAGCCTCTCGCATACCGTGCAGGCGCTCTACCAATTGAGCTACCAATTTTATTATTATTATTTGTAATTTTGTTATTGGTTTATTTTATTTGTCCTTTCGATACTTGCATTAGATTTTCACATAAACAAAAATAAACCTCATGAGTTGTACAAAAAAAATAGGTACCTACATTGAATGATTTGCGATATTCACACATACCTTGTATCTATTTTAATTGGGTACAATCGCGATTAGTTTTGGGATAAATATGTACATCGAACTTAATCCCTGATCGAAGAGTATGAACAAAAATAGTCCCTATCACATTGTAATAAGGAAAAGGTAAATTGAACTCTTTTGTAAAATAGAATTTACCTTATTTTAAACAAGATGAGAGGAAAAACAACAACGTAAACCATAGCAAGCAGAGCAAAACCAATTTCGCACTATAAAAGAGTTTCCGTAAAAATGTCATCAAACCATTCTATTGTCCGAGATTTTCAATAAAATTGCCAACCAAGAGTGATGCGGTAATTTTTTTGTGTCTACAGGGTGAATTTTAAAACATTTTACAAATTATGTGCTACCTACTCACTGATAGAAAAACCGGCCAAGTGCGAGTCGGACTCCGTACTGGGTTCCGTACCGCCACACAATTTAAAACATCTGGTTATACAGACCCTCTTTGCGTGATTCCGACTCGCGCTTGACCGTTTTTTTATTATTCGTTGTTATACTCTAAAATAAGCCCTATAATAATCCCGTATTACCGTTTGTACGATAGAGCAAAAAGTATAAAAACGCGTTTGTTGTTGATGCTGCGTGGATTCAACGCCCTTTTGGCTCCATTCAAAATAAAGGTGGACAATCAGTCAACCGGCTCATTTCCGGTCTGCGGTAATAATAAAAAACTAGTCTGCTAGTTCACAGTTCGGGGCAAACTATTATTATTTAGCCTTAGATGTGTTATTCTGTTATCGAATCCACGGAATGACAGTTGTTACAAAGACTTTAACTGACAGCAGCATACTAGCATGTCATTCCGTGGACTCGAATTAAAAACACAACCAAATCGAATTAGCCTCCTTGATAGTTCAGATGGTAGGGTACCGATATTGAGTAAAAGGTCCTGGGTACTAGCCCTGCTCTAGTTCACACCCTTTTGATAAATCGTATTCCTCCCTAGGACTGGACTAGAGTAAGTAATGGTTTTAGATTCAATGGAATAATAGGTAGCCACATAGGCTGATAGCTGATACCAAAGATGCAGTCTCTATCTAAATCTCAAATTTAAAAAAAAACGGAAATTTTCCGAAAAAGACACGGGGAAGAATCTAAAATAAGGTTGCTGCACCAAAGAGGCAACTAATTCTAGAAACACGACCTACAAATCACCTGTTCTCTTCGTCCGAAAAAAAAAGCAAAACACCAAACATCAACAGACTGACATTTCCTCTGTCAGTTACAAAATCACCGTGATGCGCTGTTGAACTATTTTTGTATAAAAAAAAACGCGAAAACTAAAAAAAAATAAAAACACCCCGAAGGTAGCGACGCGCAAGCTGAAAATCGCCAGCACCATGTGATAAAGTGTCCAGAAGGCTTACCCGGGAGTACTTGTCATCCTCAGCGTTCAGAAGGTCGCCGACCGAGGATGAGCGATCGCCGACGGAGAGACCGTGCTTCCGATGGTTCAGGACAAACGACAGCTCATCCAGGTACCTTAGAGTTAAGTTAGCCATCGTGTCTTGGGTCTTTCATTCACTTAGAGCCTGCAGGATAACTCTGGCTGCAAGGTTTGGCCCAATTCATCAAGGAGTCACGTTGAGGCGTTTCACTGATTTGCCAAGACTTCTCCTGGATTGAAGCCACTTTTTAACCAGAACTAAAGACTACAGGATAACTTTGGCATCAAGGTTTGGTCCAATTCATCAAGGAGTCAAGTTGATTACTGGTTTGCCAAGGCTCCTCCTAGATTTATGGCAATTTTAAGTCAGAAATAGAGACTCCTGGATATTTCGCATCAAGGCCTTGTACTGATTTACCAAGGCCCTTGGATGTAAGCCTCTTTTAAGTCAGAAATGCCGAGTGTGGAATGAATACGAAACAACTGTAATTTAGCCCTTTTCTCAGAGGGTATATACGGGCATTGTATCCTTGATATCCTTGGCCATAAGTATTTTCTAAATATTCTGCAATATGGAGTGTCCAATCCCGAATGCACTATTCAGCCATAATGGACATCCAATTCGTATCTGACTTTACCAATCACAATAGTCCCTCTTAGGGTTTCCATAGATTTGAAGGCAAATCCCCTAAATATCCATCACGTCCCATGGAGGTCTGTCTTTCCTTGGCTAGACACACAAGTATCCACACTGCACCGTCACTTAAACTAGAAGATCCAGAACACTATTAAACCCACTGCGCATTAGTCGTCTTCAGACACTAAAGGCTGAGTCCACTTCACTGCAAAAAACACAAAACACGCTTCCTCATTTGTTTCGTTTAAAATTTTCTTTCACGCGACAGAATGCCGATTGCCGTTGCAGCGCGCGTGTTATTTATTTATTGTTGATGTAGGCACGTAAACAACATTATTCGGCTGCGGAATGCAGACGTCGAGACGAGGTAAAAGCCGAGCGCAGACTAGGTTGCGTGTCGTGCCGGCCGACGCGGCACGGGGCAAAGATTAGCGACTAGCGAGTGGCTACGGATAGGACGCGAGGAGAAGCTCTACGGTTCTATTTTATCTAAAGGTCGTAGTGGCGTACCCATGCCAGGACTTTCAGGCCGCCCAAGTTTTACCATCCAAGAGCTCAAGGGTCTCTGATACGGCCGGAAAGACCGGAGCGAACGGCTCAACGTACCTCCCGAAGCACGGAAGCGCCCACTATGATTTTTGCCATTATCGGTCGGTCATCCATTCATTAGTGATTTTGGTGCCAATTTGGCATTGTGTTAAAGCAGCATTAGATGCCCAGAAAACAATTATCAGACCAAACTCTTATAAGCGTATATTAAAGCCTGAATCAAAATGTAGAGTCACTGGTTGCAATGTCTGTTCTAAAAAAGGGCGGTACGGAAACCTTAGGCCGGTTTTTTTGTCGTTATTCGCGTAATTCGGAAGGCAAAGTTTTTTGTTCGAAAGTCCGTTATTGGCTTAATCTTATCTTTAGACAATATTGAGAAACTAATTAAATATATTTATTTTGGTCCAGTAGTTTTGTTTTTATGCGCTAAAATGTTTTGTTCCTATGACCGCCAACAGTATGCAGACCGTCGCGTGACGTCATAAAACGGCATCTTTGAAACGTTGTAAAATCCAAACTACTGAACCAAAATAAAAAAATATTGAAATTAGTCTCTCAATATTGTCTAAAGATAAGATTAAGCCAATAACGGACTTTCGAACAAAAAACTTTGCCTTCCGAATTGGATCGGGTCACTATTAATTTGCTGCTATGAGATCCAAAATTTCCTGCTATGAAATTATTTGCTGCTATGAGAGCGCATTGTAATGCAGGGAAGGGTGGAAGGCACTAGAACTCGGGGAAAACCACCGATGCGATGGACTGATCAAATCAAGACCACTGTGGGGAAAACATTGTATGAATGCACCCGGGCAACCTCTGACCGAGATAAATGCCGTGGCATCGTAAGGCGCGCAACATCAGCCACTGATAATACTGCATGTGGACCACGACCGCTCTGACAAGAGCGTAACGACGAAGAAGAAGAAGAAGAAGAGATCCAAAAATATGTCCAAATCGAGTAGTGTAGGTAATCGTATGAGGTAGTGGCTACCCCTGGTGTCAGAGTTTTTAGGCCGCCCTAGGGACTCTGACGTGGCTTAACGTAGCGTCTAACCCTACTGAAGTATTTTTCGTTGTCTCTCAGAGACGCTTTCAGCCAACTGGCCAGTCTGTCGCCTACTCTTAGCCGGCGGCAATACCACGGTTCTTGATTCATTTGTTACCGTTTCCATTTCATCTCTGCTCCGCGTCTCGCGGAGTCCCCCGAGCGAAACCCTCTTACTTTGCTTACGTAATTATAATAAGTACCTGGCTTACTTATGTTACTACTTGTGGAGAGGTTATTGTGTATTCTTCACGGCAATCGGCTTTGGCTTTGGCGTAGACAGGCCACTGATTCCGCCGCAGATAGTTATAAGGCATTTACATCTAAGTACCTACTGTAGAAGGGTACCTTAACCGTTATAGTTACAGGAAAACGTTCTTAGGAGACCATTCATAACTTTTTGAGATACTCTTTCGCGGATTTTGGACAGAGTCAGCGAAAGAAATGCTAAAATACCAAAAGTATACAGGCTGGCCCACGTCTATTCCTTATTCCATCCTCTCAGCTTACTTGTATAATACTGTCTTGTAATTTCATCAATTTGCATCAGCGATTTTTTTATAACAAGACATAATGTAAATAACTAGGTATTATCATATTTAAAATACCCCCGACATTTTAGCTTCAAATAAGCATCTGCATATATCATATAAACAGCTGAACCGATTTTGATAAAACATAATATCTAAAAACACTCGCTAGAAAACCTACTTTAAAATTTTAAAAAACCGCGTCCAAATCGGTTCACAAGAGCAACAGTGCCACAGACAGACACACAGGAGGCACACCCTCACACACACACACACACACCACCTTCACCCACACACACACACACACACACACACACACACACACACACACACACACACACACAGGCAGACACAAACTAACAACCCTCTTATTTGGACGGGGGTTAAAGAACATTTTAGACATCACTGTTGAATAACAGTTCCCCAGACTCTATAATGTTGTGAATTTCTCAACAATCCGCGAACTAGACTACATACATAAAACATAAATCTGATTAATTAATTTGCCTACTAACTAGAGAGCCATGTAGGTCGTTATCCAACAAACTTTGCACCAAATAACAAAACCAGAGGGTCTGCTGACCTCCGTACCCATACTTTTTAGGGTTCCGTCCCCAAAGAGTAAAGGATTACTAAGACTCCGCTGTCCGTCTATCACCAGGCTAATATCTCGTTATAGTTAGACAGTTGAAATTTTCACAGATGATGTATTTCTAATACAAAAAAACTGAATAAAATAAATATTTAAGGGGGCTCCCATACAACAAACGTGTTTTTTGCCGTTTTTATAGTTAATGGTACGGAACCCTTCGTGCGCGAGTCCGACTCGTACTTGGCCGGTTTTTTATTGATTACTTTCTTTCGTAACAGTCGAATAATAATTATTATCGTTCTAAACTAGCCTTCTCCGCGACTTTGTCCGCGTGTACTTTTTTCATACAAACTGCGGAACCCGTGACACCTTCTTGGAGATTGAGATTAGATTAGACCCTTTAAATTAGACTAAAAAATATCCCCCTCTTCTCTTGTCGATGGTAGATATGCTTCTGCCATCGACAAGCAAAGAGGGAGCTATTTTTTTTTTTAGGAAAGCCTGTTCAACGTCACGCACTAGAAGGCACATTATGTTCCAAGTTCTAACATGTTTCCATCTTCAGTCTGTCAATACTGTTGTTTTTTTTAGGAATGCAGATGCAGGTACCGTTTTTTAAGGCTGGAAGATAGCAGCGTGGCGGGAAATTCAAAATTTTCACAGTTTTTTAAATTTTGTAGCTAAACTGAGCTATTTTTGTTCAGCAATTTTTCGTTCGCGGAAATAACAAAGTATTCTTTTCATTATTGTAAACAACAGAACAACAATAATTCAGCCGATTATGTGTTCTGGTCTACGGCAAGTTTTTTGGGCACTGCCACTGCTTCGTGGACCAGAACACATAATCGGCTGAATTATTGTTGTTCTGTTGTTTACAATAATGAAAACAATACGGTTTTATTCTCGCGAACGAAAAATCGCTGAACAAAAATAGCTCAGTTGCTATCGTCTACCCTTAAGGATAAATGGATGGTAAACGGTAGGGATGGGTTTTCAAGTATGGGGGGTTAAATTTCCCGGTTTCATACAGTTGCCGTTGTTTGACGGATCAATTCCGGGAAAAAATCCCTAAGAGGAGACAAATATCCATGCGATGTTTCTTATTCTTGTATCTTCTGTCACGTAAAACGAAATCGTTCCGTGAAGTTGGTTCAACTAAGTAATTCAAACTAATAAACATTTATAGCACGTACTTGGTTCAAATTTAACTTTTAAATTGTGTTGTGATTGTTTTAGTATAAATTTAAATGTAGAGTCATTCATTAAGATATTGTATTGCCTTGTGTACAGTTTTTCAGTCTGTTTAAATTATACTTCATCAGGAAAACATCGTGAGGAAACCCGCGGCTCAGTTGGCTCCACACGTATTGACCTGTCTTTCCTGTGGGCTTGGTCGACTAAGCTGTCAGGATGGTATAGGTGCTGGGCAAGCCTACTCCATCTAAAACAATGTCCCAGGCACTGCAGCGCCGAGTGGTCTCTTCACCTATCTAGTGTGAGTGAAGGTGCCACTGGACGCTGTATAAATCATCTCATTACGTAGATGCAAAGGCCTTAGTTTTTTTAAATTATACTTACTTAATAGTCGCAAACAGTTGCAAACATTGCATACCTACAAATTATTTCGGGACTTTGCTAACAGTGTGCTTATTCTGTAAAAAAAAATCGGCACAGTTGCTAGTCCTCAAAACCGTTTTAGTCGTTTAGCACGTCGACTCTTACACGCTAGCACTCTACTCGGTTACGTTACGGGTTACTTTACAACAAAAGTGTACAGCCTGACGTGCTGCCGTGTATACAATATGCAGAAAAACATTGTGAACCCTGAGCGGCATGGTCTACCTACATGCATACATCTCTTTTATTTATTCGTATGGCCACAAAATCTGATCTACATTTCTACTTGCCATACATTTCCTGATATTTCCAAAACAACATTCCCAAGGATTGACACAGATTCATCATTCATCTTCACCATTTCATATTCAAAAGCCTTATTATAAAGCCAAATGACTAGCCGTTACGAAATGAGGCGATTTTATTCGCCACGATATAAAATTGGTTAATGAATTAAATGGGCACATTCATGAGGCTTTTACATAATGAAATCACCTCTTACATGGCGCCATATTGTTCGAATTTCAAAAGAGCGGTTACAGAATAATACCGTTTGCACCAAAATATTACCCCATTTCATGGCCTACGCCACATGGAGAGTAATGAAATAACTAAAGAGGTTTACGCAAAATATTGTAGAGTCAACTACGCTTATAGGGTGCTCTCTCGCAGAAAAGGGTGTAGGTAGAAGAGGTCTTTGCTTATCTCTTCTTTGAAGGGCCAAGTCTAGGAATGTCGAACTTTGTCTGCGATTCATGTTTCACGCTCTTATAAAATTATCCCTTTTTCAGACACAGTCACAATAAATAATTAATCACCACGCGTGCTCAATGCGGATTGGCGATTACATTGTATTGTAGAAAGATTGAATATTCTTTACCTATAGTGATGAAAACATAACTAACCCACGATGTGTGCGACTGACTGCCGGTTTCTGAATGAAGAAATTCGCTAAGCAAATGGGTAAGTATCGTCGTGTCTCTGCAGATTTCTCACAAAAGAGCGTGACAGGACGATAGTTAAGTAGTTGCTTAGGAAATTCTCAATTCAGAAACCGGGCCTGAATATAATAATAAATTGATTATGTAGCTTCATATTTGTAGTTTCAAATACTGATTGTTCTATTGTTAGAAATAAGGAAAATTGGGTACTTACCTGCCTCGTAAAAGTAGGTCACCTGAATCTGAAGGCATTGGAAAGAACCTATTGATTTTCATATTAAAATAACATCCGATAGGTTAAAGTTGGAAAGTGTTATGTTTTTCGAAAGACTTACTAGATCCATTGTTTCTCTCAGTTATTTGGTACGAATGTGAGGACTACGACTAAGCTGAGAGGATAGTATACGTGCTGGGCAAGCCTACTCCATCTTAACAGGACCTGGATAGCCATAGTTTTGGCCGTTCGAGCCGGATCTTCGAATCATTGCCACGCAGCAATAGGCAGGACAAAAGAAACCCGTGTTCAAAGGTTGCCATTAGAGTGGCCTTAACGAGACGAAGAAACCGAAGGAATCATCCTCATCCATCATCAAGGAATCACGGAATCCTCATCCATCATCAAGGAATCATCCTTGACGTTACGAAGCACACAGTCACAACCTACAATACGTAGATGCAAAAAGTCTAAGTATGGTGATATCCACTAAAGAATTACGAGGTGAGTATGTTCCTAGATTACCTCATCCTCGGATTAGTTTAGAACTCTCCAGTACCTATCTATAAAGATCTGAAGATAAGCTCAATGTTGGATGATAACGCTCTACCAATTTACGATTTATGTTTACAATTGAGGGCCTCAGGTTTAAGACGCAATTGTTTTTAAAAATGGTCAGAGTTGTAAGAAATTATCTGTTTCCTTTACTTCTTCTTCTTGGTGTGCCTCTCCACTAACAGAGGTTGCTCAGCTCTTCATAATATTTTTTTGTTCCTTGACAAGCGAAATAAATGTTCGACGCTGGCTATCTCCGTCCATTTCTTGATGTTTCCGAGCCACGACTTTCTTCTTCTACCAGCACGCCTCTTCCCCTCAATCTTGCCCATCATGATCACTTGAAGAAGACGGTACTTACCTGTCGTGGCGAAGGACATGTCCTAGGTAGCTTATCTTCTTTTTTTACTTTCTTTACATGCCCTTGAAAATAGGGGCATTTTATTGGTCAAGAGCAAAATAATTTCCTTGGCAGAATCTTGATGCTACAATGAAATCAGTTTTCTATTCTATTCTTAAACTTTTACCCTTCTTTTACCATATTGACCATAAACACAATGAGGCCTTGTTAACGAGCCGTTAGTTACAGTCACACAACCATACACAACACAGATAACGTCAATGTTTCACCCGAAAATGCAACCTAGACATGCAACCATTTTGCTTCATTATCAAGCCTACCTTGAAAACAGGCCTCATTTCGTCCGTTCGTCCGTGTAGCCAAAACAAACACATCGTATCTCCATGACGCAATGTCTGTCATAATGATATTAAGAATTTAAATAGCGAATCCGTTTAATTAGAAGACGCACGCGCAGCTTGCGCGGTGAAAGCGGGCGGAAGTGCGCGCCAAACGAAAAAAGCAAGATGGCGGCGTCCGGAATAAATGATTGCCTGCAACACCGCTATTGTTGTTGCCAGTGCTTGAGCCTTATTTGCATCTATTGTAGATGTTAGACAGCCTCTCTCTAGGTGTAGATATGCGGCCGCTACCAACATTCCGTGTGTCCTTTAGACTGGGCCGAACTTCTTCTCTGATGTTGAAAGCATCACACTTCGCGCTCCTAAAATGCGCCAACTTCGTCGCCTCTAGTAGATCCTGCCAGCTGCATTGTGGAGCATCAGGGCAGGAAGAACTGAGCTGGAATGATGATGATGAGGCTCCAAACCTCACCAAAGACAATGCTGAGTGGTACAGTCTGTTGACTATACCAACAGATAACATCCACATACATTTTCTTACATTATCGTTGCAAAGTTGGCCGTAACGTGACTGAATAGAGTGCACACGTGGAAGGGTCGACGTGCTGTCGACTGTACCTTTTGCCACCGGCACACACAGCCCAGCTCGCTTCATGTTCTTCTTCTTGGCGTGCCTTTTCCACTACTGGAATTTGGCAGACAGGTCTTCATATTCCTTCATATTTCTGGCCAAGCGAAATAGATGTTCTACGCTGGCTACATTCGTCCATTCTTAGATTTTTCTGAGACACGACTTTCTTCTTCCACCAAATTGCCCTCAATCTAGCCCTATACATAATTAATTGAAGAAGTCTATACATCTCGCGAGTCGCGACGAAACATATGACCTAGGTAACCCTAGGCTTCTTTTTATGGTCAATGAATTCTCGGGAACGTTTGACTCGTAGGGCTTCCACATTCGAGACCATGCGGATCCAACTTATTTTAAGCATCCTCTGGTAACACCATAGCTGAAATTCCTGCTGCTTCTAGCTACCATGGCTTCAGCAGCGCTGTTATCCCTACACGGGGTGGTGTGAATGTGAATAACTATTGCCTCATGCTCATATCATACACAACAATACGCGGTAGTGGCATTGTAAAAGCAGTGGGTCGCCGTTTTGAAATTTCATCTTCCTTTGTTGTGCTACTTGCTTGTATTAGTATTACATTACTTAGCCGGTGTTGTGGTGATTAATGCCTGGCTGCTGTGTTATGCCACATCTGCTGCGTTATGCCACATCTGCTGCGTTTTTGGTTAAGTAAGTGTAAGGGTCGACGTGCTGTCTTGTGTACATGTCCTACTATTGCTGGGGAAATGCCTTCTCTGAGAGAGAGGGGCAGTTCGGGCACATGTAGCCTCTACAGATGGCTGCACGCAGGTATAGTCGACAGCACCTCGAACCTTACAACACGCGTGCACTCTATTTGGTTACTTTACGGGCGAATTTTCAACGAAAATGTAAAGTTTAATTTGGACTGTACCTAAACGAAATGTGATTTTCAGACGAGGCCTCCATATTTATCATCAACAGACAAACAACAGTATTATCGTCGTTGAAAATAACTAACATTTAACTTCACAATATTTCGGTCGTCCCACATATCAAATCACTAGTTGAACAGATACGGCCTACGGCCAGAAAGATACCGTTGGATGGGACGGCAGTGTAAAAACAACAAGAAGACAACGGATGTGTCCAATCAACCAGTTAGCTGTGGGGCTACCGCGAGTATCACGTTACGGTCGAATGGTATTAGATAAATAATACGGAAACTATAATATCCGTGTAACGTCGTTTGTGTTGGGTTAGAGGGGCGACGAAAAAACAGATGAATTACAATTTCAGCGATACCTATATTGTAAAAACGTAAACTATGTTGTCATGTGTTTTCTTTCAAGTTTTTGTTCGTCTTAATTCGACGTTTATATTACTGGGTGAAATTATTTAAAAGAGTTGATAATACCTACAAGAAATGGCTTCACTACTCTGTGGCTCTACCATGCCGTTTAGTTTCCCTAGGTTTGTATTTTCTAAAATATTTACACTGAATGTCTTAAGATCTAAACGTTTTGGTGAACCTACCTACTATTTAATAGGCTCTGCAAATCTGTGAGAGTAGAGTCAGTTTAGTCATGTTAGTCCTATCGTAATCTGATTAACAGTGGAGTGTTAAGACTTACGGTATAAAAGGCTATGCAAACTTAAGAATGAGACTAGGTACAAGTTACAAAAAAAAGAAAAAAAAGAAAAAAAAAAGAAAAAAAAGTAGCTAGATACTTAGTATTAGATAGTAATAAGTATCTGATTTATACAGGGTGTTAAAAGACCGCCGACAGACCCGAAAGGTACGCATACTAGACACCAAAACAAAGTACTTTTTCGATAAATTATTGCCGGGAAATGATTTTGGTTTTTTAGGTTATAATTTTGGAAAATATTTTATCACGCAATGGAAGTGTAACGCAGAGAAGTCATATTGCACAAGCGTTGACATAAAGTTGTGTTACTTACGCTCGAAGTACCGATGTTTAGAATACATTGCGGGTTGCAATTTTAACGTCGTTTTATGCAAGAAATATTCAAAATTTTGATATGGCTTCTTGAGAAGAAATGTTGAGTATTTGATACTGAGCAAATTTCTGCAATAAAAAAAGTTTGAAAAGTCCGATTTTGAACCTCATTATCTCGGGAACCGTTGATTTCCCAGGTATAGTTCCATGGGCAAAAATGTTCAGTATGATGAGGACAATGCGTGGTTTCCCGCTTTGTTGGCGGTCTTTTAACACCCTGTATACATTTTATACTTTAGATAATATTTTGATGTTCAATGTAAATAATTTATTTATGGCATATTGAATAAAAACAATTTATTCTGATTCTGATTCTGATTCTGGTATAGTCATTAAAACTATGGTTTTCATACCGTGAAATGAAATTCGCAATGTGGGTGCAATTGCTGGATCGAGTTACCTGCGGCCTGGGAATCGAGTGGAGGCTTTTTTATTTCATTGTTCCTCTGTGTGCCATAGAGCGAGTGTAGTGTAGGTTTTCTTTTAGTGGTAATTAAACAGGTAGAATGTAATAGCTTCACGCCAGTTTCTACGATGGGGTAAAGCAAAGCAATGAAGGAAAGGTCGGGCTTTCCACCACCAAGGAAAGAGGAGCAAAACAATCGCAAACTGATGCGAGCACCCTCGGTGACCACTTATTAACAACTCAAGAGATGGTCTTTGATCTCCATAACCAGATCATGGTGGATGACCGAAATGAGCGATTTGTGGTCAAAAGACCGATTTATTTCAGTCAAATAAAATTTCGGAAATGGGAGACCATTGAACACCGACTGAACGCGAAGTGTGGTCAGACCAGCTTCACGGTGATCTGATGACATCACGAGCAGAGGCTTAACCTGGACCACAATAGCCACAGACTGCCTAAGATAGAAAGATTATGATGAAGACTGAAGAGGCTTATAACTAACAGTAGAACAATAGAAATGCTGAAGAAGTAGCCACCCATCAAACGGCATAAATCAAAGAGAGGGATTTACTCTACATGTTTTTTAGGGTTGCCATGAACTTCATGGCCTACTTGGCTAGGTTGGAGACCATCAGAGTACTGGCTTACCAAGGAACTTGACAAGAGGTTCACGCTCTGAATGCAGGTAACAACTTACAAACATTCATGTAGCGACTCAACTCCGAAACTCTCGGTTAAACATCAATATTTGTCGCCAAACAAAACATGTCGTCGACAGGATAACGGTAACTCGCATCCCACCAGCTATGCTTAGGCCTTTTGTCGACTAGCTAGGTGCACCGCCTCTGTATGGGAGAGTCCAATCGATATGCCAAAGCAGACATGACACTGAAATTTTCCCTTTTCCCAAAGAAAAATCGTCTATTTTCCAAAATTTCCGATTACAACTTACATTACTAAAGTTATCTACCTACGAGTGTTGTGTTGTCTTTAGAATACTATGCGTGTACACACGACAGCACGTCAGTCTGTACATTTTTGTTGAAAAGTCCACCATAACGCAACCGAGTAGAGTGCTAGCGTGTAAAGGTCGACGTGCTGTCGTGCGTACTAACTAACTAAGTTTATCGGTGGTTTATCGTATGAGGTAGTGGTCACCCCTGGTGTCAGAGTTTTTAGGCCGCCAAAGGCCCTCTTACATGGCTTAAATATTAAATAACAACAACCGGGACCAATGGTTTAACGTGCCTTTCGAAGTACGGAAGCGCTCAGATATTATTGCCACTAGCGGTCACCCAGTCACCCATCCATGGACTGACCGCGCCCGATGTTGCCCTACTATGCGTGTGTTGCGATATGTAGTCGATTTTAGCCTTCGATCAAGGATAAAACTAGATACAACATAGAACTCTGAAATGTGTCTGGAAAAATAGATGTCCAAACTGCCTTTGGGAGCTTATTTGCTCGTAGTCTATGCAATTAAAGTAAAACTGTACAGTAATGCAATAAGGTTGACATTCGAATATTAGAAGTATGGTCGAAATGATGTTTTGTATTGTTCTATTGCTGATATCATTTGTTTCTGTGGGGACAAGTTTTTATTATGATTTTATACGTAATGCGGATTCTATGGCATTTAGTTCGGTGATTTTAGCACACAGACGCGAAGCCCGCTACTCAACAAAGGAGTCTGTAAAAGTAACGCGGCCTCACCAATCCAACCGGCAGACAAAAAGTGCATAATACCAATCCACATGACACGAAAACGTCTCCGTTGGGGCGAGGCTAATCGGACGGTGACACAGATCGAGTGGATCCGCGGGTTTTGAGTCTGCTACTCGACTTGGCAATTTGTCACTCGGATTTGGCCGAGTCGAACATGAATTCTACTATTCTACTTCTACTCTTTGGAAGACTTTCGGGGAGAAAAAACATAGGCCTTTGCATTTACGTAATGAAATTATTTATACAGCGTCGTTCAGTGGGCTTAGTCCGCGGGGATCACAGACTTTGAGGATCATGTCCTCGAGGTCAAACACTTAAATTTCTCTCTTTTTGGATTGGATTATAAATTATTACGAGAGCATTAGGTAGCACCTTATATCAGGAGTTTAAGAATTTACGCCTAAAGTTTGCTTTGAACTGCATGAACTGCATCTCTCATTAGATCACGATCTTTAGATTTAGAAATTGTTTAGAAACCATCGCCAGAAACGTGACGCCATTATTCGGAAGTCGGCTGAAGAGTTTTTGTTGTCTTCTTGTTAGTGTCTAAAAAGCGTTTAGGCTTTCTACCTTTGAATCGGTAGTTTTTGTAGAGCAGGGGCCTTAGCCTGTAACGCAATGGTGCCAAAATGGACTCCCGGTTGACGGCTTCAACTGCGATTTATTAATTCTGTCGGTCCTTTTAATGTTTTTGTACAGCAAAGAATATTCTGATTCAAATTCTAGAGGATTAGTTATCTGGTTGTAGGAGAAAAACGAGGAAACCCCGGTTTTGTACCTGTGCTGGGACCGACACGCCATTGCGTTACTTACAGGCTAAGGCCCCTGAGCAGCTGCTATTTGGCAAGACTTGGATCTCTTGTCGCGCTGTCCTATTCTTTGTTACTACGAGTAACTTACATAATTTTATTTGGAACAGGTCAGATTGCGGTTAGATTTGATGGCGGCGTTACATCTGCATTGGTCACTGGCCAATGGTCAAGCGTAGAAAGACCTAAGCTGACAATTTTGTTATGAATGTTATGTATCTGTAGAAAAGGGCTCGACAAGATCGAATGATGTATGTATAGGCTATGAATATTGGCTGTAAAATGTGGAATAAGGAGTAGTCCACAAATAAGGTAACTCAAGAGTTTTTTAATATAGTAGGTACAGTCGGCCACACGCTAGGATACCCCTTTTTGTTCGATTGGCTCTCTTATGCCGCGCGAGGTAAGAGCTGCCATGGGGTATCGACTGTGGCCGACCGACCGTACTTACAGTGACAGTCAATGATACTTGTTTTTGTTTGATTGACACCCTTATGCTGCGCCCGATAAGAGCTACCTTAGCGTGTCGCTGACCGTAATTAGTAGGACCTAACCAATGCTAATCCCAGATCCCCGTATAAGCAGGCGGAAGTCCTACGATATGGCTCTATAGAGTCGTGCAAAGCTAACTTGGCAGTGGAGCATCCGAAATAGTAATTTCCGTACGTTGCTTTTGTATGTTTTCACCATTTTTCAGTGGTACATGTTACGTCAGTTATTGTCTGTTACAATTTTGTTTTGTGGAATACATTGAAAATATGGTGAAAACATACAAAAGCAACGTACGGATATTACTATTTCGGATGCTCCACTGCAAAGTTAGCTTTGCACGACTCTACTTACGTCTGGCGTCAACTGTTGTTCAATCCAACTAGGATACAATGAACGAATTGATTGGATAAAGAAACCCTAAGTCTGTATTGGAAGTGGTTGGTGACCGTAACCTCGAGCCAAGGAAGCCCTCCAATGGTATTGATTTACTGCCCACTTATTTATTGGCTGTGATGTTGTGACGATGCCGCTTTGTTGATTTTAAACGACTCTGCATAACGAAACATCTAAATAGCTACTTACATTACACTCACTACAAAGAAGTTCCTACCTACAGTACACACTAGACAAATTAGATAATAGAAATAGCAAAGAAATAACTAAGAGTTCTTAGTAATCCACATTAGGTTTGGTTTCGAGTCCGCCTAGCTTGGGAACTAAGGACAAAATTTTGAAAAATTACCTATATCAATCGTAACTGAAATTCGTTGTAATAATGTATGAAATAAATTTAATGTAATAAAGTAAAGAAGTAAAGACGATTTTTGAAGTGCATTCGGCATCGAGTGTTTCGGCAATGAAATATTTCGCTGTTACGTTTTTCGAATGACGTGCATTCGGAATAGAGTTAATCGAAAAACACATTTCGAGAATGAGTAAAGTTATCCACTCAGCATTTTTTTGTTGAAATTATTATTGAGTTGAACAACAACTCTTGCTTTTGTCCACCGACACCCATCCAACCGAAACCAAGTAGATAAGGACCTACAAATTTTCAAGAGCAGTTTGGGTGTTTGACTGACGCCTCTCGTCCCTCAGAGTCTCAGACTCAACACAAATGAGTTGGATGCACGTGCATCCTGTTGTGTGTGATGTGATGGCGGACACACGTGTTCACGTGTACACGACTCTCCTGTCGAGGATTAAGGCCCCTTCACACAGGCGTACGTGCGTTTTTGCGATCTCGCACTCTCGCGTTTCAGCCTACGTTCTATAGGCTCTAGCCCCTGGCTGTATTATTTTGAAATGAAGTAACGTAAATCTCACATTATATGAATACTATCAAAAAAATACAGTTCTCGACTGTGCGGATACGGACATTACATACATGGGGCAAAGAAAAATAGATAAGCGTCAGCAGTTGGTAGGCGAAGTTCGAATAAAAAATAAGATTTTTCGAAAAGGTGGCAAATCTCTACAAATACTATGGGAATCACACTAAGTGCTGTAAGATCAATCATAGTTTAAAGTCAGACCTTAGATTAAACCTCGCATTTTGTATGAAAATTAATCGACAGATAGGGTTTAAACGAACCTTTTTGGGCCTAAGGGGGCAAAAGCAGAAAGGGGGCAAGAACAGAACTTTACCGAACAGATCTTTTTTACACTGATGCACGATAATGTCACGGTTTAACGTTTTTTTTTTTTTGCGATTTTACGGTTTCGCGTTTGCTTCACTGCTTTGCGTTTGCTTTGCTTTGCTTTGCTAGTAACACAGGTGCAATAATGCGCGTTGTCGCAATTTCCGTTTTCTATGCAGCAAGCGTAGCATGAGGCTGAGTTAGAGCGTATCTATGGGTTTATAACTCTCTCGTTTAAGGTAGAGCGGGATAAACAGAGTTATAAACCCATGGCCTCATTCTACGCGAGCAGGTTTTTGCGTTAGCACCGAGTTTTCGCCCACAAAAGTGAGAATATGCGCGTTCTCACGGCAGGAGCGTCTTCATAGCGCTTGTGAGTGCCAGCCTTTATAGGTACTGCCCTCTACTTAACTGCCTTTACAAGCCACCTTACTGCCCAAGAAATAAGTGACAAACTGCAGGTCACCACAGAATAGATAGATACTTATTCGTTGTAGAGAACATGCGGGTTTTTAGAGTTGCTAACGGTATTGAAAAGACAATCCACACGACAGCATGCCAGTGTACAGTTTTGTTGTAAAGTGGCCCGTAACGTAACCGAGTAGAGTGCTAGCGTGTTAGGGTCGGCGTGCTGTCTTGTGTACAAGGCACTTGGGTGTAATGATCGGAAAATAGAGATAAGGACCTAAGTATAGATAATGAAAACTAGGCACATTTGAGAAGACAATGTATTTTTACTGCTTGGGTTACTATAGTTTCTAACTCACAACTTATTTGCTTTAGACACAGATTTGTTCTAATTATCTGCTTCCAATGGCAATAAACTCAGATTGAAGAGAAAACGAAAGCACCTAGATAGGTATTTACTGTAAGTAATGTTTTTTAATTGGTTTTTCAGTCTCTGAAATCCTCGAGTGCCCTCTAAAGCGCAAAATTATGTGATTTTGTGATTGGATTGGAAAAGCAAAAGATAGGTAGAGTCTATTCTTCAAGCTTACCTACCTACCGAAGATAAAATAAGTATCTACTGCTGAAAAAGACGACCAAAATGAAACCCAGCTCTGGTGATCCTCGTTTACTGACTGAATTATTTACAATTGTTTGGAACACTAGAATTTTACCAATATTTCAAATTTAAATTAAAGCCAAAAAGAAAAGAGGCGGTGTCGGTTGCCAACATGGCCCCCGACGGTGTGATGCACCAAATACCTATTGGCCGGCAACCAGCAACGCCACCTTGCGCGACGGACGTCGCAGCACACCTCCTCCCGTCGTAGCGACATCTACGACCCTGACAATCCCATCCTTGCCCGGATAGGTCGCAGCTATTCGGCCACGAGGCCAACTGCTTCTAGGCAGAGTTCCATCCGCTATAAACACCAGGTCGCCAGTTTTCAGCTGCCTTGATTTCGGTATCTCTTTGCGTGGGACGAGCTGCGGCAGGTACTCCTTAACAAAACGCTGCCAGAAGTGATCGGCAAGCCTCTGCGCCTTTCTCCAATGTGCACGTTTATACAAGTCTGCGTCATCAAAGAGTTTCGTCTGAGGGCCACCGCTAGAGCTCCCAATGAGGAAGGAAAAAGGAGTAATTGCGTGGTCCGAGTCCTCGTCGACTGGTACATGCGTGAGTGGTCTAGAGTTAACGACGCACTCGGCCTCTAGAAGAAGGGTGTGTAGGACCTCCTCTTTTAGTGTTCGGTCTTTGAGTGTTACTGAAAGAGCGTTCTTGACGGATCGTACCATACGCTCCCAGCATCCACCCATAAAGGGCGCGGACGGCGGCGTGAAGTGCCACACGATCTTTTCATTCGCGCAGAAGTTGAAAAGTTCTGGAAGAATCTTGACTGTGCCAACGAAAGATGTTCCATTGTCAGAGTAAATGTGGGATGGGCAGCCTCTTCTTGCTATGAAACGCCGTAAAGCCATCAAGGCAGAGTCCGATGTGAGATTATCAACGATCTCAATGTGAATTGCTCGAATCGTCATGCAGGTGAAAAGGGCAATCCACCTCTTCGCAGTCCGCCTGCATATGGAAACGTTTAAGGGCCCAAAGTAGTCTATACCAACGTGGGTAAAGGGACGCTCGTGATGCGCCAATCTAGCCTCTGGCAAATCTCCAGTGGGTGGAATTACAGGCTTGGTTTTACGGTTCTGGCAGACTTGGCATCTCTGAGATATTCTTCGCACGGCTGGTCTCAGGCTAAGAATAAAGTACCTTTGGCGCAACTCGTTCACCACCAGCTCGTGGTTCCCATGCGCAAACTTGACATGGTATAAGCTTATTAACAGTCTGGTGATAGGGTGATTGCCATCAAGCACAATCGGGTGAGAATCAATAGCCGTCGTAGCAGCGGTGCGTCCGGATAGCCGAATAAGCCTATCCTCTCCATACAAAAGTGAAATGTTCTTAAGTCTACTATCGTTCGAGACGGGGCGTGCTGCTTGAACACGAATGAGTTCATCAGGGAATGAATCTAGTTGTGACTGTCTGAATAAATGGATCTCGGCAACGTTGAGATCTGTAACATTAAGCAAAGGTAAGTTGGAATGATCGCGCGAAGAATCAGATATTTTAGAATTTCGCAATAACAGAGATCGAAAAACGTAAGCCGATTGATGAACGCGAGCGGTTGCCCTGAGAAGGCGCAACCAGCTGCTAAACCGCTGATGGTTGGCGACAACCGGTGACAGGGTTGGCAGTTGCGTCGTATAACCGACTAAAGCTCCAGTCGCATCAGAAAGTTTTTTCATTTCTTCCGTGACCGGAGGAACATTGCATTTTGGTTCACTGGGCCACTGGTTTTCAGGTAGCAGAAGAAAGGCTGGGCCAGTAAACCAACGTGAACACAATGAAAACTCCCCGTTGTCCCGAGTAGCGTCGTCGGCGATGTTTAGAGCTGTAGGAACATATCTCCAATCGCGAACATTAGTAGTTTCAACAATCTCTCCAACACGAAACGAAACGAAAGCTTTAAACATGCAGGCGTCGCTACGGAGCCATTTTAAGACTGTAAGGGAGTCAGTCCAATAAAAGGTAGCATTAGGTTTTCGTGTATGTGCGTCTGTAATATAGACGCTATAACGAGCGGCGATAAGGCCCGCTTGTAATTCCAATCTAGGGATTGATACAGGTTTAAGGGGCGCTAGGCGACCCTTTCCCCCAATGAGAGACAAGCTTACGCTGCCGTCTTCATAAGTAAAACGCCAAAAGGCAACACAGGCGTAAGCTCGCTCACTAGCGTCCGCAAATAAATGTAATTGAACATCCTTATAGTACGGAAGCCGACCGCATGATCTTCACGTCACTTGATACAAAGATAAGCTCTATGGCTTCAAATAGAAAAAGTTACGCTGAGCTCGAATCAATTGGTCTTATCACTCTGAATTGGCCGAAAGGTCGAAAAAATGGGCCACTTCCGGTGCAAAAAAACACCCGATTTTACGTGATCTGATACAAGAATGAGACTGGTGGCTTCAATTAGAACTTCTTTCGGAGAAGCAGAAAAACCAAGTCTGCCAGCGCTGGAGTGGCCGGAAGTACCCGACAGACGCCCTCAAACATCATGATTTTACTCAAAATTTACGTGATCTGATACAAGAATGTGACTTGTGGCTTCAATTAGCCCTTGATTCGCAGAAGCAGAAAAACCAAGTCTGCCAGCTCTAAAGTGGCCGGAAGTACCTGCCAGATGCCCTCAAAGATCAGGTTTTGGGCCAAATTTACTTATTCTGAATTGATCTGATACAAGAATGAGATTGGTGGCTTCAATTAGAACTTCTTTCGGAGAAGCAGAAAAACCAAGTCTGTCAGCTCTGGAGTGGCCGGAAGTACCTGACAGACGCCCTCAAAGATCATGATTTTGCTCCAAAATTACGTGATCTGATACAAGAATGAGACTGGTGGCTTCAATTAGAACTTCTTTCAGAGAGGCAGAAAAACCAAGTCTGCTAGCGCTGGAGTGGCCGGAAGTACCTGACAGACGCCCTCAAAGATCATGATTTTGCTCCAAAATTACGTGATCTGATACAAGAATGAGACTGGTGGCTTCAATTAGAACTTCTTTCAGAGAGGCAGAAAAACCAAGTCTGCCAGCGCTGGAGTGGCCGGAAGTACCCGACAGACGCCCTCAAAGATCACGATTTTGCTCCAAATTTACGTGATCTGATACAAGAATGAGACTGGTGGCTTCAAATAGCCCTCGATTAGCAGAAACAGAAAAACTAAGTCTGCCAGCTCTGGAGTGGCCGGAAGGACCCGACAGACGCCCTCAAAGATTAGGATTTTGGTGTATGGTGTACAGTATCACCATCTTACCTGTTCAGGCTATGAAAGATACTTCATAACTTACACTTAGTTCTACAGGTATGACTACTATGAAAAAAAAAACCGCCTAGTTCTACATCCATGTATGACTACTTGGAACACGTAAAATGGTAATTTTTTGTTCTGTCTAGTCATACACCTACACGGTAGATTTAACTGTAATTTTATATCTGTACAAAATGATTTGTTTTGGCCCCCGCACTATCTTGTTTACTGGTTAAGTGCCCTTTGTCCACGAAAATCCATTGAAAAGATCCATTGATGGATTTTTGTGGACTTTATGACCACTTTAATCCATTCCTCGGGACTGTTGTACGGAATGTATTTTTTGGACACAATGAGTAACAAAAAAATTCATTAATAAGATATTGATAGGTACACCAAGGGTAAAAACACTTTCAGGCCCAGTTATGGGCCCAGCGTTATGTTCTAAAATGTTAAATCCCAAAACAAAACAAAAAAACACAGAATTTCAACAAGTAGGTAACAAGTCCAAGTGACAGATGTCAAAGTAAAACATTTTACAACCCCTGTTTGATTTAGCTCATATAAAAAAAACTCCAGCCAAGCCAAGATAATTATGTTTTTTTGGAGTCATGAACTAGCGGTGCCGCGGGCACAAGAAAATGTAGAAACTAGTTGTTTGTCTGTTCTTACTTCACAGCCTATGTGGCTCATATTTTGTCCTTTGCTTGTCATAAGATTTTTACTGTCAGTGGTACAGCCGTTTAGAAGTTAATGTAAAAAAGGATAATTATTCTTACTACCCGTTGTCCTATTACGCGTTTTCCCGTAGAAATGAAGCATTTTCCCGCGGTAAAAAGTAGCCTATGTTCATCAGGGATAATTTCGGCTTCTAATGGTAAAATATTTTTTCAAATCAATCCAGTAGTTTCGGAGCCTATTCAATACAAACAAACAAACAAACAATCAAATCTTTCCTCTTTATAATATTATATAGTGCAGATGTAGATTAGTGTAGATAGTGTAGGTAGATGATGGTGCACATGGCTACTTTAGCAGGTAGAGGGCGCGAGGGGTGTGGAGTGTAAAAATCATTATGACTGTAGTAATACGTCAGATGGTTCGACATAAACTGATTTATTTTTAATACATGGCAATAACAATAAGGTCTGTATACCACATCAATGACAAGCAAAGGAAAAAAGATGAGCTAAATAAGCTGAAGAAGAAATACCCAAACGACTGGTTTCTACATTTTCTTGTGAGTTGGTGATTATAGAGCATCGCTTGTGTCGATCCTATGTTTCAATATAAATAAAAACCGGCCAAGTGCGAGCCGGACTCACGAAACGAAGATTCCGTGCAGCCATTCAATAAAAAAAAATGGTTTCATGGACCCTCGGTGCGTGAGTTCAACTCGCACTTGGCATGTTTTGACCATGGCTGGTCTGATAGTAACTTTTGATCAATACAATAAACAAAATCGAATGGCACGTAAAAATAATTATGCCAAAAAAACAACGTTTCTTGCAATTTTCTATTAAATCACAGTTTTACTCACTAGTCGGCTACACCGACGTGAGTAAAACCGTGATTTAATAGAAAAATGTGCAGTGCTCACGAAAGTTTAAGTTTTAAAAAAAATCTTTCACCCTATTCGTAATATTTTCGCATTCCGATGACTTTCTTCTTTCACAGTTTTCCTGTAGCTATAACGGTTAATGGTGCTGGCTGTCCTTGCAACCTACCTCAAAACTCACGAATATGAGTATAGTCATATTCGTGAGTTTTGAGGTAGGTTGAACGAAATGACAAATTTAGAGAAGTTTAAAGTTACAGGCCCGCCTGGCCATGAATCCTATTTTGTATAGACAAATAGACAACGCCGTGGTCAGGCTGTTTTGACAGGGTTCCGTGGCCGTGTACCTTACCGACCACGGAACGAAAGCGCAAAAAGCATCCCAGTTTGCGTGCTTGTTGCTTTGGTTCAGTTATACTGGTCGATGCAATCGAAAAAAAAATTAAAAGCGGACGGTGCTAAATACTTGTATCGTTTTTTTACCATTTTTCTGAACTTCATGTCTAAAACACATTGTAAGGGGTATTTTTTCATTTTTTCTTTTCGATCAAGGAACAGACAACCAGCACCAAATTGACAGCTGAACATCTAATATGTTGGCACTATACTAATTTTATTGATGACTGTCATTTCTGTAAAGACCTAAGTCCACACACTCCGATTTTTTTTACACTCTGGTTTCATCATAAATATTTTTTACATTGCTTTGAACATTAGTTACTTACGTATGTTAAAATAGTTGATATTTAAAAGCTCAGCACATTCAACCTATTTAAGGCATGCACATATTATAAGTACATAATGCTAAACAGTATAATTAATAATAATGTTAATAATTTTTAAAGATGTCAATAAATTTTAAGTCAATCCGATGACTTTCTCTTCTGACAGTTTTTCTGTAGTTATAACGGTTAATGGTGCTACCTCAACGCGCCATCCTGTATAATGGAAATGGTTTTTTTTTTATTATTGACAGTGTTTTCACCATGATTTTTGATGCTTACAAGAAACAAAATCGAATGTGCACAAAAAAAAAGTTTTGACAAAATCGCAAATTTTTTGGCACCCTGTCTATAATTTTCAAAATCTGTAAATGCCACTCGTAATATTTTTGCAATCTGATGACTTTATTTTCTGACAGTTTTTCTGTAGCTATAACGGTTCATGGTGCTGCCTCAACGCGCCACCCTGTATAATGGAAAGTTTAAGTTTAAGTTTTATTTAGATTTTTTATATTTGTAATGTTTTGACCATGGCTTTTGATCCTTATTTACTAGAAACAAAATCATATGGCACGAAAAAATAAGTTTGGTGAAATTTACCAATTTACTTGCAACCTGTATATATTTTAAAAAATCTGTAATTGTTGTTCATGATATTTCCGCAATTCAAAGACTTTGTTTTCCGACACTTTTCCTGTAGCTTTAACGGTTAATGGTGCTGCCCTTGTAAACCAACAACAAAAGTACATACAAAAGTATTAACTCTTGCTTTTGGGTATATACTCAGTAAAAACGAGTAATAACGAATAAATACTCATATTTTCTTTACCGAATCATTAAATACTATTTAGTATTTACTCACCGCCCATCTCTATCCGAGAATGTCAAAAACGATCCTTGTGGTCGGGTCACTAAGTAACATCCTTCTGGCGAACACTTCCAGGTCCGAGTCTCCACTCTACTAACTGACTGATCCAGTGTGTATCTACCAGACAACCTTTATTTAAACATGAACATTTTCAACTTATTGAATTTTTGTACCAGATGAAGTAAATGTAGTAGTCCCCATCAACCTTTGAGGCCGTCTGTCGGGTACTTCCGGCCACTCCAGAGCTGGCAGACTTGGTTTTTCTGTTTCTGCTAATCAAGGGCTATTTGAAGCCACCAGTCTCATTCTTGTATCAGATCACGTAAATTTGGAGCAAAATCATGATCTTTGAGGGCGTCTGTCGGGTACTTCCGGCCACTCCAGCGCTGGCAGACTTGGTTTTTCTGCCTCTCCGAAAGAAGTTCTAATTGAAGCCACCAGTCTCATTCTTGTATCAGATCACGTAATTTTGGAGCAAAATCATGATCTTTGAGGGCGTCTGTCAGGTACTTCCGGCCACTCCAGAGCTGACAGACTTGGTTTTTCTGCTTCTCCGAAAGAAGTTCTAATTGAAGCCACCAGTCATATTCTTGTATCAGATCACGTAAATTTGGAGCAAAATCGTGATCTTTGAGGGCGTCTGTCAGGTACTTCCGGCCACTCCAGAGCTGACAGACTTGGTTTTTCTGCTTCTCCCAAAGAAGTTCTAATTGAAGCCACCAGTTTCATTCTTGTATCAGATCACGTAAAATCGGGTGTTTTTTTGCACCGGAAGTGGCCCTTTTTTTCGACCTTTCGGCCAATTCAGAGTGATAAGACCGATTGATTCGAGCTCAGCGTAACTTTTTCTATTTGAAGCCATAGAGCTTATCTTTGTATCAAGTGACGTGAAGATCATGCGGTCGGCTTCCGTACTATTAATGGGACTGGTGCTATCCAAATAACATCTAGGAATAGAGCTGTTAGCTAAATTTTGAATTTCGAGAAACCAACTTTTCCAGTTCTGTATCGCAGTGTCAGGTAAACTCTTATCCCAATCAATTCCTAGATTCCATGTTTTCTGGAATAGCACACGGCCCTTCATTATGATAGGGGTTAAGAACCCTAAAGGGTCATAAATTGACATCAATAAAGATAGAACGGAGCGCTTAGAAAACTTTGTGGGAAGCTTTGGTAGACACTTTATAAAGTAGAGTTTGTCGTCATTTATGCTCCAAGTAATACCTAGCACACGAACTTGCGAAGGGGAGGTTGGGCCTAAACTCACTTCGGACACATCAGTTGCTCGTAGATCTGAGGGAATCGAGGCCAACGCCTCTTTGCGATTAGAAACCCAAGACCTCATTTCGAAACAACCCGCTTTGTGAATCATTAATATCTCAGAGGCTCGCTTAGCCGCCTCTTCATTACTGTCAAAGCTGCCCAAGAAATCGTCCATGTAATGGTCCTCAATGATGGATCGAACAGCATCAGGGTATTCTTGAAGAAATTGACCGGCATTCTTGTTCTTAACCCATAGTGCGGTACATGGACTGGATACTGCTCCAAAAATCATTGAGGACATACGATATTCTTGCAGTGGTAGGTCTGGGTTATCTCTCCACAAGAAGCGCTGAGAATCTCTATCCTCAGGTCTAATCTTGATTTGGGGAAACATTTCTCTGATGTCTCCTGATAGAGCAACTAAACGTTCTCTAAATCTCATAGCTATGGAAAGCAATGGCTGAAGTAGGTCAGGACCGGTTAAAAGAAGTGAGTTGAGGCTCACTCCAGCACACTTCGCTGCCGCGTCATGGACTACACGCAGTTTCTTTTTCTGTGGATGTACGACTCCAAAATGAGGAAGGTACCACGGCATAGGGCCTGAAGGTGGTCCTTCACATAACTCGGCATAGCCCTTACTAATCATACCTTGTATGTTTTGTCTGTAAGCGTCTGCATAAGAGCTATCTTTAGCCATCTTGCGCTCGAGACTAGTAAAGCGGGCTGAAGCTAGCTCACGGCTCTCAGGAACAAAAGAAATATTATCTCGCCATAATAGCCCGGTTTCGAATCTACCCGAATCTAAACGCTTGGTTGTATCTTCTAGGATCTGTAAAGCACGTTCGTCGGTGGCACTACGGTGATCCACCTTCGTTATTCCGATAGAATCCAATTTAAAGTAATCTTTGACAAGAACATCTAGCGAAGATTCATCATCGCCAGCCATGGAGACGTGATTGACGGATGCCTCTACATTAGGTCTATACGATATGTAGCCGAACAAGACCCATCCCAAGGGTGTGTGGGCGGCTGCCGGCTGGCAACGAGACCCACGGCGGACGGCTTTGGGGAGCGTCACCTGCCAGTTATCAGTGCCTATCAGCAACATCGGCTTAGCAACGTCGTAACAGAGTTCGTCCACCAGGTCTGACAAATATCGATACTGGACAATATCATCTAAATGCGCCGACTGACTAGCTATACCTAGATTTGAAATGGATCGCGCACTTATGTTGAAAGTGTCCGCACTATGGCGGCCCTTGACTTGAATGTCAACATAACTTACCTCACATTGTCTAGTTAAACCGCCAATACAATCAATATTTAATTTACTTGTAGAGCCCTTGGCCCCCACTAAGTCCGCCACTGACTGATCTAAAAGGGTTACCGAGCTTCCATCGTCGAGAAGGGCATACGTGTCTATGCTACATAGAGGCCCGGTAATGGTGACCGCTATCACTTTGAGAAGTGGCTTGAGACTGGAAAATTTGGGAGGCGAAATGCTATGGGCTACGATTGCTGATGGCTGTTTATCTTCAAAGTTAGCAGAGTCGTTACTAGTGCAGGGAATTTGTATTGTAGACTGTACCTCCAAACTTGAAGAGGTTGACGGGCTCGACTGTACTTCCACATGAGCTGTTGTAGCCGATTGAGACCTGTGTAGAAGTGTATGGTGCCGATTCTTGGCCGTGCAGCCTTCTACTGAGCACCTTTTCCTGCAGCCACTATATTGGTGAGATCCTTTCCTCAAACATTTTCGACAAACCTTGTTTGTTAGCACCCATTGCCAGCGCTCGTCCAACGAAAGAGATTTGAACTCACGGCAATCGCTGACGTTGTGTTTATCTGTGTTGCAATACAAACAGGTATGCGAACTTTTTGGTTCCTCGTCGACTGAAATAGAATATATTTTGTCTTTGACGGGCTTGACAGGTTGACTTTTGACAGTTGTCGACTCTGGCGAAATAAAACCAAATTTAATTTGTAAATCAGCTTCGTTCTCTAGAAAAGCCGCTAGAATCTCTAGTTTGAACAAGCCAGAGCCAACTCTTGCCATTGCAAAGTCAGCCCACCTAGCTCTGAGGAGAGGAGTCAGTTTTCCGATGACTGTATTTACCAGTTCGGGAGCTGCGAGGTACTCGGGCTGATGGAGGAATCGTATCACCTCAACACAGTTCCGGATTCGGCATGCGAAGACAGTGAGGTCCCGTGGGGCGTCGTACGCGTTGAGCCTTGGAAGACCTCGGACGAGAGCTAGCTGCTGGAGGACTATGTGCTCAGGCTGGGCGAACCTGGTTTCCAGTGCAGCCATTACTTGCTCCGGATTGTCGGCAGAGGCGAGGAGTACGGCGACGGCTTCGTGCGCGGGACCGTGGAGGGCAGCAGTAAGCCTGCTGATGTTGTCACACGGAGAAAAACTAGCCTTGGACTGCTCAAAGGCCCTCTTGAAAGGAAGCCAGTCCAACGCGCGGCCTGTGAATTTAGGGATATCACTCACCCGTATCTTCTTCTTGCCAAGGTCTGCAATCGCGTTCGCCAATAAAGTTATATTGTCTAGTGTACCTTCATTGCTAGTTTTATTTTTGTTCAAATTACAATAGTCATCACTACAGTGGTGTGTGCCTAACATAGGTAAATGTGAAGTGGTGTTTCGGTCCGTAGCATTCTCACAAAGGCGCCCGCCGCCGCACGGGGGAGCTGTAGAGTGCGGCTGGGCGAACGCTTGAGCTGCGGCAGGCTTAGGCCCGGGCATTGGGCACCGGGAAGCAGCTCCGGCCTCACACGTAGTAAACGCGGCATCGCGCAACGACGGACGTGTTGGCGAAGCGGGTAGTAAATGGGCGTGGCCATAGGCCGCGCCGTGGTTTGTTTCCCTGCAAAGGGTCTGCACTGGATTAATGTGTTCTGAATCTACAATACTTTTATGAGAGTCAACTAACCATTTTTCCACGTAATCTCCTCTGCAGCTGCTGCGGGAGGCAGTGCTGGCAATGGCAGCTAGTTCTGCCTGCAGCTCGAGATCCGCCAGTGCTTTTTCACGTGCAGCGCGCTGGGCGCGATCTGCGGCGCGGTCAGCTTCGATCTCCTCGTCGATTTGGGCCACACGCCTAGCATGTTCCAATCTTGTGGCAAGCTGTTGCGCCTTCACAGTATTGGTGGAGCGCACGCTGGATTTAGTGCGTGTCTTCGCTGCGGTACCTTCGCTTGTAGAACGTGATAGCCGCACAAGGGTGCGGTCTAGCGACTTCGGTACTGAGTCGTGAGGAACGAGCGGCGAACTGTGTGCAGCGATAAGTTGAGGTATGCTGGACGATGCTGGTGCATGGGCACCGGGTGCAAGGGCACCGGAAATAGAGGCACCGTCACTGGGTATAGGAGCACTACCCTCGATAATAGGCACTGGCACTGGGTTCACTATTAACTCGTTTTGTTGCTGGGTTTTTGACTGAGCTCTGGTTATTGTGGGCATGTTTGCATCTTCAAATTACTTCTGACACCAATGAAAAAGACGACCAAAATGAAACCCAGCTCTGGTGATCCTCGTTTACTGACTGAATTATTTACAATTGTTTGGAACACTAGAATTTTACCAATATTTCAAATTTAAATTAAAGCCAAAAAGAAAAGAGGCGGTGTCGGTTGCCAACAACTGCATAAGGTTAAGAGCGGGGGTAAAGCTAAGTGAACGCACTTCAAATTAAAAATTCGCAATGTTTGAGATTGTTTGTCGAATTCACAAAAATACTATAGATTCTAGGCTATATACTTGATCAGCATGTGGGACGAATACCTAATTGCTAAAAGTTGACTCGATAGAAAAAAATCACGAAGTTACCTCTAGTTTTTCGATTTTTTGCTTTTTTTAATGCCTAAAATAATGATATTGCAACCAGACCACCTTGAATTAAATAATGCAGTCATTAACACGTCAGTAGGGGGGAGAACATTTTTTGGTGTCATACAGATATTTATTTAAATTAAATATCAAAGAAATGGCGCAGGCGTCAAGTTATTCTAGACAGATTTTGTGTATGCCCTCTCCGTCGCACGCGCTTTTTGACCTATTCTTTGTTTCGTTGTTCGCTGATCGCCTCAGTCACGAGCGCTCTGTTGAGACGAGTGGTCTATGCCTGCCGGCGCTCCGTCCGCGACCCGTAATTAATCTTAATATTTGAAACAAAGTCGTGTTAGTTACACCATTTATAACTCGAGAACGGGTGGACCGATTTTTATGATTTTAGTTTTGTTGGATTTCTCTCTGCCCCGAATAGCAGAATAACTATTAAAACAACGGAAAAACTCACGAGAAAAAAACTAAGTCTGCGCGGACTAAGTCGCGGGCAAAAGCTAGTTATTTATATTGTTTTTCTTGTAAAAATATCGTTAGCTGTTTAGACTTATTAATTAAGTTTTAGTAATAAATAAACCTAAATTTAAGATATATTTATAGTGTCGTATTATTATTGCGTAATAAAGAGACTGTGGCCCGGTTTCTGAGTTGAGAATTTTGCTAAGCAAATGGGTAAGTATCGTCCTGTCTCTGCAGATTTCTCAGAAAAGAGCGTGACAGAGCGATATGTAAAGTATGTGCTTATTAAAATTCTCAACTCAGAAACCGAGCCTGTTTGTTTTACGCCAAAATGGGAAATAAAAATAACAAACGACTCAAGTGTTCGTTTAGCAATAAGCGACCTATAAACTTCACAACCCACTGATATGTTTTCATTACAGTCACAATTCAAAGATAACAATAAAAAAATATTATTTTATTACCATTTGAAGATTATTCGGATTGTGGTGCAAAGTCACCCCGCTAGGTGCAAAGCTGGGTGCAAAGACGAGACTATTCCATTTTCCCCCACTAGAGTTCCCCCACTGGTGGGAAAAAATGGAATTGCACAAAAAATATTCCATTTTTCCCCACTGGCCACCCCACTGAGTGGCTGGTGGGGAAATTGGAATTTTTATTCCATTTTCCCCCACCAGATATTTATAGACAAGACATTGGCGAGGCCGACTCATTACAATGATGCAGTCACTGTAGCCTAGCCTAATTTTATAATTAATCGGCATAAATAAAACTAATTTGTTAACTTTACCTACTAATTTGTTTATTTGTATTTAAAAATATACAGGGTGGCCCAAACATAGACGTCAAGCGAGAAAATCTAGATAGCTGACACCAAGGGCTACCCGAATCACCCCCATGTATGTTCAGCCATTTTTTGTCGTTTAGAAGTTATGAGGCTTTTAAGGTTTTTTTGAAATAAATTACCTAGCATTCGATTTTATTTTTTAACTTTTTTTTCTTTCGTCTTTTCAGCATTTTTTTTTATTCTTTAGAGTCTCAGATAAATTATCTATCACCAAAAAAATAATGATCAGCTATGGACTTTTAGAAGATACCGGAATTTTGATCCAAAGTCCAAAAATGTTGTTTTCAAGAAAACATCACTGAAACTGTTAGTATGGGGAAAAAAATAAGTAGAGGTCTGAAGGACTTTTTATTGATTTCAAAAACTTTCCCAAAGCCTCATTCTTTAGAATAATACAAAAAACCTGTCACTTTATGGGACTTTTATTCAAGTAATTTGCGATCAAAGTCGAAAAACTGGAGTTGGAAGAAATTTTATTTCAATCGATTTTCATTTATTTTCGTCGATTCGGACAAAAAACATTGCGGAACGACTTAAAATCATCTGTCAGTAGGATCTGCATTAGAAATTCACGAAAAAATAAAAAATAATAAGTCATTAATTTTCAGACTTTTTTTATTTTTTTTCTTTAAATTTATTTTTTTCTTCATGTTTTGTAAGTAAATTTGATAATAAAATAATTTAAAATTCAAATAATAAAAAAAGAACAAAAAAAAACAAAATATTTTATGGTATTTTTTTAATTTTTTTTATGAATTTCCTATGCAGACCGTGCTAACAGGCAATATTAAGCCTACCTGCAATGTTTTTTGTCCGCATCAACCAAAATAAATGAAAATAGATTGAAAAAAAATTTCTTCCAACTCCAGTTTTTCGACTTTGATCGCAAATTACTTGAATAAAAGTCCTATAAAGTGACAGGTTTTTTGTATTATTCTGAAGAATGAGGCTTTGGGAAAGTTTTTGAAATCAATAAAAAGTCGTTCAGACCTCTACTTATTTTTTTTCCCATACTAACAATTTCAGTGATGTTTTCTTGAAAACAACATTTTTCGACTTTGGATCAAAATTCCGGTATCTTCTAAAAGTCCATAGCTGATCATTATTTTTTTGGTGATAGATAATTTATCTGAGACTCTAAAGAATAAAAAATTTTGCTGAAAAGACGAAAGAAAAAAAAGTTAAAAAATAAAATCGAATGCTAGGTAATTTTTTTCAAAAAAACCTTAAAAGCCTCATAACTTCTAAACGACAAAAAATGGCTGAACATACATGGGGGTGAGTCGGGTAGCCCTCGGTGTCAGCTATCTAGATTTTCTCGCTTGACGTCTATGTTTGGGCCACCCTGTATATACTTGGTATATTATAGGTCGCCGGATAAAGACAAAAAAAGAGGCTAAATTCACAAAGCGTGATGTAGTTCTGCATTTTTGGTATGTTATATGGGTCTGTTAGGGTAGTGTGAGTTAAAATTTGCAACTTCGAAAAACTTGTGGAAACTGAGAAAATCGAGTAAAACATCGAAATTTTGGGACTATTTTCACTATTTGCTCTCTAGGGCCAAAATTATGATTTTTTGCAAACGATGTTTTTTACACACATAAACTGTATTAAATTACCTACAATTTGAGCCTAATTTCAGCTCTATTGACACCATAGAAGATAAGCTGTATGGCTCTTCGAAAATGATATAATTTCCCCAAACATTGAAATTTTCAAGTTTTACGAGCTGATTTCGTAAAATATTGGAAAAACCTCTTATCCTACGAAGAAAAGTTACTGAAAATACCTTGTAGAAGATTTAATAAGCTTTTATTAAAGCCCAAAACCAAGTCTGTGAGACTAACAGTTCACTCACAATCTCAAAAAAACGAAAAGAAGGTAAAATGAGTTACAGAAGCAAAAGACTCAATGTATACAGGGTTCTTGGAAATTAGACCGGGATGTAGTTCTGTATTTTTGTTATGTTATATGGGTCTATTAGAGTAGTTTGAATTAAAATTTGCAACTTCGAAAAACTTGTAAAACTTAGAAAATCGAGAAAAACTTCGAAATTTTGGGACTTTTTCACTATTTGCTCTGCAGGGCCAAAACTATGCATTTTTTGCAAAAGATGTTTTCTACACTTATAAACTGTATTAAATTATCTACAATTTGAGCCTAATTGCAGCTCTATTGTCCCCAAAAAAGCCAAGCTATGACACGTCAAAGATGACCAATTTTTCTCGAAAATTGAAAATTTCACGTTTTACTCACTTATTTCGCGAAATATTGGAAAAACCACTTGCTCTAAGAAACGTTGCTGAAAATATTTTGTAATACATTTATTTTGTTTTTATTAAAGCCCAAAACGAAGTCTGTGAGACTAACAGTTCACTCACAATCTCAAAAAAACGAAAAGACGGTAAAATGGGTAACAGAGGCAAAAGACTCAATGTATACAGGGTTATTGGAAATTAGACCGGGATCTTATAAAGGGCATTAGGGGAGGTCATTTGCAACAATATTTACCCCAAAAGTAATATAACCTCTCCGTCCATAGCAAAAAGACTTTGTCGTTGTTGTGTGTGGATTTGGATTGTGAGTTAACTGTTAGTCTTACAGACTTAAATTTGGGCTAAATAAATGTATTACAAAATATTTTCAGTAACCTTTCATAGAGCAAGTGGTTTTGCCAATATTTCGTGAAATCAGTGAGTAAAACGTGAAAATTTCAATTGTCGAGAATAATTGGTCGTCTTTGACGTATCATAGCTTAGCTCCTATGGGGTCAATAGAGCTGCAATTAGATTCAAATTGTAGATAATTTAATACAGTTAGAAAACATCTTTTGCAAAAAATGCATAATTTTGGCCCAGCAGAGCAAATAGTGAAAATAGTCCCAAAATATCGAAGTTTTTCTCGATTTTCTCAATTTCTACAAGTTTTTCGAAGTTGAAAATTTGAATTCAAACTACTCTAACAGACCCATATAACATACCAAAAATGCAGAACTACATCCCGGTCTAATTTCTAAGAACCATTTATGTATACATTGAATCTTTTGCCTCTGTAACCCATTTTACCTTCTTTTCGTTTTTTTGAGATTGTGAGTGAACTGTTAGTCTCACAGAGTTGATTTTGGGCTGTAATAAAAGCTTATTATATCTTCCAAAAGGTATTTTCAGTAACTTTTCTTCGTTGGATAAGTAGTTTTTCCAATATTTTACGAAATCAGCTCGTAAAACTTGAAAATTTCAATGTTTGGGGATATTAGGTCATTTTCTAAGAGCCATAGCTTGTCTTCTATGGTGTCAATAGAGCTGAAATTAGGCTCAAATTGTAGGTAATTTAATACAGTTTATGTGTGTAAAAAACATTGTTCGCAAAAAATGCATAGTTTTGGCCCTAGTTAAAAAAGTCCCAAAATTTCGATGTTTTTCTCGATTTTCTCAGTTTCCACAAGTTTTTCTTAGTTGTAAATTTTAACTCACACTACCCTAACAGACCCATATGACATATCAAAAATGCAGAACTACATCACGCTTTGTGAATTTAGCCTCTTTTTTTGTCTTTATCCGGCGGCCAAGTATATTTTTTTTAATACAAATAAACAAATTAGTAAAGTTAACAAATTAGTTTTATTTATGCCGATTAATTATAAAATTAGGCTAGG
Organism: Zelleria hepariella; assembly: GCA_949319315.1. Taxonomy (NCBI): domain Eukaryota; kingdom Metazoa; phylum Arthropoda; class Insecta; order Lepidoptera; family Yponomeutidae; genus Zelleria; species Zelleria hepariella. The sequence continues at coordinate 10,733,271 of OX439396.1, read as the reverse complement.
CTACAGTGACTGCATCATTGTAATGAGTCAGCTTCGCCAATAATAATCTTGTCTATAAATAGCTGGTGGGGGAAAAAGGAATAAAAAATCCATTTTCCCCCACCAGCCACTCAGTGGGGTGGCCAGCGGGGGAAAATGTATTTTTTTATGCAATTCCATTTTCCACCACCAGTGGGGGAACTCTGGTGGGGAAAAATGGAATGGTCCCAAAGACGGACTGGGGTCTTACCGGTACACGATAATAATTCATGGTCTACACAGTATGTACATTGTATATAGGGTATATATAATAATATTATTTAGGTATTCCTCGTTGATATTTTTCCAATGCTTTTATTCCTGAATTTTTTTTTTTATTCCTGAAACATTTTATAAGGTACGTTCATAGTCATATTATACGCTGTTTTTCATGGTTTTAATGCTGAAGGGTTTTTTGTACTGGTCATTATAAATAACTTTTGTTCTGACATTTAGGTATTTAGGAAAAAAGCTAGTTTGTAATAGAGAAGACTTTTAATTTTCGCTTATTTCGGAAAAAGTGGTCTAGAATTACCAGTACAACAAAAATGTATCTTCCCCTTCGTGCTCTAAAATCACAAAAGTTCTAAATGTGCCAGTATAGTGAAGAGTATTATTTAACAGTTTTTTTGCGTAAGTATACCTACTATGCGCGCGCAAGCATCATGACATCGAGCTATTTACGCGAGCGAGACGCGCCGACCCGCTTTCTGTGAGGGGGTGGTTTGCGAGACGCGCGGGTGAAATCGTAAATTTTGCTGGCTTTACTCGCACTCTTAAACAGTTAATGGTGTTCAAGAAACTTCGATCTAAGTATCGAGAAATTACCGTGAGAGAATAGGCAAAGTTACCCAACGAGTCAGCTCGACAGGCGATCCTATTTCTATCGTTAAATACTTCGATAGCTAAGGTAGGTAGGTAATTGGAAGATAAATGGATGAAAACTCACTCCGAAGTAACAAACAATCGATCGGAATCTTGATTCTGTATCTTGCAGTGATCGCGCAAGCATAGCACCACTATAATTTGCATTACATATTGCTCTACTACCCTTTGACTTTATTTTTCAATATTTAGGTCACAATTTTCAACACTCAATATTTATTGATCAAAGTAAAAATCAACGTGAGCGCGTGTAAAAAATATCATATTATTTTTGGATGAATTTTCTGCTAAAAACGAGCCGTCAAATGAGAATCCCTAGGCTTAACTATTTTTAGGACCTAACGCCTAGAATTCCTGATCCTGGAACCTACGAATAAATCCCGCACAAGTCAAAAGTGGCAGTTTTTTTCTTGCAATCTAGGCCTTAGGTCCTAGAAATTGTTAAGTCTAGGGATTCATATTGGACGTCCCACATTTTTTACTAAAAACTCATTAAAAAAAGTTTTTTTGTTATCTGTGGCGCTTTTGGATGGGGTAATTACTAACCCTCCTTTTCTGAGCTAGTTTGACTTCGGCTGACCAACTGCTGGATACGTAATCAAAGCGTCCGCTGCATCGATCCTAGCCACTAATGGCGTAGCTACGTGCTAACTTATGGGGGCCTCTTACACACGACCTAACTTAAGGCTGGAAGATAGCAGCGTGGCGGGAAATTCAAAATTTTAACAGTTTTTCAAAATTTTAGCAGTAATTCAGAATGAATTTATTGTTGTTCTGTTGTTTACAATAATAAAAACTTTTGAATTTGAATTTGAATAATGAAAAGAATACTTTGTTATTTCCGCGGACGAAAAATCGCTGAACAAAAATAGCTCAGTTTAGCTACAAAATGTAAAAAACTGTGAAAATTTTGAATTTCCCGCCACGTTGCTACCGTCCACCCTTAAGTTAGCTTAGGTACCTCTTACTGCCGCAGAGTCGGTTAGCTTGACATATTAAGGCCCGGTTTCTGAATTGAGAATTTTGCTAAGCAAACTTAACTATCGTTCTGTCACGCTCTTTTGTGAGAAATCTGCAGAGACAGGACGATATCTTACCCATTAGCTTAGCGACCCGGGCCTGAGAGTTTGTGAGCTAAGCAAATGGGTAAGTATCGTCCTGTCTCTGCAGATTTCTCACAAAAGAGCGTGACAGAGCGATACGTAAGTATGTGCTTAGTAAAATTCTCAACTCAGAAACCGGGCTTACGTCATAGAAAAAAGTCTAATCTTAACTTATTCAAAAAACGAGGGACTGACCGGGCCTGGCACAGACTTCATAAAATGAAAGAAGTCTTTTTTTTTCTTCTATTTAAGATCTGTTTTCATTTTTGTTTTAAATGTTTTTTTATTTGTTTTTTATCACCTAATGAAAATTCTACTTAAATCTCAGACTAACTGAAACCTCTTTATTGGTACAAGCGTCTCATAACCACAAACAATGCAATGTAAGTACAATCGTAAACAAAAGTCCTACTGTTCTCTAGCAAAGACTATGATGAGCGTGGCATCTTATAATAATAAGAATAAAATTTGATTATTTTTCATGCAAATTTGGATTACAAAATCAAATTTAAAATAACATTTCTGTGATAAGTTGTTAGGTAGATGTCAGTGAAATGAGTCGGATTCTAGCCCCCTAAACTAGGTAGAAACCTGTATCTTATGCCGCCTGCACATCCCAGTATAGCTGGAGAGCTTTGACCAATCCACTTATTTTGTCGTACATACAAGGCTGGGAGCTTCTAAACTGGTTGGTTTTTTTTTATTGGTATATTTGGTGTTCAAAACAGAAGATAATCTAAGATAAGGTACAAAGTTGGAAAAGATACCTACAATTAGTTTTGACTCCGCTTATCACGATAATAAATAATTATCGGCCCGTTGCGGTTGAAAGTTCGTTTTTGTTATTTACTTTGAAAATGTCAGTGTTTGGATTGCGTTTTTTTTTCTCGGAAATTCTCGAAAGTACTCGGAAATATTGGCCGAACTCTTTCCCTGAGAAAAGGCCTTTGCCCAGTGAGTGTGAACTGACAAAATTTTCCGCCATCTCAAAGGGTAAAAAACTTTTGCAGTTGACAGTACGCTGCGGTTATGGCATGGCGACGTGATTGGATGTCAGTTTAATGCAGTGAAAGTAAGAGTGCTAGAACAATAACACAACACGGGAACAATGACTGGAGGCAGTCACGACTGGGGGCCTTACCGCTGTTGTTTAGGTACAGTCGGCCACACGCTAGGATACTCCTTTTTGTTCAATTGGCACCCTTATGCCGCGCGCGGTAAGAACTGCCATGGAGTATCTGTGACTGTGGCCGACCGTACCCGGTAGGTACAGTCAACAGCACGTAGACCCCTACACTTTCGTTGCAAAGTGGCCTGTAACGTAACTGAAAAGAGTGCACACGTGTAAGGGTCTACGTGCCGTCGACTCTACAATTATGATGTGCTTACTAACTTTGGTCTGCGACTTCGTCTGCGCAGACGCGTTTTCAAGTGCATCGTCAAAGTCAAAAGATGGTTCTGATTGATGGTTTTCATCACATTCACAGCGCACTAAAATGGCCGGTATACATCAACGTAGTATTATAGTTGACTCTGTCAAAGCGTACCTACTTTTACCGTGAAAACGCGGCTCTAGATAATCTACGCATGTTATCTTAGCTCGGCTGTTGAGTCCATGCCAAAAAGTTCGCTTTTTATATTTACGTCATCATCGATCGGTCGATTTTTCATTATGACAACTTTTAAACACTAGTAGAACTACCTTATAATGACGACCATTTAAAATGTCGTCTCAAACTCACCTTTAATTCACCTGACCACCATCTGACTCAGTGCGCTAATTGATTATTAAAATCCAGGTTCATAAAAGGCTTTGAGTTTGCTCGATCACATTTCATCTTACAATATTGATTAGATGTGAGCATTTGATGTGTTTTAGCAGTACCCACAGTCCCACACAAATCAGATTAATGGATTAATTAATAACTGGCAGAGACAGTCAGATAGGCAGCTTCAATTAGACAAACAATCCTAGATATCCGAGGTTGCTCGTTGAAGCAAAGAGAGCTATGAGACGTAGAACGTAGCCGTGCACGCTTGGTAGAGACGTGGACTGATGGAAGTTTAATTAATGACGTAGTGTCGTGTGTACCTTAAATTGTGTTGCTCTATCTTAACTCTAATCAGAGGAAATTTTGACTGTTAGTTTAATATTGTTTTTCTCTGGATTGTATGAAATATGACGCGTCACAGATAAAAATAAATGCTGTCGAAATTTCCTAACTATAATTAGGGGTAATTGGGTAGGCAAAGTTTTTTGTTCGAAAGTCCGTTATTGGCTTAAACTTATCTTTAGACAATATTAAGAAACTAATTAAATATTTTTTTATTTTGGTCCAGTAGTTTTGTTTTTATGCGCTAAAATGTTTTGTTCCTATGACCGCCAACAGTATGCAGGCCGTCGCGTGAAGGTCATAAAACCGTATCTTTGAAACGTTGTAAAATCCAAACTACTGAACCAAAATTAAAAATATTGAAATTAGTTTCTCAATATTGTCTAAAGATAAGATTAAGCCAATAACGGACTTTCGAACAAAAAACTTTGCCTTCCGAATTGGGTAACGTCAACTTAGGCGCCGGGACACACTGCCCCGGAGTTCCGCGTTCCGAGTTCTCAGATTTTCTCCACGAGAACTCCGCGTTCTGACAGCTTCAGTGGGAACGGTGCCAAGCAACCCCTTACATTATAAAGAACGCGGAACGCAGAACTCTGAACGCGGAACGCAGAACTCCGGGCGGTGTGTGCGGCACCTAAGAATTTACGTTCTACGTCTCAGTCTCGATTGATTTATTTTCTAATTACAAATTCATTTCAATGCGAGCTCATTAGATATTTAATATTCTACTCATATAACAGTTTTCAATAACAGAACTTTTCCTACATGCAAAATAACATTGTAAAATTTAAGTAAAAAGTCTGCTTGTTGTTTTGATTACATTAATTAAAAAGCAATACTCGTAGTACTTAAGTAACCACTGTAAATTATAAAAAGCTTATAAAAGCAGCGTTGGTGCGATGGTGTGGGGGCGGCGTTACAGTTTTGAATATTTATTTAGTCGCTTCATAATTCACTTTACATCTCCCACGCTCGGAAAGTTTGCTGTTACTAGTAACTTACGCTCGTGTAAAGGCCGGATTTAAACTATCTGCATTTTAGTGCGCTTCGAAATTTGAATGCGACGCCGGGAAAGTCTTTCCCGCGCCCTATTGTGTTGAAAAAGAAAAAAACACTGGCCGTTTAAGTAGATGCCAGATCCCGACCGAAAAAAGATCCTCATTCATAGTTCGTTTACACGCGTATTTCAGCGAAAGTGATTGTTCGTGCCCATTCTCTATACAAAACTGTGAATGTAAATGGGGCATAAGGATCTTTTAAAAAGGTAAAGTCACGGAATAGAACATTCAGAAACGCGGTTTCTTCTTTCAGGTTTTTTCAATATTTTGTACACTTTATTTATTTTTAATACCAGTAAATAAAAAAAATGCTTCGCTTCTGTTTTATCAAATAGATAATTATGTTTTGGTTTGTTAAATACATTTTTTCAAACGATATTACTAATGTCATTTTTTATCTCCTACAAATTTTTTATTTACATGGTATAAGTTCAGAATGCACCCGGAAAAAAAAAACATTCTTTTATTTATATTAATTTTGTGTCTGGATAAATAAACTTCAGGAAATTATTAATAAAACGAATTGTTTTAATACCAACGAAGCTGAAAACTTTAGTGCGGCAGCCATAACTACAGTAAAATATGCTTTTAAAAGGAACTTATTCGACTCACCTGTTTTGCCTGTAAGTAGTTGTCTATAGAGTTTTTCCCGCTTGGCTAACAAAATCATTTCCTCGCTTTTGTGAGATGAAAAGTTTTGTGTTTCGCACGAATGCAATATTATTTGTGTTTCGTGCTTCTGAATACCTCGCTACGCTCAGGTTTCTTTTTTTGAACCACTCGCTACGCTCGTGGCTCAATTTTAGAAACCTTCGCTAGCTCGGTATTCAATACAAGCACTCGCCGCAATCAATAATTTTGCATTCTTGCATAACAAATAACTATTGCTTTAACTTCCTGCAAAATGATGACAATTTAATCAAATATGTTTGTTAATAATTTCAGTGGTCTGATTGGCTTTAGGCGGTAGTCTTCATTTATTTTATAATCGTTCAAATTATTGCGTTTTTCCGGTGAAATTAGTTCCTGACGAACACCTAAATTGCACATTTTTATGGATAAGTAGAGTTCTAATTTGAAGCCGGTTCTACGTGTACGAACAACTTACTTTCCAGCACTTTACAAATTCAACACTTCAACAAAATTTAAGAGACAAACGCATGCAACCGTTATGCCTCATCACATCACTTACGGTGGCCGACCGTACAGGTAAAGCCAGCTTAAGGGTAGACGATAGCAAGGTGGCGGGAAATTCAACATTTTCACAGACTTTTACATTTTGTAGCTAAACTGAACTATTTTTGTTCAGCGATTTTTCGTTCGCGAGAATAAAACCGTATTCTTTTCATTATTGTAAACAACAGAACAACAATAATTCAGCCGATTATGTGTTCTGGTCTACGACAAGTTTTTTGGGCAGTACCACTGCTTCGTAGACCAGAACACATAATCGGCTGAAATATTGTTGTTCTGTTATTTACAATAATGAAAAGAATACGGTTTTATTCTCGCGAACGAAAAATCGCTGAACAAAAATAGTTCAGTTTAGCTACAAAATGTAAAAGTCTGTGAAAATTTTGAATTTCCCGCCACCTTGCTATCGTCTACCCTTAAGGGTAGACGATAGCAAGGCTTAAGACCAGAACACATAATCGGCTGAATTATTGTTGTTCTGTTGTTTACAATAATGAAAATAATACGGTTTTATTCACGCGAACGAAAAATAGCTGAACAAAAATAGTTCAGTTTAGCTACAAAATGTAAGTCTGTGAAAATTTTGAATTTCCCGCCACCTTGCTATCGTCTACCCTTAAGTTCTAAGTTAACTTAGGTAAGTCGTCGGACTTAAGACGCCATACGTCTCACAACTAGCGCCGCCAATGGAAAAAAAAACATATCTTTTTTTTGGATGCGTTTTTAGCAAAAAACGCTCCTGCGATTTCTCAACGCGAGGCTTAACTATTTTTAGGACCTAAGGTTTGGATTCCAGGATTGGATTTAAACTAAAAATAGTTAAACCTTGCGTTGAGAAATCGCAGGAGCGTTTTTTGCTAAAAACGCATCCAAAAAAAAGATATGATTTTTTTTTCATTGGCGGCGCTAGTTGTGAGACGTATTTCATCTTAAACATCATAGGACCAACATTTATTTAATAAAATGTGTTGCCGCCATACGCGGTAGTTTCATCGGTTCTAGGATCTGAGATTAACGTCTTAGGTGCTAAAAATTGTATAACTAGGGAATTCTTGAAGGTCTGTTTTTTGCAAAAAAAAATATAAAAAATCATTTTCAGCGCTAGTTTTCCCACACCCTCGCCTTAAATAATACAACACATAAAGTAATAGTAAAATATGGAAGCTGTCAGTTAGTTTCGAGTTAATTAGCTAAAGTCAGGTAGTTTTTAAACAATGGCGGTAACTAATTCGCTGTCAGTTTAACTATTCGTCTGGGCGGTTTAAATTCTCTTGCCACATTTGGCCGTGTCTACTTAAGTCATTTTACTTAATTACTGTAAAATATCGTTTGTTAGACGCCACATTTATTGTAATATTATTGTGTTAGTCGTCTCACTTTTTACAATGAGGGGTTTTCAGAAATCAAATCTCGGCCATCACTTGAATAATTATATTATGAAAGCGACACGTTAGGACACCCCTTTTTATCGATTTAGGCTCTCACTTTTATACAGCACGATATTGACATGGTGTTTCAGAAAGTACAAACTACAGTAGGTATCTAATTTTAGTATGGAACACCTGATAATTGAAGATGTTTTTTGTGTGCAATAAAAGTTTTAAGTTTATTTTTCCAGATTACGCACTTGGTCCCGAAGTAAATATTGCTTGAATTAATAACAGAATACCTCCAGTTTTACAGGAACTTGCTGAAACACCCTGTATAGGGCAACACCCTTCCGTCCTTATGTGGCCGGCCTTAGCCTCACAATATAAGTTTGTATTTAATAATCGGCAGATTTCTTCATGCAACTGCAGATTTGGATAAAACTCTACATATAAAGTGGTATGTGTTGGGTAAACTAAACTGTAATAAAGATTATGTGACATTATTGCAGAACCATATTACCAGAACACGGATAGAGAATCTAGTAGAGAAGTAATTACTAACTAGAGATGTACAACTGGCTACCGAGAATAGGCTTTTTTCGGGGTTTTTTTTTTTGTTGTTTATGAAGACGTCTCTAGATGGCGCTATTCTTCTCACCATAGAAAATGGACTTTAGCCAGAAAAAATGTCAAAGTCTGTCTAGTCCACAGACTGTCTATTGGTCTGTGCCGAGGTTTTTTCACAGATAACTACCCCGCCGCGCGCCGCTTGCTTGCTCTTGCTCGTAATTTTTGTTTCACAAATTCACAAGTGTATCCGTCCACGGATTTTCATTAAAATAATACCGACCTATAAATTATAAGTGCTTTTGTACATCTTGTACAAGTCATGTATGGGAAGTGTTGTGATTTGGGTTGAATGGAGAAACCAGTTAATACAGATTATACTTATTAATGCTAGCCTATTACTAACCCGCCGTAATTATCTGAACAGTAGGGGACGCATTTAAAGGCCGAATTTGAAAATGTCTACATTCAAAAAGTCTACGGTATATCTGATTTTGTCCGGTTTGAAGGACCGCTCGAAAACAAAAAGAGGTAGGTAGGTATGTCAGTGTGTCGCCAACCGAACCTACTGACCTAACCTTTGTTTTAAATCTTTTTCGAATGTCCGTCACACTTCCAGGAATACCCTGTATGTTTAACACCCTTTATGTCGGTTTTTAGAACACCTATAAAAGTAAAAGGCCTGGTTTCGGGGTTCTTAAGGGGTTCGAAAATTTCGTTATTTTTGCGCTAAACCTCTTAGTTTACGAGATATGGTAACATTCATACCTAATCGTTCGTCAATATCAGCTCGGGCTAGGCCATACTAGTTTATCCTGGAGCGTACAATATTCTTGCTAGGCCAGACTGGATTGGCCTAGGCTAAACTGGTTTCTCCATACGAGCTTTGGCTAGACTAGTTTGGCCTAGGAAATACCGGTTTATCCATACGAGCTTCGGCTAGACTAGTTTGGCCTAGGCTATACTGGTTCGTTCATACGAGCTTAGGTTAGACTGGTTTGGCCAAGGCGAAACTAGTTTATCATGAAATCGGGTTTGGCCGGTAACATAATACAACAGAAATGGCAAGAAAATAAGGATTATTAGGGGTCAGGTGAAGCGGTTGATCGGGTGATTATTTTCCATCGCAACTTAAATACCACCCGACGCCACGGTACGCCACCCGACGCGCGCAGACTTATCTGGCTTTCTTTTTGGTTATCTGTGATCTAGTTTGACATTTATTCTTACTAAAATACAGCGCCATCTAGAATTTTTATTATAACTAAAGGAAAAAACCCTAATAATAGGCTTTTTTCGGGGTTTTTTTTTTTTGTTGTTTATGAAGACGTCTCTAGATGGCGCTATTCTTCTCACCATAGAAAATGGACTTTAGCCAGAAAAAATGTCAAAGTCTGTCTAGTCCACAGACTGTCTATTGGTCTGTGCCGAGGTTTTTTCACAGATAACTACCCCGCCGCGCGCCGCTTGCTTGCTCTTGCTCGTAATTTTTGTTTCACAAATTCACAAGTGTATCCGTCCACGGATTTTCATTAAAATAATACCGACCTATAAATTATAAGTGCTTTTGTACATCTTGTACAAGTCATGTATGGGAAGTGTTGTGATTTGGGTTGAATGGAGAAACCAGTTAATACAGATTATACTTATTAATGCTAGCCTATTACTAACCCGCCGTAATTATCTGACCAGTAGGGGACGCATTTAAAGGCCGAATTTGAAAATGTCTACATTCAAAAAGTCTACGGTATATCTGATTTTGTCCGGTTTGAAGGACCGCTCGAAAACAAAAAGAGGTAGGTAGGTATGTCAGTGTGTCGCCAACCGAACCTACTGACCTAACCTTTGTTTTAAATCTTTTTCGAATGTCCGTCACACTTCCAGGAATACCCTGTATGTTTAACACCCTTTATGTCGGTTTTTAGAACACCTATAAAAGTAAAAGGCCTGGTTTCGGGGTTCTTAAGGGGTTCGAAAATTTCGTTATTTTTGCGCTAAACCTCTTAGTTTACGAGATATGGTAACATTCATACCTAATCGTTCGTCAATATCAGCTCGGGCTAGGCCATACTAGTTTATCCTGGAGCGTACAATATTCTTGCTAGGCCAGACTGGATTGGCCTAGGCTAAACTGGTTTCTCCATACGAGCTTTGGCTAGACTAGTTTGGCCTAGGAAATACCGGTTTATCCATACGAGCTTCGGCTAGACTAGTTTGGCCTAGGCTATACTGGTTCGTTCATACGAGCTTAGGTTAGACTGGTTTGGCCAAGGCGAAACTAGTTTATCATGAAATCGGGTTTGGCCGGTAACATAATACAACAGAAATGGCAAGAAAATAAGGATTATTAGGGGTCAGGTGAAGCGGTTGATCGGGTGATTATTTTCCATCGCAACTTAAATACCACCCGACGCCACGGTACGCCACCCGACGCGCGCAGACTTATCTGGCTTTCTTTTTGGTTATCTGTGATCTAGTTTGACATTTATTCTTACTAAAATACAGCGCCATCTAGAATTTTTATTATAACTAAAGGAAAAAACCCTATTGAGTTGAACAAATAAGTAAACACAATGTGAAGAGTCTAGCTCTGAAATAGATTTATTTAAAAAAAAGTTTAAGATGGACAGTTGGGGATTTGGGACGGTTTGCCCAGCACATAGGTACCTACCAGTCTATAAAACAAACGATATAGATAATGGCGTTCTGGTAATGATCTAATTTACGTATACGTTTAAGTAGGTACCTGAAGGTTTTTGAGAGTTCGATGAAACAAGAACGAACAATTATTACTAGTGGTTCGCTCCGAACTATGAACTCGCGACCCCAGTTACAGATGTGTAACTTTGCTTACGCCATTCGCGCAGGCGCGCGCGCGCTTTGCATATAAAATATACAACCCCATATCTCGGTAACCCATCGATCGATTTGGCTCATGTTCGAACTTAAAAATTCTTTTAATTTCGTTTACCCGCCTACCAAATTTCATAACGATCCGACCAAATTTACTCCAGTTATCGTCGAACGAACATTCATACATACAAACATACAAACATACATACAAACATACATACATACATACATACATACATACATACAAACGCCGAATTGTTCCAGTAGACTCGGAGAACTTCGCTCGCTCGTTCAATGAACCTATGGACTTCAAAATTTGTAACAAAATTGAAACGGTGCAACTATGGAATAACTCTTCAAAACGTCCTCAAATTCTAGATTTGAAGATTTACCAAAAGAAACCTAACCAAAACAAACCCCAATCGACACATCACTATCTAGTAATGACCACGTACGGTCGGCCACAATCTCAGATACCCCATGGCAGCTCTTATCACGCGCGGCATAAGGGCGCCAATCGAACAAAAAGGGGTATCTAAGACTGTGGCCGACTGTACCTATTGCATAAAACGTAACGCACTGACACGCGCTTTATTGGTATGAAATGGATTCCGCAACGAAAACTAGAGTAAAGTCCGTTCGCTTAGATAGTGTCGGTACACACGACGGCAATCTTGGTTCTTGGGATACCAACTATTTTTGAAGTATCTGTGATGGGCGCAGACATATTCATTTCAACACAATGCTGATGGACATTAACTAGAATTTGCTTAAATGTTTAACAAAACCTTCGTCTTTTAATTTTTGGGTCATTCGAAGTTTCGTCTAGAGGCACCTCGCTGTCCTAACGAACGAAAAAACATTTTATCTACACGCAGCGACCGACACTCAATACAAAATACTAAGTCAAAAGTCACAAGCACAACCTCTGAATACGACGCTTCTTTGACGAGCGGCGAGCCAAATTCACTGGCGTGTTTGCGCCGCGTCGGCTTCCTTTAATTTCTTTTTTGAAAAGCCGCCGCGCGCCACGGCGGCAAATATCAAAGTGACACTATGAAAGCGAACGGACTTTAGCAGGCACACACATGCATGACACACACAAAAAGTACCAGTTGTACGAGATTTTTGTAAAACTTGTCAACTGTTTAATCAACAAAGCATAATAAGTAATATAGCATTGTCCTATCTCTGCTTCTCTTCTCTATGTATGGAATAAAGTCGGGTTAGTTACAACATTAACACCATTTATAACTCAAAAGCGAGTGGACCGATTTTTATGATTACACTGCAGAATAATTAAAACCTGGGGAAAATTCACGAAAACATTATTCGTCGAGGACGAAGTCGCGGCCAAAAGAAAAATATATATTTTTTAAAATACAACATATGATCATTGATCACTCACTAAAAATTATGTACTGGGGAGATTTTTCATTATTATATGTTTTCTACTATCACTGCGCTACTTTTCGCATTACGTCAATGTTGTAAATATTCACGTTGACACAGTAATAATTCATACGTAACTCGTTTACCTAATAATGCGTATTTCAGTGAGGAAATATGTAAAAATATAATGTAGAGTCATTCGGTTATTGACCGATTTAAATTTAAATTAGAACGTGCAATTCATTTTATAATGGCTTTTATGTAGATTTGAGTGCTATTCTACTAAGTGCTACTTAGTAATGTACATAAGTAGGTAAATAAACAGCTTATATTGGAGCGTATGCTACAAAACATCGATTTTCGCATGCATCTCCATAAGCGAAGATTGGCTGCCTCTGTTTCTTGCGAATCGAAACAGATTTGCATTTTTCTTACTGTACAGTCGACTCTTTTCAGTTACGTTACTGTGCCCTCTTTTCAGTTACGTTACGGGCGACTTTGCAACGAAAGTGTAAGCGTCTACGTGCTGTTGATTGGTAGGTTTACGTGGTCCCGTACGTATAAAATACTGCTAGTGGTTCGCCCCGAACTATGAACTCGCGACCCCATATCTCAGCAACCCCTCGACCGATTTGGCTCATGTTCGAACTTTTTCTCTTTGCCTCATTTACCCGCCTACCAAATTTCATGACGATCCGACTAAATTTACTCATGTTATCGTCGAACGAACATTAATACATACATACAAACGCCGGATTGTTCCAGTAGACTCGAAGAACTTCGCTCGCTTTGCTCGCTCGTTCAAAAATAGTTCTCGATCTAGGTATACATATATCTATCGCTCAACAGTACAGTTCCATCGTCACTCTAGTGCTCAAATGGGCCCGGCTTTCTAGTCCACATGCCCTGTCTAATTGCGTGTAATGTCCCCGCTAAACGGTCGCGGGGCCGCGGGCGGGATGCGCCTGCGCCGGTCATTAGCGGGTTTCTAATTAGGCCGGTCTTGTGTTTATGTCGAGACACCGGCACACCTTTTACCAGTGGATTAAATCCAGAAGATTGTTTATATGAGCCGGGCGCCATACAGAACCTATCCAAAACAAAGACATGCCAAGTGCTAAGCGAACCAAATCCGCCTAGGAAACCAGTGTGCTTATTCTGTTAAAAAAATCCGCAAAGTTGCTTAGTGCTCAAACCCGGTTTATTTGCGGAAAAAAAGCACTTATCGAAATAAACAATATTTATTTAGATATTCCCGCAAATAAACCGGTTTTGAGCACTAGCAACTGCGATTTTTTTTACAGAATAAGCACATAGATTACTGAACTAACCTAGCCCAAGCGATCTGCGATACCCTTTAGCGCCGTCTGCGCGAGCGCCGCCGGTGAAAGGCCGCCCGACGCAACGGTTCCGCCCTGAATGGTATCGCACGTACCGTATAGGTCTTTTGACCGAACGAAAGCCTTGTCAACGGCTTTATTTCCAATTTTCCCCTTCGAAATTTCCACCGGCTACAGGGTCGGTGGTTGGGAAAACAAGTGGCGAGCGAGCTCGAAGGGGACGGTTGGGAAATAAGAGTGATATTTGTATTATTTTTGTAAAGAACCATGGGCATTTTGGCCTCATTTTGCTAACATTGTTCAACAACGAATTCCAAATTTTTCCTTTGCAATTTCACCATCTATACGTAATTGCAATTTGCAATGCACGCGTGGTGATTAAGCTCGCAGTCTCTCTCTGAGAGAAGGGCTTTGCCCAGCTAGTGGGACATGTACAATTGTACAGGCTACATCAGTGAAATGCAATTTGCCATTTTCTGTAGAAAAAAAAAACATGTCAAAGTTAACAAAGTGATAATCGAGTGAAAAGCAAAGCACACTTCTCGACAGAGAGTATACTCGTAAGTTCTGGTGACCTAGCAGAATTAGTACTATTAGTATGGCGACAAGAGGCCTGGGTGGCTATCGTAACAATAGTTATTGTTATGTGGACGGTTGGTTTCGCTTTTACTGACCACTCTCTATGGAATGCTATGGTGGCATGGGTGTAATTTCTAATTAGCCTACTGGGCGTAAAACTACAGGGTGCACTCTAAGTCAATAGCGGAACTTTAAGTAGGCTGATCAATACAAACAACTTGTACTAGGTGGCGAAAAAAAGGAGTGAAAAAAATATCAGCTGTTCCATACAAAAGGTCGCCTCAGTACTGCGCCAAATGTATGAAACAGCTGATATTTTTTTCGCTCCATTTTTGTCGCCACTTAGTACAAGTTGTTTGTATTGATCAGTAGACATCCTACTTAAAGTTTCGCTATCGACTTAGAGTAGGTAGGTAGGTAATCGTATGAGGTAGTGGCCACCGACTTAGAGTGCACCCTGTAGTGTTGTAATTAGTAGAAAGAACGATTGGTATAGGTGGGTAGGTAATCATATGAGGTAGGTAGTGGCCACGCCACCCCTGAGTTTTTACCCGACTACGCGAAGCAAAAAGGAGGGTTATGATTTTGGCAGCGTATGTATGTATGTATGTATGTATGTATGTGGGTATGTATGTTTGTGTGTTCATCTGTTCCCTCGCAGAGCCTAAACTACTCGGCCGATTTCAACAAATGAGGTGTCGTTGGATTCGTCTTAATTACCCAGGTAACATAGGATAGTTTAATTTTGAAAAAAAAAACAAGATGGCGGCTGTGCTGCGCCCTAAAGTGGTGGTCCTAAAAATAAAAATTATCGGATACCATCGTCATGGGTATGAAATGAAAGGGCTTTAAAAGGCCTTTTCAAAAATGTATAACACACGTAGCGTCAACGTAACAAATAGAACAAAAAAATCCAAAATGGGTTTTTTTTTGCCCTTCTTGGTTCTATTCTGGGTGATAATCCAAATGACTTACTAGAAAGCTCAAAAAAAAAAGAAGTTAAAAACTAAAACCCGACTACTAAAAGGCTTAAAACAAGACCTGCTTATCCTTAAAATAGACTCATAGATAATTAATCGTAGTCGGAGGACACCACATTCGCATTTGATAAACCGATGGCCTCCGACTACGATTAATTATCTATGAGTCTATTTTAAGGATAAGCAGGTCTTGTTTTAAGCCTTTTAGTAGTCGGGTTTTAGTTTTTAACTTCTTTTTTTAACCGACTGAGAAGGTACTCAAATCGACCCATGCTTTTTTTGTATGTGTGTTAGTATGCGTTACGTTAGTAGTTACGTCAAAACTTTTTTCTACGTGAACCGATAATTATGTTGATTACTAGTGGTTCGCCCTGAACTGTGAACTCGCGACCCCATATAAACTTAACAACCCCATATCTCGGTAAGCCCTCGACCGATTTGGCTCATGTTCGAACTTAAAATTCTCTTTGCCTTATTTACCTGCCTACCAAATTTCATGACGATCCGACTAAATTTACTCAAGTTATCGTCGAAAGAACATTCATACATACATACATACAAACATACATACATACAAACGCCGGATTGTTCCAGTAGACTCGGAGAACTTCGCTCGCTTCGCTCGCTCGTTCAATTTTTTTTTGTTTGAAAAGGACATGTCGTCCCATAAAAAAATAATGAAGATCTGATAAAGAATGTCGGAGATGGAGAACGGAACTCCTCAACGGACAGCAGGAAAAAGAAGGACCATTCCATTTTGCCCCGCCAGAGTTGCCCAACTGGTAGGGTAAAATGGAATAATTGTATGTGTGATTTCATTTTTCTCTACCAGTGGGGCAACTCTGGTGGGGCAATATTGAATGGTCCGAAAAAACTCAGAACGAGTAGTCACTTCACTCAACTACCTTAGTTTTTGATAGATGGAACACGGGAAAACATGACCCCCAAACAAACCCGCTCCAATTTTCATGCGAACTTCGTAGCGACGAAAATGTCACACACAGTCGGCATCTAACAATTTTGCAACGCCCAGTAAAGATCTACATTCCACTGGTAAACGCCATTTCAATACAGTGTTCTCAATAATTACGAATGACGTATTTAGGTGGGCATAGGTATAAGCCGTGCCAATAGATAAACGATATGAAAATGGCGGCGGGTACCTATGGTAAGGTCTGAAAAAGAGTTTACGAAAATACGATTTCGGTTCATACCTAAAACTTTCTTACATTTTTGGTTAGGAAATATTGTTTTACGATGCTTTCTTTATTGATTAGGTAATTGTTCTACGTTGGGTTTGTGATTAAACAACAATCTTTATGAAAATAAGATCAAAAATATTAAAACGTAGTAAATAATACAAACCTCAACAAATAAAAACACTTAACGTAAACTACAATATTGAAATAACTCGACAAACATTAAAAAATCAATAAGAGGCGAACGTATTTTGGCGTGTTTTATTAGCCAAGCGTAGGTGACTAAACAGGACTGCCTAAAATGACTTTGCTAACGTTACGTGTGAGTATAGACGGAGATATGATTAAAGCGAAAGGGCGCGAGAGTGTCCGCCATTTATATATCGTTTCTTTAATGGCACGGGTTATAAGTTTATAACCTCTGTCCATTTGAAATCTTCGAAAAAATAATAAAACGGAAACGTGGTGTTTAGAGTAGCTGGCGGCTCTACATTTTGTATGTCGCCTCTATTGGTGTGTCTCACTGCTAGGCAAAGACCTCCCTTTTCACCTTCCACTCCTCCCTATCCTGGGCCACCTCTTGCCACCCCAGCAGAAAGGTTGTGAAGCCGCCGCGCCATTCCTACCTTGGTCTGCCCCGCCGCCAGTGCTTATCGTATGGAATCCAGTCGGTGACGATTGCAGCCCACCGATCTGGACCCATACAGCAAACGTGACCAGCCCCTTTATTATCTAAAATATCCACCGTAAAAATAACGGTTTTTAAATGTCAAAAAAAGGATTGTTCATTTCAATAAGGGCTATTTTCGAGTGTTTTGACGCTCGTAGGTTGAGTGGAATTTTAAGATAATAGAGGCGCAGGGCCCTTAGCCTGTAACGCAATGGTGCCAAAATGGGCTCCCGGTTGACGGTTTTAATTACTATTTATTAATGCTGTCGGTCCAGTGTCGATCATTTTAATGTTTTTGTAGTACAGCAAAGAATATTATGAGTCTAATTCTAGAGGATTAGTTCGCTGGCTGTAGGAGGACAACGAAAAAATCCCGGTTTTGTCCTTTTACCTGGGACACCATTGATACGCCATTGTGTTACAGGCTAAGGCCCCTTCCCAGTTCTATTTCCCAGGCCAGCTTTATTAAGGCTTATTAAGTTGGGCATTTAGTTATTCCTCGTGAAGGGTTTTTTTTGTGTTGTTTATTTAGCTCTTTGAAATATTGAATTGACTCATACTGTAAAGTCTAGAACTGCATTTATGACCCCTTCACCTTTTGACCTTTGCACAAAACCACACCTAGCCACTGTTTGCGTGCTCGTAACGACTATCAGACCTACCTACATTACTGACACTTAGGCCCGGTTTCTGAGTTGAGAATTTTACTAAGCACATACTTACGTATCGCTCTGTCACGCTCTTTTTGAGAAATCTGCAGAGACAGGACGATACTTACCCATTTGCTTAGCATAATTCTCAACTCAGAAACCGGGCCTTAGCCTAACCGTTCGGGGTTAATCTTGACGCTATTGCGTTCATATTGACTAAGTTATTAAATTAATTTATCTTTGAATTCGCATAGTCATTTTATATATACTTTTTGATGTTTATTCAAAGGTAAGGCTATTTATTACCCACAAAATAGTATATTTCATTACAAGTGTGGAAAGGCTGTCATTGCAACGAGTTCCGACAAATGGCTACCCGAGCCGAGGCGCAGCCGAAGGCGAGGGTTGACAGTCGGAACAAGTTGCAATGACGGTTCCGCACGTGTACTGAACGACTATTTTTAATACAGTTGCGAAAAAATGAAGCAATTGAATAAAATAATAAAAACACAATAAACTCAACTAACCTAAAATTTTTGACTTTTCCGGTAAAATGTTCTCCGAAGCATTTTGTGCAATTATACTGAGTTCCGGTGGTGTTAATAAAAAAAAACTAGGGTCGAAATTACTCATTTTGTGCAACAAACAACTAAACTCGCGAAGAAAATTTCTGAAAAATCAAAATGGCGCCAACCGTAGAATATAAGCAGAGTTTTTTTTCTTCACCCATTCTGGTAGGCAAAGGCAACTATGCCCATACAGCCAAGTCTTCAGTAGAAGTTTTTTATTGATATGAAATGAAAATTAAATGTAATGAGATGAAATGAAATGAAACCTAGCCAAACTCATTCAATCAAATCATTAAATCTGATATTGAAACAAATTAGTAGCTTCTTTTTAGAAATATACGTATTTGCATGAATCATAAAAACTTTTTTAGTAAAAACTTCATGGTTGGTTTTTCTTTTTAATAGACATTATTTTGACAGTTGGGAAAGAGAACGCACGAGTGCGGGAAAGGTAAAAAAAAAGCACGCGTGTGTAATAGCCTACATCCCGAACGCTATACGTCCCTGTAATACGCCACTTTTTGAGCAACTGTATTAAAAAAATATTAAATGCGTCTTATTTCGTGAAAATATTGAATTTGAGGTACTAATGCTGTATCACATTATTCACATTATCTACATGAGCTTCCAAAGCTTTAAAATAATTTGAGTATTTATTTCTGTTATAGCAGAGTGAAATTTTGATATAATTTGAATAAAAATGATGCATATCTTAAAAATAACGGGAGAGTATAATCAATATCTCGTCATCGAGTCGTTTGATCGTATTTTTTCGAGCTGCTGCGGCCTTATCTCATTGGAGTCAAGATTACTGCCAACAAAATATCTCACCAGCTCAACAGTTACTTATGTATTCGAAGAAAAATCGTGTATTTACTTATCTCACTTTTTTTTCGTAATAATTTGATAAAACGTATACCTAATCAATCACAACAAAGATTTATTGCACATATTTGCCTCACGACTAGCCTTAGGGCAACAAAAATGGAAATAACAACGATGTAGAGCAGAAAAAAGTTCTCGGAAATAAAAGCCGAGGTATATTTTTGTCTCTCATTCATCTGAATCAGATGTACATGTAATCTGAACAGAGATAAACAATACCTACTTACTAATGTTATCAGTGCTTGACTTGATAAAGATGCTAGTAAATATTTTGTTTAAATATTCCGTGTAAAATACAAATTGAGCTTCTAGGGCGTAAATAAAACCCATATAGGTAAGTAAGGCATCATCATCCAACCTCTGCCCAATTTTGTGTATCGGTCTTTTTCTCCTCACGCCTTCTCGCGGTCCCACGCCATCATAATTATTAATATTCAGCTGCTAACAATTTTCAAACAAATTATTCATATCCACTGGAACCACTGGAGGCTTACGACAACCCGGAAGACCGTCCTAGACGTGAAAGAGATCCGTTCTCTCTGAGACGAAAGAGAAGGGAACAACTTGCCACGATCTTCCCTCCCTAGCCATGAACAGAGATAAATGGAAAGCACTTGTATCAGCCCCAGACTCCACGGAGGAGTAAAGGGATTAAAGACGACCGTAGGTAGGTAGGTAATGACGACCGTAAAAAAATCAACACTTACATATTTCGTGGAGCTCATTCTTCTGACTCGGTTGGTCGGTTTCTTCAGCGCCCGCCGGTACCTGTCCTCTGGCATCGCCTTCTCCTCCAGAACGAACCAATCCGTCACTGAACCCCTCCTGGGACCCCTCCCCATCACTGGCACACTCTCACGCTTAGCACTCAGGGCACTCGACAACTCACGCTTGAAATCCTCACTCAAACCACTCACTTTCAAAGGGTTTATTTGCACAATTTTCGGAGACGGCAAGGTGGCGAATGACTGACTTTTACGGTTTTGTCTCCGCGTCTCCTTCAATTCTCCTTCAGTTTTAGTATAAGGCTCGCAGTCACTTAGGTAGTTCTCTCCGAACAGCTCGACGGTTCTGTCGAATTCCTTCAACAGGTCTTGCACTGATTCCCGCTCAAAAATGTTTATCATCCCGCTGCTGGAGTTTGTCGAGGTCATAGAGGTGCTAGAGTTGGGTCCTGAGACGGATTCCTTGATGCTCTGTAGGCTGAAGACAGGTTCTTTTTGGTTCTGGATGTGCTTAATGCCGGGTGACAAGAATTCTAGGCTTTCATTCGACCCCCAAGCGTCTCCCATCGTGTCGCTGCTTCCGTAAATGAAAGACTTGCTGCTTCTGATTGTCTGTTTGTCCAGCTGGCTGTCATTTTCTTCTTCGAGAGCTCGTGGCAAGAACTCGAAGCTTTTACTTCGTTTGTAAATCGGAACGTGCTTCTCTCGACGCTCGATCTCTTTGTTTCTGAAGAACCAAAACCGTTTGCTGGCCTTGAAATCTTGCTCTGTCTTCGTACCGTAGTTTCCTTCCGTTGCCTTTTCGTATTTCCCTTCCGCTCCATAATTTCCCTCTTCTACCTTACTCAGTTTGCCTTCGTCAAGCGGCTTGCGTTGCGTTTTACTCCTATCCTTTTTGAGAAAGCTTATTCTGGAGAATTTCTCGCGAAAACTCAAAGACTTCTTCAGTGGGGAGAATCCTTCATCGTCAGAGGACGTTAGTTTCTCGGAGATTGGTGAATCGGGTGCGACTGGCAGGCAGGATGATAAGAAGCTTGAGTGTTTGGCTATGACAAGGTCTGCCGGTCTTCCACCTCTGACAGGCACGAGTGGTTGTGGCTTGAGTCTGTCAGGTAGATCGCCCAGGAGGCCTCGTTCGATCATAAGCAGGTTCTCCGCGTTGAGTTTCCTCAGGACGTCGGGTCTCCTCACGATGGACCTGGTCTTGTCGTCCATCGCGCTGGAGGACGGTTGCCGTCTTGCGTCGCGTCGCGGGTTTCACTGGCAGCTGTAGTATCGCATCGCGTGTGCCATATCTCGAGATAAGCGACTGATAAATGCTTCACTGTTCAAGTTTTGCTTATCGCATACGTTTGCACGATTGGCTGGTTTCGAATGCGCTGCGGGTCTTTTGTTCTCGCTTCGAATGAGGTGTGACTCCGAACGATGAGTAGGTAGCTATTTGGTTAATGGATGTGGTTTCAAAGAGGGCATTAAGTATGTTTTAAAATATATCTAGGTAGGTACAGTCACGAGGATTTACTTAAATGTCCCAGAATTATTCTCAGAGTAAGGACACTCTGGAGCAAAGTAAAGGATCGAGGCACGGTTACAGAATACAATAATAGTACAGGCCTAAGTGTAATGAGCGGCAAATATCATGTTTTTTTTTCATAAGATACAGGCCCGATTTCTGAATTGAGACTGAATTTTACGAAGCAAATACTTAAGTATCGTTCTGTCACGCTTTTTAGCGAGAAATCTGCAGAGACAGGTCGATACTTACGTATTTGCTCAGTGAATTTATCAATTTAGAAACCGGGCAAAAGTCTCTACAAAGTTGCAAAAAATGTTTCTCCACTAAAATATTGCTAAATTATTTTCTACCAAAAAACGTAAATGTTTAGATACCTACGTGCTGTTGACTGTACCCAAGTGAATAGAAAGAATTCATTGCATTTCTCTCTTGGTATACCTACATTTTCGTTGCCATGGTCACCACTAACTTCCTCGCAAGGTTAGAAGGTAGAGGCCGTTCATATTTCAATAGGAGGCAGTAGCAAGGTAGTAGATACGTAGATATTTTGTTACGGTGTAAAGTTTAATCGATATTACGTTGTACCTACCGTAGTTCGCGACCGTTTACGTACGTCACATCAACCTAATCGTGAAATGCCTTCTAAAATATCTGAAATGCGTATTTTCCGGATGAAAAAAAGTGCATCACGATGAACGTATACAGGGTGTTAAAAGTCCTGCATTATTATCCATACTGCGCTCTCTCCACGTACGTTGCAGTGTGTTATGTATACTCCGTTGTTAAGGTTAGTAAAATAAATCAAACCAACACCAAAACAGCACCCTGTACATACTATACAACGTGTTACAAAACATCCTAATTTTTTTTACATGGTGTTACGTACTGGTAAACAGAATGTCAATTCTGTAAAAAAGTTGAAAAAAACACATTTTATTTTATCACCTCAAAATTGAAAATGTTTCATAACTTTTTTGTTTTTGATATTAGCTCAAATTTAAAAATATGTGTTTCGGTGTGGGTGTGGGTGCATTTTCATATATTTGTGCTGTTAAAACATTGTGAAAGTCAATGAAAACAATATTTTTAAAATACTTTTCTCCCGCCAGTGTTCGTATTTATTAATTTATAATCAACGGAACGTGTTAGAGCAAAAAATATTTAGGTTGTGATCCCTATCACCAGATGCTATTATTAGCTAGGATCACCTTGTATTGTACCGTGCTAGACGTGCCAACCTAATCACCTGTTCCTTTCATTCCGGAAATATAATTTAATAACAAAAAAGTTAATAGCCTAGTCTAGTGTATAACTAGTGTATGAGACAGAAAACAAAAGCACTGTTGCACAATCAGACTCACAGTTAGCATAGTAAAAGGAACCAAGTAGTTATACCTAGCCGCTGCACTACGCATTTATTCTCTGAAAAAAACAATACATACTCAAAACCGTTTTTTTTTGCTGTAAAATACCTGTTATTGAAATAAAACAGTATTATTTTCATTATTCTAAACAACAATAATTCAGCTGATTATGAGATTCGTTCTAACTTTGAGTTTTTTAAGCAGGTTTGTCGACCAGAAAAACAAATCCGCTTAATTATTGTTGTTCTGTTGTTTCGAATAATAAATATAATACAAATTAATTGCCGTGAATCAATAATCACTAAACATATCTTACCCCTAGTCGAGCTACAAAATTTAAAGACTGAAATTTTGGGTTTTCACACCACGCTACTTTTTTTTACCCCTTAAGTATATACGTCGTTTCCTGATGATATGGTGCAGTTAATACGGCCCAAGCTTAAATTGGAATTGCTTAAATTATAATTGGATGACGATTTACTGGGTTCTTATATTTTGTTAACCTACCAGTATCGTATCGCCATTCGTAGGCGCTTGGTCGCCTACCCCATCATACTAACAACAAAGATTCATAGGTCTCTTTAATATGGACAGTTCGGTAGACGACTCAACAATTCACATTTAATGACAGAGTAGACGAATAAATCAAACTTGCCGCGTTTGTTGTGAGACTACTGTGGGAAACGCCACAGTAGTCTCACAACAAACGCGGCAAGTTAGCTGCAATTAATTTTGAGGCAGGTGTATATTACGTGAAGTGGATGTCTGCCTTCAATCTGTTTTAAATCCGAGTAGTACCTACCTCTATAGGTGTCTATATATTCTGATATAGGAAAAACAACGCGAGCTATTGCTTAGTTGGCTCTCTTTCTTCTTCTTACTTCTTCAGCCTGTCGCCTCGCCACCCAATGCTGAGTGTAGGCCTCTTCCATTGCACTCCATTCTTTTCAGTCTTGGGCTTTTCTCATCCAGTCATTTCCTTTTCCTGCCGCTTTGACCAAGTCGTCAGTCCATCTATTGGTCCACATTTCTACGCCCGCTGGGTCTCCATTCCAATACCTTTTTTTCTTTGGTCTGCGACATAATAATATGTGGCCTGCCCACTTCCACTTTCTTCGCACCTTGGCTATGTCACCTTGGCTTAGTTGGCTCTGCACGTAATAAATTAAACTCCTTGATATTCAACAGTGTCTCATGGGATCGGAAGTTCGCTGTGGAAGTGCTCTACCGACATTCTTAGTAAAGTCAGCATCTTATCCAATAGATGGAGGAAAGCAGTCTCCGTTGAGCAGGCCGGCAGCGTTGATAATTTGACGAATAAAGACAAACCATCACTCGAAAGACTCGATAGAAATTCCAGCAGTTCCCTAACAAGAACGTTTCCTTCGAACGCTACGTTCAGTAAATCCAACAGTAGTATAAAAAAGAAAACTTCAATTCACTACATTCTAAGGAAATCAAGCAGTTATTTGACAAAGAAAAGAAAACCCACCGAAGAAGCTGTCAGCAAATCTAGCAGCCACTTGGCAGTGAAAAGAAAAGCCTATGTCGAAAGCCAAAAGATTCCCAGTTATTACGACAGAACGGAGAGGAGATCGAACCAGTTACTAGATTGCCAACGAATTTTAAACAGGGTGCGAGAAACGCTCCTTGGATTCGATGAGTTCAACAATTTCAATCGGCGTCAAGCCGCGTCGGACTCAACCATCACCGAAAGGGCTCCAGTGTCCGAGGGCATCACCAAGATTTCTACGATGAGGAAAACGCCGATTCAGAATGGTGATCAGCTCGTCAGGGTCTCGACCATAAGAAGGTCCAACCACTCACCAACCCGCGTGGTCAGTGTGTCCACAACGAAAAAAATCAACGCTGTAGACGAGCAGATCGTGGCCGTGGCTGTGTCTCCTTCAGAAATAGATATCTCTCTTGGTACCGTATCGGACTCCGACAGCGCAATGTTAGGCGATCCAAAGGGCCAATTGGCCAACCTTACTTTCAAAACTAGTAGCTATATAGAAAGAGAAATATCTATGCATCCTATGAACGCATGCGCAATGTTTCCCGTCGGCATAACATCACCTATGGGTGCTAGATCTCCAAACGTTGAATCATCAACGAGCTTTAGTTCTCCTGATAGATCTACCCTTGAAAAAAACTCTGTTGGACTCAATACAGAACCCCCCCTTCAAAAGAAGAGATCGCCGCTCACGAAAAGAAAGAGC
The DNA here is from genome assembly GCA_949319315.1 of Zelleria hepariella. Taxonomy (NCBI): domain Eukaryota; kingdom Metazoa; phylum Arthropoda; class Insecta; order Lepidoptera; family Yponomeutidae; genus Zelleria; species Zelleria hepariella. Next base: position 10,708,015 of record OX439396.1, on the reverse strand, counting down.
CGACTAAGAAAACAGCACTCTCCCCAAACCAACGAGACCTTTAAACTGATCCCGAAGGGGTCACCCCCAAAGATATCGAGATCTCGCAGCGTCCCGATAGGGAAACGATCCTACAACAAAGCTGATAGTTCTTATCAAACACAGAGACCACTAAGCACCGGAACTCGACACTACGTACGTTCAAAGACCATTACACGAAGAACAAAAGAAGTAGCAACGCAGAGAGGTTTACCGGAAACATCACTGAGAACCAACTCCGCCTCAGTATCGAGAACATTGCCAAGCAGAGATGACCCTATCAGTTTGTCGAGAAAGACCTCGACCAGGTCAAGGCTTTCAAGATTCTCCAGAATTGATGCTCTAGCTACTCCCAAACGGTATTCTTCAAATGTAGGACTTATAAGTAGCGTCACGGCTAAGAGGATAGCCGCTGAAGAATATCATACAGTGAGAGTAGCTCAGGAACTTCAAGAGATGGTTTTTGAGCAAGAAGATAAAAATATTGACAAACCTCTAGGGCTATCACATAACAACAGAGTGGCAATCCAAAGCTTTGTTAAGTCTTTAAAATATGGCAGTCGAAGGGAAGGAAAGTTCAGCGAAAATAAAATAGAGAAACCTAGAAGCAAAATCAGAACTAGAGAGACCTATTCTGCGAACATCGAAAGCAACACGCGGAACGTAACACAAAAGAAATCATCTCGAAGATTTGCAAATTTCAGTAATGTATTCAGCATTAGACCGGCAAAAAGTAACAATAATCAAAATAAGAAGCCCAACATAGTAACGGAGAAAAGTTGTCCCCAAGGACCTAACAAAGTTAAATCGAGAAGTAATGACCAACAAAGCCCAACACCGAGAAAAACACCGCTCACCCTTTCGAGACCCAACAGCGTTCCAAACTCGCACGAAACGAAACAGAATGACAAAACTTTACGGACAAAATCTGATTTATCAGAAAATACCGGGAAATTAAAAAATAAAAACCCACCGAAAAATATTAAAGGCCTCAACGTCTCTATAAAAAAATCACGCATCCCTGTGCACAGATCTGACAATTCTACCAGAAAGAAATTTCCAACTGCAAGGGAACGTCATACGGTTTTTCAAGCTCCAAAAAGGTCTATTATTTTGGCAAAATCGAGTAGTCTATTAGGCAGATTTTCTCCCATATCAGAAGCGAGCAGCAAAGGAGATATCAGATCGACATTACCAACGACTGTATCAAATTCAGAAGAGAAGTGGACAACTGCCGTTTGGCTTGAAACTGATGGCGTGGAAAATTCAAACAGCCACTTGAATAAAGAAAGATTTAACTATTCTAAATCAGATGCAACTGGAATTGAAAGTATGTACCATCGATCTAGAACAAAACACATGCACGAAGAAAATTACAGAACTCCCCATCGGAGGCAGACACATCCTCTGCCAAGGATATACGATGAACTTACTCCCCCGGTTAAAAACTACCTAACACCTGAAGAAATATGCAAAATCTCTATGAGGATTAATTCTAAAGACAATTGTTCTCTCTCTACCTCTCAGAGATTGTCCCAGGCACTGAAGGAAAGATTACACAAATTGGAAATGGCTAGGCGGAGGTTTCAAAGCAACAACATCTGGGCTACGAAGTCATCGATGTTCAGAATAAACAAGAATAGGATGATAAGCAAAAAGAGGATAAATCATTTTAGTCTGTCGCCTTCAATCATTCCTATTATAAAGGAGAAATCGCATAATAATATCATACCAGAGGAGGAGCTTAGCAGCGTGTCCCCTCCGTGCTCCGAAACTAAAGACAAAGAAAAAGCGAAAGAGAATAAATCTGCCCGACAGAAATCTCCTGCCATCACCCCAGAGCCTCCTGGCAAAGGTGGCAAGAAAAAGTCTAAACCCGTTTCTCAAGTTACTATCAAACGTGAGCGATCTCTAGTGCGAATCGAAGAGAGCGCAAAACGCGCGGCATCCCCAAGACGGAACGAAGACAGTAGCAAACGTCGAAAGTGTATAGTCTCGAAGATTATAATAATGAACAAAGCCAGCAGCACCACAGAGCCCGAGTCACCTAATAGCAAGAACGCCAGTGTCAGCACACCTGTGAAGAAAACCACAGCGACACAACTAGAGCTTGATAAAGAAGTCGCGAGAACGAAAGAAAATAAGTCACCAAAAAGGACGGCAAGTACTGACCAAGCAACCTTTGTCAGCTCAGAGCACGAATACATGAAGAAAACAAAGGATCCTAAAGGAATGTGTCGAGTGTGCACCAGGTCTTTGCACGGCACTGAAAAGGTTTACACACCTACTCGTGGTAGATCTAAGACAAAGTGGAACACTAAAGTCTTAGCTAATGACTTTGAAAAGACGATTGAGGGAAGTGACGTGATGACAACCTACAATACAAAGCGTAGAAGAATGAAGACGATGTCTAACCCGCGGTATACTAAAAGGGTATTTTACGACTGTAATAAACCGATGGGTGATGAGGACCGGCGTGCCGAAGGGTTGTACGTCGATGGTGAAGAGGAAACCCTGGACGAGGTGGAAGTAGACGATGTGCAAGACTTGGAGCAGAAGGTTTCGGAAGGGCTCAGTCTAGACCTGGACTCAGCTGCGCCGCTTTCAAGGGTGCCAATAAGTGAGTCGCTTTGTAATTTGCCTTTCCTTCGTTCAAAAGTGAGGCATCCAAATCTGAAACTGATGAAAAACTGTTGCAAGTACCTACCTAATGTGTAAAAAACGGCTGTTCCAAGTACTTTATGGATTAAATAGTTACAGTAACTTCGATTATTTTCTAAAATCATCAATAGATCGCTTGTGTAGTTTCCGCAGAGCATGATTGTCATATCACTGTAGTTCAGCACACACATCCAACTAAGTAAATTCCTGTTAGAAAAAAGTGGGCAAATTACCGCACACGAAAAATGTTGCTAATGTTCTCCTTACAGTTCCAGATTCCGTCTCTGACTTCATGAACTTTGTGGATTACGACGCCCCCACGATGCGGAAGATTGACTCACAGCCATTGGTCCCGGAGACCGACTGGCGCCTGATCACGGCCTTGGCCAAGAAACGGGAGATCGACGAGGAAAGGGAACGGATGGCTGAGGCGTTCCATAAGATGTGGATCCAAGAGCGCGAGGAAAATCAAAATGTAAGTCGCAAGTGGCAACCCCTAAACATAAACCCACAAACATAACTGGTTCAATTCTCGGGTGTATTTGTCACCTAAGTTGGACGTAAGTAAATGGATTGTTTACCACTTGACTATCAAGACTGCGACTGAGGTTGGAAATCATCATATCTAATGAATTAAACCTATATTTTGTCGGAGTCCTCGACGAAATTAATTTGGTGATTTAAGGCTCCCACCACACAGACGCGTTTTACCGGTCGGTAATATCGAAAAAAGTCCTATGACACTGAAAGGGTTGCGTTTTTATCGGTCGATGCGTTATTGCGATATTTATTATCTGTACATTTTGTATTAGGAACGTTGCGGCATTATTATCGCAGCAGTGTGTAACTCCATCCTAATACAAAATTTACTGAAAACAGATATCGCAATAACGCATCGACCGATAAAAACGCGCCGGTGTGGGGCGCTTTAAAGCAACCCTTTCAGTGTCATAAGACTTTTCTGAAACACCTGCATAAGAAATGGGAGCTATTTTAACTTCTCTCCGCCCCCAGTTAGCAGCAGAGCAGAAGCAGGAATACGAGCACTACCTGCGTGCCAAGCGCGCCGAGGAGCGCCTCTGGCACGAGCAGAACCGTCTCCGGCACGTGCTGACGCAGCAGCGGCGCCGCGAGCAGGTCCTCAGCGCCATCAAGAACAAGCGAGACAAGGCTTTCGACTCGCTGACCAAGCATTATGAGGAGAGAGTGAGTGAACACCCCGAAATGAGCCATTTTCAAAGAACAAATTCAAAGCAGTTCATAGATGGCGCCTACAGGTGTGAAGAACTGGAATACGGCTGTCGAAATTAATCTGTGCTAAGCTGAATTTGACAGCCGTATTCCGGTTATTCTATGGCCACTCCTGTAACCGCAATCTATGAACTGCTTTGAATTGGTTCTTTCAAAATGGCTCATTTTTACCGAAAATATCTGTGGACCGCCAAGACGAGTAGCGAAGCTCAAGGGGGCACTACTACATTTTCCCGAGGCGCTTCGTCGTTTTTTGAAAACTAAACAGGAACGAACAAAAGCAGGTACGAAAAGAGATACAAACCTCCACAAAAATATATGGCAATGTCTAAAGTACAACACTTATTGCGTATAAGCAACCCGCAGGCGCAAATAGTGATCGCACTTTGCAGCTAAATGACTGAAGCCTGCACATCACACCACACTAAATGGATGAAGAGACCACTCGGGCGCTGCAGTGCCTGGTACATTGTTTAGATTTAGCTGGAGTCAGAAAAAAGAGGGAGGGAGGAAGACAAAAGTAGGTGCAAAAATCGTAAAATAATACGAAAAATGAACGCCTGCACTTTTTTGAATAGCAATGATTTATTTTAACACTTTTGCGAGTGTAAACGCTCTGTGCGAACGTAACCGAATGTTTAACTGTCTATTTCCTTCACAGACTGAAGCAATCGTAGAGAAGGCGATAGAGGAGGACGCGCGTACGCAACTGGCCACCGATAAGCGTTCGCAACTTGATCTGTTAGAGGCCTACCGGCTGCAAATGGAACAGATGACGAAGGAGAAGAGGCGCGAGGATGCGAGACAGAGGCGAACCGAGACGCTCAAGAAAGTTTCACAGGTGGGTTTATCTATCTATCTATCCAGCCCATGAACCCAAGCCTAGTTCTCGGCAATCTCGCATTCGACACATCTTGAAGGAAAAAACTCAGTTTGCTGCAAATGTCACATCTATTGTCACCAAGTCAAAAAATAATAATAAGGCACGAGAGATTTCTGCGACATGTTTGCCTTTTTCGCTCGCTATCACTCGAGTGGTCGGGAGCAATTGAGATCGAATTGACATGAGATTTTCCCTTCGAGATGTATCGAATGCGAGATTCCCGAGAGTTTGCCCCCTGGCCTTCAACCTTCCTACCTTACTTCCCTCCCCTTCCCCTCCAGATACCAGGCACCCCGCCGCGACTGCCCTGCCCCCCACCAATGCCCAGGTCCTGTATGAAGCGACTGAGCAACATGGTGGAGACCCTCCAAAGACTCGAAGAGATGAACATTAAGGAATCCAAACGTAACCGAGTACAGCCGTAGAGAGACTTTTGACTTGTGTGCCTTTTTACTTTCCGTTTTTCAATTAAAACTTTTGTGCTGTTGCGTATTTTTGTTTTCTTATTTATTTTGCACAGGCGTGCTATCGATAGCGGAACAAGTAGGCAAAAACGTACACACTAGTACACACGACAACCCGTCGTTTTTTTTTTAAATTTATTAGTGAAAACAAACAGTTGTACACTCCGACGTGCTGTCGTGTGTACTTACAAGTTGTTTACAGTGACTATACAGCCTATTTAAAGTTCCGATAAGGGTGGTATTACAGAATCATCAAAATCATTAAGTACAGTATACCTAAACTTGGATTAGGCCCGGTTTCCGAATTGAGAATTTTACTATTCAGAAATCAGGCCTTAAACTCTCACAGATGGATGAATGACTGGGCGGGTAGAGTCTAAACTGTCATGTAATACCACCACGAGACAACCATCCAACATCCACCGGAGAATCATCCAGAGCAATCCCTCCACAGCGTCTAACCATCAACCGCGCCCTGAGCGAGTGGGGCAGCGCCCTCTCGCGCCAAGACGCGGTGGTAGCGGAGGCGACTACGCGGGCCTGCGCCCTGGCACGGGCGGCGCGAACCGACGAACGCTGCCAACGGATCAACAGGGCGAAGGAGCAACGACTGCGACTAGCTCGGGAAATGGCGGACTACACACGGAGCCTGAGGGAGGCGGTGCGCGCTGAGGGGCGCTCGTCGTTTTTACACACCAAGATAGGCTAAGATTCGTAGTAATAAAGGAATAAAATATCAAACAAACGGACGAGCGCTGCCGACGGATCAAGAGGGCGAAGGAGCAACGACTGCGACTAGCTCGGGAAATGGCGGACTACACACGGAGCTTGAGGGAGGCGGTGCGCGCTGAGGGGCGCTCGTCGTTTTTGCACACCAAGATAGGCTAAGATTCGTGGTAAGACATCACCGACGAGCGCTGCCGACGGACCAAGAGGGCGAAGGAGCAACGACTTTGGCGGGCTCGCGACTTGGCGGACTACACACGGAGTCTGAGGGAGGCGGTGCGCGCTGAGGGGCGCTCGTCGTTTTTACACACAAAGATTGGCTAAGATTCGTTGACTACTGATCAAGAGGGCGAAGGAGCAACGACTGCGACTAGCTCGGGAAATGGCGGACTACACACGGAGCTTGAGGGAGGCGGTGCGCGCTGAGGGGCGCTCGTCGTTTTTACACACAAAGATTGGCTAAGATTCGTAGTAATAAAGGAATAAAATATCAAACAAACGAACGAGCGCTGCTGATCGATCAAGAGGGCGAAGGAGCAACGACTGCGACTAGCTCGGGAAATGGCGGACTACACACGGAACTTGAGGGAGGCGGTGCGCGCTGAGGGGCGCTCGTCGTTTTTGCACACCAAGATAGGCTAAGATTCGTGGTAAGACATCACCGACGAGCGCTGCCGACGGACCAAGAGGGCGAAGGAGCAACGACTGCGGCGGGCTCGCGACATGGCGGACTACACACGAAGCCTTTAGGAAGCGGTGCGCGCTGAGGGGCGCTCGTCGTTTTTACACACAAAGATAGGCTAAGATTCGTTTCCGACGGATCAAGAGGGCGAAGGAGCAATGACTGCGACTAGCTCGGGAAATGGCGGACTACACACGGAGCCTGAGGGAGGCGGTGCGCGCTGAGGGGCGCTCGTCGTTTTTACACACAAAGATAGGCTAAGATTATTTTACTACGGATCAAGAGGGCGAAGGAGCAATGACTGCGACTAGCTCGGGAATTGGCGGACTACACACGGAGCCTGAGGGAAGCGGTGCGCGCTGAGAGGCGCTCGTCGTTTTTACACACAAAGATTGGCTAAGATTCGTAATTCGTAGTAATAAAGAAATATAAATAAATCAATCAATTAAACAAAATCTATAAATCGCTATTCAGGATTTCAAAATAAGAGCCGATTTTCATCAATTCATATAATATAATCTTACTATAAAAAAAATTAAAGAAACAGTATCATACATGAATAAATACAATACTAATAGAACAATGAACTTCTTGTAATTTCAAAGGTGTCCTGTAAAGATAAACAAAAAGTAACAATCACTATTATTGATCATATTTTGTTATTATTTTAATGATAGGAATGATTTGAATGAAAATTTAACATCAATTATTTATTAGTTGCAACTCGCAATTATAGTGTTACCATAATGTAACAGTATTTGGAGTTAAAATATGGACTACTTTAAACTATAGAGGAGACCACTGGTGATAGATTAATAAAACAATAATTTACCACTGAGGTATTATTGATACTTACATTATAATGACAATAATTACATTAGAATGACAAGTGTCTACGATAATTTTATAGAGTGAATGGATCAATGTATCAACTAACAGTCTCCAGTGGTCCCCAATGATACATTTGACTCTTACGATATCTAATGAAGGCATCAATTAAGGTGAGATATAATAATAACATAACATAATCAGCCTGCAAGCGTCCTGCTTTACTGGCGTTCTCTCAGAATGTTTGGGCTAAATCACAATCTCCTATTCTTGGTGATTAAAAGCTTTTTTTAATACCGACGCAGACGCTTAACTTCCTCACGATGGTTTCCTTCAATAATAATAAACAATAAAAGTCAACTAAACCGACTCACGCGAGATGCAAACCTCGGACGCGCCGCTCAAACATATTCGTCTAAAAATAACATTATGTACGACTAACTCTGCCTAAAATATACCTACAGCGTAACTACTCAAAACGTTATATCAATAATATTTCAATATAAAAAAGGAAACACGCTTTTTTTCATATAAAGTGCCGCACACACCGTCCGGAGTTCTACGTTCAGAGTTCTGCGTTCCGCATTCTTTTTAATGTTTGGGGTTGCTTGGAACCGTTCACACTGAAGCGGTCAGAACGCAGAGTTCTCGTGAAGGAAATCTGAGAACTTTGAACTCAGAACGCGGAACGCCGGGGCAGTGTGTCCGGCGCCTTAGTGTTTAAATAAACTGGCTCGTTACAAATCTTTTGATCCGAATCCGAGTATGCTGTTGTCTATAAGAGTGAAAGCATATATACATATAACACAATAGAGTCAACTTTAGGTGTGAGTTTTGTACATTTTACGTAAAGAAATTGGAATAGTGCGGTGTATTTCGTTGAATGCAAAATTGCAAAGTTGTGTCTGTTATTTGCACGATAATAAAAATTTACAGCAAGATTTAGACCCATCTACCAATAATGTCTAACCCCAATCACTTTTACAATCCCAAATAAGTAATATATTTTACCGAACATCGTAAAATCTCGTTATGTATTTTTTTGTAAAACATATCTATTTTTTAAACTCTTCTACGGACTTAAAAATACATTTTCTATGACGTCGAACAATTTTTGACCGCACGAAACAAACTACCTTCTCTTCAAACACGAGCGCCCCAATATACAACTTTCAGGTTTAAAATAAGTCCTTATTTATAGTCGATAAGAACTGTATTGGTATATTTGATATTGAAGGTTCCGTTTGATGATAAAGTACAGGGCGTAACGCTAACAAACTACTGAAGCTAGTGATGATTCTGATGACGCCTACACGATAATTTCTCGTAAAAATAAAGCACTTCGCGGCCCCTGAGAGCTGTTCTCGAAAATATATTATATTTTTATACAAGCCAACATTACTCCTTCAAATACAGCTTTGTCGGTCGAGTTCTAACAAACTACGCATAAGGTGTTGCTATATCTATGCACTTTTGAATTAGTTATTCTATAATACTTTTTACAATAAATAATTCTGGCATTTTAGGCCTCGGTTTAGTTTATAATTAAACTTCACGGCAGTAGAAGAAAAGTACATCACTGTATAAGATGGCCAAGATGAACGTGGTCCAACTAACTTATGAAATTCAGTAGTATTTTTTATTTTAGTAAGTCTGTTGTCAATAAACATATTCAGATTAAAATAACGACGAGTTTATTAACAAGATGGTTGATTTGCACGAAAATACTGCAACAAGAACAGGTAGGAGTCTCTAAATGCTCTAGTATTATCGATTTCCTTTAGTGTTACTCTAATTTATATCCTATCGCAAGTGCATAGAGTCCATTTTGGACCTAACATTGAGTGAGATGGTGGACTTGTTTGTAACCACTTTAGCGAGGTTTGGCATTTGACTTCCTCACTCCCGTCCCATTTGTCTTAGTTTGAGAGATTCTACTTAATTTACCCTCAAATTAAAGTGTCATCTCTACCTTTAGGTAGCTCAAGACAGTAAACATGTACTGCCTCAAACTTTACGGATAATAAATATTGCATTGACACAATTTCAGCTTGGGCTTCGGCAATTTCGTCCAATATTCACTACAAGAGTAAGGAAGCAATGCAGACGCATTCCCGCTACAAGAAACCGGTATAACTTTTACAAGAAGCCCATATACCCATTATAACAAGCCGATAAACCCTCTAGAAGAAACCGGTATAACCGATACAAGTAGCCGGTACACCCGCTATAACAAGAAGCCGCTATATACGGTATACCCTCTTCAAGAAGCTAGTATACTGGCTATAACAAGTTGATATACCCGCCATATAAAGCCGATATATCCGTTAACACAAGAAGCCGGTATACCCTCTACAAAAAACCAGCATATCCTCTACAAGAAGCCAATATATCAGTTGACCTCCAGCAGGGATAATACACTCATAAGCGAACTTGGTTGTTAATATGAATACCAGTAATGAGCGAGGCGGAGAAGAAGCTGGTATACCCGCTACAAGTACCTGCTACAACAAGAAGCCGGTATTCCCGCTATATCTGCAAGAAGCCGGTATACCCGCTACATCTGCTAAAAGCCGGTATACCCGCTACATCTGCTAAAAGCCGGTATACCCGCTACATCTGCTAAAAGCCGGTATAGCCGCTATATCTGCTAAAAGCCGGTATACCCGCTACATCTGCTAAAAGCCGGTATACCCGCTACATCTGCTAAAAGCCGGTATACCCGCTACATCTGCTAAAAGCCGGTATACCCGCTACATCTGCTAAAAGCCGGTATACCCGCTACATCTGCTAAAAGCCGGTATAGCCGCTATATCTGCTAATGTGTGCGGAGCTAATGCACAAATGGAACTTTGGGTCGGATCCGGGTTGCATGTGCGGGGGGGTTCAGACGATGTCCCACATCACCGACGACTGCCCACTGTTCGCCATCCAAGGCGGCGTCGCTAAGGTGCACGAGGCCGACACAGACGTAACGATGTGGTTGGACGGCTTACCTTTCACCGTATAGCATTTTCAGCACAATGCCATTCGCAAAATAAATATATCTGCTAAAAGCCGGTATACCCGCTACATCTGCTAAAAGCCGGTATACCCGCTATATCTGCTTAAAGCCGGTATACCCGCTATATCTGCTAAAAGTCAGTATAGCCGCTATATCTGCTAAAAGCCGGTATACCCGCTATATCTGCTAAAAGCCGTTATACCCGATATATCTGCTAAAAGCCGGTATACCCGCTATATCTGCTAAAAGGCGGTATACCCGCTATATCTGTTAAAAGCCGGTACAAGCGCTACAAGAAGCCTCTTATAATCCGCGCGGGTTGAGAATGGGATGCGACCTTTTGGAACTGAGACGCGCGCGGTAATCAAAACGCGTCGAAGCAACCTTGTCAAAGTGAAATAGCGTATATTTTCGATTGATTTTGACAAGGTTCCATCCCATTCTCATCCCGCGCGGATTACACAGTAGCTAGATGTGCCACAAACAAGTCCTTCAGTCACCGGGCGGGGCGCGCTCAGCGTCGCGTGTGGGGGCGCCAGGGGCGCGCGGCGGCGCCCTACATCCCGTAACCGTGGTAGGGCGCCGGCGAGGGCGCTTGCGCCGCGTACGCGTACGGAGACGCCGCCGGCGGGACGCCCGGGTACGCCATCGACGGGCCTAAGGGTGGAGGGTGGCGGGTTAATAATCATGCAATATACAGGGTAATATCATCAAGGGCCTTTACATCTGTTACAGATGATTTATACAGCATACCTGTGGCATTTTTGCTCGGCTTAAATAAAGGCCTTTGCATCTACGCAATGAGATGATTTATACAGCGTTCAGTGGTACATTCACTTACAATAGATGGGTGAAGAGACCACTCGGCACTGCAGTGCCTGGGACATTGTTTGAGATGGAGTAGGCTTGCCCAATACCTATAACAACCTGACAGCTTAGTCGGCCTAACTCACAGGAAAGACGGGTCGGTCACCGATACGTGTGGAGCCAACTAAGCCGCGGGTTTCCTCACGATGTTTTTCCTGGCTTATAATACTGGGAAACTATCATGATGCCATTGCGTTGCAGACTAGTTACAATGTACACAGGGTTGTCTGATCATGGTACTGACCGGCTGTGAGCATAAGCTGCGGTTCCATGATCATGGCCGGCTTGGCCTCGGCCTCGGCCTCGGAAACCTCGGTGCTGCGCTACGCGTCGGCCTCCCCAGCTTAGTTACAATGTACACGGGGTTGTCTGATCATGGTACTGACAAGCTGTGATGATTAGTCTAAAATCATACACGGCCTTTGATTAACGCGATCCTACCGGCTGCGCCATGTAAATCAGTTGGGCAGCTGGGATCGCGTCAATCAAAGGCCGTGTATGATTTTAGACTTATCATTTATTATGCAACCCGCATTATGCATGGCTGTAGGTATACATCGACAAGCATGAGCTGCGGTTCCATGATCATGGCGGGCTTGGCCTCGGCCTCGGCCTCCTGCGGCTTAGTTACAATTTACACAGGGTTGTCTGATCATGGTACTGACCGGCTGTGAGCATGAGCTGCGGTTCCATGATCATGGCGGGCTTGGCCTCTGCCTCGGCGACCTCGGTGCTGCGCTTCGCGTCGGCCTCCTCCAATTTCTCGACCTTCGTTGTTAGCTCGCGGACGGTCTGCCGGGATAAACATAGAATAGAATAGAATGCACTTTATTGTACATCAAAAAATCTGATATTTACATAGAATTTCCTTACAACTACTTGATGGATATACAATGGGCGGCCTTACTGCTAAAAGCAATAACATACGGTTATACATTCACGCTTATATCCATATCTTCCTAAAAAAACTAAGGCTTTTGCATCTACGTAATGAGATGATTTGTACAGCGTCCAGTGGCACCTTCACTCACACTAGATGGGTGAAGAGACCACTCGGCGCTGCAGTGCCTGGGACATTGTTTTAGATGGAGTAGGCTTGCCCAGCACCTATACCATCCTGACAGCTTAGTCGACTAAGCCCACAGGAAAGACAGGTCAATACGTGTGGAGCCAACTGAGCCGCGGGTTTTCTCGCGATGTTTTCCTTCAACGTTAGCGAGTGGTATTGCTACTACAAATGTACTTACGTAACTTTTAAATTACACAAAGTCATAGATACATGCCCGCACAAATGGTTATACATTCACGCTTATATCAATATCTTCCTAAAGAGGAAAGAAAAAAGTCGAAGTCGGGTGTCACCAACCAAATCAACACCATGTATAGTATACCTGAATAAGGTAGGGCATGGCGAAGTCCATGATGTTATGCCTCCACGCCAGCTCGATGACGACGTCAGGTTTCAACAGGTCGTAGCACTGTAACAAAAAAAAAACTCATCACAGTAACCGAGTAGCTCGGGAATCCAATATGGCCTCTGCAATATGGCCGACCAAAGTCTTTTGACAACACAATGCACAATGGTACAAGATAGACAGGCTTCGGGTTTACTGTCTATTGATGGATTTTCTTCGGTATCCCACACTTTTTTAAAGTAAGACGTGAAAACTTTACTGCTGGCGGTAGTCAGTTGCTTTTTTATCCCCGACCAAAAAATAGGGGTGTTATAAGTTTGGATGGAGTAGGCTTGCCCAGCACCTATACCATCCTGACAGCTAAACAATGTCCCAGGCACTGCAGCGCCGAGTGGTCTCTTCACCCATCTAGTGAGAGTGAGGGTGCCACTGGACGCTGTATAAATCATCTCATTAGGTAGATGCAAAGGCCTTAGTTTTTTTATAAGTTTGACCGCTCTATGTGTGAGGCACCGTAGCTCTTGAAAAGGTGAACCTATTTGGATGCGGTTTCTTTAATTTGAAAGCAGGTTTTCTAGTGAGTGATACTTATAACACCTCTCTTTTTTGGTCGGGGGTGAAAAACGACAAAATGTACCATTTATTTTTAGTACCTGATAGAGGCATGCAGAGAAGCACTCGTAGTTGTCCCTCTCGAGGAACCAGTCGAGCAGTTCTTGGGAAATCTCTCAGATATAATCCGAGATAGATAAAGTCTCCCATAGATATAGTCTCCCATAGATAAAGTCTCCCATAGATAAAGTCTCCCATAGATAAAGTCTCGCATAGATATAGTCTCCCATAGATCAGATAAATATAGTCTCCCATAGATCAGATAAATATAGTCGCCAATAGATATAGTACCTGATAGAGGCATGCAGAGAAGCACTCGTAGTTGTCCCTCTCGAGGAACCAGTCCAGTAGCTCCTCAGCGATCTCGGACTGCCGCGACTCGGACGCGTATTCCATAGCGTCCGCATAGAGGGCGTCTTTCTTGCAAAGCTCGACGGACTGCTTCCATCTGTTGTTGCCTGCGGGGGAAACAATAAACTATGGTTAAAAATGGGAGTATACCTACCGTTTACGATAAACTACAGTGCCGTAGGAATATGAAAACAAAAGTGTGTCAAAATGTCCATAGTTTTATTTTCAATGCCTGTATAAAGTCTCATTTGTCAAGTCATTGGCAGTCTTGATTAATCACATAAGCTGGACTAATAAAACGCGCCGACATAGTTGCGCGTTTGCCTCTAAGTGTTGTTTTAATTTTTGACGGGTTATTTCATTATTGTTGTTTCGGTTAAATATTGTTATTTGTTCAACTTTGCATTACTATACTACGATCAAATTTTCATCAAGATTGTTGTTTATTCAGAAACCCAATGTAAAACAATGAAATAAACAATAAAGAAAGCATCACAAAACAATATTTCCTCACCAAAAATGTTAGAAAGTTTTTGGTTGGAACCGAAATCGTATTTTCGTGACCTCTTTTTCCGACCTTTCCATAGGTACCCGCCGCCATTTTCATATGGTTTCTTTATTGACACCGCTTATACATTATTTTTATAGACGCGGTTAAAACAAGTTTAATCACAGTTGGTCAATGTTGGTAAGATAGGGTCAAAGTATCCATGGTCTTTTGAGGCTGTTATATTTCTATCTGTCAGTATGACGTCAACATATCTTCAGATATTGTGTTTACCTTTGTAGAGGTAAGCGGCGATCCGTCTGAACTCTGTCAGTTCGTGTTTCTCGAGCTGCTGAGCCAGCGCGATCGTGTCGAAGTTGTCGAACGCGTCGATCGACGTTCGTAGACCCTGGAACAACATCATCTTGTTAAATGTCTATCGTAAATAAATAAGTCAATAAACACGACAGGTACAGACTTCTTCAAGTGATCAGGATGGGCAAGATTGAGGGGAAGAGGCGTGCTGGTAGAAGAAGAAAGTCGTGGCTCAGAAACATCAAGGAATGGACCGAGATAGCCAGCGTCGAGCATCTATTTCGCTCGGCAAAGAACAGAAAAACATATGAAGGGCTGACGGCCAACCTCGATTAGTGGAGAGGCACGCCAAGGAAAAGAAGAAATAAATGTTTCCGAAAGAAGAGGCGTATTTCGGTAGAAATTCTTTGGTCACCAGTTAGTCAAAACACCCAACAATTGTTCGTCAAAGACCTGCTGAATGACTAGTTACAAGACTAACCAATAGCTATAAAAGACTGGCCAATGCTAGTAAAAACACTGACCAATTGCTCCTAAAAACGGTGACCCATAGTTGTGAAAACACTGACCACTAAGTACCCAAAACTATGACCGATAGCTATTTAAAAGACTGAACAATGTCTGCTCCAAACACTGACCAATGCCTGCTCCATACACTGACCTAAGGCCTGTGCATCTACGTAATGAGATTATTTATACAGCGTCCAGTGGCACCTTCACTCACACTAGATGGGTGAAGAGACTACTCGGCCATTTTGTTTAAACACTGACCAATAGCTAGTTAAAATACTGACCAATAGCTAATTAAAACACTGACTAATGGCTAGTTAAAACTCTTGACACATTGCTAGCCAAAAGACTGATTAATAGCTTGTCAAAACACTGACCAATGCCTGCTCAAAACACTGACTAATAGCTAGTTAAATAATGACCAAAGGCTAGTTAAAAGACTTACCAATAGTTAGCCAAAATCCTGACCAATAGCTCGTCAAAACACTGACCATAATGTAGTCAAAACACCGACCTATAGCTAGTAAATCTGAAAATACTGCGTCCGGCGAACAACATAATCAGACAGGCCAATCCCCAAAGCACCCACCTGGTAGTCCTCTTCATCAATAAGCAGCTCATTGAGGGCCTCGTTCACCGCCTTGTTGTTGAGGCTCTGCACGGAGCGCAGGTAGGCCTTCACCAGCTGCAGGTGGCCGGCGCGCGCGAACAGGGCCACCGACCGCGTGTGGTCCATGCGAGGGGCCAACACTAGCAGCAGACATAGCCAATAGCTAGTCAAAACACTGACCAATGGCTTGTTAAAACACTGAAGAATGGCTCAATAGCTAGTCAAAACACTGACCAATGGCTTGTTAAAAGACTGAAGAATGGCTCGTCAAAACACTGACCAATGGCTCGTCAAAACACTGACCAATGGCTCGTCAAAACACTGACCAATCAAAACACTATCCAATAGCTAGCCAAAATCCTAACCAATGGCTAGTCAAAACACTGACCAATGGCTCGTCAAAACACTGGCCAATTGCTAGTCAACAGACTGACCAATGGATAACCAAAATACTGACCAATAGCTAGCCAAAATCCTGACCAATAGCTAGTCAAAACACTGACCATAGTGTAGTCAAAACACCGACCTATAGCTAGTAAATCTGAAAATACAGCGTCCGGCGAACATCATCATCCAACGGCCGATCCCCAAAGCACCCACCTGGTAGTCCTCTTCATCAATAAGCAGCTCGTTGAGGGCCTCGTTCACCGCCTTGTTGTTGAGGCTCTGCACGGAGCGCAGGTAGGCCTTCACCAGCTGCAGGTGGCCGGCGCGCGCGAACAGGGCCACCGACCGCGTGTGGTCCATGCGAGGGGCCAGCACTAGCAGCAGACATAGCCAGTAACTACACTAAACATGAGCGAGACGACTTGGCGAAACTGCGACCGAAAGGCTAGTCAACACACTGACCAATAGCTAATTAAAACACTGACCAATGGCTAGTTAAAACTCTGACACATTGCTAGTCAAAACCCTGACCAATAGCTAGTTAAAACACTGACCAATAGCTAGTCAAAACACTGATTAATAGCTATTCAAAACACTGACGAATTGCTAGTCAAAACACTGACCAATAGCTAGCCAAAACCCTAACCAATGGGTAGTCAAAACACAGACCAATGCCTAGTTAAACACTGACCAATGGCTAGTCAAAACACTGATCAATAGCTAGTCAAAACACAGAATAATGGCTAGTTAAAACACTGACCAATGGCTCGTCAAAATATTAGCCAGTTGCTAGTCAACACAATGACCAATGGATAACCAAAACACAGACCAATAGCTAGCCAAAATCCTGACCAATAGCTAGTCAAAACACTGACCACAGTGTAGTCAAAACGCCGACCAATAGCTAGTAAATTTGAAAATACTGCGTCCGGCGAACAACATCATCAGACGGGCCAATCCCCAAAGCACCCACCTGATAGTCCTCTTCATCAATGAGCAGCTCGTTGAGGGCCTCGTTCACCGCCTTGTTGTTGAGGCTCTGCACGGAGCGCAGGTAGGCCTTCACCAGCTGCAGGTGGCCGGCGCGCGCGAACAGGGCCACCGACCGCGTGTGGTCCATGCGAGGGGCCAGCACTAACAGCAGACATAGCCAGTAACTACACTAAACATGAGCGAGACGACTTGGCGAAACAGCGACCGAAAGGCTAGTCAACACACTGACCAATAGCTAATTAAAACACTGACCAATGGCTAGTTAAAACTCTGACACATTGCTAGTCAAAACCCTGACTAATAGCTAGTTAAAACACTGACCAATAGCTAGTCAAAACACTGATTAATAGCTATTCAAAACACTGACGAATTGCTCGTCAAAACACTGACCAATAGCTAGCCAAAACCCTAACCAATGGGTAGTCAAAACACAGACCAATGCCTAGTTAAACACTGACCAATGGCTAGTCAAAACACTGATCAATAGCTAGTCAAAACACAGACCAATGGCTAGTTAAAACACTGACCAATGGCTCGTCAAAATATTAGTCAGTTGCTAGTCAACACAATGACCAATGGATAACCAAAACACAGACCAATAGCTAGCCAAAATCCTGACCAATAGCTAGTCAAAACACTGACCACAGTGTAGTCAAAACGCCGACCAATAGCTAGTAAATTTGAAAATACTGCGTCCGGTGAACAACATCATCAGACGGGCCAATCCCCAAAGCACCCACCTGATAGTCCTCTTCGTCGATAAGCAGCTCGTTGAGGGCCTCGTTCACCGCCTTGTTGTTGAGGCTCTGCACGGAGCGCAGGTAGGCCTTCACCAGCTGCAGGTGGCCGGCGCGCGCGAACAGGGCCACCGACCGCGTGTGGTCCATGCGAGGGGCCAACACTAGCAGCAGGTCGTTGAGGAGTAAAGGTTTGTAGTCCACGTAGAACTGGATCGCTTTGTAGTAGAGCTCCATGTTTGCGACCTGTGGGGAAGGGATTGGTGGTTTAGGCCCGTAAGATCAATTACAGTTTAAACCAAAAAGGCTAGTTTAAACCGTATCTGTCGATTAACTTTCATACAAAATGCGAGGTTTAATTGAACGAGCGAGCGAAGTTCTCCGAGTCTACTTGAACAATCCGGCGTTTTTATGTATGTATGTTTGTATGTATGAATGTTCGTTCCACGATTACTTGAGTAAATTAAGTCGGATCGTCATGAAATTTGGAAGGCGGGTAAATGAGGCAAAAAGAATTTTTAAGTTCGACCATAAGCCAAATCGGTCGAGGGGTTGCTGAGATATGGGGTCGCGAGTTCGTAGTTCGGGGCGAACCTCTAGTCTATGGTCTGAGTTTAAACTGTGTTTGATTACAGTTTAAACCAAAAAGGCTAGTTTAAACCCTATCTGTCGATTAACTTTCATACAAAATGCGAGGTTTAATTGAACGAGCGAGCGAAGTTCTCCGAGTCTACTTGAACAATCCGGCGTTTGTATGTAAACTCGAATTTTTTAATCGAGTCCATGGAATTACAGTTGCTACAAAGGTTTTATCTGACAGTTGCATACTAGCATACTAGCAACTTTCATTGCGTGGACTCGATTTAAAAATTAGAGTTTATGTATGTATGTATGTTTGTATGTATGAATGTTCGTTCGACGATTACTTGAGTAAATTAAGTCGGATCGTCATGAAATTTGGAAGGCGGGTAAATGAGGCAAAAATAATTTTTATGTTCGAACATGAGCCAAATCGGTCGAGGGGTTGCTGAGATATGGGGTCGCGAGTTCGTAGTTCGGGGCGAACCTCTAGTCTATGGTCTGAGTTTAAACTGTGTTTGATTACAGTTTAAACCAAAAAGGCTACTTTAAACCCTATCTGTGGATTTACTTTCATAAAAAATGCGAAGTTTAATCTATGGTCTGAGTTTAAACTGTGATTGATCTTTCGGGCCTTAGCCGTTTCGTGTGCGAGGTTTGTATTAAGGCGACGGTCAAGGCACACAAGCGCCGCCGATGAAAAAAAAACCTAATCTACTTTTTGGATGCGTTTTTTGCTAAAAACGAGCCGTCAAATGATGTTCATGGTCAAATGATTTTCATGGACGTACTCGGAAGATTTTTGGGGGGGCTTCCTAGGCCAGCCATTCTCAAAGTGTGCTCCGCAGAGCCCTAGGGCTCCTCCTGGCTCAAGCCCCAAAATCTTCCGAGTGCCTCTATTAATTTCTAGGCCAGCCGTTCAAAACCTTAGGTCCTAAAAATAGTTAAGCCTCGCGTTGAGAAATCGCAGGAGCGTTTTTATATTTTGCTAATAACACATCCAAAAAAAGAAGATATGTTTTTTTTTCATTGGCGGCGCTAGTTGTGAGACCTATTGCGTCTTAAAAGGCGCAATTTAGGAAGGGTACGTTCTATACATGTTTTCAGTTCCTTCTCAAATGGCCAAAGTTTCCAAAGTTGCAAGGTATCCTACTCACTTTGGTGATGATGTCCTTGAAGTGTCCCTCGCGCCAGGCCTCCGTGGGGTGCTGCATCATGGTGAGGGCGGCGTTGTCGTACTCCTCGTACTTGTCGTACAGGAACACCAGCTCCGACCAGAGGTGCGCTTGTTCCGCCGCGCGGAGGACCTGTAGGGTGGAGTTGGTGGTTAGGTTATGGTTCAAACTTTAGCTATCAACAGTGTTACCTGACGCAAATCTATATCTATATCTATATCTATATATATATATAAAAATTAATCGCCGTGCATTAGTCTCGCTAAAACTAAGAAACGGCTTGACCGATTTGCATATTTACTGTTTTGTTTTGTTCACCATAGTTCAGGGTAGGTTTAAAAGCAAAGAAATATGGGAAAAGTTAAACGATTAGCTGAAAAACGGAAGAAATAAAAATTGATAATTTTGTATTGGAATCGCCATTTTTGACATTCGTTGGCATATCGTTTGACAGCTGTTTGACTCTCGCCGAAATCCATCAAAAAACTACTTTGTTGGATTTTGATCTACTAAAAGGCTGGATTGTAAACCAACGTTGAACATCGGTGAAGAAGTGGGTGGTTTAAAAAAAATGCTGTTATGTCTTTTGATACTGCTATTGAACAACAGATGGCATTAGTTGTTATACGGAAACAGTGGATATATTTTTTTATTAGAACTGCTACTGAACAACAGATGGCATTAGTTGTTATTTGGAAACAGCGAATAAAATTTTATAGTAGAAGCAAATTCTCACCAACAGATGGCGTAAGTGAAAAAAAATTACTCAAACTTATAAGTACAAAAGACAGCACGTAGACGCTTATACGCTAGCACTCTACTCGGTTAGGTTACGGGCGACTTTAAAACAAAAGTGTACACTCTGACGTGCTGTCGTGTGCACTTTGAAATTCTGTCGCCTACTAAATAATTCCACAATCTATAATAAAAATTAATCGCCGTGCATTAGTCCCGCTAATAAGAAATGGCTTGACCGATTTGCAACTCAAGTGTATTGATATGTGAAACGTATTCTACTTCAGCGTACAGAAGACTGAGCAAAATTCCAGACTCAAGATTTGCCAGAGAGCAATGAAGCGCAGTATGTTAAGCTTCAAGAGGACAGATCATGTCAGAAATACGACACTGCGCTACAAAACGCGCCGATGTAGGGGTCCAAACAGCGAAGTTAAAGTGGAGCTGGGCCGGACATATAACTTCTGCTTGCAGAGATATAAAGTAACCAAAGGCCAGCATTGCGCAGAAGACCCCGCACCAACCCTGTAGGTATAGTGGGAGGGACTAAAATAGAAAACATAGACGTCTGGTGGCTGAGAGCTCTTATGTTCTCCAAAGTATGCTCGCAGTATTGCATGAAGCATCTCTGAGGGTTAGCCTGAGGATGAACCTGTTCAAGACCAAGATTATGTCGGACAATAGGTACCTCTAACAATCTAAGCGTAAACGTTACCGTGGACAACTGCCACATCGAAGTGGTTGACAAATACGTTTTTCTTGGACGTCTTTTGTCCTTTGGCCAACAGTTCCAGATAAAAGAGATTGCTAGGCGAATGCAGCTGGAATAGGCCGCCTTCGGCAAACTTGAGGAAGTGTTTAAATCCAAACCGAAGGTTTTCAACCAGTGTGTACTGCCCACTCTTACTTATGGTTCTGAGACATGGAGTCTTACCAGAGATGTTATGAAAAAAGGCCAACGTTGCCCAAAGAGCCATGGGGCGAGCAATGATCGGTATTAAGCTCTTGGACCATATACCGAACGTTGTAATAAGAAGCCGCACAAAGTGGCAGACGTCGGAACACGCAAATCGTCTTTGAAGTGGAAGTGGGCAGGACACCTGGCTAGCTAGACGCACCGATGGCAGATGGACGAAGTTTATTGCGGAATGGCGACCTCGAGAGGGCAAGAGATTGGTTGGCAGACCACCAGCCAGATGGTCCGATGACATAGCCCAAGTAGCCGGAAAACAGTGGTTACGTCTGGCACAGGATCATGAGGGGTGGCGAGAGCATGAAGATGCCTTTCCTCAGCAGTGGGTGTTAATGGGCCGTTGACGATGATGATGATTTGTCACATGATTTGATTTTTCAGTGTTATTATGGGGGACACAACCACAAATAATTTACATTATGTGTATCCAATCGATCCAGTAGTTTCGGAGCAAATTGGCTGTGATGTGACACAAGAACAGACAGACAGACACACGAGTGATCATAAATAATTAATGGTTCTGTTTTCCCTTTTGAGTTACGGAATCCCTAAACACATTAGGGGGGGATACGAAATACGTGGTTATATTTTTTGCTCTATCGTGAAAACTGTAATACCTACATACAATCAAACTTAGCGTGGTTATAGGGCTTAGGTAGGTACTGTCTATTATTACAACAAATAATAATAATAACGGCCAACATTTGTACGGAACCCTTTGCTCGAGTCCGACGCTCCAATAGATCAGTTTTTTGTCATCTGCGCGGACAGTCAAACTATATCAGGTGATACGAAGTTCACCGGGTCAGCTAGTACATTAATAATAGTGGAGTAGCTTGAAAATTCGGAAGGCAAAGTTTTTTGTTCGAAAGTCCGTTATTGGCTTAATCTTATCTTTAGACAATATTGAGAAACTAATTTAAATATTTTTTTTATTTTGGTCCAGTAGTTTTGTTTTTATGCGCTTAAATGTTTTGTTCGTATGACCGCCAACAGTATGCAGACCGTCGCGTGACGTCATAAAACCGTATCTTTGAAACGTTGTAAAATCCAAACTACTGAACCAAAGAAAATATATTGAAATTAGTTTCTCAATATTGTATAAAGATAAGATTAAGCCAATAACGGACTTTCGAACAAAAAACTTTCCCTTCCGAATTACAGTGTCTTTAAACAAAATAGATCAAAATATCCAATAAATAGAGTATTTGTAGAAATTTTTAATGGTAAAATTAAAGTGTTTATATCAAAATAAAAACTTTACAGTGACAGTAAACGTCATGAAATTACATTGAATGTACTGTAATTACAGTGTATCTGGCAACACTGTTACTAAACTAAGGCCTTTGCATCTACGTAATGAGATGATCTATACAGCGTCCAGTGGCACCTTCACTCACGCTAGATGGGTGAAGAGACCACTCGGCGCTGCAGTGCCTGGGACATTGTTTTAGATGGAGTAGGCTTGCCCAGCACCTATACCACCCTGACAGCTTAGTCAACCTAGCCCACAGGAAAGACAGGTCAATACGTGTGGAGCCAACTCGCGGGTTTCCTCACGATGTTTTCCTTCACGGTTAACGAGTGCTCAAAATAAAAACTTTACAGTAAAAGTCATGAAATTACAGTGACAGTAAACGTCATGAAATTACATTTAATGTACTGTAATTACAGTGTATCTGGCAACACTGCAATTGAAAAGGGCTAAGTAACTAAGCCCTTTTAGAAATGATACCCCACCAAATGAGTCAGCTCACCTTGGGAATGTTGACCCTGGACCAGAACAGCTCCAGGTGCTCGCGCATCTTGGCTGGCTTGTACTTGGAGTAGAGTATGGCCAGCTCGGTGAACATGCCCATATGGGCGCGCTCCAGCCCCAGCGCCGCCTCCAGGAGGCTGATCAGCTCGTCGAAATGGCCTCGGTCCTGAAAAATAAGAAAAAAATAAGTATTTTGTAAAAAAAAAAACAGTTTTTAGTAAGAGGCCGTGTATGAGGCTTTTGTCTGAACCTTCAAACATGTAGACAATGTGCAGGCCGCACATCTGCGCGAGCCGATACTCGCCGGCGTCGACGCACGCAAAGCACACCTCCTTACCGTGCCTCGGGGGATACGAGTAGTCTACCGTGGCTCAGGGGATACAAGTAGTCTGGCGTGCCTCGGGGGACACACGTACCTGGTAGTAGTTGATGAGTTCCTCCAGCTCATCAGCGTGCACCACAATGTGTAGGCCGCACATCTGCGCGAGCCGATACTCGCCGGCGTCGACGTCTACCGTGCCACGGGGGACACGCGTACCTGGTAGTAGTTGATGAGTTCCTCCAGCTCATCAGCGTGCACCACAATGTGCAGGCCGCACATCTGCGCGAGCCGATACTCGCCGGCGTCGACGTCTACCGTGCCCCGGGGGATACAAGTTATCTACCGTGCCTCAGGGGATACAGGTAGTCTACCGTGCCTCGGGGGACACAAGTACCTGGTAGTAGTTGATGAGCTCCTCCAGCTCGTCGGCGTGCACCACAATGTGCAGGCCGCACATCTGCGCGAGCCGATACTCGCCGGCGTCGACGTCTACCGTGCCCCGGGGGATACAAGTTATCAACCGTGCCTCGGGGGACACAAGTACCTGGTAGTAGTTGATGAGCTCCTCCAGCTCGTCGGCGTGCACCACAATGTGCAGGCCGCACATCTGCGCGAGCCGATACTCGCCGGCGTCGACGTCTACCGTGCCCCGGGGGATACAAGTTATCAACCGTGCCTCGGGGGACACAAGTACCTGGTAGTAGTTGATGAGCTCCTCCAGCTCGTCGGCGTGCACCACAATGTGCAGGCCGCACATCTGCGCGAGCCGATACTCGCCGGCGTCGACGCACGCGAAGCACACCTCCTTCCAAGTGCGCGTCGAGTTGGCCTTGCGCGCGCTGTCTACCGCGCCTGGGGGGACACACGGGAGGTTAGTGGTGGGAAACAAATTAAGGCTGGAAGATAGTAGTGTGACGGGAAATTCTAAATTTTCACAGTTTTTTACATTTTGTAGCTAAACTGAGCTATTTTTGTTCAGCTATTTTTCGTTCGCGAGAATAAAACCGTATTCTTTTCATTATTGTAAACAACAGAACAACAATAATTCAGCCGATTATGTGTTCTGGTCTACGACAAGTTTTTTGGGCAGTACCACTGCTTCGTAATGCTTTGAACAAAAATAGTTCAGTTTAGCTACAAAATGTAAGTCTGTGAAAATTTTGAATTTCCCGCCACCTTGCTATCGTCTAAAAATTTGCGTGGCGGGAGAGCCAGAATTTTCAGTTTTTTTTTTTTATTTTACAATTTTGTAGCCTAAGTGAGATATTTTTGTTCCTCAATTTTTGTTTCACGACAATAAATCAGGATTCATTTCATTTTTATAAACAATTCTGGACTTCTGGACTCGGCTGGAAGGAGCTAGAGGCTGCCGCGCAAGATCGCGAAAAATGGAGTTCCCTTCTTCAAGCCCATACAGGATAAAAGAATATCATCTTCAACAAAACAACAATAATTCAGCTGATTATGAGATTTGCTCATACTACTAATTTTTTGGGCAATGCCACAAAAATCAAATCAACTTAATTATTGTTGTTCAGCAAGAATACAATTTTATTGCCGTGAAACAAAAATAGCTCAGTTCAGCTACGAAATTGAAAAAACTATAGAAGCCAGTCGTCCAAACAAGAGCTCTGTGCGATTTCAAGGTTGATGCAAGTCCTAGAGACAAGAAACCATCGTGCGTGCTAGAAAAGTAGTTGCTAACCTTGGAACTCCGTCAGATGCACGAGCGTTGTTACACGAGCGTTGTTACACGTTGTTGCACGAGCGATGCTAGAAAAGTAGTTGCTAACCTTGGAACTCCGTCAGATGCACGAGCGTTGTTACACGAGCGTTGTTACACGTTGTTGCACGAGCGATGCTAGAAAAGTAGTTGCTGACCTTGGAACTCCGTCAGATGCACGAGCGTTGTTACACGAGCGTTGTTACACGTTGTTGCACGAGCGATGCTAGAAAAGTAGTTGCTGACCTTGGAACTCCGTCAGATGCACGAGCGTTGTTACACGAGCGTTGTTACACGTTGTTGCACGAGCGATGCTAGAAAAGTAGTTGCTGACCTTGGAACTCCGTCAGATGCACGAGCGTTGTTACACGAGCGTTGTTACACGTTGTTGCACGAGCGATGCTAGAAAAGTAGTTGCTGACCTTGGAACTCCGTCAGATGCACGAGCGTTGTTACACGAGCGTTGTTACACGTTGTTGCACGAGCGATGCTAGAAAAGTAGTTGCTGACCTTGGAACTCCGTCAGATGCACGAGCGTTGTTACACGAGCGTTGTTACACGTTGTTGCACGAGCGATGCTAGAAAAGTAGTTGCTGACCTTGGAACACCGTCAGATGCACGAGCGTTGTTACACGAGCGTTGTTACATGTTGTTGCACGAGCGATGCTAGAAAAGTAGTTGCTGACCTTGGAACTCCGTCAGATGCACGAGCGTGATGGCCAAGCGCGCAAAGTTGCTGACGTTGTTATACAGCAACTTAGCTGCGTTGTACATCTTGTCGTCGAAGCAGCGGTCGCCGATCTTCTGTATGTCTGCGTGGTTCGGTCCCGAGATGAACTCATACATCTTATGATTATGCCAACATTTTCGTAGCTCCTTAGGAAGCCCTAACGCAAGTACGTCAGCAGCCAGTCGGATAAGAAACGAGAGCTCAGTACGATTTCAATGCTGATAGTGCACGCGTCAGCATTTTTGTGCTGCCTGTAATTTATGTCCTAGAGACAAAAAACCATCGTGCTCGCTAGAAAAGTAGTTGCTAACCTTGGAACTCCGTCAGATGCACGAGCGTGATGGCCAAGCGCGCAAAGTTGCTGACGTTGTTATACAGCAACTTAGCGGCGTTGTACATCTTGTCATCGAAGCAGCGGTCGCCGATCTTTTGTATGTCTGCGTGGTTCGGTCCCGAGATAAACTCTTCGAGGTCGGCGAGGCGGCCGGTGCGCGCGTAAGCGTAGATCAGCTCGGATTCTATGTAGGACTCGCGCGCCTTCTTGCGAGCCATCTGGAGGGACGGAGTTGGGTGGTTAGATAGAAAACACTTTATTGTACACACGACAGCGCGTAGACGCTTACACGCTAACACTCTACTCAGTTACGTTACGGGCGACCTCACAACAAAAGTGTACACTCTGACGTACTGTCGTGTGTACATCAGGAAAAAAAATTATACAACAATTTTCTTAACCTAAAAGTACAGATGGCGATCTTATCGCTAAAACCGATACTTCCAGATAACCTTTCGATGGATTGGATAATTAAAAATAGTGAAGGTAGTAGATGAACATAAATAACCATAATTAGGTTACATAAACACAGGGTATAAATTAATATAATACTTAGAACTCAGTGCACACAAAGTAGGAATAAGTTTTTAAAAAGTACACAATAATAGGTCGTTAGTGTTGGTTCTTATTCTTGTGATAACGATAAGCAAGTATTTAGCGGGATCACGAGCGAGTCTATTATATTTACTATTCTATAGACTGTTGCTAGCAGTGGAGACTTGTTATAGGCCTTCTATACTATTGTACCGGCGATTTGACGCTGTAACATGACTAAAATAGTATTGGAAACAAAACCAATTTTTGTGACGTTATTAGCTGGCTAGAGGCTTTGCTATTGGCTAGCTCTTCCACAGAATCCAGAGTATAAAACAATCTAAAACTTCTGAAAGGCAAGTAGATCATATTCAGCAGAAAAAACTCTAAAAACCCACCTGCAAATACCGCACGAGGTCTTCCCACGACTGTCTCTTGGTGGCCGTGTCAACGACATCCATATAGGCCGAGGGGTCGTCGGCCTTGATGTACGAGTCGATGGCCTCCTTCACCAACCCCTGTTGGAGCTGAGCCTTGGCCAGTTGCGACCAGACGCCGGGCTCGTTGCATCGCTCGGCAAACTCGTAGGCGCGTTCTAGGTCTTTCACTTGCTCGATCAACACCTGGGAAGTGGGTTGTTAGGTTAGTCATCATCATCATCATCATAATCATCATCATCATCATCATTATCAGCCCACCTCTGCGCACTGCTGGGCAGAGGTTAGTAAGTAAGTAAGATGTAGCCTGTACAATTGTACATGTCCCACTATCTGGGCAAAGGCCTTCTCTCAGAGAGAGAGTTCGAGCAAGGTGAATTAGCCCGCGCGCAAAGAAAAATAGCGAAGGCTTCTTCGTAGAGCTCGTTGTTGATCGCGATGTTGGCGATGTCCGGCGCATCGTAGTTGTCGAGACGGTTGATGTACTCTATAACAGTTTTGATTGATTGATTTATAGTTTGGTTGATTTATTTATTGATTGATTCATCCATTGCTTGACTGACTGATTTCTTGGTTAACTTATTGATTAATTGGTCGATTGATTGATTGATTGATTGCTTGCTTGCTTGCTTGATTGATTGATTGATTGATCGAGTCATTAGTTGGTTCATTGATTGTTTTATTTTGATTAATATATGGTTGTGATATTTTTCCAAAGTATTTTTTTTCTAACCTGTATGGCAGAAGTGTTGACGTCGAACTTTTTGAAGATTGCGTAGGCTTCTTCGTAGAGCTCGTTGTTGATCGCGATGATTTTTGATTGAATCATCGGTTGATGGATCGATTAAGATTTATTGATTGATTCATCCATTGCTTGACTGATTTATTTGTAATTGATTGATTTGATTTATTTTATTTCGATCGATCGATTGATTAATTATTGGTCGAACGATGGGTTGATTTATTGGTCGATCAATCTATTGATTGATCGAGTCATTGGTAGTTTGGTTGATTGATTGATTGATTGTTATGTTGATTGTTTAATTCTTATTAATAGATGCGGTTATTGATTGATTGTGACATTTTCCCAATGCAAAAGTTTTCTTTTTCTAACCTGTATGGCAGAAGTGTTGACGTCAAACTTCTTGAAGATGGCGAATGCCTCTTCGTAGAGCTCGTTGTTGATCGCGATGTTGGCGATGTCCGGCGCGTCGTAGTTGTCGAGACGGTTGATGTACTCCATGACGCGTGTGCGGTCCGCCTTTATCGCTGTGGGCGAGACCAGGTGGTGTGTTATGGAGGCTTTATCTTTATATCGCGGCGGCACGACATCCAACGGTTTTCTCCTGCTATCGAACAGGGTGTGGGGAAGAGGCGTGCTGGTAGAAGAAGAAAGTTGTAGCTCAGAAACATCAACGAATGGACTGAGATAGCTAGCGTCGAAAATCTACTTCGCCCGGCCAAGAACAGAAAAGAATATGAAGAGCTGACGGCCAACCTCAAATATTGGAGAGGCATAACAAGAAGAAGAATCGAACAGTGCTATTTCAAACATAAACTTTCGTGAGCACTGCATGATTAAGGTCTCCGAATGAGAACCGAAACTAGTCGGCTACACCCACAAAATACAAGTGAGTATAGTTTGTATTAATGTCGGGCCGCTGGGCCTGTTGTCAATAGCCCGTAAAACCCTTCGATCAAGGATAAAACTAGATACAACATAGAACTCTGAAATGTGTCTGGAAAAATAGATGCCCAACTGCCTTTGGGAGCTTATTTGCTCGTAGTCTATGCAATTAAAGTATAACTGTACACTAATGCAATAAGGTTGACATTCGAATATTAGACGTATGGTCGAAATGATGTTTCGTATTGTTCTATTGCTGATATCATTTGTTTCTGTGGGGACAAGTTTTTATTGTGATTTTATACGTAACGCGGGTTCTATGGGATTTAGTTCGGTGTTAGAGCCTTACACTTTGTTTGCAAAGTCGCCCGTAACGTTACTGGATAGAGTGCATGCGGCAAGCGTGCAACGGTCCACGTGCTGTCGACTATAAAACAATACAATATCGTTTTATAGTCGACAGCAGTCGTCTTTCATGCCCATTAATAGGGTCCACTACTGGGCTTAAAGCCCTTAGTTTTCACGGCGTGTCTAGAAAATATCGCACCAACGGCCGATAAATGCAGGTGTGTAGCTAGGACGCGGGTCACATTATCGCTAAAACGCACGATAATAACGCGCCAATGTGCAAATTCACGTGAAGCGCCTCAAATGCTTTTTTTTTCTTCAACATTTGAAGAGGTCTCTGCAGTTATTATCGTAAAAATGTTTTAAAGTTGTAGTTCCGAATTAAAGGGCGCCAACTGAAAATCTGTGTTTTGCCTTTTGGCAAGTACAGGCACTGAGTTGTGACCTATTGTTTTGCCGGACACACGCTCACACCCATAACTTTAGACTGGTACTTGCTTAATTTAATATTGTTGTTTAAATGTCTGTTTTGTTAATTTAAGTTGAGTTTAAGTTTTATATGTAACTTCATTGTTCTGTTTTCTTTCATTTTCAGGGGCCTTAGCCTGTAACACAATGGCGTATCAATGGCGTCCCAGGTAGAAGGACAAAACCGGGATTTTTTCGTTGCTTTCCTACAACCAGCGAACTAATCCTCTAGAATTAGACTCATACTATTCTTTGCTGTACTACAAAAACATTAAAAGGACCGACCCTGGGCCGACAGCATTAATAAATCGTAATTGAAACCGTCAACCAGCAGCCCATTTTGACACCATTGCTTTACAGGCTTAAGGCCCCTGATCCGTGGATGCTGCGGTACTTCCGAGGCCCCTGTGCTGGTCTGCTGGTCTTGAGATCCTGTATAATCCTGCTGGTGAGCTTTTGGAACGCGACGTATTATTTGTTTTAGATTTTAGAAACGGAGCAGCTGTTTTGAGCGCGCTTCACGATCGGCCATAGAAAAGTAGTTTTTTTGAAAAATATGGATGTGTTTTGTATTTGCATCGCTTGACGCCGCGTTTGGTTCGTGAACCAAAACGTGTTCGGAAAAACAAAAGTGAAAATTGAGAAAATAAGGAAACCATCCTGTTTTGTGTAGGTTCACAATATTTAGAAAATACGGAACAATAAGTACCGGTAAGTATGAGCAGGTTCTGCAGGTTCCTGTGGTCGGAGAAGACCGAGTTGTCGAGCACGATCTTCTCGAGCAGCTCGATGAGCTCGTTGGGCAGATCGGCCGTCATGAAGGCCTTCACCGTCACCGATATGTCTTCAGGGTCCTGCGTCTCGGAGAGGGCCGTCTGCACCACCTGGTGAGGGAAACATGGGTTAGTTACGCATCGAGCAAAAAAACTGAAGGGAATTTGGGAAAGTCTCATTAGTTATAATGCGCGCGGGATGAAAATGGGATGGAACCTTGTCAAAGCCAATCGAAAATATACTTTAAGACGACGTACGTCTCACAACTGGCGCCGCCAATGGAAAAAAAATCATATCTTTTTTTTGGATGCGTTTTTAGCAAAAAACGCTCCTGCGATTCCTCAACGAGAGGCTTAACTATTTTTAGGACCTAAGGTTTGGATTCCAGGATTGGATTTCCTACGAACGCAATCGATTCTCGCCAAAAGTGGCCACTTTTGGCGAGAATCGATTGCATTCTTAAGTTCTAGGATCTGGAATCCAAACCTTAGGTCCTAAAAATAGTTAAGCCTCGTGTTGAGGAATCGCAGGAGCGTTTTTTGCTAAAAACGCATCCAAAAAAAAGATATGTTTTTTTTCCATTGGCGGCGCTAGTTGTGAGACGTATTTCACCTTAATTTACTTTGACAAGGTTGCTTCGACGCGAGTTTGCTTACCGCGCGCGTCTCAGTTCTAAAAGGTCGCATCCTATTCTCATCCCGCGCGGATTATACAGATAGCGTCACGAGTTATGAGCGCTGACCTTGAAATGTTTCGTCGCAGAAAGAATGCCGAAACAAAATGTTTTAAAAAGACAGTTCAGAAAGATTCCAAATCATTAGGGACAAACGGTGTCCGTTAATCGCGCATAAGGACATACGCAGCGCGGGCTCGAGATTGAAGATGGCGGCGCAGGGAAAAGTTGTCGGCTTTTGGATGCGACGCTGAGCTAGCGAGAAATATGGGTTTGAAAGACTTACCTGATAAATTAGCTGTCTTCTATAAGGGTTATCCTCCTGCAGCACCTCGAGCCACAAGTCTTGGTCACGGCGCCGCACCAGGTACCGCGCCTCGGTCTTGAAGAGCGAGTTTTCGTTGCAGACGCCGATCAGTTCGCGGTCCCACTGACCGCGCTCGGATTGAGAGTGACTTGTAGGGTTGGGATGGCAAGCTTAGTCTTGATTTAATTTTAGTCTTGGCGCAGACAAAATGTAAGTCCACCTTTTGAATATCCTAGTCCGACAAAGCTGCAGATTGAAGATTGGCGGGCGGCGCAGGGAAAAATTGGCGTCTTTTGGATGCGACGCTGAGCCAGGGAGAATTATGGCCAGCGAGAAAATTGACAACCAATCAGATTACTTTGCTTATGGACAAACGGTGTCCGTTAATCGCGCATTAGGTCAAACGCAACGCGAGCTGGAGATTGAAGATGGCGGCGCAGGGAAAAGTTGGCGTCTTTTGGATGCAACGCTGGAGAATTATAGGTTTGAGAGACTTACCTGATCAATTAGCTGTCTTCTATAAGGGTTATCCTCCTGCAGCACCTCGAGCCACAAGTCTTGGTCGCGGCGCCGCACCAAGTAGCGCGCCTCGGTCTTGAAGAGCGAGTTTTCGTTGCACACGTCGACCAGTTCGCGGTCGCACTGACCGCGCTCGGATTGAGAGTGACTTGTAGAGTTGGGATGGCAAGCTTAGTCTTGATTTAATTTTAGTCTTGGCGCAGACAAAATTTAAGTCTACCTTTTGAATATCGTAGTCCGACAAAGCTGCAGATTGAAGATTGGCGGGCGGCGCAGGGAAAAGTTGGCGTCTTTTGGATGCAACGCTGAGCCAGCGAAAATTATGGCCAGCGCGAAAATTGTCGACCAATCAGATTACTTTGCTTATGGACAGATGGTGTCCGCTAAGCGCACATTAGGTCAAACGCAGCGCGAGCTCGAGATTGAAGATGGGAAAAATTGGCGTCTTTTGGATGCGACGCTGAGCCAGCGAGAATTATGGAGTTGAAAGACTTACCTGATCAATCAGCTGTCTTCTGTAAGGGTTATCCTCCTGCAGCACCTCGAGCCACAAGTCTTGGTCGCGGCGCCGCACCAGGTACCGTGCCTCGGTCATAAAGAGCGAGTTTTCGTTGCACACGTCGACCAGTTCGCGGTCGCACTGACCGCGCTCGGATTGAGAGTGACTTGTAGAGTTGGGATGGCAAGCTTAGTCTTGATTTAATTTTAGTCTTGGCGCAGACAAAATTTAAGTCTACCTTTTGAATATCGTAGTCCGACAAAGCTGCAGATTGAAGATTGGCGGGCGGCGCAGGGAAAAGTTGGCGTCTTTTGGATGCAACGCTGAGCCAGCGAAAATTATGGCCAGCGCGAAAATTTACAACCAATCAGATTACTTTGCTTATGGACAAACGGTGTCCGTTAATCGCGCATTAGGTCAAACGCAACGCGAGCTCGAGATTGAAGATGGCGGCGCAGGGAAAAATTGGCGTCTTTTGGATGCGACGCGGAGCCAGCGAGAATTATGGGTTTGAGAGACTTACCTGATCAATCAGCTGTCTTCTGTAAGGGTTATCCTCCTGCAGCACCTCGAGCCACAAGTCTTGGTCGCGGCGCCGCACCAAGTAGCGCGCCTCGGTCTTGAAGAGCGAGTTTTCGTTGCAGACGCCGATCAGTTCGCGGTCGCACTGACCGCGCTCGTACGCGACGCACGCGAGATGAGGGTCGCGCTTCTCGCAGTAACGTCCCACAACTCGGGAGTCGTACCTGCGTAAATAGGGGGGTTTGGTGTTAAATAACAGGTCTGGTTGGCTGTCTGTATAAAATTTGGGAAGATAGAATGATAGTGGACGCAGATTTGCAACTAAAGATCTCTAATAAGGTGCATGACACTTATCCTATAAGATTCGGGGCCAGATATTTTACGACCCAACCCACAGCCTTCTTTATCTCTCAAGCCGTGCTGTGAAAGTCCTGGCAACGTCGCCCGTGAACCGGTTTACGCAGTGCACTGTCTGTCAGAAGCCATTATGATAGTACGACCAAGTTAAAACTAATCCGAGTCTTCAACTCTGGCTGGATACCATTAATTTTAGTCACATAATAATACCCGGCTAAATAACATGGCAGTTATGCTGTTTGTTTTTTTACCATTTTTCTTGTAGTTTTAAGTTAGCTGGATAATACGTCATCTTCATTTGACGTAAGGATTTGTTTTGATTTGTTGTGGCTGATATTTTGATTGAAAATTAAGTAATTTATTAGTTATTCATTGATTTAAAACAGCCTAACTTGACTTGCCAGGTATGTTTTTAGAGTATTTTCATAGTTTTAGTTACGATTTGTAGTTACAATTTGATCCTAGAGAACCAATCGTAACACAACATTAAATCATGAATTTATTTTCAAATGCCTCGCCGGTGTTGTTTGCCCTGCTGTAAGTCGAATTACGACTCAAGTCTAAAGAGAGAAGAAAGACCTTTATCTACGTTTTCTTTCCCACGGGATAACGATTTATTAAGTCGCTGGAAAACTAATTATTAGATAGTCTTACAAGACAGACAACCGGTTCACGCAGTCCTTAAATGCGAGGTTGCCAAATTTAACAGCATGGCTTGAGAGATAAAGAAGGCTGTGCCCAACCTCAAAGATATATCCTATTCGGTCTCTAGGATAATAAGCCAACCTCGTAAACTTATGGATTTGCTAGGAGGAGCGTCAGTCTGTTCTATAGACTCCGGCGCCTATTTACATGTATAGACAGCTTCGTTTCAAGTAGTTCCTATGACCCGGCGCTTTTAGAGGAAAATCTAGTATTGCGACATATATCCCGTCACAACGTGTAAACATAAATCTGGACCCAGCTTTACGCTTATTCATTTAGGACATACAACAAAGGTCCGAATGACGTGTGTTCTGATTGAATACAAAAAAAACTGACCCCAGAGCGCCTAGACCTCGCTCCTCGACACTAACCACTGGTTCTCCTTGAGGAACCGTTCCGGATTTTTGTTGGAGTCGATGTAGATCTTGGCCAGAGCGTTGTGTGTGGCCGGTTCGTTGCAACCCTCGTGCACACGCGTCTCTAACCACGGGAGGAGCCACTTCAGACGGTGGTGCTTCTCAAACTAGCCTATAACCTTCCAATGCCACTCACTCACCACTGGTTCTCCTTGAGGAACCGTTCCGGGTTGTTGTTGGAGTCGATGTAGATCTTGGCCAAAGCGTTGTGTGTGGCCGGTTCGTTGCAACCCTCGTGCACACGCGTCTCTAACCACGGGAGGAGCAGCTTCAGACGGTTGCGCTTCTCGACCTGGAATGGTGAATAGTTTTAGTATGAAGATGATATTTTTTTTTTTTTTTAACGGGCCAAGCTAGGTATCTAACTCTTAGATCGTGTGCGCAACGTCGACATTCGGCAGAAGACGAAAGTCGAAGATGTGGGCGCGTGAACCTTAAGATTAAAGAGGAGTTGGGCAGGGCATCTGGCTAGACGGGAGGACGGACGGTGGACTAGGGCAGTCACGGAATGGTAGCCTAGAATGTGTCGACGGTCTGTGGGTAGACCGAAAGCTCGATGGGTCGATGATATTGTCAAAACAGCGGGAGGACCATTGACGAGATTGACTTTAGACCGAGGGGGTTGGCGTGAAAAGGAAGAGGCCTAAGTGGGCTTTATTTATGGGCTGGATATATAGGGTGTCCCAAAAAATAGTGTCAGGCGAAGTCCAGAGTTAGAGCACCCCTAGGGGTACCGGATAAAAAATCCTTCAGGCCCCTACTTTTTTTTCTCCCCATACTAACTTATTCGATGATGTTTTCTCTAAAAAGGCATTTTTGAACTTTGGATCAAAATTGCGGTATCTTTTACAAGTGTAAAGATGATCATTATTTTTTTGGTGATAGTCTATTTATCTAAGACCCCAATAAAGAAAAAAACTTTTAAAAAGTTAAATACAAAAAAAGTTAAAAAATAAAAACCAACGCTAGGTAATTCTTCCCAAAAAAACCTAAAAAGCCTCATAACTTCTAAACGTCAAAAAATCGCTAAACATACATGGGGGTGATTCGGGTACCCCTAGGGGTGCTCTATCTCTGGACTTCCGCTTGACACTATTTTTTGGGACACCCTGTATAGATAAACAGATAGATGATGCAATCCATTTATCCCTTATCAGGGACTTGGGGCCCGAAGAAGGTATCTCCATTTTTCAGCATTTTGCAGCCTCTGGCTCTTGCCTCTAGCCGAGTCCAGTTAGTTTTGACTTCAGTAAATTTATTCGGAGCGTCATAAAATTTGGCAGGCTGGTAAGTGAGGCAAAGAGAATTTTTAAGTTTGAACATGAGCCAAATCGGTCGAGGGGTTGCTGAGATATGGGGTCGCGAGTTCACAGTTCGGGGGCAAACCACTAGTTATATGGAAAACTTACCTCAGCGACCAGCTCGTCCGTGGAGAACTGTCCTCGCACCACCAGGATCAGGTTCTTGATGATATCCTCAGCGCAGTCCACGTCCAGAAGACCGCCCACCACCACCGGCAGACGGGACGGGTTCACCTGGGAACGGTCAAAGTTTAAGTTAGTATTTCTACTGTTACACTGCAATCTATCTGGTGCCTGTAACGTAATGGCGTGTCGATGTCATCCCAGCAGAAGGACAAAACCGGGGTTTCCTCGTTTTTCTCATACAACCAGAGAACTAATCCTCTAGAATTAGAATCAGAATATTCTTTGCTGTACTACAAAAACATTAAAAGGACCGACAGCATTAATAAATCGCAATTGAAGCCGTCAACTGGGAGCCCATTTTGGCACCATTGCGTTACAGGCAGGTTCTGAGACGAAAGAGAAGAGAGCAACTTGGTCAGAGCTGCCCTGCCTAGCGACGGGCAGATATACGATGGAAATGAAAAGCCCTTGTGTCAGCTCCATTTTTATATTGGGAACGAAGGCACGCATTGCCTGGCTTCTTGCCTCGTCATAATAATCGTAGCACCCTTGCGCGTTCGACTGAAGAAGGCAATGAAAAAAAAAACATATCTTCTTTATGGATGCGTTTTTTGCTAAACTCTCTCCTGCGATTTCTCAACGCGATGCTTAACTATTTTTAGGACCTAAGGTTTGGATTCCAGATGCTAGAGCCTATGAATGCAATCGATAAGTGGCCTCTTTTGGCGAGAGTCGATTGCATTGTTAAGTTTTAGGATCTGGAATCCAAACCTTAGGTCCTAAAAATTATTAAGCCTCGCGTTGAAATTTTGCAGGAGAGTTTTTAGCAAAAAACGCATCCGAAAAGAAGATAGGTTTTTTTTTCATTAGCTGCGCTAGTTGTGCGTCCTACTGGGCCTTAAACTGTCCCGCAGCCATACCTTCTGCACGTAGATCTCGATGTACTTCTGCAGACTGTTCCGGTAGAGGTAGAGCACCAGGTCGTGAACGAAGTCGAACCGGTCGCACACGATGATCAGCGGCAGCTGGTCGGGAAGCTTCGCCTCCTTCAGGAAGTTCTTGACGCGCTCGGCGTTGTAGCAGCTGAACTCGTTCCACTTTCTTAATTTAGCTCGTCTTACATTAAATTAGTTGGCTCCCTAGATCTTTATCGACGAAGAATCAGTGTTACGCACGATTCTATTCACAAATCCATGATGATACTGCGAGGCCGAAGGCCGAGCCATCAGAGAGCATAGTTTTGAGCGGCAGGGAATTGGCATATGGACATAGCCTAGAATTTACAAAGGACTGGAAATGTTTGACAGGTCGATCTGTCATTTTCCTAAATAATGTTGCCAGATTTATTCCAAAGTCAAAAGATTCCAGTCATTTGTGAATTCCAGTATAGTTCAAACCAGGGGTTATAGTCAGCCACGTGAGTAAGAACCGACGTCGCACATTCACCGTACCACTCAGAGCGTATTTTCATAGCGGGAACGAAGGCATGCACCCACCTGCGTCGCGCGGACTCTTGCCCCGTAACAGACACCTTGCGCGTTCGACCGAAGCAGGCAATTCTAGACCTTAAGGCTGGAAGATAGCAGCGTGGAGGGAAATTCAAAATATTCACAGTTTTTTACATTTTGTAGCTAAACTGAGCTATTTTTGTTCGGCGATTTTTCGTTCGCGGCAATAAAACAGTCCACTGTTTTCTTGGGCAGTGCCACTGCTTCGTAGACCAAAACACATAATCGGCTGAATTATTGTTGTTCTGTTGTTTACAATAATTAAAAGAATACTGTTTTATTGCCGCGAACGAAAAATCGCTGAACAAAAATAGCTCAGTTTAGCTACAAAATCTAAAAAACTGTGAAAATTTTGAATTTCCCGCCACGTTGCTATCGTCCACCCTTAAACTGTAGCCATACCTTCTGCACGTAGATCTCGATGTACTTCTGCAGACTGTTCCGGTAGAGGTAGAGCACCAGGTCATGAACGAAGTCGAACCGGTCGCACACGATGATCAGCGGCAGCTGGTCGGGAAGCTTCGCTTCCTTCAGGAAGTTCTTGACGCGCTCGGCGTTGTAGCAGCTGGACTCGCGGCAGATGCGCTCCACCTCTTTGATCTGGCCAGTCTTGCAGGCGGCCTGCCGAGAGATGAATTAGGTTAGACACGCACGATGGACAACTAAGATTGGACAAGTTCAAATCCTGTCCCGAGTGAATTTTTTCGACTTATTTTAAATGTTTAAATTATTCCCTAGCACGGGTTAGTGCTTTAGAAAAAACAAAAAGTAAGATTGGACACTTTTAGATTCATGTTTAAATTATTCCCTAGCACGGGTTAGTGCTTTAGAAAAAACAAAAAGTAAGATTTAACACTTTTAGATTCAAAGGGACCATGGGAACATAGGGCCCACTGACAGTTGACCCTTGATGAAAAAATTTACATTGTCCAACCTCAATAAAATTCATGTCAAATGAAAAAAAAAATATCAGCTGTTCCATACATTTGGTGCAGTACTGAGTCGACCTTTTGTATGGAACATCTGATATTTTATTCGCTCCATTTTTTTCGCCACCTGGTACAAGTTGTTTTTAGTGATCAGTAGACAGCCTACTTAATGTTCCGCTATCGACTTAGAGTGCACCCTGTAATGTGCCCGTCGTCCTTTATTTACGGTTCAAAATTACACTACAGGGTGCAATCGAATTTGATAACGGAACTTTAAGTAGGCTGTCGATTGCACCCTGTAGTATGATTACCGAGGATCGGAATCTTTGAAGGCATGACTGCTTCGTCGCATCAAGGAGCGTTTTCGTCCCTTGTCGTGTAGCTAGCGACTTCCAATATGTTTTAACTCGTTACGTAAAGCAAGGTATTGCTTTACGTAACGAGTTAAAACATATTGGAAGTCAATTCAAACCAGTAAACTTTAGCTAACTAACTTCCTAACTAATAACTTATTCTTTTGGCGATTTGGGTTAAAAAGGAGGCAATGATGAGGGACGCGTATCTTTTTGCTAATCCAGCTAGTACACCAATTTTAGCTCGTTAAAAAAGTAAATCAATGGTGATAATATTATCTTTGAATCAATGATGATTACTACACTTCGGCTCATAGACGCCCGCTGCGTACGGATTAGCAAATTCCGTAGATTGAGTGGTTAATTAACATACCAAAAAAAAAAATGGCTTCAGTTTCTGGAGTTCTTTTTTCTGTTGGATGTAGCTGAAACTTATTCCACATACCTGAATATACTTGAAGTGGACTTCCGAGTCCTGGCTGAAGTTGACAATGGACCCCAGGAAGTAGAACAGGCCCTCGTAAGTCTTGAAGCTCTCGAACAGTTCGATGAGAGACTTCGTAGTCAGTTGTTCGTGGTATTTCGTGGCGATTTGCACACAGATCTGGAGGTTCTGGCGCATGTTCGCTGTGAGCATAGCCTTTAGGCATTCCAGCGAGTCTTCCACGGAGAGAGTCCCGAAGAATCCGACCAGCCAATCGGCTGACAGGAGGTGGGTGTGGACCTGTGGACGAAATGTCGGTTAGCAAAGTTCAAATTGAGACATATTTCGATAGGAATCGGTGGTTTTTCGGTCATCCTGAAATATTTTTTTTTCTCTTCTGTATTCCGTAACTTGGCAATCTGTTTGCAACAATGGGCCATTCACTTGTCTGTTTGAAGTGAATCCTGCAAATGGCGTAAAGAATCATAGATCTTGAAACAAATTGGCGAGTCCTACGGCCCCAAAACGACAGCTGTAGACGCAGCTTTCATCTGCGCATATTGCGTATGAAAATGTAAACAAAAGCGACTACTGCTGCTCTTAGCCCTTCAACATGAATACTTAAATAGCGATAAATATATTGGTATACTGGGAAGTTGGGAACGAAGGCATTCACGGCCGAAGGCAAACGTTGTCTGAGTAAACAAGATGGCGTGGTTTTCTAGACACCGTTTTTTGACGCAAGCTTTGACTCACACGTCAACGCCAACTTTGAGGTTTTGTGCGGCGTCAATCCGCTTGATGCGCTGTAACGCTGGAGCGAATAACAAGACCGAAATCACCCGCGCCACGCTGCATTTTGCCGCGTCATAAAATCCTTGCACGTTCGACCAAAGCAAGCGATTTTTGTCGCGCGATGCCTGAGATTACGTCTATACTTATACTATGACCTTGACTTCGGCTGAAATAAAGCGCTGAATGACGTCACTAAACGTTGTCTATGTAAACAAGATGGCGTGGTTTCCTAGACGCCGTTTTTTGACGCAACCTTGCACGTTCGACCGAAGCAATCGATTTTGTGTCGTGCGGGGCCTGAGATTACGTCTTTACTTATACTATGACCTTGACTATTACTGACTGGGTGTAATGGTCTTACCACAGCCCGCTTGATGTCGTAAAGGTCGGTATAGTGTTCCAGCGCGCGCTGCAAGAGGTCAGCCTTCTCGCAGAGTTATGCGACGTGCGGCCGGTCGTAGTGCGCAAACATTGCGTGGAGTCAAGCTAGCTGATCTTCATAATTTACAGTCGAGTTTGCGCGACTGTAAAGCTAGGGTTTCTTCCAACAGCGGTGCCAATACGGCTGTAATATAGCGCTGAATGACGTCACTAAACATTGTCTATGTTAACAAAATGGCGTGGTTTCCTAGACGTTTTTGACGCAAATTTTCACGCACACGTCAATGCCAACTTTGAGGTTTTATGCGGCGCCAATCCGCTTGATGCGCTGGAACGCTGGAGCGTATAACAAGACTGAAGTCATGCATACTATGACCAGGGATCGGACTATGAGTGAGTGGATTTTTAAGTGGACTCACCACAGCCCGTTTGATGTCGTAAAGGTCGGTATAGTGCTCCAGCGCGCGCTGCAAGAGGCCAGCCTTCTCGCAGAGTTGCGCGACGTGCGGCCGGTCGTAGTGCGTAAACATAGCGTTGCCGAGGATCGCGTCAGCCACTTGCGGCGCTGACATCAGGTTCATCTCCAGAAGTCTGAGGGGGAAAAGTTTGTATTAAAGTATGGTATAATGGTTGCCTGGCGGAAATCGCTTTTACTGATAAGGCCGCCAATTTTATGCTTTAAGAATTTCTCTTGTAAATAATTTATAGTGTGCAATAAACAGTTATCTATCTATCTATGTAAAGTAGGTTCATCTCCATAAGGTTGTCTGTGGTATTTTACAAAACATCCTCACTCTTTTTACAGGGTCTAACCTACTGGTCAACAGGATGACAATTCTGTAAAAAAAAAAATTTTTCCTTTTTATTTTTTACAGAATTGTCATCCGATTGACCAGTAGGTTAGACCCTGTAAAAAGAGTTAGGATGTTTTGTAACACGTTGTATAGGGCCATGACTTGCCACACCGGTAAAAAGGTTTCGAGATCATCCTGCCATCTTCGCCCTGGTCTTTGTATACAGTCACTGCGTTCGGAATCCCGATTAGTTTTTTTTCCGTCGGGAATTCCGTCTGTATATGGCCGTCCTAAGGGGTCTGTTGGTGATTTCATGATGGTTAAATTAGCTCACCTGGTCTGAAGAGGCCCCTCTTCCTGCCGGTTGTTCTTGAGAACGTCGAGCAGGAAGGCGGTGCAGGGCTGGACCATGTTCTGCTCCATGAACACGTCGACTATCTGGTTGATGTCGGCCAGCGGTGGATCTTCAGCCACCAGCATGCCGGCGAACCCGGCGCCCTGCTCCGGGCTCGTCCGCATCACGGAGCGAAGGAGGAACTAGCTTATAGGAGGAGCGGGTGATCATGCTCCTCGACTATAAAGGGAAATTTCCCACCAAGCAGATGTTGTGCTTGGGGCCCGGCCAGGTCCAACTGAACATAGTTGGAAGTTGTATATATACTCAGTCACGAAAGATATTTTGCTGGCGCGATGCAGGATTAGTAGCGAGCAGAGTAGTTGCCTAACTGTATGTAGCAGTTTCCTGTACGACCGATAGGGGTCGCTACAAGCTCACCTGGTCTGCAGAGGCCCCTCTTCCTGCCGGTTGTTCTTGAGCGCGTCGAGAAGGAAGGCGGTGCAGGGCTGGACCATGTTCTGCTCCATGAACACGTCGACTATCTGGTTGATGTCAGCCAGCGGTGGGTCTTCAGCCACCAGCATGCCGGCGAACCCGGCGCCCTGCTCCGGACTCGTCCGCATCACGGAGCGAAGGAGGAAGATGTAGTCGGGCGTGTAACCGACCTGGGGGGCAAGGGGGTTTGGTTGTTAAATTTTCGAACATAAACACAGGGGCCTGAGTCTGTGGTGCCTCGACAGCCTCCCGAAGAAGAAGCGCTCACAGCCTAGTTGTACTAGCCGTTCTTAATCGATTGGCAAAGTTAAGCAACAACGGCCGCGGTCAGTCCATGGATGGGTGACCGCTAGTGGCAATAATATCTGAGCGCCGTTGGTCCCGGTTGTTGTTGATTAATAACAATCGTTAAGCCATGTCAGAGACCCTTTGGGTGGCCTAAAAACTCTGACACCAGGGGTGGCCACTACCTCATACGATTACCAACCCTACCTACAGGCTCCCGGTGGTAGGCTTCAATTAAGGCTGGAAGATAGCAGCGTAGCGGGAAATTTAACAAACAGAACAACAATAATTCAGCCGATTATCTGGTTCTGGTCTACGACAAGTTTTTTGGGCAGTGCCACTGCTTCGTAGACCTGAACACATAATCGGCTGAATTATTGTTGTTCTGTTGTTTACAATAATTAAAAGAATGCTGTTTTATTGCCGCGAACGAAAAATAGCTGAACAAAAATAGCTCAGTTTAGCTACAAAATGTAAAAAACTGTGAAAATTTTGAATTTCCCGCCACGTTGCTATTGTCTACCCTTAAGATTAATTAATGCTGTTTGTCCTTTTAAGAATATTCTAAGATGGGGAATATCCGTGTCGTATAGATCGACTTCCCTTTACTTTTTCCCTCTATTCCATTTTGTCTAGAGCAGTCATACTCAAAGTGTGGTACGCGAACCCTTAGGGGTTCGTCATTTGATGGTAGGGGGTACGCGAAAAGATTTACGTAATGGCGGCTGGATGGCTGGCTACCACACGCACAGCTAGACAGGAAGAATATCTCAAACCCTCACGAAAAGCGGTGAATTTTCTTTTACCCTTCGCAACAACATACTTATGTGAGAGTGGGTTTTCACATCTAGTTATGATATTTGGTGATTGGTTTCACTACAGAAAAAAACCCAAATACAGAAATCGACTTAATGTAGAGCCAGAATTAAGATTAAAATTGACCAAAATTGCTCATAAAATCGACTCCATTTGCAACAAGAAACAAGCCCATCCATCA
The DNA here is from genome assembly GCA_949319315.1 of Zelleria hepariella. NCBI lineage: Eukaryota > Metazoa > Arthropoda > Insecta > Lepidoptera > Yponomeutidae > Zelleria > Zelleria hepariella. The sequence continues at coordinate 10,664,973 of OX439396.1, read as the reverse complement.
CATTTTAATATTAATAACATATTTATTTCTGTATTTCTTTTTTATCTATATTTATCTATATTTATTTCTTTTATTAAAATATATTAAAATAAAAAACCGTGTTAACTAGAATTTCTTATCTAATTTTGACGGACCGGTGTTAGGGGTTCGCAGTCCTTTGGGAACTTAAACAGGGGTACTTGGGGCCATAAGTTTGAGAAACCCTGGTCTAGAGATTATGCCTATACACTTCTATTCCATTTTGTCTAGAGATTATGCCTATACACTTATTTTCGCGATTAATGAGTGTTTAATGGCAAAAAATATTAATAAAAAAAGTGCAAAATAAGGGAGGGAAATTCAACTTTGCGAAACGCATCGCCATTGGTCGAATCAAATGTGACGCCACGGTTTATCCAGAATCTATCACAATCCTTCTAACACGTTCTAAACAAACCACAAATCGCGACCGCAAGTAGACAGACAGCGCTAACGTTGGGTCCACTTTTGACCAAATCCCCGAGCTCTTTGGAACATTCGAGCTTTTCTTTGATAATTCATTTTGATCCTTAATTTCTTCGCAAAGAGCACAATTTTCTGGAACTGTCCAGTCTCAGCGAAGCACTGAATGACCTTGGCGGCGACGTTGGCCCACAGGTAGACTGACAGCGCCAATGTTGGGTCCACTTGTTTGACCAAATCGCCAAGCTCTTCCGAGCATTCAAACTTTACTTTGACAAGACATTGTGAACCTTACCTTCTTAGCATAGAGCACAATTTTCTGGAACTGGCCAGTCTCAGCGAAGCACTGGATAACCTTGGCGGCGACGTTCGCCCTCAGGTAGACGGACAGCGCCAACGTTGGGTCCACTTGTTTGACCAAATCGCCGAGCTCTTCGGAGCATTCAAGCTTTTCCTCTTTGAGCCACTTCTCGAGGAGTTGCTTGCGTCCTGTTGAAAAAATTAGAACAAGTTTGAGTTAATTTGTTTATAAGAGTATTACAGAGTTCTTGTTGGCTCAGGCTGATATGGAGTAGAATATCCCAGCCACAGCCTTATTGGCTTAGTTTTCAAGAAGGACTCTCTGTACGATCCCCGAACCATCAGTTAGCGACTTAGTTACGAAGGGTAGTTTTAGAAATATTTTTATTTTGTAGGTTGTCAATCCAGTGAGGGTAGTTGTTCAGTTGGTTAGTTGTGGGTAGTTGCAAGTTCGAGACCTGCTGGAAACGCTGGATTGTCTGTTTATGATGTTTCCTAGTACTTTACTGTACTTTCCTAGTGTATTTTTGTGAGCGGAGTGTGTCTCAGTTACCTTGCAGAAGAACTGGGCGACATAGCTCGAGCGACTCGAACTTGTTCAGCTGCGCCTGGTCCAGCAGTATGCCGAAGTACTGCAGCAGGGGAGAGGTCTGCCCAGGCTGTGTGGGGACCTGCTGGAACCGCTGGATCGTCTGCGGCGTCCGCAGGATCCCGCGCGGTGCCATGGCTGCCACCTGGGTGGGGGGAGGAGATGGTTAACTTTGGGTCGAAACGGGTCGAGTCGCGGTTAGTTTAGTAGCCTCCATAATGTCCCACTGCTGGGCAAAGCCCTCCTCTTTTTTCTTCCACTCCTCTCTATCCTCGGCCGCCTCTTGCCACCCCGGCAAAAAGGTTGTTAGGTCGTCTCGCCATCTCCGTCGCGGTCTGCCGCGGCGCCGGTGTCCATCTTGTGGGGTCCAGTCGGTGACGATTTTCGCACACCTATCTGGACCCATGCGGCAAATGTGGCCGGCTCAGTTCCACTTCAATTTGGCGGTTGCAGCTCCAACATCCTTGATTTTTCGTAGCAGCGAGTGTTCCGGACTCGCTCAATGCGCTTTACACCTAATATGCTGCGCTCTATCGCACGTTGGCAAACCTTCAGTTTGGACGTTTGGACGAGAGTTAGTAGTTAAAAATATTACAAAAAATAATGTCAGGCTAGGCTCCGAGTTGGTTAATGTAGTTACCTTAGCAGCCTCCCCGTACTGAGCGTTGGTGAACAGCTGGTTGAACTTCCTCACGAACAAGTCCTCAGGTTGTTCATCACAGCCATACGGAGGCCAGCTTCGGTTTGGTTCATGTAGTTACCTTAGCAGCCTCCCCGTACTGAGCGTTGGTGAACAGCTGGTTGAACTTGCTCACGAACAAGTCCTCAGGTTGTTCATCACAGCCATACGGAGGGCTAGCAACGTGTCGGTTCATGTAGTTACCTTAGCAGCCTCCCCGTACTGAGCGTTGGTGAACAACTGGTTGAACTTCCTCACGAACAAGTCCTCAGCACCGGCCAGGTTGTTCCTCACAGCCATACGGAGGGCCAGCTCCGGGTTCTGAAGCACCGTGTTGATGTACGGGACGATGGAGTCTTCCTCAACGGTTACGGAGAGCACTTGGCCTTTGCGGTTCACACCTGCGAAGATGGGATGCAAGTAAATATGTGGAAGTACCAAAAGGTTTATTGGCAGCAATATCAGTTTCTAGCAGAAAACGTAGTGAGAAAATCTCAAGAATGATCCCGTTAGCAACCACTGCACAAGCTCCGCCTCCCGTCCACGATTAAGGGCTCGGAATGATAGCCGAAACTCACCAATGATACCGCCAGCAACGACTGCAGCCGCGCAGTGAGAGACATGCAAGGGCGGCGCGAGCCCCGCCTCTCCGCCTCGATTAAGGGCTCAGAATGAGAGCCGAAACTCACCAATGATATCGCCAGCAACGACTACAGCCGCGCAGTGAGAGACATGCAACGGCGGCGCAAACCCCGCCTCCCCGCCACGATTAAGGGCTCAGAATGAGAGCCGAAACTCACCAATGATCCCGCCAGCAACGACTGCGGCCGCGCAGTGAGAGATATGCAACGACGCGCAAGCTCCGCCTCCCGTCCACGATTAAGGGCTCAGAATGAGAGCCGAAACTCACCAATGATCCCGCCAGCAACAACTGCGGCCGCGCAGTGAGAGGCATGCAACGGCGGCGCAAACCCCGCCTCCCCGCCACGATTAAGGGCTCAGAATGAGAGCCGAAACACACCAATGATACCGCCAGCAACGACTGCGGCCGCGCAGTGAGAGACATGCAACGGCGGCGCGAGCCCCGCCTCCCCGCCACGATTAAGGGCTCAGAATGAGAGCCGAAACTCACCAAAGATACCGCCAGCAACGACTGCGGCCGAGCAGTGAGAGACATACAACGGCGGCGGCACAAGCCCCGCCTCCCCTCCAAGATTAAGGGCTCAGAATGAGAGCCGAAACTCACCAATGATACCGCCAGCAACGACTGCAGCCGCGCAGTGAGAGACATGCAAGGGCGGCGCGAGCCCCGCCTCCCCGCCACGATTAAGGGCTCAGATTGAGAGCCGAAACTCACCAATGATAACGCCAGCAACGACTACAGCCGCGCAGTGAGAGACATGCAACGGCGGCGCAAGCCCCGCCTCCCCGCCACGATTAAGGGCTCAGAATGAGAGCCGAAACTCACCAATGATCCCGCCAGCAACGACTGCGGCCGCGCAGTGAGAGACATGCAACGGCGGCGCGAGCCCCGCCTCCCCGCCACGATTAAGGGCTCAGAATGAGAGCCGAAACTCACCAATGATCCCGCCGGTGGTCTCGTGAGGCGCGGTCACAAAGATGGTGTCGCTGGAGATACGGTTCATGTAGATACAGGTGCCGGTCTCGATGTCGTACATGTGGATGTAGCCGTACTTGGTGATCAGGTAGATCACGTCGTACTTCGGTGACACCTGGGATACACACAGAGGATTGTATGGCAGTATTTACGATGTAACTTTTATGATTAAATTAAGGGTAATGTCCAATTTGTCTGGCCTGTGATCGAAGTGCATGGGGAATGCTGCACCGACAAGAGTATAACTCTTAAATATACGTATAATAATGATGAATGTCCATTTTAGTTATTTTCGCGACTACCCATATTGGAGAAACGCTGCTCAAACATGTTTGCATTTTTTTTGTAAATAGTTACTAGTAGATAAGAAGAATACAAAGATGATATTATATAAGATGATATTTTCGCTCAAATCAGAACTTAAGCACACACGCGACTTATTCATAAAGGCCTGAGTACAGCGAACAGAAGAAAACTTGAGTATGACTGAGTAAACTGAGCCTGAGTAAACTTTTTTTTTTTTAATTAGCTTATAGGAGGAGCGGGTCATCATGCTCCTCGACTATAAAGGGAAATTTCCCGCCAAGCAGATGTTGTGCTTGGGGACCGGCCGGGTCCAACTGAACATAGTTGGACGTTCTATATATACTCAGCCACGAAAGATATTTTGCTGGCGCGATGCAGGATTTGATTGACAGCTCGAGTATGTAGCAGTTTCCTGAGCGCCCGACAGGGGTCGCTACAAACCCAATGAGCGTAGGGCTTGGGCTCCTTAGCCTCCTCCCCCCTAAATACACTACTGGTGCCACAGGCAGACGCACAGACAGACGCACATAGGGGTCAAAATTATAACACCCTTTTCGCGTCGAGGTCAAAAACAAAGACAAGTAAATAATTACCTGCATAGCAACTGGGAAGTCGTTCTGTGCCTCAGCCGGGAAGAACACGTCGACTGCCTTCTTTGGGAAGGGCTGGTTGCCGGCGGGGGTCTGGCCGACCTCTGTGGACGAAAATCAGCGTTAAGATGAAATACGTCTCACAAATAGCGCCGCCAATTGAAAAAAAATCATATCTTTTTTTTTGGATGCGTTTTTACCAAAAAACGCTCCTGCGATTTCTCAACGCGAGGCTTAACTATTTTTAGGACCTAAGGTTTGGATTCCAGATCCTAGAACTTAAGAATGCAATCCTGGAATCCAATCAGCGCAAGTTGTGAGACGTATGGCGTCTTAAGTTTTGATGTGATAGAGGTTGCTTTTGCTCGGGGCGACCTGCGTCGAGTAGAGCTAATTCAGAGTTCTGCTGGCTTGGCACAAGAATGGGTTTGCCAGTATAGTAGAACACGATTACTGCCTTCTTTGGCGGTCTGGCTAACCTCTGTGGGCGAAAGTCGGCCTTAAGTGACGTGGGATAGAGGTTGCTTTTGCTCAGGGCGACCTGTGCGTTGAGTTTAAAATTAGGATATCTCATAAATTACCGATTTGAATGTTTTACTAAGAACACTATTAATCAAGTGACCTTTCCAGTTTAACCGCTTGGAAGCTAAATGGGGTTTTGTGAAAGTTCAAAGCCCACGGGAAATAGAGAAGCAAAATATACCTTAGATTAGATTATAATCAGAATGCTGTTTTAGTCCCAGACTTTTTTACTACGACTACTATTCGAAGGCTCCCATGTTAAGATTTATTAATGCCTTTTAATGTTTTTGTAGCACAGCAAAGAATATTCTGACGCTAGAGGATTAGTTCGATGGTTGTAGGAGAAAAATTGTGACAGCCCTGCCCGGTAGAAGACTACCGTGTCTTTGTTGGATTGTACTGTGGTAAAACTCACCGATAACATGCAGCTTGCCTCCCTGAGCGGTCCTCACGGCGAAGCAGAACAGCGTGGAGGTCTCGGCGTTACCCTCGGCCTTGAAGCTGGCGAAGGAGGCGGCGTGACCCTCGATGGGCTGAGAGCACTTGCGCTCCACGGAGTAAAGCTGCATGGCTTGAGGCTGGCTCAGTGTTCACTGTACCTGGCTCATTGTTCAATGAACTTAGCTGGGTTCACAGAGCAATGCTCAGTGTTCAGGGAAGCTGGCTTAGTGTTCAGTGACCCTGGTTCAGTTTTCAGTAACCCTGGTTCAATTTTCAGTGACTCTGGTTCAGTTTCTACTGAATCTGGTTCAGTTTTCAGTGACCCTGGTTCAGTTTCTAGTGAACCTGGCTCCAGTGAAAGTGTAGTCCCTGGCTCAGACTGTACAAAACTCACCGATAACATGCAGCTTGCCTCCCTGAGCGGTCCTCACGGCGAAGCAGAACAGCGTGGAGGTCTCAGCGTTACCCTCGGCCTTGAAGCTGGCGAAGGAGGCGGCGTGACCCTCGATGGGCTGAGAGCACTTGCGCTCCACGGAGTACGGCTGCATGACTTGAGGCTGTCATCTCAGTGTCCACTATACCTAGCTTAGTGTTCAATGGGTTCACAAAGCCTTGCTCAGTGTTCAGTGTTCAGGGAAGCTGGCTTAGTGTTCAGTGACCTTGTTTCAGTGTTTAGTGACCCTGGTTAAATTTTCAGTGACTCAGGTTCAGTTTCTACTGAACATGGTTCAATGTTCAGTGACCCTGGTTCAGTTTTCAGTGACCCTGGTTGAGTTTTCAGTGACTCTGGTTCAGTTTCTAGTGAACCTGGCTCCAGTGAAAGTGACGTCCCTGACTCAGACTGCAGTATATTCTTATCCTCACTAGTAACACTCACCGATGACATGCAGCTTGCCTCCCTGAGCGGTCCTCACGGCGAAGCAGAACAGCGTGGAGGTCTCGGCGTTACCCTCGGCCTTGAAGCTGGCGAAGGAGGCGGCGTGACCCTCGATGGGCTGAGAGCACTTCCGCTCCACGGAGTAAAGCTGCATCGCTCCCACCACACGGTTCTGCTGCGCGGAAATGCCTGGACGGAGATTGGGGATGTCAACATTTTTGTTGTTAGAAAACGGAATTCATACCACGATTTAGTTGTATTTGTCGAGTTTCCGATATTAGTCTATCCCTGACCATGGAATTGGGGCCTGCAACATGAAATATTTTTGACAAATACAATTGAATCGTGGTTTTCTTACATTAATTTAGTCTTATAACAACGAAAGTATTAAAATGGCGTGTCAAAATCTGTGTCTAAAAAAAAGCGTTTCTTATTCTAGGTCCGAACTCTTCATAATATAGTTGTTTTTGATGGGTGAATGGGTGGGTGTTGTAAGAAAAAAGCTGATTTCATTACACGCACTGGAAAAAGAGGATTGGTCGACAATTGAAAGTCATTAGTCCGGAAGACATAGAGTTACAGTCAGCTATATAAGGAGTTTGATTTAGTTAGTTATTTGACAAGTTGCCGAGGACGCAGCCAAGGTCGCCCAAAAAGACGATGGCGGGACGAACTCGACCAATATCTGCCGGAATGGTTAGAGGTTGCTCAGGACCGAAGGACCTGGTCTGAGAGGGGGGAGGCCTTTGCCCAGCAGTGGGAAATCCAACAGGCTACGTAAAAAAAAAATACTAGTTGTATAAAATCTTGTATAGTCGTAACGAGAAATTATGAAGGAACTTTCGTGCTTTTGAATACATTGCTGTAACTAAACGGGATTACCAAGACCGTTTAAAAAGTATATTAAAACAAAAAATGCAATTTCCTCACCGACAAGCAGCAGCCACTGCTGCTTTGGGTCCGTCCTGTAGTTGATAATCTGGCAGTCAGCCAGCGACGAGTGTCGGTCAAACATCTTGACCGGCGTGGAGTCCCCCTCCATCGACCAGTGGTAGACCGACATCTTGGTGACCAGGGCGAGGGTGTTCAGCGAGATCCACTTCCAGAAGACCACGTCCTCGGTCATCGTGTGCGCCTTCATCTTGGACTTCATCTCGATGTTGAAGATCTGGAGGGTCTTTTGCGCTGCTTCGACAACGGAAGGGCGTGGTTGTTATTTCGTGCGGAGTAAGCAAGATTTAGCCTATACAGGGTGTTGAGAAACAAAGCGGAGAACCATGTATTGTCCTCATCATGTATCTACATGGTTTTCATCACCATTTTTGCCCAAGGAACTATGGCTGGGAAATCAACGGTTTCCGAGAAAATGACGTTGAAAGATGAAATTAACAAAAAAAAATGTTTATTTTGCAGAATGTGTTCTGCGTCGAATACCTACTTAACATTTCTTCTCAAGAAGCCATATCAAAATTTTGAATAATTATTACAAATAACGACGTTAAAAATGCGACCCGCAATGTAATCTAAACATCGGCACTTCGAGCGTAAGTAGCTTATGTTTATGCCAACGCTTGCATGATATGACTTCTCTGCGTTACAAGTCCATTGCGGGATACAATATTTTACAAAAATAACCTAAAGAACCAAGATAGTTTCCCAGCAATAGTTAATGGAAAAAGTACTTTGTTTTGGTGTCTAGTATGCGTGCCTTTCGGGTCTGTCGGCGGTATTTTAACACCCTGTAGGAGGGTGTTACGGAAAGGTTTTGAACGGAAAGGAAATTGCTAAAACGCGCATAATACAGGCGTGATAATCTCGCCTTTTTAGGGTTCCGTACCTCAAAAGGAAAAAACGCCTCAAGCTCGAGTTTAGATCGCTGGTAAAATATCTACAAATTATTTGGGAATTAAGGCGAGTAAAAAATAAATCGGTCATACAGAAATCGAGAGGGGTCAGATATTTCGGCTCACTACAATCAATTATGCCCCATTGACCCGTGACGGCGGCTCGCGTATCTTTACGTAAAGCCGCGTACAGACTACGTGCAACGTAACATGTTATGCAACATGCAATGCAATATTTTTCATACATTTTTCGCGCGCAGTGCGCTCGCGAACATATTAAAATCTATGGAAAATGTTGCATGCATGTTGCATTACATGTTACGTTGCACCTAGTCTGTATGAACGCGGCTTATCGTAACTCGGTTACGATATCGATACTACATTGGGATTTAACACGTATACGTATAGTATAAATAAATCGTACCAAATCAAACTACAATAAAGGCTATTCCATCTAAGTACGTAAAATTGGTGGGAGAAAGGAAGTCAAATCTTATTAATAGATGGAATTTCTATTGTTACGTAGAAGTATAGAAGCTCGAAAGTTTGAAGGAAACGTCGTGATGAAACCTTCACCGTCCAGCATTTTCGAGAAAGCATTTCGTTTCGACGCGGCTCACTAAGTTCGTATAATTTATTCTGGACGATATCAAAAACTCTGCTGAAGAAAATTGTGCCTTTTTCTCTTTGATTTCCTTCGACAGTTGCGTCTTTTAAACTCCCGAGAATTGGCCCAGACTCAAAATAAATTAGTCTCTATCACCAAGAAATTACGGAGCAAATTCCGAGAATCGAAACCATGTTATTGTTTCGCATAAGATTGGTTTAAAAAAAATATATATCAATGATAAGCAACAGCAAGACGTCGTATTTCGGTGGAAGCTGTACGTGAGTCACCGCCAGAGTTATTTTATAAACAAAAGGCAGACGATTCGTACGCCAAAACAACGGAAATGCAAGAAGAGACAAGGGAGTTTTATTATTTCTTGTTTCATTATAATATTGCCGCTCTGATACACACACAGTTCATTCACTAGGAAATGACAGGGAAAGATATCCAATGAAACTTATTCAGTGCAAGACAAAACAGATGTCTAGCTAACATAATAATAGCTCTTCATTTTACATTATATAGTACTCAGTTCATGACCTTTAAACTTTTAACCCAACTATTTGTGGCTTTACATTTAAATGCAGATAATGTTATCTATCAGTAGAGTGCATTCTAATATAGGCCATTTATACGCCCCATTTTTAAATAAGACCATTTAGAGAAACACTTAATCAGTCATTCCTACAGGCTGATAAATTATATTGGCTCATTAATCCACATTATTTTGCTTTAGACAGATAATAGCTTCTCATCCACATACCGGATTCTTTCTTCCAAACTACATTTTCCATGCAAAGAATATTAGAAGTATCTCAATGTTTATCAAACATAAACATCATTAAAGATATGTCATGTCAATGAAAGAAAACTTTATCAATCATACTCCTGGGACAAATTTTCGGGAATCTCACATTCGACACATGTCGAAAGAATAATCTCATTTTGCGGCAAATGTCACATCTCCTTTTCTCACGAAGTCCTCCTCGACATAAAGCACGAGATTTCTGCGGGAAAGGAAAACGCCTTTTCGCTCGACATGACTCGACTGGTCGGGAGCAATCGAGATCGAAATGACATGAGATTTTTCCTTCGAGATGTGTCGAATGCGAGATTCCCGAGTATCAGCCCCCTGACTGCTAATTCTATCATCAAATTGAACCTTCTACATCTTTTATGCAGAATGCAGAAGAGGAAAGATGCTAGGCCACTTGCTACGTCACGACCAATTCATAACTAACATAATAGAAGGAAAGGTAGAAGGAAAGAGAGGTAAAGGAAGGCCACGGAGAAGCTACTTTGACCAAATTAAAGAGAAGGTGGATGTGGAACTAAAACACAGACAAGCAATAAGTTTAACTAAAAACACATACCTTCAACCCCTGCTTTCCCTTTCAACGCAATAACCTTGCTGGCCGGATTCATGATGGCCGAGTCGGCACTGATCGGCCGACGGATCGGAGTGGTTGGGTCCGCCATGTCGATGATGACCACCTCAGCCGTCTCGCCCACCTTCTCCCGTACACAGATGAACTTGTCCGACTCCATCGTGAGGGTGTTGAAGGAGATGGACGCTGGATTGATGCCGACATTGGTCAGCTGTCATGGGAGACATTGAGTTCATTAGTTTTTAGGGTTCTACAGGGTGCACCCTAAGTCGATAGCGGAACTTTAAGTAGGCTATCTACTAATCAATACAAACAACTTGTACTAGGTGGCGAAAAAAATGCAGTGAAAAAAATATCAGCTGTTCCATACAAAAGGTCGACTCAGTACTGCGCCAAATGTATGAAATGGCTGATATTTTTTTCGCTCCATTTTTTTTACCACCTAGTACAAGTTGTTTGTATTGATCAGTAGAAAGCCTACTTAAAGTTCCGCTATCGACTTAGAGTGCACCCTGTATATATGCGAAGGGTGCCCAACGGGACCCTACTACTCTGCCTATGCTACCCTACCCTTAAAGGAACCGTATTAGGTGGCCAGTTGAATATTTGACGGAATAAGCTGCTAATGTTAACTTTCTGAACTCTGAACTAACGAGTCAGCATCAGAAAAAAATTAACAAAGCCTGGCATATCTTAAATTGTACAAGAAATACAAAAGGTACTTTTCTCATTTGGTTTGCTTTACCATGGGGCAAGCATGTTGTCATGATCCAGGCACAATTTATGTGCTTGAGGATACCTAATAGACAAAATATGGACTTGGAACTTGTCTGATTCATTCCTTATTAATATTTATTGCAGGCCAGAAAAATAAGAGCTGAAATCTGTGGCAGACACAGCTGTCTGTTCTAAGTAGGTGGGGGTAGGTGTAGTGACCTTTGACCTATTGATGGGGTAGCCATAATCAATTCATAGTAGGTATCATCTTCACAAGTCTATTGACCCACATTTTACTAATGCTAGAAATTAATAAGGAATAGATGTAGATATTATTGCATTTGCAGTCATAAATGTTGTCAGATTTCATTTAAGATACTGATTTGATTGTGGTAGAGTGTAAATATGAAACCTATTGGAATTTGAACCGTAGGTACTGTTTGAAAGTATCATGAACTTGCCAGAAAGTGGTTGACGTTTTATTTACCCTAGTCAATGCTTGGATAAAATTGAATTACAATATAAAGTGGTATGACAGTTTTTATCTACTAACAAAATATTAAGTGTTCTTTGTTCAGGGAAGCCCTAGAGGTGTAATTCGCCAGCGGCGCCCCGTGCAGTAGAAGAATGGGCAAGTAAAGCGCCAAACATATGATCGAGAGAAGTAATGTGGAACAAATCAATACCGGCCACACACCTACGACAAAAAGGGGGGTGGAAACTGTCATACGATAAATTGCGCAATGCCATTGTTACAAGCTCCGCTGCCCCCTTGCAACAATGCAACTGGCAGAGGCAGCCACGGGAACGGCCCCCCAGCGCAAGATGATGGATCACTTCCGCGGAACCGAGTCTATCGGTAAAATCATCAATGGGCGTACTCACCTGTAAATGCTCCTGAAAGCGAATAGGCAACACTTGCGCCATGGCTGCTCGACCCTTGGCACTAACTACACCGAATCAAATAAGCGGCGACCCAATAAATCGCGGTGTCTGAAAAGAAACCACACAAAAAAATTCAATCACACTGCTGTCTCATCGGGAAAACACTTTTGATTTGACAATCAACATGGCGTTCGTTTTCGAAAGTAAAATGACGTCTGAAGAAAGGGGGTGTATTTTGCGAATTCTTTATGAAAAATTACGGAGTTTACTCACAAAACTGATTTATCTACATGAAGGAAATGAATAGCTTATTAATTTCTCCACTTGTAAAGAGAAAATTACGAAAATCCCTACACCCACAACTGCCACATACACATGAATGAATGAAACAGCAACAGAAACTGATGCCAGAAAGAGATGGATAGATGAATGAGTAATTTTATGAGGATACCACACGAACGAAATGACCTACCTTGAACTTTTTGCTGTCAAAAAGTTTGTGGGTGACATGCATTATTTTTTTCATTCGGTCATTTCAATCAGTGATTTTGAAACGCACCCGTTATTTCGTTCAATATTCCTTTCTTTTTCACTCAAGTGCAAAGTTGTATCTGCTATCCTGTAGTCAATTTGACAACGATTGATGTAAAAAAAAAGTAAAAAAAGGCTTTTGTTGTTGTGAGTTTACAAAATATTGGTTGCGTGATTTGCAAATTATTTCTTACTGGATTTGAAATTAAACAATACAATATCAATATTATCAAGATGGTGAGAGAATAAAGTGGTCCGCAATGATTCCTTCAATTGATCCCTTCGCCTGGCGTGCTAATTTAACACAATTTCAGTTTCAGTTCGGGTTCAACATGTTTCATGAGATCACAAGGCCTTTCAACATGACCTATAGGTGTTTCTCAGTTTCCATGCTGCCAGGAAACGAAAGACAAGATGTAGAACGAGGAGGGAAAAGTAAGGATATTCATTTCTGTAAAATATCTTGAATCACATTGATTTTGTATGCTTTGCCATGTAAGGCTTCAAAAGCTGCACTGTAATAGTACAAAGACATAGGTCACAGCCTTCTTTATCTCTCAAGCCGTGCTGTGCAAGTCCTGGCAACGTCGCCCGTGAACCGGTTTACGCAGTGCACTGTCTGTCAGAAGCCATTATGATAGTACGACCAAATTAAAACTAATCCGAGTCTCACTAACTTCAACTCTGGCTGGAAACCATTAATTTTAGTCACATAATACATACCCGGCTAAATAACATGGCAGTTATGCTGTTTGTTTTTATACCATTTTTCTTGTAGTTTTAAGTTAGCTGGATAATACGTCATCTTCATTTGACGTAAGGATTTGTTTTGATTTGTTGTGTGGCTGATGTTGTGAGTGAAAATTAAGTAATTTATTAGTTATTCATTGCTTTAAAACAGCCTAACTTGACTTGCCAGCTTAAGGTATGTTTTTAGAGTATTTTCATAGTTTTAGTTACGATTTGTAGTTACAATTTGATCCTAGAGAACCAATCGTAACACAACAATAAATCATGAATTTATTTTCAAATGCCTCGCCGGTGTTGTGTGCCCTGCTGTAAGTCGAATTACGACTCAAGTCTAAAGAGAGAAGAAAGATCTTTATCTACGTTTTCTTTCCCACGGGATAACGATTTATTAAGTCGCTGGAAAAATAATTATTAGATAGTCTTACAAGACAGACAACCGGTTCACGCAGTCCTTAAATGCGAGGTTGCCAAACCTAACAGCATGGCTTGAGAGATAAAGAAGGCTGTGCATAGGTCTATGTCACCTTCTTTTGTATGTATTTAATTCACAACAGCAGTAATCAGTAACAATCCCTCAAAGGGACATTAACCGATTTTAGTTTTCTTTGTATTGAATGACTGGAGCAAGGAAAAAACTAAAACTAAAACTTGCCAGTGTAATGGCCCCTTTTCAAAGCACAAACTCAAAGAACTTCATAGATGGCGCTTATAGGCGTGCCCATACAAGAACTGGGACACAACCCTCAAATTTTGCTTAGCACAGATTAAGACGCCATACGTCTCACAACTAGCGCCGCCAATGGAAAAAAAATCATGATTGGATTTCCTACTTCCACTTTTTCCACTTTTGGCGAGAATCGATTGCATTCTTAAGTTCTAGGATCTGGAATCCAAACCTTAGGTCCTAAAAATAGTTAAGCCTCGCGTTGAGGAATCGCAGGAGTGTTTTTTGCTAAAAACGCATCAAAAAAAGATCTGATTTTTTTTCCATTGGCGGCGCTAGTTGTGAGACGTATTTCACCTTAATGAACTGCTTTGAAAACAACTCATTCAAACTTGGGTTGGTGGGTCAAGTTGGGGTTTGCAGGTATTTTTTCTGTGTAGCTGACTAGTCTCAGATCTCATTCGAAGATTTCAGGGCTATAGTAATGCTTTTCAATTTAAAAAAAGTAAGAACTGTCATATAATTTTGTTAATATCCTCTCGGCAGTCATAATGCCACCGTCAGCGCTGGAGCAACTCACAAGACTGAACATAGAGTACCCAATGATATTCAAGCTAACCAATAAGAAGACCAAGCGGTTAACGCACTGCGGAGTGCTGGAGTTTGTCGCCGACGAGGGTAAAGTGTACCTGCCGCATTGGGTAAGGAAAAATTGTCTTTATAATGTTTTCATAAGTTTGCACGAATACCTCTAAATGCCTACAGTAAAGGAAGATCTAAAAGAACGCTCCACAAAATACAAAAAACTACTTTATCATCATCCTTATTCATAGCAACAGAACTTCTAAATCACCTCTCTCTCGTTCCCTCTCTCTCTCTCTTTCTCTCTCTCTCTCTCTCTCTCTCTCTCTCTCTCTCTCTCTCTCTCTCTCTCTCTCTCTCTCTCTCTCTCTCTCTCTCTCTCTCTCTCTCTCTCTCTCTCTCTCTCTCTCTCTCTCTCTCTCTCTCTCTCTCTCTCTTCATACTAAACAATCCAACATTTTGTACTTGCCAGATGATGTCAAACTTGGTGCTGGAGGAAGGCGCGCTGATCCAGATCGAGAGTGTGTCACTGCCCGTCGCGACATTCTCCAAGTTCCAGCCCCTCTCAGAAGACTTTCTAGATATAACTAATCCCAAAGCTGGTAAGTTAATAAGAACTCTTTCTTGTACAGCTATTCCATCAATGCATCGAGATATGAGCTACACAGCACACATAACTTTACCCTCGGAAATCTATCTACGCAGCCCATGAAAGATTCCCACTCACAACTTCTCCAAGTTGTTTACATCTCTAAATCAATTCACTCGAAAAGAGAACACACCGTGTCCGTCCCGAATCCGAGAAATGTCGGTACGAAGTAGCCGGTATTTATAAGGGTCTACTCGGGTATTCCGAAGTCGGGAATGAGACGCGGTCTCGCATTTGAATCGGACGCAATGCGTATAAGTTAAAACTGTGGCTAGCTTCGCAGTTGAAGTACCTTTCCCTCCTATAAAACATTTATTTTCGCTCTGTTTCAGTGTTAGAGAATTGCCTTAGAAACTTCTCGTGCCTGACGAACGGTGACGTCATCGCCATCAAGTACAACTCGAAGGCGTACGAGCTCTGCGTGCTGGAGACCAAGCCCGGGAACGCCGTCATCATTATTGAGTGCGACATGAATGTAAGTCTTTAAACCGTATGTCATAAGGTCGAAAACTCGACCCGCCGCCGCGGTGAAAAATCATCAGGCGGGCGCACTCGAAGCTTGGATGTATAGTTGCAAGTGCGTAGTGGCAGTTTGGCAGACAATATTATATGCTAAGGCCTGGTATCAAAGTGCAATGTAGCATTGGGCGCGCGTTACTCAATTTAATCTTGGTGGTTCAGAGATCCAAAGTGCATCTTAAGAAGCCAACTCTTCCTGTCATCTGCTCACTCTAAATTCCTTCCTGGGGATCACCCAATGAAAGCCCCTTTTTACAAAGACTTTCCAGCAATACTTTTGGAACTTCCTTACGCCCGAAGGGACATCCGTGACATCACTTTCTAGCCCGATTCTCCGATTCATAAAAAGTTGGCTATGTATGTAGGTTTGTTCGACGACAACTCGGGTACCTATCGTTGATCGGAAGGTCAGAGATGAAATTTTACGAGTAAATGACAACAATGCGTTTTAAACTCCAATATGAGGCAAATCGATCAGGTCAGAGGGTTCCTTCCAGTACGTGCAGCATGGTAAGCCCGAGATAGGCCCTTCTCTATGCAAAACTGTCAACTTGTCGGTCGGGCTCGAGTTGGCTCTACGCCAAAATGGCGATGGAGACAAAAATACAATTTTTTTATTAAAAATTGCAATATCTACTTTCTGCTAGACATGACCCTAATCTATTGCCATCGCGAATCCCGCCTGCCATGCTCGCACAATAGACATGGCACGTCTGTCACTCGAGTTCGAGAGAGTGTCAAAACGACCATGCTAAGCATACTGAGTTGTAAAATAAATCGCGAGTTCACAATTCGGGAGAACTACTAGTTATTCACAGCCTCTACTCACAAACTCTCCCCTCGCAGGTAGAGTTCGCGCCGCCCGTCGGGTACAAGGAAGAGGAGCGGGTGTTCCGCGGCGGGGACAGCGTCCCAGAAGGCATGGAACAGGACCCGGCGGCCATGATGCCGGAGCCTGATGGTTTTATCGCCTTCAGCGGCGCGGGGAACCGCCTCGACGGGAAGAAGAAGAAACTGAACAGCGAGAGTGAGCAGGACGCACAGCCTTCCAGCTCCAGACAGGTGAGGGAAAAAGATATATCACTATGGTATGTACGTATACTCATTCACTCGCTATACTCACTCGCCTCCCGCACTGAGAAAACGACTGGAGCTAACGTGCGACGCATCTGAGTAAGGTCTTGGCGCTATTGTAACTAAACTTGACTAAGCCCGGTTTCTGAATTGATAATTTTATTATTTTTATTTATAGTAAATACTTATGTATCGTTCTGTCACGTTCTTTTGTGAGAATTCTGCAGAGACAGAACGATACTTAAGTGCTTGCGTAGCGAATTTCTCAATTCAGAAATCGGCAGTATGGCAGATGTTTCGCGTGGAGTCTAGCCAGGGTCCTACTTATCTATCATCGCCCAGTCTTCTCGAAGTAAGAGATATTTTCCTATTCCTGACTATGAAATAGATGACCTAGTTAGCATTTATTGCATAGTTAGTATTTACTGCATGAAGGAGATGATTTGTGCAGGGGCCAGGCTCCTTACCCAGGCTCTCTTTCGCTGGCTAGACCCTTACTCCCTTATTCTTTACCCTGAACACTATAATGAGAGTGTGGTAAATGATTAAATTATTTGCGGCACTTTTAATTTGGTTACCCAAACTTTGAGGGGGGTTTCAAGGTGAAAAAAAATGGGTCTAAAATAGATCAGATGTTCTTTAAATGAACTTCTTCGTCTGCCCACAGCCCTACGTCCGCGGCATACCAGACTACGACTACCAGATCGGGACGCTGCGCTTCATCCGCACGTCGCGGCCCGGCAGCGCGCGAGACGATACCCCGGACGAACCCTTCAAACCCTTCAGGGGCGAAGGGTTCACGCTGCGCACCGCCAAGACCAATTAACGTTCCCCTACCACCACCTAGAGACTAAAGAGACGTTGTGGAGCTCACGCCAAGAAAGAAGTCCCGCAGGTTAATGTTTGTTGGTTCTTAGTGCTACAGATTTAAGGACTTTGCCGAGGGATCTCTTTGATGGCGCGGGCTGTAATACATTTGCCGGGGGTGCACCATGTCGCGAAATCACTTTTATCGAGATCAAGGTCGCGTCAAAACGTACTCTGAAGAAGGCAGGGTTCATTTTGTCACGCGCTAATAAAGGCTCTGAGTTTGCTCAGAGGGGCAACAGTATGAGCAAGCATGTATATTTTTTCGATGAACAGTTTTCTACCTAGAATATAATTGTAATTCGTTTGGTGATCAATAAAGATTATTCTATCAATCTGAAGCTGATTGCCGATGCTTCCAAATGGAATACGTCCTGGCGGACGGCGTCCAATCAACGCATGCCCCATAGAAAATGAATGCCTTTTTCCAAATTGATGAGCTGATTTGGCGTGGCAGCATTCCATTGGACGCATCGTCAATGAGGAGCTTAACTTTTTCAACTGAGTTTGGCCATGATGTCATGTGTACTCAAAGCAAGCTATGAATCATTGGTTAGCGACGGAGCCAGCAGAATTCCTGTTTTAAAGATAACACAACATACTGTAGTTATAGCCATAGGCATGTACAACTTGATAACTTGGTAAAACAAGATTGAAACGTAAATATGTGCAGAATAACAGACCATTGAGTGATTTTGGATATTAACAGCAACTTTTGAAGAATGGTTAGGTACCTAAGCATTGCATTTTAAAATTGGTTTCTGAAATGGAACCAGTGTAAAGAAACTAACTTCATAAATTTAAAATAAAAAATATAAATAAATATGTTTACCTTTTTCACATAATTTATAATTAGGTATTGTAATTAAAGAAATGTCTTATAATAAACGGGCAGTTTTATTTTTAATGAAAATTAAATACCTTATATTTTAATGTACCTTATAAATGAATAAGTAATATAATTAACTAAGCTTTTAAAATATACAAAAGGGTTTATATCTAGAGAAACTACATAACTATAATTAATTGGCTTTTAGAATATTAAAACCAATATATGTAATTATTTTCTCCCTCTTCTTATAAATCTACATGATTTTTTTTTATACAACTTTACTGTACGATAATATTCTAAACCGTTTTTCAGATAAAATTTTTGGTGAACTATTCTAAAATTAATCAAAAATATAAAATCAAGTCTTTTAAACATCCAAATACTGAAAAATTATTAGAAATTAATGAAATGGAATATTAAATGCAGAATAAGATTAAAATTAAAATGTACCTTATCTCTTCCAAAGAGAGTTACATTATGTGCATTAAATCTATTGACCATGAATTTAATAACTAAAGCATAGGTACTCTTAACCAAATCTCATGAATAATGTTATGAAACACAGAACAAGAACTAAATTCACATGCTTTTGCACATCGAGTTTGTTCATGAAAAACTGTGTACTGTCAAGCCACACACATGGCAAGCATTCTCCCAACACCTCTACTAGTTAGTTAATGCCCCTTTAGAATACAAGCTGAAGAAAAGCATTTCTTGACATTTAAATTTTGCTTTCTTGAGCTTACTCAGCAGTGATGATGATGAGTTGAGAAAATTTTCTTAACGTTAGCTCAAGTATCTGACATTACCGAAGCCTTTCCCGAGTATGTATGCTAAGGGGACAGGATTGTAGAATATAGGTTGCGTCATGTAAAAATAATGCTACCAGATGAGCTTGTCGGTCTGCACAGGCTGTACAATTAGGTGATTTATCGGTCTGTACAGGCTGTGTAGCTAGTATAGCTAGTAGCTATAGCTGGTATAGTAGCTAGTAGCTATATGGCTAGTTCAAAAATAAAACAATAGTCCTAGTGCTTACGTGCGCGAGTGTAACCATGTGCAAACACACCCCCTCCACTTTTTTCTAGTGTTCTTTTTACATAACGCGACCTGTACCTAGTGATGTTATTTTATAAATGCTTTGTGAGGATGCTCAGTTGATTAGTGTGCTCATTCTGTAAAAAAACCGCACAGTTGCTAGTCCGCAAAACCAGTTTATTTGCGGGAAAATATACCATAAATCTATTTTTATTACTACCCAGCTAATGTCTGTTAACACTTTTCCAATGTTATTTATGTTAAAACTGGGGAAGCCTGCTATTACAACAAACAACTACAACACGGATAGAGGCTCGTTTGTAGTACACAATTACAATAAACAAGCCTCAATAACTTAGAAATACAAGGCGCGACTGAAAGTACACACTAACCAACTAGCGAGAGATCTGCTACAAGTTGACACAAATACAAAACGCCTAAAGAGATGGCATATCCTGTCGCTTGACGAAAGAAAGTAAATACAGAAAGCTGCTGAATTGCTGATCCTCGAAACCTCATTGGAGATGGCACTCAATGGAGTGCCACCCGAATAAATTCTCACATAAACAAACAATCTGATAAAGACTCGACAGTCGATCGCAGATGCAAATAATGAGAGAAGAAAAAAAAAAAAAAAATAACTTAGAGCTGTAAATGTCTATTGCAGATATCAGGGGCTTGAGTCTGTAACGCAATGGCGTTTCCTCGTCTTTCTCCTACAACCAGCGAACTAATCCTCTAGAATAAGAATCAGAATATTCTTTGCTGTACTACAAAAACATTAAAAGGGCCGACAGCATTAATAAATCATAATTGAAGCCCTCAACTGGGTGCCCAGTTTGTCACCATTGCATTACAGACTCACTCACTCCACAGTCCAGTTAGCAGGCTGCTTACCAAATGAACCAATTTTATTACATGTTAAAACTTGAATTCTGTCTAATTCACGCCTTTCTCCAATAAGGATATAAAGGCAATAAACATTGCAAAACTGTCACAAGGTTTCAAACTCACGGCAGTCGCAGAAACCTTAGTAGACTGGGGACCCTTTGCCTCAATATTCACAATGACATCATCACTTTAATTTCAAGTGCATTTGTTGATAAGTTGTTCCAGCACTCAACATAGATGGTTCATTAGACAAGCAGCCGAAAATAGCTAACCTAGAACCTCTTCAAAAACTCTTCTGAACAGATACGGGCGCGGGCGTTCACCGCCAGCTTCATCTCACTGATTTCCTTGTCAATTTCCTCCATGAAGTATATGACGAAGTCCACCAGCTTATGCTTGAACATCTGCTCCGTGTGGAAGTTCGTGATCAGGAAGCTGATGTGGTAGCCGTCCACTGGTTTCCGCCTCAGCACGATAAAGTTTTCCGCTCTCATCATCATGAACCGCATAAACTTCTTGCACAGGATCTTCTCGATATCGTCGGCCTGCTTGATCATAATACTGACCCTTATTGAGTTTATCGACGACTCTATCAGCACTTTCTCGTTGGCGTTACGCGAAATAATCACAGGGTTTAGCAAAAGTTCTTTGCTCGTTCTAACCTCCACCTCTGGTTTGTTGTATCTCTCCACTACTTGTGAAGAGAAGTGTTCTAAGCACATTGCCGCTGTTAGTGTATGCCGAACGGCAGTAAGATACGGCTTTAAAGTGGCCGACATTATTGTATTTTGCTGTAAAATTCACAAGATACCACACCTAGAGCAAAAGTTTACGAATTTCACGATACGATGGATGGATGACAGATAGATGACGGATTGGTTAGTTGCGTTCATCCGATTACTCACGTTATTATACTCCCAAAGTTGATATGTATCGAAGAGATATCGGTCTTTTCTCTCACTTCTTTTAATAATTCTAGTTCTGTCACTGTCTTTCGTATGAAATTTTAAAACTACTTAATTCAGTATCATAATAGCAACGTTTCAAAATTAATTATGTGTTGTGTTGACTTTTGGTGAGTGAACGAAACGAAACGCTCGTGCGTTTACACAAATTATACTGAACGTGTAGTGATTCTTTCTAGGTATTTCATTCATTCAATAAACTGTCAGTCAATGCCACAGCTCATTCGGCTAGTTTTGAAACGCAACCAACAATGGCGGACTCGTTCATGGAAACGTAACGTTTTACGGCATGCGTTTACTTGATATTTTCGTAGAAATAATTGTGATAAAACGGCTTTTATCACTATCGGTGAACACATGAATACATAAGGCAGCAGTGAAGTAATACACAAGCGATGTCTCGAGAGTTTGACCACCTTTTCAAGCTGCTGATTATCGGTGACAGTGGTGAGTGGGCGAGGCCTCCCTCCGATTATAATAACTTCCTATCCTAACCGATTACACACACATTTCTCGTGATTTAGTCATTAATTCTGTGTTCTGTTTTAGGTGTCGGGAAGAGCTGCCTCCTGTTGAGGTTCGCCGATAACACGTTCTCTGGCAGTTACATTACGACAATAGGTGTTGATTTTAAGATCAGGACATTAGAAATAAATGGTGAACGAGTGAAGCTGCAGATATGGGATACTGCAGGGCAGGAGCGGTTCAGGACGATAACCAGCACGTACTATCGAGGCACTCACGGTGTCATCGTTGTGTACGATGTCACTAACGGAGAGTCGTTTGCCAACGTAAAGCGATGGCTCGGTGAGATTGACCAGAACTGTGATGTGGTCAACAAAGTTTTAGGTAAGATGCCTTATCACTCTTATTAGTATCTCGTTATGTTGTGACCAGGGTACTGGTAAAAAGGTTTATTACTAGTAAAGCAATGCTTCAAAGTAAAAGTTCCATCGGTTGTAGAAAATATCTGAAGGATAATACTGAAATATTTTGGTTAGTGCTGTATTGTGTAATTTGCCTCAAGGCTAATATGGGGATATTTAATTTTATTCTTGAAGTTTTTTTTTGTGTTACTTGTTGGATCTGCGATCAGTCTGTGACTATAAGCAGCTGTTTTGTGCTCGAAGCTACTATTAGATAAGGCCCCCCAACGGGAACTCCTCTATTTCCTTATTTTGGCTAGTCGGCATCTTGCAAACCACTGCCCAGTTCCATTATATGACGTCTTTGAAGTTGTTAACTATTTTTAAACTTAAACTTTCGTGAGCACTGCACATTTAACGTTACACACATTGCATGTTGTTAACTATCTTTGTTTTATGAAGGTTTCCTTTGTGTGTGTCGCGAAGCAAGAAGAGAGAATGATATTAGGGCAAAGCTACTCTATATATATTCAGTACAGGGTGGATTTCTGAGACTGGGCAGTATGGGCCTAAACCGTTATAGCATGAAATAGGATTGATTAGCATTAAAAAATATTGTTTGGTATTTTTGTATTTTTTTGGCAGTCAATTTTTTTCCATAATCTGTGAATGCAGTTCATAATATCTCAAATAGTTATGGATGGACTCTTATGAAACTTTTCCTGTAACAGTTAAGGTACCAGCCCTTACTGCCCCTTTATAAAAATCCTCCCTGTATATTAACTTATTCAAGGCACTACATTATTTCAATGGTTCCCCTTAATAAATAACACATATTATTTTTTGTGAAAATACGTAGCTACCTATTATGGTTCCAAAGTTCCCTAGGACAGACAGACAGACAGCAGAGGCAGAGTAATAGGGTCCCGTTTGGCACTCTTCGGGTATGGAACCCTAAAAAGGCTCAAGTTTAGACTTTACAAATGAGCCGTTTTCACGGCTGTCAAATTTCGCTTTTTCTGAAGATATTATTAATCTGTGTAAGCGAAATTTGTCAGCCACTTCCCGGTTCTTGTATGGCCAAGCCTATGAGCGCCATCTACCAAGGGCTTTGAATTCTGCTTTTAACTGTCAGTTGAAAATGGGCCATTACAAATATTATTTGCCTCGCCATTCCAGTGGGCAACAAGAATGACTGCCCATCGCGGAAGGTTGTGGTGACGGAGGACGCACAGCGCTTCGCCAACCAAATGAATGTGCCGCTGTTTGAGACCAGCGCCAAGGAGAATATCAACGTTGAGGAGATGTTCCTCACGATCACTAAAATGGTGAGTGATTTTAACAACCCCTATGCCATGCAACAAGCGGTGTTGTAAATTGGGAACCACCCCCATTCAATGCAACAAGCGGTAAATTGGGAATATCGGTGGCATATTGATGTCCCAGGGACTTCAAGGTCCGAGTGATCCCTTTACACATCTAGTGTGAGTGAAGGTGCTACTGGATGCTGTATAAATCATCTCATTACGTGGATGCAAAGGCCTAAGTATAGTATATACTTCTTTAATACAGGGCCCTCACTACACATCTGTATTGTGGAAGGAGAATGCAACTACAAACTCATCTAATTAATTATCCAACGAAAAATTCAGTCGCTAGTTAAAAAAAAAAGATAAAAAAAAGATAAAAGACATTTATTACCAAAGAACACAAAAAAAAGTTAACAGAAATTTCAAAAATACTTATTGGCTATGTGCAACATTAAACTTAATTTGTGTACAAGGTAAAAGGTGGAGTGCTCAGCATGTGTCGTCAGTTTCGTGACCTAGGTACACGTTACCTGACGACGCTGGTTTTCAGCACTTACCTATCTTAAGATACTAATTAAACCTAAAACCTTAAACCTAATACCTACATAACAAATATGGTTGGTTGTTATTTAAAAATTGTCTAGTGCTTTATTTAATTACACACTGCACTGAGGCAGTCATCTGAAAGATTTTATTTTATGTTTTTGTATGAGAGATGTATGTGTGTGTGAGAGAGAATGTGTAAGAGAGGGTGTGTTTGTGTGGGTTAGGGTGAGGGTGTGTGTGTGTTTCATGTGATAAGCCTCCATGACCGCAAGGAATAGTTTTTTTTTTACATAATGTAATATAAAAATTAATAAGAGAGAAAATGTGCTCTAAATAATATTATTCGCGTAATTGCTCGTTAAAAAGAACTAGCCGAAATTTTTGTTTAAAAGATATTTGCGTCATTTTTAATTTTAAGGGCGGAGGCAAATCATTCCATATTTTGGATGCGGCATAACGGAAGCTACCTTTGTACCCAACAGTGTTATGTTTACGAGTGTATATTTTATTTTGTGTTTTGGATCTTGTGCCTTTGGTGTGTTGGTTTTTTGCCCACGAAAATTTATTAAAAAGGTATTCGGGCCTCATACTATAAACGACTTTGTGCACCGTACTTGCCAGGTGAAGTTGTCGTCTAAATTTCATTTTCAAAATCTTCTTTTCATTTAGATACGGCGTGATTCTAGACCGCTTAGGGATTGCATAACAGAACCTCGTGCATGCGTTTTGTACGCGCTGTATAGCCTTAGAAGTCTTTTCAAGTAGTCTAGGCCCATATACAACATCGCAATAGTTAAACAGGGATAGTACAAGGGACTCAACCAAGGTACTTCTTACTTTTTCGGAGAGAAAATTCCTTATGCCGTATAGTACCCTACAGATATGAAACCCATAGCCAAGAGATAGACCAAGAGGACAGTTCATAAACTGAGTCTGGCTCCTTGACATACACGGATATCCAGCCCAAAAAAGCCCTTAAATAATACAAATCTTTATTAAAATTTTCAGGTACTAAGATCGAAACTCGAAATGAAAGAGAGCCAGAAAAAGGACCCTCCAAATAACACCATCAACATATTAAAAAACAGTAACACAAAACATAGAAACAAATGTTGCAAGTGATATTACTTTAATAAGGCAGTATGCCACGGACATTACGTTAGAGTATGCTCAAACAAGAGACTTTGCACAACCCCAGCAGAACAGACCAAGTGACGCAATAATTACTCTGTGTTGAAAACTCTGAAACAAATGTTTTGTAAGTTGAGTAGGTACATAATAATTAAGTAACTGATCTCTTTTGAAATTGTTCCATTGAGTAGTTTTCACTGACGGCCTCATCTGTGCTGTCGCGGACGGCAGTAGTAGCCTCAACACATTGTTTAAGTACTTTGTACATTTTATGATTATGTGCCGCACAACTTGCTCTCCACGTGAAATTAAACCGTCGCGGCTTCCAGCAGGGGACTTGGCCTGTAACGCAATGTATCGATGGCGTCCCGGCAGAAGGAAAAAACGGTCTCCTCGTTTTTCTCCTACAACCAGATAACTAATCCTCTAGAATTAGAATCAGAATATTCTTTGCTGTACTAGTACAACATTAAAATAACAGACAGCATGAATAAATCGTAATTGAGGCCTACAACTAGGAGCCTATCGACGCACCAACCATTGCATTACAGACTCAGGCGGTCTTACAGACAGGCCTAGTTTCTGCGTGGAAATAAGACCACCCTATTTTCTTCCTAACTTCTGTCGCCATTACTTATGTCAAAAATAATAAAATGGCTTTAATTAAATGATGTAATAGTTCATTAATTGCACAACAGTTTTAGTAACACTTCTGTTTATTTTAATAATAATAAAGCGCTGGGTTGTTCTTAAGTGGAGCATAACAGCAGTGGAAGTACCGACTCCAAATATTATATTAGGTCTTTATGAATGCATAGTTAAATGTGTTTATGATTGTATTCTCAATATCAAAGTTTATGTGATGGAGTGATGTGTATGGAAGTGGAAGATGTATTAGCATATAATTGTTGTATACCAGTTATTTAAATATACCCAAATGGCGAGAAGTCAGCCCAATACAATGTAATCCCTGTAGCTGATAAAAAATATCATTCTTTATAAGTGTTAATTTAAAACCATTGACTAAAATGTGGAGTATCAATATTAGAAATAATTATTTTTTATCAAGTTCGATAGTACATTGGGAATTACATTGTTAAGTGGCTACAGATAGTAATATTCGATGTTCATCACATAAATATTGATTTATTTTATACCTAAATATAGTTTTACACAATATTATACTGAAATTAGATAAAGTAACCGGCAGTAAAGTGTGTACCTATCTATGTTTGTTACATATTTAAATGTCATTTAATTTTATTTTTTTATTGGAAATGTTAATTGAAACATACCATTAGTTAAACAAATAGGTATGACCCAAGTGTATTTCCAATTTGGTTGAATGTTTCCCAAAAAACAACATTAGTTGATCTAAAATCTAAATTAATTTTCATCTTGACCATACAATGTGTTTTCGCACAGCATTTTACTTGCAAGTTCTATACATATCTCTTGATATTTTATGGTTTTTCCTAATATTTATGCATTCCGTGAAAGTCCATATGATTTGTACAGAATTTTAATGGATGTCTATTGTCTACTTT
Source organism: Zelleria hepariella (assembly GCA_949319315.1). Classification (NCBI taxonomy): domain Eukaryota; kingdom Metazoa; phylum Arthropoda; class Insecta; order Lepidoptera; family Yponomeutidae; genus Zelleria; species Zelleria hepariella. The sequence goes on along the minus strand of OX439396.1, from coordinate 10,638,404 downwards.
ATTATTGTGTTTGTATTCGTTACAGAGAACCACTGTCTATAAATTCTCAGTTTGTATTCTTTAATTTGTAAGTACTAATGTCATACCATCATTTTATGTTTTAAAGTGTAAATACATGATATATTTTGCCCTTAAAGTTGTGGTTATTTATTTCAATACTTTAAAAAACTGCTTTTTAACCGACTTCAAAAAAGAAGGAAGTTCTCATTTCGCTGGAATATTTTATTAGCCTTGTCTGCATCAAATCTAGTTAATTATGGATCAAACTTTTGAGCCTTGATTTTTACATTTCTAGATGTCTTTAAATTGGTGTCTCTGTTTACCCCTTTCGCCAAACCACAGCCATGCATGAGCTTGATTTATTTGTTCTGGTGCGAGCCAAGCTTGACGCCACAGCAAAACGAGTCAACGCGGAGCGATTTTATCCTTTATTGAAGGGAGCGATTTGAACTTTTGGAGCCAGTAAAACGTCCGTTCCCGCCCGAGTCTCTTTTGTGCTAAGCGTGCTTGGTCCTCCCAAAAAGTTTCCAACACATTCAATCTATCGATTATGTAATTTCGTTCATTCATTTTGCCCATCACTAGGAATCTCTCATTCATTCCTATTTTAAAAAGTTCACTGACATTTGGATAATCTGTGCTTTTGGGCAAGTCGAGGAAAACGAAAAATTATTAATTTTCCCAAATCGCAAAAATGTCGGTGTTGGCTACGCTGAACCGTACTGTATTCAAGAGGACTTCCACCTTCGTCCTCGCCGCCATGGCAGGCACCTTCTTCTTCGAGAGGACCTTCGATTTGGCTGCCAACTCTATTTTTGAGAGCGTAAACAAGGGTGTAAGTATTATGTAATTTGTTCTTTTTTCTCGACTATTCCTCTGTTTTCTGTAGTAATTAAACAATACTTTGAGTTCGTGTTTGATAGAAGCCAAAGCTTTGGTATTATTAAGAAAATTAGAGCTTATTGGACATAAAAAGAAAGGCATCTGAATTCTGAGTGCGTATGTTTAAGGTTATATTTTTGTTTGAAGGATTCATACCTTTTGAGATCATTTTAATGGAGTTCCAAGTCGGCGAAATGTAGTATAATCCGCGCGGGATGAGAATGGGATGCGACCTTTTGGAACTGAGACAGGCGCGGTAAGCAAACTCGCGTCGAAGCAACCTTTTCAAAGTAAAATAAAGTGTATTTTCTATTGACTTTGGCAAGGTTTCATCCCATTCTCATCGTGCGCGGATTACTTGGAACTTGATGAAATTTTCGTCATAATATGTATACATGAAAATTTTAATAAATTCATAAAGACAGCGGCTTGCAGGGTTTTTATACCGCTCAAGTGCTTGATAAAATGCAGCCCGTTTTGCTTTGGGTTGTTTTGAAGCACCAGTTGAGAATACTCTTGGGTGGGCAGTAAAATCCTTTGTCAATCTAATAGGGCTGGTAGTTTTGTCCATTGAAATGCATCCCATCTCTGACCTGGGGGGTTACCCTTGACGCTATTGCGATCAAATTGAAAAAGTTTTAAATTCGTATAGTAATGTTTTGATTATACTTTGTAATGAACATTCAAAGGTAAGGCTGTTTTATTCAATAAAAACACAAAATGCGTCTTAATTTGTAAAATATTAAATTTTGTAAATTGCGCCATATTGCGGCCGTATTGGAAAAATGCGTCAAGGGTAGAGGGGCTGTCCATATTGTAATGTGGTAAAACCTAATTTGTTGCATTTTTGTTTCAGAAACTGTGGAAGGACATCAAGCACAAGTATGAATAAATAAAACACTTGATGGATGACTTGGAATAATTTATTAGATTAATTTATGGATTAAAATATCTTTTCGTTCATATTTTACTTTTACTTTATACCAACCGAGCGGTTAAATAATAGGAACAACTATGTAATAAAATTTCTGGTTCCCTAATTATTGAGATATAATTTGGAAGAAACAGTTATCCACTAGAAATTGTTTTTAAAAATTAAAATCTTACAATGACTAGATATCTTATGTTATGCTTATGATATACATTGAGTAAGCATAGTTATCCTTTCACAGAAATATGTACACCATTCTCATGCAACAGTCCAAATGCTTAAACGAATTAAATAATTAATACTTAAATGGACATTTTAGAAAAAAAAAAAATGATTTCAGTAAACAGTTTTTGTTTTTTCTAAAGCACTAACCCGTGCTAGAGCGCCTGCACGGTATGCGAGAGGTTGCGGGTTCAAGTCCTGTCCCGAGTGAATTTTTTCAACTTATTATAAATGTTCAGTAAATAGTTTTACATGTTCCTCGAATTTAAAAATTGTAGCGTCTTTGTACACTTCACACGCAATCGAAGTTTCAGGAACAAAATGCTGCTAAATATTGTATGAAGGTAAATCTTATGTCTATTATAATTTAATTGCCTTTTATTTTGTGCCACATGTTGCATGTTACATTCTCCATACACTGTTTTTCCTTCATACAAGTCCAAAAATAGGATAGTAGTTACATACAATCAATATACTTCGCTATCTATTAACGCACCACAGGTTTCTAAATACACAGCCTCCCCTTAAATAACAATGCTAAATATGTACCTAAATTCCATCTACAACTTTCATGAAAAACATACTTAATTGACAAAGTTATAGGATACATTTATACCTCTACATTTTCGACTTCATGATAGAGGCCGATATAAAAAAAAACACTGTCCAGACTGCTTTTGTCTACATTTTTGTCTTAATTTTCGTACACTATCTCTACAGGGGCATAAAACTGTAACGCAATGTCGTGTCGATGGCGTCCCAGTAAAAGGACAAAACCGGGATTTCCTAGTTTTTCTCCTACAACCAGCGAACTAATCCTCTAGCTAGTCAGAATCAGAATATTCTTTTTATACAGTTGCTCAAAAAGTGGCGTATTGCAGGGACGTATAGCGTTCGGGATGTGGGCTATTACACACTCGTGCTTTTTTTTTACCTTTCCCGCACTCGTGCGTTCTCTTTCCCAACTGTCAAAATAATGTCTATTAAAAAGAAAAACCAACCATGAAGTTTTTACTAAAAAAAAAGATTTTATGTTTCATGCAAATACGTATATTTCTAAAAAGAAGCTACTAATATGTTTCAATATCAGATTTAATGATTTGATTGAATGAGTTTGGTTAGGTTTCATTTCATTACATTTTCATTTCATATCAATAAAAAACTTCTACTGAAGACTTGGCTGTATGGGCATAGTTGCCTTTGCCTACCAGAATGGGTGAAGAAAAAAAAAAACTCTGCTTATATTCTACGATTGGCGCCATTTTGATTTTTCAGAAATTTTCTTTTCTTTAGTTGTTTGTTGCACAAAATGAGTAATTTCGACCCTAGTTTTTTTTAATTAACACCACCGGAACTCAGTATAATTGCACAAAATGCTTGGGAGAATATTTTACCGGAAAAGTCAAAAAGTTTAAGTTAGTTGAGTTTATTGTGTTTTTATTATTTTATTAAATTGCTTAATTTTTTCGCAACTGTATTAAAAATAGTCGTTCAGTACACGTGCGGAACCGTCATTGCAACTTGTTGCGACTGTCAACCCTCCCCTTCGGCTGCGCCTCGGCTCGGGTAGCCATTTGTCCGGAACTCTTTGCAATGACAGCCTTTCCACACTTGTACTGAAATATACTATTGCTGTACTACAAGAACATTAAAAGGACCGACAGCATTAATACCCCTTAATGAGCCGTTTTCACGGCTGTCAAATTTCGCTTTTTCTGAAGAAATTATTAATCGGTGAAAGCGAAATTTGACAGCCACATCCCGGTTCTTGTATGGCCAGGCCTATGAGCGCCATCTATCAAGGGCTTTGAATTCAGGTTTCTGAATTCTGAATTTTAATAAGTAAATACTTAAGTATCGTTCTTTTGTGACAAATCTGCATAGCGAATTTCTCAATGGCCCGTTTTAACTGACAGTTAATTAAAAGGTGAATTCAAATCCCTTTGTAGATGGCGCTCATAGGCTTGGCAATAGAAGAACCGGGATGTGGCTGTAAAATTTCGCTTACACAGATTAATAATATCTTCAGAAAAAGCTAAATTTGACAGCCATGAAAACGGCTCAACAACAACCGGGACCAACGGTTTAACATGCCTTCCTACGCACGGAAGCGCTCAGATATTATTGCCACTAGCGGTCACCAATCTATGGTCACCCTCCCGGTATTAAGGCCTGTTGATCTTGGTGACTCTGGCGAACTCCAGGTCCGTATCTGGCAGCAGGACGTCGGCGGATGCTGAGGAGGGGAGCGACCGCGGCTGGAGGGGCAGCGGCGACTCGTACCGGGGCTCGTCAGCCAGGGCCCAGATCATGTCCACGAGGAGCGGCTGCGGCAGGGGGCTTACTCTCGGCAATGTCGAATGTGACTTGTTACTAAGGGTTTCTTCGTAGAATCTCGAATGCGACATACCCGAGAATTCGTTCCCAGGTTCTTGATCGCGTCAATGACATTTTGTGTCAAATAAATGCAGTGTGAAGTTCGTCAGCACACTTTAAACGTCAAATTGAAAGGGATCGCGATAGATTCAAAAGTCAGACAATGAGCCGTTTTCACGACTGTCAAATTTCGCTTTTTCTGAAAATATTAATCTGTGTAAACGAAATTTGACAGCCACATCCCGGTTCTTGTATGGCCAAGCCTATGAGCTCCATCTATCAAGAGCTTTGAATTCAGCTTTTAACTGTCAGTTGAAAACGGGCCATTGAAGCTGTCAACTTAGAGGACCGGATTAAAGTCCGGACGAGAGTCTCAAAGTCCGGACTTATCCGGACGGATGGTAAGCCCCAGGTTTCTAAATTGAGAATTTTAAACAGTAAATACTTAAGTATCGTTCTTTTCCGAGAAATCTGCAGAGACAGAATGATACTTCAGAAATCGGCAGTCGATCCCACAACACCAACACTCGTCTCATACTCAATATGAACCTCCTGGTATTAAGGCCTGTTGATCTTGGTGACTCTGGCGAACTCCAGGTCCGTATCTGGCAGCAGGACGTCGGCGGAGGCTGAGGAGGGGAGCGACCGCGGCTGGAGGGGCAGCGGCGACTCGTACCGGGGGTCGTCAGCCAGGGCCCAGATCATGTCCACTAGGAGCGGCTGCGGCAGGTTCTTGATGGCGTCTTGCCGGGCGACCTGAGGAGGGAAACGGAACTTAAGGTGCCATTTTTGGCAGCGGCGGGATTTATTCGTAGGTTCTAGGATCTGGAATCGAAACCTTAGGTCCTAAAAATAGTTAAGGCGCTAGGCATAGTGAAACGCCCGCGCGCAAAAAAAAAATGCACAAAATCGATTCCTGTCTCAAATACACTAAATAAATAGAAAATGTTCACATATCAAACCCTAGAATTAGGTGAGAGCTATCTAAAACAGCCAGTTTCATGTTGACATTCATAAACGTTTTGAAGAATAGGCGGCGCACTTTTTTTCACTCAAAATATCTTGCAATCTGTTATGGATATCAACATGAAACTGGCTGTGTTAGATAGGTCTCAACTAATTCTAGGGCTTGATATGTGAACATTTTCGATTTTTTTGTGTTTTGATACAGGAATCGATTGTGTGCATTTTTCTTTGCGCGCGTCCTAACTCACTATGCCCTGCGCCTTAAGGCGCTGGGCATAGTGAATTAGCCCGCGCGCAAAATAAATGCACAAAAACGATTCCTGTATCAAATACACAAAAAAAAACGAAAATGTTCCCATATCAAACCCTAGAATTAGGTCAGAGCTATCTAAAACAGCCAGTTTTGTGTTGATACCCATAACAGATTGCAAGATATTTTGTTTGAAAAAAAGTGCGCCGCCTATTTTTTTTCATCAAAAATATCTTCAAAACGTTTATGAATATCAACACGAAACTGGCTGTTTTAGATAGGTCTCACCTAATTCTAGGGTTTGATATGTGAAAATTTTCGATTTTTTTAGTGTATTTGATACAGGACTCGATTTTGTGCTTTTTTCTTGGCGCGCGGGCTATTCACTATGTACAGCGCCTTAAGGGATTATCTAATATGAATCGTTTTTAAATTAAGGAACACGTATTTTTTCTTTTGTTAAATTGTAGCATTGACCTTTGCCACTTAAACCTAAAAAAAAAGTCGATTTTTGAGACGGGGAAGTAAGGGCAAAAAAAATATTTTGGTATTTTAGCATTTTTTTCGCTGACCGTACAATTTTTCCAAAATCTGTGAATGCAGTTCATAATATCTCAAAAAGTTATGGAAGGTCTTCTAAGAACGTTTCCTGTAACTATAACGGTTAAGGTACCTGCCCTTACTGCCCCGCCTCAAAAATTCACCCTGTATTGTCCATTGGAAACATTACCAGTCCGAAGTGGTACGCGATCATATTGAGCGCATAGTCCTTGATGTCAGCGGCGCGCATGCGGTCCGCGGCCTGCAGGATCGCAAGCACGTTGTCGGGCGACACGTTGCTTTGCAGGTTGTGCTTGCAGGTAGGGTTACCATTTAGTAATTTGAAAAGTCCTGGCAAAAAGCCGGACATTTCGATAAAAGCCCGGACTATTTAGTCACAAAATGGAAACATTACCCACTTAGTTCGCAATAGAAGATTTATTGTTAAGTTAATTGTAGAAGTTTATTTTTTATAAATGAGAAGTTCGTTGTTGACGTATTTAAATACTGATTTGATTATAGATTACTATTAATATGTAGTTTTATTCCTCATATTCCTTATAATAAAACCAGACAAATTAGAGTGTCGGACAAGAGTTTAAAAGTCCGGGCATGTCCGGACTTATCCGGACGGATGGTAACCCTACTTGCAGGCGACACGTTGCTTTGCAGGTTGTGCTTGCAGAACACTATGATTTCCTTCTAGAGCCAAACAATGTGAAACATTACCAGTCCGAAGTGGTGCGCGATCATATTGAGCGCATAGTCCTTGATTTCTGCAGTCCACGGCCTGCAGGATCGCAAGCACGTTGTCGGGCGAAACGTTGCTTTGCAGGTTGTGCTTGCAATGGTTGCCTGGCAGAGATCGCTTTTAGCGACAAGGCCGCCAATTGTATGCTTACTGATTAGTTTTAAGAATTCCTTTGTAAATAATTTTCGTGTACAATAAGTTTTCTATTCTATTCTTGCAGGACACTGTGGCCCGGTTTCTGAGTTGAGAATTTTGCTAAGCAAATGGGTAAGTATCGTCCTGTCTCTGCAGATTTCTCACAAAAGAGCGTGACAGAGCGATACGTAAGTATGTGCTTAGTAAAATTCTCAACTCAGAAACCGGGCCTATGGCTCGTTTAATTATACTAAGTAAATACTTAACTATCGTTCTCTCACGCTCTTTTGTGAGAAATCTGAAGAGGCAGGATACTTACCCATTTGCTTAGCGAATTTCTCAATTCAGAAAACGGCAGTATGATTTCCTTCTTGAGCCATACAATGAGCAACATTACCAGTCCGAAATTGTGCGCGATCATTTTGAGCGCATAGTCCTTGATGTCAGCGGCGCGCATGCTGTCCGCGGCTTGCAGGATCGCCAGCACGTTGTCGGGCGACACGTTGCTCTGCAGGTGGTGCTTGCAGAAAACTTGCAGGCGGTTGTTGGTGAAGCCTGTGGGAGGGACAAACAGATTTGGAATTTGCATACCGTGCACCGGCATATCTCCCATAGAGTATTTGCGGCAGGGTTATAAATTATCAAGATAATTATCAGATCAATTTCATGGCTCTGGAAGTCATTTAAGTAAAAGACCCGATTTTTTGGAAATAATCAATATTAGATAGATAGATAGAATATTCTTTAGTGTACACAAAAACGAATTATTATTAATGAATTAAATCAATGACATTCCAATACAAATGGACAAACTGTTCCGTACAATAACCAAGTCGAAACATGGCACACGCTAATTTCACCCTATTATGCTTCGACTGACTTTTTGTTTCTACATTGCTGCTGACACTTCAAGCCCTCAAAATGTATTGTGTAACTAAGCGGAAATGTAAATCAATCACGCAGTTTGAAGCTACATAAGTTGATTTTTGAAGTTTATTGTAATAAAGATAGCAGTGGAGTAGGTAGCAATAGCCTATTTTAGTTTTTTGCTATGGGGAAAAAAAAATCTGTTCCATGTTGCGGATATTATTTTAAACAGTTTATATTCAAAACTATGAAAAATAGGCAGGTAAGTATAATTTGTAAATAGCTTTTTTCCTGAAACATGTCAACCCCTAAATGTAATTTTCAATAAATGTTGTTCTACGACTTTTCGAATAGCTCGATAGCTTCTAAGAAAATAATAACAGCGAAGTTTAAAAAACCAGGTGATACAAATCTACTTATCTATCCAGCCCATAAATAAAGCCCACTGCTGGGCATAGGCCTCTTCCTTTTCACGCCAACCCTCTCGGTCTAATGCCAATCTCGTCCATTGTCCTCCCGCTGTTTTGACAATGTCATCGAGCTTTCGGTCTACACACCCACCCTCGACCCATTCTAGGCCACCATTCCGTGACGCCCTAGTCCACCGTTGGTACTCCCGCCTAGTCAGATATCTTCGATTTTGGTCTTCTGCCGAATGAAGAGGGTGAAGTATTCGTGTATCAGTGTGGCGGGGCCTGGGGCCTGAGTCTGTAACGCAACGGTGCAAAAAAGGGCTCCCAGTTGACAGCATCAATTACGATTTATTCATGCTGTGTCGGTCCTTTTTTTTTGTTGTACGAGTAAGTACAGGAAATATTATTCTGATTCTAATTCTAGAGGATTAGTTCGCTGGTTGTAGGAGAAAAACGAGGAAACCCCTGTTTTGTCTTTCTACTTATACTTGGACGCCATCGATACGCCATTGTGTTACAGACTTAAGCCCCTGGTAGTTATATTCTTTTAACTAAAGCCTATCCCATCATCTTACTCAGTAAACTGGCAGGTCGAACTGTCATGTTAGTGAAAATGCCTGCCCCTTTTCAACTGACTAAGGATAGAGCAAGAACTGTGCGAAAAATTTTAGTCCTTAGAATTTTTACTTTACAAAAGGAGTCTCCATTGTTTTCTTTTCTGACTATGTTCTTGAAGCATCATTTTGTCTATCTCTTTCTGACCCGTGGGAGAGAAAGAAACAGGAACATTTGTTTACAATCAATGGTTTTTATTGAAAATTTAATAGTTTCCTTTTAGTTTTTGTATCTTTGCTCCTGTTATCATATGTAAATAATATTAATTAACCGATGGTAGGTCATACCATCTTTATTTCTCATCGTCAAGGTGTTATTTCGGCACTTTTTTGTACCACATTTTGGCATGTTGTCAGCTGCGTAGTCATCAAACGTCTAATGAAAATATTGTGCTTACACTGAATTTAAGCACAATTTTTCAGTTACGTTTTTCGAGCGCCTGTGAGTTGTCCATTTGTATTAGAATGTCATTGAATTAAATCAATCAAAGGAATGTCATCATCTGATTCCAGGCTTACTGTATGTTCCATCGCAGTGGTTGATTTTTGTGAAACCCGTCCTAGGTCCTGAATGTGAGACTTTTTGACTTGATTGTAGTATTTGTACAAGAAAACGAGTTTTGTCGCCTTTTCATTCCCAAATTTGTTTCTCAACTTCGAATAGACCAGCCCAAACGTAGAGAAATATGTAACCTATGATTCGTTGTTATTATCAATTGATAATTATCAATGTATTTTTATCACGATAGTTATCCTTTCGAACCCTGATTCGCGGTCACCACAGAATGGTCTGGGACGTGTCAAAATCGGGTACTGACATATACCGCGTCCTCGGACAATTCCGAGTTCTCTCGCAACTCAGCTGAGCAGCGCTTTTATAAACGTCGCCGCGTCCCGTGCCAAACTCCGCTCTGCCGGCGCCATGTCATGACATTAGATTTGGCTCGACCTCTCTCCTAATCTCAACTGAGATTTCTCAAAATACGTATGTTCAGTGCAAATACACTATTCCGAGCTTGATTGCGTTGGAATTGTTAAAAAAATACATAATTTGCTTATTGAAGACTAGTCTAGCTAGAATCACAGCGAGTAAATAAAAAAATAAAATGTAAAACCAGGTTTATCGCAATTTCACACAAAAAATAAACTTTAGTTTTGCCGTGTTTGACTCAGCCCCTCCCGTAACGCGTTAAGGCACTTAATGCTTACCATAATAAATAGGTGCCTGGAACAGATATAGCGAGTCCTCTGTCGGCATGTGTGTATCACCATAGTAGATGTAGCGCAGGAGCGAATCGAACGCCTCTTCCGTGGGCACCGTATCGCATATTTGGATCTGTGAAAAATTAACTTATTTAAACTAATCGTACACAGGATGTTACGGAAAGGAGGGGTTGTTAACGTGTTAAACTCATCAATACAAGCAACTTTTACTTTGGGCTAGCAGCGAAATTATGAAAATATAATCAGCTGCTCCATACATAAATTTTATTGCAGTAGTTTACTTTAGGTACTATTAATAATAATAATTATTGAACACTTTACTTTTTTTTTTCAAGATTCACCTTCAGTAGCTCAGTTCACTTATTATAGGACGTAATCTCATATCCCGAAATAAAGTAAATACACTATTATTATGACGGTGCCAGAGGTCGCGCGGATGGGTGCATGCCTTCGTTTCTTTACAAAAAATACGCTCAAGCAAGCAGAATCGTACGCTCTCCACTCTCGACTGCTGCATCCTAAAGCCTATGTTGGCATTGATTATGCGGGACCGTTGATTATTGTGTCCTTCGTACCTCTGTGAAGATTACTGTGTTACTCACATTAACACTATCGTCCTTTGGCTGGAAGGAGCGGAACATAGCCTCGAAGTAGGCAGCCCGGCCGAAATAAAGTATTACACAAAACTACACTATAATTATGACGGTGCAAGAAGTCGCGCGGCGCGGGGCATACCTTCGTTCCTTTACAAAAAATAAACTTAAGCAAGCAGAATCGTAGGGCGCAGTAAAAGAGGCGCTCCCACTCTCGACTGCCGCATCCTAAAGCCTATAATGGCATTGATTATGCGGGACCGTTGATTATGCTAACTCATTGTGTGCTCCGTATCTCTGTGAAAATTATGTACTTACATGTACTCTGTGTTACCGTCTATGTACTTACATTAACACTATCATCCTTTGGCTGGAAGGAGCGGAACATAGCCTCGAAGTAGGCGGCTCTAGCAGCGAGAACGGAGCGGTGCGCGGGGCGCGAACAGGAGCCCACCTTCAGTCGCTCAGTTCAGCTAGTATAGCACGTAATCACATATCCCACGCGAAATAAAGTATTACACACTACTACACTATTATTATACGATGCAAGAGGTCACGCGGGTGGGTGCATGCCTTCGTTTCTTTACAAAAAATACGCTCAAGCAAGCAGAATCGTACGCTCTCCACTCTCGACTGCTGCATCCTAAAGCCTATGTTGGCATTGATTATGCGGGACCGTTGATTATTGTGTGCTTCGTATCTCTGTGAAGATTACTGTGTTACTCACATTAACACTATCGTCCTTTGGCTGGAAGGAGCGGAACATAGCCTCGAAGTAGGCGGCTCTAGCGGCGAGTACGGAGCGGTGCGCGGGGCGCGAATACGAGCCCACCTTCAGTCGAACATCGCTTAGCTCGGCGCCGCTTGCGCCGCAGAAGACCGACATGTCTTGTTCGAGGGTTGTGCCTGAGTGGAGAAAAAAAAACCGGTTTGTGCCTTAAAAATTGTTGATTTAGAAATAAGAATTAGTACCGGCGCGCTCTGAAGAAGATTGCTCAACAGAAGCATAATTCGGAAGGCAAAGTTTTTTGTTCGAAAGTCCGTTATTGGCTTAATCTTATCTTTAGACAATATTGAGAAACTAATTTCAATATTTTTTATTTTGGTCCAGTAGTTTTGTTTTTATGCGCTAAAATGTTTTGTTCCTATGACCGCATTGACCGCCAACAGTATGCAGACCGCCGCGTGACGTCATAAAACCGTATCTTTGAAACGTTGTAAAGTCCAAACTACTGAACCAAAATAAAAAATATTGAAATTAGTTTCTCAATATTGTCTAAAGATAAGATTAAGCCAATAACGGACTTTCGAACAAAAAACTTTGCCTTCCGAATTATGTTTTTTTAGAGCACTAACCTGCGCTAGGAAACACTATAAATATTACAGACAGTTACTTGGCTCGGTAGCCCAATTGGTAGAGCGCCTGCACGGTATGCAAGAGGTTCCGGGTTCAAGTCCTGTCCCGTGCGATTTTTTTAACCTTATAAAAATATATAAGGTTGAAAAATTCATATTCATTTGAGCATATTCATATTTTTATTATGCCGAAAAAACATTAAATATCACCAAAACTGCCCATTGCACGTCCTGAAAAAGGGAAGGTCCAAACCTCGAATGTTCTCAAAGACTTAACAAGAGGTTCAAACCACCTTTAACATCCTCAAAAAAGGCCAAAGCAGGGGTCCAAACCTTGTATATCCTCGTCAGTGTCGTGTGCGGGCTGCTTGTGCGGCTGCTGCCTCCGCCGGATCACCTCCACCATGAGGCTCTGGTCCATGTGCTCGAACTCTGCAGACATTACGATCGGCGTGAAGTTATAGTCCTTCACCACGAACCTGTTGAAAAGCGAGATATCGGACTGAGAATTTCATTCTTCGGCCCCAGATAGAAAAGAGTGGAGGACACAAGGGGAGGCCTTTGCCCAGCAGTAGAACACAAAACAGGTTACATAAAAAATTTAAAAAGTAATCATCATCATCATCATATTCAATCAAATAAATAAATAAAAAATATCAGCCTGTTAACACCAACTGCTGAGTAAAGGCCTCTTCATGCTCACGCCACCTCTCACGATCCTGTACCAGACGCAACCACTTTTATCCGGATACTTGGACTTTGTCGCCGGAGCGTCTGACTGGTGTTCTGCCAACCGATCTCTCTTCCCCTCTCGGGGTCGCCATTCCGCAATGGACTTGGTTCATCAGCCATAGGTACCTACGTCTTACCAGGTGTTCTGCCCACTTCCTCGGTAAGTAATACTGCCACTGAATAGAATGAAGTCTGAAAAGGTCTGAAAAGCCCTTTTTAATACAGTTGCTCAAAAAGTGGCGTATTGCAGGGACGTATAGCGTTCGGGATGTGGGCTATTACACACTCGTGCTTTTTTTTTTACCTTTCCCGCACTCGTGCGTTCTCTTCCCCAACTGTCAAAATAATGTCTAAAAAGAAAAACCAACCATGAAGTTTTTACTAAAAAAGGTTTATGATTCATGCAAATACGTATATTTCTAAAAAGAAGCTACTAATTTGTTTCAATATCAGATTTAATAATTTAATTGAATGAGTTTGGTTAGGTTTCATTTCATTAAATTTCATTTTCATTTCATATCAATAAAAAACTTCTACTGAAGACTTGGTTGTATGGGCATAGTTGTCTTTGCCTACCAGAATGGGTGAAGAAAAAAAAAACTCTGCTTATATTCTACGGTTGGCGCCATTTTGATTTTTCAGAAATTTTCTTTGCTTTAGTTGTTTGTTGCACAAAATGAGTAATTTCGACCCTAGTTTTTTTTAAATAACACCACCGTAACTCAGTATAATTGCACAAAATGCTTCGGAGAACATTTTACCGGAAAAGTCAAAAATGTTAAGTTAGTTGAGTTTATTATGTTTTTATTATTTTATTAAATTGCTTCATTTTTTCGCAACTGTATTAAAAATAGTCGTTCAGTACACGTGCGGAACCGTCATTGCAACTTGTTCCGACTGTCAACCCTCGCCTTCGGCTGCGCCTCGGCTCGGGTAGCCATTTGTTTGTCGGTACTCTTTGCAATGACAGCCTTTCCACACTTGTAATGAAATATACTATTTCTTTATTGCCCTTTTCTCCACACTTTTGCGCCCATTCCTCACCGTAAGCCTTTCCTCACCGTAAGCTGGGGGTCTACCGGCTAAGACGAAGCCGATTACCTTTGGCGAAAATCAAAGTTCGATTTATGAAAAATGAACTGCAATGAACTGCCACCCACTTCACTTTTCATAAATCGAACTTCGATTTTCACGGCTTTCTTAAGGTTCTAGGCTCACCGTAGGCAGCGCGGCTAGCACGTTGCTGTAGCAAAGGTTTGTATTCTCTAGTGGTTCTAGGCTCACCGTAGGCAACGCGGCTAGCACGTTGCTGTAGCAGAGGGTTTATATTCCCTAGTGGTTCTAGGCTCACCGTAGGCAGTACTCCTTGATGCTAGCCAGGTTGGCCTTGTGCGCGGCATGTAGCGCGGCTAGCACGTTGCTGTCGCAGAGGGTTTATATTCCCTAGTGGTTCTAGGCTCACCGTAGGCAGTACTCCTTGATGCTAGCCAGGTTGGCCTTGTGCGCGGCATGTAGCGCGGCTAGCACGTTGCTGTAGCAGAGGTTTATGTTACTTAGTGCTTCTAGGCTCACCGTAGGCAGTACTCCTTGATGCTAGCCAGGTTGGCCTTGTGCGCGGCATGTAGCGCGGCTAGCACGTTGCTGTAGCAGAGGGTTTATAGTCTCTAGTGGTTCTAGGCTCACCGTAGGCAGCGCGGCTAGCACGTTGCTGTAGAAGAGGTTTATATTCTCTAGTGGTTCTAGGCTCACCGTAGGCAGTACTCCTTGATGCTAGCCAGGTTGGCCTTGTGCGCGGCATGTAGCGCGGCTAGCACGGTGCTGTAGCAGAGGGTTTATATTCCCTAGTGGTTCTAGGCTCACCGTAGGCAGTACTCCTTGATGCTAGCCAGGTTGGCCTTGTGCGCGGCATGTAGCGCGGCTAGCACGGTGCTGTAGCAGAGGGTTTATATTCCCTAGTGGTTCTAGGCTCACCGTAGGCAGTACTCCTTGATGCTAGCCAGGTTGGCCTTGTGCGCGGCATGTAGCGCGGCTAGCACGTTGCTGTCGCAGAGGGTTTATATTCCCTAGTGGTTCTAGGCTCACCGTAGGCAGTACTCCTTGATGCTAGCCAGGTTGGCCTTGTGCGCGGCATGTAGCGCGGCTAGCACGTTGCTGTCGCAGAGGGTTTATATTCCCTAGTGGTTCTAGGCTCACCGTAGGCAGTACTCCTTGATGCTAGCCAGGTTGGCCTTGTGCGCGGCATGTAGCGCGGCTAGCACGTTGCTGTAGCAGAGGTTTATATTCCCTAGTGGTTCTAGGCTCACCGTAGGCAGTACTCCTTGATGCTAGCCAGGTTGGCCTTGTGCGCGGCATGTAGCGCGGCTAGCACGTTGCTGTAGCAGAGGTTTATATTCCCTAGTTGTTCTAGGCTCACCGTAGGCAGTACTCCTTGATGCTAGCCAGGTTGGCCTTGTGCGCGGCATGTAGCGCGGCTAGCACGTTGCTGTAGCAGAGGTTCGCGCGCAGATACCGCGCGCACAGCGACTGCAGACGCGGTATGTTCAGACGCAGCGAGAGACGCAAGACTTCCATTACTAGTAGTACCGTCGCCGGCGATGCGGGGTTCTCATCTAGGGGAGAAAGTATTTTTTTTATGTCTAGGAAGTAAAATAACACAAAAAAGGCTGTGACTACAAGCTTTCGCCTATACGAATTGTAGCCTCATAAGTTGCGTAAATATTAGGTATTTGTTAGCAATAAAGTGGGGAAATATCCACTACATTGAGGGAAATATATAAACAATAAAAAATAAGGGGGGTTTATCGCAAAAAGGCTAATACATAGAAACATCAAACTTGGTATGATTATAGGGCTTATTTTATAGTTTAACAACAAATAATAAAAAACGGTCAAGCGTTAGTAGGACTCACGCACCGAGGGTCCGTATAACCAGATTATTTTTTATTGTATGGCGGTACGGAACCCTCAGTGCGCGAGTCCGATCCGCGCTGGCCGGTTTTTTCTATTCGCATTTCCCCTCATGCTCAACAAAAAATACTATAATGCAAATAAATTACATATTGTTGTCAGAAAATTACCTTTCTCAGTGGGATCTATCCTGTCCGTGTAGATATAGTTGAGTACCATCTTGAAGGCTTCAGGGGTGGCCTCAGGTAGTTTGAGAGTCAACTGCGGCTTGCCGTTGTGTAGATACTCCTCTACTGGCGTCTCGGCATTGGCTTTCTCTTCACGCGCTTCCCTACATAATAATAAGAATTCTATTACTTCTTGTGGTTCGCCCCGACCTTGACGCCATTGCGATCAAATTGAAAAAGTTTAAAAATTAATATCTCTTTGAATTCGCATAGAAATGCTTTGATTTTAAATACTTCGTAATGTTTATTCAAAGGTAAGGCACAAAATAAAAACACAAAATGCATCTTAATTTGTAAAATATTAAATTTTGTAAATTGTGTTATATTACGGCCGTATTGGAAAATGCGTCAAGGGTAGAGGGGCAGTGAAGTTATAATAATAATTCAATTATTTCTAGAGTCTATTACTTCTAGTGGTTCGCCCCGAACTGTGAAGTTATAATAATAATACAATTATTTCTAGAGTTTATAACTTCAAGTGGTTCGCCCCGAACTGCGAAGTTATAATAATAATTGAATTATTTCTAGAGTCTATTACTTCTAGTTGTTCGCCCCGAACTGTGAAATTATAATATTAATTAAATTATTTCTTGAGTCTATTACTTATAGTTGTTCGCCCTGAATTGTGAAGTTATAAGTAATAATAATTCAATTATTTCTAGAGTATATTACTTCTAGTGGTTCGCCCGAACTGTGAAGTTATAAGAATAATTCAATTATTTCAGTCTATTACTTCTAGTGGTTCGTAAACTCGCGATGTGCAACTTGTTGCTAACGCCATTCGCGCACCATTCTGCCCAGTGGAAAGACCATAGACGGTCTGAGCCTAGACTCACTTGATCTTGGCGCGTAGATACTGTGATCGCGCGGCTAAAATGGCTTGGTGCGCGGGCGCGGGCGTCTGTTCGCATAAAAATTTTGTTTATTTCTGTGATCCGCTCAAAGGTTAATGATCGCTTTTCCGCCAGGCTGAGAAATACACTTTAGACTAATTTTGGCGCGTCGATTCTGTGATCGCGCTCCCTAGCATGTAAGTTAAGAGTCTAGACCAGTCTTTCCCAACGTGGGCGATAGCGCCCCCTTGTGGGCGCTGCAGGCCTAAAGGGGGGCGGTAATGGAGCCAGAAAAAAAGGGGGCGTTGTGTAGGGCTTTGGGGTCGATTTATAATTTCATCTACCTAGCTAGGAAGACTCTTAGACACCGACTGAGCTTTCGACTCGATAATTTATTCTTAAAGTGGGCAGTAGACAAAAAAAGGTTGGGAACCTATGGTCTAGACTCACTTGATCTTGGCGCGTAGATACTGTGAGCGCGCGGCTAACATGGCTTGGTGCGCGGGCGCGGGCGTCTGTTCGCTGCCCAGCAGGAGAACAACGTCGCAGAACTGTTGCGACTTCAGTATGCGGCCGAAGTCGTCGTGGAGTGTGCAGCGCGGGTAGTTTGATAGCTGTTAGACGAAAAATAGTTTGTGTAACTTAGACTTAACATAGACGATAGCAACGTGGCGGGAAATTCAAAATTTTTACAGTTTTTTACATTTTGTAGCTAAACTGAGCTATTTTTGTTCAGCGATTTTTCGTTCGCGGCAATAACATAGTATTCTTTTTATTATTGTAAACAAAAGAACAACAATAATTCAGCCGATTATGTGTTCTGGTCTACGACTAGTTTTTTGGGCAGTGCTACTGCTTCGTAGACCAGAACCATTAATCGGCTGAATTATTGTTGTTCTTTTGTTTACAATAATAAAAAGAATACTATGTTATTGCCGCGAACGAAAAATCGCTGAACAAAAATAGCTCAGTTTAGATACAAATTGTTAAAAACTGTGTAATTTTTTAATTTCCCGCCACGCTGCTATCTTCCAGCCTTAAGGCCCAGTAGGACGCACAACTAGCGCCGCCAATGAAAAAAATATCATATCTTCTTTTTGGATGCGTTTTTTGCTCAAAACTCTCCTACGATTTGTCAATGCGAGGCTTAACTATTTTTAGGACCTAAGGTTTGGATTCCAGATCCTAGAACCTACGGATGCAACACTTTTGGCGAGAATCGATTGCATTCTTGTTTACTGCGCTCACTCCCATATAAACGATATAACAGTTTTGCTGCCCTTAAATATTATCCGATTTCGTTGATTTTACCGTCAATAATTTTTGTACAATTTAATATAGGTCAGAGCATTTTCCTTTTTTTTAACACGTTTTTATAAGCTTGGCCTGTATGTATGTATGTATGTAACGGAATCTTTGAGCATAATTTTTACCAATTTCCAGAAGCCTGATTAATTTGAAACTTTGCATAAGTATCAAGGACCAATGACAATGCAATAATTTGATAACAGTTTCCCATTATACCCCTAGAGTGCCATTATACAGGGTGGAGTTTTGAGACGGGGCAGTAAGGGCAGGTACCTTAACCGTCATAGTTACAGGAAAACTTTCTTAGGAGACCTTCCATAACTTTTTGAGATATTGTGAACTGCAGATTTTGGAAAAAAATTACGGTCAGCAAAAAAATTATAAAATGGTACAAAAAAAATAAATTTTTATGCCAATCATGACTGTATTCTCATGTAACATGTAACCGATATTCTCTTTCATGTAGGGATCAAAAGACTCTAAGGAGCCAACTGAGGTTTGAGTACTAGAAATGTCAGAAATTTACAAAAAAATAATAAATCGAACAAAAAAAAAAAGGAGTGGATAGAGGTGGCTGATGGAAGGAAGACCTGCCGGGCTATTAACAGACTAATGTTGACATCGTAAAGCTATAAAAAACATCTAAAAACAATATCTCAGGCACTGCAGCGCCGAGTGGTCTCTTCATCCATCTAGCGTGAGTGACGGTGCCTCGAGATTTAAGATTGTTTATGCAACGTCCGGTGCCTGGACGTTGCATAAACAATCTCATTACGTAGATGCAAAGACCTTAGTTTTTTTGTGTTGTTAAGTCACCAGTGGCGACTGAATTTGGGACAAAACTTACTTGGAGCCGAAACATCGTTGTGTCGGCGGAGGGTCCATGGATGCGGATGGCGAGGGACCGTGAGAGGGGAGTATAAACTTACTTCGACGGGTTAACAAACTTACTTCGACCGGTTAACAAACTTACTTCGACGGGTTAACAAACTTACTTAGGCCCGGTTTCTGAGTTGAGAATTTTGCTAAGCAAATGGGTAAAGAGCGTGACAGAGCGATGCGTAAGGATGTGCTTAGTAAAATTCTCAACTCAGAAACCGGGCCTTAGACGGGTTAACAAACTTACTTCGACGGGTTAACAAACTTACTTCGACCGGTTAACAAAATTACTTCGACGGGTTAACAAAACTTACTTCGACGGGTTAACAAACTTACTTGGAACCGAAACAATTCGCCGCTCCGCACGTTGTTGTCGACGGTCCCACCGAACACATACATGGCATCGCCGACCACCGCGCCCGCGTGGAACAGACGACCCACCGGTACTTGCGAGTCTGGCGACGGGTTAACAACGGACCTGGCGGCACAGATTTCAAAGTTGAAGTGAAAAAAAAACAAGGGCAGAGACCCATATTGTGTGTTGGTATCAAATTGATCACAGTTAGGCGTAGCGTACAGCATTCAAAATATTATTATTATTATTAAATTCTTTATTGCACAAAATAAAATAAAATAATTGTGTACAAAGGCGAACTTAATGCTAGATAGCATTTTCTACCAGTCAACCTTATGAAAATAAAAAAATATGCAGAAATAATAGCTCTTACAATAAATAAGAAAAAGGTTAACGCAGTATATTTTAACCTGTTGGTGGTTAAAAGTTAAAAGCACCGGAATTGTTCATCGTCTAAGTACCATAGTAATCTGTGGCTAAGCTACTCAGTATCAAACTCAGTAAGGTAATCAACTGCCAAACCTTACTCGACCACTAGTGATTGGAGTATAGGTCATATAAAAAGGGTTATTGAACACATCTGAGTGTCCAAGTCGTAGCTATATTGCTATATTTCTAAACGATCAAAAATCCATTCTTAACAGGTTATTTCTCTACTAAGCCACAAAGACTAGCCCTCTTAGCACTCTACCATTTTGTCTACTCTCAACTGTCACCTTAGCCACATAACACTACTGAGGTGACAGTTAACAGTGGCTAAGGTGACAGTTGAGAGTATTCAAAATGGTAGCGTGCTAAGGGGTTAGGCCATATAAAAGGGGTAAGTGAACACATCTGAGTGTTCAAGTCGTAGTAGCTATATTGCTATCGTAGCTACATTGCTAACCTAACCTAAATGATCACAAATTCGATTTTAACAGGTTCTTTCTCTACTAAGCCACAAAGACTAGGCCATAAAAAAGGGGTAACTGACCACATCTGAGTGTCCAAGTCGTAGCAATGCAGGTCGGAAGGCAGCGTGTTGTCAGCAGCGCCCCCAAACACGTAGAGATGTCGTCCGTGCGCCAACATCACGTGGCCGTAGCGGCGCGCCGGCGCGGGGCCCGCGCACCGCAGGAGGTGTTCGGTGCAGACTCGACTCCAACTGGAACATATTATAGTTAGAGATAGATAGATAGAGAACACTTTATTGTACACCAGAAATTAAATGTTAACAGGATTTTTCTTAACCTAATAGTACAGACGGCGGTCTTATCGCTAAAAGCGATCTCTTCCAGACACCCTTCGGACGGATTGGACCAGTAAAAATAGAGAAGGTAGTAGATGTACATAAACAACAATAATTAAACGTACGTATTAATTATACGTTATAGTTGGGCCTTTACACCAAATGGAAACCACAGCAGAAGAGACCAAAAAGCAGGCCCAAAAAGCGTTGGATTGACTGCATCGAAAAAGACCTTAGAAATATTTTTATTTTATTTGATTTTATTTTCAGAGGACAACTTATGGCTAACATAATAAGTAAGTAAGTAAGTAAGTAAGTAACTCTTTATTGCACAAACGAAAACATAATATCAGAGTAACAAATACATATTTAATAAAAAATCCAATTAAAAGTTTTCACAGATAGAAGAAACAATATTAATAAATGGTACAGAAATAAATAGTTACAGAAATATAAAATTTAAGTACCGAAGTAGAAAGTACATCATAGTGTTTGCTTGATTATAGAATAAGAAGAATGAATTCAAATTTCGAGAATAATATAGAAAAAAAAGAAGAAAACCACACATTTTCACCTAACTGCATCCGTTCATGGGCAAATACACCAACTGGCGAAAAGAGGCAAGGGACAGAGACAAATGGAGATCTACTGTGGAGGAGGCCAAGACCCACAAAAGATTGTAGCGCTAAAGGAAGTAAGTAAGAAGTAAGTTGGGCCATTACAAACGTGCGACCAGTAGGCTTAGCACGCGGGCCATTTTTCCTACTCTCAACTGTCACCTTAGCCACTTAAGAGGCCCCTTCAGGACCGTGGGAACTCAGTGACAGACAAGCGCGTGAAATACTGTTTTCTATAGCTGTTTCACCCAGAGCGAGACGGGGCGCGGGAAAAGTGAGAGGCAATGCGGCTGTATGAGTCTACGTGTGTTCGTGTCCTATCGCGAGTATCTAGTTGTAGTTGTAATGTAATAGATCTATTTTCCCAAATGTTTTCGTAGTTCAGCTGCCATTTCTACATTTTATTAGATATTACAAAAAAAAAAAATCTGACAAGTAAAACACATTATTGATGTTCCCCAGGTAGTTAGACTCAGTGTAATAAGTAAATAACAGTTGAAAGTAACCCCTTTTTCAGCGCGAAAAACGCATCGCTCTAATTTCTTTCAGACAATTTTTTTATTATAAAAATTATTTGCAAACCTCCGTATTGGTCATCTACTGATATAAACCAAGTTTCAGCAAAATCCAGCCTGTAGATTAGAAATTAAACCGGAACTAGGTTTGTCTGGGAAAAAGGTGCTCTAACGCCCTCTTAACAGGGGCCTTAGCCTGTAACACAATGGCGTATCAGGTAGAAGGACAAAACCGGGATTTTTTCGTTGTTTTGCTACAACCAGTAAACTACTCCTCTAGAATTAGACTCCTGTACTACAAAAACACTGGTGTACTTGGTGTACTTGGCTGTACAACAAAAACATTAATTAACACTGGACCGACAGCATTAATAAATCGTAATTGAAACCGTCAACCGGGAGCCCATTTTGGCACCATTGCGTTACAGGCTAAGGGCCCAGAACTGTTATGAGGCTAAGGTGCATGCCTACAGGGGGGTAATTAATCTATCGCGATCACTTTCAATTTGACTTTTGACGGGTCCTGACGAACTTCAGACTGGCTTTTTTACGTTTGATCGCTCTTGCAGACATCGGTCGTTGGTCGCGTAAAACTCACGTGTGCGTCTCAAAGTGGAACTGGAACAGTGCGTTGGTGATTTTGGCGCCGCTCTGTCCGCTGAACACGAACATCCTGTCCCGGGCCACACACACGGGGAAGTTGCAGCACGTGGGCGGACACTGCCCCTTCTGGCACACCTTCTCCCATTGACGGTTCTCACCCTAAAATATAATGAGTAAGTAACTCTTGGCATTTCACCCTAAAATAGAATGAGTAAGTAAATCTTGGCATTTCACCCTAAAATAGAATGAGTAAGTAACTCTTGGCATTTCACCCTAAAATAGAATGAGTAAGTAACTCTTGGCATTTCACCCTAAAATAGAATGAGTAAGTAACTCTTGGCATTTCACCCTAAAATAGAATGAGTAAGTAACTCTTGGCATTTCACCCTAAATTAGAATGAGTAAGTAACTTTTGGCATTTCACCCTAAAATAGAATGAGTAAGTATATCTCGGCATTTCACCCTAAAATAGAATGAGTAAGTAAATCTTAGCATTTCACCCTAAAATAGAATAAATCTTTATAAAAATCTTTATAAAATAGAATGAGTAAGTAACTCTTGTCGTGTGTACTGTTTATTGTACAACTGAAAGTATTTTACGGAAAAAATTGTCGTATTAAAAGTAGAAATGGCGGTCTTATCGGTAAAAGCGAGACAACCTTTGGATGGACAGGATGGAAAGAAAAAACAGTAGCAAGTAGATGCACGGTAAGAAAAATAATATGATAGAATAAAATACTCAGATTTCCATGGTTAGTAACGACGAGAGATGGGCGCTGTGTTCTTACCACCAAAATAATGAGTTTTGCCACCGCGATAACGAGTTTTACCACCAAGACAATGAGTCTTACCACCAAGATAATGAGTCTAACCACCAAGATAATGAGTTTTACCACCAATTAATGAGTCTTACCACCAAGTTAATAGTCCACATGTCGTTGAGGCGTGCATTGCCGTCGTAGCCGGCGAAGATCCACAACTTGTCGTCAAACACTGCCGCGCCGTGGGCGGAGCGCGGCACCGGCTCTCTGGAAAGAGATCGTATAAGATGGTCAACTAGCGCCGGACTTCATTCGTAGGTTCTAGGATCTGAAATCTTAACCCAGTGCCGGATTAACCCAGCGCGGGGCCTGTAGCAAATTCTATCAAGGGGCCCTTGGTTTTCTTTATTAGGTTAAAATCAATTTATGGTATGAAATAATAGATTTAGAAGATTTAGATTTAGAAATGCTTTATTGCCACAAAATGAACACAAAAAACTTATACAAATAGAAATTATCATCCGCGGTTGTGGCAAATACATAACTTACAAAAAACTTTCCTGGATTTAAACTCAATTTAAGTGTAAGTATACAATTTAATATTTTCCGCTTAAAAAGAAAACGATATCAATTTCTCAAACTGCAAATTCAAGTATACCTTGTCGTTTGTCCCCAAAATAATAAAAACTATCTAAATAATAATAATAATTTATTTCAGATAACTTGAGATCCATAGTTTGTTAGTAAATAAACAATAACATCAAAACAGGTTGTTAGTAAAAAGAACTTATAAACTACAATAGGTTTCTTAGTTTAGTTAATTATATTTATTTTATTTATATGAATAGAAATAGATTTTTTTTTTGGTCAGAAAGCGCGCGGGGCCCCCAAATGTGCGTGGCCCGTAGCATTTGCTACTCCTGCTATATGGCTAATCCGGCACTGTCTAAACCTAGGTCCTCAATATAGTTAAGCCTCGCGTTGAGAACTTACTGAAGAGTTTTTAGCAAGAAACGCATCCAAAAGAAGATAATGTTTTTTTTTTCATTGGCGGCGCTAGTAAAGTTGTGCCTATTACTGGGCCTTAAGGCGCCGTGCATAGTGAATTAGCCCGCGAGAATTTTAATTTTGTGCTAATACCAAAAGCTAAAAAGTTATGTTTTTTTTTCAGTTTTGAGGCCGTAAATAAAAATGTTTTTTTTTTCAATTTTTTTTTTACAGAATTGTCATCCTGTTGACCACTTCCCTCTCCAGACTACCTCTTTTTATTATAGTGGCCCTTTTACCGACAGCCTAGGTCATGAAAAGGGCACACTAAGTCCAACAAACGATCGAAACCGAGTGCCGGGACCTATGTGACCAGGGCCCTTAGCCTGTAACACAATGGTGCCAAAATGGGCTGTCAGGTGACAACTTCAATTACGATTTGCTAACGCTGTCTGTCCTTTTAATGTTTTTGTAGTACAGCAAAGAATATTTTCATTCTAATTCTAGAGGATAAGTTCTCTGGTTGTAGGAGAAAAACGAGGAGAGCCCGGTTTTGTCCTTCTGCCGGGACGCCATTGACCCGCCATTGCGTTACAGGCTAAGGGCCCAGTAGGTTACACCATGTAAAAAGAGTTAGGATGTTTTGTAACACTTATACTCACTGGCCATTAAACTTCCACTGCACCCACTGGGCGCTCCCAAACTTGTACTCGAAGAGGTCATTCTTATTGGTCAGGTTCGAGTTGGCGAGGATGTCGCCCGTGTATCCACCGAACACGAACATCGACGATTTGTACACCTTGGGAAACGTAACAGAACGGAACAATTTAACAATTTAAAAAAAAGCTAAACTGCCGGTTTCTGATTTGAGAAATTCGCTGAGCAGGCACTTAAATATTGTTCTGCCTCTGCGGATGCAAAAGAACGTGACAGAACGATAGTTAACTGTTTGCTTAGTAAAATTCTTAATTCATAAACCGGGCCTAAGCCTTTGCATCTCCGTAATGAGTCTGATGATTTATAAAGCGTCCAGTAGCACCTTCACTCGCACTAAATGGGTGAAGAGACCACCGCAGTTCCGAGTGGTATCTTCAACCATCCAGTGTGAGTGAAGGTTTTAGATGGAAGTGAATTGTTATTAACAATTTTAAATGGACAAGTTAATTTGCAGTGTAATAATGTAATACATGTACGAAATATGTTACATGGTGCATACATGTTTAACTCGCTACATGTATGGAACATGTTACATGGTACACACGACAGCACGGCGACGCTTACGCGCTAGCACTCTACTCGGTTACTTTAGGGGTGACTTTACAACAGAAGTGTACAGTCTGGCGTGCTGTTGTGTGTTCATGTTTAATAAGGTATTTTTTAGTAGCACTTGTCAAATTTTTTAACAATCCAACGCAAATTAGCGTAGATTTACGTTTTTATAAAAAAAATCTCATGTGAGGTAGGGTGGGGGCCGAGCAACATCTCACGCCATCTCACCTAGTGTGGAAGATCAAAAAAATCCCTTAAATCGCCTTATGTAATTCTTCTTCTTCTTCTTCAACCTATAGCCACCCAATGCTGAGTGTAGGTCTCTTCCATTGTACTCCATTCTTTACGGTTTTGGGCTTTCCTCTTCCAGTCTTTTCCTACCACTTTGACCAGGGGCCTTAGCCTGTAACACAATGGCGTACCAATGGCGTCCTAGGTAGGAGGACAAAACCGGGATTTTTTCGTTGTTCTCCTACAACTAGCGAACTAATCCTCTAGGATTAGACTCATAATATTCTTTGCTGTACTACAATAACATTAAAAGGACCGACACTGGACTGACAGCATCAATAAATCGTAATTAAAATCGTCAACCTGAAGCCCATTTCGGCACCATTGTGTTACAGGCTAAGGGCCCTGGTCGTTGGTCCATCTCATCGGTTGCCTGCCCACATTTCTACGACCTGTTCTGGGTCTCCACTCCAGTACCCTTTTACCCCATCTGTGGTCTTGTCTACGACATGATGGCCCGCCCACTTCCACTTTCTTCGGGCTATAACCTTGCCTATGTCAGTTAGTTTAGTTCTTCTCCGGATATCTGTATTGTATGTATTGTATATTGATTTCTTATGTAATTAATGCCCCCTAATATTTAAAGTTTTTTATATGGAGTGTCAGGTCTGTAGTTACCACGGCAGAATGATGATATCTTGGTGCCGGCGGGGTGCCCATGCATCCGGTTCTGGTCCAGGACTTCTCCCGTATATCGAAGCGGATGAGGTCATTTAGCATCGACTTGCCATTGTCACCACCGAACACGTAGATTGCATCCTTATATGCCACCGCGGTGTGTTTGCTGCGTCTGCAGATTCAGAGAAAATATTGATTACAATATTTTTTGAGTATTAAAAAATTCGGACTAGCTGTGATTTATAAAATATTAATAAAAGATGGAAGGGAAAAAGAACTATTTTATTTTAAAACTAATCTTTTGGAGACATTGAACTGAGAGGCATAATGAAAAAAAAAATTAAAAAAGTTTTTATTGTTGTGATTTAAAGATAGTTACAATTATGTAACTATCTTTAAATTACAACAATTCGGAAGGCAAAGTTTTTTGTTCGAAAGTCCGTTATTGGCTTAATCTTATCTTTAGACAATATTGAGAAACTAATTTCAATATTTTTTATTTTGATTCAGTAGTTTGGATTTTACAACGTTTCAAAGATACGGTTTTATGACCTTCACGCGACGGTCTGCATACTGTTGGCGGTCATAAGAACAAAACATTTTAGCGCATAAAAACAAAACTACTGGACCAAAATAAAAAATATTTAAATTAGTTTCTCAATATTGTCTAAAGATAAGTTTAGGCCAATAACGGACTTTCGAACAAAAACCTTTGCGTACCCAATTGTTTGGGTCATTCTCATCCTGGTGCTCATTGCTTTAGTATTACGAAACAATCTCACTTACTCCCTTTTTCTATGTTTTATTTGGTTACCAAGTTAGACAGGCTGTTTTGCGCAACTTGATGTCTCTACTTGCGCCTATTTTGCATGAGGTTAAAAGAAAATCTTAAAGGTAATAGAAGGGACAGCGATGACAGCCGGGATAAGAATGACCATTTATAATAGAGGCCTATTGATTGAAGGAGAACAAACCTTGCACCGACAAATTCGTAGCACTCCGACATCCGCTTCCACTTATGCACGGTCTCAAATAGGCCAAACTCCATTTTCAAGCTTATGTCAAGCTCGCTGGGGTTTCTAAGCTGCTCTGTTATCATTTTAGAAGCCCCCTGCATTCAGACGACGGCATAAATGAACAGATATGGGGTCCGAAGAACGAAGAAAGCTGTAAAGATAAACAAACAACAATTTTGAAACCATAAAATAAAGAAAGAAATGTTTGTTGACTTTACAATTTAATGATCAGTTTGCAAAGATAAGTCTTTGATTAGAATGGTAACACAGTTGGAATCTAATAAAGATTTCTTGAAACTTAACAAAAAGATTTATTTTGCACTAGTTTATTAGCAGGTAACATAGGAAGAAAGACACACACTTATAATACCTACTAGATTGCAGTGCAAACTTATTCAATCATCTATTTTATATTTTACTTTTGAATGTTGCAACTCGCGAGGCATGTACAAAAGAAATTAGCGGGCGAATTATTGTCTTACAACGTGGACTATTTTATGGTGGAGTGTATTTCGGTGATTTAGCAGGAAATCTCAAAATAACTTGGTCTAATTTACGGAAATGGGTCGCAAATTATAGATGGGTTGGTTAGGCGGCGGCTGGGATTGTCGTTCTAGGAAAAAAAATTGCATTACCTGAAAATTCTGAAATATTTTAGTCCTGCGGTTTTAATCAGAAGGGAACTTTAATATTTATTTAAATTATCGGACTTATTTTGTTTACAAAATAAAACCCCTTGCTTTGCAGGAATACCACAGACTAAAAGAAAACAAAACGCTGTGACAAAACGTCAACTTTTTTTAAAATCCTTCAACTTGCTTGGCACGTCCACAGATTTTTGTTACCTTGCCTGAATGAATGAAATGAAGGTTTATGGTACGGCAACGGTAAAAGCCACAAAAGCACATCACTAGCATTCAGCGTTCAAAAACTTGTAAGTAAGTAGTTTTATTTCATGCTAAAAAAATAATCAGCTGTGGTATTTTCCAAAAACATGATTCAAGGTAGGTACACTTTGTTATGTATGGCGCATAAATCGATATTTTCCGAAGGAAAAAGTATTATACAAACATATTTTTGAAAAAACCATTGGGTGGACCTTTTTCAAACAACAAAAGATAAATAAATTTTTGAACGAAACTTTTGAATTGAACACCAAACCAACGCACGGGAGTTTACAAATTTTGCAAATAATTTGCGATTTCCTCATCAAATTCTACTGTGTCTAGCATTCCTAGACTAAACAAAAGTGTTTATCCACCTTCGCGAAAACACCACCCGTCTTGCCCCCATTGCCGGCTAAAAATCTTGAAAATGTCGTCTCCGGTTTTGGTAAGCAAGATTTTCCTATTGTTTCCCTTCAATGTCAGTGCAACTTCCCATTGTTTGCAATTTTATAACCTTTTAAACACCGCAAATGTTCACATTATGGTTCCCTGTACTGATAAGACCTTAATTTTTAGTCTGATGATCCACCGCGGCGTAACAGCGAATGCGACAATAGTGAGCACGACACTTCGGAGCATGATCCTCACTACGACCCGATAGTGTCTCTGCCCCTGGTTGAGGTCCCCACGAACGAGGAGGATGAGGAAGAGCTCGTGAAGATCAGATCCAGGCTGTACCGCTATGACACCGTTGATCACGAATGGAAGGTTAGAATGCTGGGCCTGGCTGGCTCTGTTTGTTTTAATTACTGCCTAAAGACTGTTTTACCCCAGATGCAATGTAAAAATGAGATCACTCTGTCCCCAATTGATTAGGAATAGCATTTGTACCTAAATTTTGAGCAGACTTAAAAAGATTGAAACTTTTCCCAACCTTCAGCTTGGGTGTAAAATCACTTTTTTAGTTTTAGTGGTTAGAGATTTTGCACATTTATAATAAATTGAAAAAAATCACTCGGGACAGGACTTGAACTCGCAACCTCTTGCAAATGTTCGAGATAGCACGGGTCAGTGCTTTAAAAAAAAAAAAACTTCAAGCGATTTGCAGATATAAGTTTGACATGCTTAGAGATTTACGCGCTGAATCTTGTATCTTTTTTTAGGAGCGCGGGACCGGTGATATCAAGCTCTTGCGTCACACGCTCAACAACAGCGTCAGAGTGGTAATGCGGCGTGACAAGACCATGAAAGTGTGCGCCAACCACTTCATAACGCCGGACATTAGGATGAACATCCACTGTGGCTCGGATAGGGCGTTCAACTGGTCCGTGTTTGCCGATTTTGCTGACGAGCAATGCAAGCAGGAGCTGCTCGCCATCAAGTTTGGAACCCCACAGAGTAAGTTAATTATTTAACCCTTTACACAGAGTAAGTTAATTATTTAAAGAAGAGTTAAAAATACTTGTAGGTACAGTCAGCAATATGCTAGGACAGGCTAGGACAGCCATACTCAAAGTGTTTTCCGCGGAACCCTAGGGTTCCGCGATACCTCTATAGGGGTTCCGCAAGAAATTAGAAAAAATGTTCAAAACACCTCACCACACAATCTCTTACAATCAAGACGAATCAAATGACACCTCGCAAGCTAAACTCCAACAAGCCGTTTAGGCTACAGAGCGTGTCAAAGAAATTTATATACATACATACACTCGAAAAATATAACTCTCCCTCTGGGTCAGTCGGGTAAAAACTATTGTTTTATTGTAGGGTTCCGTCAAGTATTTCGCTTTCCAAAAGGGTTCCGTCACCAAAAAAGATTCAGAACCGCTGTGCTAGAATATCCTTTTTTAGGGTTCCGTACCCGAAGGGTGCCAAAATGGGACCCTATTACTAATTTTTGTTTGATTGAGCATTTATGCCGTGTGTGATAAGAGGTCACATGAAAAAATTTCAAGCCCAGCACATTTTATTTTATCAGGATAGTTTCGGTCCTAATGAATAACAATATTCTGTCCAAACAGATGCTCAGCTCTGGAAGTCCAAGTTTGCGGAAGCCCAAGAGATAGTTCGAACCAAATGCAGCCTCTACTGCCAAGACCCGTCTTCTGATGAAGACGAGAGCAGCATCACACGCAGCGAGGACACGGACACCCCGGAACCCAAGAGCTTGGACAAATCACCTTCCAAAGAGGCCAAGAGTAGTGACGACAAAGAGGATGGTGTAGTCTTAAAACTAAAGGAACTGAAAGTGGATATTAAGAACGACGAATAGTACTATGACGCAAGTAGAATTTTGTAAATGTAGATATTGCAATTGACGCATTTTAAATGAGGGCTACCGTTTTAGTGCTCACTAGTTGGCGCCACTTACGAGTAAGGCCATGAAGTAAAGCTCTTAAAGTTGGATATTTCCTAAATTAGTACGTAAAAAAAAGTTTACTTACATTTTTTATACCTACCTTATAACTGTACCTACTATAACCCGTGCCATTAAGACGACGTACGTCTCACAACTAGCGCCGCCAATGGAAAAAAAATCATATCTTTTTTTGGGATGCGTTTTTAGCAAAAAACGCTCCTGCGATTCCTCAACGCGAGGCTTAACTATTTTTAGGACCTAAGGTTTGGATTCCAGGATTGGATTTCCTACGAATGCAATCGATTCTCGCCAAAAGTGGCCACTTTTGGCGAGAATCGATTGCATTCTTAAGTTCTAGGATCTGGAATCCAAACCTTAGGTCCTAAAAATAGTTAAGCCTCGCGTTGAGGAATCGCAGGAGCGTTTTTTGCTAAAAAGGCATCCAAAAAAAAGATATGATTTTTTTTCCATTGGCGGCGCTAGTTGTGAGACGTACGTCGTCTTAAAGAAACGATATATAAATGGCGGACACTCTCGCGCCCTCTCGCTTTAATCATATCTCCGTCTATACTCACACGAAACGTTAGCAAAGTCATTTTAGGCAGTCCTGATTAGTCACCTACGCTTGGCTAATAAAACACGCCAAAATACGTTCGCCTCTTATTGATTTTTTAATGTTTGTCGAGTTATTTCAATATTCTAGTTTACGTTAAGTGTTGTTATTTGTTGAGGTTGGTATTATTTAGTACGTTTTAATATTTTTGATCCAGTTTTGATCTTATTTCCATAAAGATTGTTGTTTAATCACAAACCCAACGTAGAACAATTACCTAATCAATAAAGAAAGCATCGTAAAACAATATTTCCTAACCAAAAATGTAAGAAAGTTTTAGGTATGAACCGAAATCGTATTTTCGTAACCTCTTTTTCAAACCTTACCATATGTACCCGCCGCCATTTTCATATCTTTTCTCTATTGGCACGGCTTATAATAAAACACACCGAGCAAGCCTTGTTATGTTCGAAAAAGTATAAAACTGTTTCAAAGCAGGAGTTAGTAGCAAGCAAGACAACTATTTGCGCCCTAATTAATCTCAGGTATTGCAAAATATTCACAACATTATTATAACCACTTTTTTTTTTTTCTAAAGCACTAACCCGTGCTAGGGATTGCGGGTTCAGGTCCTGTCCCGAGTGAATTTTTTCAACTTATTATAAATGTTATAATTAAAAATAAACCCCCATAGCCCATAAAAACAGGGTCATTTATGGACCTCACACACTATGCAAGTGGCAAATCTGAGCGTGGTAGCCCTCATTGGATTTGATATTCTAGGAGCCGCTACTCGAATAGGTTTCAGCCCTGGTTTAAACCGTTTTATATGGTTCGTACTTTTGATTGTTTTTTCCTTTTTTTATTATTTTTAGTTCAGATATTAAAGTAGGTTTTATGAACGACACATTCTATTAACATTCACACCATCTTGCATTTAATTTTTAACCTATTATTTTTTTGGTAAGCATTTTTTGTTGCATAATAATTAAAGTAAAGCTCAAGTGTTTGAAATTTGAGGTAATAAATAATATGAGATATTTTAGCACGAAAGTTGAATTGACTAGGGTTTTCTTTCAAGGACAATGTAAAGCTATCAATCTGCACATTCCGAAAAGATATTTCCAAATAGCATAAGAGTGATTGTATTTTTTTATGTAATGATTTTTAGTAATCCAATTTCATTGGAAATGTATTCAGCTATTCTGGCTCATGGCTCATCCCACGGTTACTTTACATATTCAGTCATTTTAAAATTGCTCCCCATAATAATGTATTACGCATGTTATACAGATGATTCAATATTTATTTCTGGCGGCCGAGCTTTGATAACTTGATACGCTACTCTCTGTTAAATCTACAGATTGGGAAACAGCGTAGGGGCCTGAGTCTGTAACACAATGGTGCCTCGATAGGCTCCCAGTTGTCGTATTAGTACGGCAGAGAAATACTGATTCTAATTCTAGAGGATTGTTTTTCTGGCTGTGGGAATAAAAACGAGGGAAACCCAGTTTGGTCCTTCTACTGGGAACCTATCAACTCGCCATTGCGTTACAGACTTAAGCCCCTGTATCGCCCGCTCTCTTGCCCTATAGTCCTTTATCCTAGGCCTTTTGCTGGCTTACCATGATCGCCATCTACATGGAAACAACATCTTTCTAGATTACTCTTTTGATCTGAGGGTGGATTTCACGGTTTCGTGATAGGCGATTAAGCGCTGGGTAACGTACGTAACCGAGTAGAGTGCTAGCGTGTAAGGGTCGACATGCTGTCGTGTGTACCTGCTGTTGACATAACTGGCCGTACATCGTGTTGCCAAGTCGAGACCGTTAGTTGAGGTGCTAATTCGGTAGGAGTCGACAACCTTTGGTTGGTCTGTCTGCTTTACAGTACCTAATTTTCCGATTTTCTTTTGCCTGTAGTTGTACACACGACAGCACGTCGACCTTTACACGCTAGCACTCTACTCGGTTACGTTACGGGCGACTTTACAACAAAAGTGTACAGTCTGACGTGCTGTCGTGTGTACGTCTATTTTATCACTGCTTTCGACAGCTTTTGATTATTTTTACTATTTCGTCTATTGGTCTCACGGACTCTCACCTACTTACAGTGTGTAGAAATAAGTAAGATACTTCGTTCGAACTCGAACTCTCTCTCTGAGAGAAGGCCTTTGCCCAGCTAGTGGGACATGTACAATTGTACAGGCTACATCTTACTTAATTTTTTACTTCGTTGCGCGACGGACGACGACGACCACGACGGATCTAAATGTTTTTGTTGCGGTACAAATTCATGAAATTAAATGTACTTTTTTTTACTCCTTACCCCAAAATTCGTACTTCAAGACTTCAACTGTTTGCCCAATCCCCATGGCGACTCGACTGCCAAGGAAAGGGGTAAACAGAGTCACCAACGTGTTTATTTTTTCATAAATAGCTGCTATTGCATGTATTTGTGAATTACTAAATTAATTCTACTATGTTATTATGAAATTCAAAGCTGTCTGTCTGCTGTCTGCTAAATCATACCTATTATGTTTTTAAATGTAACGGAAATATCGCATGGATAGGTATGTTGAAAACGTGGATGGTTGTAAACAATCAACAGACCGATTCATGCCCAACCTTGGAATGTAATTGAATTTATCAATTTATTGTGTAATTTTAAAATAAACAGTAAATGTTACTGTCACAAAACCTATTCTTATTTTTAAACCCCATTTTCGATTTCCAACATCTGCATTTTCTCTTCAGGGTGGATTTTTGAAACGGGGCAGTAAGGGCAGGTACCTTAACCGTTATAGTTACAGGAAAACGTTCCTGTAACTATAACGAAAAGGTACCTGCCCTTACCCACTGCCCCATCTTAAAAATCCACCCTATATAGGTAATCGCATTTATGTCGAACATGTAAAGAGCTACCTACATGATATTATCTTTCCATGTCATCAGTTCATCACCGAAATAATTCATTGAATTAGATTGATTTTATCTTACGTACAGCGTCACGCATGGCGTGTGTGCGAGTTTCAGTTTCAGACAAAAAAAAACTAATATATCTTGTTGGTTGCTATAAGGGTGTTCAAAGACCGTTACCAAAGCGGGAAACCACGTATTATCCTCATCATAACGAATAATTTTGCTGAAGGGACTATGCCTGGGAAATAAACGGTTTCAGAGATGATAAGGTAGAGAAAATCTGATTTTATCAAAAAATTAATCTTGTGTTCATTCAGTGTCGCGTAGGTACTAAACAATTCGGAAGGCAAAGTTTTTTGTTCGAAAGTCCGTTATTGGCTTAATCTTATCTTTAGACAATATTGAGAAACTAATTTCAATATTTTTTATTTTGGTTCAGTAGTTTGGATTTTACAACGTTTCAAAGATACGGTTTTATGACCTTCACGCGACGGTCTGCATACTGTTGGCGGTCATAGGAACAAAACATTTTAGCGCATAAAAACAAAACTACTGAAGCAAAATAAAAAATATTGAAATTAGTTTCTCAATATTGTCTAAAGATAAGATTAAGCCAATAACGGACTTTCGAACAAAAAACTTTGCCTTCCGAATTCTCAAGAAGCCATATCAAAATTATGAATATTTCTTACAAACAACGACGTTTAAATGGCAACCCGCAATGTATTCTAAACATCGGCACCTCTGGCATAAGTTTATGCTTTATAAAAACGCTATGAAAACGATGATTCTAAGATGCTCACGAAAGTTTAAGTTAAAAAATTCTAAGATGGGATTATAAAATGAATACTTATAATAAATTTGTATCACACTTTATTGCAGACATTCAAAACTTGCTATGTGCCCTAAAAATACATTAACACTATCTCTCGTCCATCACAATATAAAGGCAACAATTTGCAATAAAATAGAGCTTCAATAATAAAGACAGGCAAAACACTGAATTATAAGATTAACCAAGGTGTAAGTAGTGGCAAAGCTACATAGGGAAAAGGCGGGGCAATATCCTGGGGCCCCCTCAGACTGAGCTATACATATTTATGGATAAAATCGGTAAATTTTAAGGGGCGGTGCCCATGTGTCTTTAAAGAAAACCTCGGCCAAGGATGATAGTATCTCCTTGCCGTGGCTTCTGACTTGATAAAACCTAAAAAGTTTAGTTGGGGCCCCAGTTTGTTTTTTTTCCCCAGGGCCCCTGGTTACCTAGCTACACCACTGGGTGTATGCAATTTCAGGTGAACAAAGAAAAAAAATCTATGTATCCAGATTTTACATGACAGTTCATTATGGTTATATGGATCAAGGCTTTATAAATACATAAAAAATTATAACATATTTTAGAATCACAGGTCTTCCTTCACCTTTCCTTCGTGGAGGTTGAATGTCTGCAGAATATTAAGCCTCGTGTTGAGTTCAGTCTTCTTTTCATCGGAAAGTTTCCCCGTGAGTAGTTTATTGAGCCTCTCCGTCTCTGATCCGATGAACACATTACCTTTCTCTATTATCTTCTTCATGACAGTCAGGTAGAATTTCCCGGAGGCTTTATTCTGGAAAAATATCAAAGTTTTAGAGTGCAAAAATCTACAAGCAAATGAAGAGTTGATTTCCACTTTTAATTATACGCAATATTTACACATTATCGTATTGGAACAGGTCAAATCGCGGTTGGTTTTAGGAAAATTTAAGGGATAAATAAGGGACGTCGGGATAAATAAGGTAGATAATTAAATTTGCCTAAAACCCAACCGCGATTCGACCCGTTCCAATACAATGAAGAGTTGATTGTCAACTTCCAAAACTAAAAAGGAACTGGAAAAGAGGACAAGCAAAAGCAGGATAATTTTAAACTTACAACCAACTCTGAAAATTTTACACTAGGGGTTCGCCTCTACCTCTCCCCGTCCAAAATAGTCCAGTTTTAAATCCTTAATTTATGCGTAAAGTATAACTTACATAATATAATTTACAATTAAAATAATTTAAAAACGCAGCCATTTTTACAAAAGTTTTCATAACCGAAAACTTTCAAGAAAAAGAAATTACCTTGTCATCCACAGCCAGGTCCACCACCGCTTCAGCTTCGTTCAATGAATTCTGCCTCTCTTTGGCGGAGGCTTTCATAAACGTCATAGCAATCTTATCAAGCTCCTGGACGCACCCCGGTAAGCTCAGGTAGACGCTTGCCTTTTCACGTACGAATTTGCGGAATTCTTCTGCTGTGAAGTCTCTTTTCGGGTCAAAATCGATAGGCTCTTCTTTGCCCTGGAGAAACAGCTTAACTGCTGGGAAGTCATCCTTATTAACGTTGTACCTCTTTGCTAGGTCCTCGTTTTCCTTCTCCCCGTAGTCTTTAACCCCGACGTGGGCCAACAGCAAGTCGTCCGAGTCCTTCGTCTCTTTCGCCAAATTGACGAATACTTCTTGCTTGTCGCCGTAAGGGAACGCCACGTCGAACTTCACGAGAGAAGCCTTGAATTTCTTGATGATTTTATCGAAGTTGCTGGTGTCCAGCTCCACTAAGCCGGTCGCAGATTGTACGACGAATACCATGAGGAAAAGAGACACGTAGCGCTCCATTTTACCGGCAGACTGGTCCGTGTTAATCGTATTATTTGATTAGGTAGTTCGCTGTTGTGTATTTTACTTTTAGTCGCGGTTCGCACTCTCACTCACTGTGTCGGTGTCGGTCGGCAAGCCAACAAAAAGCGAAACAAACAAAGATGAAAATGTTGGCATCACAGATTATATTTACATGACAGTTGACAACTAGGGACGGGTCGATATTATCGATATTTTTCTTTTATCTTTTTTTATCGGTACTGCTCGCGTACGGCTGGGTTAGAGCGTATCCATAGGTTTATAACTGTAGCTATCCCGCTATACGTCAAACAAAAGAGTGAGATGCACATAGTTACAACCCCCTTATGTACTGCGTAACTCAGGCTCATGCTAAGCAAGCTGGGTTAATATTTTAGTAATTTATTTCAGGACTAGACACAAACTCATTTCAAATCAGTAGATGCCGGGCCAATATTCGCTTATCAAGCATATTTCTTTCATATTGCATATTTCTTTCAAAAATATGTGGGAAAACTAAAACAGGCGGAAGTATTTTTATCTTTTAGCAATACAGGTCTCATGCATGTAAAAATAACTTTCTAGGGACTTAAATGTAATAAAATATAATAAGTGATCCGAAAAGTTGATATCACAATAACTACTACTTGACTTTAATACCTAATAAAAACATAAAACGCCACTACACAAAAACGGATTTTACCATTACCGATATATCGATACTTTTTAGCACGTTGCCCATCTCTAGCGGTATGTACCACAGTCACTGACGCGCCACAGACCCTGTTGTATTATTTGTGAAATGGAACGTCAGTTTATACAGGCACGCCTAGCACTCTGCCTAGCAGGAAGGTCCATATCGAGCTTGATAGTGCTCTCTCTCTCTCTTGATCTGCCTATCGATATGGCGAGTAAACTCATGCAAACATTCAAACTATTTGAATTGAACTATTTCAAACTAACTTTATTGTGTTTTATGAAATGTTTCATGTGAAACGGAACAGTTGCATTTTTTTTCTGATATTTAAAGCCGTGGTTTACCGCCATTGGCGCATTTTCCTAAAGAAAAGGCGCTAAAATTTAAAAAACTTTTATTGTTGAGCGAAAGTTTGTGTCTGGGATATTTGTAGTTTATAACCATTTATTTTGATGAAAAGCCAGATTAAGGGTAGACGATAGCAAGGTGGCGGGAAATTCAAAATTTTCACAGACTTTTACATTTTGTAGCTAAACTGAACTATTTTTGTTGAGCGATTTTTCGTTCGCGAGAATAAAACCGTATTCTTTTCATTATTGTAAACAACAGAACAACAATAATTCAGCCGATTATGTGTTCTGGTCTACGACAAGTTTTTTGGGCAGTACCACTGCTTCGTAGACCAGAACACATAATCTGCTGAATTATTGTTGTTCTGTTGTTTACAATAATGAAAAGAATAAGGTTTTATTCTCGCGAACGAAAAATCGCTGAACAAAAATAGTTCAGTTTAGCTACAAAATGTAAAAGTCTGTGAAAATTTTGAATTTCCCGCCACCTTGCTATCGCCTACCCTTAAAGTACGTTATTCGAGCATTTTGGTAGCCAAGTTTTGAAAAAACTTTGGTTTAGAAAATACTATATTTGTTTAAATCCCTTAAACCTAATTTTAGGTTTTTTTACATTAAATGGGTACATTAAAAAATTGGTTCCATTGGGAACGCTACCAGTGGATTTATTTCGATGACTAAAGTCGATACAAAAGACATACAAAAGCGCCCATACAAAAGACATCAACGCGCGCGCGCCGATTTGGCATTCTATCTTTCAAAGCAGTTTTATTTTCCCTTTAGAAATAAATAAGTTAGGACCATGGATTTTGTTAGGACTTGCTTGTTGGTTGGTTGGTAGCCATGATAAACTCGTTTTTAGTGTTAGCAAATGTAATTTTATTCGATATGAGCATTATCGATATTTTTTATAGATATTACCTATTGCTAAGCTATACCTAAAGTTACTTTAGTTGGATCAAATGCGTTTCCTAATCCTTGTGTGTTTGATTTCAGCACCGGTGAATTTTATGCATTGCTCAGCTGCGTTGTTTATAAGTTTAATAACATTGACAATAATAACTACTTATTGGCTTAGGTTGCATTAGGTCGCATCAATTTAAAAATCACGCGTAATCCCCCAAACTACTCTTATCTATTAGCTACTTATTATACCTAACACAGATATGTGTGAACCTAGCTGTATCTTACTCTTAGGCCGGCCACATATAGACGGAATACCGGACGGAAAAAAATCGAATCAGGATTCCGAACGCAGTAACTGCATACATATCTATGGACCTACCTACCACACACATACCTACAGTTTTTTTCCGTCCGGAATCTTCATAGAGTTGTATCACAGTCACAGGTTGTATGCAGTTACTGCGTTCGGAATCCTGATTCTTCGTTACGGAATCAGTTTCGTTTTCGTTACGGAAAAAATCCGTTTCTTATTTACTGCCTACTAAAACTTTTCGTTTTATAGCTCCAAATTACGATCCTCAAAAAGTCAATTCATTCGCGCCCTATGGCCAGGGGGCGAGATCCCATATTACCTGGAGCCCCGAGATTACGGTAACACATTTCTGTCATCATTGTCAGCACGTATTAAGAAATTGGGGTGAAATTAGGTTCCCAACGTACGGTCGGCTACAGTCCAGGATACCCCATGGCAGCTCTTACCGTACGCGGTATAAGGGCGCCAATCGAACAAAAAGGGGTATCCTAGCGCGTGGCCGACTTTCAAATATATTTTTCCACCTTCTTCTATCAGAGGGTTTGCCTATTTTGCCCTATGAAGCAGCCAAACAAAACAAGGTACAATCAGGAGGAGCGGCCTATTTTTTTGCCTATTTTTTTTCAGCTCCACACAGGAGTGGTTATGACATTCTGCCACTAGATATTAAATATTATATATTTTAAACTTTTATTTCCATTACTAAAACTCCCGGAAGAGGTCGAAACTATTCGGCTATCCCGGCGATATTAAAAGTCAGTGAAACCGTTAAATTAATTTATATTTTGAGGGATATAAATAGGTATTACAAAAATATTTAAATTGTGTTCTCTTCATGAAGTATTTTTTTAGGTAAGTTATCGCGATTGTAGACCTTCCATGGCAGTCTAGACTCGGCTTTTGATAGACAAAAACTACAATTTTGAATCGGAAAGCGCATTCAGATACCAGGGTCGCTTGAGGATTAGGTACTGACGAAAAAATTTTTTAATAAAACGACAAGTTTTATTGTAGTTGTTATTTAAAAAGTTACGCTATACATTTTCAGTAGTTTTAAGATCCTTTAATCTAGCTGAGTTATCTACAGGGTGCACTTTAAGTCGATAGCGGAACTTTAAGTAGGATGTCTACAGATCAATACAAACAACTTGTACTAGGTGGCGAAAAAAATGGAGCAAAAAAAAAATCTGCTGTTTCATACATTTGGTGCAGTACCGAGTCAACCTTTTGTATGGAACAGCTGATATTTTTTTCGCTCCATTTTAAAGCCACCTAGTACAAGTTGTTTGTAGTGATCAGTAGACAGCCTACTTAAAGTTCCGCTATTGACTTAGAGTGCACCCTGTAGTTATAAATACTTAGGTACCTGCGTTGTATTTATCCACTAAACTCTTTCTTCCCTCACACTGCTCAGCGTATATATGGTTGAGCTTCTTCACATCTGTGGCGCTGAGACCCTGCCAATGTCCCATGGTCCAACCATCATTCTGAAAAAAATATGCAAACTTATTTTTAAGGTTTAATTGAACGAGCGAGCGAAGCGAGCGATATTCTCCGAGTCTAGATAGATAGATAGATAGATAGCTCTTTATTGTACACCAAAGATAAATTACATTGTTTATTTTAAACTAATTAGAATGTATACAATTGGCGGTCTTATCGCTAAGAGAGCGATCAGTCTACTCATCGACTGGAACAATCCGGCGTTTGTATGTATGTTTGTATGTATGAATGTTCGTTCGACGATAACTTGAGTAAATTTGGCCGGATCGTTATAAAATTTGGTAGGCGGGTAAATTAAATTAAAAGAATTTTTAAGTTCGAACATGAGCCAAATCGGTCGAGGGGTTGCCGAGATATCAGGTTGTTAAGTTTATATGGGGTCGCGAGTTCACAGTTGGGGGCGAACCACTAGTTATTAAAACAACGACTTTTAGCTAGGAAGTTACGAAGGAAGGATAAGCGTGACGCACTGACGCACGCGTGCCGCACTGACGTACGGTCGGCCACAGACACAAATACCCCATGGCAGCTCTTACCGCGCGCGGCATAAGGACGCCAATCGAACAAAAAGGAGTATCCTAGCGTGTGGCCGACTGTACGCGTACCGCACTGACGCACGGCAATGCGGCACTTAAATATTTATTTTATTCAGTTTTTTTTGTGTTTTTTGTTATAGCGGCAACAGAAATACATCATCTGTGAAATTTTCAACTGTCTAATTATCACGGTTCATGAGATACAGCCTGGTGATAGACGGACAGACGGACAGACGGACAGTGGAGTCTTAGTAATAGGGTCCCGTTTGGCATCCTTCGGGTACGGAACCTTAATTACCCTGGATAGGTAGGCTGCCGCGCAAGACCGCGAAAAATTTAGATCTCTTCTAGCCCTATGTCCATGATAAAGGATATCATCATATGTCAACGACGTATCTCAACGTTCTTCGGACACATAGCCCGTAGAGGACCTGATAGCTTGCAAAAACAAAATATTATGACGGGAAAGGTGGAGGGAAAGAGAGCTCGAGGCAGACCACCCGCTAGATGGACGGATTTTATAAGCAAAGCCACGCAAAAACACCTGCACGAACTGATCCACATCGCGAGTGATAGAGCGCAATGGAGAACCCTACTCTCCGCCACCTTCAATGATGGTCACGATCCGCAGCATTGAGGGAACGACTCAGCATCTTACCCAGTTAGGATAGATGATGTTAGTTTTCCCGCCCTCCACATGCAGCCACGGCCAGTGCATGACGCTCTGGTAGTCGTATTCAAACCCCACGGACGCCGGGGGAGGCTTCTTGTCTTGTAAATCCGCTTTCATGTCTGGAGAAATATGCAGTGTCAGTGAAGATAAACTGACCAAATGCGAATAGCCGCGTCCACAGCACCGGCCGATCGGGGGCAAATTCTTGGGAATCTCGCTTTCAACACATCACGAAGGAAAAATCTCATTTTGCGGCAAATATCACATCTCCTATTTTAATAATGTGAATAATCTCCTATTGACACGAAATCATCCCCGACATAAGGCACGAGATTTCTGCGAGATGTTTGCCTTTTTCGCTCGTCATTACTCGAGTAGTCGGGAGCAGTCGAGCTCAAAATGACATCATTTTTCCTAACAGATGTGTCGCATTCGACATGTTCGACATGTGATATGACGGTTTGATATTAGTTTCAACTTGATACCTCTACGCATTCTTGAGAAAAGGGCTCTGGACAACGAGATAGACGACCAACAAAGTGATCCTATAATGGTCCCCCACGGGACAGGCATTGCCTAGTGTGGGGGTCAGCATTAAATAAATTTGATACTGTTTTTTTATGGCAATAAACCTTTTATTATATATTTTTTTTCCCTTTGAGGTACGGAACTCTAAATAAAGAAGAAGAAAAAGAAGTGATCATACCTGGAGGAAGTTTATCCCACAGAATAGTGAGGAAGTCATCACGGTCGTACATGTCGTGCTCGTGGTCCAGTCCCAGCAGATGGACGAACAAATGTAGGAGGTCGTTGGCAGAGTTGAAGCAGTCGCCGTTGATAGGGACAGTCTGAAAGATATACAGGATGTTATAGAAGGGTCGTGAACTCGTGACTTACTTGAGCGGTCGCTACAATCATCAAAACAAGGGAAAATCAATAATTTTAAACAGTTTTTTCAGTTTTGTAACTAAATAACTAACTACTTTTATTACCTAATAATTAATTATTACGAATGTTGTGTGAGCCTATAATTGGCATCCTTATCAGACCAAAAACCATGTACCTAATTATAATTTTAATGTTTACGCAGGATTCTGTTGGCTTTCCTAATTTAATAAATAAATAAATAAACGGAGATATTTTTTTCAGCGTTTTTGTTTTACGATTTTTGATTTTCATTATTCTAAACAACATAACAATTTGATTGAAAAACCAGTGGTATTGGTATTGCACCAAAAATACATCTCAGTGGGAAAGAGTAAAATTAAATGTCTAACTGTTACGCTACATACCTACGTTGCCTTGCATCTTATCTTAACTGTGTAGATATCTTATCTTATCAATGTGGTGGTGAAGCTAGGCTCAAGAGTAGTTACAAGGATATCCTGGAGGTCTCCAGACTTGGGGCACTTGCAGCCGTTGGTGGTCCCGCGCACGAAGGTGAGCATATGGCTTGCGTGACGGCGCGTCTGCGCCGGCGCAGCTCTGCGAACCCGCTTCTTCGAACTCCTCGCTTCTTCGACGTCATCTGAAAGAGGCTATACACATTCTACCAACGGAAAAATGGAAGCAATGGAAAGACGAGGCGCTGTATTAAATTTTAGAAATCCATTATTAACTGTGGAAAAATGGTTGTTCAATCATTTTCGTAGATTTTAATAATTCTAATCTAATATCCATAAGTTTCCTTTATTGAAATTCGTTTTTTTTTTCATAAATTACTTTTGAACTAAGGGTGTTACAGAAAGTTCCTGTGATACTCTGTAACACCCTGTAGATACCTAATGAATAAGCAAAACTGTTATTTCGTTTGTATGGGCGTAAGCGAGGTACAATGGTCTTTTCATCATCATCATCATCAGCCTGTTAACACCCACTGCTGAGTTAAGGCCTCTTCATGCTCACGCCACCTCTCACGATCCTGTACCAGGTGCATCCACTGTTTTCCGGCTACTTGGGCTATATCGTCGGACCAATCTCTTCCCCACTCGGGGAATGGTCTTTTACCGTCGAGATACTCACCACCGCTTTTATTTTCATCGACTGCCTCTGCACTTAGTTGCTGCGGTATCTTATTATCATCATCTGAGCTTATTTCATTTACTACGTTGTTTGCATTTTTATCAACCTCAAAGTCAGAGTCTTGACCTGGTAATTCGGTGCCGATTTGTGGCACTGTACGGTTATTTTCTAGGTCATCTCCGGTGATTTCAGGAGTATCAGTAAAGTCGCGGAATACTAAGCAGGTTTCCTTTTCTATGTGGCGGATCACGCTTTTTATATTCTCCCTTTCTTCAATTGCTGTAATAATCAC
The DNA here is from genome assembly GCA_949319315.1 of Zelleria hepariella. Taxonomy (NCBI): domain Eukaryota; kingdom Metazoa; phylum Arthropoda; class Insecta; order Lepidoptera; family Yponomeutidae; genus Zelleria; species Zelleria hepariella. Next base: position 10,594,489 of record OX439396.1, on the reverse strand, counting down.
GGTTTTAAATACATCTGGGAATGAACAGACTGTGTCAGGTAGCTGACATGTGTTTTATCTGGTAAATAATATGACGATTTGGGAAGACTTCCCTGTTTACCCGCCAACCTCTATTAGTGGAGGGAGAGACACAGTAGGAAGATCAGATTAGATAAGATCACAGTTGGGGCAAAAGGTTACTGGAATGGAGACCCATCGAATGGACTAAAGACCCAGTCAAAGAAAAAGATGAGGAAAGCCCAAGTACGACCTAAATTAATAAATTGGAAGAGACGTACGTACAATCAACATTGGGTAGGTAGCTATGGATTGATGAAGAAGACTCAGAGGAGAAACTGAGAAGATAACTTACCTAGAGTAGGATTTGTGTCAAAAGATACCAAGATTGTAATACCACTTACAAAACTCAATAACGTCCCGTATTCTGTAGTTGACAATGCCGTAAGGCCACAGTCTCTTTGCAAAGTACTTCTTGATCTCCTCTTCTGTTATGTTAACGGATTGTGTGTGGTTCTTGTGTATAATATTAGGGCAGGTTAACTGCAGGTACTGCTGGTTGCGCAGGACACACTCTGACCCGTACACGATGGTCACCTTCATGATATCGACTTCGCTTAGCCCTTCGCGTTGGCCAATTTTTTGTCCCTCCTAAAAAGATGAATCAAACATCATTTTAGGCCAGTTAGAAGGCAGACCGGAGAGAGGCAGAACACCAATGCTCTGGTCTGATGCCTTAGAAAAAAGGCAGCAGGTGGATCCATCCAGCACGTATCCCATCTCGCCCATGATCGTGATGAGTGGATAACCTACTATTGTATATGGTCATCGATCCTCAGAATTGAGGGACCGATCTAGAAGAAGAAAAATATGAAAGCTATATTTCTCGAAAGTAAAATGTGGAGGAAAACCTCGCAAGGACGCTTTCACAATGTACATCATTCCATTGCTTCTGCTTAACCCTTTGGTGGCATCTGTTACAATATTCAGAGAAGCACAGAAAAGCAGGTTTTAATATCTGGGGGCACGGCAGTGCCCCCGCCAGGTCGAGCGCGAAGCAAACACTGCCGTACCATCCTTTACTGGAACCATTTCGCCGCATTTTCAGGCCCCTATTTGAGAACCTCTGGATAAGACCAGAACGCAGAAATTTTCGTCATCTAGTAAGCTATAATCACATACTTAAAATCCAAAATTTCAAGTCTGTAGGTCATTTAGTTCCGAAGTTAAGCGAAAGCAAAGTTTCGCATTTATGACACACACTCACTCACTCACTCACTCACTCACTCACTCACTCACTCACTCATGATCATCATAATAGAACTAGTACTTCCCATAAACTCAGAGAGCTGAAATTTGGTACAGAGTTAGGGTTGAATGGCCACATAAAGGGAAAACTATAAAAACTAGGATAATCGAAGATCTGGAGTACCTGGTGACCCTGATTAGAAAACACAAGAGCCCTAATAGAACTAGTACTTCCCATAAACTCAGAGAGCTGAAATTTGGTACAGAGTTAGGGTTTAATGGGCACATAAAGGGAAAACTATAAAAACTAGGATAATCGAAGATCTGGAGTACCTGGTGACCCTGATTAGAAAACACAAGAGCCCTAATAGAACTAGTACTTCCCATAAACTCAGAGAGCTGAAATTTGGTACAGAGTTAGGGTTTAATGAGCACATAAAGGGAAAACTATAAAAACTAGGATAATCGAAGATCTGGAGTACCTGGTGACCCTGATTAGAAAACACAAGAGCCCAACCAAACTATTATAGATCGACATATACCGCCCTTACAAAAAATATTCAACTTGGTGGGCCGCTTCATTTGATGTCAAAAATCTAAGGTCTGAAGTATCTGATGAAGAACCCTCAGCTGGTATCAGCTTTATTAGAGATATTATGGTAATGCCCCTTCTACTATTGGTACATAAAAAAATCGACTGTCATTGCAAAAATCCAGCGTAGTGGGACACATCTTCATTTAATCTAGCCTATAGCGTCCCACTAGTCGTTCGCTCCGAACTATGAACTCGCGACCTCAGTTACAGATGTATAACTTTGCTTACGCCATTCGCGCAGGCGCGCGCGCGCTTTGCATTTAAACTATACAACCCCATATCTCGGCAACCCATCGACCGATTTGGCTCATGTTCGAATTTAAAAATTCTTTTAATTTAGTTTACCCGCCTATCAAATTTCATAACGATCCGACCAAATTTACTCAAGTTTTCGTCGAACAAACATTCATACATACAAACATACATACATACAAACGCCGGATTGTTCCAGCAGACTCGGAGGACTTCGCTCGCTTCGCTCGCTCGTTCAACAAGAAATAGTCGGACGATTAACTTTATTCTACTCGAACATTACACAAATTTAAAAACTGTGTCAAATAAGAAAATCTAATAAAATTAATCAACGAGGGCATCGTTTCTACAAAAAGAAGTGAAATCCCACCAAAAACATTCTGTAAAAACTAGCCAGGTCTCGATGGATCTGCTTGTTTATCTCTAAAAAAGTAATGAAATCTAGACAAAGTCGTGCCAAGTCTAAGGTTCCTTACTGCGATTTCTTTATTATTATAGTTAATGTTGTGAGACTTGGCTGTTGAAGGGTACACAAGGGTACATAACCAGGTGCTCCATGACACCATTGCACCAATCTGTCGCCAGAACCGCTTGTGTACCCTTCAACGGCCAAGTCTCACAACATTAACTATAATAATAAACAAATCGCAGTAAGGAACCTTAGACTTGGCACGACTTTGTCTAGATTTCATTACTTTTTTAGAGATAAACAAGCAGATCCATCGAGACCTGGCTAGTTTTTACAGAATGTTTTTGGTGGGATTATAGTTTTACACAGTATTGTAAGTAAGAATGACTTATTAGATGGTTTAGTTAAGGGTCAAATGGGGCAAACAACCGTCTTCATGATTGGGTACCTATCCGTTTCCCGAGAAGAGTGAAATGGCATGAATCACTTGTAGTTCGGTTGTCCTGCAGATGTTACGACTGAAATGGCATAAACCACGGATTTGGGTGACCGTTCCTTATGATACCTAGCACAAACCAAGGCGAAGCACTATCCACTCCCTAGGATGTTTTCGCGCCACGAAAGTTAATACTTGACCGCGCCGCCTCCTTTTTCTGCCGCCCCCATGACGCCCGGCCTCTTCCCGCAGTCAAACCCTGCTAAAGAGACCTATAAATCGTCACAGCGCATGTCAAACCACGTGGTGTCTCAAGTCCCATCTTTCGTGGCGCATATTGTTAAAGTGAAAAGGCACAAACCAATGTCTTGATGGTGGGCTGTCCGTTGCGAGAGAAGGCCCGCGCAGGGTAGTGGGTCACGCTGCTGTAGTCATACGGGAACTTCATAAGGACGTCCTGGCCGCGGATCTCGAAGTACTTCTTATAACCTTTGAATTAGGAATGTATTTGAAATATTATACAGGGTATTGAAAGGTCCTGTCATACCGAAGATGCTCCCTTAACACATCAATCACAAAGCAACTTTTACAATGGTACCAAGGTAGCAATTGCGAACCTCAAAAAAATATTCAGTTGCTCCATACGTTTGTTGCAGTATCGAATTTTAGTATGGAACAGCTGATATTTTTTTCGAGATTTCTAATTTGGCCCGATAGTAAAAGTGGGTTGTATTGATGAAATAACAACCCTTTCTGCTAGAGAAGCACAATGTCACGATAAAAGTTTTATTCCATTATCGGCTATCGCCATCTTGCTTTATTTCACGGCGTGAAGCGGGATGCCGCTACCCGATAGTGGGATAAAACTTTTATCTTGAAGTTGTGCTCCCCTACCTGGAACATTTTCTATTCGTTCACATACCAAAGTATGGATATTTCAATGACTTTTTGGAATAATTTCTTAGTTTAGTACCTACTTCGTTCAACCCCCGACTTGTAGATACATCTACAGAATCTATTACAATTTACAACAGACTGTAACAACCAACAGTTGGCCCTGACCTGCCCCTGTATTCCCGTTTTCAAATGTAAAAAGATTGTTCATTTCAATAAGGGCTATTTTCGAGTCATTTGACGCTCAATGGTTGAGTGGATTTTTTAGAGAATAGAGGCGCTGAACCACGTACCTGGTTTGATATTCTCCCACTGCACGGAGATGTAGTCGTTCCGGTCGGGCCGCGTGTGCTCGTGCGGGAACCCTAACACGTGCATGACCTCATGCAGAATCTCGCCCAAGCTCATGCAGTCGTAGCCCAGCACCACCATCTGCGAGAGAAAAAACAAAAAACTAAGGTCTTTGCATTTACGTAATGAGATGATTTTACTCATCCAGTGGCACCTTCACTTACATTTGATGGGTGAAGTGACCGCTCGGATGCTGCAGTTTCTGGGACATTATTTTAGATGGATTAGGCTGCGAGGGGAACCAAGTCCATGAATGGGCGAGTAGCGACCTCTATGGGGCGGGTACATACTACATGCCCTAGGTCGCTACGAAATCTACGAATCCTGCATGGCGCAAAAAGTTGCTATCGTGGTAAAATAAGCGAAAGATGTCAGTCTTCCGTGGCGTGTATTGTGCTATCCTCTACTAGTAGTAAGCTATCCTTACCTGGAAACTGCCACTTACTCTAGCTAGATAGCTAAAAATCCTGCATCGCGTCAGCATTAAAATTTAAGCAACTTGCTATGGTAGCTAAGTAGGTAGGTAGGGAAGCGATACTTATCGGGTGTAGCAAAACTACTACTATCATCTAGCTAGCGAAAAGATAGATGATAGGCAGAAGAACATAAGCTTCACCTGAACCCCCTTATTCTTCTTGTTCTCGTTGCTATGGACGCACTGGCGCACCCCCATGGGGTTAGTGATGTAGATCCACTCCACCTTCTCAAGCGAAGCTGCGTCGTCTGGCTTCACCCGGAGCTTCTGCAGCCGGATGCACGTGGCCTTCTCGAAGTAGTCTAGAGCTCGCCTGATCAACTCCAGGAGTTCGTTGTCTGTGAAAGCATTTAAAAGCTTTTCTTAAGCCGGCTGCACACGGCCCTAAAATCCGAGGCAATATCGGGGAAGTGCTGGGGAGCACCTCGTAGATCGCCTCGTGTGTAGGCAAATCGTATCATCAATCGTACCAACTCAGAAGTTGATTCGGGCGAGCTCACGATTTTTGTCCCGATATCGCCACTGATTTTAGGGCCGTGTGTTGCCGGCTTTATAACGCTTCGTCCTATATAAATGGAGAAAACGTTTTGCTACCGTTTTCTCTGTTATCCGATTTCATTGATTTCGTTGTGTGACTTTTTTTGGGAAGTTGGGTGACTTCCCATATGGAGGGTTGCAGGTATGCGGTTGGTGCGGTTGCGCTTCGTGGTTTGGTGGTTTGGTATGTGGTTCTTTAAATATTGTTCTTTGTACACAATATTTTTTTAGGAATATATTCTGAGCCTGAACGCCTGAACAGTTTTTAACTAATTAGGCGTCGTTGGATTGGTCCTGCCGCTGCAAGTGTCATTATAGGATGTGTATAGGATATTCTATTCTCATCTTGACCTACCGTAAGTTTTCGTATCAATATAGTAGGGCACGATCCCGAGGGGCCACTTCTTAGGCCAGGGCTGGAAGGTGTACTGGCCGCCTTCCTGCGCCGCCAGCTCCTTCTGGGCCGTGTCTTTGAGAAGTCCGATCAGTAGCTTCGGCGCAAAGTCGAACCGCCGCCCTGAAGGTGTGCTTGGTGATGGCTGTGGTGAAGCAGAAACGAATTATTTCATCTACGTATATTGTCGTCTATATCATCATTAGCCCGTTGACACACACTGCTGAGTTATAGGCCTCTTAATTCTCACGCCACCGCTCATGATCCCGTGCCAGACGCAACGACTGCTTCCCGGCTACTTGCGCTATGTCATCGGACCATCTGGCTGGTGGTCTCCCAACCAATCTTTTCCCCTCTCGAGGTCGCCATTCCACATATTGTACTTCGTCCATCTACCATCAGTGCGCCTAGCCTAGTGCTTTCATCTACTCCGTGCAATTTTAGTGGTTTTAAAGCCGAAGGTATTTTGTTGCACCGGTGATTCTGAGCCAAATTACAAAATTTCATTCCAAAACGCGCGAAAAAAAATGTACTTTTCCATACAAATGGTGTCGATTGGCGATAGCCGTTTGTATTGGGAAGTGTTTTTTTTTTCGCTCGTTTTGAAGCAAAATTTTGGAATTTGGCTCAGAATCACGAGTGCAACTAAATACCTTCGGCTTTAAAACCACTAAAATTGCGCGGTGTATATTATTCTGAACAAAATTGGTAGACGTTGGAAAACGCATGCCTATCGTCTTCGAAGTGGAAGTGGGCTGGAAACCAGGGCTAGGCCCACTGATGGCAGATTGTCTACGTATATCTTTGATAGACAACTTGGTGTACAGAGTACAGAAAATAATGACGATAGAATAATACAATTAAAAGAATGAAGGTGTCTGGCCAAATCACTACCTTAAACCAAGCCCTTTAGCCCTTTGGCCTTTTGAAACAGTAAACTTTCAATCTATGAGATGATTTATACAGCGTCCGTGGTACCTTTAATACTCACACTAGATGGTCGAAGTGACCACTCGGACGCAGCAGTAGGTACTTAGCGTCAAAAGTTTTATGATGCCAAAGCGCCAAGCTTACCGGTGGTTTGGTGTCAATGGCGTTCTTCCGATACGTGACCTTGGATCCGTTCTCGACGAGCTCGTCATACATCTTGTCTACGACACTCTCCACCTCGCGAGCCTCTTCCAGCGTCTGCTTACTACCGTCTTCTAGGCCTCGCTTGAACCTGGTTGAGAGAAGAAAACATTAGCAAGGATCCCTTTTACGAGCTTTGGGCGACAAGACTACTTATTGGTGAAATTCACTTTAGGTAGGTACTTGCTTATCTTTATGAATATTTTTATAAGGTAAAAAAAATCGCTCGGGAAATGTTTATAATGTTCCCTTTCTTCTAAAGCAAGGGTTAGTGATTTAGAAAATATAAAAGTTGTCTTTGTTACCATACCGTGAACAGTCTGTTCGATTTGAATGTAGAGAATGTAGAGTTGTCATAATGTTTCGTAAATGTAAATCATTGCCCAGAAAATAGCGGCAGGCTTACTTTACCTTCTTTTAAACTAGTGGTTTGCGCCGAACTGTGAACTCGCGACCCACATATCTCAGAAACCCCTCGACCGATTTGGCTCATGTTCGAACTTTAAAAGTCTCTTTGCCTCATTTACTTACCCTCCTAGCAAATTTATTTTATGACGATCCGACTAAAGAACGAACATTCATACATACACCCTAACATTCATACATACAAACGCCGTATTGTTCAAGTAGACTCGGAGAACAGTAACTTAAAATTCTCTCGCTTCGCTCGCTCGTTCAAATTATTGTAAGAAAAACGGGACTCCTACCAACATTTTATTTTGTGTTCGGAATTTGCCCTGACATTCCTGATATGGTTTGAATGAAAGAAAATTCCAGGAAAAGGTACCGGAAAAATCCTAGCCTTCTGCTCATAGACGCCCTGAGGGTATTGGAAAATAAAGTATACCAACCGAGCGGCTACTGGGTGATAGTAACTACGAAAGTAAAAATAGTTATTTGTTATGTAAGAATGCAAAATTATTGTTTGCGGCGAGTGCTTGTATTGAAAACCGAGCTAGCGAAGGTTTCTAAAATTGAGCCACGAGCGTAGCGAGTGGTTCAAAAAAAGAAACCTGAGCTTATCGAGGTATTCAGAAGCACGAGGCATGAACAATCGCTTTCACTGAAATACGCGTGTAAACGAACTATGAATGAGGTTTTATTTTCCGTCGGGATTTGGCATCTACTTAAACGGCCAGTGTTTTTTTCTTTTTCAACACCATAGGGCGCGAGAAAGACTGTCCCGGCGTCGCGTTCAAATTTCGAAGTCCACAAAAATGCAGATAGTTTAAACCCGTCCTTTACACGATCGTAAGTTACTAGTAACAGCAAACTTTACGAGCGTGGGAGATTAAATAGTTATTTGTTATGCAAGAATGCAAAATTATTGTTTGCGGCGAGTGCTTGTATTGAATACCGAGCTAGCGAAGGTTTCTAAAATTGAGCCACGAGCGTAGCGAGTGGTTCAAAAAAAGAAACCTGAGCGTAGCGAGGTATTCAGAAGCACGAAACGCAAATAATATTGCATTCGTGCGAAACACAAAACTTTTCATCTCACAGAAGCGAGGAAAAGACTTTGTTAGCCAAGCGGGAAAAACTCTATAGACAACTACTTACAGGCAAAACAGGTGATTCAAATAAGTTCCTTTTAAAAGCATATTTTATTGTAGTTACAGCTGCCGCAGTAAAGTTTTCAGCTTCGTTGATATTAAAACCATTCGTTTTATTAATAATTTCCTGAAGTTTATTTATCCAGACACAAAAATTATGTAAATAAAAGAATGTTTTTTTTTCCGGGTACATTCTGAACTTTTACCATACAAATTTAAAATTTCTAGAGATAAAAAATAAATTCAATTATATCGTTCGAAAAAATGTATTTAACAAACCAACCCATGATTATCTATTTTATAAAACAGAAGAGGAGCATTTTTTTCATTTACTGTTATTAAAAATAAATATAGTGTTACAAAATATTAGAAAGACTGTAAGAAAAAACCCGAGTTTCTGAATGTTCTATTCCGTGACTTTAGATGCCTATGCCTCATTTGCATTCACAGTTTTGTATAGAAAATTGTCACTTGCGTGGAGAGTCGCGTCTAAACGAGGCTCTACTTTTTGAAGCTTTTATGAACTTATAAGGTATCTAGTGAAACGGCCAGTGTTTTTTCTTTTTCTGCACCATGGGGCGTGCAAAAAATGGCATTCAAATTTCGAAGTGAACAAAAATGCAGATTGGTTAAATTCGGGTTTTACACGGTTGTAAGTTGCTAGTAACAGCAAACTTTCCGAGCATGGCAGATGAAAAAAAAATTACCTTCTCTTTTCGGTATTGTGATGAGTTTGATTAGTCTCAAGGCCGTGGTAGATGCTATCCTGCTCCATGAGATGATTGTCTTCGTTGAAGATGCGACACATGTCTCGGGTGTCTTGCCGCTGCCTCTCAATCAGACTGGGGTTCACTGTGAAGTATATTTTTAGGGTTCCGTACCCAAAGGGTAAAGGACCCTATTACTAAGACTCTGCTGTCCGTGCGTCTGTCTGTCTGTCCGTTTGTCACCAGGCTGTATCTCATGAACCGTGATAGTTAGACCGTTGAAATTTTCACAGATGATGTTTTTCTGTTGCCGCTATAACAGCAAATACAAAAAAACAGAATAAAATAAATAGGTATTTTAGGGGGCTCCCATATAACAAACGTGTTTTATTTATAGTGCGCGAGTCTGACTCGCAGTTGGCTGTTTTTTAATATTAAAATTATGTCATGTTAGTTTGATGATTGCCCTTTCCAATAGATTGGTAGAGCTATGCTGAATTGAAGTTACATTAGGTACAATTTACAACCTACAAATAGGTGGACGCGTTTTCATAACTACTTATTGCAGCGTTGGTAGGTACTCACATTTCAGCACTTTGTAATCGTAGATTGCGCATTCTACCAAAGTATACTGTACATAGTATGTAAGTAAAATTGATTTCAGCATTGTAACATAGCTATTTTACAATATTCTAATCCTACCTTTTCTTCCGCGAACCCTAAACAAAAGTACTTTTAGAGTTTATTGAAATTCTGACTTTAAAGATTTTTCTTTATGGGCTATATGTAATAGGATTTTTATATAGCTTGATTTACGTAATGCAATATGTTTATGTTATTCTTCATGTTGCTATTGCGTTTCAAAATATTGTAGATGTATCTATCTACTTAATAGGACGCACAATGCACTTCTGTAAATAATTTATACCTACAAAGAGTATTTTTGTAATTGTAATTACTAATTAATTATACAATGGACCGTGTTATTGCTAAAAAAAATCTGTGCCAGACAACCTTTGGACGGAAATCGAGGATATAATACAATAAACGGAAGGTTAGTGTACCTACATACTCGTAATACTCCGTGCAATTTTAGTGGTTTTAAAGCCGAAGGTATTTTGTTGCTCTGGTGATTCTGAGCCAAATTACAAAATTTCATTCCAAAACGCGCGAAAAAAAAATTCACCATTCCATACAAATGGTGTCGATTGGCGATAGCCGTTTGTATTGGAAAGTGTTTTTTTTTTCGCTCGTTTTGAAGTAAGATTTTGGAATTTGGCTCAGAATCACGAGTGCAACTAAATACCTTCGGCTTTAAAACCACTAAAATTCCACGGTGTATAACATAGGATAATGCATAAATAAACTTAGCAAATTGTAAGTAAATTAAGTAAATTGGGAAACAGATAGATGTCGTGATTATCATTACATAGTTAAATAATACTAAAATAATACTTATTTTTGTTATATCAGAGTTCGAAGATATCAGAAAGTCTTGTTTAGTTCAGGCTAACCACTTGTAGAGATCGGCCGGTCAAACTGTGACTCTATCTAAATACTAAGGCCCGGTTTCTGAGTTGAGAATGGGTAAGTATCGTCCTGTCTCTGCAAATTTTTCACAAAAGAGCGTGACAGAGCGATACGTAAGTATGTGCTTAGTAAAATTCTCAACTCAGAAACCGGGCCTAAGTATTCGGGGTCATGTCATGCGCGCGAATTTATGTATGAAATGAATTACGAATTTATATGCGTTTTTATTGCCAACGCTACCTTATTTTATGACGTCACAACGGACATTCAAAGTTGGGAAATCGAATCAGATTAACGCTTACATACCTGGGTTTAAGAGTCCCACATTAATTTAAATTTAATTAATTTTATCGAAATTAATCCTAACCGTACTTCATCAGCAAAATAAACAGCTAAAGTAAAATCTACAGTCATATTTTACACGCAGACTGTCACATAATAGTTTGCTAATAAAATAACAAACGACAAAAAACATAATAAATAGGTGGGTAGCGTCAGCACTCAGCTCCTCCTATGCCTCCGGCTACAATGGTGCTAACGGTGTTCAGGAATGTACGGGCCACGTATGCAACCAACTATTTGCACTTGCAACCACAACCTGTGATTGCAGTTCAATGAACCCGAAGATAAACCGATTCATCACAAGAATCAAAGGGTACCACAATCAGCTGACGCGCGCCACCACCTGACACACCTGCTTCGCCGATTCGTATTTAGAAAGTTTTATTTTTTTTATTGCGGCGCGAAGTTGGACAAGGTTGCGCCGGCCCAGCGGCCAGTCGTGGTTTGTGTGTCAATGTGTGCGGACGTGGCTGGCCAGCTCCCCGGTGACCGACTTCCGAAGACGCAGCCGTTGCCAGGCGAAACACGTGAGGATCCACGGCTTTGAGTAAGCAATTGTTTCTTTTTTTTCTCACTTAACCTAGAATCGTCAGGTAAAAGTCGACTTTAGTGCTTTCGCCGAGCGAAACTTAAAGATCTCAGTTTTCTAAAAACAAATGACATGCGATTCGAGTTCTGAATTCGAACCTCCCCTCTACATTGGCGTTCCATTCATGAGTTTTTGCAAACGAGGAGTCGGATCACTCGGGTGTAATGAGGTGAACTCGTAACGTCTATAGGCTTTTGCTTTGCCCTCAATACCTTCGTGAATCGTGTGTGCGACGCGACGTGGTGCCAGATTGTCTTGCGGAGATGCAAATAACTTTGTTGTAATAATATATTATGGAGGGATCGACTTCAAAGATTTCAAACCACAATTAAATGAAAATAAACATAATTTTCGGTGTGGGTCTGCAAGTGAATAAATACATAGAGGTAATAAAGAAAATAAAGGTTTAGATTTTTGTGATTTGGAAGCAAACACAAATTCAGACAAACGCGTCAACATCAGAAAGTCCCAAGATATTTGGTAGGTAGGTAATCTACCCGAATTTTAACTAGGTATCCTTGGTTACATACATCAATTATGTTGTACATACCTACCAGTAAGTTATTTTCCTAAGTTTTCTTTTTTATCTTTTGATTATTTTATTGGGGGCCAATATAAAACCTTTTTCCTCTGCTTTGCTTGGGGGGACAGTAGGGATAAAGGCTCGCGGAACCGTGAAACCAGGGGCCTGAGTCTGTAACGAAATGGTGTCTCTCGATAGGCTACCATTTGTAGGCTTCGTTCGATAATTTAATGCTGTCTTTCCTTTTAACGTGCTTCTACATAGTACAGCAAATATTATTCTGATTTCTAGAGGATTACCTAGTTCGCTGGATGTTGGAGAAAAACGATGAAAACCCATAGCATAAGACACGCCATAGCGTTACAGACTTAAGCCCCTGCTTGTGTGAATTGTATTTCTCATGTGTGTAGGTAAATTAGGGCTACCGTTTTAGTGCTTACTAGTTGGCGCCACTGTCGAGTAAGACTCTTGTTACATAGATATTATTTCTTAAAGTTTACTTACCTACATTAAAATAATATTTATTACCTACCTTAAAACTGTACTGATAAAAATAAAACACATTGAGCAATCCCCGTTTTGTTCGAGAAAAGAAATTAGAACACAATTTTCCGAAAGATACCTAAAACAAAGCAGTAGTTTGTAGCGGGACAGCAACTATTTGCCATAATTAATCTCAGGTATTGCAAAATATTAAAAACATTATTCTAATTAGAAATAAATCCGCGTAGCCCACACAAACAGTGACATTTTTGACCTCTCGCTACACCAGCGCCCCTATAAATCTGAGCGCGGTAGCTCTCATTGCATTCTTCACCTCAGGAGAAAATTCTTTGGACAGACAATAAGCTCTTCTCTTGAATACAAGAATATTTTATGTGCTTGTGTAAATTATTATCGACCACGGAAATAATGGTCGTCGTCGTCCACTTGCAAAAGTGAATGCTCAGGCGGCTCAACGTTTTTTTCTTTTAGTTTCGTTTTCGTAGCGTTACTCAACCGCTCTAGAATTACTGAAGCGACTGACACCGATACCTCACACACCGAATAAACGCGGAATGTAAACAATAAATTGCAGATGATACAATATTTCTGCAATATATTTCTTGAATATCTAATTTGTATAGAATTCCGATTTAGTTTTATGTTGTTTTAGGGTTCCGCACCCGAAGGGTGCCAAACGGGACCCTATTACTAAGACTCCGCTGTTCGTTCGTCTGTCTGTCTGTCTGTCACCAGGCTGTATCTCATGAACCGTGATAGTTAGACATTACTGTTGCAGATGATGTATTTCTGTTGCCGCTATAACAACAAATTCCGTTTGTTGCACAGACTTTTTATATGTGTGGTTTGTTGTATAGGGGCTCCCATACAACAAACGTGATTTTTTTGCCGTTTTTATAGATAATGTTACGGAACCTTTCGTGCGCGAGTCCGACTCGCACTTGGTCGGTTTTAAATTTATAAATCTCTATGTGACCGGCCACGCCACGCTAGTTGACATGCTTGGCAGAAGTTTAAAAAACTTTTTTGCTGATATTATTTCAATGGACTATACAAGGTGTTACAAAAGGTCCTAACTCTTTTTACAGGGGTAATAGCACCCGGTGATAGGGAAATGGGGAATACGAAACCTCGATTTTGTAGATTTTCTTCAGGGCCCTTAGCCTGTAACGGTTTCAATTACGATTTATTAATGCTGTCGGTCCAGTGTCGGTCCTTTTAATGTTTTTGTAGTACAGCAAAGAATGTTATGAGTCTAATTCTAGAGGATTAGTTCGCTGGTTGTAGGAGGACAACGAAAAAATCCCGGTTTTGTCCTTCCACCTAGGACGCCATTGATACGCCATTGTGTTACAGGCTAAGGCCCCAGGGCCCTTAGCCTGTAACACAATGGTGCCAAAATGGGCTTCCGGTTGACGGTTTTAATTACGATTTATTGATGCTGTCGGTCCTTTTAATGTTATTGTAGTACAGCAAAGAATATTATGAGTCTAATTCTAGAGGATTAGTTTGCTGCTTGTAGGAGAACCACGAAAAAATCCCGGTTTTGTCCTTCTACCTGGGACGCCATTGATACGCCATTGTGTTACAGGCTAAGGCCCCAGGTTGTCCCTTTCGCCCAGTGTTTGAGGGGTACCTATCTATGTAGAGTGCACGCGAGAAAGCATCAGATTTGTCAACTAAGATCTATTCTCTGTACTAGTACGGTCGGCCACAGTCACAGATAAACCATGGCAGCTCTTACCGCGCGCGGCATAAGGGCGCCAATCGAACTAAAAGGGGTATCCTAGCGTGTGGCCGACTGTACAAATGCGCTCTTAACCATTATGTATGAGGAATCTACGAAGATGATGCAAATCCTGGATACTTTATGTATGAAAGTTGACCTCACTCAAGTACGTTGATTGTTATGCAAACCCGCACACAATTTGTATTTACTTTCTGCTCGCATGGAAAGTTATAGGTATTACATGACATTGCAAAGATTGCCCTGCCTGACAAAGCAGAACTTTGCTTTTCTCCAACTTACGAGTAATTATCGGCATATAATCGTCGGAATCTACTAGCTGGCATATCTACCTACATACACTACCGTCTATCCCCCTCTAGGTCATAGGCCCGGTTTCTGAGTTGAGAATTTTGCTAAGCAAATGGGTAAGTATCGTCCTGTCTCTGCAGATTTCTTACAAAAGAGCGCGACAGAGCGATACGTAAGTATGTGCTTAGTACCTAAAATTCTCAACTCAGAAACCGGGCTATAGTGAGATAGTGAGTGAGCGAGTGAACATAGTGAGAGAGCAGAGGCCTTAGCTTGTAACGCACTGGTGCCAAAAAGGGCTCCCAGTTGACGGCTTCAATTACGACTTATTAATGCTGTCGACCCTTAGAATGTTTTTGTAGTACAGCAAAGAATATTCTGATTCTAATTCTAGAGGATTAGTTCGCTATTTGTTGGAGAAAAACGAGAAAACCCCGGTTTTGTCCTTCTACTGAGACGCCATCGATACGCCATTGCGTTACAGACACCGTGATCGAAGGTTACAGAGGCCCCAGCCCCTCTACCCTTGATGCATTTTTCCAATACGGCCGCAATACGGTCCTTTTAATGTTTTTGAAGTACAGCAAAGAATATTTTGATTCTAATTAAATAGGATTAGTTCTCTGGTTGTAGGAGAAAAACGAGGAGAGCCCGGTTTTGTCCTTCTGCCGGGACGCCATTGACCCGCCATTGCGTTACAGGCTAAGGGCCCTGGAGGCCCAGCAGAACATTGCCCTGAGGACCATGGGGGCCGGGCGTTACGTCTGCAATGACGTGATTGGTGGAGAGTGTGGAGGAGTTTGTGGTCCGTCTATCGCGCCGTAGATATGTTCCACTGCGCCGAAAACGGACAAGCGTCACTAAATTGATCAAGGCTCCGTAATTAATTATTTTCATGCTATTTTAGTAGTCTAAGATATCGGTTGAATATATTATTACCAATTAGGTAGCATGCGTTAGGAAGGTTCGAGAATATTTTTTTACTTGCTTACTTGTGGTTCATTAATTCATGCTTGAAAAAATGGTCTATAAAAAACTAAGGCCTTTGCATCTACGTAATTATACAGCGTCCAGTGGCACCTTCACTCACACTAGATGGGTGAAGAGACCACTCGGCGCTGCAGTGCCTGGGACATTGTTTTAGAATTTTAGATGGAGTAGGCTTGCCCGGCACCTATACCATGTCTCATGTTCGGTGTTTATGTATACCTATACAAGGTGTTACAAAACATCCTTACTCTTTTTCCAGGGTGTAAACTACTGGTCAACAGGATGTCAATTCTGTAAAAATGGATGTCAATTCTGTCAGGATGTTTATAACCTCAAAATTGAAAATTTTTAATAACTTTTTTGTTTTTGATATTAGCTCAAATTTGAAAATGTGATTATCTGTGTAGGTGCATTTGCATAGCCTTGAGTTGTTAAAACATTGTGAAAGTCTATGGAAACAATAAAAAAACATACTTTTCTTCCACCACAGCATTTACATTTTATTAATTTAAAAATGAAAGGAACGTCATAGAGCAAAAATATATATCTAGGTTGTGATCCCTATCACCGGGTGCTATTTCCCTGTAAAAAGAGTGAGGATCTTTTGTAACACCTTGTATACCTAGGTATAACCCGTGCTATTAAAGAAACGATATATAAATGGCGGACACTCACGCGCCCTCTCGCTTTAATCATATCTCCATCTATACTCACACGTAACGTTAGCAAAGTCATTTAGGCAGTCCTGATTTGTCACCTACGCTTGGCTAATAAAACACGCCAAAATACGTTCGCCTCTTATTGATTTTTTTATGTTTGTCGAGTTATTTCAATATTGTAGTTTACGTTAAGTGTTGTTATTTGTTGAGGTTTTTATTATTTACTACGTTTTAATATTTTTGATCTTATTTTCATAAAGATTGTTGTTAAATCACAAACCCAACGTAGAACAATTACCTAAACAATAAAGAAAGCATCGTAAAACAATATTTCCTAACCAAAAATGTAAGAAAGTTTTAGGTATGAACCGAAATCGTATTTTCGTAACCTCTTTTTCAGACCTTACCATAGGTACCCGCCGCCATTTTCATATCGTTTCTCTATTGGCACGGCTTATACAGGGATTACCCAAAGGCGATAACAAGCAAGATGAACCAGTCCGAAAAAAAAAGGAAACTGGAAAGAGCACGCGCTATAATGATGCAATCCCGACTTTCGGAGCCGAATTCTAGACATCATGCGATGTTACCAAACCCACCAGCCATGCAGAACCGCCACCGGACTATCCACACCTCTACACGTCTTCACACCGACCACAAACCGAGCAAAATGTACGCGAAATATCCAGTTTGAACGAGACATGAAGTGTGGTTCAGCTTAGTTGCAGACGTACTCTACTATACGTAATGCGTGCACGCAAGACGCAACGCTTTCTTCTAATAACAACTTGCTAATTAACAAAATTAGACTGCAGTTTCAGTTTTGGCTGCCGAATTTATAATGACCAAACTTGGATGCACTTTCTGTTGGTATCCCAAACTAGCCTTATATTACCTCGAACCTCCATTAAACATTTCTTATAAGCGCTTTAGCGGATTTTTGGCTAAGGGGCTCAAGTTTTTAATCTTGAAAACATACGCTCATTGGGTTCAAGCCCCCCCCCCCCCCCCCCCAAACCTAAATCCTGGATCCGCCACTGCTTATAAAGAATGATTTTCTTAATCAGACTCTACTTTCCGAAACCGGAACATACATATGTCCCATACGCTCCTATACATATATTTGAACGAGCGAGCGAAGCGAGCGAAGTTCTCCGAGTCTACTGGAACAATCCGGCGTTTGTATGTATGTATGTATGTATGAATGTTCGTTCGACGATAACTTGAGTAAATTTAGTCGGATCGTCATGAAATTTGGTAGGTGGGTAAATGAGACAAAGAGAATTTTTAAGTTCGAACATGAGCCAAATCGGTCGAGGGTTAGCCGAGATATGGGGTTGTTAAGTTTATATGGGGTCGCGAGTTCACAGTTCGGGGCGAACCACTAGTTATTAGTATCCATCCGCACGTGCGCCGCCATTTTACATACCACTATAAACAAGGAACTTTTGGATGAGTATAAATGAGCCAAATCTGACTGTTTTACTAATGAGCTAGTTAGTTATCATCCGCATCACGTTTAAATAAAATTAGAAGATCTACGCCGTGTGTATTTATAATGTTATCTCCATAAATAACAATTTACCGAAATTCAGCGACGTATTATTTATTACGTCACAATTATACATGGTGTTACAGGAAGGTCATGTGACACTGAAGGGGGTAGTTTAGCACACAAATACAAGCAACTTTTACCATGGAGCGAAGTGTGAAATTTCGAAAAAAATATCATAATAATGTATGTATAATTATTATGCTCCATACTGAAGATAGATACCTCCTGTATCAAATGTATGGAGCATATCTGATATTTTTTTCGATATTTTACAATTGGCTCCATAGTAAAAGTTGCTTGTATTTGTGTGCTAAGCGAGCCGGTTTCAGTGCCATAGGACCTTTCTAAAACACCCTGTATATGACCACTCGTGCTAAGCCAGCTGCCCCCTGAGCCCCTGATACATTTAGACTGCGCGGCTGATTGATGCCCTGTCATAAATAATCAAAGTAAAATCTTTAATAGCACGCACATAAATAGCAACCGAGGACATTCTCATCCACAGAGCTATCGCCAGGGCCGTCTTGAACCTATTGGGGGCCCTGGGAACTAGAATAAGGGGCACGCGGTCCCACGCTTCCTAAGATTTTGGGCGTCGTCTTGGCTCAATCAGTTCTACCTCACTGGTGAACTGTGATACTGTTGTTATATTTTTATTATGCATGTTCATGTATATATTATAATGTATTTATGTAGTTCTTATTGTATATATAATATTAGATATATATTTTAGTCAATTATATAAGTAAACTTATTCGGATTTATCTATTAATAAATTATGTATTACTCGTAAGTATTTTATCTACGTAAATATACGTAATTGAAATAAAATTGTTTTTCTTATCCTATCATATATTTCTTATTGTGCATCTGCTGCTACTGTGTTTTCGCTCTCAGTCCTGTCCATCCAAAGGTTGTCTGGAAGAAATCGCTTTTAGCGATAAGACCGCCATTTGTACTGTTATTTTTAAATGTTTATTTGTAAAATGTTTTCGTTTGTGCAATAAAGAGTTACTTACTTACTTACTTACTTACTCAAGCGCTCGTTTTAACCTCGTCGGAAAATAAGGGTTTTTTTTTTCGCACGAATTAAGGTTGTATGCAGTGCCGGATTTCTGAGCTTTGAGTTTATCTCTGTAAAAAGGACAAACGCGCGTGCAAAATGCACAAAAATTCGCCGACTTTATTACCTAAATCGAGATTTCCTGAGATAAAAAGCGCGCGTAGCGCACGCCCAATTTTTCTGAATTTCCCGTTTGTAATGGAGATTTCCTTCGTTCTACAGTCAGCCACACGCTAGTATAGGTACCCCTCGTTTAGCGGCCTTATGTCGCGCGCGGTAAGAGCTGCCATGGGGTATTGACGCTCACAGGGCGCCTCATAATTCACCGCGTTTTTTTCACTACTATATGGCTAGGCAGGCCCCCTGAATATCCGGGCCTGAGGGCCCCCCTGGATCGCAGGGCCCTGGGCACATACCCAGACGACCTTATGGTACCTGAAGACGGCTCTAGCTATCGCGTGTGTAAGATTACAGGAATCAGCCGCGTTTAGTTATGTTAATTCCTTATTTGGTTTTTGTTACAAGTTCTTTACTAATCTCTTATTTCCGCCGAATTGGGCCTACGGATGCAGTTCTTGTAGGAATTATTTTGCATCTAAACAGATGAAGCAAATGTATCAGCACCACTTTTAATATGAATTGAACTCGATTCCTACTCGCACTTGGCCGGTTCATTATTTCTATTGTTCTCAAAAATTAAGCCAAAACCCAAAACCCAAAACATATTGGTAATTTAATAAGAAACCAATATAAGAAAGTACCTAATTTAATAAGAATAGAACGCTTGCTCTAACTAAAAGAACAGGGTCAAGAAAATTATATAGTCATTTTTTTTCTAGGTATCATCATGTTCTCCTGAATAAGCCCCGTATGAAATAACAAAATATGAGGTTAGTTAACCGCCCAGAGTCAGTAAGCGGGCATTTCTTTAAAAAAATCTTTTAAAATTAAACCTAGACTATGGCCGACCATACTACCATTCTGCTAATGTATCATAATCATAACATAATTATTTAAAATAAATAACAGTTCAAAAAAACTAAAAAACACGCTTTTATAGTTAACCGAACTAAAAAGTATAAAATAATTTTTAATTACAAAGAGTTTAAAATTATAATAAAATTTAAGTTATTAACAGAATAATACAATACAGAGTAAAAAACGTGGGGTGCTTGATATATTAAATGTTACAATCATTCTATTGGCAACTATCTATGAGATGCACCCCACGCTTTTTACTCTGTATTGTATTATTCTGTTAATAACTTAAATTTTATTATAATGTTAAACTCTTTGTAATTAAAAATTATTTTATACTTTTTAGTTCGGTTAACTATAAAAGCGTGTTGTTTAGTTTTTTTAAACTGTTATTTATTTTTAATCTTTTAGTTCTATTTATTATCTTTTTGTAAATTTCTGACATTTCTAGTACTCAAACATCAGTTGGCTCCTTAGAGTCTTTTGATCCCTACATGAAAGAGAAGCGATTGGCATAAAAAACTGGTATTTTAGCATTTTTTTTGCTGACTGTACATTTTTTCCAAAATCTGTGAATGCAGTTCATAATATCTCAAAAAGTAATGGAAGGTCTCCTAAGAAAGTTTTCCTGTAACTATAACGGTTTAGGTACCTGCCCTTACTGCCTCGTCTCAAAAATCCACCCGGTATAATGGGAAACTGTTATCAAATTATTGCATTGTCATTGGTCCTTGATACGTATGCAAAGTTTCAAATTAATCAGACTTCTGGAAGTTTGTAAAAATTATGCTCAAAGATTCCGTTACATACATACATACATACATACATACATACATACATACATACATACATACATACATACATACAAACATACATACATACAAACATACAGGCCAAGCTTATAAAAGCGTGTTAAAAATAAAAAATACAACCTACCCTCGAGCGAAAAGGAGGTCATTGCGGAAAGCGTGCTCTAATGACTCTACATACAAACTCTACATGCTTAACTGCATGCTGGTTTTAATTAATGTAGAAAAGTTAAATAGCATGATTTGAATAAATCAAGATGTAGCATAAAATAATAGAAGGCCAGGAAGGAGGAAAATGATATGTCTGTGTAATATCAAGGAATGGACCGGCATCAAATCCGTGGAACAATTTATTAAGGACAGCCATGAACAGCTGTAGAGCGATGCAGGGAGTTGACTGCCAACCTCCAGTGATGGAGAGATTCATTAGATCAAATAGGTACACACTGGATACTAAATCATGTTCACAAAAATCTGTTGCCACAAAGTTTGTTACATTTTGAGATTGAAAATATAATATGGGGTATATTTGTTTTAGCGTCTGAACTGAGAGCACCCGTCATTGGGCAAAAACAAATTAAAATTTTCAAACCATTGCTTTAGGTTTTTACTATTATTTACTAAATATCCTAATTTCCCTTTGTTACTACCTAAGTCATAAAAAAATTGAACCCTCAATCCAGCGGGTCTACCGGCTAAGACGAAGCCGATTACCATTGGCGAAAATCGAAGTTCGATTTATGAAAAATGCACTGCCACCCAGTTTATTTTACTGCTGCATGCAACCCAGTAATTTTTTCTTAAATCGAACTTCGATTTTCGCCAATGGTAATCGGCTTTGTCTTAGCCGGTAGACCCCCTGATGCACATAATTTTCATAGTTCATGTCGCATACATATTTTGGCCTTTTAATAGTGCTTTAATGCGATGTCTAATCACAGAACTATCATATTGATTCGCGTAGCCCGGAGTTGGTCTACCACCCGCCTAGCCAAAATACCAAACAATTTTTTTTTTAGTTTTTATAGTTTTCCCACTGCTGGGCAAAGGCCTCCTTTTAATAATTAAAATTTTATTTTAGGCAATTTTATTTTAGAATGAATTCACATTCGTCGTCGTCTCATACAATACAATAAATATGCTTTTTGAAACTTTCGTGGTTTTTAGACATAATTATTGTAAGAAAACGGGATTCTTACCACGATTTATTTTCATTTGAGTTCCCGATATTTCGGTACCGTTGCAGGTTGGTCTACCCGTGACCATGGTGCCTGCAACGGTACCGAAATATCGGGAACTCAAATGAAAATAAATCGTGGTAAGAATCCCGTTTTCTTACAATAATTAATACAATAAATACCTTAAATCTAAACAATACAGTCATATAAAAAAAAAACACTTATTTAGGCCTACTTACAGGGTTTGTTCAATAACGGTCTCGCTTCCACGTAGCGACGAAACACCACCCCCTCTGGCCATAGGTCCTGCCTGACTGAGAAAAACCTTCCCTTCTGAAGTGAGAACTCGGAGTCTGTAAGATCTGATATACATGGTGTTATGGTACATGGTATTGTCCTCATCATAACGAACATTTTTGCTCAAGGAACTATGCCTGGGAAATCAACAGTTTCCGAGGTTCAATGTCGGACTTTTCAAAAATATTTTTTTTTCAGAAATGTGTTTAGTATCGAGCAAACAACATTTCTTCTCAAGAAACCATATCAAAATTTTGAATATTTCTTACAAAAAAATATGTCTGTCTACCCCCAGACGGCGTGAGGGTGCGGCGGCACGATGGCGGCGACAAAATACTCACACCCGTTCATGGACGGCCTCAAGCCGCCGCCCGAGGGTCACGAAGAGGAGATACAGCAGATCCGGGAGTGGTAAGTTCTTACCCACATATCACCCACACCATTTCTTTGGAGGGGTGAGTGTTTTACCCACGCCCCTTCACGTTCGGCCTCAAGCATTCAGCAAGAGGAGATGCAGCGGATCGGGAAGTGGTGATAAACAAGGTGTAGTTTTGGTTAGTGTCACCCGACTCAGGAAAGATAGTTTTAGTAACGCTTGAAACAAAAAATAATCCGCGCGCGATGAGAATGGAATGGAACCTTGTCAAAGTCAATCGAAAATATACTTTTCATCTCCCATGCTCGGAAAGCACGCTGTTACTTTAAACATGCGATCGTAGAAGATCCTTTTTTAAACCGCTTTTTATTTTTGTGCGCTTCGAAATTTGAACTCGACGCCTTAATAAAAAAAATATAAGAAACTCCTTCAACTTGTAGCATTGCCTAGCAACGGGTTGTTGATTATATGACACTTCAAGAAGACACGATTTGTAATCAACAACCCGTTGCTAGGCAATGCCACATACTCCTTTGTGAAGAAGCAAAGAAGAAGGAAACTCATTTCACTAACCTCTATGTAGGTACCCACCTACCTATGTCTATTAGTTGGAGAGCTGGTGACCAATCGAGATATTTTTTCGTACAAGGCTGGGAGTTAGTAGGCTGATAGAGTAGACTTCGCTGAGTCTGGGAAAAATATTTTTTTGGTCCGGTCGCGGTTGAAAGTTAGATTTTTTCGACTTTGAAAGTTTAAATGTATGGGTTGAGTCATTTCTTTTTTGTTTACAAGGCTGGGAGTTTTTAGGCTGCCTTTTTAGTCTCCGCTGATCACGAAATCACTATTTATTACTAGCCAAACGCGGTAGAAATACTGTTTTTTATAACCTAGAAAGTGTGAATTTTTGGGTTATAAAAATCAAACTTTCAACCACGCTTGGCCAAAAAAACTAATATTTTCTTGTTCAACGGAGTCTCAACAACTAACCTAGAAGTTTCTAGCCTTGTAAGACAAAAAACATATACTGAACCCATACATTTAAACTTTCAAAGTCGAAAAAATCTAACTTTCAACCGCGACCGTGCCAAAAAAATATTTTTCCCAGACTCAGCGAAGTCTACTCTATCAGCCTGCCAACTCCTAGCCTTGTACGAAAAAATATCTCGATTGGTCACCAGCTCTCTAACTATATTGTTTGTCACGCTTGGCTAACAAAATCATTTCCTCGCTTCTGTGAGATGAAAAGTTTTGTGTTTCGCACGAATGCAATATTGTTTGCGTCTCGTGCTTCTGAATACCTCGCTACGCTCAGGTTTCTTTTTTTGAACCACTCGCTACGCTCGTGGCTCAATTTTAGAAACCTTCGCTAGCTCGGTTTTCAATACAAGCACTCGCCGCAAACAATAATTTTGCATTCTTGCATAACAAATAACTATTTCATCTCCCATGCTCGGAAAGTTTGCTGTTACTAGTAACTTACGATCGTGTAAAGGCCGGATTTAAACTATCGGCATTTTAGTGCGCTTCGAAATTTGAACGCGACGCCGGGAAAGTCTTTCCCGCGCCCTATGGTGTTGAAAAAAAAAAAAACACTGGCTTTTAAGTAGATGCCAGATCCCGACCGAAAAAAGATCCTCATTCATAGTTCGTTTACACGCGTACTTCAGCGAAAGTGATTGTTCGTACCTATTCTCTATACAAAACTGTGAATGTAAATGGGGCATAAGGATATTTTAAAAAGGTAAAGTCACGGAATAGAACATTCAGAAACGCGGTTTCTTCCTATAGTCTTTTCAATATTTTGTACACTATATTTATTTTTAATACAAGTAAATAAAAAAATATGCTTCGCTTCTGTTTTATCAAATAGATAATTATGTTTTGGTTTGTTAAATAAATTTTTTCAAACGATATTACTAATTTCATTTTTTATCTCCTACAAATTTTTATTTTATATGGTATAAGTTCAGAATGTACCCGGAAAAAAAAACATTCTTTTATTTACATTATTTTTGTGTCTGGATAAATAAACTTGAGGAAATTATTAATAAAACGAATGGTTTTAATACCAACGAAGCTCAAAACTTTTGAAGATTTTGTTACAGTAAAATATGCTTTTAAAAGGAACTTATTTGACTCACCTGTATTGCCTGTAAGTAGTTGTCTATAGAGTTTTTCCCGCTTGGCTAACAAAATCATTTCCTCGCTTCTCTGAGATGAAAAGTTTTGTGTTTCGCACGAATGCAATATTATTTACGTCTCGTGCTTCTGAATACCTCGCTACGCTCAGGTTTCTTTTTTTGAACCACTCGCTACGCTCGTGGCTCAATTTTAGAAACCTTCGCTAGCTCGGTTTTCAATACAAGCACTCGCCGCAAACAATAATTTTGCATTCTTGCATAACAAATAACTATTATTTTACTTTGACAAGGTTGCATCGACGACGCGAGTTTGCTTACTGCGCGCCTCAGTTCCAAAAGTTCGCATCCCATTCTCATCCCGCGCGCATTATACCTACTAAATTGTTTTTATTCACAAATTACCTTCAATTTGTTCTATAATATACCTACCTCTCAAAGCGCGCGGGCTTCGGGTTTTCATTTAGTTGCTTTGCACTCGAAGGACGATTGTGAAAAAACAAATCGCGATAAACCAACCAAAATTTATATTTGTCACCTTGGATAATATCATAAGAAAACTACTTATATTATACCTAAACAAAATCAACCCTCATTATTACTAACAAAAAAGTTCCCATACCGAGAATATACAACGTGTTACAAAACATCCTAACTCTTTTTACAGGGTGTAACCTAGTGGTCAACAGGATGTCAAATCTGTAAAAAAAAGTTGAAAAAGACATTTTTTATTTTATAACCTTAAAATTGAAAAAAAAACATAACTTTTTTGTTTTTGGTATTAGCTCAAATTTTAAAATATGTTCGTGTGTGTAGGTGCATTTACACAGCTTTGAGTTATTAAAACATTGTGAAAGTCAATGAAAACAATATTTAAAAAATACTTTTCTCCCGCCACATCGTTCACATTTTATTAATTTAAAAATTAACGGAACGTCAAAGTGCAAAAAAAAATATTTAGGTTGTCATTCCTATCACCGGGTGCTATTACCCTGTAAAAAGAGTTAGGTATTTTTGTAACACCTTGTATAGTCAAAGTGCATAAGACAATCATTCAAGCGAAACTGATAAATACTTCAACCACAAATTGCCCGCTTCAGAACAAGGAAATGGAAATGGAAATGGAAGCTTTTAACTGTCCGAGTAATTACGAAAGGCTCAATGAAGATGACTTGCCGAACCGCCACGGCCACGACAATCGATTAAAGTGGCCACTCTTGACACACAAAACCGACCACGTCCATACAAGGCTTCCGATGAGCTATCAGGTAGTAATTACTGCCCCAAGTGCCCTTCACCCTGTAGGCTATGTACACACGACAGCACTTTGACCTTTACACGCTAGCCCTCTACTCGGTTACATTACGGGCGACTTTGCAACAAAAATGTACACTCTGACGTGCTGTCGTGTGTACCTACACTGTAGCTGGAGAGTTGGTACCCAATCGATGTATTCTATCGCACAAGGCTGAGAGCTTCCAAGTTGATTGTTTAGACTTGTTTTTAATTATATGAGTAGGTATTCGAGTGAGATAATATAGTTAGAGAGCTGGTGACCAATCGAGATATTTTTTCGTACAAGGTTAGGAGTTGGTAGGCTGATAGAGTAGACTTCGCTGAGTCTAGGAATAATATTTTTTTGGCACGGTCGCGGTTGAAAGTTAGATTTTTTCAACTTTAAAAGTTTAAATGTATGGGTTCAGTATATTTTTTTTGTCGTACAAGGCTAGAAACTTCTAGGTTAGTTGTTGAGACTCCGTTGAACAAGAAAATATTTGTTTTTTTGGCCAAGCGTGGTTGAAAGTTTGATTTTTATAACCCAAAAATTCACACTTTCTAGGTTATAAAAAACAATATTTCTAGCGCGTTTGTATAGTAATAAATAGTGATTTCGTGATCAGCGGAGACTAAAAAGGCAGCCTAAAAACTCCCAGCCTTGTAGACAAAAAATAAATGACTCAACCCATACATTTAAACTTTCAAAGTCGAAAAAATCTAACTTTCAACCGCGACCGGACCAAAAAAATATTTTTCTCAGACTCAGCGAAGTCTACTCTATCAGCCTACTAACTCCCAGCCTTGTACGAAAAAATATCTCGATTGGTCACCAGCTCTCCAACTAATAGGAAGTCTATACATCTTTCAACCCATTTAGCTGCTTCGACTCCGACGCATCACGCAGTTTTCCTCAAGATATTTTCCGCCACCTTAGCAAGTTTCGCTAATCGTACTCACAAATTCATAACTGTAGGTAGGTATGCAATATTGAAATAAATTTAAGTATGTTAGTGGTAGTACATGCCACCATCAGGAATCGAACCTGGGCTTATTTCTCGCTTCCGAGTCCACTGTCCAACCTACTGGACTACTACAAATTGATAATACGTTGTGTCCAAATGCGCGACTTCAAATGACAGCTTCCACTGCAAAATGTAAGTTAGGTATTCTAAGCTATAACTAACCAAGATAACCTAGGCATACAGGTAGATTAGGTCTCGGTACTCAAGTAGACGTTACCGCAAACCGCACTAACAGTTAGTTGCAAAACCCGAGATTATCTAGCCAGATGGATGATTGTCAGATGAGTGGTATCGCCGATCTACGTGATTTGACTGCGCTGGGACGCTTACTTTCAAAACGCGTGTCGTAGACCAGAACACATAATCGGCTGAATTATTGTTGTTGTGTTGTTTACAATAATTAAAATAATACTGTTTTATTGCCGCGAACAAAAAATCGCTGAACAAAAATAGCTCAGTTTAACTACAAAATATAAAAAAACTGTGAAAATTAGGTTACCTAGCTAGTACAATTAAAAAATATTAGTTAGTGCAATGTAAAGGTCCCGCCTGTCAAATATTTTTTTTTTTTTGCTCTATGACCTTCAGTTGATATTTTTAAGCTCTGTGACAGGAGAAAGGTATTTTTAAAATATGGTTTTCACTGATTTTCACCGTGTTTTATCAGCCTAAAATTATGCCAATGCACTTACGCTCAGAGTCATGTACTTGAATTTAAAATAAATCAAAAATCTTTTTTTTTTTTTTTTTATTATTTTGAAATATAAAATAAAATTAAAAAATTAACCTTTTATTTTTACAGGAATATGATCCTGTTGACCAGTAGGTTACACCCTGCAAAAAGAGTCAGGATCTTTTGTAATAGGTTGTAGAGGCCTTAGAATAAGTCAAAGCCGTCGCTAGTGTAATAAATTAACTTTTCCACATATCTGTACGTTTCGTAATTACTTCATAGATTTTTACATTTTATCTGCTAATGTCACGATATAGGTAGGACATGTGTGCTTGTCCAATGTCTATCAAATCCTCTTAGAGCAGAGGTAGGTAATAAAGGCGTGCTGCTTTGCAAAATTGCAAGCTGTAAAGACTGTGCAGTTATGAACACCTACCTATACAAAAATGAACCTTGAAATCCACTCATTAGAGTGTATTTTCGGTTACCGTAGAAGCTACTGGAAAAGCTGCAATTCTTCAAGCTGCCTTTCTTGCATCTTTTTCGAAAAACTACTTTATGTCAGTTGACTTAGGTATGGTTTTGGACAC
Organism: Zelleria hepariella; assembly: GCA_949319315.1. Taxonomy (NCBI): domain Eukaryota; kingdom Metazoa; phylum Arthropoda; class Insecta; order Lepidoptera; family Yponomeutidae; genus Zelleria; species Zelleria hepariella. The sequence continues at coordinate 10,566,381 of OX439396.1, read as the reverse complement.
AGATGGATTTAGAAAAGCTAACGGATGGTTGTATAAAGTTAGCAATATAATATACATTTCCTACAAAATATGAACGTCCAGAAGGTTATAGAGTTCCACTGCCTGCCACCCTTGTCTAATTAAAATACAGTTATTGAAAAGGGGTATTTTTTTATTTTTATTAAGTCGTTATTCAGAATCATTCCCGTATATAACAGTAGGATAGTAGAGTTGTGCTTTACATTTAATCTTCTTTTCACAGTTATAAATGGTTTTTCAGAAGCTACGATTCGTAGAGTGCTTCTAAACTTTCGTTCTACTTCTGACTACAGTTCGGCATCGTAACTTCTTAAATCAAAAATAGTAGGTAGCCACTGAGTTTGAGCCTCTCTTGAGAGGGCCATCTACACGTCCCTAAGTGTGGGTCTGCCAATCAAACGAGCGTAGTGTAAAGTGACCTAATGACTTGCGTATACTTCCTTTTATTACTGCGGTTGCGTATTTTCGGGAGTTATGATTTGCCGCTCACGAAATCGAGTCAAAGTGCGCGGGAGTGCGCGGGCCAAGTTCTCAAGATGCCAGAAGTTTCTGAGATATGCCTGTGCAATATTTTCGGGTTGATTAAACGTGTCTGCGCAAACAGATTATAGTCGCTGCACAGTGGTCGATTTGTACGATTTAGGCGGCCAAAACTATTTTATGCTTTATTTCAGTAATAAATACGACAACAAATGCTAATCTGGTATTTTAGAGTGAATATATATGTTTATCCCTATTCGTTTCATTGAAAGCGTATTTTTCTATACAAAAAAACATTTCTGTGAAAATATTTTTGTAAATAGCGCCAATGTTTTTAAATTTTCTTTAAATCTCCCTTTGGTGTAAAATATATATTTTGAGTTCATTTGAATTATCGAAATCGGCTTAGTAGTTTTTGATATTTGGGTTAAGAATTATCACAATTTGTTAAGTAAAAGACGGCCGTACATAAAAAAAAATGTTTATTCTCTACAGTCTGCATGCCTATTTAAATTGAAAATAAAATATGGATGACAAAAAAATACAGTATACACTAAAATTAAATGGTCAACAGTTATTACCACATTATTATACTAAATGTTACTTACAATGTTAGGTACCGAATCATAAACAATAAGAAAATATTTTATGAAAGTTTAACATACAAATTGTTATGTTACTCTTTAAAAGACAATTCTTCCTCACCGTCACTTTCCATGCATTTATCACAAGTGCCTTTTGTATTTGGCTCTGCAGGAAGCAAAAGCTCCAAAGTTTCCTGCAAAAATGGTTTTGATCGGATCTTCTTTTTTTTTCTCATTGAACTGATGAGTGGATCTGATGTCAAGAGTAACCTGTGATAAATAACAAGGTTACAGTCTTCGCGTGAAAACTTTCGAGCAAAGTTTAGACGGTATGAGCGAAAGTGCTTATTACGAGCTTCTGCAGCTTCCTCCGAAAGTTGACCAATAGGCACTAGAGAATTTTCTATAACTTTTCCACCATGTACCAAAATTTTATGCATGGTAGGAGTCATATAATGCCAACCATATAACTCTACATACAGTTTTGCTGTCTCCATGGCGTATTCATCAAATTTCGGGACATCTATTTTGTGACCGCTTGATATGGCTTCCAAAATAACTTTAATGTTATTTATAGTTATAGTTAATTTTATAATTAAAGTCTATTCCCGTTATTTCAGCAGCCAGATGTGGGTTTTCAAAAAATCTTCTACTAGTATTGCCGTCATTTGTGTTACCAAAATTACATTTTGGCATATCTACCAAGATACCTACTTCTTCTCTGAATCTTTGCTGAATCTCTTTTTTTTTTTGTTGTTCTAGCATCTTTTCTGCTTTGGTTCTTTTTTCACGGTATTTCCCAACGGGCAATTTATAAGCTAAATGTAAAATACTCTCGATTAATCGAATTCTGGCATGTAAAGTTGATAGGCCAAATTCAAGCGATTCTGGGTGAATTTCGTTTTTTTTACTTAAGTCATTAAAGTTTTTTGAAGTGGCTCCGCATATGTAGCATCTACTCGTTGATTTGGTGTCAGTCGCCGCATTGCAAACTTTGCCGTCCACCATGGTCATTTTAAGACTGTGGCTAACCGAGAATTTTTGCCCATTCAGTTCCAATTCCGTGGCTTTTAGGGACTTCACACTGTCCCGAACGTAATTTATTTCATCTTTTGTAATGAGCTCAAAAATATATTTGCATCCGAGTCGGCGTCATTCATTAACTTTTGTTTGTATTGAGCTTGTTGTGAACCATCACAACCCCATTTGCAGATAATCTGCAAGGAATTTCTCTCAGTTTCTGTAAGAGTCATTAGTACTTCTTCGAGGAAAATTGATAATCGCGTGACGGTGTGATCTAACAAAGATTGTAGATCACTTCCAGCACAGGAAGCGGTCACTCGTAGCGTCTCTTTGGGTGGGTAACATTCCTGTTTAGCCTTCAACACTAATTCGTAGCACGGGTAAAAGCTTCTGTTGGTTGCTCGCACAATTTCATATTGACTTCGTGTCAAATCAGCGTCCACGCACATTCGCAGTGCCTCCCGAGGCGTAAGGGGATCTTGTGCCTTTGATTTGGAATGTCTTTTTTTACATTCGTTTGCGGCTGCAGGCGAATTTGTAATATCTTTTAGAACTTGCGAGGCGTTTCTTTTTCCTTCTTTTTGTAAAATTACTTGCGCTGCGTGAACTATCACTTCTTTGCCTACAGAGGAGCGAACTTCTTCTGTTTTCCTCCTTTTAGTTCTTTCACTACATTCACTGAATGTTTTGCTAGGTCGTCCTGACTTATTATGCGTTTTTATGGGCATCTCGAACGTTCCTGCTAACCATGCATCATTGCTTATAAGAAATTTTTCTAGCGTGTTGCGTGCTTTGGACCATCTCTTTTTTATTTCTGTTTTAAAATATGAAAATTTATGATTTATATACTTTTTGTCTTCGTCGGAGTCCCCGTAAGACACTAACAAATAATTTTGTAAGTATTCCAATTTGTCGTTTATTGATGGAGAGTTTTCCTCAATCATCTTATCAAAAAGATATCTGCGAGTTACTACCTCCATGCCCGAGTAACTTGATGAACCTAGAACAACGAAAAGGAATTTTAACGCAAAAGAAACAAAAAAGGAATTTTTCTCACTTTCTGCCTAAGTTAATGAATTATTATTTTTCTCGCGAAGTGGTCAAAGGTGGTGGCTATTTTTTTTGTGGTTATCTGCTCAAAGAGCTATACTATTAGAAACCATAAGGAATTTAACTCGGACGGTCTCGGAAGTACAACATTTTTACTATTGAAAATAAAAAAATGATAATATTTTCTATGAAAAAGGGCGATCTTTGATACGTTGTAACTGCACTAAATATTGATATTCCTTATCTTAATTTAAATTATATTTGAAGGAGCTTACCTGAATTTTCGACTTCCATCACTTTCACTTGTAACTGAATAATATCCAATGAAATATTCACTTTAGAATATCGGTTGCGCTAAGAGTGTCGAGAACGAACGCGTACAGCTTGCGCGACGATCAAGTTCCGACTACCTGTGGGGGCGCGCACGCAGTTCTAGGAACTGGGGAGGGGTGGGGTTTGGGCAGTCGGGGTGTCTATTTTTCCGGGAATCAATTAGTTTTGTTATAAGTTAACTTTGAGAAATGGACTTTTGGCCGCCTAAATCGTACAAATCGACCACTGTGCGCTGCGCAAAACTGTATTTAAGGTTTGGTAGATTTACCTTCAGATTAGGTATTTTCCGCCAAAATATACCCCCAACGTTCTGTAATCGCATTTTCAGAATCGTGTTCCACTTCATCATAAAAATATGTATGTACATGTCTATTCATTTTAAACCTATGCCCACTAGTTTGCTTGAGAGCTTGAGTTCTACTTCTACTGCCGTTTGGACACCACCGCTACTTACAGTTTTCCTAAAGGGTGAAACAGAGTGTTATGTTTCAAATACACCCACTTTTTTCTAACAATATCTAAAAAAGTAAAATGTAGCCTGTACAGCACAACTGTGCATATCTCACTAGCTAAGAAAAGGCCTTCTTTCAGAGAGAGAGATTTCAGGCGAGAGACCCAGGTTCGATCTCTGGTGCGGGCATGTACCTATGACTTTAATTTATTTCAAAGCAACGTAGATTTAACGGTAAAGCAAAACCTCGTGGGAAACTCTGAGCTTCTGAGGTTTTTCAACGAGAAAGTCGCCAATCCTAACATCAATCTGTCTCCTTTCAGGATGAAATCTCAGCCGCACCTCCCGTACATCTCGGACGAGTTCGTGATGCTATTCCTACACTCCAACTACTACAAGGTGAAGGAGACGAAGGACACGATCGAGTGCTACTTCACGCTGCGCGCGAGCACGCCCGACCTGTTCCTCAACCGCGACCCGCTCGCGCCCAAGAACAAGACCATTCTGGATATTGCGTGAGTTTTCAACACGACTTGGCCAGGCGCACTGACGTTGCCCAGGATTTAGGATTTAACTTGACCCAAACAAACGTTTGATCTATACTTATAATAAAACTCTAGCGAAGTCAATTCTGTACATTGAATATTTTTAGAAAAAAACTAGCAGGGGTTACTAAGTAAACTATACTGAATACAAAAATGCAAAAAAATCGGTCTATGTCTGTCTGTCTGTCTGTCTGTCTGTCTGTCTGTCTGTCTGTCTGTGTGTTACCTCATCACGCGAATACCGCTGAATAGTTTTCAGTCAAATTTAGGACTGTGATAAGTCCTGGTTCTGGGAACAATCTAGGCTATCCAATGTTCAGAATACATTGCGGGTTGCAATTTTAACTTCATTTTTTGTAAGAAATATTCATAATTTTGATACAGCTTCTTGAGAAGATATGTTAATAACGTGATACTGAACACATTTCCGAAAAAAAAAAATCGGAGAATAAAATCTGACTTGGTACCTCATTATCTCGGAAACAGTTGATTTCCTAGGCATAGTTTCTTGGGCAAAAATGTTCGTTATGATGAGGACTATACAGGGTGTTAAAAGACCGCCAACAGACCCGAAAGCCACTAGACACCAAAACAAAGTACTTTTTCGATAAATTATTGTTGGGAAATGATTTAGGTTATAATTTTGAAAAATATTTTTTCACGCAATGGACGTGTAACGCACAAAAGTCATATTGCGCAAGCGTAGGTATCAGATTATGTTACTTGAGCTTGAAGTGCCGGTGTTTAGAATACATTGCGGGTTGCAACTTTAACGTCGTTTTTTTGTAAGAAATATTCATAATTTTGATATGGCTTCTTGAAAATGTATGTTAAGAAACCCCTGAAGCTCTGCAGCCCTCTCGCTCGCACTTTTCAACATTTTAATTTATTGTAAGAGAATGATTCAACTTTGGACGATAAAATATAGTTGAAGACATAGATAATAAAGCTATCGACATGTAAAATATATGTAATAAATAGCTGAACCAATTTTGACAAAACATAACTAAGAACATTCGCTAGAAAACCTGCTTTCAAATAAAAAATAAACCTAAAACTTCCAAATCGTTCACCCATTTAAGAGCTACGGTGCCACAGACAGACACACCGTCATATAGACTTATACAGACACACTCACAAAGCTGTCAAACTTATAACACCCCTCTTTTTTGGTCGGGGGTTTGACTTTTCCTCCACCGTCGAATTTAAATTAAATGTCAAATGTGTAAAAACGCATACGAAGTCGCGGGCACAACTAGTTTATTACTAAAGCGAGCTCACGCCCAAGATCCTGAACAAATACCGTCCTGGAACTTGCGTGAGTTGCTTCGCTTCGAACATCTTTTACATTCCCGAGAATAATTGGCCACCATCAAAATTCAATGTTTACGCCTAAAGTTACAGCTTCTATTGTAGGTATTAGGTGCATCCCTAGAGTAGACTAAGCTACACCAGCTGGATAATTTAGTTAGGCATACCATACCGACTTGTTCCTAAACCATGACAAGAACAAGACAATCCTGGATATTGCTTGAGTTGTCAACATAGTTTCATCTCTCGTCAAGTCATCATACCCTGTATGCCCTAAGAACTGTCTTCTGTCTGACTTCTTCTTATGATACACCTTATGATGGCAAAATAAGATGTAGTCAGCGTTCCGGAATTCTGAGTAAAAAAAATCTGTGTAGTATCGTTTTGCCACCTATACGCGAAGAAGTTAGAGTTGACTTTGCCGAGGGCTTTACCGAAATGCAGGCGCACGACAGTGCCCTTTCTACAAAACTAATACAATGTTCACCTGTTCAAAGGAATTGACTAATAAATGAATATTAGCAGACATGGAGGAAGTTCGTCTAGTCCATGACTCTTTTAAAAAAAAAAGGAACTGACTGATTTGAAGTAAGGCATCGTTAAAATTTAAAACGTATGCGTAATACTTTTGACATTATAAATACCAAACATAAGTAGACTTTGTAGATTAATGCCCGATATCACCAACTATTTATCACCGATTTTATCACCTTCAAAATGAAGTCACCACTTGCTTGACCCCAAGCTCAATTAGGCATTATATTCGAAATTTTGTTTACAAAAACTGACACAAAGGTCAGATCAAATTGAAACAAAAAATCATTGTTAATTTGGACATGTTTTGCATTGGGCAATGTCATGTGCCATCGCCGATTATTTTTTTATTTAAATTAGTTAGGTAGGTATCTGCATTATTATTATAAGGAGGCGTCTCTAGAATCTACTCTCTGGAGTAGCCTCTGGTGGGTCATAAGAAAACCATTGACTTAGTTGGCTTTAACACGTTGTCTTTGTGGACAAGGTCAACAGAACAGGGGCCTTAGCCTGTAACGCAATGGCGTGTCGATGGCGTCCCAGCAGAAGGACAAAACCGGGGTTTCCCCGTTTTTCTCCAACAACCAGAGAACTAACCCTCTAGAATTAGAATCAGAATATTCTTTGCTTTACTACAAAAACATTAAAAGGACCGATAGCATTAATAAATCTTCATTAAAGCGTCCTAGCTCTATAATAAAAGATTTACCCTATTAATTTAGTGAGTGGCAATACTCTACCTATTTCCTCCTTGACCAAACTTAACTTCTCTATTAAGAATACTATAAAAAATACGCACGTTAGAGCATACAATAACACTGACACTACAATTTACAGCCTATAGCAGTAATGAAGAACTTAAAATTGTAACAATAACAAAACATGACAATTGGTGACATGCGGGTCGTGAAAAATAACAGTGCCTCTGAAGCACTGGAAAAGAAGGTCGAATTGAAAGATAACCTGTAATATGAGAAATGTTTTAAGCTAGAGTAGGTACGAACAATTTTTTCGGCCTTTCGCCCTAGATAGAATAATTATTGTTGTAAAGTGAACAAAGTCGATTAGAAATCTTATCTTAAGAGTGCAGGGCCAGGCTTAGAGCCCGGGACACTTCGACCCAGTGGGGTCACCCCCATCCATATTCCTTCTCAGCACTTACAAAGACCGAGGTCATAAGCTAAGGAACTTATAATATTCTTCCGGTCTAGGATATGCTATCCCGAGAAGACTGTTGCGTTTTGATGATGATGCATCTAAGTTGATCGAAGAGAATACAGCGTTCAAAAGACAATACAGTAGCACCTTCGTTCAAAAGAGATTTAGACTTGGTTAGAAATTTTTACCCATATATCTACCTACCAATTTTTGGGCGCATGCTCGACTCGGGTACGTGCAAGGTACACGTGCCCATCTCTTGAAACATGTTTTATAATAGAGTAGGCAATATTTTCTTCCTATTTCCGCTATTTTTATCACAAGTGGGAAAGGAAAAAAGGACGCAGAACAGAATTTTTCTCTCTTAGGAGGAGGCATTCCCGCCAAGCAGTTATTAACTATGCTTGGGGACCGACCGGGTCCAACTGAACATAGTTGGACGTTATTTTTATACAATAAAACTTTACTTATCTACGATAAACATTTTCCTGGCGCGATGCAGGATTGTAGCGAGTAGCGTTTGACAGCTCGAGTATGTAGTAGTTTCCTGAGCGCCCGACAGGGGTCGCTACAGACCTAAGACGACGGTCAGTGGGCAGACTAGCACTGCAGGCGATCAAATTGAAAAAGTTTTAAAATAAATGTCTCTTTCAATTCGCATAGAAATGTTTTGATTTTAAATACTTTGTAATGTTTATTCAAAGGTAAGGCTGCTTTATTCAATAAAAACACAAAATGCGTCTTAATTTGTAAAATATTCAATTTTGTAAATTGCGCCATATTGCGGCCGTATTGGAAAAATGCGTCAAGGGTAGAGGGGCAGCTCGGTGGTCAGACGACATCTCTAAGTTGACAGAAGGAGGTTCCATTGATACTTGCAGCGAGAGAGAACGGTGCGTGGCGTGAAGGGGAAAAGGTATAGTACCCAGCATTGGGAAATGTGGGCAGAAAATTATGATTGTGATGATTTTAATTTCAATTTAATACCTGACTCCGTTCTTGAGAAGAAGAAAAAAGGTCTGGAGAGGTGGACAGACGGTTTCTGTTAGAAATTTTTGTAGCAAGGAGCAGCGGCCATGTATTTTTGACCGCCATCTTGGTTTTCACAAGTGCATTGTTGTGCTAAAGATGAAAAAAAAAAAGATTTTCTAGCTTTAATTCAAGCTGAGAGATTATCTCTTCGCTTGAAAAATATATCGTTTGTTTGCGATTTTTTTCCAATTATATAATTAAATTTTCATCTCCCAGGCTCGGAAGTACGCTGTTACTTTAAACATGCGATCGTAGATAGTCCTATTTTATGTAAACTATCTGTATTTTTGCGTGCTTTGAAATTTCAACGCGACGCCTCCTATGACTTGTTGCATTGCCTAGCAGCGGATTGTTGATTTTATGACATTTCAAGAAGACACGACTTGTTACATTTGACTCCGCTGTTATTTCGACTTGATTATTGTATTATAATTAATTATAATCCTGCAAATACAGAGAGGATATAGAATTTCTGCAAATCATGTCAAAATAGCCACAATGTCAGTTTTTGAGTAGAATAATGAACTACCTGAAGCCTGTACAAGTGTATGTGTCCCACTAGCTGGGAAAAGGCCTTCTCTCTGAGAGAGAGAGTAGTTCGGGCTTAATCACCACGCGTGCCCACAGTGGATTGGCGATTTTGGCTTTGAGGGTATTATGCCTTATATTACAGCCGATGTTTTCCTTCACGGTGGCAAGTGCGGGCGAGTGGCAATACGAAATGAAATATCTGGGACGTCATTTTCATGAGTTGATCTTGATGCCGCAAATCGGTTACTATTTGCGTTACAGACTTATCTAAGCCCCTGAGGTGCTAAGTGGGCAAGCATTCTTCTCCACTACACTACACGCCACGACACTTCACATCTACAGGGTGCACTCTAAGTCGATAGCGGAACTTTAAGTAGGCTATCTACTGATCAATACAAACAACTTGTACTAGGTGGCGAAAAAAATGGGAAGAAAAAAATATCAGCTGTTCCATACAAAAGGTCGACTCAGTACTGCGCCAAATGTATAAAACAGCTGATATTTTTTCGCTCCATTTTTTTCGCCACCTGGTACAAGTTGTTTGTATTGATCAGTAGAAAGCCTACTTAAAGTTCCGCTATCGACTTAGAGTGCACCCTGTAGTGCATAGAAGAGGCAAGAGTCCAAGTTTGGATGCACAATTAGATTTTGATATTTGGGGATATGGACGTATAGAAAAATAATTTTTATGTAGAGTATTTTGCAAATAGAATAAAAACCTGCAAATACAGTAGAAAAAGCTGAATTAATTTGCAAATATAATTATATAAGTAGTTCCGTTGCAAATAACGTCAACAATACTTTATAACAAAAGAATAAATTGATGAAATCAAGTCACTGCATAATACAATGCAATCAATTGACCGCAGTTGACCCTTCGTTTCGTATAAATAGATTTAAGGGTCGACGATAGCAACGTGGCGGGAAATTCAGCCTTAAGTATAAAGTTGTTAGTTCCCCGTTACTTGGCTACTCACTAGCGAATGATTGACAAGGTGCTTTGAACACATTTTATAAGTATCATGGTTTTTCATGCCGTTTATAGGCACAAAAATGGCTACACTTTCTGAAAAATAACTGAAGCCCCTATCTCTCTCCGAAACTCCCCCATATCTTTTGCATTTTTTTATAGTTTGGAAGTTACCTATCAGGATTTCTGTTGCATTAATTTTCATGTAAAAAAAAATTGGCATAAGTGGCCAGCCTGCAACATGCAACATCCAGATGAAACGATCCAGATGCTATAAGAAACGATTCGGTGGCACACACAAGCGTCTAGATTTCTTCACCCGACATCAGTTCCGGAGCTAAGTAAGCGGTTTAATAAATTATTATTATTATCACCACTATTTTAATAGTCGTGGGCCGCAAGTTCACGTCCATGGTAATAGCGTTCGTGACCCGCTTGGTTATTAAACGCTATTAGTTTTTATTGCGAACACAACACAACACAAGTATTAACCGCTCGCCTACGTCATTGGGCAGGCAGGATTTGTCGATTACCGACAACAAAGAGGAACACTTAAGTTGGTATGGTGAGCTGAAAAAGTATTTGGAATTCCACTCACTGGTTTATTGATAGATACTTGGACCTATAAGGGTAGATTATGACAATTCGGTGTGAGAATACAGCGAATTTTTAGTTTCAGTTCAGCCGATTTGTAACATTAGATCATACCTACTAGATTTTTTTTTAAGTTTGCAGCGGTTCGGATAATAAGACTTCTTACATAATTTTGCAGCTAACTGTACCAGACTAAACTTTTTCAATATCACTTGCGGTTTCGTAAACCTTAATGTATTAAGGCATTAGGACTCGGGAAGTCTCTCTGACCTAAGAATAGGTCGACAACACAATGCGCTCGAGATACACAAAAGTGGTTTTCTCGGTTAAAGATATTATAACTACCTAGAGCCTACCTTGACTCTTTTGATCTACATAAGCCGTCAAACCACGTGGTGTCTCACGTCTCTTCTTTCGGGGCACGCAGTGTACAGTCTGTGGCTCAATATGGCGGCTTATGCTAAGCCAGCTGGTTGATATTAAATAATAACAAACGTTAAACTATGTCAGAGTCCCTTGGTAAAACTGAGCGGCATAAAAACATTCTCGTACTACTAAAAACCGCGAACTATTAATATAATATTACCTTAGAATGTCTTATAAATGGCTGACTTAGAACCACCGCTAGAAAACGCTGCTTTCTAATATTTTTAACGTAGGGTGTTGATGTCAAAAAATGCCTTTCCTTTCTTTTCCTTTTTAAAAAAATGCATCCAAATCGGGACACCCGTTAAAGAGCTACGTACGTACGATGCCACAGACAGACAGTCAGACAGACGCACACACATAGCGGTCAAACTTGTAACTTACTTACTTCTTACTTCCTTTGGCGCTACAACCCTTTGTGGGTCTTGGCCTCCTCCACAGTAGATCTCCATTTGTCTCTGGCCCTTGCCTCTTTTAGCTAGTTGGTGTATTTGCCCATCTTCCTGAGGTCTTCTTCTATGCAGTAAATCCGTTTTTTGGGCCTGCCTCTTGGTCTCTTCTGCTGTGGTTTCCATTTGCTCATTACCTTTGCGGCCCTGGTGTCTGTCATTCTCTCCAGGTGACCGGGTCCAGGTCAAACTTGTAACATCCTCTTAAAAATAACTTTAACACCGCTTACAATCGGAATTTTCGCCTTTACAGAAACATGGTGGCGCTGCCCCACCAGACGTCTGAAGGTTTCCACGTGCTGCTCTACCGCCTCTCCGACTTTGACTACAGCAAGTTGAACTTCGCGGACGCCGTGCGCGTCTTCTGCATGTTCAACGATGTCAAGTTGTCGCAGGACAGGCTTTCGGAGGGTTACATAGTCATCTTTGACATGAAGGGCTGCAGCCTGGGTCACCTTACGCGCGTCACGTTGCCAGCGCTCAGGGCGTTCATGCACTATATTCAGGTAATACTCTATTAGCTAGGACACCAATACACCCCTTGATAGATCTTACCGTGCGCCGTAAGTACTTCAGTATCCTAGCGAGTAGCTGATTGCACTTTAATATTGTTGGCACCCAACGTGGGTCTTTAATAATTTTGGCGCCCAACATGGGGCTCCAATATTTTTTGGCGCCCAACGTGGGTCTAAAATATTATTGGCGCCCAACGTGGGTCTTCATTATTTTTGGCGCCCCACGTGGGACTCCAATATTTTTGGCGCCCAACGTGGGACTTAAATTTTTTTGGCGCCCAACGTGGAACTTAAATATTTCTGGCCCCTAACGGGGACTTTAAAGTTTTTAACGCCCAATATGGGGCCTAAACAGTCGGGGCTTTACCGCATAATTTAATCTGATGACAAACACGTGTAGTAAAAACCTGCAAACTATTTAAGATTTCCGTTGAAACAAAGATGAATGAATTTAATGAATGAATGAATGAATTTATTAATTTTAATTATTTTTAGGATTTGCTGTACTAATGTAATTCTTAAGATTTACTAACAAAATATGGATGCAAATCTGAAATAAATTGAATTGAATTGAATTGAAAGATCCTACAATTTAATTCGCACCCTTTTTTTGCTTCCTAACATTTGTCACATGTCTAATTCCAGGCAGCGCACCCGTGCCGTCTCAAGAAGATCCATGTGGTGCACACCGTCTCCTTCATCAATCAAGTGATGTGTCTTGTCAAGCCTCTAATTCACTCCAACCTGCTCAACCTCCTCAACTTCTGCTCCGAAGGCCCCGCCTCGGTCGTGGACCAGAGTCTCCTGCCTGAAGACTACGGCGGCCCCTTGCCAGCGGTCAAAGAGCTCCACGCCGAACAAAGGAAGGTCATGGAGGAGGTCTACAGAGACTGGTTGATAGAGACGGAAATATTCAAGGTAGACGAGAAGAAAAGGATCAAGAAACCCAGCAAGGGGATGTTCGCGACTTTGACCAGCAGCTTCAGGAGTCTCGACATCGACTGATCGGAAGCCATTTTGAATAAGTTCCAGGGACCTGAACACCCCTTTCTGTTCTCTTGCTTTTAGAAATGTTTTAGAGTTTTCTCCATCAGCTTTATTTTGTTAGACGTGTTTTTATCGTTGATTAGAATTTCATTGTAACGGTTTATGCCTACTTTTGATACGTAATTTAATTTAAAGACGAAATAAAATTTGGTCTATTTACTTGTAAGTGTTATGCTTAGGTTAAAAGGTGCCAAACTTTGTTACTTCGATCGAGTTAGTGGTCTCGGAAATACTTTTAGACAATCTATTGAATCTTTATAACTTCATGTTAGTGATAGTTTCGTGTTACCGAGCATGTAATTGTTATAACTGATTTTTTGTTGTTGCAATTTGTACATAAACACCTGAAGTATGTAAAGCATGGAGTCCACCTTTAGTTCTAAGAATGCTACGAACGCTTTAAAATATATTTGTATATTCAGATGACTGATATTTTAGGATCTTGTACTCTGTTGTTGAATATTTTGTATAAAAGTTACCTGTTATTCTTTTTAGATATTTTGTAATGATAAAATATACATATTTTTGGAAACAAAATGATATACAAATTCTCATATTATAAAAGCATGTGTAAATAATAAAAGTTTCATCTATTTCTTGTTTCACTACTCTTTGAAAAGTTGATTTTTCTTTTAATAATCCTAAAAATCAATAATCCTCAATTAATTATTATTACCTCTTTTTAGTAATTCATTAATATAAAAAAGTTTCAACATTAATACTCTTAACCAAACTTAATTAAATGGTTGGGCTCTTATCAGAAACCATCGAGATTGATAACAGAACGAATTATTTATATTGCTTCGTTCCAGTATTTCCATTGTACAAATCAAACAAAACGTACGTTTGCCTTTCGAATAATGCATCTTTTACATTCTAATATAGCAACTACAGTGACAAATTTATTGCATAGGCTATTCCGATTTGTGTTTTGTAGAGCCATTCATAGTAATGATACTTCGGATGCTGCTACTTTACCAAGTGTTTGGACGGCAGGCCGTGACTACACCATAAGTGTAATAGACCCTAATATTTTTGAAAGCGGTGAAAATATTGTGTTTAATCCAACTATAGATGTTAAAGATGAAGCAAAAGGCATCGATACAGAAATTTCTAGTGAATCAAATGTAAGACCCCGTGAGATTGTAGAACTTGACTTCAATAGACTTTCGTTACCTAAAGAAAATGTGCCTTTCAGTATTAAAACAAATGAAAATGAAGTTATAGTCATAAAAGTGGGAAGGAGAAAGTCTGAATGTAGTTATTATGAAGAAGAAATACGCCCTGATGATCACCCTGTAAGTATTTGGCAGTGTTTTTCAGTTATATGTGGTTCGAATCCTAGACTTAGTTTTTTTTCTATGTTTGATGCTAAGTTCAGAAAAGGAAGTTGCTGCCAATTCAGCGCTCGGTCGATTACCCGCAAAAGCAGCGTTCAGGAAACCAAATTCAGCATTTGTCACACATAAATTGAATCTGCTATTCGCCGGGTGAACGGTTGGTAATCAGGCTGATTAACTCTGTGGGTTCGACCGAGTGACGTTAATGGTTAAATAATAAAGGGCTCGGTATAGCGTGGTGTTTGGCTGGCGGGGTGGCGGCGGTGGCGGCGGCGGTGGCGGCAGCAGCGGCGGCGGCTCCATTGAGAGGGCCGGCGCGGCGGCGCGGAGTACCGCGTGACGTCACAGCGACTCGGCGCATGCGCCCGACTATCGAGCGGCATGTGCCTCCCGCAGCCGGCCGAACACTCCGCCCGCAAGAATCGCCACTTTTTTATTTGTCCCACCGAACGTAGTGACCGCCGCGGCCGTAACATTGTCACACAAAAGACACGCGTCGGTGAGGGTGCGAAGTCTGTCACCGCGAGGGTTGCGGAGGAGGCGGCCCGGGCCCGCCGCCCCGTCTGAGCGAATCCAACATGGCAGGACGAGGCTGTCCCCATACGCGACCGCGTCCACTCTGACCGACTGACTCTCCGTGATCAGCATGTGCCCGGTTATATAAATGTTACGCAAGTTGAGGACGGAGTGCCCAAAGGAAGGTGCATCTGTTGCTATACGAACTCGGACACGCGCTCAGTGGTGCAGTGTGCTCTCGTGCCCATGTAACGCCCGCGACCATCCGCCTATCGAGTAAGTACCTTAGACTACTTCTGCATCTCATCTCATCACACACAACTTCTCGGCCAGTCATTGACATCAGAAACGATTCATCAAGGCTCACTCAAACATATTAAGAGATCGGATTCAATAAGTGGGAGTTGTATCGATCGGTTCCGCTATCATAGGGTCGGGAAAATTGCCTGTACATATTTCCTGTCTGAATAAAAAGTAGTGAGAGATTAGATTAGGCTAATGTGAATCTAACGAGCTGGGTTGGAGTGGCGGGTGGCGCCATGTTTTTAGTTTCGCTTAGAGGCCGCCAGGCGCCGCTGTTGTCAACAAATACTGGCCCTTCGAGCCGGGTCACAGGCTGTGCCTTCGCATGTGGGTAACGCTTTTATTGATCAATCTCCTTATTGTTTTTGGATCCCTTCTATATTTGATGAACTTGGCATTTGTTACGGTGTAACCTTTATGTAACAGGTTGAGATTGGTGCGGTGCGGCTAATCGTAAGGGAGTTTTCGGCCCTCGTATCGATTATTAGATTCTGTGAATATTAAAATTTGAGTCGTGAGGACTGCGTGAGCCTCATTATAGAGGTCAAAAGTTGACTGAACTAGGTAGGTACGTACGTTTACCTATAGGAGTAATTTATTATAACAGTCCTTTATTATTATAACCATCATTATTATAACAGTCCTTGAATTTTTTTTGTAGGACGCGAAGTCTCAATCAATTGTTTGCAGATCTGGTAGCAATCAATACGATCGTTAAATGTGAATAAAAACATTGTGGAAAACCCGCTCAGATGACTCAGATGTTCCCGTTGAGTAGGCCAACTACCTATGAGCTGAGAAAATGGTAGAGATGGGTGCTTAAGATTCTAAACTTAAATAAGCCTCAGGCACTAAGCATTAGGTATCTACAGTAGCAATTTCATCTAGGCAGGACATAAATCATCTAGAACAGATGTAGAATTAGGCTTATTAAAAAAAAACAAGTCCTTGCATATGAAAATTCCACGTTTTTATTCGTATAAGCAAGCAGAGACACTAATCCTTACTAATTGATCCCACTTTTTCACGAAGCCAACCAGTATCGGATTTAGAGGGGGGGCTAAGGGGCTCAGAATCAGAATCAGAATCAATTTGTTTTATTCAATAAGCCATAAATAAATTATTTACATTGGACGTCAAAATATTATCTAAAGTAAAAAAAAAGGTATATAAATCAGATACTTATTACTATCTAATACAAAGTATCTAGCTACTTTTTTTTCTCCAGCTTCACTAGCTCTGATCGTTCTTGGAGAAGAAGCATGGTAAAGAAACTCCAAGGATCTCGTGCTTAAAAAATAATACATTTTGTAATGGAGGTAGGAACTTAAAAAATAACACATTGGTAAGTGTGGTGATCGTGCGCTGAACTGGTTTAGTGCCAGACTTCTTTGTCATCTAGAAAATCATCTATTCTGTAATAGGCCTTTTGGCACAACGTGTGCCTTACACATTTTTTTAATCGGGCCTCTGGTAAACTTAGGATATCTGTTAGGATCTTATTATAGAAGCGTAAACAGTTGCCGAGAAATGAGCTCCTAGCCTTCTTAAGCCTAAGAGTTGGAATTGTAGGCTTGTGCTTATTCCTAGTATTTATATTATGATGGCTACCTAATGTATCGAACTCTGCAATATGTTTTTTAGCATAAACAATGTTGGCGTAGATATATTGACTTGCAACTGTCAGGATGTCAATTTCTTTGAAAAGTTCTCTTAACGACACTCTACTACCTAGTCTATAGATAAATCGGATGGCTCTCTTCTGCAAGATGAAGATGCTCTCAATATCTGCTGCCCGACCCCATAGTAGTAAGCCATATGACTTATTACTATGGAAGTAACTAAAGTAGACAAGCCTAGCAGTTGCGATGTCTGTCAATTCCCTGATTCTTTTTACAGCATAAGCTGCAGAACTGAGCCTATGAGATAATTTTACAATATGCGGGCCCCATTGAAGCTTTGCATCAATAGTGATGCCTAGAAATACAGTTTCTTCTACTAGCTCTAATTTATCTTTTCCTAGTATAATATTGTTTTCTACCTGTATCACATTCGGTAGGGTAAACTTTATACATTTTGTTTTTTTAGAATTTAACAGTAAATTATTGGCTGTGAACCAATCTAATAAACGTGAGAGAGCAGTATTTGCATCACTTAGGTCATCTTCTTGTCTCCTTATTTTAAAAATAAGTGACGTGTCATCAGCAAATAATACTATCTCAGACATGTTTTTCACCATATGTGGCAAATCATTAATGTAAACAAGGAATAGAAACGGTCCTAAGATGGATCCTTGCGGAACTCCTATCTTCACCTGGGAACCCGGTCTTCACTCAGGTCCCCCCCCCCGCAAAAAAACGTCCCTCCATGAAAAATATTAGGGTCCCAGAACGCAGAACTCGATCCCAGCAGAACGCTACCGGGGCGGGCACACAGATTACCAAGAGCATATCAAAATTTGTATGCTTTTTTGTGTTTACTTTATCTTAATAAAACCTAGGTAGGTACCATCATTGGGTTCTAGCCCCTCCCAAATCAAAATCCTGGATCCGCCACTGAAGCCAACCTTCCGGCCAGAGATTATACGAGAACACTCAAGAAAATAACAGTCGCAAGAAGCCAGGCTTAATTGGGCACGGAAAATTCGAGCTAGGTCTGCAATTCTGCATCTAATTGGTGCCAGGCTTCTGGGCACGAATAATAGTATGCAGAGAAACACGAACACGAGAGAGATTATAAAGTAATTAACCCTTTTTTGGACACAGTCCAAAGTAACTCCCCGCGGCACAAAATACCCGCCAGTGGGTTCGAACTTTAGATTAAGTGTTAAAGATGCATTTGCAAAACTGCTGCGACGTGATATTTACGGCTGTTCTTATCGTGTTTTAATTAAGTTTCGGTTTTATCTGAAGCTCTACATTTCTTCTTCATCGGTTTGTTTGGTCGTGGTCCCTTAATGGGAGTTGTATCCACGGATCCCGGGCGAGTTGTCTGCACCGATCCCACGATCAGTGGACGGAAACAAACAAATTAAGTTATATCCTCTGATCCCAAATTATGATCCCTCTTGGTCAGGATTGCTCCGGGCTCTATTTGATCGGTCCATCGCATCGGTAGATTCGGTATTTTGCGACGAGTTCTTATAATTATAACATGTAGAATTCATAGATATGTACTTAGATTGTGCGTTATGCCCTTACTTAAAGTGTGTACGCGAATTCGATAGCGGAAAGGGAGGAGGCTTTGTACGGTCAGCCATAGTCTAGGATACCGCACCGTAGTTCCTACCGCACGCGGCATAAGAGCGCCAATCGATCAAAAAGTGGTATCCTAGCTTGTGGCTGACTGTACTCATCAATACAAACAAACTTTGCCGTGGCCAAAAAATGGGGCTGTTCTATACATAAGGTAGTCTCGGACAGCACTGCACCAAATGTATGAAACAGCAGATAATTTTTTCGTCTCATATTAAACGTTGTGACTAGAAAGCCTTAAGGTCCGCTATTAAATTCGAGTGTACCCTGTAGATAACTATATTTTATCTTGTGAATAAATATCTTACTTACTTACTTACTTACTTACTAACTAGAGTTCAAAGATAGATTGTACGTTATCCCCCTAGACACCAACTGACAAACCACGCAAGCAATTTTCGACCTATTGGACTTATGCGTGTCTCTTCTCTAGGTATATCCCCCCACTTTGAAGCTGCACAATAAACGATAGTCTTGAACTCGCCGCAATGCAACGCGCGCTAGCGGGTCTATCTCCGAATTGAATAGACCTCTATACGAGCCCGTATCGCGTCTGAAATAATATTATTGGAGAGAATATGTCTGAATTTTACCTATAATCCGTGCGGAATCAGAATGGGATAATACCTTTTGGAACTGAATCGAAAATGACAGTTCTCGAGTAGCGTCAGTAAAAAAAAATTTAGTTCTACGTTCTATCATAGGGTTATGAAATTGGAAATACACAAAAATGTTTAATGTTCTCTAAAGGGATTCAATGTTATTGCATTAATTGAATAAAACGTGATAAAACTCGAGCAGACACCCACGCGCACAGAAAACACAAGCAAGTTTTGACGCGAGTTTGCCATAGACAACTAGAGTTTGCCGAAATGCTGACGCTACAGGACAGCGAGCTTCTCAGTTCCAAAAGGTATTATCCCATTCTGATCCCGCACGGATTATACTTGTAAGTTGTTAAAAGTCAAACTTGCTTCTTAGATTTGGTTGACGGTAGGTAATTTTATGAGGTAGTGGCCACCCCTGGTGTTAGAGTTTTGTAGGCCGCCCAAAGAAGTAAGTAGTAGGAGTAGTTAAGTTATAAGTTAGGTAGGTATTACATATTCGATGAGGCGAAGAACTATCTTCAAGCTCACTAAAATCCTTATAATGCCTACTTATGTATAAATATGCACTAGCAAAGTTTCTTTGAGATTTATCTGGTGTGTTGTTACGTGAAAAAAGGAACATGAAAAAATATTTTGAACTTATAACAATTTTCTATTAAACCTTCTACTTATAACATTGTTAGGAATGCGAAAGGTAGAAGATAAATTTAACGTTACCGGTAGTACGGTCGGCCACAACCTCAGATACCCCATGGCAGCTCTTATCGCGCGCGGCATAAGGGCGCCAATTGAACAAAAAGGGGTAAGTATCTGAGACTGTGACCGACTGTACCTTTGAAAATGTAGAGACGCTACGGTTGAAATTATTCAATACAAATGATCACAGCTTCTTTACACCTGCCTCCAAGTAGGTGTATTATTCGCAAAAAAGATAAATACTGGATTATCGACTTTCAATGAGAGAAAGAACAATAGCAATTTTTCAGCAAAAACGAAACGGTTTTGACGGTTGACGCCGTGACCTTGAGTGATTTTTTTTTGTGAATAGATATGCCCGTAGGAAAACCTCAAGAAGGATCTCTTAACAACCTCTAAACACAAACCCATAACACGCAAACGGGACTCTCGATGTACTCATAAAACCCGCTCGCATAAACTCTGGGACTGACAAGTGGTACAAGCCATAAAATTCAACAGCATATAACCACGGCCAGAGAACTTCAATATCTCCCCGAGAAGTACCTATCCTACGCTCCCAAGTTTTCACACTAAAAAGGTAAGATAGAAATACTGCATTTCGCTCCGGAACGAATAAAATCCCGTGCTATATCTCAGTGTGCAAGTACGTGCACTGAATCGGAAGTAGCAGAACGTTCGTCCGTCCGGTCAAAGGAAAGCGCAAAAATCGCGAGCGGTTATAAAGTTTCTTATTCCATCCATCCAGTCGTTTCCTCAATGCTGAGAATCGTGACCATCACTTGAAGGTTGCGGAGAGTAGAGTTCTCCATTCCGTTCTATCATCTGCGATGCGGATCGATTTTTCGTAGCTTTGGTCAAACTATCCGTCCATGTAACAGGGGCCTTAGCCTGTAACAATGGCGTATCAATGGCGTCCCAGGTAGAAGTACAAAACCGGGATTTTTTCGTTGTTCTTCTACAACCAGCGAACTAATCCTCTAGAATTAGACTCATAATATTCTTCGCTGTTCTACAAAAACATTAAAAGGACCGACACTGGACAGACAGCATTAATAAATCGTAATTAAAACCGTCAACCTGGAGCCCATTTTGGCACCATTGTGTTACAGGCTAAGGCCCTAGGTGTCACGCCAAGCAAGTTGGTTATAATATGGAGGATCAGCGAATGCTCTAATCGCTAATAAGAGTTTTTAATCTATGGCGCGTCATATTTTATTCAAACCGCATGATGGTGGAATCGGATTCCACAGATTAAAAAGTAAAATAACTGTATAACCCGTGTCATTAAAGAAAACATTTAGGATGGACTTCAAAACACTCGTCCTCTCGCTCTAATTAATACAATCAAAGCGAGACCACGCTAGGTTTTAAACTCCGCCCTAAATGTTTTCTTTAATGACACGGGTTATAAGGGCTGACCGAAACTAAAAAGACCTCGCTGCATAGTAAAATGTATGCAGCGAGCCTCTATTATCTCAGAAACTGTTGGGCCTAAAATAAAAATAAAATACAGGATTAATAGTCTTTACCTAAGGAAAACCTATAATCTGAGTCTCTAGTATTTAAAGTAAAAAAAAAAACATTGTTTATATTGTATGTCATTCATTACGGTACCCTTAGTGCGCGGGCCCGACTCGCATTTTCGCAGTTTCTGTGCGCCTCTATTCTCTCTAAAACAACCACTCAACCTTCAAGCGTAAAAACCTTCGATCAAGGATAAAACTAGATACAACATAGAACTCTGAAATGTGTCTAGAAAAATAGATGCCCAAATGAAGAATGTCCGTGGGTCTGTCAAATCACTTGAAACTTTATGACCGTGTAGCCCAAAAGTTAAGAAATACACCTGTTTTTTTTTCTTTCAAATCTTTTGTTTCTGCGGGGACAAGTTTTTATTGTGATTTTAAAAGTAATGCGGATTCTATGGGATTTAGTTCGGTGGTAAAAACACTCGAAAATATCCCTTATTGAAATGAACAATCTTTTTGTTTTTCTTAAGCACTAACCTGTGCTAGTGAATAAAATGAAATCTATACTTATAATAAAACTCTAGCGAAGTCAATTCTGTACATTGAATATTTTTAGAAAAAATTGAAGTTAAAAACTAAAACCCGACTACTAAAAGGCTTAAAACAAGACCTGTTTATCCTTAAAATAGACTCATAGATAATTAATTGTAGTCGGAGGCCATCGGTTTATCAAATGCGAATGTGGTGTCCTCCGACTACGATTAATTATCTATGAGTCTATTTTAAGGATAAACAGGTCTTGTTTTAAGCCTTTTAGTAGTCGGGTTTTAGTTTTTAACTTCAATTTTTTTTTTAGCTTTTTAGTAAGTCATTTTGGACGATCACCCAGAATAGAACCAAGAAGGGCAAAAAAAAACGCTTTTTGGATTTTTTTTGTTCTATTTGTTATGTTGACGCTACATGTGTTATACATTTTTGAAAAGGTTTTTTTAAGCCCTTTCATTTGATACCCATGACGATGGTATCCGATAATTTTTATTTTTAGGTCCACCCCTTTAGGGCGCAGCACAGCCGCCATCTTGGTTTTTTTCAAAATTAAACTATCCTATGTTACCTGGGTGATTAAGACGAATCCAACGACACCTCATTTGTTGAAATCGGCCGAGTAGTTTAGGCTCTGCGAGGGAACAGATGAACACACAAACATACATACATACATACATACATACATACATACATACATACATACATACATACATACATACATACATACATACATACATACATACATACGCTGCTAAAATCATAACCCTCCTTTTTGCTTCGCGTAGTCGGGTAAAAAAACTAGCAGGGGTTACTAAGTAAACTATACTAAATCCAAAAATGCAAAAAAAAAAAGGTTTATGTCTGTCTGTCTGTCTGTCTGTCTGTCTGTCTGTCTGTCTGTCTGTCTGTCTGTATGAACACGATAAAAGCGAACACCGCTGAATAGTTTTCAACCAAACTTAACATGGTCGTAACTCACGTTTCTGGGAGTAACTTAGGCTATCCGATGTTTAGAATACATTGCGGGTTGCAATTTTAACTTTGTTTTTTGTAAGAAATATTCATAATTTGGATATGGCTTCTTGAGAAGGTATGTTAAGAACGTGATACTGAACATATTTCTGCAAAAAAAAAAAATTAAGTCCGACTTTGAAACACATTCTCTCGAAAACCTACATTGCGGGTTGCAATTTTAACTTGAGTTTTTGTAAGAAATATCCATAATTTTGATATGGCTTCTTGAGAAGGTATGTTAAGAACGTGATAATGATCACATATCTGAAAAAATATATTGAAAAGTCAGACTTTATTATCTCGGAAACCGTTGATTTCCCAGGCATAGTTCCTTGGGCAAAAATGTTCGTTATGATGAGGACTATACGTATATTTTATTTTGTTTTTATTTTATTTTAGCGGAAAATGTTAGTTCTACAAGCGTAGCATAAGGCCGGGTTAGAGCGTATCTATGGGTTTAAACAATAGGTATCTCACTCTTTTGTTTGACGTAGAGCGGGATGGACAGGGCCATAGATACGCTCTAGCCCAGCCTTATGATGCTTGCTGGAGGGAATTGTGAGTGGTTTTAGGTGGAGGTCGGACAAAGTTTATCGATGTTAGAAATGTAGTACTGTTGCGTCGCGGTCGAAATGTTCTGGGTTTGAACCCACGCGAGGTTGAAATTTTTTTTTGTGCCTTTTTTAAAATATTTACTCTTCTGAGCCCAACTTGATATGAAAAACATATACTTTGTTTGCCGTAGAGCGGGATAGACAGAGTTATTTGCGGTAGATACGCTCTAACCCAATTTTATGCTTTGCTTGCTGGCTTAGCATGAGAATGGGTAAGTCCTTATCTATGGGCTTATAACTTTATCTATCCCACTCTACGTCGAGGGAGATACATATAAACTCCCATACTTCCCAGGCAATTCTTATGCTAAGCTTCCTGGTATCTTACACGGGCGATACCTAATCTAAACAAAACATATTTTATCATAAATGTATTGTTTAGATTAGGGCACACACACACAGACAGACACACAGACAGGCACACCCTCATAAACACATAAACAGACACACACACAAAGCTATCAAACTTATGACACCCCTCTTTGTTGGTCGGGGGTTAAAAAAAACCCCCGACCAACAAAGAGGAAAACTCAAAAGGAAGTTTTCCTCCGCAGTCGAATTTAAATTAAATGTCAAATGTGTAAAAACGCATACGAAGTCGCGGGCACAACTAGTAATATTATAAATGTTTAAATGAACAATCTTCTTTTTGAAATTTAAAAACGGTTATTTTTACGGTGGATATTTTTGAGAATACAGGGGCTGGTTAACCTTTACTCTCTAATGATGGGAGTACTAAACCTTCTGCATCTATCTTCCTCTTAGCGGGTTGGGTACGTGCTTCCGTAGAGAATTCATAGCGCTGGGCGGCGGGCGGCGGGCGGCGGTACGTCAAACTTACACAACCACGCAGTGTCGCGGTTCGTGAAAAGTTTCGCAGGAAATTTTCGCGGTTCACTTGAATATTTTTTGGACGTCGTCGCGCCGTGCTTGGGGTATTCTTTAATTACTTAGTTTGTGAGATGGAGTGTGGAGAACTTAAAGCACGGTCAACGTGCCATTGAAAATTAACCGATTGTTATTACAAAATAGTAATTAGGTAATTGGATTTGTTGGCGTTGGAAGGATCTGGGATGTCATAGGATGACAATAGCCCGAGTTGCTCCATTCGTGTTTGCTTATTGAACGAGCGAGCGAAGTTCTCCGAGTCTACTGGAAACATCCGGCATTTGTATGTTTGTATGTATGTATGTATGTAAGGGTGTATGTATGTATGTTTGTATACAGAGACAGATACACTCAAAAAGCGGTCAAACTTATAACACCCCTCTTTTTTGGTCGGGGGTTAATAAAGAGATAACTACTGTTTGTGATCGTAGTTATAATAACTGTAGTTTCCATATCATTAAGCTAGATAGCAGTAACTGTAGGCCCATTAGGACCACTTGAAATGACCATTCTGGCAAATATTGCAGTTGGCGGCAATTACAAATGGCTTTTACTGAGTAATGTGCTGAAAAACATGCAAAGCTTCGTGGTGCTTATTACTAAGTATGAAATAATGAGACAAAAACAGTGCCTGCTTTACATGTGTCAGGCACTCAGGCAGCAGGCAGGCCTAGCGGCATAAACTTGGCACTGAGGTGCAGTGGCGTACCGTGGGTGAATGGCGCCTAGGGCAAGCATCGTAATTGCGCCCCTTCGTATATATTTTTTCAGTCGCGGTGCAAGACTAAAATGGGACGTTAAATATTTTGCTTCTGGTTATTGAAAAAATCGCACGTCGCGCAAAATTTTATAGGCTATCGGCAATAGACGCGCGCGCGCCCGAGAATTCACCGATTTTACCCATTTTGTAAGGCGCGATCAATCAGTATGCTTGGACGAGATCTACACGCGCAGCGTGCCTGAAATTTTACCGATTTTATCCTTAAATTACGCGGTCGAAATAACTTACCATAGTTCGTAAATAGGACGAACGCATGGCCCACGAAAAATTAACAATTTTACCTTTTATCTTCATTGTTCGTAAATGGGACTACGCGCAGGGCGCCCGAAAATTTACCTTTTAAAATCATAATTTATGTCACCTCGCGCGTAGCGCGATTGAAATTCACCAATTTTAGCCTTTTTCGAAGACGTGGCAATTAAGTTGTATTTACAAACGCGCCCAAAAAATTCTCGATTTTACCCCTTAAATCTTCTCTATCGTCACAAACACTATTTAAAAAACCATGACCGACTCGTCAGATAAATTGAAGTAAATTGATAGTTTATTTTGAATCGCGGTTTTGCGCCCCGCTTGAAATGGCGCCCAGGGCACGTGCCCTGGCTGCCCCACCCTAGTTACGCCACTGCTGAGGTGTAACCTATTTTTTTAACAAACTTGTTACGGTGGTCGGCAATGAGAAACTAGCTAGATGCACCAAAATATCTACTCGAATTTGTTGCATCCGCAACCTCTTTTTTTTAGTGTGTTCAGACTCCAGACATATTCAGACAAACCTAACAAGTGGTTTTACAAAAGTTTTCATTTTCTAGATAAAATAGGAGTCATGGAAGCTAGCAACTAACATTTAAAATGGTGGACAGACAGCCCATCTTGTACCTTCGAGTATTCAATTCGAATCTAGGCTCTAAAATGGCACTGTAGAGTCGCTTTGGAGATCTGGAGTTCACGAGATAAAAAAAAAATGTACGCATGAAAATTAAGAGAAAATAAAAGACGAAAACCGAGGATCCGGCTGCCATGCCATGTTACCTGGCACAATAGAGAAATGTGTCTTGCTCTACCGCATGGACATTATTAAATTTACCTATTCGGATTTTAAAAAAGAGCTGCTCTCCTCTATGATAAATGGGTAAGACTTCCGCACGAGGTCGAAACAAGTCGGCTACTCAGAGACGAAAATAAAGTAAGAGCTTTGCGTAGCCACAAACCAGCTTACGGCTCTACTTCATATTTTTTACAGCTGTACAATTCATAATAAAACCTACAATTCTGCGCTACAATAGCGTGCGAAGGCGAGCTATAAGTTGCGAGTAGGTACGTGTCGTGAATTTGAAACAAATCGCTGGGGTGGAGAGCCAATAGACCAATAGAGATATTTTTTCGTACAAGGCTGGGAGTTGGTAGGCTGATAGAGTAGACTTCGCTGAGTCTGGGAAAAATATTTTTTTGGCCCGGTCGCGGTTGGAAGTTTAAATGTATGGGTTGAGTCATTTTTTTTTTGTCTACAAGGCTGGGAGTTTCTAGGCTGCTTATTGAGACTCCGCTGATCATGAAATCAGTGCTATTTATTACTAGCCGAACGCGGTAGAAAGATTGTTTTTCATAACCTAGAAAGTGTGAATTTTGGGTTATAAAAAACGAACTTTTAACCACGCTCGGCCAAAAAATATATATTTTCTGGATCAACGGAGTCTCAGCAACTAACTAGAAGTTCCCAGCTTGTACGACAAAAAAAAATACTGAACCACCATACATTTACAATTTAAAGTCGAAAAAAATTTACTTTCAACCGCGACCGGGCCAAATAAATATTTTTCCCAGACTCAGCGAAGTCTACTCTATCAGCCTACCAACTCCCAGCCTTGTACGAAAAAATATCTCGATTGGTCACCAGCTCCCAACCTATTAGTTTTCTCATGTATTGTTTGATTTGCGCGCCTTCCGTGCACTGTGCTGTAAGTACGACAGCACTGAAAAGCTACCGCTTACGGCTAAAATAACCATGTTTACGACTTACGAACAAAAATAGCTTATTTTACTTTTCGTGCCATAAAATAAACTAATAAATGTCGCAGGGTTATGCCGCACCAAGGTAACTACATAAAACACATTTTTGTAGCCATGAAAAAAACTTAAACTTCTGGCTAAACTGCATTTAGGCCCGGTTTCTGAATTGAGAATTTTACTAAGTAAATACTTAACTATCGTTCTGTCACGCTCTTTTGTGAAAAATCCGCAGAGGCAGAACGATATTTAAGTACTTGCTTAGCAAATTTCTCAAATCAGAAACCGGCATTTAGTCTTTTCGTCTATTGTATGTAAGTAGGTACAAGATTTATACAGCATCACTAACATTAGAATTCATTAGTAAAGTGACCACTAGACTCTGACGTGCCCTGTGCTGTGACGTTCACATAATATACCATTTCATAAGCTTTCTTTCTTAAAATGCGAAAATCATCAATGTCTTCCCAACGCCTTTTGGCAAGCCGTGGCTACAACAGTGGGGGTAGATTTCACAGGACCAGTAAAGAGAAGACACATGTCCACCATTCGCGAGTAGAGTTTTAACTAATTTCCACGGAGCGCGCCGCGGGTGGTGAAAACTTTTTAATTTCCTTCCCCGCGCAACAGCGCCCCGTACGGACGTAACTTGTCCAATATTAAAGCTGGGGACGTACTTAGGTAGTGAAAAAACTACTTAGAAAGGACCGAGTGAAAAGCTTCTTTAGATATCATAGCAGTAGAAAATTTTAAATGTAACGAACTAAAACAGAAGAGAGTGGCTAGGCCAAACGCAAGAAAGCCTGGGAAAAAATATGTAGAAGTACAGAAATGTAATTATTACGGAGAGAGAACTAGAAATTATCTATTACCAAAAATCCTCAATAATTTAAATTTTTCAGAAGAAGATTGTAAGAGCAAACCCGTATTTAAATGTAAACTAAAAACATATTTATTGGATAAGTTTGATAAAGAATGTCAAAAAAGTAAAGGAACGATAAGATTTAATTAATGTCGTAAACAGTTAAAAATATAAAAGCTTAACTAATTCAATATAATTTAATACATAATGATATATTTTGAAATGAAATTTCTTTTTGTTAAAGCTACAAAACAGTGTGTATTAACTATAAGCAATATACTCATACTCAAACAGCAGTCTTTCCCAACGTGGGCGATAACGGCCCCTTGTGGGCGCTGCAGGAATAAAGGGGGGCGGTAAGAGTTGCGTTTCAATAATCAGTTATAAGTACTTAGCGGTTTTTAAGTATGTTTAAAATGGGGGGCGTTAAAAAATAATTTATTCTTAAAGTGGGCAGTAGACATAAAAAGGTTGGGAACCCCCAAAGATACATTGAGTACGAGTAATAAAATATTTGCTCCAGTCAGGATTTAAACCCACAATAAACTCTACTGGTCTTACCACAAAAAAGTTAATTATCTGTTGAGCACGGGTTTAATGATATCTTTCGTTACCACAAAAGTATCACTGTGACATAGACAAGTCTATCTCTATATCTCACGTCTATATCTATGTCATAAAACTGTCACACTTAGCAGCGTTCTTACATATTGTTAAAAACCCGTTGAACACTTGTTAAAACCCGTGTTCAGCAGATTAAACAGTGTTTAGCTAAACGCATGTTACACCAGTGTTAATCAAGTTTTTGTAGTAAGACGGTAAATATGTTAGAACTTGAACTTAAGCACTTAAAAATGTATCTTACTTCAGTACCTACCTATAGGTGTAGGTACATATGTACTTATGTTTTCACCTACTTTTTTCGCCGACCAGCCGATCAATTTCGATATCATAGGTACGGAGATATTTCGATTGGCCTTGTCTAATACCGTACATTAAATCGGTATCTTGAACTACCAAAAGCCTTTACCAAGAGCTTATCAGACATAGTGGTATAGGTGCTGGGCAAACCAACTCCATTTATACTTCGCTCAACCAGTACGTGGTCACTGTTCCTTTAAGAGCCTGGTGCAAGCTGGCCGCCAAAAACGGCCACTTTTGGCGGTGGCGGAATTTATTCGTAGGTTCAAGGATCTGGAATAAGTCCTAAAAATAGTTAAGCCCAAGAATTATCATCTTACGGCTCGTTTTTAGCAAAAAACGCATCCAAAAAGAAGATACTTAATTATGTTTTTTTTTTCATTGGCGGCGCTAGTTGTGAACTTGTAACTTCCTCGTCGCCTTTTAAATCCCTTACAATGTCTGAAGAAATAACTCTATGTATCTAATACTTAACTTTTGATTATGCCTTTCAAGATATTCCGTGTGTGCAATAAGGAATAAAGTGAAGTATCCCTAAGCATGAGTTTCCGCCCACCGCGCCCCGCCCGCCCTCGCCCGGCCGATATTAAAACCGCCCGACAGCGCCATGTGTCGTCCCGCCCGCCCGACACTTATTACGACACCATCAACCCCGCTTAATGCTGCTAGATGACTCCCATAGGGTTTGCGATTGAATTAACTAATTGTTTCAAGTCGCCGACCCTTTTGAATGGACGTTGTGCTTTTTACTACAGAGTCCGTCTCTGCCTATTTGTTAAAGTTGTCTTACAACAGGCATTAGTTAGAGATCAAAACTGAAGCGCCAAACTCCGTTACAGCATTAGGCAGGGTACCCAATGTACTACCTATTAGCGCTGTTAAACACTCAAAAAGTTCAATTTGTAACACTAACAACCCACTCTTGCAAAGCTTCCACAAAGCTTGTAAATGCTCGTATTGAAAGCAACATTTTTTTATAGCTGTTAATGGGGGTTAAATCTGGATTTTTAGACATTACTGCAAGCGTAGCATAAGGATGAGTTAGCCAGTACATAAGGGGGTTATAACTATATGTGTATCACTCTTTTGTTTGATGTGGAGCGGGATAGACAGAGTTATAAGCCCATGGATACGCTCTAACCCAACCTTATGCTGGCTAACCCAGCAAAAGCCGAACAGGGGGGTTACCCTTGACGCCATTGAGTTCATATTTACAAAGTTTGAAATTTGATTTCTCTTTTACATCGCATAGTCCTTTGATTTTATATACTTCGTAATGTTTATTCAAAGGTAATACTATTTTGTACAATACCAATATAAAATGAGTTAATTCGTGAAATATAGTTTTTTTTTAATTCCGCCATATTGAAAAGAATGCGTCAAGGGTAGAGGGGCAGATATCATTGCTCGAGTCCACTTAAGTATCATTGGGCGTTACAGAAGTTCTAAATAGGCTTTTAAAAAAGACCTGTCCCCGTAGCATGACTTTTATCGAGGCGGATTTATCCAACAAAATGGCGGTTTATCAGCATTTTTGACGTCTAAAGTGGGTTATAAATCGTCGATAGCGATATATAACCCACTATAAACGTCAAAAATACTGATAAACCGCCATTTTGTTGGATAAATCCGCCTCGATAAAAGTCATGCTACCCCCGCTGCCGCCTCTGTAATAAACAATTCTGCAGCTCGAAGGCTCTTTCTGAGAGAAAATGTATGTTTCAGGAAAAAAAGCTATAAAAAAATTGACTGTTTTGCATAGGCTTAGGCCCGGTTTCTGAATTGAGAATTTCACTAACCAAATGCTTAAATATCGTCCTGTCTCTGCAGATTTCACACAAGAGAATGTGACAGAACGATACTTAAGCATTTGGTTAGTGAAATTCTCAATTCAGAAACCGGGTATAGGTTTAATTGTCTCTGGCCCGGTTTCTGAGTTGAGAATTTTACTAAGCACTTTTATTTATTTACGTATCGCTCTGTCACGCTCTTTTGTGAGAAATCTGCAGAGACAGGACGATACTTACCCATTTGCTTAGCAAAATTCTCAACTCAGAAACTGGGCCTCTATCTACATTTGAGATTTGCGTCGCGACACCCTGTCGACGATACCATGTCGCCCTGTCACGTCGGCCGGCCCACATATTTGCGGGCAGCCGAACGCGTAGGTATCTCGTATGACACCCATTGTTGCATTCGACAATGGATTGCGTCATGTATTTCGGGCTTAATTAAACGCTTCGGTGAATAATTGTGACATGACGTGTGCTATGTTACACACGCTGAAACTTTTATGGTTTCACCAGCAAGGGGTTTGACCAGCCCCGGCGGCACGGTGCATCGATAATAGTTATTTTATTGCGAGGATGCAAAACTGTTGTTTGCAGCGAGTGCTTATGTTGAATACCGAACTAGCGATGGTTTCTAAAATTGAGCCACGAGCCTAGCGATAAAATAGATACTTGCCTATCACAGGTTGTCAGTACAACTACGATCACCTTGAAGAGAAAAAAGAGCTGCCTAAATATCGTCCCTATAAATACTCTTTAGCCGTTTACGTTTTGTCAAAGATTACCATTATTCAGCAAAGCAGCCTTGACTCCATTCTTATCTAGCCAAAATCCATGAAGTAGAAGACCTAAAACATTAATAATCCCTCAGACAATGCGGCAAGAGGAAAAAATCTAGATTGTTATTGAGTCGGCAGCCTTGCTTTGGCTAGACCGATCCTTTATTATGGTGACCTATTTCTGCCATAGATCTCTTGTAGAGTGCGATACGATCTGCACACAAGACTAGCCTTCTCCCGCGAATTCGAACCCAAAAACCTTTCTCATCAAAACTTGCGATCTATCAACTCCTTAGAGGATGATTTTCAGTGGGCATGTAGGTAAATTCTTTCTGGCGCAGGAGGTTTCTTGACGCTATTGCGGTCATATTCAAGGGCGTCGCCAGCCGATGGCGCAGGGGGGGGGGGGGCAAGTTGACTTTACCTACTACAATTCATACTTTTCTCATTCTCTATGAATGAGAAAAGTATGTATGAATTGTAGGTAAAGTCGACAGCACATGAAGCTTTTCACTTGTACTACGAGCCTTACATCTACAGCCAGAGCGTAGTTGAGCGTACGGAATATTAGGAGTGGAATTGGTGAATTCATTCGAGTTTCGACGTACGGGAATGATTGTTCAAGGCTTGAACTTCAAGCAAATTAACTCAAAGACTTAGGACTTTGGTTGCATTATATTTGGCAACTTTTTTAGAATCTCTAGGGGGGGCAGCTGCCCCTCCCTGCCCCACCTTGGCGACGCCCTTGGTCATATTGACAAAGTTTTAAAATTATTTATCTTTGAATTCGCATAGTCATGCTTTGATTTTCAATACTTCGTAATGTTTATTTAAAGGTAAGGTTTTTTTCTACAATAAAAATATAAAATGCGTATTAATTCGTGAAATATTGAATTATTGTGTAAATTGCGCCATATTGAAAAAAATGCCTCAAGCGTAGAGGGGCTGATTGTAGTCACGGGAGCGTTTTGCACCCACCAACAATCTCTCTCTGCCAAGCATGGTGGTCTTCTCTGTCCAGTCCTCCGTTTTTGGTATCGGGTATCGATTTCGGAGGCTCCGTTTTCTTTGAGGTCTTCCATGTCCACGACCATCCATCTGGTTTTCGGTCTTTCTCTGGATCTCCGCCCGGGTACGGATAGACGCAGTTCGTTACCGATTTAGACCTTTTATTTGCATCAACCATCTCGGCCAAGGTGTTACAAAAGATGCTAACTCTTTTTGCAGGGTAATAGCACCCGGTGATAGGGATCTCAATCTTTTTTTTTTTGCTCTATGACGTTCCGTTTATTTTTTAATTAATAAAATGTGAAAGCTGTGGCGGGACAAGAGGATTTTTTAAATATTGCTTTCATTCAATTTCACAATGTTTTAACAATTTCAAAGCTATGCAAATGCACCTACACGTGACCTACACACACAAACATATTTTAAATTTGAGCTAATAGCAAAAACAAAAAAGTTAGCATTTTTTATCAATTTTCTAGGTTATAAAATAAAGATGTTTTTTTAAAACTTTTTTTACAGAATTGACATCCTGTTGACCAGTAGGTTACACCCTGTAAAAAGAGTTAAGATGTTTTTTAACACGTTGTATATGCGTTATCGCTCTTACAAAATCGACAGACACAGTAACGTCAAACTCTGATTGAGGCCACCGTTGAACCTTTTGCCAATGCCCGTAACGTCCTATTCATCTCGCCGAACACTCAACGGTGACCCGTCTCTACTATACTGCTGGTGGGGGGATGATGGGTCTCCAGTCAAGCTGAAGAAACCCGCTCAATGTCTGGCCGTCTCGA
Source organism: Zelleria hepariella (assembly GCA_949319315.1). Classification (NCBI taxonomy): domain Eukaryota; kingdom Metazoa; phylum Arthropoda; class Insecta; order Lepidoptera; family Yponomeutidae; genus Zelleria; species Zelleria hepariella. The sequence goes on along the minus strand of OX439396.1, from coordinate 10,533,137 downwards.
CATGGAGTCTGCCAGGCTCAGGACACAGAATAACTAGTTACAAAACTTACGAATAGTCAACCTTGGTTCCATTTTGATTATGGGTGTTCTTCGATTGCGGATGAACGGGCGGATTTTTCGTAGCGCAACATTTGCGATCGATTTACAGTGGTTAGGCAAACGTCTGTAACGCAATGGCGTGTCGATGGCGTCTCTGTAGAAGGACAAAATCGGAGTTTCCTCGTTTTTCTCCTACAACCAGCGAACTAATCCTCTAGGATAAGAATCAGAATATTCTTTGCTGTGCTAAAAATACAAGGACCGAAAGCATTTATAAATCGTAATTGAAGCCGTCAACTTGGAGCCCATTTTGGCACCATTGCGTTACAGACTCAGGCCCTAGATTTCAGCTAGCCAAGTATAAACGCGACTCTTCTAACGATTCTATTTTTCTTCACCGTTACAGTGCATGGTATTGCTTTTTGTTTTTTTTTTCTAAAGAACTTACCACCCGTGCTAGGGAACATTATTTTAAAGTTGAAATAATTCGTATTGCTTTGCAATCACCGGAATTCAACCCGGGCAGGGGGGTTACCCTAGACGCAATTGAGTTCATATTTACAAAGTTTGAAAATTTATTTCTCTTTTACATCTCATAGTCATCCTTTGATTTTATATACTTCGTAATCTTTATTCAAATGTAATACTATTTTGAATAATACCAATATAAAATGAGTCTTAATTAGTGAAATATTGAATTTTGTAAAATCCGCCATATTGAAAAGAATGCGTCAAGGGTAGAGGGGCAGGTAACTCTCAGTAAGGATAGGCAGGTACCCAATGGGCTAGCACCGCCAGGCTCCGCTACTGAAGCTCGAAAAACGGAAGCTCGAATGAACTGAAGGTCGAATAACGGAAGCTCGAATGGCCCGCAAGCTCGAATAACGGAAGCTCGAATGGCGTGAAGCTCGAATAACAGAAACTCGAATTGACTGAAGCTCGATAAACCAGCGCACTTAAAATTTCAATTACCACCGATAGTCATCATACGGGAATAAGAGTCAAATTAAATGGACCCACTGTTCTGTGCCATTATCTTACGGTATTGAAACCGATGTTGGAAGGGGGAGGGTCGTTCCATTTCAAGGGGCACGAAATCAGGTCACCGCTCTTTTCCGCGGCGCGAAGTTGGCTGGTTACGGATACCCTGTGGCTCTATCCTTGTGCCGGGAAATAATATACAGGGTAATTTTGAAATAGCTTTATTCCTGATGAAATACGTCAACATCTAAATGTGATTTCCAACAACTTTAGCTCTACTTCGGTGAAAGCCCAACTTAGTTTTTTTTTGCGGTTCTTGGATCGTTTAGTAAAAGCTTAGGAACAGGAGATGCTGGAAAGATGGTAAAAAGTGGAGTGGCATGAAAACATTAAAATGTAATCTAAATACCTACATAGGCATTGGCCGCTGTGTATCTATGGTAGGTGGAGTGAACTATGGTAGGTGGAGCCAAATATCGAGATAGTTTGTTATGTGATGGCGAACGCAAAAAGAATAAAAAAAGCAGCTAACAAGGTGTTACAAAAGATCCTGACTCTTTTCACAGGGGAGGTAATAGCACCCGGTGATAGGCAATGAAATTAGGGATCAACGAAAATGTAAGCGTCTACGTGCTGTGTCGTGTTACACTATTTCCAGTTCACTTCATCGTGGAAATGAGGGTGTTTAAAAAATTACAAATGAATACATACAAAGTACCTAGGTGCCTGATTGCCACTCTACAATTACGCTGCCTACGTTGCTCTATCGATTTTAAACTGACCTTGACGAATCAAAATAACTGTTAACAATGAAGTGGCCCTATATTAGTTACCTACACGTAAAAAAATCGGAGCTTTATTTTCACCCATTTTCACCCAGATTACAAAACTCACTAATAATAATTTAAGGTGGGACGATAGCAACGTGGCGGGAAATTCAAAATTTTCAGTTTTTTACATTTTCCCGCCACGTTACTATCGTCAAACCTTAAACACTATTTTACCTGGTTGAACACTCCTATTATTTAGTTTATACATTTTTTAACGTTTCTAGACGCTTGCTTGTAGACGGATCGAGGAGTAACAAATTCACTGTGTTCTAAACGCGTTTCTGGCACAAGCGTCTTTTGTTTCTGACAAAAGCGTTTCCGACAGAGTATGAGCGGTTATGGCGGCGGCAACACTGTTGCTTCTCGACAAGCAGTGATAAAATCATAGAGGATAAATAAATGCACTGCAATGCAATAAGACCGGCGATCTATCTATCTAAATACATTCTAAACGTTTCTGACAAAAGCGTTTCCCCACAGAGTATGAGCGGTTACGGCGGTGGCGACACGGACGCGCTCTCGCGGCGGCTGCGCGACGCTGAGCGCGCGCGCGCCGACGCCGAGCGCGCCCACGCCGATGCCCTATCGCAGCTGCGGTCCGCGCAGCGCTCGCCGCACGACCAGCACAATGTCGACCAGCTGCAGTCACGCGCTAGGGAACTGGAGAAGAAGGTAACTAGAATCATACTTACTCCACTGGCTCCGCGACCCTTGGGATGCAATACGTCGCAGCGGGAATCTACCCTGCGCAGACCCTTTATAGACGCCTGCCTGGAAATAGCACAAGTCCCTGCTAACTTCATCTCTCCAGTACATTGGATTTCATTTCGCTAAAGATAACCTAATAGGATTCGAATATCAGGTATTCGATTACGCTTCATTACTCTCCAACTAGCATTCCCTATGCCATATACAACTAAAAGCTGGAAATTGGACCAGGTCACAGGAACAGTATAATGGGGATCAGCTCCCGCGTACGTTTTTAGGGTTCCGGAACTCAAAATGAAAAATTGAACTTTATATCTTCCATCAATTCATCTCCCTCAATCTGACGCTCTTCCCTTTACCCCCAGGCGGCGCTAGAGACAGTCCGATGCGAGGAGCTGCAGCTGGAGCTATCATCAGCCATGCGCGCACGCGGCACGACCACCGGCACGACGTGGTCGAGCCAGCAGCACTCGCACGCGCACAGCCAGCACGCGCAGCCCGCGTCGGAGATCGAGCGTATCATGGCCAAGATTGAGCAGGACAACCGGATCCTCGCCGAGCTCGAGCATTCGAGGTCTACCACCCATGGTGAGAATACAACAAAATAAAAAAACTAAGTACCTATCTATCTTCTTTCCAATTCTTTGTAATTCTTTGGTATACAGTAAAGAGTATTCTATCTATCTTTTCAATGGATACCATTGCCATGTAATAAACAAGCTGGGATAATTTATGATTCAGTCCTACCTACGCCTATTATGGAGATCCAGTCTTCGTGAGATAGCTCTGCTTTCAATCGTAGTTTCGAAAAGAAAATTATGAAAGTAAACTCAAGGATAAGATCCAAAACAAATATTCGTCAAGTACCAAAGAAACTACATAAATATTGTGACTATTCTGCCATCATCAACTCAGACCAAGACCTAAGCACAATGGCATAAATACAGCTTCAGGTTATTCTTACGCAGGTATCCAGCAAAGCGGGTCGAACCAAGCCCTCGGTGACTTCCACTCCCCGGCGCCGTCACCGCTGCCCCATTCTTACACCAGCACCATGGGCCACGCCGTCATCTGTCAGAGCAACACCATGCCGACGCTGTCCTCGCTCCATGCCAACACCCAGTTCTCGGCCCCCAACTCGAACACCGTCGCTTACTCCATGAGCTCGCACAACCCCACGTCGTACTCCAACCCAGTCCCCTCGTACTCGACCAACTCGTACGGTCTCTCCAACCCCCACCAAGTAACTTTCACGAACCCAGTGACGGTGCCTCTAGTCAACAATATAGGACAGATTTCCAGTACTTTAGCTGGGCTCCAGAGCAACCTACAGAACATAACTGGCAATATGTCAGGCATGAGCCTTGGCAGTGCACTCACAGGGCATACGCTGACGGGTACAATGGCAGGCATGCCCGGCACAGGACTCACTAGTTGCTATAACAACGTTCAGTCGAGTCTTTCTGGAGGGTTGACCGGCGCTCTAGGAGGCTTACAGTCCTCACTGACCGGTGGCATCGGGAATGCGCTAAGCAATCTAACAGGAGGGACCCAGCTGGGAATGAATACAAGCATGACTGGCACCACGGGATACGGCACGGGGACTTATACGAATCCGTTGCTCTCAAGCATGGGACCCAACCCGATGAACATTAAGCTAAAACCTCTAGACGAAATAGACCTCGGTTTAGGTAGATACGGCACCACGACGTCGGGCGTGGGCCGCGTAGCGACACCCGTGACTCCCCACCAGCCTGGTTGGAACTTAGGATTAGATAGTCAATTTGGAACTGATAGGCTAGGAGGCATGGACGCTGGGTTCAGCCACGACAGGAACCAGAGGGCGCTGTCGAGGATCCTACCCAATTCTGGAATGGAGATCGACGGTGAGTGAAGGAAGATGATCTACATTGCATCCTACTTTAAATCAATCCTAAAATAGCAAAAAAAAATACAGTATTAGTTGGCGATCAAAATGCCAAACTCAAAGCGAAGTATAAATTAGTAGGTAAACCTCACCTTGGACCAATTTCGTTCGGGTCCTTACCTACAATAGCTTGTGTTCTGTTTCTACCGGCCTGCCTCAACCAAAAATGACCAATGCTACTCTAAACCCTGATTCTATGAAATCCTCAACTAAGTATTGTTTCTCTTACAGTGCGGAACACACATTATATGAACGGCAGCGCCCCGCAAGAAGGGCAGGTGGACATGCTGGACATACCTGGCAAGGGCCGCTGCTGCGTCTACATAGCACGCTTCTCGTACGATCCACCCGAGTAAGTTTCACAATTCATCAGACTAGCACAGCATACCGTCTCCGGTCAGCAGAAATACGCAAGCAAGGTTTAGCATACAACCTATAAATATGATTGATTGTATAAGTCAGGCACCGTGCCCTCCTGCAATCCATACTCGATAACTAGCAACCCATTTTATTTTTTACAATAATACGGGTACATTCATCTATCAATGAACGAGCTGTTAAAATATGTAAGAAGCCTTCATTCATCAGACAAGCTGCCAACTATGGTCATAATACAATACACAAATAATACTGGGTTGTGGTATGGGCAATAAATCACATCAGGGTTCTTATTTTATGTACGTTGACATATTCTTGTTCAAATGCCTCAGCCCGCACTGATGGAGGTTGGCCATCAGCTCTCCAAATGCATTCCCTGAGGTTTCCCAACCATGACTTCCTTCTTTAGACATTGCAAAATTAACCTGCTTCCCACTTACAGCATCGAGAGCGCGGAGGGTGAGCTGTCGATCTGCGCTGGCGACTATCTACTGGTGTGGGGCCCGCCAGACCCCAACGCGTCGATGCTTGACGCCGAGCTGCTCGACGGCAGGCGTGGCCTGGTGCCCGCCAACTTTGTACAAAGACTGATCGGGGACGACCTGCTGGAGTTCCATCAGGTGGGGGAAATACCACTTTTATTGTCTTGAAGTTTGAGCCTTTGCCCAATCGCAACACTTTGAACCCATGTGCTCTAACTACCTGCTGGTGTGGGGCCCGCCAGACCCAACGGGTCCCAGCGGCCTGATGTCTGCCAACTTCGTACAAAGACTGATTGGGGGTGACCTGCTGGAGTTCGATAAAGTGGGGGAAATACGAATTTTGAGTTTCTTCTGAATTGAATGCCCTTGTCAAGGCTTATCACCTTAACTGTCGTTTCTGATTTGAGGAATTCGCTAAGCAAGTACTTAAATATCGGATTTCTCACAAAAGAACGTGACAGAACGATAGTTAAGTATTTACTTAGTAAAATTCTCAATTCAGAAACCGGGCCTTAACGTCTTCTGAATTATCTACCCTTCGACCTTTAAGAGGGCGTTAGAGCACCATTTTCCTATACAAACGTAGTTCCGGTTTAATTTCTAAACTAAAGGCTGGATTTTGCTGAAACTTGGTTTATATCAGTAGATGACCAATATGGAGGTTTGCAAATAGATTTTATAATGAAAAAAATAGCCTGAAAGAAATTAGTGCGATGCGTTTTTCGCGCCGAAAAACGGGTTACTTTCAGCTGTTATTTACTTACATTATTACACTGTCTATTGGAGTCTAACTACCTTGGGAACATCAATAATGTGTTGTAATTGTCAGAAAAAAAAATTCTTGAAATACCTAATAAAATTTAGGAATGGCAGCTGAACTACAAAAAAATTTGGGAAAATAGATCTATTACATTACAACTACAAATAGATACTCGCGAAAAGACACGAACACACGTAGACTCATACAGGCGCATTGCCTCTCACTTTTCCCGTCTCGCTCTGGGTGAAACAGCTATAGAAAACAGTGTTTCATGCGCTTGGCCGTCACTGAGTTCCCACGGTCCTGAAGGGGCCTCTTAAATACCCGGCTCAAAGTGTAGGCTTATTGTTTGAAAAGTCTCTGGTTTATAATAATAGCAATAGCTTTAGCGAACGAATGATGGCGAGGAAACTTGAAGTCTCAACTCCGCTGTGGGACACATTATTATGTGTCAGAGAAGATCGTAGAAAGTTAACAGGATTTGTTTGCTCACGAAAGCACCAAACCTAAACCACCTCACGAATGTGAATAAGTAGAGACCATTACTTTTCAAACAACACACGTGTAACACTCAAGTAAATGACCTGGTATAGCTACCACGAGTGCGAAAAAGCTGTGCCGGACGTCCGCCGGACGTCTGTCATGTATCCTAATACTATAGTAGTAAGGTTGTATATGCAACTTGTCACTTTCAGTGACATTGACAGTAAGCACTCGTGGTACCAGTACTGAAAAACCGCCTGTCTCTGAAAGTCAAACCCATTATTAGATGAAACCTAGGTAAATTACACTTTCCAAACTGTCATTAACAGCAATACCTATGTGTCTAGGCCGTGGTTGCCACGCTGCGTGACGCCGATGAGTCAGCGACGACAGCGATTAGCGACATGTCACTCAGTCGAGACGTGGCTAGACTCAGCGAAGTCGCCGATCTGGCTGAAGGACCTGAAGACGACGACAACGGTAAGGATTTTGAACTCTTTGACCTTGAATTACAACTAGAATTTGAGGAGCTCAACTCCGATGATGAAGTAGCACGTACAATATAAAAAAGCTTAAAAGTTATTTCTTTAGTGCTAGTCAAAACTAGAAACTGAATTCTATAAAAAAATTATCCTACTCTAAACTGCATATTTTCTAAGAATCCATTTCATCTACTTATAGATCTAAAAGCATGAATCGCATTTGGTATACCAACAATTACTTAAATTTGCATCGAAACAATTATTTCTTTGCTGGCCGCGTTTCCAGCGCCACATGAATTCTGCAGCAAAACCACTTCACAAAATCACAAGTGCACGAGTCATAGAAAACGTAGCATGAAATCATTGCAGTAATAACAATATCAATGCATGAAATGCACGGTAACATTTCGCAAAGGAGCCGATTCAAAGCCCAGGTGCTGTCAAGTGACAACATTTGGCTGTCGCAGGTACCTTACGCGTTGATTCAGCCCCTTTAACACCTGGAAACGCGGCTACAATCGCTCCTAGAGCGCTCAAGTCGTAGAACCTAGCAGTCTAAATAGCTGAATCTCCTTTCCTCCCCTATCCTACGCACGCTTCTTTGCATGTCACTCGCACTGGCAATGGCGCCACGGATTGAACAGCCTATCTGTTCTCGTCGCTAGTGCCCGCTCCGAGGCAGCTAACGTTGGAGCGGCAGCTGAACAAGAGCGTGCTGATTGGATGGACGGCTCCGGAGGGCGTGCAGCAAGCCAACATCGAGAGCTATCACGTCTACGTCGACGGGGTCCTGAAGACTACGGTCAAGGCTTCGGAGCGCACCAGGGCGCTGGTGGAAGGCGTGGATTCGAATAGGGTGAGAAATTGTTTCGTGTTTTTCGGTTTATCTTCGAAGTGTTTACTTCTGTAGAATTTCAAGTAGAGTTAAGCCAATCACAGAAAGAAGAACAGGTAGAAAACATCATATTACGTCTATCAGGATCATAAAGGGTATCTTGTAACGAAACATTCAACAAACAATCCACTCTACTGGTAGAGGTAAGAGTATGACGAAGGTGGTCTAATTTACCAACAACCTTATTGCGACCCTGAAACGACCTGCATATTCTTGGACCTTGGTTTTCACACAATGATGTGATGTGGGAACCCTTGTCGAGTTCTTTAGTTTTATTGCCAATCTTTGCCAAATGGAAATTCATCACCTCTACCTTTTCTCATCAGCCCCACCGCATCAGCGTGAGGTCAGTGACTATCAACCGACGGACATCCCGCGACGCCGCATGCACCATGGTAATAGGCCGGGACACCGCCAACATGGGCCCAACGTGCGTTAGAGCCAGCGGCGTCACCTGCTCTCAAGCCGTTATCTCCTGGCTGCCAGCCAACTCCAACCACCAGCACGTGGTCTGTGTTAATAACGTTGAGGTGAGCCAAGACACTGTTTGGATCAAACTTCTTTTGTATTGGCTGAAAAGCCTAATTTAGGTAACCACAGGACCTAGACTTTCATCTAGCTCAAAAGTTGGTTTACAATGATTGAGTAACAAAGATAATCACACAAAACTAATATTACCTAACAAGCGAAAAGAGAAGGCACTTACATGAACAAAACCATTTATCCATTATTGGACTGTAGTAATTTACTTTATACTGTTTTTTATAGGTTCGAACAGTGAAACCAGGAGTGTACCGCCACACCATCACAGGACTCTCGCCAAGTACTCAGTACAGAGTGACAGTAAGAGCCAAGCATTTGAGGGCAGGGCCTCCTTCGGGAGTTCCGATAGAAGAAGCCCCAGGAGCTTATACAGATTTCAGGACGCTGCCTAAAGGACTACCTGATCCACCAAACGAGATCATGGTACGTAAAGAGCTTATCGTCAAAACCGCTGAAGCATGTTTTTGATCCCCAATTTTATCAAATAAAACACCGAATTATTTTCCAAGAGAAAACATGCTAAAGTCACTGAAACCAAATTGCCTTTCGAGCACAGGCACAATCAAAGTTAGCTTTTGAACGCTTCTCAAAGTGTGTGATTATTTTTCCTCTACTTCCACTTTTGAACGACACTACCGAACCCCTTTTTGGATTGACACTACCTCAGAGCACAAGCACATCCAGTCTCGAGGAAGTCGCGTCAATCGCAACCATAAATCCAGCATTAAGTCGAACAAAATTCGAAGGTCTTACCTTTATCCCGTTAGCTTAGTGTGCCCCTCGCCTACCTGTGCCAGAAATCAATGTTGTAGCGAAGCGAAGCGACTGATTGGCTAAGTTAGTGTTGGCTGGATTGTTGGTGGTGATTGGTGCGGTGTCGCAGGTGGAGGCGGGACCGCAAGACGGCACGCTGCTGGTGACTTGGCAGCCGGTGCTGCGCCCGCCGGCCTCGGGCCCGGTCACTGGCTACGCCGTGTACGCCGACGGCAAGAAAGTTACTGACGTCGACTCCCCAACTGGAGACCACGCTCTGATCGATATTGGCAAGCTTATCGGCTTGAACCCCAAATGTGTCACAGTAAGTATTCTCGTCTACGGCGCTTCTATTCCGCTTCTGTACATGCTGATTGCGATGTTTGCTATCCAACCTCTTCAGCCCTTGACTTTAGTGAAATTAAAACTGCAACGAAAACTTTTTCCAATTCCAGGTTCGTACAAAATCACGCGACAGCCAGTCGAGTGATAGTGCGCCTACTCCGATCCCTCCGGCGGTATTGAGAGGCGTCGCATCCAGAATGCCTAGAGGGCCAGGAGGCATGCAAGGCCAGATGCAAGGCCAGATGCAAGGGCAAATGCAAGGACCTCAGCTCTACCGAGGCCAGCAAAGACCTCAGGCATACCAACAGCAGCAGCAAGTCATTGAGCACGACGAGAATCTCTCCGACAAAGAGATATTCCCTTCGGGCAACCGACATGACCCCCACGCAGCTCAGGTGACCACTCATTTTATGTATTTCTATTGAAATGTACATACATTATAGTGCCCAATAATAATTGACAATGAAGTTGACCTCGATGTTTGTAATCCAGGTCAGCTAATTTGTCTCTGAAATAAATCGATGATGATGCTCGATTTTATAGTTCGAATTGTTGAAAGTAAGGCAAAAATATGATTGAGCATCAATTTGTTAAATGATCCCGTAAATTACTCAAATTATATTCAATATCTTATACCTCATTAAATTAGATGTCTAAAAGCTAAATCATAAGTTAACATAAACAAAATATAAGTAAATGTTGTCACAGCACAGTGTCTTTCTCTCAATTGGTTTGCAATTCAGTGTTGTAAATTATGTGTGTAAACTTCATATTATTTGATTTTGCGACTGTGTCTTTCTTTACCGAGTCGATTAAATATTGAGCTTCATATTTTGATTTGGTCTCATGATCTTTACCTTCGTCTGTGTCTTCTTAGCTATCATTAACGATCAGTGTCATCGCTCTCTCGTCACGTGGCAAACGGTCTGGCTCTACGCCGCTTATATCCTCACCAACAATTGTTTTAACATTCGATGCAATTGTACGATCAGATCGTTTGCCAAGTGATATCGGTGTTGCAAACTGCACTCTTTATACTATTTCCTGTGGTTCTGTCGCTGACATCTTCTGTCGTACCCACTAGTGGTTCTCTGCCCGGCGAGACCGACACAGACATACCGCGTCATCGGTAGTTGGCACTCGGCTCGAGGAACAAAATTCAATGCATATTGCTTGCGACTAGATCCGTAGACCTAGTGCTATTGGCCGATACCCGAACAACGCACGACACCTTACATATTATACTTAGAACAGAATAAAGAAGTTGTACTTTGTGACACAGGCAATACCATTCATGGAGCTCATGATAGAATCATACCTACCTATAGCATCTATGACTTACCTCGATCTTTCACGTAACTGTTACACCTTTCCATAGCCTACGAGTGGATTCGGCACAGGCCTCCTAAAGAGTATATTCGACAAAATAACCCCTTCGGTAAGGAATTTTAACACGTCTTTTCTCATATTTATATTTCTTCTTTTGTTTGTTTTCTAAATTTTCTGGAAATACAACTTTTGTTTATTTTCCTTTAGTGCGCTCTGACTTTGTTTTTGTTGGAGAGTGCCTTTTATTTGAGTTATTAGTTTTTCTGATATTTTATACTATACTCTATTATTTGATTCTATCTCTTCACACAGTGTGCCCGTAATACTATAGAATCACAATAATCTATACAATTGATGTAGTCAATATTATAATCAGCATAATTATTGAAATCTATTTTATTTATTGAGTATGCTTTTATCAAAGTAGTCCAGAAGACAGTAGCATTAAAGATATTTTGTCTAAAGTTACGATTTATTCTAGTGGAAACTTTGCATATCATGATATTTGCTCATACTTCTAATTATAGCGTTTCTTCATATAGTCAGAAACATGGAGAGAAGCAAATACTTATAGAAACTAGAAAATTAATCTCAAATCTTATGTTATGTAGATCACTGATGGTTCATTTTTGCCTTAATTTTCAAATTAGACTACAATTTTGATGTCTATTTCTTCTAGATGACAGTTATAGACTTACTAGTCTTGTGATAGTGGATCTACATCATCACTCTAAACTCTAACATATCGATACTCATTTACATCATCATGAACTTTAAGAATATAATTAGGTCGAACTATACACAGAACAAATCCTAACAAAATGTATAGAATATTAAATGTATTTTATTTGCCACGCAATTAACAAATAAAGTACTGAGAGATGCTTCCACGGCAGTGAACTTTCCGACTTCCACTTCAGCTTAACCTGTACATAAAAGCTTCACTTGCTCTCAAACTGTATGTGTATCATCTGGTACTTTATATTCATGATTAGCTAAAAAATATAGATCTATCCCTGGTGTGCTTGGTAAAGATAATAACCTACTATGTATATATGCACAAACCGCTTCTATTAATTATGTATCTACAATGCAAATCTCCACAACCTTTGAGTCACTGACTAACAAACCAAAGAGCAATTTGAAATAACTCTCATCCGTGTTCAGCGAGTCCAATACCCTCCATTGGACCATCCGCACATCCATGCCTCATTGAGTTCGACCACGACACCAGTATTCGATGTTAACCGACCGTATGCTAAAACATTGAATGACCGTAATCAGCAATCGGGGATACCGGCCATCGAAATCACTAAAGAGGGAGCCACGGAGCTGTGTGGCGAGGACGAGGAGGCGCCCCGGCGGCGCCCGACATCGCAGGTCTGATCACTTCTAGCTGTGACCTCGATGTTCTCAGTGCTACCACTATTCAGCTACTCACTCTCTCTCTTTCTCTAACCGAGTCCTTCACGAGTTTTTTCCATCTCTTTTCGGTGTTCTGTGTTGTCATTCACTTGTTAGCTCGATGTTGGAGCAGCGACACTTGACAAGTCCCACACGCCCCGGTTGACACGATTCAGGTCCTAGACACGAGTTTTGAAACACCGAAGCACGTCCACCCCGTCCGGCTAGGGATGACACTCCAGGGTACACTACGGCTCCACATAGCACTCGATACAAGCGATCATCCGATCATCACCCGAGCATGCTCCGCGTCTTGTTTGACTGTTCTTGCATGTTGTCTTGGCTTCGACGCATACACTCAACCTCTGGGCCCTGTTCGTCGGTTTGACTGATTAGGGTTCGGCGAACAAGTATTTTTGCAAGATCTCTTCCTGAAGGTTCTCTTACATCTTGATAATGAAAGCACTTTTGAATAAATACGTATTTAACTATGAAAACTAACCCACTATACTTTTATATCTATTTGCTATTGAATGATGTGTTTTCAAGTGTAAACGCTGCACGCTAGCTTTCGTTGTGCATGGGGGTTGACCGAATAGAGCTACAACGGAATGTCTGGTTTATCTATTTGAACGCAATAATGGAGAAGGTAACTTTATATACGCTTCAAGCAAATGCCTTCTATGAGAAACATACAGTTTATAATTTGGAAACCGTTGGCTATGAGCTTTTAAACAATTGCTTTTGGCTTTGTTATGGAAAATCTAACCTTATTAATGTGTTGGTTCGTACGGACGTCAGCAGCAACCGTCCCAACCAGTGCCAGTGTCGCAGCCGCCTTCGGGTCAGCCGTACCAGAGTACACAAGCCTACCATGGCACGCAGCAACCCCCCTATCCACAGCAAGGGCAGTTCCAAAATAACCAGCCATACCAGCAGCAGCAACAGCAGCAGCCGTACCAGAACCCCCCTCCAAGGAACCACCACGAGCGCGGCCGCCCTCCGAACCCTCATCAGGTTCATGCTTTACCTTCTTACCCCCTCTTTGTCTTGCTCTTTTGAATCTTTTCTCTTTTTCATACAATTTACTCCTAACAACCACGATTAATCCGTGGTCTCAACTCAACCCACACTAAATAACATTTTACTAATCCTTTTCAACGTGGGTATGGTCTTTCCAATAAATTGCATATACAATTGCTGAAGTTCCAATCTGGTTCACGAAACACCCGAATGCAACTCTGGTTCCGTCTTCCTTAGGGTCCGCAACAGCAGCAACAATTACAACAACAACAACAGCTGCAGCAACAGCAGCAGCTACAGCAACAGCAGCAGCTACAGCAACAGCAGCAGCTACAGCAACAACAAGGGGGTGCAATGGGCCAGTATGGGCCTCGCACTGGGGGGCAGGGGGGCCCCCGTGGCCCGGGCCCTAGGCCCCACGGTTCCGGGCCTCCACAACAGATGCAGGGCCATCCGCAAGCGCAGAAGAGGAGTCGCTACTTCGTCGCCTTGTTCGACTACGACCCGGCTACGATGAGTCCGAACCCGGAGAGCTGTGATGAAGAGCTGCCGTTTAGTGAAGGAGACGCTATCAAGGTTTGTTCAATGTTTTTTTTTAATAAAGCCCCAAAAAGCTGTTTCGTCCGGTTCAGATCAGAATTGAGAATTAATAGCTAACGGCCAACCACCAATGGTTGAGATGCACCAGAAGGAAAAGAAGAAGAAGAGGGGGGAAACGTACTAATAACGTATGATGCATAATAGTCACGAGTTCGCGACGCATTTTAAGTTCTATTACTTCTGTGTGTCCCAGTCCAGTATACCCCTCTTAGTGATAAGGGGATATTTAACCCTCTGGATCATTAGCAAGTTTTTAAAGCGACAATATTTATAAAAGTTTTTAAAACTCGCTTGACTTCAAAACGTATACTCTCCAGGTATGGGGTGACAAAGACGCCGACGGATTCTATTGGGGCGAGTGTCGCGGGCGTCGCGGCTACGTGCCTCACAACATGGTTGTGGAAGTCTCCGAGCAAGAGGCCACGGGGGGCGTAGCGGCGGCGAAGCCCCGAGACCGCTGGACGGACGCCTACGCCAACCAACCTGTCAGGCGAATGGTGGCGCTCTACGATTACGATCCGCAAGAGCTCAGCCCGAACGTCGATGCAGATGTGAGTGTCGTGAGTCCCTTTCTGTCCTTTCTTCTTCGGCTAAGCTCGCTTCCGGCTTTAGATGTCAATTTTAGATTGACGTAGACATCATTGGACACACCAATTATCAAGTGCATTTTTCACGAGTCATTGATCTTAAAAGTTTTCTGATTCGAATTAAAACAGTCTTAACTGGATAGTAAATAAAACGGATCAATGTAAATCAGTTTTCGTAAGCATCGTAGGGCTTGATTTGCGATTCGCCCTCTGTTAATTTTGCTACAGTGTTAGCAACACATAATTTGCTGAATACACTAGCACATCTCGGAGAAAACAAGCCTAAATGCCACGTTAACTTCTTCTCAGACTTCACAATTACGAACCATAATATTAGCAGTAGATGCCTACCTTCCACCCACATAACACACGCAAGTTTAGCAATAGCTACAAATAACTTACGCAACAATTTTGTCTCAAAAATTACTTCTAAGTTTGTATGACAGGGAAACATCCCTAAGAAATACCAAGGTATTTTATTACACTGCTGATTCTGAGCCAAAATGAAACAAATCACACAAAAATCGGCTATCGACACCATTTATGGAGAAGTGAATTATTTTTCGCGCATTTTGGAGTGAAATTCTGAAATTTGGCTCAGAATCACCAGTGCAACAAAAGACATTCGGCTTTAAAACCACTAAAATTGCATCATGTATCCGAGACAAAACTGTCGCTGAGACCATTGCAGATAGAACGTTGCTTTCAGTAGATAGGTAACCCAACACGAAGCCCAACAGTAAAGGCAGCCCTGCATTTTCCAGGCCGAGCTAAGCTTCCAGACGGGGCAGATCATCCACGTTTACGGTGACATGGATGATGATGGGTTCTACATGGCGGAGATCGAGGGGGTGCGGGGGCTGGTGCCGAGCAACTTCCTGACTGACGCCAACGATCAGTACTCCACCGCTGGTCAGGGGAGTCAAGGTGAGGATATGAAGATTTGTGCTCTAGCAGATTTTCTCTTTCACTCGCATAATTTATTTTTCTTCCGATTCTCTATTTTGTTGTCTTTCTCTCCCTCAGTTTCCCTTATTATAGGTACTCTTAATTATTTATCTGTCTCTATTTCATTTCTTGTCTCTATATTACTCTTTCTCTTTCCTGTTTTTACTTTTTCCCTCTCTCTATTCTTCCTGGTTTTATCTTACTCTTAATTTTTCTCTCATACTCTTTATTTAAGTTTGACTCTTTTTCACATCTTGTTTCTGTCTCTCTCTTTTTATCTCTGTTTCCTTCTGTGTTTTTCTTCCAATCTTTCTCATTTCATATTTCTCTATTTATCACTTAGTATATTTTTCTGGCCTTTTCTCTCCTTTCACTGTTGATTTCTTTCTTCCTGTCTCTTCTACATCATCTAAACCTCATTTTCTCCCCAGGTGGTTCGGGTCAGCGGCCGACGGCGGGGCGCGGGCGCGGACAGGGTCCCGGCGCGAGGGGTCCCCCTCCCCCTCCAAGGGACAACGTTGCGCCTGCGCAGCGGGGCCAGCAGCAGCTGCACAGGAAGGCAGGTTTGTGCCCCTTACATCGCTGTCTGTGTGTAGCGCCCCCGGGCAACGTTTTTTTTCTCTTATTTCGCTGTATAATTATACCTAGATATTCAAAAACTTAACTTGATTTGACTTCCCCGTTAGATGGATGGTTGGAGGGGTAAAATTACGATATGAATTTTTGTCTAAGTTTTGCAATAAATTGTGGATTTTATCATAAATATGATTAGGCGTGGTGATGTTGCAGAGTGGATGAGGCTTGCAAATTTTGTCAGAAACCCTCAATTTGTTACGATTTGAACAAATCAACTAGATTCTGATAATTGCATAACAGTTTAATAATAATTCAACTCCGCCCCACGACATCACGATGTCAAGTCTAAAATATTAATTAAAGAAAGTCCCAATAAACTCAAAAATCCCTAAAGTCGTCTGGGTAAGTTGACCAGTGCGAGCAAGAGCTCCTTACTATAAATTATTTAAGGAGATAATATAATTCTGATTACTAAGAGCTTTGAGTGTTTCATGTTTGCACCTTGGACTTGCTATGTGATACTGAGAGACGCTAGCTATTCCGCTCTGGTACCCTCTATCATCTTCCTGTACACAGTCTTGCGATTGCGACGGGACTTGCTCGGCAATTTGATATCTTATCCATATACTTAATACGTTATAATTTGCAAAGACAGGATTTTGAAACTGCAGTCCCCAATAAAGACGAAATGTCGGAGACTCGTTGCTGCGACTCTACATAGGGTCTTGCTTGAAAAACGTTAGCCGAAATGAATATTTGTAAATTAATATGCGAGTCCGGTTGCAATCTACGGAGCACAAAGACTCTTGGTGTACACTTCGCTAATAACACTATCTTGGATTACACAGTCACAAACATCGTTCAGAAGCCCTAAAGTATTGTAAACCCTTCCGACACGAAACTTGGAAGCTCCAAGGTACCGGAGAAATTCACGTTATTAAGTTGTCCGATGCAAACGACGTGACCTTTTTGTTTTGTGTTTCTATCCGTTTATCTATCCAACTTTCTATCCTGTTCTTTTGGTTCGTATCCCTTATTTGGTTCGGTAAAACGCTAGTCGCGGTGGGTAGGCTCTAAAGTAATACACGCAACATATCCTCGCACAGAGCGGTGCGCGTGAGGTGTGATCCAAGATTCATGCGGTTGTCTGTGGTCACTATATGTTGTGTGTATTGTCTGTTTGCTAGATGCCTGCCCTCTTCCCCCTTCTCAGTTAGACCACAACACATGCGCCAGTAATCCAGAACAGGCGAATGCTCAGGTAAAAAAATATGTAATAATCGACCCACAACAATATACTGTTTTACTCAGATACTATGCAACGATATAGACGTTTTCGTTTTTACAACTATCACTTTCATGTCTTTAGAGTTTATTCTTTTCTTCATTTTCCTCACTGGTTATTACTTTCTCTTCTGTATTTGTTTTTTCTTTATCTATTTTAACTTGCGACTCATTTGTTACTGCGCCCAGTGTGAGTCTCCGGGCGCGGCACCGGCCGCCCGGTCCGGTGCTTCATCACAAGCATTGTGGACGACATCAACATTTACTTTAGCTATCATTGCATATACCTACTGGACCGAGCAATACAAAGACCGAACAGAACAGACACTGGCGTTCACCCACATTTAAACCATCACAACCGCGTTTGAGAGATTCGGAGGCCTGTGAATGTGGTCCGCGGTTACAACAATACTAAACGATTACATTCTGTCTAGATACAAGATCTTAAACTTGTACAATTCTTGCAAATCTTAAACTTCACAAAAATCTTCATTATGTAATCGAATAGTATCTATTTTCGCTTTATGTTGTAGAATCGAGCATGATTAAATGTTTTAACTGCAACTGTTATTATCGAAACAGCTTTATTGATCTATCACCTTTTTGATAACAATATTATCTTTCGAATTATTTACACCGGCTTCAATGAATGGCAATGCATGCATTATTAAAATAAGTATTTTGCACTTCTGGATACGTATAAAATGGCAAAATTACGGAATTATGGTTATGAAAAGAATGTATGATGTTCATCAGTTCATTCAATTTAGTCCAAAAACGTTTCATCAATATTTTATCGCCACCTAAAGATGCCCCCGCTCCTACGCTAGTTCATTCATGAGAACCACTTTAGATATCACCGTCTTAGTGCAATGTTTTCCCACAAGTAACCATTAGACTTTTGACACCAATAAATCCTTGAGAAAAGACAATACATTGCACGAGGACAGTCATACATAACAGATCGAATACGAATTCCTGCATTCGTGGTCGGGTGATAATGTCATCATTTAGGTTCGAGCTTGAGGCTGCATAAACTAATTATGTGATCGTCTCCGCAATTCATACCCTGAAAGAAACGCTATCTGACATCACCACTGGTCACTTTCAAAACTGAAGTAACCAGCCGGGCTAAGATGGCAGAAGTAGACTTGCAGTTTGTCTACACTTTCATACGAAATCTCTTCGGCAAGCGTAGGTAAAACGTCGCCTCAGTTCTTGTGTGTTCAACCGACCAATTTTGGTGAATAAAACCTTTGAATGCAGTTAGCATCAGAATCGAATACTTATGCTGACTGCATTCAAAGGTTTTTTTCGCCTTATGGTCTGTTGGACACACAAGACCTGGGGCGACAAAAATCCGAGTCCACAGCTACCAACTTAAGCCTTACCGAGCGGCATTAGGGTGAGTCAGAGAGCGGGTTCGGGGAATGAATTACTTGAGCTTCGGTTTAAAATTAGCAGGTGAGGGCGAGAGGCGCGCCGGGGAGCGGCCAGGCGCCGAGCACGATCGCGCGAACGAACGCTGGTAGTGTCGGTACCCCCGTGCAGTCACCCGGGACAGTCCTGCCCCCCGTGACGTCCAGCCAGGGCCAGCCAGCGACCCTGGCGACCACGGCGCCGTCCCCGGCCCGCCGCGCCGGCCCTGCCATCGTCCCGCCGCCTTCAGCCCAGCCGCTGCCGCCCGCGACCGCACAGCAGCCCCCCACCTCACAAGCTAACCTCATGCAGAAGTTCACAGAGATGACCGCCCCCGGCGGAGACATACTCAGCAAAGGCAAAGAGCTGATCTTCATGAAATTCGGCCTGGGAGGCAAATAATGTCGGCGGACCGGGTCCGAGTGCCCCGCCATCGTCCCGCGTAAGCGAACAAGCGACTCCTCATTCTTTCGGTTACAACTCGAAGCTGGTGTTTTTGCTGCTATTCAAACCTTCCCTTTTCTAGTTTTTGGAAAGCGTGTTGGATTTTTTCTACTGTAGCCCGATTAAATTTCATAAAAAAATGGGAGTTTTATCATAAGAAAACTGTAAATATTATAACATTCAATAAACGCACAGTCTAGTGAATTAATTTAGTGATGTCTCGATAGCTACCACGGTTGGAGTTGACACTTGGAATAGTCGTGTACTGTCGCAACCCGATTTAATACCTATAAATATCATTATGAGTTGTCTCTGTATGTAGAAAATGTATTGTAGTCGGGTAAATGCACTAGTTATAGGCCTAGTCGGGGACGAGTGTTGAAAAAGAACTAAGTGTGGTTCTAATGGTTTTGTAATGTTTATAATCTAGTGCGTCTGCCTAATGTTTTCTGTATCTAAATTGTTAAACGGTCTTTCGTCTGTTAGTTTGTAAATTGAGTGATACACAATATTACAAATCTACATTGTATAAAAAATAAGTAACGATACGGAATTATTATATCAGCATTATTATTAATTAATTATGTAGTCTACTCGTTACTTCAGAGTTTTCGAAAAATAATGTTGTGATTTTATAACTTTACTTTTCCGATTGCTAGTGTGAAAAGATTTTTGACCGATTTATCATAAAACCAGCAACTGATTTAGTTTTTGAAATTGTCTGCCACTCGAGTTTTATAAATCAAGGGATACCATTTTTAACGGTGAAACATTTCATACAGAAAAAAGAATGAATCCAACAAGATTTGGTTCTCATCTTCAATGACTTTCAGTGATATCTCGATGATATGATATACTCCATCTGATATATTTTGCCGTTTAAAAGTCGCACCCCGGACTTGAGTGAATGTGATATTCTTGTGAATGCTATAATGACGTTGGCTATCTCTATCCATGCTAAACAACCGTCCTTTAATAACAAACCAACACACAAAATCACTGACTAGTGTTCAATTTGGGGCACTAAATAAGTTAATATCAAAAATATGGATAAAAAAATAATACTTATCTACAAATTGTACCTACCCTATGCAGTCTTGCTGACGATTAAATTAAACAATGTTAAAACATAATCCTTGGTGAAACCATCTTATACATAAATGTATAATATTCACTGTATTTGTATTTTAAAAATCGTATATCCGTTAGGTAACCTAATAATAACTACGTTGTATTATACGATGACGTACTTAATGCAGATTTTGAGCATAACGAATTGAATCTTACTTCAACTCTCTAAAGTTAAGGTTTCGGAGCGACGACGTTACGCTGACACTTTTGATTGTATCTCTTTGAAATAATAATATTCTGTGATAGTAGACGTGATACCATCTTTATTCTATTGATAATATACATAAAATAAAAACTACTGCGTCATGAGATCACTTTAGATACATTCGACATGTTCTAATCACAGTCATGAATATCCTAACATTTCAAATTCAAGTTTAATTTAGTTCTTGTGCATATAATACGTAGAGTATTTTGCTCCGTTATCAATTTGATGGTGTGTAACCTAATACATATATAATCCTCTTTAGTGACCTATATTTCTTATAAAATGCCTTCCTGTCCAAAAAAAAACTAAATAATATGAAAGTTTTTCAGAATGTACATTTGAAAGTGTTAACTGAATGTAGATATTGAAATCCTCTTCTGCAACCTGTGATCGATTGCTTGACTGAAGTTATGTTATAGTCAAGCATGATGTTATCGTCATTAATTTGGAATATCATTATGACGATTAAAATGGTATTGGTGGACTTATGTTTCATGAAGTTAAAACTCTTCGTGAGACCTAAATAATGTATGAAATAACCTAATTTGAATATTACCCTACCTAAACTTAAAATTCTACAAGGGAAACGTTAATTGAATATAATACAATTGAACATTTTATTGGATCTAAATAAAATGTTTGCTTTAAAGTTGTTGTTGTACATATTGATGGATAAGGTGGCTTGGGTGTAGGCGCCGGGATTGCTCACATCTTCATACAAGGGATTTGCTCTTAAGTCCTCGTACTTCGTTATTTCTATCGGAAGACATTCTCGTATGTCATATTTAAAAACCTTTTCACAAATGAATCCAGAATTAGCTTGCGATTACTAGTGATAACCATTTATATATTAAAGATACAAAAACATATAACCCCACCTTTGTAGTCCAGGATGTACTAATATAATAAGAAAATAACATATTGTATGTTAAAAATTGGTTGTAAATAATCATGTTGCATACGCCTGGGGTTTGATATTTTAGCTAAGCACTGTGCTACATATCTATTAACTTGTATTTGAAGTTTTTCTATCATTGAATAATATCTAGCGTTATTTCTAAACACCGTTCAAAGTTGTTCACTTGTTTATGCGTTGTTATAACTCTGTATCCATATCTTTTATCACGACAATGTAACTACGTGTATGGTTATTTATACGAAACAATATAAATGATGTATATTAATCGTGCATTAAGTGTGCGTAATTTAATATTAAAGAGTTGTATATTATATTTAATGATGAATTATGGCAACACTATAATGGATAAATCTCTAACAATGTACCAATGAAATATGCTGAAAAAATAAATAATACAAATGCCGCTTCTTTAATTTGTGTATTTCTTAACTCTTATATCTTCCGGGAATACGACGATAAACAAATAAATACTTCTGTTTACGTAAGACTAGATTGATTAGAATTATACATATAATAAATTAGACTCAAAAAGTATATTAAAGTAATAAGTACAAGCCCAGGTGGTGGCAAGGAAACCACTGAGAATTGAACTGGGCTTTGTTACGTGGCTGTGATTTTTTTGTATATCACTCGCTAATTATTATTGTCAAGGAAAACATTGTGAGAAAACCTGTCTAATCTTTGAAAGGATGCTACTCGTAGTTACTTACTCCATATAAACGTGTCCCAGGCTCTACAATGTCTGAATGGTTATTTTGCCCATTTAGTGTGAGTGGACATGCCACTGGAAGCTGTTGTATTTGTACTAGATCAAGTAAGAGTGAAGACTTAGGTAAAAGTAATAATTACAATAACAGTATAATTTATACAATACTTATACTATAATATTTGGTTTTGTTTGGTTATAAATATATTTTTATCCTTATCTATATCTTAATCTCAGTAACTGGGTACATCGAACCACTGGTAGAGTCTGTTTCCGGTAGTGTCGTACGTATACTCTGCGCATTTCCGGCGCAGAAACCTGAAGCAATATTGTTCGTGTTGTTTAAATCTTTTTTGCACATTGGAATGCACCCCGATGCTATAATTATATAATTGCAGAATTTAAGATAAAATAAAAGGATATCTTGCAACAGTATCTAAAGAATGAGAAATCTTTCCTTTTTCTAAGTTAGTGTGATAAAGGCTAATAATACGTGGCTCATAGTTTTTAAGAGTCTATGAAGAAAAATCAACATTCAAACTTGGAATGCATTAACCCACATTCGCATAAATAAAATCAAATTAAAATTGTGAGGTCAACAACGAGGTCTCTTACCCTATTAAAACTAGAGGCGTTTTCTCAACGACGAAACGGGAATGCAAGTTGGACGCCACGATTTAAAATCATCGGTTGGAACTTTGGAAGGAATAAAACGCCGAATAGCAACGACTACAACGGTTTGATAAAAAGTTTTTTCATGTGTTAGATACAGAGAGCTAAAGTCCGGACGCCGAGCAGAAATAATTTTGTTCATTGACCGTTTTACGCATCTCTATCACTCCCGCAAAATGGGTTGTAATTAAACAGACTTCTTTTTAATAGCATTATACGCCTCTAAAAATCTACACTGCCTTCTAAATTACTAAGTCAGCCACAATCAAAGCGCATCTAAATAATACTATCTTAGCCACTAGATAACTTGTAAGTAAGACACTCTAAATACAACTCAGCATCGTGGTTATTTTTTAGCATCAAATTTTTTAATATGCATTCAAGCAGTAAACTTCTAAAATATTAATATATTACACCAAAAAAATTGATAAATTAGCTTCTAATTTTATAACTCAGTACCTACTCAGTACGTTTAAAATGTATCTCGACCTACATTAAAATTTACCTAAAATTGTCATCGAATAGTAAATTATGGCCACTAAAATACCCTGGAACTATTGAAGGGAAACAAAATATAATACTTTTTTTTTAATCAATTCGTGTACTTTGAAATACCATCATTTTACGTATAGTAATTAAAATAAAGATATACTGCCGTCATAAAAAAAAAAGACGCAACTGACATTTTTGCCAAAATTAAGTTACCTACATACATATTCGGAACGAGGAAAAAAAGGCGCACCTGCCTGTATTTTTTTTAATTCGGTATGAGCATTTTTCTGGAAGTAGATTGAGTAAAAAAAACGCAACTGATACGTAGTCACAAATACACGTGACTACTCGTCAGTGCATGAATCGAATGGCGCTCTCTGATTGGTGCAAATGGCTGGTCGCTGTCGAGTCCCAAATCGTATAGTGGCTTTTTTCACAATAAAAGAATATGATGTATTAACTTACATGCTAAGTTATAATATATGAGGTTGTCTATTGAAGCTTGAATTATATTTTTTTGAGGAGCTTATGTTGAAGCTGTAAAACGTATAATGGTGATGAGTTGTAAAATCCGTGGCTGAGTTAGTAAATCAGGTTGCAATAGATAAATCAGTGGACAAGTTAAAATAATTGTTGAACTTTACTTGACGCTTTCTTTGGAATATTTAGTTGGCGATGTAAAAAAGACGAATTAGTTTATTAGAAGCTATCTTATTTTCCCGTGGCTTACTTATAAAATGAGAAGTTTGATCACGTGGCCAATAAAAAACTTTGTGGCTTGACTTATAATTTCCCCCGCAAAATTATATTGCCGTCACTCACAGATGCAATGGCTCTCGCAGGCGCGCCTCAACCTATTTTTAGATGGATTTAGGGGCGATTTCAGAATGACTCACCCAACTCTCTTGGCGCAGCCAGTGACGGGATAGTCTTCCCTGTAGCACTTCTCGTTCAATAAGTAGAAGTACTGCTTGAACCGGTAGTCGCAGATAGGAACGGTTCAACCAAGAGGGAGTGGATTTAGGGGCGGTTCCAGAATGACTCACCCAACTCTCTTGGCGCAGCCAGTGACGGGATAGTCTTCCCTGTAGCACTTCTGGTTCAGCAAGTTGAAGTACATGACGCCGACCCGGGCAGCGGTGGTGGTGTTCGCCGCGCGGAGGCATTCCTTGAAGCGGTAGTCGCAGCCGCAGCTCAACCTAGAGTATGTAAGTAACTTTTATTTCAGGCCAAAATTGTACCTACAATGATAAAGATAAATACAAAGATAAATAAAATTAAAGATAAATTTATTTCTCATCCCACAAATTTTCTATAGTAAAGTAGAAACTTTAGCAAACATCTTTAGCAAACAGATGATACAAATAACTATCTACATCAGTGCACGGCGGCGCCTAAGGAGCTGTTTTCAAAGAAAAAAATCAAAACAGTCTGTTCATAAATAGCGTTTACAGGCGTGGCCATAGAAGAACTGGAATACGGCTGTCAAATTTCGCTTAGCACAGATTAATTTTGACAGCCGTATTCCGGTTCTTCTATGGATACGACTTTAGGCGCCATCTATGATAATATGATTTGTGAATTTGTGCTGAAAACGGTTCATTAGGCGCCGTGCATTACTGATGTAGCTAGTTAGTAGTATAATAATTAGTTAATTAACTAATTATGGCAATATTGACTGACGTCTCATAAGAGCTAATATCCTTTGGTATAATTTTAGTAAAAGGGCCTTTTTCTAGGTAACTTTCGTAAGCATTTTATATTGTAAGTGAAATCGCTAAATCAATATAAAAGGGCCTTTTTCTCTAAATATCCACAGAATATACAAGGTGTTACAAAAGTACCTAACTCTTTTTACAGGGTGTAACCTACTGGTCAACAGGATGTCAAATCTGTAAAAAAAAGTTGAAAAAATCATTGTTTATTTTATAACCTCAAAAATTAAAAATTTTCATAACTTTTTTGTTTTTGTTAGTAGCTCAAATTTAAAAATATGTTTGTGCGTGTAGGTGCCTTTACATAGCTTTGAGTTGTAAAAACATTGTGAAAGTCAATGAAAACAAAATACTTTTCTCCCGCCACATCGTTCACATTTTATTAATTTAAAAATTAACGGATAGTCATAGAGCAAAAAAAATATTTAGGTTGTGGTCCCTATCACTGGGTGCTATTAACCTGTAAAAAGAGTTAGGTACTTTTGTAACACCTTGTATAAAAATGTACCTAATTTTTACTCACTAGTAATTTGTCGGTGTAGCCGACTATCTGCCGATTACTGAATTGAGAAATTCGCTAAGCAAATGGGTAGGTAAGTATCGTCCTGTCTCTGCAGATTTCTCACAAAAAAGCGTGACAGAACGATAGTTAAGTATTTGCTTAGCAAAATTCTCAATTCAGAAACCGGGCCTATGAGCAGTAAAATGTGCAGTGCTCATGAAAGTTTAAAAAAAAATACCTAATCATCAGCCTAACAATAAAATTTATTCGATGTTTGGGACAACCTCGAATGAGTGCTGCAGAAATATTGATGTTTTATGATCGTGTTTTGCTGTGTTATCTTTAATTGCCTGCACATACATTGGTGCACGGCACAGGTACAGTCGGCCACACGCTAGGATACCCCTTTTTGTTCGATTGGCGCCCTTATGCCACGCGCGGTAAGAGCTGCCATGGGGTATCTGCGACTGTGGCCGACCGTACCTACTGTATTAAAATTTACTGTTTCTTGTTAGGTAATTAATTAAATACGTACTTAATGTTGAGCCCATAAAATAACTAATCCCTAGCTATTAAACACGTTATTGAGCTAACCAAGAATAAAATACCAACAATCAATTTATGATAAGGCACGTCGTTATGTGTGTTTTGTGTCCACGAAGAGTGTAAAAGTCCCAGTACCGATTCTCACACAAAATAGAAGTTAAAAACTAAAACCCGACTACTAAAACGCTTAAAACAAGAACTAGGTACCTATCCTTAAAATAGACTCATAGATAACTAGTGGTTCGCCCCGAACTATGAACTCGCGACCCCATATCTCAGCAACCCCTCGACCGATTTGGCTTATGTTCGAACTTAAAAATTATCTTGGCTTCATTTACCTGCCTACCAAATTTCATGACGATCCGATAAATTTACTCAAGTTATCGTCGAACGAACATTCATACATACATACATACAAACGCCGGATGGTTCCAGTAGACTCGGAGAACTTCGCTCGCTCCACTCGCTCGTTCAATTAATCGTAGTCGGAGGCCATCGGTTTATCAAATGCGAATGTTGTGGACTCCGAATACGATTAATTATCTATGAGTCTAGTTTAAGGATAAGTAGTTCTTGTTTTAAGCCTTTTAGTAGTCGGGTTTTAGTTTTTAACTTCTATTTTATTTTGAGCTTTTTACGTAAATTATTTTGGACGATCATCCAGAATAGAACCAAGAACGGCAAAAAAAAAAACACATTTTAGTATTTTTTGTTCTTTTTGTTATGTTGACGCTACATGTGTTATACTGTTATACATTTTTGAAAATGTCTTTTAAAGCCCTTTTATTTGATACCCATGACGATGGTAACCGATAATTTTTATTTTTAGGTCCACCACTTTAGGGCGCAGCACAGCCGCCATCTTGTTTTTTTTTCAAAATTAACCCTTCTTATGTTACCTGGGTAATTGAGACAAATCCAACGACACCTCATTTGTTGATATCAGCCGAGTAGTTTAGGCTCTGCGAGGGAACAGATGAACACACAAACATACACACAAACAAACCCACATACATACATACGCTGCTAAAATCATAACCCTCCTTTTTGCTTCGCGTGGTCGGGTAAAAATACAAAACGCGCCTCGACGCGACGAGACGACGGGAACGACGTGTGGTGTGCATCCTGACTACAAAACCAATGACCAAAAAAGGAGCGTGATTTTGTCGATTTTTCATTTGCATTTTATGGGGTTCTGTTCCTCGTTTAGATATCTCATACAACGCTGAACCTATCGAGCCACAACACAACTGCATTTCAGAGGCCGAAACGGAACAACACTCACCTGGTGTAGAAGGCTTCATTCGTGAGGTTGTTCTTGGAGCTCCCGCCAGGCATGACGTCGGGGCACCAGTCGTGTTCGCGGCAACACGTGTCGGCCTCCACCGAGGGACCCAGGTCGTCGGGGCCCTCCGCTATGTCGCCGGGGCCGCACCACTTGGTTCCTGGTGCGATTGGATTGTTTTAATTGAACGGGCGAGCGAAGCGAGCCTCCGAGTCTACTTGAACAATCCGGCGTTTGTATCTATGTATGTTTGTAGGGAAAGTGGCCAGGCTTCGTACAGAGGGAGCATTCGTACATTAGAAATATCTCCACTATAAAACACGTTGATGCGTTCGTAGTTGTATGCGTGACTCCCACTCATACGCCTAGGCTAACCCCGGGGCGGGGGGGCAGTGCGGCGGCTAGCTTCATTGCAACGAATCCCTATGTGTTTTCGCTCCTCGTAAGTAAATTTTTGTATCATATTTGAACCCGTTTTGATGTATAAAGTTTTGAGCAATCTGTGAAAGTGACTTAATGTGGATTATGTATTGGTACTCCACCTTCATATGTGAACATACATATTGGGATAAGTATTACCGGTAATTTTATATCATGTTAGTTTGTTGATAGTTTGGGTTGGGGTGCCTCCGTACAGTAATGAGTAGGGTAGATTCGTACGAGTGTACGAATGTACCCCGCTTGAGTTCAGAAAGTTTATTCACCAATACCTAATGTTATTACCTATTTATTACATAACCATGCCGCGAGTATAGTGTGGTAGATGAAGAAGCGATGCAGACTGCGATGAAAGAAGTGTTACAAAAAACATTGTCTATGAGAAAATCGGCAAAAAACATGGTGTCAAAACAAGCACCCTGGAAATTCGCAAATCAACCTACCGAAAAAAAGCTGCCGAACAAAAATAGATCCAAGCGCGCGTTTTTATATTCGAATTCAATTCAAACCAAGTTTTTACAGCTGAAGAAGAAACCTTGTTGAACAAGTACATCGTGTGCTGCTCCAAAATGCACTAGATATGGTTTGAAAACATCTTAATATTATCTAAGATTTTATGTTCTTGTGTGCAATAAAGTATAACATCAAAAGTACGGTGACTTGCATACGAATTTGCTAAAGCAAATAAACTGCATTATCCTCCTACTTGGAATCATAATGAAATGGCGGGAAAAGATTGGCTAGACAGATTTCGGAGGCAGACGGAACACCAATTCAAGTTTGAGGAATTCTGAAAACACCAGTGCAGCAATGTCATTCAGATTTAACAAAACGGCAGCGGTTAATGAATTTTTCGAAAACCTGGAATTTATTTTGAACAAGTATAAACTCACAGCAGATAAGAGTTTATAATTTTGATAAGTCAGGTATATCCACAGTGATGAGCATGCCAAGGGTATTGGCTGAGAAAAAAACAAAAACAGATTGGTCAACTTGTGCCCGCTGAAAGAGGTTAACTTGTTGGTTAACGTGCAAATTCCTCCTTATTCATATTTCCCAGGGTACATTTTGAAAATTATTTTATGGCGGGTACTCCAAAAGGCAGCCTAGGAGTTGCAACTAAGAGCGGCTGGATAAATTTCAGTATATTTTTGGACGTGCTGAAACATATCCAAAAGAAGATATCGTCCTCTAATGATCATCCTATCTTGCTCCTGTTCGATAACTTCAAAAGCCACGTCACGATAGGAGCAGTGAACATGCTCGTGATGTTTATCTATCGTTCCCGCCCCACACATCACACCGTCTCCAACCCTTAGACGTGGGAGTATGTGGACCGTTTAAGGCAAAATTTAAAACCGCATTTTTTAATGATTGGCATGTAAATAACCCAGGCAAAACGCTCAATATACACAGCATTCCGAAACTGTCATATTTTGAGTCATTCAACTGATTCAAATTGATCTCAATAAACGTAATTATCTTTAGTTAATAGCGTTTTTATTACTATGTACGGAGGCTCCCCACTATGTACGAATGTGCCCCATACTATGTACGAAACTACCCCGCATGTGGGGTGCATTCGTACATTTTCCCTTTTTTTCTTTAAGCACCATATCTTGGTTATGCTGCTATTTATCAACACTAAACTACGTTATTATAACAGCTAGATAGATAGGTAATACAGAGGCATCGATATTATATTAAAATAGCTATTAGATTTTTTTCTAAAAATCTTAGATTAAAAAGTGTACGAATGCTACCTACTTTCCTATGTAGGAATGTTCGTTTGACGATAACTTGAGTTTGGTCAGATCGTTATAAAATTTGGTAGGCGGGTAAATCAAATTAAAATAATTTTTAAGTTCGAACATGAGATAAATCGGTCAAGGGGTTGACTAGTTATGGGGTTGTACAGTTTATATGCAAAGCGCGCGCGCGCCTGGGTTAATGGCATTAGCAAAGTTACACATCTGTATAATCCGTGCGGGATCAGAATGGGATAATACCTTTTGGAACTGAGAAGCTCGCGGTCCTGTAGCGTCAGCATTTCGGCAAACTCTACAGGGTGCACTCTAAGTCGATAGCGAAACTTTAAGTAGGATGTCTACTGATCAATACAAACAACTTGTACTAGGTGGCGACAAAAATGGAGCGAAAAAAATATCAGCTGTTTCATACATTTGGCGTAGTACTGAGGCGACCTTTTGTATGGAACAGCTGATATTTTTTTTACTCTATTTTTTTCGCCACCTAGTACAAGTTATTTGTATTGATCAGTAGATTGCCTACTTAAAGTTCCGCTATTGACTTAGAGTGCACCCTGTAGTTGTCTATGGCAAACTCGCGTCGAAACTTGCTTGTGTTTTCTGTGCGCGTGGGTGTCTGCTCGAGTTTTATCACGTTTGCAATAACATTGAATCCTTTTAAATTACAAACATTAAACATTTTTGTGTATTTCCAATTTCATAACCCTATGATAGAATGTTGAACTAACATTTTTTTTACTGACGCTACTCGAGAACTTTCATTTTCGATTCAGTTCCAAAAGGTATTATCCCATTCTGATTCCGCGGTCGCGAGTTCAAAGTTCGGGGCGAACCACTAGTTATTCAGCTTCATCAAAAGTAAGTAAGTTGTAGCCATGTCCCACTAGCAGGGCAAAAGCCTTCTCTCAGAGAATGCGGTTTGGCGATTTTCGCGTTGAGGGTATAGTGCCTCATTATTTCAGGTGTCCTCAGGATGTTTTCCTTCACCATTAGGGAGTGGTATTGCTACTTTAAATTCATAAATGTACGTAGATAACTTTAAAAATAAATTAAGTAAGTAAGTAAGTAAGTAAGATATTTATTCACAAGATAAAACACAGTACAATGATACTAAGAACTAAAAATAGTACACAATTAAGCATGTTAGTCACTACGTAAACAAAAGCAAAATAATACCAATGTACTGCGCTTGTGAAATGGACCCGGCTCAGCATGTGTTATAAAACTTATAAAGAAGATGGAACTTCTCGTAACGCTGGTATTCTGCCGGGACCAAAACAATTAAATAACTAAAGACCTTATAATCTACGTTATAACTAAACTTAACTATATATGTATATAAATAAAACACATAGGTATATATAATAATTAATAGATATCGTTGCAATAATTATAATAATATACTATGATAATAATATATCAAATAGCAATTAAAATAATAAAAACTAAATGATAGGTACTTGAATGTGACAAAATAATTATAGACAAACATAATAATAATATTAATTGACGCCAAATAGCGTGTTTTGTGCGATAGACAGATAGTCCAGACCCCAAAAAAGCCAAGTTAGATAAAAAAAACAGTTTTTTTTTTTCATAGATAGGTACATGCCCGCACCGGGAATCGAACTTGGGTTTTTTGCTTCAGAGTCCATAGTTCTACCACTAGGCCACCACCGCTTTAACTATTATGGTCTTAAAAATAACACTCCTTGAAAGACAGATGGACCAACAAACAGCGCAGGCTTAGTAACATGGTCCCATTTGACACCCTTCGGGTGAGGAACCCTAAAAAGTAGGTATAATCCGTGCGCGATGAGAATGGGATGAAACCTTGTCAAAGCCAATCAAAAACATACTAAATTTTACTTTGACAAGGTTGCCTCGACGCGAGTTTGCAAAAGGTCGCATACTTTTCTCATCCCGCGCGCACTAGAGGAGCGTAAATGCAGCTATTAATGAGAATAAAGCGAAAAAGTAAGTCAGGATCGTACAAGGGTGAGCAGGCACCGCCAGGATCACATTCAGAGATGTGTATGGTGTATCTGCATCCAGAGGCGGATTTTCAGTCGCCTTAAGTTTGTAGTACAGTTAACTAAAAATAAATATTTTCTTTCCAGAGACGTGGGGGTGCAAGTCCCTCCTTGCACCCTGCTGCCGCCGACGCCCATGCATGCCTTACCATGCTCATGGCAAAAAAATACCCAACAAAAGTTGATGAAAGATGAAAGAAAAGCTAATTAAATATTTTCTAATGTAATGAGTGTAGAGATAAATTTCAGCTACGACATGGTAATTACCGGAACAGCTAATTAGTGTAATGAGTGCAAAGATAAATCTTAGGCACGACTTGGGTCCTAGATATGTATTTCAGGGCAGTGACACGCTAAATACCCCATGGTGCCCCTCCATGGTGTATCCCAGCGTGTCGCCGACTGTACTGCTAATGATCTGATGTTAAGGGTGGACGATAGCAACGTGGCGGGAAATTCAAAATTTTTACAGTTTTTTACATTTTGTAGCTAAACTGAGCTATTTCTGTTCAGCGATTTTTCGTTCGCGGCAATAAAACAGTATTCTTTGCATTACTGTAAACAACAGAACATCAATAATTCAGCCGATTATGTGTTCTGGTCTACGAAGCAGTGGCACTGCCCAAAAAACTTGTCGTAGACCAGAACACATAATCGGCTGAATTATTGTTGTTTTGTTGTTTACAATACCAATGAAAAGAATACTATGTTATTGCCGCGAACGAAAAATCGCTGAACAAAAATAGCTCAGTTTAGCTACAAAATGTAAAAAACTGTGAAAATTTTGAATTTCCCGTCACGCTGCTATCTTC
Organism: Zelleria hepariella; assembly: GCA_949319315.1. Classification (NCBI taxonomy): domain Eukaryota; kingdom Metazoa; phylum Arthropoda; class Insecta; order Lepidoptera; family Yponomeutidae; genus Zelleria; species Zelleria hepariella. The sequence continues at coordinate 10,500,689 of OX439396.1, read as the reverse complement.
CAGCCTTAAGGTTTTTCATTCGACGATAACTTGAGTAAAATTGGTCTGTACTTTATGAAATTTGGTAGGCGGGTAAATAAAATTAAAATAATTTTTAAGTTCGAACATGAGCCAAATCGGTCGAGGGTTTGCCGAGCTATAGGATCGCGAGTTCACTGTTAGGGGCGAACCACTAATTAGTCAGTTAAAAACGCACCTGGATAGATCAGACTGAGCCTCCCCTGCATCAAAACCTCGTCGTACTCCTCCGGCGTCAGTCCAGACTCCTCCGTTCCGATCTGGTTATCTGCTAGACTCCTGGCTGGATAGCTCACATCTGTGAAGACCCAACCGTAGCTACAGCTTGCCAGGAGTGTTAGAATTATTGCTCTCGGTGTTGCCATTTTGTAAAATATCGCTTTCGAGTGAGCCGACTAGCGGTTGTGTTCTTTGCACTGTTTTTGTTTTTTTTTTTACCCGACTGTGAAAAGGTTATTTTAGGTTGGCGACGGAGTTAGCTGTTTCGTCCACCGATGTTTTCAGACGAAACAAAGAAGGTGCTATGCTCAAACCACCTCCATACAGGTCATGAAACCACACACAATATTTTGGGTCTTCGGCTTTTACTGTTTTTCGCGATGGTATCTTCTGGCAAATATTATTCTTTGTATCGACCTTTAGTACATGCTTTAGGAAATTATTTAGCACATCTCCTCTGGGTGAGCACCTCTAACGACAAAAGGGCTATGTTTAATAAATTCTGATTGTTTAGAGCGCAGGTTTCGGTGTCTGAACCTACGGTTTTCAGTAATAACTCTTTTTTTTTCAGTAAGAAAATTCAGTAATTTCTGAGTTGGGTTTTTTACGGAGGACAGGCTCCGTTGTATGAACCTCTCCCTATCGTCCAATGGACGCAAGGTTTCGAGTGAAGTTACTTTAAGTAAGTATATATTTTTCAGTAATTTCAGTATTTTCGCGATCGCCTGCTCTCGACTGCGGCGCTCGAGGCTTCGTGTGGTGTTATAAAGGCTTGCCGGGGTTTATCATTGAGCGAATTCGGAAGTCGAACTCGCGGACGTGTCTAGTCGAGCCTCGACGCGAAATAGAGTCCGGACGGAAGGACTGACGCAGGCTTGGTCTTAATTGAATTGTCTCCGCGACCAGAACGCTCGCAAAAAACGTACTGCTCTATCGTGGGACTTATTTCAGGCTTTAAACAAACATCTCCTACATTAAAGTCATAGCGTTAGTAAATATAGGCCTTACTACGGACAGGGGGGGGGCTACCCTTGACGCTATTGCGTTCATATCAACGAAGTTATTAAGTTTAAAATCGTTAAAATATCTTTGAACTCACATAATCTAGTCATGTTTTGATTTTATATACTTTTTAATGTTTATCCAAAGGTAAGGCTATTTTGTACACTAAATATATGTATTTAATGCGTCATAATTTGTAAAATATTAAATTTTTTTAACTGTCCCATACCGAAAAAATTGCGTCAAGGGTAGAGGGCTTGGACTAGCAATCTTGCCTGCCCTAGGCCGTAAGGTATCAGCCTTCTCAACTCTTACCTTCCAATTTACTCCCTTGCCAACTTATATCGACATCGGTTCGGAAGTTAGGTCGTAAAGTAAGAAATATCGCACAATAAAAATATTACTACAGACATAGCTTCTCAGTAACTTCCTTATGAAGCAAAGAAGTGTAGGTATTGTTGGATTGGTCATCACAGGGAGCCAAATCTGCCGACGGGAATTTACCATGCTGAGTGACAGTACCGGATTTAGAGGGGGGCTATAAGGGGCTCGAACAAAAAGAGGCTCTGTGTCGCTGACTGGTTGAAGTGAACTTTATCAGAACTCTACTTTCTGTCGTATTATTTTCAGTGGCTGCCTCGGATGTCTCTGTCAAGAACCCCTGGGGGGTTTTTATCTTATCTTATGGTATGTAAATTGATGTCTAGCTGTGAGCCATATTACCTACCTAGTAGAGTTTTAATTACTTACCCAAAGTTATCAAAAAGGTTCTCTACATCTTACCCAGTCAGCTCTAGGTGACCTTTTGAAGGTTAAGTAAAGAAGAACTACGGTGTATTTTTGTGGATTTGTGTGAGTTGTGGTTATGGCAACCTTCCAAAGGGATTATGGTTGACTTATTTGTGTTTCCGCAATGGAAAATGGAATAGATACTACCTATATTCGGACAAATAAACCTTGTAAGAAATGTGTCTTATTACAGGGTAATTTTTAAATAGCTTTATTACTGAAACACGTCGACATCTAAATTTGATTTCCAACCACTTTTTTTTCATGCAAAAAAAGCGCTGAGTAACAAAATTAAATAGAAGCAGGAGAAGCTGGAGAGGTGGTAGAGAGTGGAGGGGCACGAAAGCGCGCCGCGCAGGCAGCGCCGAAATGGTACCTACCTCAAAATATGCAAATTTTTACAGACTAAGAAAAGTTCAATAAATAAAAAGTATCGAGCTGGGGCCTTAGCCTGTAACACAATGGCGTATCAATGGCGTCCCAGGTAGAAGGACAAAACCGGGATTTTTTCGTTGTTCTCCTACAACTAGCAAACTAATCCTCTAAAATTACACACATAGTATTCTTTGCTGTACTACAAAAACATTAAAAGGACCGACAGCATTAATAAATCGTAATTGAAACCGTCAACTGGGAGCCCATTTTGGGACCATTGCGTTACAGGCTAAGGGCCCTGTTCGAATAGTCGCCGAACAAAACTTGTTGGAAATCACATGAAGTTGACGTGTTTCAGGAATAATGCTATTTAAAAATTTTCCTGTACTGATCATAGAAAATAGAACTACACACACATACCGTCAAGCACTAGAATCTACATAATAGAGTCTACTAAACGTGATCTCAGTCCCTCTGTTTTCTTTGTTTTTATCAGATGTATGTAACACGATTTTCTTGTTATATGGTAATATCAATAATAATCTAGCAGGAACGACGACGTAGTTAGAAAGGTCTAAAATATCTTTGCATTGCATTTAATACCTACCTTAACATCTAAAATGCCACATGTTTGTTGAAATGACCACTCAGCCGACGCGGAAATCAAAAGCTAGGTTTGGTAAGTATAATTTTTTGGATTGGACTAATTTTACCTTTCGATATACATACATACCTACCTATTTTTTTTTATGAAAAACTATCTGGGTTAAGTGACTGACCATACAATGCGCTATACAGGGTGTTCGAAAAACTGATGATGATGATGGTCGAAAAACTAAAGTTAAACGGAAGGGCAGAAGTATAGGGCTATCTAAATCACTCCATGGTAACCACATCCATGTGATCCATGTAGGTACACTCGTATGTTCCGCGACTTTATAGAGCCCGAGACCCTAACAATATGGCAGCGAAAGACGCCATTTGTCTATGCTTGCTGTAGAGATTTGGTGTAAAAATGTTGGACCTTCTACTGCATTGCGTTACAGACTTGAGGCCCAGCCCAAAATGCTACTTAGCATTAAGTACGCCTTTATACGACACAATTTACTTGTACTTACAATAAATAATTAAATAATAATAATAATAATGTGTTTATAATGTTCCAGGCACTGCAGCGCTGAGTGGTCTCTTCACCCATCTAGTATGAGTGAGGGTGCCACTGGACGCTGTACATATTACCAATCTCATTAAAGATGCAAAGGCCTTAGTTAGTTATAAAGTAGGCTGACTACAATCCTCTCAGCGTAGTAGGCCTAATTCACAGGAAAGACAAGTCCAACCTTGTAGAGCGCACTGACAAAAAGTAGGAAATTCTTTAGTTTAATTTCAACTTCCGTTCTTGCGAGTTAAGTGGAACAAATGGGATGGCTTTAAAAACGTTACCTTCGAATTAAGATGGCAGGTAGGAACAATACCTATTAGTTATGTAACATAGGTATAATTAGATAGAATGGGCTAAAACTAGAACTATACAGCGTCTTACAAAAAGTTATTTGAGTCACGTTCCGATTCTGCAACTAAGTAGGTAGGTACGGTCAGCGACACGGTAGGATACCCCATGGTAGCTCTTATCGCGCGTGGCACAAGGGCGTCAATCGAAAAAAAGAGGTAATTAAGAATTCCCTGTAGGTGGGAACTCGGCGATGATGGCCAAGCGCGTGAAACACTGTTTTCTATAGCTGTTTCACCCAGTGCGAGACGGGGCGCGGGAAAAGTGAGAGGCAATGCGCCTGTATGAGTCTACGTGTGTGCGTGTCCTGTCGCGAGTATGTAGTTGTAATGTAATTGATCTATTTTCCCAAATTTTTTCGTAGTTCAGCTGCCATTTCTACATTTCAAAAACCTTTTTCTGATAAGTACAATACATTATTGATGTTCCCAAGGTATTTAGACTCCAATAGACAGTATAATAATGTAAGTAAATAACAGCTGAAAGTAACCCCTTTTTCGGCGCGAAAAAGGCATTCGCTCTAATTTCTTTCAGGCAATTTTTTTTTTATTATAAAAACTACATGCAAACCTCCGTATTGGTCATCTACTGATATAAACCAAGTTTCAGCAAAATCTAGCCTGTAGTTTAGAAATTAAACTGGAACTACGTTTGTATGGGAAAATGGTGCCCTAGCCCTAGCCCTAAAGTTTCGATCTGTTGTAAATGTAAACTTGTGACTTGAAAGAACTGTCTAGTCAGTAAGTATGTACTTGCTTATTTATGTAATGTTTCGTCCTTCGTTCGATTTATATTTGGTTACATATTTATTTGAGTTATCTAGGGACATGTTAAATGGTCCACATCCCAGTTAGGTACAGTCGGCCACAGTCTCAGATACCCCTTTTTGTTCGATTGGCGCCCTTATGCCGCGCGCGATAAGAAAGAGCTACCATGGGGTATCTGAGATTGTGGCCGACCGTACTTTTTGTTGGAGCAACATTTTGCAACATGAAAGTAACACTAACTTAGTTAAAAGTTAAAGTTTTAGTACCTATGAAAGTTACCTAATGTGATCTTGTATTTTACTGCGTTGTGTGTGGATGCACCATAATAAGAGACATTCTACGACGAATGACTCTACTTATCTACGCGTTTTTTCTATCGGCTCCTACGTTAAATATGTTTAATTTCAATGTCTTCTTGGTCCTAAAAAGTTTTATGATCTTTTTATTATTTGTTCTCGTGTTAAAAACTTCGGTAAAATAATTTATTTTACTTCGCTCAGCTAATTTTGTTAATGTTAATGAGTGACACACATCTTGCTAGTATGCGGGTGCATTTTTCCGATTCAAAATTGATTTCATACGGTGCAGTTATCGATATCTCGCTCTGTTCGAATGGCGTAGAATGAGTTAGAAGACATACTTGTATCCCAAGTTTTGGATGAGGTTTTGAATAGGCGTTTTGAAAGTAATCTCTACAGGGAAGGTCTGTCGTTGAGGGAGATTTATTTTTATAGGTATAAGTCTGTCTAGACGGTTTTATTTCATTGACCGTGAATGGAGATAATATTCAAAAGGGAAACACGATAGATTAATGATAAAGAAGTGTGCAAGCATGAAGGTCAGGCGGCATGGCAGGGCCCGAGTTAACGTTCCATCCAAGACATTAAAAAAAAAGTTATTCTTTCTTTTTTTATTCTTTTAGCATAGAAACTCCATTTTAGATATCTCTTTTCAAAGAAGTGGTTGGGAAACAAAAATGCTATTAGAAAAAAAAACGTTTTATTTTTATTTTGGCCGTCGCTTGCAGCCAGTTTTGGAAAGGCTACTTCTTGAAAACAGACCTTATTTTCTGTGTTCTTGATTTTGAAGGTCGCATGCAGCATTGACACCATTGTTTACAAAAAAAAGAACGTTGAAACGCTGATTTCCGCTTTCCCCAATGCTTTCCACCACAGTTTCCACCATTTTTACTGAGCGCGTTTACGAATATAGCTAACTGAGCAAAGATTTTGCATCATACAAATATTTTTTTATTGATTTCAACTGAAAAAAACTGAATAAATACTTAAGAAAAAGTACAAGAGAGCATAAGTTTAGAGATATTTTTATAATTATTTTACGCGTATAATTTCAACTCATCACGTTAATAATTTGGTAACTTATCAATCTTCGCAAACGCGTCGCAAAGTCGCAAACGTCAAACAATCATCTGTCAAACTTTGTTTACGTTTTGCCTATTTCACGATTTCCCGATTTCGCAATCTAAACCACACAAACCGTGGTTTTACTACAGAAAACTACCAAAAAACCACTTCCTCAACATGGAGAACCTGAAAAACATCTGGAAACCTGAACGTAAGTCAATAAAACCTTCAAATTCTCTTTACAACTACTGTAGCAACCGTACCGTACTCCTTCATCGATTGCTCATTGTCTTTTCAGTTTATCGCATACAGCTTGAGGCCCCTAGTCCAAAGCGTATCATCTGCGAGGATTGCCCTGATAGACCTGACTTCTACGGATTGGAATACCACGGCATTATGGGACATAAAGAAGCAACTCTCTTGCTGGAAGGCGAACCCAATGGAGCCTTTCTAATTCGAAAGGGGAATGAACTGAACGACTTTTACACTCTTACTTGGAGGTGAGTGATGGATTGGTGGGTCAAGTTGGGGGCAGAGCAGTTGGCGTTGGGGGGCACTATGGGATACTGATAGGCCATCAGCAACATTTCTGTTAATATTTTTTTTGTTCTTTTATCTATGATCCGTCATTCATAGACTTTTATTAGATTTGTTTGTGTTTTGATTTCCGTAAATAAAATAAAAAAATCCTTTAAAACCTCAAAAACGGTGTTTCCCGGCACCAAGTTTCAGGACCATTTCTGCTCCATAGGACCTTCCCAGTAAAAAAATGTATCCCTTCGTGAACATTTGTTGGTAAAATTTTTCTAAGTTCTCGGTCCATAGCGCCCAACGCTACACCACAATTGAGTTATGTAATTTTTTGATGAGCAAAGCAAATAGGAGGACTTTGTAGGACTTGAAGAGATATTTAATAAAGTTCATAATTATGTAAAGTATTTATTTTATTTGAAATCTGGTTTTCTAGCAAGGGTTCTTAGATTTGTTTTATCAAAATCAGTTCAGCCGTCTATGACATATGCTAATTTGAAGCCAAAATGTGGGGGATATTATTATTTTTTTAATTTAGTAGCTATATTCTGTCTTTCTCTACCATCATTCACCGCAGATTCAACGATCGAGTACACCACTACAAGCTGTACTACGATGGCACACACTACATCAACCTCAAGGACAAACGTTACAACTGCACATATGACCTAGTGGCCGATGGTCTCATCACAACGCACATGGAACTGAGGGCTCGGCACATACTAGAGATGATCTACTCCAGGGCGAACTATACGGAGAGCCCGTATGTGACATTGAATAGACGAAAGCTGAACACACTGTCAAGGAAGCAAACGTGAGTATTGAATGTTACAGAGAACAAATCTAACGGATTCTTAATTTTAAACTTGTGAGATGATTACGTACTATACAATCAGATGAAAGATTTGTATTTGTATGATCAAGAAGTGGTTCAAAATAAATGAATTTAAAATGAAATAAACATTTACAAGACTATCCACCCTTTTTTGGGTTTTAGCCGTGCCCATTGTCTCAAGACGCGATAGTGCAATATACTTTTCTATGACGCACAGAAGCGTCGAAAGGCACCTAGAGTATGTGTGTGGCACTAGGCGATTTCTATGACGCACAGACGCGTCGAAAGGCACCTAGAGTATGTGTGTGGCACTAGGCGTTTTCTATGACGCACAGACGCGTCGAAAGGCACCTAGAGTATGTGTGTGGCACTAGGCGATTTCTATGACGCACAGACGCGTCGAAGGCACCTAGAGTATGTGTGTGGCACTAGGCGATTTCTATGACGCACAGACGCGTCGGAAGGCACCTAGAGTATGTGTGTGGCACTAGGCGATTTCTTTGACGCACAGACGCGTCGAAAGGCACCTAGAGTATGTGTGTGGCACTAGGCGATTTCTATGACGCACAGACGCGTCGAAAGGCACCTAGAGTATGTGTGTGGCACTAGGCGATTTCTATGACGCACAGACGCGTCGAAAGGCACCTAGAGTATGTGTGTGGCACTAGGCGATTTCTATGACGCACAGACGCGTCGAAAGGCACCTAGAGTATGTGTGTGGCACTAGGCGATTTCTATGACGCACAGACGCGTCGAAAGGCACCTAGAGTATGTGTGTGGCACTAGGCGAATGTCTCAATGAGGCATTATCAAAGGAAACAAATTGTTAAGCAAAGGAAGTTACGTTTTTACCTTTTTGCCATAAATATTTCTTGAATTTTACGTTTATACTTACCCAGTAGCAGTGGTGGTCTAGTGGGTAGAACAGTGGACTCTGAAGTGAAAGGTCCTAGGTTCGATTCCCGGTGCGGGCATGCATGGACTTTGTTTAATTTCAAAGTTACGTACATTTGTGAATTTGTATAGCAATACACTCGCTGACGGTGACGGAAAACATCGTGAAGAAACCTGAGCGTATGAGGCATTATACCCTCAACGTGAAAATCGCCAACCCGCATTGAGCACGCGTGGTGATTAAGCTCGAACTCTCTCTCTGAGAGAAGGCCTTTGCCCAGCTAGTGGGACATGTACAATTGTACAGGCTACATCTTACTTACTTTTTATATCTTTTTGTCATAAATATTTCTTTAATTATATGTTTATATTTGCCCAGGCCGTCACACAAAGGCTCACCAGCCACCGGCAAGATCTCCAATGCAACCTCTGAGGACAACCTCGTCGACAGCATACAAGAAGTCCACCTGCAAGACTACACACCGAGCATCGAAGACAACCCGTTGCTGACCAAGTATTCCAAAGCGCACGGCTTCAAGACCCACACGTTCAAGGGGCTGAACTGGTGTGAGCTGTGTGCGAACTTCCTGTGGGGTTTCACTGCTCAAGGGGTTAAGTGCGAAGGTAAGGAAGAAAAACAAGCTTTGCTACTGCTGGTCATTGGGCCTAGATAGTCAAAGTCAAAGGGTTTTATTCAATATGCCATAAATAAACTATTTACATTGAACGTCAAAATAGGTAATATCAAAAGTAAAAGGAAGTATATAAATCAAATACTTATTGCTATCTAATACTAAGTAAGTATCTAGCTACTTTTTTTTCTCCAGCTTCACTAGCTCTGATCGTTCTTGGAGAAGAAGCATGGTAAAGAAACTCCAAGGATCTATTATAATACAAGGTGTTACAAAAGTACCTAACTCTTTTTACAGGGTAATAGCACCCAATGATAGGGATCACCACCTAAATATTTTTTTTTTATCTATGACGTTCGGTTGATTTTTAAATTAATAAAATGTGAACGCTGTGGCGGGAGAAAAGTATTTTTTAAATATTTTTTTCATTGATTTTCACAATGTTTTAACAACTCAAAGCTATCTAAATGAACCTACAAACACAAACATATTTTGAAATTTGAGCTAATACCAAAAACAAAAACGTTATATATTTTTTTTAATTTTGAGGTTATAAAATAAAAATTGTTTTTTTTCAACTTTTTTTTTACAGATTTGACATCCTGTTGACCACTAGGTTACACCCTGTAAAAAGAGTTAGGATGTTTTGTAACACGTTGTATAATATCTAGGCCTGATGCAGCCTGAGCATGGGGTTTGATATTATGAACCCCCATGCTCTGCTAGGCATCTAGTATGACTATTGACCATCATATCCATAGTGCATGATGCAAGGCAATCTCACCTACTCTAAAAGAGTGGTAAACCTGTAACAAGCTATAAACCTCGATATGGCAGGCCATGCTAGACATAGACATCATTTATTGATAATATTAATAAAATTATGCTACACCAGAAGGTTGCAAAAGAACTCAGAAAAGTTTATAAATCTTTAACACTCTGTATCAATCGAAATCTTGTTTCTGTTACTTCGTTTCGCTGCCCTAGAAACATACCAATAGGCTGGACTAGGCAGAAACTAAACTCTCCTCATTGTTCCGTCCAGATTGCGGTTTCATAGCGCACACAAAGTGCTCTGAGCGCGTCCCCAACCATTGCCTACCGGATCTGAAGAGGCTCCGCGGCGTGTTCGGTATAGACCTCACGACACTGCTCAACGCGCACTCTAGCACTCTGCCCTTCGTAGTGCGGCAGTGCGTCAACGAGATAGAGGCGCGAGGGCTGGACTCTGAAGGGATCTACCGGGTGTCCGGCTTTGCTGACGAAATTGAGGCTTTGAAGATGGCTTTTGACAAAGGTAAGACGGGCAAAAGTTTATTGTTTAAAGAACCTCTTGACATTGCTCGAAAGCACTGTCCAGCACTTTTGTGAGTCGAGATGGTGTCTGCTTTCACATCCAAGATATGAGGGCCTCGACGCTAATTGATAGAGGTGAAATGCGATTAAGACTGTAAGTTTGTTGTTTAAAGTCATAGGTTTGAAGCAACGGGAGTGTTCGGGATAGACCTCACGACACTGCTCAACGCGCACTCTAGCACTCTGCCCTTCGTAGTGCGGCAGTGCGTCAACGAGATAGAGGCGCGAGGGCTGGACTCTGAAGGGATCTACCGGGTGTCCGGCTTTGCTGACGAAATTGAAGCGCTGAAGATGGCTTTTGACAAAGGTAAGACGCGCAAAAGTTTATAGACATTGCTCGAACGCACTGTCCAGCACTTTTGTGAGTCGAGATGGTGTCTGCTTTCACATCCAATATATGAGGGCCTAGATGCTAATAAATAAAGGTGAAATGCGAGTAAGTCTGTAAGTTTGTTGTTTAAAGTCATAGGTTTGAAGCAACGGGAGTGTTCGGTATAGACCTCACGACACTGCTCAACGCGCACTCTAGCACTCTGCCCTTCGTAGTGCGGCAGTGCATCAACGAGATAGAGGCGCGAGGGCTGGACTCTGAAGGGATCTACCGGGTGTCCGGCTTTGCTGACGAAATTGAGGCTTTGAAGATGGCTTTTGATAAAGGTAAGACGCGCAAAAGTTTATTGTTTAAAGAACCTCTTGACATTGCTCGAAAGCACTGTCCAGCACTTTTGTGAGTCGAGATGGTGTCTGCTTTCACATCCAATATATGAGGGCCTAGATGCTAATAAATAAAGGTGAAATGCGAGTAAGTCTGTAAGTTTGTTGTTTAAAGTCATAGGTTTGAAGCAACGGGAGTGTTCGGTATAGACCTCACGACACTGCTCAACGCGCACTCTAGCACTCTGCCCTTCGTAGTGCGGCAGTGCGTCAACGAGATAGAGGCGCGAGGGCTGGACTCTGAAGGGATCTACCGGGTGTCCGGCTTTGCTGACGAAATTGAGGCTTTGAAGATGGCTTTTGATAAAGGTAAGACGCGCAAAAGTTTATTGTTTAAAGGACCTCTTGACATTGCTCGAACGCGCGCGCAGCACTCGTGGTGAGTCGAGATGGTGTCTGGTTTCACAGCCAAGATATGAGGGCCTAGATGCTAATTAATAAAGGTGAAATGCGAGTAAGTCTGTAAGTTTGTTGTTTAAAGTCATAGGTTTGAAGCAACGGGAGTGTTCGGGATAGACCTCACGACACTGCTCAACGCGCACTCTAGCACTCTGCCCTTCGTAGTGCGGCAGTGCGTCAACGAGATAGAGGCGCGAGGGCTGGACTCTGAAGGGATCTACCGGGTGTCCGGCTTTGCTGACGAAATTGAAGCGCTGAAGATGGCTTTTGACAAAGGTAAGTCGGGCCAAAGTTTATTGTTTAAAGGACCTCTTGACATTGCTCGAACGCACTGTCCAGCACTTTTGTTAGTCGAGATGGTGTCTGCTTTCACATCCAAGATATGAGGGCCTAGATGCTAATTAATAAAGGTGAAATGCGAGTAAGTCTGTAAGTTTGTTGTTAAAGTCATAGGTTTGAAGCAACGGGAGTGTTCGGGATAGACCTCACGACACTGCTCAACGCGCACTCTAGCACTCTGCCCTTCGTAGTGCGGCAGTGCGTCAACGAGATAGAGGCGCGAGGGCTGGACTCTGAAGGGATCTACCGGGTGTCCGGATTTGCTGACGAAATTGAGGCTTTGAAGATGGCTTTTGACAAAGGTAAGTCGGGCCAAAGTTTATTGTTTAAAGGACCTCTTGACATTGCTCGAAAGCACTGTCCAGCACTTTTGTGAGTCGAGATGGTGTCTGCTTTTACATCCAAGATATGAGGGCCTCGACGCTAATTGATAAAGGTGAAATGCGAGTTGGTTGTTTAAAGTCATAGGTATGAAGCTACGGGTGTGTTCGGGATAGACCACACGGGATAGTCTAAAATACTAGCAGAATACTAGCGCTATGGGCATGGGATTCTACCCGTCCTATAGGATATACTGAGCCAGAAGCCCTTTTATTCTCACGTATATTGGGTGCAAGTAATGTACGTAAAAGTAGCTAGTTAATAAGTTTCTGTTTAGTCCTACTTAATTAACTGTGTGCTTTGGTTTATAATAAATGTTTTTTTTTTTCTTTCCCTCTCTCTCTATTTTTTTCTTTCTATTACAGACGGTGAGGCGGCAGACCTAAGCGTCTACACCAACATAAACGTGGTGGCCGGGACTTTGAAGCTCTATCTGCGCCTGTTGCCAGTGCCACTGATCACTTACGAAGTCCATCCCATATTCGTTCAGGCTATACGTAAGTACAGCCCCGGATGTAGGATTTATCCGAGGGGGGGGGGGGGGGCAAATCTTGACATTGGCGCCCCTCCTCAGAATTTGAGGTCCTAAATCCGCTACTGCTCCCCTTTTAAGACCAAGTCTTCCTGTCTTGACTATTGAGCAGTGGTGCTATCACTGTCTGAGGCCTGGTTTCTGAGTTGAGAATTTTGCTAAGCAAATGGGTAAGTATCGTCCCGTCTCCGTAGATTTCTCACAAAAGAGCGTGACAGAGCGATACGTAAGTATGTGCTTAGTAAAATTCTCAACTCAGAAACCGGGCCTGAAAGTTCGAAAACATGCTTAACAACATTGGTGAGAGTAGAAAAAAGGCGCGCCAGCGCGCCCGAAAAATTTAAAGATTCACCCTAGATGATGGCTTGAATTTGCCGCTCTTTGACTTCGCACCCCCTAGATCCTGGGCTGATTTTGGCGCCCCCAAAATCCTAGCCTAGATCCGGGGCTGCGTAAGTAACTGTGATAATCCAACGAATTACAACTTTCTCATTGGAATAACACTTCTTCTTCTTCTTTGCGTGCCGCCTTATATCGGAGGTCGGTTGGCGATCAGTTTGGCTATCACGTCCTTCGAAGCCGCCAAACGAAATAAGGCTATAAACTACTACAGATTTTCCAGCGTCCCAGCAGCGTACTCTTTTATATAAATTTAAATAATATGTATTAGGTTTATTTTATTAAATATGTAAGTAATGTAATCCCCCCCCTCTTTCTAATAATAAGTAGTTAACTTATTATAAATAGTTTATGTAATTTTATTGCGCACTACCCTACTCATTCTTTCTACAACACCAAAGGTTGACTGGTAGAAAATGCTATCTAGCATTAAGTACGCCTTTGTACACCATTATTGTGTTTAATTTTGTGCAATAAAGAATTTAATAATAATAATACTCTTTATTACATGATTGCCTCTAACAGCTTTTGACGAGAGACAAGAGCGTCAGCCAAGAGACAATGTCAGACAAGAGAGACAGACAGACAGACAGATATATTTCCCTGCACATTGCTCTTCAACCCCACTGTTTCTGTTTCTTCATGTAGAATAAATACATTTGTTCAGAAACGAAAACCGACGCGGAGCAGATAGCAAAGTTGCGCGAGTGCCTGGACCTGCTGCCGCCGGCACACTTCAACTGTCTGCAGTACATGGTTCAGCATTTACACCGGTGAGATAACCCTCATAATATTAGTACTAACTATGACCCCGAACTATGAACTCGCGAAATACTGCCAAACCCCACAATTCTGCAAATTGAACTGCAGTTTCGACCACCTGCGTTTGCGTAGTATTACCATGGACCAAGCATGCAGCCAAAGCAGCCAATTGTTTATCTATTGTTCTTCTTATTCGCGAATCAGCTTGTTAGTTACTCGCTAACATCGTGATTAGAATTATTAGCAACGCCCTAGCAGGATTCTTGTTTGATTCCTAAATGTAACACCTAACACCTAATGTATGTGCAACAAGAAAGCCAAATAAACATTATCTTATATTACCTTGTTCGTGGAAAAACCCCCCAGGGTCTAGGGTTCTTGTCATACTGCCATCAGTTAGGCACTGAAGACTAGCCACCTAGCCGCCAACTGACAAATTAACCCTACTACCCTGCCAATAAACTACCACTTAAACTTAATTTAATTTACAATTTAATTCATAATGTCAATCTCTAAATAAAGGCTGAAATGGATTTTTAATTTTATTGTGCTCAATGGACTCCTAAAATACAGGGCAACCTAGTTTAGGAGACAGGGTATCAGCCATCGAATTTGTATCGAACATTTTTGTTATTTTATAACATTGATTGTGTTTTTTGTGTTAAGACGCAATACGTCTCACAACTAGCGCCGCCAAGGAAAAAAAAACATCTTTTTTTGGATGCGTTTTTAGCTTCGATCAAGGATAAAACTAGATACAACATAGAACTCTGAAATGTGTCTGGAAAAATACAACGTGTTACAAAACATCCTAACTCTTTTTACAGGGTGTAACCTAGTTTTTTTCATTGGCGGCGCTAGTTGTGTGTGAGACGTATTTCATCTTAATAAATGAATATGAATTTGAATTTGAACCTCCACTTCGCCTTCCAGAGTATCCCAGCACGCGGAGGTTAACAAAATGAGCGCTCATAACATAAGCACAGTGTTCGCGCCCACACTGGTGGCGACGCCGCCCGCCATCACGGATTTGGCCTTCGAGATACGCGCGCTGCAGAGCCTCATTGAGAACTGTCCGCTCATCTACTACGGTACTAAGTAAGGGTGGCATTGAGAACGCTTATCTACTACGGTACAGGTAGCGTCACGAGTTATGAGCGCTGACCTTGAATGCGCAGAACTCATTTTTTGGGTCTGTTAGGCGGGGTACGAGCGGGGCGACGGAGAGGCGCGATCGCCGGCGAGCGCGGACGCGTGATTGGTAGATCAGTCGCTCTAGCCTCGGGGTACAGTCGCACACATCCTTTTTTTATTTCCTCGCAGAAAGAATGCCGAAACAAAATGTTTTAAAAAGACAGTTCAGAAAGATTCAAAAAAGTTATTGAGAACAATACATAT
Source organism: Zelleria hepariella (assembly GCA_949319315.1). Classification (NCBI taxonomy): domain Eukaryota; kingdom Metazoa; phylum Arthropoda; class Insecta; order Lepidoptera; family Yponomeutidae; genus Zelleria; species Zelleria hepariella. The sequence goes on along the minus strand of OX439396.1, from coordinate 10,485,473 downwards.
TGGATTGAGATTATTTTTCATTGATTGTACACTACACCCGTTTTATCGTAATGTCCGTTAAAATAATGTCACTCAACTATAGTTCAGCTCAGCGTCAGTCTTAGATCCCGCGTGGATATTAGACATTTTGCGCTCGATTGTACACACTTGCGCAGAAATCCCCACCAGTTTCGTCGAGCGCTCATAACTCGTGACGCTACCTGTACCAAGTAAGGGTGGCATTGAGAACTGCCCGCTTATCTACTACGGTACCAAGTAGGGACCCTTATTTCCACACCTTGATGACGTTAGCACAGATTAGGGACTAGTACTTGATTGCCCCGCGGCGCCACTTTCTATGCCAAAAAAGCTAATCGCGTTTTAGGCAGATCGTCAAGCTTTTCTTGACGAAAACGGCGCAGTGTGGAAATCAAGGGACCGATCTTGCATTTAGGAAGCAGCTCGCGCTTGTAGATTTTGTAGGTTTTCAATACCGATACATTGGGGCTAAAAGGGTCATCCTGTATGAGTGGAACATAGATATTAGAGAGGATAACCTGGCACGTCCTAACGGCTAGCAAATAGAAAGCGATTTATCTGCCAAACTAGCACCACAGATTAGAGATGATTAGTTCTAGACTGATCCGCGGCGCCACTTTCTACGCCAAGACAGCTAACTACCAGACTGCTTTCTGTTCGCTTACAAAACTAATTTTATAATAAACTTGGGCAACTAATTTGTCTGAACAATACCTATTACGCATTTATTATAGCATTAAATTACAATTGAAGACATAAGTATGACATAAGAAATGACTGATCAGGCACTGACATTAAAATCTCAAGTTTTAGGCTTCATTTGATTAGTGGAATGTATTAGTTCGTAAGTATTATGTATTCATAGTGCAATACTATTGTGTTTGTTTTATACATTGGCTTGTGATATTGGATTATGATCTTTTTGAAAGATTTTTCTCGGAACCATTCCAGGTTGTGCTTCGAATGTTATACCAAATTATATTATTGATTCTTCCTTATTTTATTGAGATTTAAGTATTTATCCAGTATTTCTAAGTATAAATTAAGTTTGATTTTTGTGTAGTATGTTTTATACTTTTATATTGTGCAACTAAATAAAATATATTATAGACAATTTTGAAGGGTTTTTAATACTTACTTATTTTTATTATCACAGGTACCATTATTTTATGTGCACTTTTTCCTTTTACTCGGTTTCGGTTTGGTTTTCATTGAATTTTTAGTCGCCACTGCTGCGTCGTTTTGTTGAAATTTCTTTAGGTCAGCGCAGAATAAGACCTAAAAGAAACGTTTCGTAATTAGAATCTTATTTTATCTTCAAGCAGTTGAATTTTTCGAAGCTATTGATGCAAAAAGTCAGGTGAACTGCGATTTAAATTGTGTCAAAATAACATAGTTACTTAAAGTTAACTCATTTTACAAAAATCTTAGGCCCGGTTTCTGAATTGAGAAATTCGCTAAGCAAATGTGTAAGTATCGTTCTGTCACGCTCTTTTGTGAGAAATCTGCTGAGACAGGACGATACTTACCCATTTGCTTAGTGAATTTCTCAACTCAGAAACCGGGCCTTAGTGTTGGACGAGACAGAAAAACCAAAGAGTTGCAGAAAACAACGCAAAGCACACAGCATAGCATAGCTTGAAGACTGCGATCGAGTCCATAACCACGGGACCTTATAAACAAGAAAACCATAAAAACAGGAAAACAATGAAAACAAGAAAACAATGCAAACAAGAAAACCATGAAAACAAGAAAACGCTCAACAGCCTGATGAAATGTATGTTAAGAGTAATAAAGCTCATCGAATGCGAATACAACTTTTGAATATTCTTTCATCTCTTTTTTATCTAAGGGGCCAGGAGAGACACAGAAGAGACGTTGTACTCTTGTGTGGCTGGTGCCTAAATACAAATACACTCACACGAATAAGGAGAAGCCCTGCCAAATCTTGCGTGAAAAAAAAACAAATCCTTCTTCGCCACACAAGTAGTCAAGCATTGAAACGTCAGCCCCACACTTTTTTTGTATTTTGGTGTAATTGAAGCTAATAAAGATTTTATTATTATTTATTATTATTATTACACTTAGCGTGACAAAGAGGTGTGGCAAATTCTCTAAATAAGAGCCCTACACCTATCGCTACAAAGTTCTAAATCCCAGCACCATCTCACTTCCCGCCAAGCGAAGAATCATATCAGCCCTACACCTGTATGCTTAGCATGGTCGTTTTGACACTCTCTCGAACTCGAGTGACAGACGTGCCATGTCTATTGTGCGAGCATGGCAGGCGGGACTCGAGATGGCAATAGATTAGGGTCATGTCGAGCAGAAAGTAGATTTTGCCATTTTTAATAAAAAAAATGTATTTTTGTCTCCATCGCCAATTTGGCGTAGAGCCAACTCGAGCCCGACCGACAAGTTGACAGTTTTGCATAGAGAAGGGCCTATCTCGGGCTTACCATGCTGCACGTACTGGCGAAACAAAGCTCAAAACCTCACCGTACGCGCCCATCCAGCCATGTCTCCGTACAACGCTCGGAAGTGGTCCCCAATTTCCGCATACATCTTCTCTGTGACGTTTTTCTATCCTCTGAGGTGTGGCAGCTTCTTTAAATAAGAGCCCTACGCCTTTCGCTATAAAGTTCTAAATCCAGGTCACCATGCGCCCATCTCACTTCCAGCCAAGCATAGAAATATCAGCCCCTAGCGTACAGTTCTTGCAATTCACGAGCGCGCGTGGACCAGCGAACGACGAACCTTAGTTATAAGCCGTGCCAATAGAGAAACGATATGAAAATGGCGGCGGGTACCTATGGTAAGGTCTGAAAAAGAGGTTACGAAAATACGATTTCGGTTCATACCTAAAACTTTCTTACATTTTTGGTTAGGAAATATTGTTTTACGATGCTGTCTTTATTGTTAAAAGTAAATTTCGAAGAGGGTATCTACACTTAAAAATCTAGAAAAGCATGGCGCATAGGCTCATCTTAGGATTTTTTCAGTAACTTCTTCTAAAGGAAGATATGATTTTTTTAACATTGGTGGCGCTAGTTAGCCTTATACCGAGCCTTAACGTAAACTACAATATTGAAAATCAATAAGAGGCGAACGAATTTTGGCGTCTTTTATTAGCCAAGCGTAGGTGACTAATTAGGACTGCCTAAAATGACTTTGCTAACGTTACGTGTGAGTATAGACGGAGATATGATTAAAGCGAGAGGGCGCGTGAGTGTCCGCCATTTATATATTGTTTCTTTAATGGCATGAGTTATAGTAGTTAGTCCTACGTGTTTGCAGTTCTTTGTACACTGGTCCACGCGCGCTCGTAAATTGCAAGAACTGTAACAAGGCTCAAAAGCTCACCGTATGCGCCCATCCAGCCATGTCTCCGTACAGCGCTCGGAAGTGGTCCCCGATCTCCGCATACATCTTCTCTGTGACGTTTTTCTTTCCCCTGAGGTGTGGCAGGTAGTTCTGTGCCGCTATCTGGTACACATGCGTGTCCACTGGCAAGGCCTCCAGGTGGTTCAGCGACATCAGGCAGATGCAGTCCGCTACCTGAGAGCAATGATTGCGTAGTTTATTGGAGATGCCTCATGAGGCAAAACCGATGATCTAATTTCTAAACGGTTTTGGCCCAGAATTCGGCAACCTTAATTGCGTCATATTGATGACGCAATTAAGACGCAGTACGTCTCAGAACTAGCGCCGCCAATGGAAAAAAATCATATCTTTTTTTAGGATGCGTTTTTAGCAAAAAAAACGCTCCTGCGATTTCTCAACGCGAGGCTTAACTATTTTTAGGACCTAAGGTTTGGATTCCAGGATTGGATTTTCTACGAATGCAATTGATTCTCGCCAAAATTGGCCGCTTTTGGCGAGAATCGATTGCATTCTTAAGTTCTAGGATCTGGAGTCCAAACCTTAGGTCCTAAAAATAGTTAAGCTTCGCGTTGAGAAATCGCAGGAGCGTTTTTTGCTAAAAACGCATCCAAAAAAAGATATGATTTTTATTTCATTGGCGGCGCTAGTTGTGAGACGTATTATTGAGGCGTCATGAGGTCCTCCCGTGTGCATAATGTAAGATGGATTATGGTTTGGGGAGTACCACACAAGCAGCCCAAATCACCGCCATCCGTGAATCCCCACTCGCATTAATAGAATAGAATAATCATTTATTTAAACACCACAAAACTAAGACTAAAACTAAGGCGTTTTGCATCTATGTAATGAGATGATTTATACAGCGTCCCGTGGCACCTTTCCCCACACTAGATGGGTGAAGAGACCACTCTGCTCTGCAGTGCCTGGGACATTGTTTTAAACACTACAACAACACAGTACCTACACAATAACTAATAAATATATCAGAGAAAACACACAACAGTAGATTAGGGTACCTACCTATGGTTCAGTTCTTTGATTAAGTTACATACCTTCGGCCCAATCCCATGCAGCTTCATCAGCTCCAACTTGGCTTCCTTGTACTTCAAGTCCTCGAGGGTGGTGAACCAGCTAGGGCCGCCCCACTGCACGATCTGTTCAGCCGACTTCTGGATGAACTTCGCTCGGTAGCCGAAGCCCAGCTCACGGAGTTGCGCTTCTACCTTGAAAGAGGGAAAGGTATAATGAGATAGATAATACAGGGTGGCTTTTCCGCTGGCCAAACTTTCAGGTGGTTTTCTACTAACCAGTGCTGAAAAAACTTAAAAAAATAACCACTCCCGCGTCGATCGTCAAAATACTGGAAAATAGCCCTTATTGAAAAAAAACAATCTTATTTTGGTGATTATTTTTGACTTTTAGAGAATACAGGGCCAAATTTTTCCATACGTATGGTAAGTAACGAATCGATACGCACCCTATACACCGTGGAATTTTAGTGGTTTTAAAGCCGAAGGAATTTAGTTGCACTCGTGATTCTGAGCCAAATTCCAAAATTTTGACTTCAAAACGAGCGAAAAAAAAAAACACTTCCCAATACAAACGGCTATCGCCAATCGACACCATTTGTATGGAGAAGTGAATTTTTTTTTCGCGCGTTTTGGAATGAAATTTTGTAATTTGGCTCAGAATCACCAGTGCAACAAAATACCTTCGGCTTTAAAACCACTAAAATTGCACGGAGTATAACACAGTACCTATCATCTGTCTGTCTGTCCCACTCTAAATATGTTCAAGAAGTCTAATGGATAGACAGTTATTGTCACGTCTAATGCATATTTTATTGTGACTGCAAAACCAACACTATCTAAATATTGTTTCTACAGTTTGCTGGCGCGAATCTTTTATTTTTTTTTTCTTCTGTATTCTGTAACCTGGCAATCTGTTTGCAACAATGGGCGCGAATCATGAATTTATTTTCGCTTGTTAGCTCACGGCGAAGCCCAGGTCACGGATTTGTGCTACTACCTTGGAAGAGGAAAGGTACAGTCGGCCACACGTTAGGATACCCCTTTATGTTCGATTGGCGCCCTTATGCCGCGCGCTGTAAGAGCTACCACCAGGGTATCCTAGACTGTCGCTGGCCGAACTACAGTGAGAATACATCGCCCGAAGCGCCCGACACTCAATTCAATAATACAGGGTAATTTTCCACTGGCCAAACTTTGTAGTGGCATTCTACTGACGAGCGTGTCTATTCTCAAAAAAATAACATTCCCGCCTCGATCGACTGATGATGATGATGATTTTAAAGAAAATAGAGATTACAGCTTACTTTGGGTGATGACAGCTTTTCCACCTCTGGGAAGGAGTAGTATGTGACTCCATCATCTTGACAAATCTCTTCCCCAAAGTGTGTGCACAGCTTTTCCACCATGCTTGAGATTCTGAAACAGTTAGTTATTCAATATAAGATGTCCCAAGTTACCAATTAATCACATCACATAAAAAAACAAAAAATCAGGACATTGTCAATTTTTTTGGTGAAATTTCTTAAAAATAAAACAAATTGGACCTTATTCATCATATTTTCAAATATCAGTGTTGTGGGTACCCAACGCTACACCCTAACCGCTTTCTTAATCACCCTGTATACACTTACCTTGAGATGTGATTGTTCTGACTGCATATGAACGAGAATAAATTCTCTACAGGCTCTTGGTTCAGCATTCGGATGCCATAGAATTGTTCGCAACACGACTTGAAAAGCTCATCCATCTTAGCCCAAACTTTGTAATGTTCAGTCAGTTTCACGTCCAAGCGGAAATAGTCCGTCAGTAGTTTGTTAAACTTGGATTCTTCGGACTTTTTGACATTTTTTGTCGGTTTTTCATCGTGGAGGGAGCCTAGGATTTTGTATTCCAAACACTGGTCGTTTTGGCGCAGTTTCCACACCGTTCTTGAAAATATACCGGTCCATTCGCCTGTGTCTTCGTTCAGTTTCCACCTAAAAAGGTTGTTCGTGTTATTTTCGTGGTAATTTGTTACTAAATGTTAAGGTTAAAAGAAACTTTAGGCAACCTTACCTGAAGCTTTGTCCTCCGTTCAAAGTTCCTATCAACTGTAACTCTCTATTATTACAGAGCAATTTATACCAGGACATGTCTGTCGTTATTATTTGAGAAGTTGCAGCAAGTACCTAGGTAGTTATGAAAAAATTATCACGTTAAAACACAAAAACTAAAAACACCGGTCAACCTTGCGTCCACCGTGATTCGTTCGTTGTTTTTGTTTTGTATTTTGACATATATGGCCGCCCACTGATTTACTTACAGCGCTATATTTTAGTTTATGCTCTTTGCGCATAACCTTGCTTTTAGCTATAAACAGCGTAGAAAAAGCCAATATGTGACAGTGAAACTCTAGTGTCTACCTGCGTTTCAAAATCATTTGCACTGGCATTTCAACTTTCACATAAGTACAGTCAGGGAGAAAAGTGCTTTCGATTTTAACTAATTAACAGGAGATGGCGCCACTAAAAAACCTTTCTTTTCGCACTTTAGATTGTAATAAAAAACCTGTGTCAGTCAAATGCATGTCAGTTATTTTTAATTAAAAATATATCGTACAACAATTAGAAATACAAGTGACTGGTTTCGCATCTCTTCTTTCATTGTATGTAATTCTTAATCCACGGCATATATTGGGCAGTGTCCGTGAATACGATGTACTCGTTCAGATTGCACGTGCTATCCCCGTTGTCTGGACGAAGTGATAATGAGACTATGCCTCGAAGTCGCCAGCGACCACTCTCGAAGTAGTACAGCCCCCCTCCTGAATCACCAAGACAGGGCCCTGCACCATTCCTGTCCCCTAAAACAAGTAACATTATTGGTGTCAAAACTTATAACCGTTATTCTGATTTGAAATTCTGCACTTGCAAGATAAATAATAATACAATCAAGCTTTGGCAGCTCGTCTGCTGGTTTAGCATAAGGTTGGGTTAGAGCGTATGCATGGATTTATAACACTATCTTATATCTTACTCTACGTGAAACAAAAAAGGGAGATGCTTATGTATATTTATAAACCCTATATATAAAGTACTAACCCAGCCATATGCTACATTTGCTGGTCTTATATTATTTACGCATTCTATCAGTAGATAGTCATTCGCAAGTCTAAATTCATAAAATATTATGGGTAGGTATTTAAGTCTATCAAAAATCTAAATATTGTCTTTATGTCACATAATAATTATCAAAAGAAACAACAACAGTAACAGTTTAAAACAGTTACATATTTTTATGGTTTGCCGTTAACATGATAAATTAATTTACATAAATGGATCAGAAAGCTGCCAACGCAGGGCATTGACCGGGGAAATAACGTCCATTTATTTTCTTACAATTAGGTATCTACTTGGAAGAGGAAAAAGTGATGGCTTAGACCGATAAATTATTATTATCTTATCACTTTCAGTAGAGCAACGTGACTAAGAAGAAAACTTTACTAGGTAGAATGTCCGGTTTTACAAATTACACATCCGACCTACTTTTTTCTGGGTTTAGGTACCTTACATCGATACGTCATTAATATTAATTTAAAAAAAATTAATATACATACGTAATGAGGGCTGATGCATCTGAATTCCTTAGGCCCGGTTTTTGAATTGAGAATTTTGTTAAGCAAATACTTAACTATCGTTCTGTCACGCTCTTTTGTGAGAAATCTGCAGAGACGGGACGATACTTACCCATTTGCTTAGCGAATTTCTCAACTCAGAAACCGGGCCATAAGGGTATCTTATATTTTTTTTATTATTTGAAAAATTACCTGCACATAGGGTGAAACTCGAGGTCAGCTTATGGAAGTCAGGTCGACTAGCTTTACAGGTATCGGAGCTGACTATGGGGATTCGAACGGCACGAGGTTCCCCACGTCCAGCTGGCCCCAGCTCACTTTGACCCCATCCGGCCACCTAAGTGCAAAATCATTTTTTTTTAAACTAAAACCCGACTACCAAAAGTAGTGAATCGTAGTCGGAGGGCAACACATTCGCATTTGATAAACCGATGGCCTCCGATTACGATTAATTTACCCACCTATGAGTCTATTTTAAGGATAAGCAGTCTTGTTTCAAGGCTTTTGGTAGGCACACACGACAGCGCACGTCGACCTTTACACGCTAGCACTCTACTCGGTTGCGTTACCGGCGACTTTACAACAAAAGTGTACACTCTGACGTGCTGTCGGGTGTACCTAGTCGGATTTTCGTTTTTTACTTATATTTTTATCGATGGTGAACACAAACATCAGGGGGTAGATAAGGTAGGTTAAAATTAGTTAGAGCGTGGGTAGCTCTCTGTCAGAGCCATCACGCGAGCTTCTTCATAATTTTATTCTGATAAATTATATTAGAATTTTGCGAATTACTACTTACCACACCTTTTTTGCCTACGACCTTCTCCAAGTCCGGATCTCCCTTCCAAAGGCAGATGGGTCGTATAAAGTCCGAAAACGTAACACGGGATTTGAACGTCAGAACCAGGATATCATCTGAAAAATATATGGCCAAATGAAAGATTTGTTTTTAGGCTTATTTGGCTTTTTATTGTGCATAATTATATCTTTGAGTACCTACTTGTATTTGATTTACTTACTCGCAAGTGTCGCGGGATTAAAGGTTTCATGCAAATGAGACGATTCAAGAGTTCTCGTAATTGTATCTTCTTCCGCCCAATCCTCTAGATTAAAAACGCCAACTTTTACGATTATATCTCTATCTTTTGTCTGCGAACTTTTCTGTTTCATGCAATGGGCCGCTGAAAGGGAAAACAAAAAAAATTTAGAGACTCTATTTATAATTTTAAAAGATTAAAATTAAGAGGATCAAAATAAATCAACGGAACATCATAGAGCAAATATTTTTTTCTATTACTGGGTACATAATTTACATACCTGCTTATTTAAGGAAATTTGTTTTTGAAATGGTTATTGGGAAATAAAGGCTTTATTATTATTATTATTATTTATTATTATGTATGTCTATCGTAAAGATTCACGGGACTACAGAGTCCCGGTCCTTTAGCCGGCGTGCGTGGGGACGTATCCAACACGTAGAGGCCCGTTTGACAGCTTTGATCTTATGTAACGTGGTGCACCTGTTGGGTCCCCCAGAGTGCAACAAACACACAAAAATACACTTGAGGGTTCCCATCAGGTGCACCACCTACATTGACCTGGTGCGACGTGACCATGCGCATCCTCAAGGTCCATCTTGCGAGAGTACCATACACCAAAATACACTCGCAGTACTTTCCCGTCAAAAGCACAGGTCACGCCGACCTGATGCAATGTGGGTACACTTATTGGGTCCACCCTCAGAGCACACCACATCACAAAATGCACTCTGGTGGCTTTCCCGCAAAGAGCACAGGCTATTGTAGGGTTGGGTGGGAACAAATATTTGGGTTATGGGGATGCGTATGGATGGACGGGGTAACTGGGCTATGGGGTTGAGACAACGGTCGTCTGCCACTAAAATGTCTCAACTAAATTAAATTGGCAGACGGTGACTTGCTGCTCACTAAATGGGCCACCTAAACATGCCGCCGCTTATAGGCCTAGCCCTGGACAGCAAGGTGGCAACATCGTTGTGAACAGCTCAGGGTGTCGAGAGGTGTGCGCCGCTTTCTACCCAGTGACTGTAGTGTGGTAGCCACAGTCACAGTGCCAACTCGCGTCTTATGCATCTTTCACTTCCACCCTGCGAGCATATAGCTCTTGCGCTCCACTCTGGACGGCCGGTAAAGGCAAGCCAGAGGTGAGGGTCCGGTCCTCTTGGATTCCAATCCACTCTTGTACAAAGACGTGGATGCGAGGACCAGTTTTCGACCCTCCGAAGACTCGGGTCCGTGGTACCGCCACATACCAACAGCTCGCCACAAGCTGCCCTGCGGTGGAGGAACCATAATGGTCCCTCCATTCCCTTAGTCGCCTTTTACGACACCCACGGGAAGAAATGGGTTGGTCCAATTCTTTACCTCCCGGGAACCACACGGGGGTTATTATTATTACTGGGTGCTATTACCCTGTAAAAAGAGTTAGGACCTTTTGTAACATCTTGTAAGTAATAAATTTTGCGATTATAACCCCTTTGATAACAGTTATAAGATATTAAGAGATTAGCCTTGAAGTAAGTCTTAAATAATATCGATTCTGACGACTTTTGTATCGGTAGGCCATGTCCGAGGCCTAAAAACTCTTACACCAGGGATGACATTATTAAAGAGTAACATAAAAATTACCTGTGATGGTATGTCGATCAGACACCAAAGTCCCTGAGCAAACGAAGCTCAGCGTGTCTTCCTTCTTTCTGTAAATCGCCACTAACCACGGCCACTCGCCTCTTTCGTACGAGTCTCCATGGAAGATAAGGGGGGCTGGGGTTGTAACCAGTCCACAATCTTCACCGGTATCTGGTGCTGCCGTCACTGGAGGTCTAGTTGGCTTTGGTCTTCTGTTAAGAAGAAAAAATACTTGTTAATAATTTAGCCATTTACACACCAATAAAAATACCGCGTATTTTACCACTGCTGAAATGTTTTGACTTAGCAAAATATGAAGCTTTTCAGTCGATAACCTACTGTATTAACAGTATTACTGTGTATAATCCGTGCGGGATCAGAATGGGATAATACCTTTTGGAACTGAGAAGCTCGCGGTCCTGTAGCGTCCGCATTTTGGGCAAACTCTAGTTGTCTATGGCAAACTCGCGTCGAAACTTGCTTGTGTTTTCTGTGCGCGTGGGTGTCTGCTCGAGTTTTATCACGTTTTATTCAATTAATGAAATAACATTGAATCCTTTTAGATTACAACCATTAAACATTTTTGTGTATTTCCAATTTCATAACCCTATGATAGAACGTAGAACTAACATTTTTTTTACAGACGCTACTCGAGAACTGTCATTTTCGATTCAGTTCCAAAAGGTATTATCCCATTCTGATTCCGCACGGATTATAAGTAAATTATTGTTAAGTAGGTATGTACTTATGTAGTTACTTGTTGGAGAGGTAGACATTTCTTTTCTATTCTGAATTGTATTCTTGAGAATTAAATTATAATTTAAACATAATTTTACTGGATTTTTCACTAATTTTAATTTGTTTAATGTTTTTTTTTTCAATATTTCGTTACCTTTGAATGTACCTAAAAAGTTAATTAATCGAATGAAAAATTAGGTAAAATTGTGTTTAGTACTCGTGCAAACCTAAGAAAATATAGGTACCTAATTATATTCTAAATTGAATTATTGAGAATTCCTCCAACCATCTTAATAACTACCTAGGCGGCGGCGTCGTCTGAATACGTTGCTGAGTAGTGACTTCCTCTTCTTCGGGGGTAAAGACAAATGTCGGTTGTGTAGTAATCCGCGGTCGCGACGTTCTCCGTCGTGGCGGCGTCTGTGGAGGTCGAGTCCACGATGACTCGGTGGGGAAGCCTATAGGCTGAGGCGTAGTTCTATCTGGTGGTGGTGGATCATACCCGGAAAATTGGATACCTGTAGAAGACATACAAAGATGTCACGTAAAGTCGTAAAGTCATCATTCTCACTCAGCCCATATCTGCCCACTGCTGGGTAGATATTAGGCGTACAATAACAATATCTAAGTTTTTTTTTTCAGAAGCTTCCAGTTTGTGAAGTTTGTAGCATCGCCGTGCGTTCATTCCACAAAACAACTTGATTTTGTGGAATGAAAAGATTTATGAATGAAACACACATACCATTTCCTCCAGGGAATCCATTCGGTTGGTAAACCATGTGCTGTAGACTCACAGTCGAGACGTATTGGCCTGGGCCTGGAACATCTGGAAAGTACGTCAACATTGATTACTTATTTAACTAACTAATACCTATTATGTAATGATTCTGTAAGTCTCCTTTATCTACACTACTAATCTTAAAAGGGCCTTTATGAACTTTGTTCATCTTAGATTATACGTAGAGCTCATTTTAATCTTGTCCATGAGTTTGATTTGGGATTTCCTGTTTTAATCTCGTTTTATTTCATGTGTCACATTCGGTTTGGGGAAAATTCACAGCTTATAAAGAATAGTTCATATTATTATCATAAAGATTGTAGGTTCATTTCCTACAGGGGGCAAGACTCCACATTGAATAGTATGGCTGTCTATGACTAATAAAATATGGCCTTACAGCGTAGGTAAGAGCGATGTAAAAAAAATACCTCCTGCTCCGTAACACAGCACATCGTTGTTGACTATAATTGAAGTTATTTTAGGCACTGGAAAGGTGACTGGAAAGTGAACTTTGTAGCTGATGATCGTCCCTGCCGTCGGAAACTGACTGCCTCCGAGGTATTCCAGCTTGCCCACATTACTCTGCAAAATTAAATAATAGTGCGTCACTCAAAATATGTATGCCCTCGTCTAGTCAACCTCGTACGGTCGGTCAGTCACAGATACCCTATGGCAGCACTTACCGCGTGCGGCATAAGGGCGCCAATCGAACAAAAAGGGGTATCCTAGCGTGTGGCTGACTGTACCTACCTAGCTAGGTACGATTAGGTAGGTACACGAACACCTACTTTTATCAAATTACTAGCTTTTGCCCGCAACTTCGTGCGCGCAGACATTTTTTTTCTCGTGAGTTTTTCGTTGTTTTAATCGTTATTCTGCTTTTCGGGGCGGAGAGAAATACAACAAATCAAAATTCATAAAAATTGGTCAACCCGTTCTCGAGTTATAAATGGTGTAACTAACACGACTTTGTTTTATACAAAGGATAACTACCTACGTAAATACCCTTTTCTTGAATAAAATGACAATACCTATGCATACTCATGCCATTTTCAAGTCCCAGTTTATTTTTAATATAAATCTAATGAAGAGCTTTAGATATTTGCATACGTCATTCGAGTTGTGTTATTCCGAATAGGCAAAAACATGTTGCTATTATTATTTCTACTTTCTAATTAAGAAAAAAAAATACAACTAATTGGTACGTACGAAGGACGAAGGTACCGTGCCGAAAGGAAGGGCACCTAATGGGCATTGATTACGACAAGTTTTTTGGGCAGTGCTACGGCTTCGTAAACCAGAACACATAATCGGCTGAATTATTGTTGTTCTTTTGTTTACAATAATGAAAAGAATACTATGTTATTGCCGCGAACGAAAAATTGCTGAACAAAAATAGCTCAGTTTAGCTACAAAATGTAAAAAACTGTAAAAATTTTGAATTTTCCGCCACGTCGTTATCTTTCCACCTTAAATAAGTAAAATTAAAACGGATTATTAATATTTATCGCCAAAAATGTTTACTTCATTTTTCTTTCGATGACGTCATCATAGCCTCTAATGCGGTAGTTAAGAAGGCTGTGGGTAGTTCCATTGCCCACAAATATTGAAAAAAATACATTCGTCAACAACAACTGTCAAAAGTGTCAAATAACTGAGAAAATAACCTTCTTGTTGACTTGACACTGACATTTGTCAAACGTCAAATATTTTTATTTTTTAAAAGTATGAATGAATGCAATGAACTTAGTACATAATGCCAGTGGTGACGTCATACACAAAACTTTAGAAATTTTATTAATTAATAAAAAAATATTAATATAAAAAATTAAGAAAATACCTACTCAAATTAGTTTCTTATATTTGTCTATATTTTCGATTATAGAATAAAAAATAGGATTTGACGATGCCCATTATAACCCGATTAATTAAAGAAAACATTTAGGATGGACTTGAAAACACTCGCCCTCTCGCTCTAATTAATACAGTCAAAGCGAGACAACGTTAGGTTTTTAACTCCGTCCTAAACCACCTATGTTTTTTTTTTTTAATAACGCCAAAAGCTCGTGATCGTATTAACTAATATTTACATTTTAGTTTTCACCACGTAAAAGGCGCTGATGCCATTTATCTTATATCGGTATGTTAGGTATGTGGGTCCCTTGATGTGCGTAGCAGTAGCACGCAATCTCTATGAGTACGGGACAATCCCAAACGTGAGGGATTGGGGATTTCCCGCTGCCTCGTTTGCGAAAAAAGAAGAATATTTTAACATGGCACGACGAGACTTTCAACTGGTGCTTTCAACTTTCGAATTTAGCTGCTATGCTACGTACCTAGCTCGGTAAATATTTTTTAAAACATAATCATAGCTTGATGTAAGATGTGCTGTGCTTAGCTGGCTTGCATATTTCAGTTTTATCTAATAAAAATATTTATTTCAGGATAGAATGGAATGGTGTGATAAATTATATTGGGTTTTCCAAGATATAGATATACCTACCCACATTAGAAAAAAACAAAAGGAAAACTGCGTACCTATGACGAGTATGTATAATTTTCCCGCGCACCCGATACATGACATACATACATGGCAATGTTATTTATAATGGTAGGTATATACATAAGTAAACTAAGCAACTATGTTCAAACACGCAATGCTGGTATACTTACTAATGGTACACACGACAGCACGTCAGACTGTACACTTTTGTTTTAAAGTCGCCCGTAACGTAACCGAGTAGAGTGCTAGCGTGTAAAGGTCGACGTGCTGACGTGTGTATGATTGCACATTGTAAAAACCGATATAATTTTCGTAATTAACTTTGTAAGAACATATCTTGAGGTTTTTATTTATATTTTAATACATAATCTAGTTATTTTTCCGGGTAAAAAGTATGATTTATTGGTGTACTAAATTACTTAATCCAGTTATTTACGCAGAATACAGCCAGCATAGAGTTATCGACTTTGTTTTTGTTTATAGGATGGTGAATCTTGCTACAAATAATAATGGTGATGATAACGAATATTATTGTAGTAAGTAGGTACGCAGTAGTAGTCTATAATTTGCATTCAAGAACTTGAACATGTATTTATCTCGATATGTGGTGTATGGGTTTTTTGTACCTAGCTAGTTTTGTAGTAGTTAACTACTTCATATCTAACTAAGAACCTACACACATTTATAATACCTATCTAACACAAGTAAAGTTCATTCAAAGGTTACATACTAATGCACACTAGGTACTGATTAATGGCAGGTACCTAAGTACTTAAATTTAAATACTCACAGAAGGAAGTGCAGTCGCTATTGTAAAATTGATCTTTGTCAATATCGCTGACACTGACCCCATGGGTCGTATTTGTATGAACCCATGTAGCACTCCATCATAATCCCTGTATTGAAACACATTTGGGCAAGGTGACTGTAACTCTTGACTACTTAACATATACACTTGTAAAAGTATTATCACAATTTTCGTCGTGTCCACAAATGCCATTTTTGCAGTAAGTTCATAAAATAATTTCAAGTTTATAAAGTCTCATCTCTAATTCAGGCGCAGACTAGGTATAATATGAATAACTTACGCAAATTTATTGTATTTTTTATTTATTTGAGCATGATTTGATCTTTTAATCTTCACTGTCAGTTTGACTATGTAGAGCAAAATACCTACGTTAAATTATAATATTCAATGAGAAGCTTTTCGGAACTCTGAGGTCTGTACGTGTTTAGCGTCTTGCGCCAGCTACGCGTTGAAAAGCACTGGGTCTTATGAGATTCGCATCGCATCTTTGTCAAGGAGAATAATTCTAGCACACATGTACCTACCTATAATGTAGGTAATAATATTCAGCGGACAAGGAAAAACCATAACCTGTTTTGAAAATAAACCTTAAAACCTGTTGGAAGATTGTGTTTTTGACTGAATCAAGACGTCTTTTGGGAATTTTTGAGTTATGCTTAATTATGCACGAAGGCGTTGAATGATATTTAATTACCCGACTACGTGAAGCACAAAGGAGTGTTATGATTTTAGCAGCGTATGTATGTGGGTGTTTTTGTGTGTTCATCTGTTCCCTTGCAGAAGTCGCAGAGCCTAAACTACACGGCCGATTTCAACAAAATCAGATGAGGTGTCGTTGAATTCGTTTTAATCACCAAGCACCTATGAGAGATCAATTATCTAAGGTCACGGCTGTGCTTCGCCCTAAAGGACCCAAAAATAAAAATTATCGGATACCATCGTCATGGGTATCAAATTAAAGGGCTTTAGAATACCTTTTCAAAAATGTATGTAGGTAGGTATGACACATGTAGCGCAGCGACAACGTAACGTAGAACACAAAATACCAAAATGTGTTTTGTTTCTGCCGTTTTTGGTTCTAAGTATTCTGGGTTATCGTAAAGAGAATAAATAAAAATACCTAGGAGTTCAAAACTAAAAGCCGATTACCAAAATGCTTAAAATAAGACCTCCAAAAATAGACTCGTAGATATTTAATATTAGTCTAAGGACGCCAGATTCACATTTTGATAAACCGATGGCCTCCAAATACGATTAATTATCTATGAGTCTCTTTGAAGGATAAGCGTCTTGTTTTAAGCCTTTTGGAAGTCGGTTTTTAGTTTTTAATTTCAATTTTTTTAGGAACTGGTTCAGGAAATCAGCCTAGACTTCCATAATAACTGCTGCACCTATGTCTACGTCAACTTAAATTAAATAAAGTACAGCTAGGCCCGGTTTCTGAGTTGAGAATTCTAATAAGCACATACTTACGTATCGCTCTGTCACGCTCTTTTGTGAGAAATCTGCAGAGACAGGACGATACTTACCTATCTGCTTAGCAAAATTCTCAACTCAGAAACCGGGCCAGAGTCTGTCTGTTTTACCATCGATTACTGACAAAGAATTTCAGAAAAGCTTTTTCCTTACGAAGGGGCTTCGATTTTCTGAATCAGCATGTAATTTTTGTGATTATTATTGGTAAATAACAAAGTACCTACTCACCTACGTATCGTAAAGAAAATTTTATTACGGTTTAGGTAGATGACATGTGTTCTGTTTCTAGCCGGTGCTAATCGTTGTGCATTTTTGTGCTGAGCTTTTTTAATTATTATATTTTTTGAATGCATTTGGAAATGCTTTGTATAATTAAATCATACCTACCTAAAGGACTGAAGCGGCTGGAAAAAGGTAGGTAGAAAAAAAATACATATTTAGTATACTTTTTTTAATAGCTTTGAGAGCATGTTATATTATGCTTCCATGTATATTGCTAGTAAGATATTTTATTAGCTAGACGTCAGAATGAACGGTCACTCTTGAATGTGTTTTTTTATATCCTAAAATAGTGATGGAAAGCAAAATATGGAAGCAAGCCATTCTGACGCAGACGAAAAGTATAGTAACCGTAAAATAATTGTTGATAATGGCTTTACTGAAAATAAACATTCCTTGATTTAAAATTAAGCACATTTAAAAATAAAAATGGACTTATAAAGAAGAGTTTCTAGTCACTTTTGTGTTTGACTATACTCATTGAAACTCAGAACAGTGCATTGAAAGGAGAAAAGTTTATTCGTCTATTCTTTATTTACTTATATGACAAAAATAATCAGGGCCACAGCCTTCTTAAAGAAGGCTAAGAAGGCTGTGGCTGTGGTTAATATGAAACAATGATAGACTGTGGATACGAAGTCATTTTACTATGCCGCTCGAATCGGACGGTTGAGACACAGCCTTCATCGCAGCGTGGGACCGTTTTCGAAGTCTATTATGTTTTTTTTTCAAACATTTTTGGCTCTGGCAACAACACATTAAAAAAGTTAACGTCAAACAAAAATGGTCGCTCTGTTGTTGCGTGCGTTCGGCGTTTATTTGTTTCAACAAAATGTGTGCTTAGAACCTAATTATTTGTGTTATTGTGTCGCTCAAGTGTAACAGAAAATGGTAACGATTGTCGACGACTTGGATTCACTCAGTTTGCAAGAGTCAATATTCAAAGATGTGCGCTACTACATCTCGGGCGATGTATCGGAAAAGGTATGTATTCCTCTTTGATTATTTAATTCTGAGTTGACTGTTTTCTTTCTCCGATGAATGCTTAACCTCATCTGCTTCTGCAATTCCAGATCAGGCAATTGCTGCAGTCGGGGGGCGCGGAAAACACAAAGTACTTTTCCGACTATGTCACGCATCTAATTTGCGGTCACAATGCCGCCGAAACAGACCTCGAGGAGGCCCAAGACATCTATCAGATACCCGCAGTAACAGAGCACTGGGTAGCCGCCTGCGCCCGCCTCAAGAAGCTTGCCAACACCAAGTCTTACAGCCCCAACAGAAGCAAGATATTCGCAAACCTCGTAGCGTGTCTTGCTAAAGTCAGTGCAGCTGACGCCAAAGCCCTATTTGCTCTGATAACGTACCATGGTGGCCGCGTAAAGTTGTCTTTGGACTTTCAGTGTACTCACTTAATCTGTGGCTCAGCCTCGGGGTCCAAATACAGAGCAGCCTCATCTCTGCCAGTCTCTAAAATAAAGATTGTCACTCCGGATTGGGTCCTTGAGAGTGTAAGGGCGAGAATACAAGCTGTGACCGAGGTCTTTCACCCAAAACTGCTGATAGTGCCCCAACCAGTGACCAAGTCTATGGAGCCAAGGATCAGTGCTATCACTGGCTTTGATTTCGAAGAGGGCATTGCTAAAAACGAAGTGCCAACTCAAAACATGTCAGAGAAAGATGACACTCAAGCTTTGCTCAACAAACTCAAGCAAAGAATGCCATGGAATAATGCTCCGACAGCCAACTCCTCAGCACCCCCCACTTCTGCTGTCTCCACTATGGGCTACACTAATACTGCTATGCCAACTCCCAATATTCTGAGCAAATCCCTGCCGCAAGGCATTGTTACTCAGAGCATGCAAATACAAAGTAGTCAAGCCCAGCAGATGATGCAGAAATTTGGCGCAAATACTATAGTTTCATCTCAATCTGGAATGAGTTTACAAACTCAGCAGCCAAACTATAACCAAGGTCAACAACAACAGCAACAGCAGCAGCATCAACAGCAGCAGCAGCATCAACAACAACAGCAGCAACAACAACAACAGCAACAACAACAACAACAGCAGCAGCAGCAACAACAGCAGCAGCCACAGCAACAACAGCATGGTCTGTCAGCAATACAAATCCAGCAGCAGAAGCTATTACAGCAGCACCAACAACAGATCCGCATGCAGATGTTGCAACAACAAAACAAGAACTTGAATCAGCACCAGCAACAAGGATTCACTCAACAGAACGTTTCTGTGTCGCAAATGAACCAGAACATGCCGGGGCAGTTGCAACAGCATATTCAAAGTAGCCAACATCATGTGCAGCAACAACAAGGAATAAACCAGACTCCAACGTCAATGCCAACGTCAGCTCAGCAGCAGATTGAAAATATAAGTCAAATGCTCAGCCAAAGTGCAAATAACTTGCAGCAGCAGCAATTGAACCAGCAAAGCATGGTGATGAAGCAAGGGCTGAGCTTGAGCCAGCAAACTGCCTCGCAAGCCGTACAGAATATAGCTCAGCAACTTGCCCAGTCCACGCAGAATCTCCAACAAAGCCTCCAGAATGCCAAAATGAACCAAAGCATGGGCCAAGGGCAGGTTATTGGCCAGCAGCAAATAATCAGTGGCAATGTACAACAACAAGGGATGATTCAGCAACAAAATGTTCAATCTATGGGCAATCAGCAACAGAACATGGGAGTGGTAAACCAAGGCATGGTCTCCGCATCCCAAGCGCAGGGGTCAGGGGTCCAGCAACTGAATCAGCTGGTAGGGTCTCCCGGTCAACAAACGGTGATCGGGCAGCAAATCCAGCAAAACATTCAGCAGCAACAAAACTCCAACGTGGCCGGAGCGTGGCGTCAACAGAATATACAAATGGTTCAAAACATCAATCAAGGCCAGCACCAGATTATAAGAAGCCCCCTAGTCCAGCCTAGGAACCCTCAGAGCAGCCAAGTTATATTGCAACAGCAGTTATACAATCAACAGGCCCAATCCAGTCCCCAGCATTCAATCCAGCAGTCCCAGCAAATACTGCAGCAAACGCAAGGCCAGACACACCACCAAATACTGGTCCAAAAGCAGCTTCTGAGTGGCTCGGGACAGCAGCAAATAGTCCAAGGCGGTCAACAGGTGTTGATAAACCAGCACCCGGGCCAGCAGCAAATATTGCAAATACACAGCAACCAACAAGTGACATTGCAAGGGAATCAACAAATCGTCTCGCAGTCTCAGATTGTGCATCAAACGGGGCAGTTGGTGAACCAAAGCGGCCAGCAAATTATAACGCAAGGAGCGCAACAAGTGTTGTCACAAGGCGGGCAGCACGTTATAACGCAGCAAGGTGCTCAAAGCCAAGTGGTGATCGCTCAGCCTTCACAGCAGATTGTTTCTCAGTCCAACCAGCAGATAATACAAAGCCAAGGGCAGCAAGTGCAAGCGCAGCTGTCCAGCGGTGGTATCACGCACGGGGGCCAGCAGATAGTATCGCTGGGGGGCCAGCAGCTGGTCCAGGGCCAGAACGTCTCCTGGCAGCAGCAACAGCCATATCTGCAGCAACGGCAGCAGATTGGACAGCCCGGCGCTGTTGGACCAAGGGTGAGAAAACTAGCTTTTTATACATTTTGCTAGTAGTTCGCCCCGAACTCTGAACTCGACCCCATTTTCGCCTCGTTTGTCTGTCCTTTAAAGATATTTATGAAAAATTCGCTCGGGACAGGACTTGAACCCGCAAAATCTTGCATACCCTCTAGGCGCTCTACCATTTTTTTTACCTTATAAAATCTTGTTAGTGCCGTAGAAAAATAAAAAAGGTGTGTGAAAAAAATAACAGCTCTACTAAGAAGCAGTAGGTAATCGTATGAGTTAGTCTCCAACACTGGTGTCAGAGTTTTTAGGCCGCCCAAAGGGCCTCTGACATGACATAGCTTAACAATTAACAATTTAACAATTTTTTGCTTAGCTTCTTAGTGTTCAGCCCCCTTAGCACGCTGGCCTTTTGTCTACTCTCAACTGTCACCTTAGCCACTGTTAAATGTCACCTCAGTAGTGTTTAGGTTTTATTTATTTTATCTGTTACACCAAAAATTTCACTACCCATTGAAGAAAGTTTTACATAGGCGCGTTTAGTCTGATAATTCAATATTATATTTAAGTCTGTTTCACCTAGGATTACAAACACTGGGTATGTAAACAATGTAAATTCTCTTATGTACAAATAAAGAACTATTAAAATCAATCAAATCAGTAGAGTTAAGTGGCTAAGGTGACAGTTGAGAGTAGCCAAAAGGTCAGCGTGATAAGGGGGCTGGTGTAATCTCTCGTCGTCAACCCCCCAGGTGTCATGGACGGCGGGCGGCGGCGGGCGGCAGCTGATCCACCTGGACGCGCAGACGCACGCCCAGCTCCAGCAGATGGACCCGCAGCAGCGAGCGATGTTCGTGGCGCAGCTGCAGAAGCGGCGGCAACTCATGCAACGGGCGCACGCCATCTCACAGCAACAGGTAACAAACACTGTGATAACAACCGGGCAGTGTGTAAACAGCTCCAACAGCTGCAGAAGCGGCGGCAACTCATGCAGCGCGCGCACGCCATCTCACAGCAACAGGTAACAAACACTAACAGTGATAACAACTGGGCAATGTGTAAACAGCTCCAGCAGCTGCAGAAGCGGCGGCAACTCATGCAGCGGGCGCACGCCATCTCACAGCAACAGGTAACAAACACTAACAGTGATAACAACTGGGCAATGTGTAAACAGCTCCAGCAGCTGCAGAAGCGGCGGCAACTCATGCAGCGGGCGCACACCATCTCACAGCAACAGGTAACAAACACTAACAGTGATAACAACTGGGCAATGTGTAAACAGCTCCAGCAGCTGCAGAAGCGGCGGCAACTCATGCAGCGGGCGCACGCCATCTCACAGCAACAGGTAACAAACACTAACAGTGATAACAACCGGGCAGTGTGTAAACAGCTCCAGCAGCTGCAGAAGCGGCGGCAACTCATGCAGCGGGCGCACGCCATCTCACAGCAACAGGTAACAAAAACTAACAGTGGTAACAACCGGGCAATGTGTAAACAGCTCCAGCAGCTGCAGAAGCGGCGGCAACTCATGCAGCGGACACACGCCATCTCACAGCAACAAGTAATAGGCCCCCGAAAACTACAATATGCGTAATTAGTGTCTTGCAGTTTTACAGGCAGGATATACACATCACAGATTAGGGGTATTTCTATTGCTCCGCGGCGGTACGTACCCTGCCAAGAAAGCTAACAGATAAAGAAGAGGAAACAAAAAGAGGTAGTATGAGGTAGTGGCCACTAGCGGATTTAGGGGGGGGGGGGGGGGGCTAAGGGGCTCAAGCCTTTTTTTATTTGGCGGTGGTGGTCTAGTGGGTAGAACAGTGGACTCTGAAGTGAAAGGTCCTAGGTTCGATTCCCGGTGCGGGCATGTATCTATGACTTTGTTTACTTTCAAAGTTAAGTACATTTGTGAATTTCTAGTAGCAATACCACTAGCTGACGGTGAAGGAAAACATCGTGAGGAAACCTGAGCATATGAGGCATTATACCCTCAACGCAAAAATCACCAACCCGCATTGAGCACGCATGGTGATTAAGCTCGATTTATACAGCGTCCAGTGGCACCTTCACTCACACTAAATGGGTGAAGAGACCACTCGGCGCTGCAGTGCCTGGGACATTGTTTTTTAGATGGAGTAGGCTTGATAACTATTTAATCAATTTTATTATTACAAGTGCCAGTTTTAGATTTAATTTCAAATACAATATTTTTTTATATTGTGACTAAATAAATGAAATGTAATTGCAGCAGCCAGGCGTGCCGATGTCGCCAGGGGCGCCGGCAGGCGGGGCTCAGCAAAGTGTTACCATCATCCGCAACCCCCTGCCGCCGGGACTGTCGCAGCAACAACAGGTTTGTGCCTAGGAAACCTGGTACCAGGGGGTCTACCGCTTCGAACAAGGATAAAACTAGATACAACATAGAACTCTGAAATGTGTCTGGAAAAATAGATGTCCAAATTACCTTTGGGAGCTTATTTGCTCGTAGTCTATGCAATTAAAGTAAAACTGTACACTAATGCAATAAGGTTGACATTCGAATATTAGACGTATGGTCGAAATGATGTTTCGTATTGTTCTTTTGCTGATATCATTTGTTTCTGTGGGGACAAGTTTTTATTGTGATTTTATAAGTAATGCGGATTCTATGGGATTTAGTTCGGTGGTCTACCGGCTGAAACGAAGCCGATTACCATTGGCAAAAATCGAAGTTCGATTTATGAAAAATTAACTGGGGCCTTAGCCTGTAACACAATGGCGTATCAATGGCGTCCCAGGTAGAAGGACATAAACGGGATTTTTTCGTAGTTCTCCTACAACCAGCGAACTAATCCTCTAGAGTTAGACTCATAATATTCTTTGCTGTACTACAAAAACATTAAAAGGAGCGACACTGGACCGACAGCATTAATAAATCGTAATTAAAACCATCAACCGGGAGCCCATTTTGGCACCATTGCGTGGCCCGGGATGGCAGTAAAATAAACTTGGGTGGCCGTACATTTTTCAAAAATCGAACTTCGAATTTCGCCAATGGTAATCGGCTTCGTCTTAGCCGGTAGACCCGCTGCCCCTCTACCCTTGACGCATTTTTTCCAATATGGCGGTATGTACAAAGTTCAATATTTCACGAATTAAGACTCATTTTATATTGATATTGTACAAAATAGTATTACCTTTGAATAAACATTACGTAGTATATAAAATCAAAGGATGACTATGCGAATTAAAATATAAATTAATTTTAAAACTTTGTCAATATGAACGCAATTGCGTCAAGGGTAACCCCCTTAGCCTGTAACGCAATGGCGTATCGATGGCGTCCCAGTGGAAGGACGAAACTAAGATTTCCTCGTTTTTCTCCTACAACCAGCGAACTAATCCTCTAGAATTGGAATCAGACTATTCTTTGCTGTACTACAAAAAACATTAAAAGGACCGTCAGCATTAATAAATCTTAATTGAAGCCGTCAACCGGGAGCCCATTTTGGCACCATTGCGTTGCACAACAAGGGCGGACTATACAGGGTGTGTCAGAAAGGTCTTGGGACACCGAAAGTACATTTGGTAGAGTAGGTATCGAATTTTAATATGGCACAGCTAAATTTTTTTTCGACATTTCGCACTTGTTTGGTAAAAGTTGCTTGTATTGGTGAGTTAAGCGAACCCTTTCACATGACCTTTCTGAATTAACCTGTATAATGAAATTTAAATTGAGAGCGAAGCATTTCCCGGTCATGCCAAGCCAGCAGAGATCCCTTAGCATGCATGGTCGAGAAAGGCTTTAGTCGACGCCGAAATAGAAGTCACTCGAGGTACAGAATAAAATTTCAATGGCTCCACGCGAGAAACTACGGAGTATGTAGGCTAAAGCATCTCTCGAGCATGAATGCTAAACCTTCTCAAAACAGTGGGTCAATAAACTGCACTTTACAAATAAAAGTGTTTGCAGTATTTGACCCAAAAAGGGTCGGCATACCATACCACTCCGAAAACCAGTGTGTCATTGTTTATGTTTATGTTTCTTATTGCATGAGGACATAAAGAGACCTGGGGCCTAAGTCTGTAACGCAATGGTGCCAAAATGGGCTCCCAGTTGACGGCTTCAATTGCGATTTATTAATTCTGTCGGCCCTTTTAATGTTTTTGTAGTACAGCAAAGAATATTCTGATTCTAATTCTATAGGATTAGTTCTCTGGTTGTAGGAGAAAAACGAGGGAACCCCGGTTTTGTCCTTCTGCTGGGACGCCATCGACACGCCATTGCGTTACAGGCTAAGGCCCCTGGCTCCGGGTAGCGACAAAAAGTTGAGAGAAACATTTTTGTCTTGCTTTTTTGTTCCCAATAAAGTGACCAAGCGACCTAATGATTTCCAGTTAGAGGTACAGTCAATGGAATGTCAGTCTGTAAAGTCTTGTTGTAAAGTCGCCCGTATCGTTACGGAGTAGAGTGCTAGCATGTGAAGATCGGCGTGTTTTAGACTGTACTATATTGGTACACTGATGAGAAAAATATTTAAGGCGCTGGGCATATTGAATTAGCCCGCGCGAAAAGAAAAATGCACAAAATCGATTCCTGTATCAAATACACAAAAAAAAGCGAAAACGTTCACATATCAAACCCTAGAATTAGGTAAGACCTATCTAACACAGCCAGTTTTGTGTTGATATCCATAACAGATTGCAAGATATTTTGCTTTAAAAAAAGTGCGCCGCCTATTTTTTTTCGAGCAAAATATCTTCAAAACGTTTATGAATGTCAACATGAAACTGGCTGTTTTAGATAAGTCTCAACTAATTCTAGGGTTTGATATGTGAACATTTTCGTTTTTTTTAGTGTATTCGATACAGGAATCGATTTTGTGCATTTTTCGTTGCGCGCGGGCGATTCACTATGCACTTGCACAGCGCCTTAAAAGTATTAATTAGGTCTTCGTTTCAAAACTTTTGGTAGTCGAATTTAAGTTTATTTTTTACTAACAATTTTGAGGCCTTTTTTGGTGCACATGTCACAAATTAGAAATTCGTGTAAGCTTAACTTTCAAAAGTTTCATGCCGACAATTCTACGGGGTAATTTTTAATTAGCTTTATTCCTTTAACACGTCAATTACCACAACTTTTGTTCTACGACTTTTATGAAAGGGGAATTTTATTTCTCCATAAAAAATACCTGTCTCGTTTTGCCTTAAAACGGCGCGGATTAACAAATAGGAGCAAGAGAGGGAGGCACGAAAAAAAGGATTGAGCTATTAAAAAAGTCCAAAAACAAATGTGGTTGAAAATTTATATTTTTTCCTGTGTTTCAGGAATAAAGAAAATTATAAATTTCCCTGTATAAACTCTACAGGGTGCACTCTAAGTCGATAGCGGAACTTTAAGTAGGCTGTCTACTGATCAATACAAACAACTTGTACTAGGTGGCGACAAAAATGGAGCGAAAAAAATATCAGCTGTTTCATACATTTGGCGCAGTACTGAGTCGACCTTTTGTATGGAACAGCTGATATTTTTTTCGCTCCATTTTTTTCGCCACCTGCTACAAGTTGTTTGTAGTGATCAGTAGAAAGCCTCCTTAAAGTTCCGCTATCGACTTAGAGTGCACCCTGTAGTGTTAGAAGTAACATAGAACGCGTGTCCTCTAATCACCAGGTCCAATGGCTGCAGCAGCAAGGGTCCCGCGCCGCGTCGATCCCGTCCGCTGCGCCCGCGCAGCCGCCGCAGTCGCCGGGTTAGTCGACCAACCCATGCACGCTCATACATTCATACAGTCATGCAATACCCGCCACGAAAGAAGAGACGACCGCGCCTCCCGCACCTCTTTCCGCCGCCCGATGACGCCCGGTCCCTTCCCGCGCTGAGACCTCATACCTCTTGTAGCGACCCCTATCGGTCGTACAGGAAACTGCTGCATACAATTAGGCAACTACTCTGCTCGCTACTAATCCTGCATCGCGCCAGCAAAATATCTTTCGTGGCTGAGTATATACAGGGTGTTAAAAGACCGCCAACAAAGTGGGAAACCACGTATTGTCCTCATCATAACGAACATTTTTGCCCAAGGAACTATACCTGGGACATCAACGGTTTCCGAGATAATAAGGATCAAAGTCGGACTTTTCAAAAAATTTTTTTTGCAGAAATTTGCTCAGTATCTAGTATTTAACATTTCTTCTCAAGAAGCCATACCAAAATTTTGAATATTTCTTGCATAAAACGACGTTAAAATTGTGACCCGCAATGTATTCTGAACATCGGCACCTTGAGCGTAAGTAACAAAAGTTTATATCAACGCTTGCGCAATATGACTTCTCTGCGTTACACTTCCATTGCGTGATAAAATATTTTCCAAAATTATAACCTAAAAAACCAAAATCATTTCCCAGCAATAATTTATCGAAAAAGTACTTTATTTTGGTGCCTAGTATGCGTACCTTTCGGGTCTGTTGGCGGTCTTTTAACACCCTGTATACAACTTCCAACTATGTTCAGTTGGACCCGGCCGGTCCCCAAGCACAACATCTGCTTGGCGGGAAATTCCCCTTTATAGTGAGGAGCATGATCACCCGCTCCTATACGCTAATAGACACAACTAGCGCCGCCAATGAAAAAAAAATCATATCTTCTTTTTGGAGTTGCCACTTTTGGCGGTAAAGGGATTTATTCGTAAGTTCTAGAATCAGTCCCCGTAGCATGACTTTTATCGAGGCGGATTTATCCAACAAAATGGCGGTTTATCAGCATTTTTGACGTCTATAGTGGGTTATATATCACTCTCGACGATATATAACCCACTATAGACGTCAAAAATGCTGATAAACCGCCATTTTGTTGGATAAATCCGCCTCGATAAAAGTCATGCTCCCCCCGCTGGAATCTAAACCTTAGGTCCTAAAAATGAAGTTAATGAAGCGTTAAAAACGCATCCAAAAAGAAGATATGATTTTTTTTTCATTGGCGGCCCTAGTTGTGCCTATATCTGGGCCCTAAATCGTAACTATGCGAGTCAATCCACGTGGTGTCTCAAGTATCTTCTTTCGTGGCACGCATTGTACAGTCGGCCACAGTCTCAGATACCCCTTTTTGTTCGATTGGCGCCCTTATGCCGCGCCGCTAAGAGCCGTATAAGAGCTGCCATGGGGTATCTGAGATTGTGGCCGACCGTACACGCTTCCGTGCTGCTGCTTACTAGCGCCACCAATATCTGGGGGTAATTGTCTAACTTTGAAATCTATCGCGATCTCTTTCAAAATGACGTTTGAAGGGTGCTACCGAAATTCAGACTGTATTTATTTGACACAAACTGTCATTGAAAGCGACATTGATAGGGAATGCGACTCGATTTTGAAGGAGATTGAGTGAAGAAATAGCAAAATCGTTCATTCAATATCATCAAATTTATATGGCGTTTTGACTCATTCGTTCTGTTAGCGATTGTGATTTAAAACTTGGACAATTCCATTCTAAAGTTGCAATCACGATCATGATCCCGATACCATTGAAAGGATCGCGATAGATTTAAAAGTTAGATAACTAAGCCCCAGGGCTGAAATTTGTGATACCTACTATAAATAATGAAGAATCTCTTTCTATTGGTGGAGTTACTATAATCTCAACTGCTACAGCTACTGCATGGTTTGTGGTCTTGCAGTCGGCAACATTTGCAAATCATAACATCTCATCTTGCTGCCACCTATCTCGTATCGTTTTCTCGTTTTTTTGTCACTGAGTAACGGAAAATGTTTTACTGATGGTTCTCAGCTACTTTTGTTGTAAAACTTCAGCGTATGCGTGAAAATCGTTTTTCTATAGACAAATGTTTATTTTAAGTGCTAGAAAAAAACGTTGTATCTAATTTGCTTTGCGTCTGTTAGGTTTTAATTTATTACTTGACAAATTCTGATAGCCACTTTTTGTTTTTTCTAAAGCACTAACCCGTGCTAGGGAATAATTTAAACATTTATAATAAGTTCAAAAAAGTTGTTGGTGTAGATTAGTGCAAACTAATCACACCAGGTGGCGCCCCCCGTCCAGTAGACGGAGACTAGTTGAAGAAATTCGCATCGACAGTTACTTGACTCGGTAGCTCAATTGGTAGAGCGCCTGCACGGTATGCGAGAGGTTGCGGGTTCAAGTCCTGTCCCGAGTGAATTTTTTCAACTTATTATAAATGTGTAAATTCTGATAGAATATTTGCATATTAAACCAGTCTACGGATGCAGCAACTTTTTTTGCATATTGGTCGTATATTTTTTTTGTTGTTTTTAGGTTTTATTGTTAATCATGTCGCAGTCGCGTTATTTTGTTTATTTTTGTTATGCTACCGTCATTAAAATACATTGACTTTTCGAGATAACCATTTACAAAATTATACAACGTGTTACAAAACATCCTAACTCTTTTTACAGGGTGTAACCTAGTGGTCAACAGGATGTCAACTCTGTAAAAAAAAGTTGAAAAAAACAATTTTTATTTTATAACCTAAAAATTGAAAGAAAATCAATCGCCACAGCGTTAAAATTTTATTAATTTAAAAATCAACGGAACGTCATAGAGCAAAAAAAAAATTTAGGTTGTGATCCCTATCACCGGGTGCTATTACCCTGTAAAAAGAGTTAGGTACTTTTGTAACACCTTGTATGTATTACGTTGCAATCTCTGCTTATAGCGCAATTTCGCAGAGCAGTTTAGGAGAAATTGACCCTTATTGCGGTGGAACAAGTTTCCCGCTGCCTTTTCACTGTGACCTCCCTCAGCAACAGACGCAGAGGTCGATTTAGCGATTCCCCTTTTGACACCTTTCACGGTGTTTAGAATGCTAATCAGAAACAGAAGACCAGCGAGCAGACATGTAGCCTATATTTGTCGCACTGCTGAGTATAGGGTTTCTCTCGGGGAGAGAAAGAGACAGCTTATAGAGACAGAGAAAGCCGCGGTTTCCTCAGTGCGTTGGCTGTCTAAATGCCGGTTTCTGAATTGAGAAATTCGCTAAGCAAATGGGTAAGTATCGTCCTGTCTCTCCGGATTTCTCACAAAAGAACGTGACAGAACGATAGTTAAGTGTTTGCTTAGTAAAATTCTCAATTCAGAAACCGGGCCTTAACCTTAGGTCCAAAAATTGTTAAGCCTAGGGATTATCATTTGACGTTTCGTTTTTAGCAAAAAACGCATCCAAAAAGAAGATATGTTATTTTTCCATTGGCGGCGCTTGTTGTGCCTAGGTTATCAGGTGAGGTACGAATCGAGATTAGCACACAAGATAGCGATAATAATCCTATAATAAGTTGCAAAAAAATGGAGCGAAAAAAATATCAGCTGTTCCATACATAATGTAGACTCAGTATTCAATAGAATAGAATAATCATTTATTTAGACATCGCAACACACACATGAATAGCACCAAATCGCTGAATTTTTTTTTGCTCCTATATTTTGCCACCTAGTACAAGTTGTGTGTAGGGATCAGTAGACAACCTACTTAAAGTTCTGCTATCGAATTCGATTGCACCCTTTAGTAACATTGCGAGTCGTATTTCGGTCGTATTTGTTCTGCACACTGTAGGTAGACTCATGCATACGTATCACCGCTCTCGCTCACGGCTTGGATTATAATTTCAAAACGCCATCTAGCTCATTGAAAGATCCTCTAACACCGTGGTGCACTACTATTCCTTCCGATCTCTTAGTTATAAGACTAGTGCTTGGGTGCTTTTTGTTCTTTTTTTCTTTCTAATTAACTTCCCATGTGTGGCAAAATTCCAAGGCCTCAAGTCTGTAAAGTATTCGTTTTTCTATGCGAGCAAAGTTGGAAGAAAAAATGTGTTTTATTGCACACTCTTGAAAATAAAAGCAGCTTTTGCAATGACTGTAAATAACGATAAAGAATGTTGGTGGTGAGTGCATATTGTGCTACATATTCGAACGCAAAGAAAACAGAGTTTTTCGCATAACTTAGCCTTTTAACTTACTAGCTTTTGCCCGCGATTTCGTCCGCGCAGACTTTTTATTTTTCTCGAGCCTATTTTTTTTTCCTTTGTTTTAATGGTTATTCTGCTATTCGGGGCGCACAGAAATCCAACAAATCATAAAAATCGGTCCACCCGTTCTCGAGTTATAAATGGTGTAACTAACACGACTTTGTTTTATGTATTAAGATATCGAACCACAAGTTATATTTTACAAACTTGAGACCCTGATATAGTCTTTACATTATTTTTAAAGTGTTTTTGTTTACATTGCGAATATCTTTCAGTTTGTAGCCCTTCTATAGTCCTGTGTATTGCATGTTATGTGCCTAACTATGTTCTCTCCTTGTCAGCGAAACGAAAGAAGCGCGAGTGATTTTTACCCTCTGTGCTAATGTTGTGAGTCGATTGCCAAGCTATCCTGGATCCGATCCTATGGAATGTAAGCGAATTGAGTTTTTTTTACCCGTACACACGGCAGCAAATACAATGTGTTACAAAAGATCGTAACTTTTTTACAGGATTTAATAATTGACCAGTAGGTCAATAGGATTCATGTAAAAAAGTTGAGGAAAACATTTTTTATTTATAACCTCAAAATAAAAAAACAAGGTTTTTGTTTTTGGATATAGTTGAAATTCAAACACATGATTGTATGCGTAGGTGCATTTCCATAGTCTTAACTGATACAAGACTGTAAAAATCAATGAAAACCATATTTTAAAAATACTTTTCATCTTTAGAAATCAACGGTACGTTATAGAGCAAAAAATTGATATGTTCCTCATCACCAGGTGCTATAACCCTGTAAAAAGAGTTAGGAGCATTTGTAACACCTTGTATAAAAGTGCTTGTAGTGCTGAAAAGTTGTCTATAATGGAGGATCTACACGACGTTTAGATCTATATCCACCATAAATTATTGCAGATGTGATGCCCTGTGTATAGGACATTAATTTTTGTTCAAGTTATTTAGACTGTTCTTTAGACTGTTATTTTTAAAGATGTTTGTGTGTTAAATTGTTTTGTAATGTTAGAAGATCATTTAGTTTCAAGAATCGCCGGAGTCAAGTTGCCTTACAAACGTAATTTTTGTAAATATAAAATGCCAAATGGCAAGAATATCTGGCTTCTTTACTTCCATTATAGTTCCCAATGTTTGTATGGGATTCTACTCTGGCGAGTCATATTATGTTGAAAAGCTAGTGCTTTACGATATCAATAAACGTTTTCAATAGAAATAAGCTTTTCTTTCCTCTTGTCTGTCGCTGCTTCCTATGTTTCTTATTTACCATCTTCACTTGGCTTTAAAATGCTGCTTTTACACCATTTTCATTCTTGTTCCATGATTTGTTTTAGTTAATTTAGACCACCATAACTTTTAACAATAACAGCTTGCTAAATTATGCGCGCTAATTTCAGGTGGACGCAGTTTGCGTATGTTCATGATTTCATGCATTTATTTTCTCTTATCGTGTAGAAAGTTGAAGGTTACATTCCCGCATGCAAAAATATACTGCGGGCTGTAGATATCATTGTACCAAAGGACAAATTATAA
Organism: Zelleria hepariella; assembly: GCA_949319315.1. Classification (NCBI taxonomy): domain Eukaryota; kingdom Metazoa; phylum Arthropoda; class Insecta; order Lepidoptera; family Yponomeutidae; genus Zelleria; species Zelleria hepariella. The sequence goes on along the minus strand of OX439396.1, from coordinate 10,453,072 downwards.
CAAGTCAATATTAGCTGCAAGTGTAAAGGTTCTCTTGGTGGAAAATTCGACAAGTGCAGGGGCCTTAGCCTGTAACACAATGGCGTATCAATGGCGTCCCAGGTAGACGGACAAAACCGGGCTTTTTTCGTTGTTCTCCTACAGCCAGCGAACTAATCCTCTAGAATTAGACTCCTAATATTCTTTGCTGTACTACAAAAACATTAAAAGGACCGACACTGGACCGACAGCATTAATAAATCGTAATTGAAATCGTCAACTGGGTGCCCATTTTGGCACCATTGTGTTACAGGCTAAGGGCCCTGAATCCAAGTAATTTTGTCACTAAAATTCTTTGTAAAGGTATTGTTAAAATAGTCAAATGTAGTGTGTAAAACTTTTCCAAGAATAGTCTTCTTACAAGCAAGTAATGTCAGTGAGTCAAGTGACGTTTATTGATTTGACCCATGTTTTGTTGGTGAAAAATTGCGTGCGTTTTACGATCACGCGATTGAAGTGCATAGTGACCTTAAGGCTCAGTTTCGTTTGCTGCCCAAAAGAGTTCATGGAGCGCGTTCAAGAAGTAGACCCTTGAGCCTCGAATTCACTAGGGGACAAGTTGTGAGACATGTGCTAGAACAACTTCGGTGCGTGTTATCGGAACATGTTGGCAACATGTCGCGAGACATTTTCCGTGTCTGTGCAACAGTGCACTCGCCGACACCCGCGACAGATGTCTGTAGGCTTAGCACGCGGGCCATTTTGCCTACTCTCAACTGTCACCTTAGCCACTGTTCACTGTCACCTCCGTAGTGTTAAGTGGCTAAGGTGTCAGTTGATCTTTCGCGGGACTCATGGCTCAGGAAGTTCTGGCTCGCGAGCCAAAACATGGACAATGTTTTGCGACACTTAGATGTCGCTGCAATGTCGCTGCAATGTCGCGTGCGACGCCGTGGAACAGAGCGCGGCGTTGCGGCGACACGTAGAAACAATGTTCCTAGACATGTTCTGCGACAACTTGTCCCCTAGTGAATACGAGGCTTTAAAAACAACTACACTAGTGGTTAGCCCCGAACTACGAACTCGCGACCCCATATCTCAGTAACCCCTCTACCGATTTGGCTCATGTTCGAACTTAAAAATTCTCTTTGCCTCATTTCCCCGCCTACCAAATTTCATGACGATCCGACTTCATTTACTCAAGTTATCGTCGAACGAACATTCATACATACAAACATACATACATACAAACGCCGGATTGTTAAAGTAGACTTCGCTCGCTCGTTCAATAAGGACCAAATATCTCTTCACGCAGTGGGCGGCGCGCCGGTCGCGAGTCCTGTGGGCGCAGCCGGCACGACGGGTGGCGTCGCCGTCGAGAGCCACATCCAGCAGATGCAAATGCAGCGGCAGGTGCAGTTCCAGCGGTTGCAGCAGCTGCAAGCTCAGAGGGAGCACGTGGCCAGCCAGCACGCTGTCATCAAGCAGGTGGGTTTGTCGTCAGGCCCCCTGGCGGTTAGCTCCCTAGCTAACCGTTTTTCACGAACACTCCCAATCTTCGATCAAGGATAAAACTAGATACAACATAGAACTCTGAAATGTGTCTGGAAAAATAGATGCCCAAATTGCCTTTGGGAGCTTTTTGCTCGTAGTCCATGCAATTAAAGTAAAACTGTACACTAATGCAATAAGGTTGACATTCGAATATTAGACGTATGGTCGAAATGATGTTTCGTATTGTTCTATTGCTGATATCTTTTGTTTCTGTGGGGAAAAGTTTTTATTGTGATTTTATACGTGATGCGGATTCTATGGGATTTAGTTCGGTGCTCCTAATCCATAAGATGTTCTGAAGTACTTTTGAGAGCGAAATATTAGCGCCTTGACTCTACTTGCGCGGACCCCTCTCCAGCTCACTTCACATACTTCATAAAGTTTGAATCGGACTGTACAGGGCAATTTTTAAATAGCTTTATTACTGAAACTAGTCAACTTCTAGGTAAATGTGATTTCCAAAAACTTTTATTCTACAACTTTTCGAATAGCTCGAACCATTTTATTTATTGAACGTTTCTTATTCTTTAAAAGTTCGCATTTGTACCATATCAGCGCTGCCTGCGAGCCGCACTTTTGGTGTCCCTCTCAATTTTCTACCACCTTTCCAGCTTCTCTTGCTCCTATTTGTTACAATGCGCCGCAAATTTTGCCAAAAATGTATGGAGAAATAAAACTGAGCTTTCACCGAAGTCGTAGAACAAAAGTTGTTGGAAATCACGTTTAGAAGTTGGGGGTATCGGCAAAAAAACAATTTAAAATTTGCCCTGTAGATGCCAATATTGATTTAGGAATCATTGCTAACAGTATTGTTTTTTCCATGTTGTTTTTAGCAAGTACAGGGTGCGGTAGTACCGGGGACGCCGGTGGGCGAGCCGCAACCGGACGGGACTCTGCTGGCGTCTCCCGCCGGCGATCAGTCTGGTGAGATATATTTAATCAGTATATTTCTCTATCTATCTATCCAGCGCATAAATAAAGCCCACTGTTGGGCATAGGCCTCTTCCTTTTCACGCCAACCCTCTCGGTCTAATGCCTTCCATTGTCCTCCCGCTGTTTTGACAATGTCATCGAGCTTTCGGTCCACCCACCGACCGTCAACCCATTCCAGGCCGCCATTCCGTGATTGCTCTAGTCCACCGTCCGTCCTCCTGCCTAGCCAGCCCTACGCATATCCACTTTAATCTTAGGTTCAGGCTGGGTTAGGTAGTACATAAGGGTTATAAAACTATATTGGTCTATGTTACATCTTACTTTTTTTTAGGTTCAAGCCCTTGGCATCTTCCAAAGACGAGATAGCCATATTGATCGTTAGCCCCTACTAGGACACGGCACGCAATGAAGGAAAATTGTTTTATTGGCACATCACAGATAATGGTGTTAATCAGCCTAGGACTGCTCGAGGTCCGATGGGTCAATCCACAATCAAAAGGGCGTAAAAAAGCTGCTTGAAAGTGGCAGGAAAAAACCTTGACGTGACTTTTTGTTCGCAGGTGGTGGCGCGGTACTGGTGAATCCGAAGACCAAGACAGCTCTAGCGAACATGCTGAGCATTCGTCTTCAGGGCAGTGCACCGCCTACGCCAGACCTGGAGCCCTCTGCCGCTGGCACATTGAGGTACGGAATTCGGAAGGCAAAGTTTTTTGTTCGAAAGTCCGTTATTGGCTTAATCTTATCTTTAGACAATATTGAGAAACTAATTTCAATATTTTTTTAATTGGTTCAGTAGTTTGGATTTTACAACGTTTCAAAGATACGGTTTTATGACCTTCACGCGACGGTCTGCATACTGTTGGCGGTCATAGGAACAAAACATTTTAGCGCATAAAAACAAAAGTACTGGACCAAAATTAAAAATATTGAAATTAGTTTCTTAATATTGTCTAAAGATAAGTTTAAGCCAATAACGGACTTTCGAACAAAAAACTTTGCGTACCCAATTCCCTACGAGATTCCCGAGGATTAGCCCCCTGACCTCATACCGCTAAAGAGACCATAAATCGTCACCAATCGTCAGATCCCGCTTCTGCAGTGCATCTGGCATGTTCGCCGAAGCGCGGGTGGATTGCTTCTACACAACAATGCGTAAGCGCTGCTGCTCACTGCTCTGCAGGGTGCGGGCCAGCTCCAATAGCATCCTGAAAATGATAGCGGATCGCGACGACTCGCCTTACATGCGCCACTGCTCCAACCAGCATGTAAAGCTGAATTGTATTTGATAAAAAAAAATATCTCAATTTTATCTATTTTTTCTTAGAAGCGCTCACAGCCTAGTTGTACTAGCCGCTCTTAATCGATTGGCAAAGTTAAGCAACAACGGCCGCGGTCAGTCCATGGATGGGTGACCGCTAGTGGCAATAATATCTGAGCGCTTCCGTGCTTCGGAAGGCACGTTAAACCGTTGGTCCCGGTTGTTGTTGATTAATAACAATCGTTAAGCCATGTCAGAGACCCTTTGGGTGGCCTAAAAACTCTGACACCAGGGGTGGCCACTACCTCATACGATTACCTACCCCACCATCTATTTTTTCTAATTTAATTTCAACTACTAACACATAGGGTAAGACTACTTCAAAATGTATGAATTTTTAATAATTTGAAATAAATGTATTAAAAAAAATAAAATACTATGTTTGACAAGGGTAGTGTCTCGAAGTCTCTTCTTTCGTGGCACGCATTATAAGAAGATATTGTTATGTTCGCAGGTTGATGACGGCGGCGCACGCGGCGGGTAACGTGGCGGGCGCAGTGCGGCCACCTCCGACACGATTGCTGCTAAGCCCCGCGGCGATGCATCCGCACCCACACCCACATCAGGTAGGGATGGTCTAACCTAAAAATGTGCACTCTTCCAGTAAAATGCGATTTTTAAGAGCCCCCTCTACGCTGGCAGCATTCTCGCTCGCATTTTCTTACATTTTTAACTATTGTAAGAGAATGATTCAACTTTCTATACGGGCATAGAAAATAAAACTATTGACATTTGGACACACTTTTGTTTTCATACTGCCTAGTTTTTCATAAAGACAACGGTATACGGTTGTTAAAACCTGAAGAGAGGACTGCAAAGTGGTAAAAGACCGCCGAAACCTCGAATTGTCTGTAAAAAAAAAGTTGTTTGAAGACTTGAAGGTCACAGAATAATAGACAGATTTTGACATTTATTGCAGCGAAATTTGCTATTAGGAAAAACGCCAATTGAAAAAAAAACCTGCATTTTAACAAAGATCTTTTATCTCTATATTGGCAACACACTTTTGTTCCCAGGCTTCGGCGGGCGTAGTGGGAAGTAAAGTGTACACGAGTCCGGCGCGACCGGCGCCGCCGCGCGCTCAGTTCTACGGACACAACCCCAACCTGAAACTACCGCCGGATCTCTTCCTGCTGGGATGCGTCTTTCATATTGTAAGTACATACAATACGCGCCACGCCACCAAAGATAGACTTGACCGCGCCAACCCGAACATATGACGCCCGGTTCCTTCCCGCACGCAGAATCATACATCTATTAATCGTCACTGATTAAGTCATATCTTTCGTATTGTGGAAAACTCAAGGCACCAAATGTACAGCAGCCTTTGCATCTACGTAATGAGATGATTTATACAGCGTCCAGTGGCACCTTCTGAAGAGACCACTGGATAAATTTGAAATAAATTGGTATAACACCATTGGTCGGTGAAGGAAAAACATCTTGAGGAAACCTGAGCGTTTGAGGCATTATACCCTCAACGTGAAAATCGCTAGTCCGCATTGAGCACGCGTGGTATGTTCGATCTCTCTTTCTGAGAGAAGGCCTTTGCCCAGCTAGTGGGACATGTAAAATTGTACAGGCCACATAATCATCAACACCATTTGTTCGTTACAGGTGGAGTACCAACAATCCTGGGGCAGCGAGCGCGTCGCGCGCTGGACGGAGGCGGTGCGGCGACGGGGCGGCGAAGTTGAGCCCGGCTACTGTCCTCGGGTGACACACGTGCTCTGTGAGACACAGCGGCACGGCGTAGTGATGCAGGTACTGTCCACGGGTGACACACGTGCTCTGTGAGACACAGCGGCACGGCGTAGTGATGCAGGTACTGTCCGCGGGTGACACACGTGCTCTGTGAGACACAGCGGCACGGTGTAGTGATGCAGGTACTGTCCGCGGTTGACACACGTGCTCTGTGAGACACAGCGGCACGGTGTAGTGATGCAGGTACTGTCCGCGGGTGACACACGTGCTCTGTGAGACACAGCGGCACGGCGTGGTGATGCAGGTACTGTCCGCGGGTGACACACGTGCTCTGTGAGACACAGCGGCACGGCGTAGTGATGCAGGTACTGTCCGCGGGTGACACACGTGCTCTGTGAGACACAGCGGCACGGCGTGGTGATGCAGGTACTGTCCGCGGGTGACACACGTGCTCTGTGAGACACAGCGGCACGGTGTAGTGAAGCAGGTACTGTCCGCGGGTGACACATGTGCTCTGTGAGACACAGCGGTACGGTGTAGTGATGCAGGTATTTCCCACCTGTTGCGCTTTGGTATCAGCCCATTTCATCGATAAATACCGAATTAAAAGTCAAGTAAAACTACCTTGTGTGGCCACTGAAGTACCTAGCGAATGGCCTTCGAAACATCGTAAGCATAAAATATAATTGGAGGTATATTCATTCATTATATGCAATCACCGATTAGTTAGACAAACAGTTTTTCTTTAAGTTAATGTACACGTATTAATATATTTCAAACTTCACCCTGATGTTTCTTTTAATTTTCGCAAATATAGCTAGGAACATGATTAACAGAGATGCCGACCAATAATAAAATAAAATAAAAACGATAGAAAAGTTAGCTGAACTTAGGTGTAGAAATGAAATGTATATTTTATCAAACATAAATACAGAATTTATGACGCGTACACACAATCGCGAGAAAGCTTGCTAGAAAAGTAAAATAAAATTATTTCAGGTTACATGGACCCATATAAGACTATTACATTTTTAAAAATAAATAAATTACATTACAGTTACTCAAAAGAAGATTTAATTAAACACACGCACGCAATACGTACGGTCGGTCACAGTCTAGGATACCCCATGGAAGCTCTTACAGCGCGCGGCATAAGGGCGCCAATCAAACAAAAAGGGCCATCCCAACGTGTGGCCGACTGTACCTACCTACTTAGGAAACGGCTACTTTCTTTACATCCTCTTATTACATTCTCAACTGAAACTTTAACCCTTTTCCAGGCGCTGCGCGACGCCAAACGCTGCGTGACGGCCTACTGGCTCTCCGACTCGATGCTGCGACGGGCCGTGGCGCCGCCCTGGCAAGCATTGCACCTGCCCACACTGTACGCGCCCCGCGATCGACCCGCCAAGCACCACCGCGCCGCCATATCGGGCTGGCGGGGCGACGAGCGGGAGCGACTTACCTTCTGCCTGGAGCATGTTGGCGCCAAGGTAAGAGTCGACCCGCCAAGCACAGCGGGATCGACCCGCTAAGCACCACCGCGCCGCCATATCGGGGTGGCGGGGCGACGAGCGGGAGCGACTCACCTTCTGCCTGGAGCATGTTGGCGCCAAGGTAAGAGTCGACCCGCCAAGCACAGCAGGATCGACCCGCCAAGCACCACCGCGCCGCCATATCGGGCTGGCGGGGCGACGAGCGGGAGCGACTTACCTTCTGCCTGGAGCATGTTGGCGCCAAGGTAAGAGTCGACCCGCCAAGCACAGCGGGATCGACCCGCCAAGCACCACCGCGCCGCCATATCGGGCTGGCGGGGCGACGAGCGGGAGCGACTTACCTTCTGCCTGGAGCATGTTGGCGCCAAGGTAAGAGTCGACCCGCCAAGCACAGCGGGATCGACCCGCCAAGCACCACCGCGCCGCCATATCGGGCTGGCGGGGCGACGAGCGGGAGCGACTTACCTTCTGCCTGGAGCATGTTGGCGCCAAGGTAAGAGTCGACCCGCCAAGCACAGCGGGATCGACCCGCCAAGCACCACCGCGCCGCCATATCGGGCTGGCGGGGCGACGAGCGGGAGCGACTTACCTTCTGCCTGGAGCATGTTGGCGCCAAGGTAAGAGTCGACCCGCCAAGCACAGCGGGATCGACCCGCTAAGCACCACCGCGCCGCCATATCGGGGTGGCGGGGCGACGAGCGGGAGCGACTCACCTTCTGCCTGGAGCATGTTGGCGCCAAGGTAAGAGTCGACCCGCCAAGCACAGCGGGATCGACCCGCCAAGCACCACCGCGCCCATATCGGGCTGGCGGGGCGACGAGCGGGAGCGACTCACCTTCTGCCTGGAGCATGTTGGCGCCAAGGTAAGAGTCGACCCGCCAAGCACAGCGGGATCGACCCGCTAAGCACCACCGAGCCGCCATTTAGGGCTGGCGGGGCGACGAGCGGGAGCGACTCACCTTCTGCCTGGAGCATGTTGGCGCCAAGGTAAGAGTCGACCCGCCAAGCACAGCAGGATCGACCCGCCAAGCATTAGAGGCTGGCGGCGCGACGAGTGTGAGCGGCTCACCTTCTGCCTGGAGCATGCTGGCGCTAATGTGAGAATCGACCCTCTACGCCCCATCGACCTTCCAAGCATTACCATCTCCGGCTGGCGGGGCGATGAGCGCGAACGACTCACCTTCTGCCCGGAGCTTGTGGCGCCAAGGTAAGAGTCGACCCGCCAAGCACAGCGGGATCGACCCGCCAAGCACCACCGCGCCGCCATATCGGGCTGGCGGGGCGACGAGCGGGAGCGACTTACCTTCTGTCTGGAGCATGTTGGCGCCAAGGTAAGAGTCGACCCGCCAAGCACAGCGGGATCGACCCGCCAAGCACCACCGCGCCGCCATATCGGGCTGGCGGGGCGACGAGCGGGAGCGACTAACATTCTGCCTGGAGCATGTTGGCGCCAAGGTAAGAGTCGACCCGCCAAGCACAGCGGGATCGACCCGCTAAGCACCACCGAGCCGCCATTTAGGGCTGGCGGGGCGACGAGCGGGAGCGACTTACCGGCGCCAAGATAAGAATCGACCCTCTACGCCCCATCGACCTTCCAAGCATTGCCATCTCCGGCCGGCGGGGCGATGAGCGCGAACGACTCAACTTCTGCCTGGAGCATGTTGGCGCCAAGGTAAGAGTCGACCCGCCAAGCACAGCGGGATCGACCCGCCAAGCATTAGAGGCTGGCGGTGCGACGAGTGCGAGCGGCTCACCTTCTGCATGGAGCATGTTGGCGCCAAGGTAAGAGTCGACCCGCCAAGCACAGTGGGATCGACCCGCTAAGCACCACCGAGCCGCCATTTAGGGCTGGCGGGGCGACGAGCGGGAGCGACTCACCGGCGCCAAGATAAGAATCGACCCTCTACGCCTCATCGACCTTCCAAGCATTACCATCTCCGGCTGGCGGGGCGATGAGCGCGAACGACTCACCTTCTGCCCGGAGCTTGTGGCGCCAAGGTAAGAGTCGACCCGCCAAGCACAGCAGGATCGACCCGCCAAGCACCACCGCGCCGCCATATCGGGCTGGCGGGGCGACGAGCGGGAGCGACTTACCTTCTGCCTGGAGCATGTTGGCGCCAAGGTAAGAGTCGACCCGCCAAGCACAGCGGGATCGACCCGCCAAGCACCACCGCGCCGCCATATCGGGCTGGCGGGGCGACGAGCGGGAGCGACTTACCTTCTGCCTGGAGCATGTTGGCGCCAAGGTAAGAGTCGACCCGCCAAGCACAGCGGGATCGACCCGCCAAGCACCACCGCGCCGCCATATCGGGCTGGCGGGGCGACGAGCGGGAGCGACTCACCTTCTGCCTGGAGCATGTTGGCGCCAAGGTAAGAGTCGACCCGCCAAGCACAGTGGGATCGACCCGCTAAGCACCACCGAGCCGCCATTTAGGGCTGGCGGGGCGACGAGCGGGAGCGACTCACCGGCGCCAAGATAAGAATCGACCCTCTACGCCCCATCGACCTTCCAAGCATTACCATCTCCGGCCGGCGGGGCGATGAGCGCGAACGACTCAACTTCTGCCCGGAGCTTGTGGCGCCAAGGTAAGAGTCGACCCGCCAAGTACAGTGGGATGGACACGCCAAGCACCACCGCACCTCCACCTGGGGCTGCCGTGGCGATGAGCGCGAGAGGCTCACCTTCTGCCTGGAGCATATTGGCGCAAATGTAAGCACACATCGACCCTTCGACCTGTCAAGCATCTTCTTTGGCGGAGCGGGAGCTGCTCACCTTCGGCCTAGAGCATGTTGCCGCAACGGTGAGCACCGGTCGACCCTCTTCGCCCCGCTAGATAGACCCGCTATCTCCTACCTATCTTCTCGCTCTAGTTAGTGTATCTGATACAGGGATCGATTTTGTACATTTTTCTTTGCGCGCGGGTTATGCACTATGCACGGCGCCCAGATATAGGCACAACAACAAGTGGCCACTTTTGGCGGTAAAGGGATTTATTCGTAGGTTCTAGGATCTGGAATCTAAACCTTAGGTCCTAAAAATAAGGCCTCGCGTTGAGAACTAGAAGCTTGAGAAGCGCGTTGAGAACTAGAAACGTTAAGTTAAAGAAGCATGTTTAGCAAAAAACGCATCCAAAAAGAAGTTTTTTTTTTTTCATTGGCGCCGCTAGTTGTACCTATATATTCACCTTAAGAATCCCCTGGAGCTCTGCAGCCATCTCACTCGGACTTTTCAACATGGTAATTGATTGTAAGAGAATGATTTAACTTAGGAAAATACAATTTTGTTGCAGACATAGATAATAAAGCTATCAACATACAACTTTCGATTTCATATTCCTAGTAATAAAAAAAATATCACTGAACAAGTAGTAGTTCAGAAATTTAATTTTTTTAATTAGGCATGTGAAATTAAAAGTGTGTCCACATGTCGATAGCTTCGTTATCTATGTCTGCAACCATATTTTATCGTCCAAAGTTGAATCATTCTCTTACTATAAATTTAAATGTTGAAAAAAGCGAGCGAGAGGGCTGCAGAGATCCAGCATTCTTAAGCAAAATGGTGGTACTCGATAGCGGTATAAAAACGTTTATCAATGTGTCGTGCTGCCGGTACTTGTCAAGCTTTTAAAAACTTGTTTTTCTTAACTTTTTTTCATTGATTGCAGCTAACGCCATACATGACACGCGACAACACAGTACTCATCTGCAAGCGCGCCGAAGGCAACAAATACCGTCGCGCGCGCGAGTGGGGAGTCCCCGTCGTCACCGCCGCTTGGCTCACTGATCTACTGCTGGGGAATACCAGCGCTCTGGCACAGGTAATGGATCATTCATGATCGACATCCGGTTAACAGGACAATTCCATTTTGCCCCACCAGAGTTGCCCCACTGGGTAAAGTGGCATTATTGTATGTGTGATTTCATTTTTCTCTACCAGTGGGGCAACTCTGGTGGGGGAAAATGGAATGGTCCGGTTAACACCCACTGCCGAGCAACGGCCTCTTTATGCTCACGGCACCTCTCGTGATCCTTTGCCAGACTGTACGTCCAACACCGTACGCGTTTAAGTAGAGTAAAGTTTAGAGTAAACTTTACTCGACAGTCATGTAAGAGCAGAGCGGCGCCTGTGCGAACTCAGGGTGGGGGTCTTACTTTTATAGTTGTACTCGTAGCTGGTGGAAGTTATATGCAAAAGTTATAAGTTAATTTAGTATATTTCACTGTGACACAACTGGGCCCTTAGCCTGTAACGCAATGGCGGGTCAATGGCGTCCCGGCAGAAGGACAAAACCGGGCTCTCCTCGTTTTTCTCCTACAACCAGAGAACTAATCCTCTAGAATTAGAATCAAAATATTCTTTGCTATACTACAAAAACATTAAAAGGACAGACAGCGGCAAATCGTAGTTGAAGTCGTCACCTGACAGCCCATTTTGGCACCATTGTGTTACAGGCTAAGGGCCCTGACACGTTTATAAGTTACATGGTATTAGTAGTAGTGTAGTCTGGGCTAGAGCATGGAATACCGGAGCCTTTTCCCAATACCGGTATTCATTCGGTATCAAGATTTTAAATACCGGGATACCTGTTTTTCGGTATTTTTCGGTATTAAATTTTAGTTTTATTAAAAAATATTAAATTGTTATAAAATAGACGAATAGAGAATTTAAAATAAGTGAGTTTATTTAATTGAACGATAATATTAATTTATACTAGCTTTTGCCTGCGACTTCGTCCGCGTAGACTTTTTTTTTCCGCTATCGACATTACCAGACGAATTTAGTTCGTAATTTAGTCTATGTTAATCTGGTTTCTAAGCTATCTCCATTCCTTCAGGCAAATTCGTCCTGCAGTTCTAGCGTGAAAACAAATACACACACTCACTCACTCACAAACTGTCCGCGCACTCGGAGAAAAAGTTGCAGAATCAGAATATTCTTTGCTGTACTACAAAAACATTAAAAGGACCGTCCCGAATCTGCATTAATAAATCGTAATGGGCAATTTTCTGACAGCTCATGAGTTGTAGTTCCAAATTTGTAACTGGATGTCGCTGACGAGATATGTTTTTTATACGCCAGTTCGCGCTCGTTGGGCTTCGTAGATACGTCCAAACACAATATTTAGGTATTGGTGATGGATCAAAATGTAGTGTTTCCGGGTCTACCATTCACTCATACAAGAACAATAACAAAGTCGTGCACTTTTTCATGTACCAAAATGGAATGAGGTGAAAGATGAAGTCACAGAGCAATGAAGTGAAAAAGTATTTTCGCTGTAGTAAGCACGAATTCACTTTGTGATGTCGGATCAACGCCATCTGTCACAGCTTTTATAACAATTTTTATTTTTTAAGCAGTCAGAAAATCCCCCATTGAATCCATCAACTCGGAGCCTATTTTGGCACCATTGCGTTACAGGCTAAGGCCCCTGGACTGCAGTCCAAAATAAGAAAGTAATCGGTTTTAATTAATAAACAAAAACGGGCGTTTATACTTATAGGTTTTTACAAAAAACTTTTTTTTTGTAGGTTTCTAAAACCTGTTCACATCACTATTCCGCACGGCGCACTCGCACGCATTGCATGCGCGCGAAATTTTGATATTCCACACTTGTTTCAGAGTTTTATCTGTAATACCGAAAATACCGAAATTCCGGTATTAAGATAATACAATACCGGTTTTTCAAATGTAGATATTTAGTCCGGGATCCCGGTTTTTCGGTATTACCGAAAACCGGTATCCATGCTCTAGTCTGGGCGAGTAAAGTCGAGTAAAGTTAAGGTGCGCGTGTGCTGGACAATGCAGTGTCAGATTAGTTGAACCTTAAGTGTTGGACATCAATTTAATTAGTTGAATCTTAAGTGTTGGACATCAATTTAATCTTAAACCTGTTCGTTCACTGCCCCTGGTTCACGCCTAAGTCTATCGAGTGTTAGTAGACATTAATAATGACTTCATAACGTTTTCATTTCAGATCGAGAATGCCAAGTATCAGCAGTTCAACCTGGCAAACCCATTCCGTATGGACTACAGTCTGGTCTCTCACCTAATGAGTAAGTCTCTTTGTAATGCGTTAAACTGCAATGGGCGAGAAATATACAAAGATCTCGTTACATGATTTTATCGCAGACCATTGCCCGCAGTGGTCCAAAAGATCCACGAGGCCGATGCGGAAATGATATAATGGATCAATGGCCTTCCCTTTAGATTTTAAAATTCGCCGCATAATGTGCCATACGCAAAATAAATCGTGATTTAGACCCTAACTTATGCTTGCAGCTACGAGATAGGTACGATTCGACTGAAATTCGTATAAAAAAGTAAGATGTAGCCTTTACATGTCCCACTAGCTGGGCAAAGCCCTTCTCTCGAGTTCGAGCTTAATCACCACGCATGCTCAATGCGGATTGGCGATTTTTGCGATAAAGGTATAGTAATTAATATTAATTAATAATTCATTTATTTCGAATAACAATAATGCCTTATACGCTCAGGTTAGAGCATGGAATACCGGAGCCTTTTCCCAATACCGGTATTCATTCGGTATCAAGATTTTAAATACCGGGATACCGGTTTTTCGGTATTTTTCGGTATTAAATTTTTGTTATATTAAAAAATATTGAATTGTTATAAAATAGACAAAAGAAAATTAAAAATAAGTGAGTTTATTTAATTGAACGATAATATTAATTTATACTAGCTTTTGCCTGCGACTTCGTCCGCGTAGACTTTTTTTCCGTTATCGACATTACCAGACGAATTTAGTTCGTAATTTTATTTTTTTTCAAAGTATTTATTTATTTTTCAAAAAGTAGTACATGCAAAAGAAAACACATAAGATTCAAAATTTAAAATTAAAAACAAAAGAAAACAAGCATTATCTTATTTTAGCATGCACTGATGTGTGGATATAAAAGGGATGCGAACATTTATGCACTCCATACTAGAGTAATCCGTATCATGGAGTACATATGTTTTTCAGCTAAATATTGCCTAGTTAAATATAATGTTAATGTAGATAATACAGCGTTTGTATGTACCTGCATATTGTTCGATTTAAATAAGCTCATTGTATTTGTAATTTATAGTCTATGTTAGTCTGGTTTCTAAGCTATCTCCATTCCTTCAGGCAAATTCGTCCTGCAGTTCTAGCGTGAAAACAAATACACACACTCACTCACTCACAAACTGTCCGCGCACTCGGAGAAAAAGTTGCAGAATCAGAATATTCTTTGCTGTACTACAAAAACATTAAAATGACCGTCCGCAATCCGCATTAATAAATCGTAATGGGCAATTCGGAAGGCAAAGTTTTTTGTTTGAAAGTCCGTTATTGGCTTAATCTTATCTTTAGACAATATTGAGAAACTAATTTCAATATTTTTTATTTTGGTTCAGTAGTTTGGATTTTACAACGTTTCAAAGATACGGTTTTATGACGTCACGCGACGGTCTGCATACTGTTGACGGTCATAGGAACAAAACATTTTAGCACATAAAAACAAAACTACTGGACCAAAATAAAAAATATTTAAATTAGTTTCTCAATATTGTCTAAAGATAAGATTAAGCCAATAACGGACTTTCGAACAAAAAACTTTGCCTTCCGAATTTTCTGACAGCTCATGAGTTGCAGTTCCAAATTTGTAACTGGATGTCGCTGACGAGATATGTTTTTTATAAGCCAGTTCGCGCTCGTTGGGCTTCGTAGATACGTCCAAACACAATATTTAGGTATTGGTGATGGAGCAAAATGTAGTGTTTCCGGTATGTGCTGAACTTTTAAATACCAACTATTTTAACATCTGAAATGTACCTACCACGTTCAAAGCAAATAAATATCTTGATTCTTCTTGAATCTTTTCTACCTTTCACTCATACAAGAACAATAACAAAGTCGTGCACTCTGTACCAAAATGGAATGAGGTGAAAGATGAAGTCACAGAGCAATGAAGTGAAAAAGTATTTTCGCTGTAGTAAGCACGAATTTACTTTGTGATGTCGGATCAACGCCATCTATCACAGCTTTAATAACTATTTTTTATTTTTTTAAAGCTGTCAGAAAATCCTCAATTGAAGCCGTCAACTGGGAGCCTCTTTTGGCACCATTGCGTTACAGGCTAAGGCCCTTGGACTGCAATCCAAAATAAGAAAGTAATCGGTTTTAATTAATAAACAAAAACCGGCGTTTATACTTATATAGGCACATCACTATTCCGCACGGCGCACTCGCACGCATCGCATGCGCGCGAAATTTTGATATTCTACACTTGTTTCAGAGTTTTATCTGTAATACCGAAAATACCGAAATCCCGGTATTAAGATAATACAATACCGGTTTTTCAAATGTAGATATTTAGTCCGGGATCCCGGTTTTTCGGTATTACCGAAAACCGGTATCCATGCTCTAGCTCAGGTTTCGGTATGATGTTTTCCTTCACGGTTAGCGAGTGGTATTGCTACTACAAATGTACAAATGTACGGAACTTTGAAATAAATTAAATTAGTCTGCACCGATAAGTTGAAATCTGTTTCTTTGTTTGTCTTTACCGGAATCCTGTTTCTTTATGTAAGCATCGTACCTAAGCCTGTTGTACTTGCATCCTTTAACAAAACCATCTCCATTCCAGACGCGTGGAAGATGCCGATAAACATAACGCAAGAGTCACACGAGCGCGCCAAGCGGTCTGCGCTCACGGCGGGCGGTCGGCGCGCGAAGAGACCGCGTCTGGACCCCGACCCGCCGCCGCCGCTGGCCCACCCTGTACAGCCGCCGCCGCTGCATCTGGCACCGAGGGTTCTGTTCTCGGCCGTCGCGCCCAATGAGCAGACTAAACTAGCCACTATTGTTAGGTGAGTGAGCACATTTTAGAACGTAGGTATCTTATTGCTGCGCCGTCTATCTTTTGTCATGAGCATCGAGTTTGTGCCAATATATCAGTGGGGGAAACCCACCATAATATCTACACGTGTTCGGACAAGTCTCACTATGCCAGCGTTAGCACGAGGTTAGAATAAGTTGGCTACCATTTGTCGGGTGGAAGGAGAACTAGACTCGACATCTCTACTTGCGCCTATTTTGCGTCAGGTGGGATTTTTCATCCTTGTTAACCCAGCTCCTCCAAGAAGTCCAGCAGTCCACGAGTACTCTGCCGGTATTAGCACGAGACTAGAATAAGTTGGGTACCATTGTTAAGTGAGTGAATAGAACTAGTTAAGTCTAGGCCCCGACCCGCCGCCGCCGTTGGCCCACCCTGTACAGCCGCCGCCGTTGGCCCACCCTGTACAGCCGCCGCCGTTGGCCCACCCTGTACAGCCGCCGCCGCTGCATCTGGCCCCGAGGGTTCTGTTCTCGGCCGTGGCGCCCAATGAGCAGACTAAACTGGCTACTATTGTTAGGTGAGTGAGCATATTTTGCGCCCGTTTTACTTAGGTCCAAACTTAGGTCTCTTCTTGCTTTGCAGTCTATCTTTTGTCACGTGCATCGAGTTTGAGCCATTATATCGGTGGCCTGGGCTGGCCACGATAACCGAATGCACCCGGATAGGTGAGCAAGACTTGCCACCGAGTGTGTGCCTTACATCGAACATCGCAGACGGGACTGGCCGAGAAGAAGGTGGACGATCTCGACAAATACAAGGTCTTACAAAAGATGCTAACTCTTTTTACAGGGTCATGGTACCTGATGATAGGAATCACAACCAAAATATTTTTTTAGCTCTATGACGTTCCGTTTATTTTTAAATAATTAAAATGTAAGCGCTGTGACGGGAGAAAAGTATTTTTAAAATACTGTTTCCATAGACTTTCACTATGTTTTAACAGCCTGAAGCTATTGAAATACAGCTAAGCAAACAAACATATTTTTTAATTGGAGCTAAATCCAAAAACAAAAAAGTTTTGAAAAAAAAACATATTTGAGGTTATAAAAAAAAAGTTGTGTTTTTCAACTTTTATTGCAGATTTGTCATTATGTTGACCAGCAGGTTACACCCTGTAAAAAGAGTTAGTATCTTTTGTAACACGTTGTATTTGCCAGAGTGGTCGGAGGAGGCTCAGGACCGAAAAACTGGGCTGAGAGGGGGGAGGGCTTGGCCATGCAGTGGGACATAACACAGACTACATAAAAAATAAAAATATCGGTGAAGCTAACCCACCATACATCTTGGGAACGGTCTTACTCTGCCGGTATTAGCAAGAGATTAGAATAAGTTGGCTACTTAGTGAGCCCCTTTTGTCTTCCTTACTTGTTCACTGTCTAATTCTAGTTCCATGCATCCATTTTGGGCCACAGACCTATCATCAGCGCCTCTAAACCTATTCTCTAAAAAAATCCACTCGACCGTCAAAACACTCAAAAATAACCTTTAATAGAAATTAACAATCTTTTTTTGCTTTTAAAAACGGGAATATTAACGGTGGATATTTTAGAGAATAGAGGGGCTGCTCATATTTATAATTACGTTTGTTACAAGTGTTGATTAATTTATGATCATTGTAACATATTTTATTCTTCCGCAGGCAACTCGGCGGCCTAGTAGTCACGACCGCCATGGAGGCGACCCACCTAGTCATGGAGAAGCTCGTCCGCACCAGCAAGCTCCTCAGCTGCCTCGTCACCGTCAAACAACTGGTCACGCCCGAGTGGATCCTGGAGAGCCAACGCCTCTGCAAGTTCGCCGACGAAGCTAAACACGAACTAAGAGATGAAGCGTTTAACAAAGTTTACAAGTGCGATATATCGGAGGTTCTACTCTGCGGCGAGCAACGGAGAAAACTCTTCGAAGGTATAACGTTCTTTCTAACACCCTGCGTGAAACCTTCCAGGGTTTCTCTCACGGAGATCATAGAACTATGCGGCGGGAAGGTTGAAAAGAACCGGCGCTCCTACGTTTCGATTCAAGAGATGCACACGCAAAAGCCGTATAGCTACATTGTTCTGATCGCACCGAACGATCTGCATTTAGTCTACTATTTATTGCAATCGGAGAAGACGCTGAATGTCGTATGTTGCGCCGAGGTGGTGCTGTCGGCTATAATGCGGCAGAAGTTGGATGTGGAGGAGTTTCTAGTTAAAATTAATTAAGTTGGGTTCCTTCGCCGCACCGTTCGCCAAGTGGCGTGTTGAGAATCGTATGAGATAGTGGTCGAGTTTTTTTTAGGCCGCCTAAGTGAAAGGGGTGCCCGTAAGGATGATTCCACCACCTCTTACTGTTGTTCGCTCTTACTTGTTTCTTTTGAAATGTAACATAACATGACAGTGCTCTGGCTCCCTAACTAGTATTTAGTGCAGCGTTTGTCTCAATCGATCGACTGATAGAGAGCCATGGCGACTATACTCTATCCACGGAGACAAGTTAATATAGCGTTCTCTTTGTTACGTAATACCATACAAATGACAAAGACAAAAAAAGACAGTGTGCGTAAACCCTTCTGAATGCTCGTACACACTGCGCTACTTTTTGCGAGAGTATTTAGCGAATTTGTAAATTTTTTGTGACAGTTGTTTCTATAAATGAATGCAGAAATAAAAAACAACAAGTGTCGTATTCACTAATTTCTTGAACAACCGCGCCAGAGCCAACTTTCATCAACAATGAGTCCAAAGAACACGTCAGGTCACGGAACAATAACGATACGGATAAAATATGCACAGAACACAGCGCGTACGGGACAGTACGGGAACCACGAACAGACTAAAATGTACACGTACTTTGTACACTGCATTAACCGTCATCGCTGTTTCCCTATTAACTTGTCTCGGTGGATAGAGTATAGTATCCCGAAATGACCATCTGCATCGGTTGGGGTCTTGAGTGATCCTACAAATCGTCTTATTTAAGAGTTACTACAGCGTTATGTGTTTGGTTGTTGGCTGATACCTTTTTTACCTACGATATTCTGTCCAGTATTTTGTCCTTTTCCTTTTAGACATGACGATAGTTTCAAATGAATCTGTAAAGAGATGATGATGATGTTCAGTATGTAAGCAGTTTTGACAAGGGTAATAAATAACTTAGGCCCGGTTTCTGATTTGAGAATTTTGCTAAGCAAATGGTTAAGTATCGTCCTGTCTCTGCAGATTTCTCACAAAAGAGCGTGACAGAGCGATACGTAAGTATGTGCTCAGCAAAATTCTCAACTCAGAAACCGGGCCTTAATGCCTTTAGCCGCCTACAAGTACTGAGCAAGTGAGCATCCTTGAATGCATTTGTGGGCTTACGAGACAGATTCAATATGTGATCTCTTTTTCGTACCTTGGCCTAATACCCTTTGGAAACTAACTCTGTTCCTTTCAGTCTTTCTTTGTGTTAGACGTCTGTGAATAAAATAGAAAAATATTTATTGTGTTTAAATCTGGGTTGTCAATTTATACAATGTTAGAATAGTTAATTATTTGTTGTTCCGTTAGTATTGAATCAATTTTGTTTTCATAATGAAATTAAAGTGCGTATTTACCACATTTGTAGTACTATGTACCTTTTCATCGACCAATCCGAGATCAGCTTTCTTTCTTCATTGTAGTCTCAGATTGGTTGATATGGAGGTAAACACGTACAAGCGCCATGAAATGTCTATAATTTGTTGTACACGAATTTGTGTAATTTACTGATTTACTGGAGGTATAATTTTGAATTTTTATTTCAATTGTTTTTTGATCTTTATTCAACTGTTTCATTTGAATTTATTACTATGTTGTATGCAATATTTATTATAATAATTTCCGAATAGCAAGATTTTAATTTTGGTATAAAACTTGTCTTTATCAATGTGTAGGGTAACTTGAAAAAAGAAAAAACTTAGCTGTAAGACTTAATGTCTTTATGGACCATTTATATTGTAAATATATTGTACTTTAATGATTTTATGAATTAAACAAATAACTAATAATAATTATTTTTCATTTATCGTTCACTACATTGAAATACGTTAAAGGTAGGCTCTCAATAGTGCGTCAAGTATAGTTTCCGCATTGATAGTAAAGAAATGAAACTAAGGAATGTTTTGTAGAATAACTATATTTATTTAATAATAATTACATTTAATCTAGAATATAATTTCATTGTCCCAGGACTCGATCTCAACATAATAAACAAGGGGTTGTAATAATTGGACGCGATTGCACGATCATCGTTGGTTCGAGCGAAGTTTTGCTTATCTCGAATCTAATAGGTGGTCTAATAGATATTCAAAATCGCGTTCTATTAGAACAACGCCTAACTGGGAATTCTCTACGAATATCAACACATTGTGCAGTTTTCAAACAAAATCAGCGACTTATATTTTTGGATATAGAATCATTATTATTTCCAATATGAAGCTGCGTCAGCTACACCATTTAAATCGATTATTCTGCCACCGGCTAACCCGCGGTTTCAAGCTGTTGACGGTTATCGGTCGTTTTTTGTATGTAAAACTGACAGCCGATTTTTCGGAAAACCGCGGGTTAGTTATAGGTTGAGAGCTGGTGACCAATCGAGATATTTTTTCGTACGAGGCTGGGAGTTAGCCAGCCAAAAAAATATTTTTCTCAGACTAGGCTATGTGTACTCTATCATCCTACCAACTCCCAGCCTTGTACGAAAAAATATCTTGATTGGTCACCAGCTCTCAACCTGTTATGTGCTTGATATTTCGGTCGGGAAACTTAGAAGTAAAAGTAGCATTCATACATAGCATCCACTAATGCTATTGGAATATTTGTTTAACGTTCGTACAGTCTTTTACCAGCTGATAAATCACTTAGCATACGAATACTCAATGCAAATATACATAACGTGTGTGTAAGGAAGGTGGCCATTCTCTTTCCAGCCCTCTTAAGATGAACGCTCGAGAAACACTAGCTGATGCCGGAAAGTCAGTATTCCGAGATTAGATTTCCTGGATGGTGGTCCAAAAAAAGCTCTTTTGGACCTTTCTGTGTGCTTATTCAGTTAAAAAAAACTGCATAGTTTCTAGTCCTCAAAATCGGGTTAGTTGCGGGAAAATAGCTCTTATCGAAACGACCTTTTAATATATTTTCCCGCAAATAAACCTGTTTAATTTTTTTTAATATAGAATAAGTACACTGGAGCATGCATCCTAAGGAGGCAGGTATTTGATTAACGTTAATTTACCAAAACGTCTATTCTCTAAAATAAAACCACTCGCGCGTCGACCGTCAAAACAATTAAAAATTGCTTTTCACCGACAAGATTCCAACTCTTAATATAACGAAATGATTGAAAAGAGCAATCATTCTTTTACATTTAAAAAACGGCAATATTCACGGTGAATATTTTAGAGAATACAGTGGCTGCAGCGAGAGAACCCCCACTTCCAAACACAACGACGAACCAAACGCCCTCAAAGCTGCGAGATTACGATTTCAAAATGGCCTCGTACGCTTGGAATATGGAAGTGCCAACCTCCACCGTCCGCGACTTGAGACTGAGCGTCGCCTCAGGGTTCCCAGGCTGTAGCTTCAACTCCAGAAGCACCCAGATGTTGTTGGTAAGCTTGAGCGACTGATACAGCATGTCTTGGCCCTCAACGTTGCGCTTGGCGATCGTGTACACGTTGTTTAGCGTCATCTTCTGCGCTACGGTGTCCGCGTTGCCCATCACGCCTGCGGATAAAGAAAAATAATATTGAGCCTTAAAATAAAACAACAATAAAAAAAACTAAGGCCTTTGCAACTACGTAATGAGATGATTTATGCAGCGTCCAGTGGCACCTTCACTCACACTAGATGAGTGATAAGACCGCTCGGCGCTGCAGTGACTGGGACATTGTTTTAGATGGAGTAGGCTTACAACAACAATAGCAGCATTTAAAACTCTTGCAAAAGAATTTTGAGCCCGCGAAAGGATTTTAAATGGCCCACGCATGTAAGTCTTGAAATTCGCACCATTTCGCATGTCCTGAGAGTAACTGAAATAGGTATTGTCAGTGGCCCATCGTGAACGTCTGAATCCACACTTTGGCTAGACTGTTAAAAAGGTTGAGCAGGCTTGGTCTAACTACGCGCTTTTTTCTCTCTATCCCAAAAACGCTTAAACGCATGAAAAATGCTTGAACCAACATTTGTCGAGAATTTAATGCTCTACAATTTTATAATAGAAGTCATCGTTGGAGTCATAGAAAAATGGATAAACGCGAAAAACCGATTGACATTTCAACTTGAATAACTCAAGACGCAGACGCGAGATTTTATGAGACTTTTGAGACCAATTTTAGAACCCTAAAATGAATGTGTATACGAGTTTCCAACTTATTCATCTTTTGATTCCGAGGTTGATCTCTTATTTTGCCTAAAGTCACTGGGTCATAAGTATTTTTTTGCGATAGAAACAGGCGCGACAGAGGGTGTTTTCGGGAAGGCAGTTTTGTAGGATTGTAGGGTAGGGTCCCCTGTGCTAGATACATACCTGACAGGGTGTGTCGATACTTACCTGACAGGGTGTGTCGATACATACCTGACAGGGTGTGTCGATACATACCTGACAGGGTGTGTTGCAGCTCGTTGGCGGCGGGTATCTCCTTCCAAGTGGTCAGGAACACCCGCTTGTCAAGCTGACCGTCCTCAGTGAACAGGATGTGTGCCGGTATGAGGCACGCGAAGTAAAACACGTCCACGCTGTTCTTTATCGCCACCTGGGGGGAGGGGGGGGGGGGGGTTGTTGATCGTATGTTTGCATAGTGAATTAGCCCGCACGCAAAGAAAAATGTACAAAATCGATTCCTGTAACAGATACGTTAAACGAATCGAAAAAGTTCACATATAGATTTAGGTGAGAGCAATCTAACACAGCCTTCGTGTTCTGATTCATAAAGGTTTATTCACCAAAAATATCTTGCAAGCAATATCTTCTCTTTATGTTAAGTTTGTCACTTATTAGACTTGCTTTTGCCTTCAAAATCTTACCAGTCTCGGAACCCTCCCAAAACCTAACATGGCTACCCAGCCATGTAAGGTTTTGTGACATGTTTCACGTCGAAATCGCGGCGCGAAAGGAGTCGCGGTGCGCATCATTAAGGGGCTGCCGTTTGTTTTCAAACTGCCGCACTCAGAGTCGTTTATTTGTCCATTAAAGACTTAACGAAAGAATTAAATACAAATCCTTTACTTAAGTCGTCGTAGACAACTCTGAGTGCGGTAGTAAATCATTGTGACTGATAGACAGTCAAAGGAAGAGTACAAACTCACTTGTAAGTTGTTAAGCGGCTCCATACGCTGCACAGGTCCCGTGGTGGCCAGCACTAAAGGTGCGTCCACACTCTGTCCCGGCTGGAGGACGCCCACTGACAGCCCGCCGATTGGACAGATGCCGAAACTGAAAACAAAGCAATCGGTAACTACACTCGTCATCATCAAAAGTGTCTAAACACTTTTTTTAAATATTAAAACACGGTTTTACTCACTAGTGTTTTGTCGGTGTAGCCGACTAGTTTCGGTTCTCATTCGGAGACCTTAATCATGGAGCTCTCGGCGCGCGCGCAGCGGCTACTAAAACGCAGTTCGAGACTAGCCGCGGCGTCGCGAGGGCCGTCTCGTTCTCCATGATTAAGGTCTCCGAATGAGAACCGAAACTAGTCGGCTACACCGACAAAATACTAGTGAGTAAAACCGTGTTTTAATAGAAAAATGTGCAGTGCTCACGAAAGTTTAAAATAGTGTCTAAACACATTTTATTTTGTAGAATAACTTCAATTGCTCTTCAAGAGCTTTCATTTGACATGAGTCTTATTGCTGTTGGACAATGTAAATGTCAAACTGTCAGTAGGCCCAATATGCCCAACCCAAAACACATTTTTTGCGCTAGATATTGATTAAGCTCCCATAAAATAAATTTAAGTACTGTTCAAGAGCTTTCATTTGAAACCAGTTTTATGACTGTTGGACACTCTTGATAAAATGGGACAAAAATGCCCAAAACATAATTTTTGCGCTCGATTTTGATTAAGCCGCCGTATAAATAAATAAATAAATTGAAGTAGGTACTCTTCGAAAGCTTCCATTTGACATGAGTCTTATTGCTGTTGGACAATGCAATTTTTTTTCATCAAGTGTCAACTGTCAGTTAGCCCAGACTTCATATTAAAGTTCCCATGGTCCTTTACACTAGTTATCGTCTAGTTATCGAATATTCATACAAACATACGAACGCCGGATTGTTCCAGTAGACTCTCGCTTTGCTCGCTCGTTCAATTTACAAATACAAATCACTTTATTGATGCCAACTTAAAAATTGAGCTTAATATTAAAGTAATACTGTATACTTAAACCACCGAACTAAATCCCATAGAATCCGCATTACGTATAAAATCACAATAAAAACTTGTCCCCACAGAAACAAATGATATCAGCAATAGAACAATACGAAACATCAATTCGACCATTCGTCTAATATTCGAATGTCAACTTTATTGCATTAGTGTACAGTTTTACTTTAATTGCATGGACTAAGAGCAAATAAGCTCCCAAAGGCAGTTTGGGCATCTATTTTTCGAGACACATTTCAGAGTTCTATGTTGTATCTAGTTTTATCCTTGATCGAAAGTAAAGTAAAAGTAAAAAATTGTTTATTTAAAAAAAGGAACACGGTCTGTACATTGAAGTTCTTATAGATAACACTTATAAGTAAGAAATTGATGACAGGTGAGAATTACTAGCGGTCCCCACACTAGGACTTAAACAATAAGTAATATTAAATGTAGGTATGCTTTAGCATCAAAGGGAGCAGGCTCAGCATTAAGCTAAGCATGTATTTTACTCTTGTTCTTGTTGCTTGCCTTTTGAGGTACCAAGGAAACAACTTGAATTTTTTCCAACGTTTCCTTCTTGTTGATAGTGAAGTTAAAGTTAGTCACCTGTTCTTGTTGAGTTGTATGGCGAACCCGCTCATCGCTTGCATCGCCTTGTTTGTGAAGGTCATCTCCATCCGCGGCTGTCCCCCAACACGGCTGAATGTGCCCCAGATCTCCAGGCCTGATACACAAAAAAGAATCAAGTATTCGCATGTGAAATGGTTAAAAAACGTTGGACAGAACATGAAATGGCTTGAAAAACGCTGAAGTTATTATTTTACTAGCTTTTGCCCGCGACTTCGTCCGCGCAGGCAGTTTTTTTCGTACCTTTGCCCTTGTTTCGTACCTTTCCCCTTGTTTCGTACATTTCCCCTTATTTCGTACCTTTCCCCTTGTCTGCGGGCAGCCAGCACTGTTTGAGCGGCACGAAGGAGGCGGGCGCAGCGCTCACGCCGAAGATATCCCCGAGTAGACCGGTGGTGCCGGCTGTTTCGTACCTTTCCCCTTGTTTCGTACCTTTCCCCTTGCTTCGTACCTTTCCCCTTGTTTCGTACCTTTCCCCTTGTTTCGTACATTTCCCCTTGTTTCGTACCTTTTCCCTTGTCTGCGGGCAGCCAGCACTGTTTGAGCGGCACGAAGGAGGCGGGCGCAGCGCTCACGCCGAAGATATCCCCGAGAAGGCCTGTGGTGCCGGCTGTTGCCACGGGCTCGGGGCCGCCTCCCAACTGTGTGACAAGAAAACGATTTAGTCGAAAAGCCTATTTAAGGTGGAAAGATAGCGACGTGGCACTGTTTTTTACATTTTGTAGCTAAACTGAGCTATTTTTGTTCAGCGATTTTTCGTTCGCGGCAATAACATAGTATTCTTTTCATTATTGTAAACAAAAGAACAAAAATAATTCAGCCGATTATGTGTTCTGGTCTACGAAGCAGTAGCACTGCCCAAAAAACTTGTCGTAGACCAGAACACATAATCGGCTGAATTATTTTTCTTCTTTTGTTTACAATAATGAATAGAATACTATGTTATTGCCGCGAACGAAAAATCGCTGAACAAAAATAGCTCAGTTTAGCTACAAAATGTAAAAAACTGTAAAAAATTTGAACTTCCCGCCACGTTGCTATCGTCTACCCTTAAGGTGAAAACCTAGGCATAACTAGCGCCGCCAATGGAAAAAAATCATATCTTCTTTTTGGATGCGTTTTTTGCTTGTGCAGGATTAGGACTGAAAAACGGTGTTTTAATATCGAGGCTTGGAGGCGAACTGACATACAAATTAAAAACACATAAACAATAACAATAATTTTGAATATAAAAATAATTCCAAAAAGGGTTAATAACATTGCTAAAATCTCTTCATTAGGTTATCAAAGCGAGGCTTAATAGTTTTTAGAACCTAAGGTTTAGATTCCAGATCCTAGAACCTACGAATAAAATCTTTTATCGCCTTTTGTGGCCACTTTTGGCGATAAAAGATTTTATTCGTAGGTTCTAGGATCTGGAATCTAAACCTTAGGTCCTAAAAATAGTTAAGCCTCGCGTTGATAACCTAACGTTTCGTTTTTAGCAAAGAACGCATCCAAAAGGAAGATATGATTTTTTTTTCATTGGCGGCGCTTGTTGTGCCTATAAATGGGCTTTTTTTTCTATTTAATCTGTGATCCCCAATACGGTCTTTTTACGTCTTGCACCAACGCTCTAACAGCACTATCTGTGTATCTAGTGGTTTAACTTTTTTTTGTACAAGTTATCATAGAACCACCATTGATTATGGGTCCTGTTAATAAGGTTGATGCGAAGCCTAACCTATTTGGTACTCACCAGAACATCTAGTCCTCCAGCTAACAGGTCGACGTTGGAGGCAGGCGCGGCCGGCGCGGGTGGCCCTCCGATGTCCATTGAAAGCAGATCTCCAATGAGAGATTCTTGCTGCAAAGATTGAATTAAAATCAACATTTACAAATGAAATGAGGAGGCACTCTAGCGACATCTTTTGGGAAAGGAACATGGTCGAATTTGTGATTTTTTTCAACTTACTTATTAGAAATGTTTAAGGCGCTGGGCATAGTAAATTAGCCCGCGCGCAAAAAAAATGCACATAATCGATTCCTGTATCAACCACACTAAAAAAATCGAAAATGTTCACATATCAAACCCTAGAATTAGGTGAGAGCTATCTAAAACAGCCAGTTTTGTGTTGATACCCATAACAGATTGCGAGATATTTTGTTTGAAAAAAAGTGCGCCGCCTATTTTTTTTCATCAAAAATATCTTCAAAACGTTTACGTATCTCAACACAAAACTGGCTGTGTTAGATAGGTCTCACCTTATTCTAGGGTTTGATATGTGAAAATTTTCGATTTGTTTAGTGTATTTGATACAGGACTCGATTTTGTGCATTTTTCTTGGCGCGCGGGCTATTCACTATGCACCGCGCCTTAAAATGTTCGCTAGCCCGAGTGAGTGGTGGGTGGAAAACAAAAAACCGGACAAGCGCGAGTCGGACTCGCGCACGAAGCGCTATAAGAAATACATCATCTGTCAACATTTCAACTGTCTAACTATCACGGTTCATGAGATACAGCCTGGTGACAGACGGACGGATAGACTTCGGAGTCTTAGGGTGGTATTCTAGAACGCTACTTAAACTCAGTTTAAACTAGAACGTTAAACTCTGTTTAAACTCAGTTCAAACGAGAACTCTCCTTGAACTCTGTTTAAGTATAGTTTAGTAGTGTCGACTGTCGATAAAACAGTGCATGTTTTGATTTGAATATCCCTCCCTTCATATCAAAACATGCACTGCTTTATCGACAGTCTGAACTCTATTTAAACTGAGTTTAAGGTGAAATATGTCTCACAACTAGCGCCGCCAATGGAAAAAAAATCATATCTTTTTTTTGGATGCGTTTTTAGCAAAAAACGCTCCTGCGATTCCTCAACGCAAGTCTTAACTATTTTTAGGACCTAAGGTTTGGATTCCAGATCCTAGAACATAAGAATGCAATCGATTCTCGCCAAAAGTGGCCTCTTTTGGCGAGAATCGATTGCATTCGTAGGAAATCCAATCCTGGAATCCAAACCTTAGGTCCTAAAAATAGTTAAGCCTCGCGTTGAGGAATCGCAGGAGCGTTTTAGGCTAAAAACGCATCCCAAAAAAAGATATGATTTTTTTTCCATTGGCGGCGCTAGTTGTGAGACGTATGGCGTCTTAAGTAGCGTTCTAGAATACCTCCCTTAGTAAGGGTTCCTTTTGGGTATGGAACCCTAAAAAGGAACATGCACCATCACTCTTACATTGTTAGGAATGACGGTGGGTTGCTGTGAGTTGGAGGCGCCAGAATCCTCCGTGACAGCGCCGCGCGCCGGAAGAGACTTGCGCACTCCCGCGCCGCGACCTGCGAACAAACTCACAACTTTTAGACATTGCGGTGCGGCGCGACTGGGAATTCGGAAGGCAAAGTTTTTTGTTCGAAAGTCCGTTATTGGCTTAATCTTATCTTTAGACAATATTGAGAAACTAATTTCAATATTTTTTTATTTTGGTTCAGTAGTTTGGATTTTACAACGTTTCAAAGATACGGTTTTATGACGTCACGCGACGGTCTGCATACTGTTGGCGGTCATAGGAACAAAACCTTTTAGCGCATAAAAACAAAACTACTGGACCAAAATAAAAATTATTTAAATTAGTTTCTCAATATTGTCTAAAGATAAGATTAAGCCAATAACGGACTTTCGAACAAAAAACTTTGCCTTCCGAATTAGGTGGACTGTATTCTGCGGGCGGATCAGGCGGACACCGGTGGCACTCGTCGGCTGCGCAAAGGTTAAGAAATTACCCAGGGCCCTTAGCCTGTAACACAATGGTGCCAAAATGGGCTGTCAGGTGACGACTTCAATTACGATTTGCTAACGCTGTCTGTCCTTTTAATGTTTTTGTAGTACAGCAAAGAATATACAGGGTGTTAAAAGACCGCCAACAAAGCGGGAAACCACATATTGTCCTCATCATAAGGAACATTTTTGCCCAAGGAACTATGCCTGGGAAATCAACTGTTTCCGAGATAATGGGGTTCAAAGTCGGACTTTTCAAAACTTTTTTTTTGCATAAATGTATTCAGTATCTAGTTCTTAACATACCTTCTCAAGAAGCCATATAAAAAATATGAACATTTCTTACAAAAAACGACGTTAAAATTGCAACCCGCTATGTATTCTAAACATCGGCACTTCCAGCTTGAGTAACATAAACTTATCGTTACATGTCCATTGCGTGATTAAATATTTTTCAAAATTATAACCTAAAAAACCAAAATCATTTCCCAGCAATAATTTATCGAAAAAGTACTTTGTTTTGGTGTCTAGTATGCGTGGCTTTCGGGTCTGGTGGCGGTCTTTTAACACCCTGTATTGATTCTAATTCTAGAGGATTAGTTCTCTGGTTGTAGGAGAAAAACGAGGAGAGCCCGGTTTTGTCCTTCTGCCGGGACGCCATTGACCCGCCATTGCGTTACAGGCTAAGGGCCCAGGTTTCTCACATGCGTATGCCGAGGGACGATCCGTAAGCGAGGGCGGCGACTTGCAATGAGGGCGGCGAATGGCAGTGACACTGGATTTCTTGGTATAATTTATTTTAGTTATTTATTTTCATCTCGCATAGTCTGACACAGTTTTTTTTCGCGATTGTTATTATTGCGACAGTTCGGATTTTCTGACTTTTCCGCTGACACTTTTAATTTAAACATTTGTCTTTGCCACGATTTTGAGGCCAGCCCCGAAATGAGGTGGTTTGACCCGCGGCAACCACAAGAAAGAAACCAAGGTTTCTTTCCGCTCCAAGACAGCCACCAGCCAGTTCCGATGCCAACCATGATTCCGCCAGCACCAGAACCACATAATCCCTAAACGGGCGTAAACACATTGCCTTTAGGGAAAAAACTTCTTTGATCCCTTTACTCCACCGAACTAAATCCCATAGAATCCGCATTACGTATAAAATCATAATAACTGATGGTTCGCCCCGAACTACGAACTCGCGACCCCATATCTCAGCAACCGTAATGTTCGAACTTAAAAATTATCTTTGCCTCATTTACCAGCCTACCAAACTTCATGACGAACCGACCAAAACTCAAGCTGTTAGATGAGCCAAAGAGGATTTTAAAGTTCGAATAGGAGTCAAATCGGTCTAGGGGTTGCTGAGATATGGCGTCGTGAGTTCATAGTTTAGTTTAGTTTAGTTTCTTTTATTGGTAAAATAAAATTTACATATCAGTGTGTTATTATAGGAAGTAAGTATAAAATAAATTAAATTAATATTACTCAATGTAATATAATTATTATAATAAGCAAGTATTGTCATTTCATTCAATAATCCTAAAAATATTTTGGTCAATTAAAAAATTGCAAAGTGTAAATACAATCAGTAAATTAAATAATAATATTATGTCACAGTCAAAGTTACTAATTTTGGTTTTAGGAATTCGTCAACCGTATAGTATGCCTTGCTAACCAGAAGCTTTTTGAGTTTGACTGTAAACGCTAAATCTGTTTTACAGTCTTTTATTTCGGTCGGAATGGCGTTGTATATCTGCGGTCCAATGACATTCATGGACTGGGCAAACAATTCATGGACTAGTTCTGGGCAAACCACTATTAGTTGAGGAGCTAACCTTCAACGAATGCAGTGGGCGGCTTGTGGTAGACGGAAGCTAGCGAGCTGATGTGGCAGATGAGCTCGTCCAACAGCGTCGGCTCCAGCAGGTCGGTCTCCTCGCTGATGAGAGGTTTGTCAGCCAGCACCACTTCCTTGGCTGCCGCAGGGTCGGTGGACAGCAGGCGCCAGTAGATGAAGCCGCGGTCTCTGGAAGGTGGGGAAAATATTAGCAATACAAAAAAATTTGGCTTCCCTAAGGCCAAATAGTAGGCACAACTAGTGGCCACTTTTGGCGATAAAGAACATCATTCGTAGGTTCTCGGATCTGGAATCTAAACCTTAGGTCCTAAAAATAGTTAAGCCTCGCGTTGAGAATTTACTGAAGAGTTTTTATACAGGTTTTATATATCTTTGGCTTTTGAAGTAGCAAAGGCCCGGTTTCTGAGTTGAGAATTTTACTAAGCACATACTTACGTATCGCTCTGTCACGTTCTTTTGTGAGAAATCTGCAGAGACAGGACGATACTTACCCATTTGCTCAGCAAAATTCTCAACTCAGAAACCGGGCCTTAGCAACTTAACACTTTGACAATATTGAAAAATAGCATTTCAAAAAATTTATACAAGGGAATTTAAAAATGATTTATAGTGTAGTTGATTTATAAAAGTCTATGTTAGAGGCCCTTTGGGCGGTCCTAAGTGTCTGCCGGTCGCTTCAGGAACAGTACCTAAGTGTCTGCCGGTCGCTTCAGGAACAGTACCTATAAGATAATTTAAGATAATTTATTTATTTACACAAAAAAGCATGCACAGTATACATAGGTATTTTAAGATTACACAAACAAGTTTTCAAATCAAGATAGGTAGGTACATAGCGATTTTTCGACAAATTTAAATTAACAGGATTAGATGGTGATTCCCACACTAGGCCTAGCCTGTATCGTGGGAACCCTAAAGAGAGATTACAATATAATTGTTTGTTTCGAAACCGTTGACCAACAGTAACTGAAGTTTACATAGGTATCTGCTGCACCATTAACAGTAGGTACTGTAAAAATTATTATTAATCTTTGGGAAAGAAAAATACTAAAGAGAGCTATAATGAGAACTATAATCTATGTAGATTGGAGCTTAGCTTAATTAGATAAAAAATAATAATTAGGCAATTTATTTATTAATGTGTAGGGTGAGTGTGAATGTATATGAGAGGGTGTGTGTGAGGGGTGTGTGCATGTGTGAGTGTGTGTGTGTATGTGTGTGAGAGTGGGTAACTGAGGTATGTCAATGTTACTTGTTGATCACAAATAAATCCTCGGTAGTGTTGTAGTCTAAGGTCATGAGATGCTTAGTCACTATTTTTTTAGTTTCTTTTATGTTTGAGCGTTTGAATTCACAGGACTTTACCATTCTATTATAGATGAAAGGTGATGCAAAACGACTGAAACGACGAGCAAAGTCTGTATCAACTCCCACAGAAGGAACCGAGAAAACTCTTTTTGCTAGGAGTGTGTCATACTCAGAGGAGTTCAGAGTCCGTTTGTGGGTGCTAAGAACTAGACTTAAAATATACAACTGCCGAACACGAAGTACTGAACAGTCCTTGAAAAGATTGTCTGTAGGGTATCTTCGGGGTCTTCTACACATTGTTTTCAGTACGGCGCGTTGAGCCCTTTCAATGTCTATCATGATCGTTTTAGCGGATCCACCCCAGATGGAGATGCAGTAGGTGATCAATGACTGGCAAAGGGTTATATAAATAGTTTTCAGTAGGTTAGAATCCGCAATTTGTCGCAAAGATTTCATTATATGGATAACTTTACGTACTCTACCACATAGCGCTTCAATGTGGGGGCCAAAAGTTAGGCGTTCGTCCAGTAAAACACCAAGGTATCTAAGAGTATCGGTACGCTGGATTCCTGGACAGGAGCATGATTTCCTTTGAGACTTCGCACATTGATGTATTCTCAGCTCCGGTGAGAACTGAGGTTCTGTTGCGGCAGTGATGTGGAACGACAAATATTTTGTTTTGCTAGTGTTCAATGAGAGCAGGTTGATGTCTAGCCAGTGGGCGATTTTAGTCATACCAGACTCCGCATGGCTAAAGGCTTCTGCCCAGGTATTGCCATGGAACAAGAGTGCCGTGTCGTCAGCATAACAGATTATCTCAGCGCCAAGTGATGGGATATCCACAATGTCGTTCATGTACGCTATGAATAACGTTGGCCCAAGTATGCTGCCCTGTGGGACTCCAACGTTCATTTGAAGTGGATCACTGAGGCAAGAGCCAATCTTAACACACTGTCTCCGCCCGCTTAGGTAACTTTTAAACCAGTCGAGAGCCAGACCACGTATTCCTAACGTTTCAAGTTTTCTGATCAGGATGGGTACGGAGACAGTGTCAAAAGCCTGAGATCGGGGTTGTCAGAGTCCTGCGTGGCTAGACTGGGCACATGTTGGACCAGCTCCTGAGTGTCTGCCGGTCGCTTCAGGAACGGTACCTAAGTGTCTGCCGGTCGCTTCAGGAACAGTACCTGAGATCGGGGTTGTCAGAGTCCTGCGTGGCTAGACTGAGCACATGTTGCACCAACTCCTGAGTGTATGCCGGTCCCTTCAGGAACAGTACCTGAGTGTCTGCCGGTCCCTTCAGGAACAGTACCTGAGATCGGGGTTGTCAGAGTCCTGCGTGGCTAGACTGAGCACATGTTGGACCAGCTCCTGGGTGTCTGCCGGTCGCTTCAGGAACGGTACCTAAGTGTCTGCCGGTCGCTTCAGGAACAGTACCTGAGATCGGGGTTGTCAGAGTCCTGCGTGGCTAGACTGAGCACATGTTGCACCAACTCCTGAGTGTATGCCGGTCCCTTCAGGAACAGTACCTGAGTGTCTGCCGGTCCCTTCAGGAACAGTACCTGAGATCGGGGTTGTCAGAGTCCTGCGTGGCTAGACTGAGCACATGTTGGACCAGCTCCTGGGTGTCTGCCGGTCGCTTCAGGAACGGTACCTAAGTGTCTGCCGGTCGCTTCAGGAACAGTACCTGAGATCGGGGTTGTCAGAGTCCTGCGTGGCTAGACTGAGCACATGTTGCACCAACTCCTGAGTGTATGCCGGTCCCTTCAGGAACAGTACCTGAGTGTCTGCCGGTCCCTTCAGGAACAGTACCTGAGATCGGGGTTGTCAGAGTCCTGCGTGGCTAGACTGAGCACATGTTGGACCAGCTCCTGGGTGTCTGCCGGTCGCTTCAGGAACGGTACCTAAGTGTCTGCCGGTCGCTTCAGGAACAGTACCTGAGATCGGGGTTGTCAGAGTCCTGCGTGGCTAGACTGAGCACATGTTGCACCAGCTCCTGAGTGTCTGCCGGTCGCTTCAGGAACAGCTTTACCACGGCCGTGAGGAGTTGCAGTTGCACCTGGATTACAAAGATTGCTGTTACAAAATTATAGAAAACCTTAAACTAGACGTCCATTAGCGGCGGATCGGGTCGGGTCGGGCCGGGGCGGGCCGCAAAATAAAATCCGCCTGCCTGAATTTATATGAAACAGCGTCCACTAGCGGCGGACTATTGCGCTGCGGCCCGCCCCGCCCCGATCCGCCGCTAGTGGACGCTGTTTCATATAAATACAGGCAGGCGGATTTTTGCGTTGCGATGCGCCCCGGCCTGATCCACCCAGTGGACGCCAGGCTTTAAGAGCATGTAAAAAAAACTTAGGCCTTTGCATCTACGTAATGTTTTATGCTCTGTGTCTAAATTCGTGTTAATTTACTGTATTGTTGTGTTTCGATTGTGTGTTTTGGCTGATAAATAAATGTGTTCTATTCTATATTCTATTCTAATGAGATGATTTTACAGCGTCCAGTGGCACCTTCACTCACACTAGATGGTTGAAGAGACCTCTCGGCGCTGCAGTGCCTGGGACATTGTTTTAGATGGAGTAGGCTAAGCGGTGGTGGCCTAGTGGTAGAAGCGAGAGACACAGGTTCGATCACCGGCGTAGAAACGCCTATTAGCCATCTACACGGTGCACTCTAAGTCGATAGCGGAACTTTAAGTGGGCTATCTACTGATCAATACAAACAACTTGTACTAGGTGGCGAAAAAAATGGAGCGAAAAAAATTGAGCAAAAAAAAAATCAGCTGTTCCATATAAAAGGTCGACTCAGCACTGCGCCAAATGTATGAAACAGCTGATATTTTTTTCGCTCCATTTTTTTCGCCACCTAGTAAAAGTTGTTTGTATTTATCAGTAGACAGCCTATTTAAAGTTCCGCTATCGACTTAGAGTGCACCCTGTAGTTAAAAGGAATAGAGTAGTAACCTGTGCGTTCTCATCGTGGAATCCTTCGAGGAACGAGTCCAGCAACTCGTCAGCGTTGTCGATACGCTCCGCGTACTCTCCCACGATCCACACCTGCAAACAACGAGATGGGTGAGGTCAGATCAAAATTATAACTATTAATATGCTATACAGTATTCTTTGGCTTCTTTGTTTCTCAGCTTCTTTGGACACGTAATGCGGTCGCCCAGGCATAGTCTAGGGAAGCTCATTATATTGGGGCAGGTGAATGGCAAACGCGCCAGGGGAAGGGCTTCAACCAGATGGTCTGATGCGATAAGGACAGTGGCTCGAGGAAGCATTCACCGGGCAGTTCATATGACGGAAGACCGCTCCCAATGGAAATGAATACGACATGGTCGCGATCCTCAGCCATGAGGAATCGATTAAGAAGAAGAAGAAGATACAGTATTCAAAGTGTCTGGCCTGTCCGACTTTGGACCTCATTATCTCGTAAACCGTCGATTTCCCAGGCATAGTTCCTTGGGAAAAAAAATTCTTTATGATGAGGACAATAACACACGCTTGTTAGATATCAAAAACAGCCATTTATGGTGAAAATGCAATCGACTCCTATACTCCAATTATGATTTAGAGATTAAATATGGACAGTTATTTAAAATTCCTAATCTGTTGAATGTAAAAGACACACCACAGATACAAATCGTTGTCAAAATTTAGTCTAGAATTCCTGCTTGGTGTATAGATCTTCAAACAGAACAATTTTTAGAATTAGATAGTTAGAATTTGACAGAAAACTTTAACAACGCAAAGCTTTTTGCCAAAAGGTGCTATCATTAATTTTTTTCTTCGATGGCGTCCAATAGAAGCTCAGCATAAAACTTTTTAATTTTCATATCCATCACCACGCGATCTTGAGTTTTATAAAATTCTTCGTACTAGGAATGGAATGCAGTATCTATCACTAAGAGAGATGAGACATCGAACAAGACGAGGCATTAATAGCAACAAAACAAGGTTCAAAGTCGCTCACCATGGATGCCCTGGCCTCTGGTTCGTCGAGCGTGTCAAGGTTCTCGCAGAGAGTGCTGATGATGCTCTCGTATTTGTTGGGGTACTTCCGGAAGATGTCCTTGATCACCACAATGGCTTCCTGCACCACGTAGTTGACCTTCGTCTGTATCAGGTCCAGGAGTGTCGCCACGCAGCGCTCTGCTGATGGCTCCACCTGGGTAGAGGGGAGAGGTCAGTTTATGGGCAAATTAAAGGCTCCCACGTTTGCGTTTGCGTTATTGCGATATTTGTTTTCAGTACATTTGTATAATTTTATTTTTATTATTTAACAAAAATCCACAGCAATACAGTTCTTACAATGCTTCTTATGTAAATTATTAATGGAGCCAATAACGGATTTCATTATGTAAGTAGTAAGAATAGACAAAACATGGGGTATCTACCTAGTGCAAAAACTTAAGAAACTAGACATATCTTGTAGGTGCATTACTCATTAACAATGTGTGCATGTGCAATGGTGTGTGGGAGGGTGTGTGTGTGTGTGTGGATGAGATTCATTATGCGCCGGCAGAAAGTAGGTAGGTACCTATAGTTTTTTCTATGACTTTTTAAACTACCTAGCTTTTAGGAATGCCATTACATTCTTACCGCAGCAGTGTGTAACTCCATGGCGATCCTAATACAAAATGTACTGAAAGCAGATATCAAACGCACCTGTGTGGGGGAGCCTTAAAAGTGCCAAACAAGTTGTGAATGCAAATAAGGTGTGTGAATATCCCGAGCTTTAAAAGTGAAACAAAACATTCCTACTTTTACAATTACAGGATGTTGTTTTGGTTAGTGGCACCCTTCGATCAAGGATAAAACTAGATACAACATAGAACTCTGAAATGTGTCTGGAAAAATAGATGCCCAAACTGCCTTTGGGAGCTTATTTGCTCGTAGTCTATGCAATTAAAGTAAAACTATACACTAATGCAATAAGGTTGACATTCGAATATTAGACGTATGGTCGAAATGATGTTTCGTATTGTTCTATTGCTGATACCATTTGTTTCTGTGGGAACATTTTTTTATTGTGATTTTATACGTAATGCGGATTCTATGGGATTTAGTTCGGTGGTGGCACCCGACTCAAGGACAATAGTTTTATTAACGCTTGAAACTAAAAACAGGTTCATATTTTTTCCAGACATTTTTCGATTCACAAATTGCCTTGAGCAAAATTTTGTTCTCCATCTAAAGGTAAAGGTGCCACTGGGCGCTTCTTACAACTCATACAAACGTACATGGCGCAGCGGTCGACGGTAAGCAAATTTTTGTAAAGATAACATCTAATTCGCTGTGCCATACAACTCATACAAACTTCATAGCATTCTTACAAACCTTGATAGCGATACGGTAGTTAATACGAAAAGATTTGCGAAGAAGGCAGCTTGTCATACAACTTCCATACAACTCATACAAACCTTAATGGCTCAGCAGCCGATGGCACAAAGTCCGCGCACAAAGTCCACGTCCACCTCGTTAGCATACTCCTTCACTTCGCCCAGCACTTGCGCTATGTTCGCCTGGGAGGCTAGGCGGATCATTATGTCCAATTTCTCTCAGTTTATAGCGAACCCATACAAATCATACACACTTCACACAACTCATACAAACCTACATAGCACAGCGGTCGATGGCCAACCAAGCTTTGTGAAGGTAATAGCTAATTACGCTTTGCCATACAACTCATACAAACTTCATAGAAATCTTACAAACCTTGATGGTAATGCGGTCGATGATACGAAAAAAGTTGAGGAGCTAACAGCTTGTTATACAACATCCATACAACTCATATAAACCTTGATGGCCCAGCGGCCGATGGCGCGAATCGCGTTGCGCACAAAGTCCACGTCCACCTGGTAGCTTACTCCTTCAGTTCGCCCAGCACTTGCGCTATGTTCGCCTGGGAGGCCAGGCGGATCATTATGTTCAACTTTTCTCAGTTTTACCTGCCAATAGCAGCTAATAGAGATGATATTCAACTCTTGCGGCCCTCATACAACTCATACAACATCACAAAAGTCATATAAACCTTGAAAGCACAGCAGCTGATGGTTGCGTAGCTTTACGAAGCTGGCAACTAGTCACACAATACCCATACAACTCATACAAATTTCATACAAACCTTGATGGCGCAGCGGCCGATGGCGCGGACCGCCTTGCGCACAAAGTCCACGTCCACCTCGGTAGCATACTCCTTCAGTTCGCCCAGCACCTGGGCTATGTTCGCCTGGGAGGCCAGGCGGATCATTATGTCCAACTTCTCCAGTTTAACGTAGATCGGGTCGTTGTATTTCACGAAGAACACCTGTTGGAGATAGGATGCTATTAGTTAAGTTCAGTTTTTTTTAGATTAATTTTTTTTATATTTACTACGCCCCGAACGATGAACTCGCGACCCCATATCTGAGCAACACCTTTACCGAATTGGCTCATGTTCGAACTTAAAATTTCTCTTTGTCTCATTTACCTGCCTACCAAATTTCATGATGATCCGGCTAAAGGTGTTGTTTCTCGATAGTATGGAGCTCAGGCTAAGACTGAAATTAAACAAGGACCAGACAAGACAGACTATTAATTGAATGCTAAAACATATTTTAACAACCACTCCTCAATATCTATAACTGGTTCCATGTATAAAATGTTTTCATTTGATTGCAATGCAACACACACTCCACACTGACAAAATGGCGAACTCTGTGGTGAGCCGTGTGCACAGAATAGTGGAGCTGTCAGCTATCAAAGTCACAGACTCATCAAAACACACCAACATGCACCCCACGCCACGAACGAAACACCACAGATAAAATCCGCAACGGAGGGAAACGTTCCAAAACCAGAACATAAAGGTGGCGCGTTAGTTAAAAAATAAACTTCTGTCAATAACTTACGCAAATAAATAATGAGGGTCTATGTCTCGAATGGCAAGTTTTACGCTATATTTGAATGATGTTATGTTTTTATTTTGGGTAAAAAATATTGTTTTAAAATCAAAAGCATTTACCTCGCTCGTGTAAAGCAGTATCTGAACGCCTATAAATAATGGAACTTTCATGAAAACAAAAACTGTTCGTACATGAAAATAACACTGAAATAAAATCTTTTAGGCAGCAGATACTGTTCAGAGGATTTTTCTCTTTTTGATATTGGGGAGTCATAGTTAACTTTGAATCGATTGCTAAATTGCTAAAAAAAAACATTTATAATATAGCGTCCACTCACTCACACTAAACGGGTGAAGAGACCACTCGGCGCTGCAGTGCCTGGGAAATTGTTTTAGATGGAGTAGGGTTGCCAAGCACCTATCTATACCATCCTGACAGCTTAGAAGGGTCAGGATTTAAAACTTAGACAATTCCATTCTATAGTCGGAATCACGATCATAATTTGAAAGGGATCGTGATAGGTTCAAAAGTTAGACAAATCATAATTTGAAAGGGATCGTGATAGATTCAAAAGTTAGACAAATCGTAATTTGAAAGGGATCGTGATAGATTCAAAAGTTAGACAAATCATAATTTGAAAGGGATCGTGATAGGTTCAAAAGTTAGACAAATCATAATTTGAAAGTGATCGTGATAGGTTCAAAAGTTAGACAAATCATAATTTGAAAGTGATCGTGATAGGTTCAAAAGTTAGACAAATCATAATTTGAAAGGGATCGTGATAGATTCAAAAGTTAGACAAATCATAATTTGAAAGGGATTGTGATAGATTCAAAAGTTAGACAAATCATAATTTGAAAGGGATCGTGATAGGTTCAAAAGTTAGACAAATCATAATTTGAAAGGGATCGTGATAGATTCAAAAGTTAGACAAATCATAATTTGAAAGGGATCGTGATAGGTTCAAAAGTTAGACAAATCATAATTTGAAAGGGATCGTGATAGGTTCAAAAGTTAGACAAATCATAATTTGAAAGGGATCGTGATAGGTTCAAAAGTTAGACAAATCATAATTTGAAAGGGATCGTGATAGATTCAAAAGTTAGACAACTAAGCCTGCAGACCTGCCTTTATACAGTACCTTCATCTCATGCTTGAGGATGTCCGGCCGCTTCTGCACGACCAGGTTGATGTTCCTCAGAGCCACGTACTGCACCTCGGGC
Source organism: Zelleria hepariella (assembly GCA_949319315.1). NCBI lineage: Eukaryota > Metazoa > Arthropoda > Insecta > Lepidoptera > Yponomeutidae > Zelleria > Zelleria hepariella. Next base: position 10,413,177 of record OX439396.1, on the reverse strand, counting down.
TCCGCACTGAGCAGGGTGACCAGCGGCGGCGCCAGCTTGCGGCTGAGCGTCTGCACCAGCTCCGTGTCTGAGGCCAGCATCTCCATCAGCTTCATCAGCACCTGCCGCGGAAAAGGGAAATTGAAGGAATGCAACGCTCGACAATGCGCGCCCCTCGCAGGGCTGGCTGGAAGAAATTTCTCTAGAAATAAGTCCGCCCTTGTACACTTTCTCCTAATATCATGTTATTTAAGTCTATTTTTTTTGTGTGCAATAAAGTGTGACAAACAAACAATGCGCGCCCCTCAATTGAAGGAATGTAACGCTCGACAAAGCGCGCCCCTAAATTGAAGGAATGTCACGCTCGACAATGCGCGCCCCTAAATTGGAGGAATGTAACGCTCGACAATGCGCGCCCCTCAATTGAAGGAATGTAACGCTCGACAATGCGCGCCCCTCAATTGAAGGAATGTAACGCTCAACAATGCGCGCCCCTCAATTGAAGGAATGTCACGCTCGACAATGCGCGCCCCTAAATTGGAGGAATGTAACGCTCGACAATGCGCGCCCCTCAATTGAAGGAATATAACGCTCGACAATGCGCGCCCCTCAATTGAAGGAATGTAACGCTCGACAATGCGCGCCCCTCAATTGAAGGAATGTCACGCTCGACAATGCGCGCCCCTAAATTGAAGGAATGTAACGCTCAACAAAGCGCGCCCCTAAATTGAAGGAATGTCACGCTCGACAATGCGCGCCCCTAAATTGAAGGAATGCAACGCTCGACAAAGCGCGCCCCTAAATTGAAGGAATGTCACGCTCGACAATTCGCGCCCCTAAATTGGAGGAATGTAACGCTCGACAATGCGCGCCCCTCAATTGAAGGAATGTAACGCTCGACAATGCGCGCCCCTAAATTGAAGGAATGCAACGCTCGACAATGCGCGCCCCTCAATTGAAGGAATGCAACGCTCGACTTTGCGCGCTCCTCAATTGAAGGAAATGCAACGCTCGACAATGCGTGCCCCTCAATTGAAGGAATATAACGCTCGACAATGCGCGCCCCTCAATTGAAGGAATGTAACGCTCGACAATGCGCGCCCCTAAATTGAAGGAATGCAACGCTCGACAATGCGCGCCCCTAAATTGAAGGAATGCAACGCTCGACAAAGCGCGCCCCTAAATTGAAGGAATGTCACGCTCGACAATTCGCGCCCCTAAATTGGAGGAATGTAACGCTCGACAATGCGCGCCCCTCAATTGAAGGAATGTAACGCTCGACAATGCGCGCCCCTAAATTGAAGGAATGCAACGCTCGACAATGCGCGCCCCTCAATTGAAGGAATGTAACGCTCGACAAAGCGCGCCCCTCAATTCAAGGAATGTAACGCTCGACAATGCGCGCCCCTAAATTGAAGGAATGCAACGCTCGACAAAGCGCGCCCCCAAATTGAAGGAATGTCACGCTCGACAATTCGCGCCCCTAAATTGGAGGAATGTAACGCTCGACAATGCGCGCCCCTCAATTGAAGGAATGTAACGCTCGACAATGCGCGCCCCTAAATTGAAGGAATGCAACGCTCGACAATGCGCGCCCCTCAATTGAAGGAATGTAACGCTCGACAAAGCGCGCCCCTCAATTCAAGGAATGTAACGCTCGACAATGCGCGCCCCTAAATTGAAGGAATGCAACGCTCGACAAAGCGCGCCCCCAAATTGAAGGAATGTCACGCTCGACAAAGCGCGCCCCTCAATTGAAGGAATGTAACGCTCGACAAAGCGCGCCCCTAAATTGAAGGAATGTCACGCTCGACAATGCGCGCCCCTAAATTGGAGGAATGTAACGCTCGACAATGCGCGCCCCTCAATTGAAGGAATGTAACGCTCGACAATGCGCGCCCCTCAATTGAAGGAATGTAACGCTCGACAATGCGCGCTCCTAAATTGAAGGAATGCAACGCTCGACAATGCGCGCCCCTCAATTGAAGGAATGTAACGCTCGACAATGCGCGCCCCTCAATTGAAGGAATGTAACGCTCGACAATGCGCGCTCCTAAATTGAAGGAATGCAACGCTCGACAATGTGCGCCCCTCAATTGAAGGAATGTAACGCTCGACAATGCGCGCCCCTCAATTGAAGGAATGTAACGCTCGACAAAGCGCGCCCCTAAATTGAAGGAATGTCACGCTCGACAATGCGCGCCCCTAAATTGGAGGAATGTAACGCTCGACAATGCGCGCCCCTCAATTGAAGGAATGTAACGCTCGACAATGCGCGCCCCTCAATTGAAGGAATGTAACGCTCAACAATGCGCGCCCCTCAATTGAAGGAATGTCACGCTCGACAATGCGCGCCCCTAAATTGGAGGAATGTAACGCTCGACAATGCGCGCCCCTCAATTGAAGGAATATAACGCTCGACAATGCGCGCCCCTCAATTGAAGGAATGTAACGCTCGACAATGCGCGCCCCTCAATTGAAGGAATGTCACGCTCGACAATGCGCGCCCCTAAATTGAAGGAATGTAACGCTCAACAAAGCGCGCCCCTAAATTGAAGGAATGTCACGCTCGACAATGCGCGCCCCTAAATTGAAGGAATGCAACGCTCGACAAAGCGCGCCCCTAAATTGAAGGAATGTCACGCTCGACAATTCGCGCCCCTAAATTGGAGGAATGTAACGCTCGACAATGCGCGCCCCTCAATTGAAGGAATGTAACGCTCGACAATGCGCGCCCCTAAATTGAAGGAATGCAACGCTCGACAATGCGCGCCCCTCAATTGAAGGAATGCAACGCTCGACTTTGCGCGCTCCTCAATTGAAGGAAATGCAACGCTCGACAATGCGTGCCCCTCAATTGAAGGAATATAACGCTCGACAATGCGCGCCCCTCAATTGAAGGAATGTAACGCTCGACAATGCGCGCCCCTAAATTGAAGGAATGCAACGCTCGACAATGCGCGCCCCTAAATTGAAGGAATGCAACGCTCGACAAAGCGCGCCCCTAAATTGAAGGAATGTCACGCTCGACAATTCGCGCCCCTAAATTGGAGGAATGTAACGCTCGACAATGCGCGCCCCTCAATTGAAGGAATGTAACGCTCGACAAACCGCGCCCCTCAATTGAAGGAATGTAACGCTCGACAAAGCGCGCCCCTCAATTGAAGGAATGTAAAGCTCGACAAAGCGCGCCCCTAAATTGAAGGAATGTCACGCTCGACAATGCGCGCCCCTAAATTGAAGGAAAAAACAAACAAACCTTGACAGCGGATAGCACTACGGCAGCATTAGCATGAGCCAGGCGCGGAGTGATTCGCTCGCAAATGGAGTGCGCCTCGCGCGCGTCCCGCGGCTGGTAGTTCGACAGCGCGTCCAGAATGAACACTTGGCCCCACTCGGTGCACTCGTTCAGCGCTGTCAGGAGCTTGTTGATGGTTGGCGCGTTCATCTCTGGATTGACAGAATAGCATAAGCATCTTTAATATGTTATGAGGAAGTATGGGGTATCTGTAACACAGGCTTCGACTTAGTTCAGAGCCCCATCGCCTATTTTTGCTTTATGTTTGTGATTTATAGGGATTGTGTTTTTTTTTTAAATATTGCAATGAGCCGTTTCCAGCACAAATTCACAAAGCTTTTTATAGATGACGCCTACAGGCGTGGCCTTAAAGCCGGCTGTCAAAATGAATCTGAGAAATTTGACAGCTGTATTCCGGTTCTTCTATGGCCACGTCTGTAGTCGCCATCTATGAAATACTTGAATTTGTGCTGAAAACGGCTCATTGTGGAGTGTGACTCTACGTCGCTTCGCAAACATACACTAGACAGATTAGACAGAAGCAACAATAACACCTTTTAAGTTTTGGAAATTACATTTATAATTAGCCGTTTTTGGCCAAAATGTTCTAGAATCTATACTTATTGCCAGAATTTATGAATTACATACTGCCGATTTCTGAATTGAGAAATTCGCTAAGCAAGCACTTAAGTGTCGTTCTGTCTCCGCAGATTTCTCACAAAAGAACGTGACAGAACGATACCTAAGTATATACTTAGTAAAATTCTCAATTCAGAAACCGGACCATATTCACTAGCAAGACCTCAGAAAATTAATTTATTATTTCGAGGGTAGCGCAAAGCAGCGAAAGCAATGTTGGAGCAGCGTAGCTCAAGTTAGACTGGCTCTCAGTACTTACCGACTAGCGGATGACCAGACACGCTGGCCTCGTTGATCTCCGAGAGCGCGGCCACGGCATTGGCCACCACCATCGGGTTAGAGTCGCTCAGCAGATCCTTCAGCTGGTCGAGGAAACCCTGCAAACAACAAACATTCTGGTAGGTAGGTAATCGTATGAGGTAGTGGCCGCAATTCAATTCAATTGTTATCAAAAAAGAGGGATGGGATGGATCGCCGCCTAAGATTGCGGTCACGCTTTAGTGACGTCATTTGACACCACAGCAGCCGCCAAATGACCGCAATCTTAGGGAACTATACTGCAAGTCATAGTGTGACCGTTATTTTAAATTTTTTATCTGTGGAAAGTATGAAGTTTGTCGCGCCACAGATACAAAAATTATGTGAAACGTTACTCAATGGAATTGAAGTCTACGCGGCCAATCCTGCCAATCCATTGTGAATGAATGAAATCGTTCCTTTCGAGAATTTGTTGAATATTTTTGCATATTTTACATTTCTGAGGATTGGACTATAGCTAGAAAGGGTGCGAGAAAGCTACCTGATCCTCCACCATGCTGGAAGAGATGTCGTACAGCTTGGCGACGCACACGGCGGCGGTCTTGCGGACGTACGGGTCCTCATCCTTCAGACACTTCCTCAGCGGCTCGCAGAGGTACTCAGTGATCTTGTCCACGCGGATGCAGCCCATGGTCCGGACGGCGAGCGCGCGGATCAGCGGGTTGGAGTCCTCACAGTCCTGAGAGACCGTCAGCGGGTGAGTGGAGGGTTAAGACCATTATTTACAGCGCTCGCTCCCATACAAACGTAATAACGGTTTTGCTACCCTTAAATATTAACCGATTTCGTAGATTTTTATGTCGATCGTTGTCGTAGATTTTAATCTATGTATATGTCTGAGCATTTTCTTTTTTTTATTCGTTATAGAACAAAAGATTTTTTTTAAAGTATATTTATTTTTAAAAAAAGGTATAAGCACAGACCTAGATTATAATCAACTTAGGCCCGGTTTCTGAATTGAGAATTTTACTAAGTAAATACTAAAGTATCGTTCTGTTGTGAGAAATTTGCAGAGACAGAACGATACTTAAGGGTCCGTATAAGGCTAACTAGCGCCACCAATGTTGAAAAAATCATATCTCGCTTCAGAAGAAGTTTCTGACAAAATCCTAAGATGAGCTCATGCGCCATGCTTTTCTAGATTTTTAAGTGTGGGTACCCAACTCAATTTCTAGTCTTAAGCTAAAAAATTTTCGATAACCGCCAAAAACGGCCGTTTTTGGCGGTTATCGAAAATTTTTTAGCTTAAAAGTAAATTTCGAAGAGGGTGTCTACACTTAAAAATCTAGAAAAGCATGGCGCATAGGCTCATCTTAGGATTTTTCCAGAAACTTCTTCTAAAGGAAGATATGATTTTTTCAACATTGGTGGCGCTAGTTAGCCTTATACGGACCCTTAAGTGCTTGCTTAGCTAATTTTTCAATTCAGAAATCGGCAGTTAAACTATTGACACCAAAACCAACGATATTGGATAACATTTAGTGTTAGCGTGTCTTTCCTGTGGGCTAGGCTAACTAAGCTGTCAGTATGGTATAGATGCTGGGCAAGCCTACTCCATCTAAAACAATGACCCAGGCACTGCAGCGCAGAGTGATCTCTTCACCCATCTAGTGTGAGTGAAGGTGCCACTGGACGCTGTATAAATCATCGCATAAGTAGATGCAAAGGCCTTTTTTTAGGGGTAGCAACACTTATTTCGTTTCTTCCGTTTGTATGGGGTGAGCGCGACAGAGCGCGCCCTTCGTAATCCTCTTAAGGCTGGAAGATAGCACTGTAGCGGGAAATTCAAAATTTTTACATTTTTTTACATTTTGTAGCTAAACTGAGCTATTTTTGTTCAGCGATTTTTCGTTCGCGGCAATAACATAGTATTCTTTTCATTATTGTAAATAATGAAAAGAATACTTATGTTATTGCCGCGAACGAAAAATCGCTGAACAAAAATAGCTCAGTTTAGCTACAAAATGTAAAAAACTGTAAACATTTTGAATTTCCCGCTACTTTTCAGCCTTAAGGACGAGGGGGCGAAGCGAGACACTGAGCGAGGAAGCTTCTAGAAGCTTGGGAGAAACTCATTTGGAGCTACGTCTTTAGGCGCGCATTAACTCGGCAGATCGAGATGGCAATCGGCGTGTGATCGTTTTTTCCACTGTGATCAATAAAACATGGAAATTAAGATATTTGGGAATGAAACAACACCATACGCGCCACGAAAGGTGAGACACCATGAGGTGCGACGTTTATTGGGGCGGTGAAAAGAGTGCGGGAGGCGCGGTCAATTCTCATCTTTCGTGGAACGTATTGTACTGAAATTAACAATGTAGATAAATATTTATTTTCATCAATATGAGTTGAAAACATTCGCTCAGGACAGGACTTGAACCAGCAACCGGGCCAAGTAACTGACGATGCGAATTTCTTCAACTGGTCTCGTCAAATGGTCTAATGGACATCTGGTGTCAACAGTTTGCACGAATCTACACCACCCAATGCGTTCATTTTAGCAGACTAAATGCTCATTGTAATTTTTGATATTTCCACTATTTTAACCACTTTTTGCTTTTTCTAAAGCGCTAACCCGTGCTAGGGAATTTATTATAAATGTTTAAAATGTTTCCTAGCACAGGTAAGTGCTTTAGAAAAAACAAAAACCTTTTATTGATCACAGTCGACCATACCTCGTTTGCAACCTTGAAATGGGTTGAAATGGTCTGTAGATCCTTAAAATGTTTATTGCCAACCATGTTATGCGACAAGTAACCCAATGGCTGCCTACACCGTAGGCACTACCTCTCTCTCTCTGAGAGAAGAACTTTGCCAAGTAGTAGAAAGAGTTACTGATGGTGGCGTGCGATCGTCATTGATTCAGTTTCTTACAGATGCAAAAATGAATATATTTGTGGTGAGAAAAAGTGGACGAAATAAAGGATTGAGTTTTATTATAGAGCTACAAAGTTGAGCAGGGAAGGATGCTATGTGCATGAATATTACTGATATTGTTAGGACCAAGTTGGAATGTTATTGAGGTGTGATTGAAAGATTGTTCAAAAAGACTAACGGTGTTTGTTACAAAAAAAAATATAAAAGGTTTTATCTCTTTGCTTTTAATGAGTTTCTCCCGCGAAAATGGTTGATATGGTAAACCTCAGCTAAATGTGCTCTAGTTCTGAATAATATGAGGCATGATATATTCACATCAAAATGAGCTTGTCCACTTAATTTGGCTTTCATAGGTATATTATGTTTTTTTTTAAATATCAGTCAGCTTTACACATCCATCTTTAGGTTTGTTTGCATGCGTGTGTGTAAAGCTGGCTGGTTGTCTTGATATTTTGTAGATTTACACATCAAAAAACTTTGTTAGATGATTATACAGCGTCCAGTGGCACCTCCAATCACACTCGATGGGTGAAGTGACCGCTCGGACGCTGTAGTGCCTGGTACATGTTTTTTTTTTATTATTTTGATATATCCCAGGCACACATCAAAAGCTGTTCTTATAAATGGTTAGTTTATACTTAAACTAAAATGATGTCTAAACGGGCAATATTTTTCGGCAATATGTGGCTGCAATATTGGCAATCATAGCCTGACTACAGTAAAAACGTTTTTTGGCTCGGCAATGTATCTCTCGGTAATATTGTCTGCAACACTGGCCCATATAGAGTGTCATTGACATTGTGTCAACCTGTCAAAAATACAACGGGCACAGAGTACCTATAGCAACTTCACGGCGAACTTCATGTCGCTTAGAAAAGGATGCACTATGCCGCAACAATAGTGAGTGGCTGAAACAACAATATAAGATGCCGGCAACCTTCGAACATGCATTGGCCATACCAAGTAGGTATGTGTGGCCATTTACTTTAACTGCAATCTTCAATATTGCATAGGCTGGCAGGTTTTGCTGTCAATGTTGCCGGCCATCGTATTGCAGCCACATGTTACCGAAAAATATTGCCCGTTTAGACACCCCTTAAACCAAATATTGTCATGCAGTAGTCTACATCGCCTAGCATGCTAAGGGTTGTAGGATGAGGTCTTCAATGTAAAAATGAGTCAGTGCATTGATATGAAAGGTAGTTTTGAAACTTAGAGGGCAGTAAATGTTCATTGAATGTGTAAATCTACAGTAATATGAGTCGGTTCGCTTTCAGGACAATGTGTTTACCTTAACAAGCTGGTATGTTGGTAGATCCTTCCGTCCATCATTATATGGTACAGAAGACAAAAAATGATAAAAAACACAAGTCACACTCATGGATATCACTACTTTTGCCACTTGGTTTTAATATTTTATAAAATCCTCATTAAATTCTTTATAATCTAAGATTACTGCAAGAGTTTAAGACTTTCACCTTGCAGTAGAATGATAAATTTGGGAATTTCTGATCAAGTTTGTTAATAGGTTTGGAAGAAGGATCATTGCCTACAAAAGTAAGCAGGATATATTACGATGTGATACTCCCATGCTAATTGAATTTACATAATTCCTATAATTCAATCATGGATATTTATATCTACAGTATGTTACAAAATTTCAAAATCAGAGACAAAGCCAACCAGGTGAATAAAAATTTTAGGAAAGAGAATGGTCTATATTACAAACATATTTATTTAGTTACTTGTGTACATGAAAGAGATGGTTCTATAGTTGGTCCTGAATCTACTATACCTGTATTGGCATTTGAAGATTTAATATTGGACGCCAATATGATTCAAGTAAACAAAAACTTCAGAATAGATATCTTTCCAAATCTGTTCATAGGCACTAACTTAGAACCATCTGTACACCAAATCCTCTTCAATTCTGTGATAAAATCACAAAACTTATTTTCTGCGATAAATCCACAAAAATATCACAGAGCAACAACAGAAGTTGCTCCGAGTCAAAGAAAACTAATCCATAACGCGCTGAGCCCACAGGGAGCGGTCTAGCCGGAGTTCTGCATTCTCTATGATTTTATCTCTGCATAGATAATATTAATTAATATATTTATTTATTTAGAAAAATAATTTCCATAATTCTACAAACTAATTTTGTAAATAATTATTTTGAAAGTAGTTATAATGAGAAGAAACTGATGCAGAAATAATACTGCCAGACCGCAATCCTGTAGGTTCGACACTTTAGAAACAAAATGAGGAATCAAAACTTTGAGAAAGTACAAAACTCTCAAAGGAATGCATTCCAAACCTTACCTTTACGAATGTGTTGACGGCCATGATGGCCATGTCCGGTTGCGACTTGGCGTAGTTCATCAGGTAGAGGTACACCAGTTTCTTCAGCTCCAAGTTGTCCGTCTGCATGCAGTTGACTACGTCGGGGAACAGGGCAGACACATCTTTACCGACCGTCATGGACGCAATTACCTGAAATGTGTTTTTGTTTAATAATGTTGTAAAATAACATGACTTCCCTTCTTGTCACACTGCATAAGAATAGGAGAATTTGTTGGAAAGGTAGGTAAGGCATAAAATGTTTAGTTTTTATTGTTTGTGTGACATTGTTTTTTATGTGAGCAAAGTCTTAACCTGTCGTCTGTGCAGGGAAAAATTTTTGACAGCACATTCACTGTGTGCAATGGCGTGAGTTGAAGGCATAGGTTTTGATCGCACAGATCTGTGTCTACGCAACAGAGATAAATCCATGGGTGAACACAGATCTATGCTTACACGCACCAAGGGTTAAGAAAGTGTCCTTTTTATTGTATAGCCTTGAAACGCAAGGCATTATTAATCTTCAAGGAAGAGCAATGACAGTAACTTGTAATATTGGTGGAGGGTAACTATGAAAAATAACATATTATAATAATATACCTTACAGACCCTGTTGTATAATATGATGGGCTCAGGGCTTGATCAAAGTTTGGCTACCATGTTTTAGGTTGCTGTGTTTTGGTTGGTTCATTTGGTATTCAAATGGTTGTAACATTATTTGCAGCACAAATCCTAGAGGTTTTCTATAGAATTTGGAAGTCTAGGATGATATCACTTACTTTCTTGACGGCCTCCTTCTTTTTCTCTTTTTTGTCGCTGTTCAACTCTGACTTGAGTTCGAAGATTTCACCCTTCTTGGTGGTGGTGAAATACTTGGAGTCGGTCATGGTTGCTGGCTTGTTCAGCTTCGTGATGAATACCTTGCTGCGAAGCAGCTTCACGGGCGCTCCGGAGACGGACTGAAGCCTGAAAAATGTGAAAAATCAATAGTAAATACTGACAGCTGACGACCAAGTGTTTTTGCGTTTATTCATAGCTATTGGGATGACTTGAAGAAATTCAAATGTTTATGTTTATGGCACTTACTTTGATTTATAGAAAGGCGCTCAATAGGCGTCTATTTTAGCCGGAAATTATGATTCTGATTGTAATTTCCAATAAATTGTCTGACACGGCAAAGGGGCGTATTAGTTTTTTTTTATTGACGTTTGACAGTTTGACGTTACCGCAGCACGCCCTGAAACTGGTTATTTAAACGGTGAATAGATTCAATCATTGATCAGTTATTATTTGGTGCAATTTATTACTCTATAGTAGCGCAAATAAAATTAAATCACTAAAAAACACCAGTTTTGCGGTAATAAAATCAAAGAGAAAACTAAAGTTAAAGATAAATGGAGTGTAGAAATAACTTAGTTTACGAACACACACGTCAATGAACGTTCTATTCCACTCATTATTTATATGTAATGGTTTGCATACAAAGAAACGTAATCCACGGAGTAGAAATCTGGCGTTCAGCGCCATCTAGCGTTTAGTAGCGACATATTTAGGTCTTCTTTCCTTGCCTTTTGTGTATTGTTCCATACCAAACGGTGCCAAACGGGACCCTATTGCTCTGCCTACACTGTCTGTCGGTCTTGTGTTGTGTGTTATTACGGTGGAATACCCAAAAATCAGATTTAAAAAAGGTCCGTTTACAATAACAATAAACGTGTTTTTATACTTTTTGCTCTATCGCAAAAACGGTAATACATACAAACAAATAATAAAAACTTCTGTTTTCCTTCATACTCACTTCGACATCATTACCTTTCTGATTTTGGGACGGCAAGGAAAATAGGCAGTTTACTTCAATTACTTTATTTAGATAATTTCATTTTAAACCAGTATTCAATGCAGTAACATTTCATCACATTATCATGCATTACACATACATAGACAATACTTGTGGTTACAGACACATATCTAAAGTTATAAGGTTTACATGACGATAAGTAAATGGAGTTATATGAATTATGAGGAGTATAATGGTTTTAGAGATACAGATTCGCTAATTGTTAAATATTTCATTTAAAAGTTACAATTAAACAAATAAGTCAGGTGGAAAATATTATAAGAAACAATCTTTATGAGATATGTAATGTATTGAATGTCTACGATAAAGCAACAATTTTTATAACTCACTTTAACAAATAAACTATAGAGTAACAGTCTGATCACACAATTATTACAAATTAAATAATATGTATATGCGAAAATCTAGTTATTTACAAAAGTTAGCTAACTAAATAACAAAGAACCTAACATTATTTTGTCCTTCGCCGTGTCCGAGGCCATTCGATACTGGCTCTTAACTCGTTCACAATAGGGTTTATCGATTTTGCTAAACAACATTACTGCTTACTTTACACATAAATTAAGAAGTCAATTAATTAAAAATACAGACACAATCTAGGCAACGAGTTACATACAGTGCATGATTCTATAGTGTTTCCAAGTTGTTCTTGATTTGATCTGAATCATAACGTATCAGTTTTTAAAAAGGCTGATATTTGATCGTGTGGTTTCTAGACGAAATTGGAATGCTTCTAAGGCTTGCACTCTCCTGACGCTACATATTAATCAATTCATAGTGTGTACAAAATCAATTATATGTTCGTTCGAATCGTAAAAAGTCGTATTAAAATTTACAAAAAACAGCTCATATGTAGTATTAAAGCCAATATTGAAAGTTTCTATTACATTATTATTATGTAAAATTGTAAATGCTTAGCCTCTTGTAGGAATTCCGTTATAAGATTATTGAGCAGTCTAATTCACTTCTACAACAACAATACATTGAGAAAATATCTGTTGTAGGGAAGCATTTTGGGTATTATATTGACGTGGGTATTATATTGAAGGATGAATGATTGACAAACTATAGATTACACTTATCACTCAATCATAAGAAAGAATAATAAAGGCAGTAAGTAAATAATTTGATGCCAAAGTATTTTTTTAGATTTGCATCCAAAAAGCGACTTTAGAATCTAAACCAAGTATAAAATACTGCCGAGGGTAGAATACATTGTTAAATAAGTGCTCTAAATCATGTCCTTGAATACTACAACACATAAGTCTACTTATCGCAATAAAAAGTTCAATTCAAATCAAGTTGCCACTTTTCCACCGGACTGCAGATTAAAATCTTCTAACAGTTTCCAGAGTGACGTGTACTCTTTTTTTTTTCTTTCCAGCCTTTTCACAAGACATTTCGATGGCAGCTAACTGCCAGTATTTTTTTCTTTGCAGCCGTAAAATCTTTGTCGGAGGCAAATGCCTTATCGCTATTCGCTATTGGGACAAGGACATTTTCTTAAAAATATGCCTTTTGAGTTTATTCGTGTTTTTCAGGCAATTGCCATATTTTCAGCCAACACCGGTTCTATTAGTTCTACGACACACAATGATCTTTGCTGTGACATTTATTTGCAAAGGTCGGCTATGCAAGTTTTCTTTTTCACATTTTCCAGCCACCATCAGTTATCTTTACTGGTCAGTTCATATGACGGAAGATCGCTCCCAATGTAAGCGAGTACGACATGGTCGCCATCCTCAGCCATGAGTAATCAATTAAGAAGATCATGAATCTTCGAATCCACCTCGGAGTGCCTTTGGGTGTCGGTAAGTGTCCATGCTCAAAGGCTATTTTGTGTCTCAAATGGCGTGTCACAGTCTTCAGGCAACTTTAAGTGGCTGTCCATCTTAGCTCTGCAGTGGTGGTTAACTTTCTAAAGCCCGTGTCACACTCAGAGCTTCTATCCAGCTAGTAGTTGAGCACGACAACTGTGGGCGAGTCAGTTCGGGCCGCCTGTTATGCGAGCTCCTTGGTGGGGCTCAGTTGCTTGGCGTACGCGGAAACTTGTCTCGAGACTGTGACAGTGGCAGTGAAAGTGGCTATTCAGCTTAGTTCTGCACGACAACACTGGGGGTTAACTTTCCGTGTCACAGTCAGGAGGAGCTTCTATCCAGCTAGTATTTCTATCCAGCTAGTAGTTCTATCCAGCTAGTAGTTCTATCCACCTAGTAGTTCTATCCAGCTAGTAGTTCTATCCAGCTAGTAGTTGAGCACGACAACAGTGGGTGAGTCAGTCCGGGGCGGCGGGCGGGCGCACAGGGCCGCACACAGGGCGGCGGGAAGGGCCCCCGCGAGCAGCCCCGAGCGGGCCGCCTGTTATGCGAGCTCCTTGGTGGGGCTCTGTTGCTTGGCGGACGCGGAGCCGCCGCTGGAGCGCGACTGCCTCCCTTCCGGCGTTTGAGATCTGCGGGAAGGTTAAGTAGTTAGGAGTGTTTCAATGGGGATTTTTCCAAGTGTCAAATATACAGTGCGTTTCACAAAAGAATTCCCCTGGGTTGAACAAAAATAGTCCCTATTACATTGAAATAAGAGTAGTTGGAAATTTGGAATGGCTGTCAAATTCAGGGTCTGTTTCTTGTATTGAGATTTTTATAAAGTAAATATTTAAGTATCGTTCTGTCACTCTTTTTGTGAGAAATCTGCAGATACAGAACGATACATTCAGGGTCTGTTTCTGTATTGAGATTTTTACTAAGTAAATATTTAAGTATCGTTCTGTCACTCTTTTTTGTGAGAAATCTGCAGAGACAGAACGATACTTTAGCTTACTTAGCGAAATTCTCAATTGATTAATCGGCAGTCAGTCTATTAACTCGAATTAATTAATTCACCTACCACCGAATAAATAATTATTAAGGAAGCTGTAGCTCACATTTGTCACTTGCTGGGCAGCATAGGCCTTCTCTCAGAAGAGAGAGTTTCAACTGCGTCTGCAAATTGGCGATTTTCGCGCTGAGTTTCCCAACTACAAAAAAGGTATCTTACTTGTGTGATTCAACGTGGAGGCTGTTCCTCGAAGGGGCCGACGGACTCAGCTTGTGGTTGGCCAAGAACGTGCCAATGGACTCGTCCGAGCTATAGCTGTCGTTGTCACTGAGAAAAACGAAAGAACATAAGGATTAGTCGCTAACATACAGGCTATCTGTTATCAAGTTTAGAGAACTAAATTTTGATTTCATTTGCGCGCTTAAGACGTCATAGGTCTGACAACTAGCGCCGCCAATGAGAAAAAAATCATATCTTCATTTTGGATGCGTTTTTAGCAAAAAACGCTCCTGCGATTTCTCAATGCGAGGCTTAACTTTTTTTAGGACCTAAGGTTTTGATTCCAGATCCGTCCAGATCCGAATGCAATCGATTGATGGCGTGAATCGATTGCATTCGTAGGTTCTAGGTTTTGCTAAAAACGCATCCAAAAAGAAGATATGATTTTTTTTTCATTGGCGGCGCTAGTTGTGAGACGTATTTCATCTCAAGAGGAGAATCTCCTATAATAATGCCAAGTGACAGTGAATCCGCGTTTGACTGAAGCACGCAAATTTATGTCGCCGGAGATTACATTTAATATTGCCGTGGCTTGAGAATGCCTTTACCTGTCAGTGTCCCTCGAGTCGCCGGGGCTGGAGAGGTCGCCGGCGATGGCCTCCTGCAAGGCCGTGGCGCGCCGGGCGGCCAGCCTGGCCTCGTCCCTGGCCGCCGCCGCCTCAGCCGCCGCGGCCGCCGCCGCCGCTTCCGCCGCCGCCTTGCCGCGCGCCGCTTCGCTCAGCTTACCGTTGAGCGTCGAGTTCTCTTCTTTGAGCTCTCTGTGAAGGAGATCGAATGGTAAAATGCTTGTTGTTTATTAGGACGTAGGTAATCGTATGAGGTAGTAGTAATCGTGGAGAGTTTTTAGGCCAGTTTTTAGTTTTTTTGTTGTTTATTTATTAGTTGCGTTACAAATTCCTGTGGGCTAGGCTGACTTAGCTGTTAGGATAGTAGCTGGTGCTGGGCAAGCCTACTACATCTAAAATAATGCCCCAGGCATTGCAGCGCCGAGTGGTCTCTTCACCGTGTGAGTTAAGGGGCCACTGGACGCTGTATAAATCATCTCATTACGTAGATGCATTTGACCGAGGGGGTTGGCGTGAAATGGAAGAGTTGATAACTCTGTGAAAGAAATTGATCGGTGAATAAACTATTGTTTTTATAACAAAGTGGAAATTTCGCACCGGGTCTCGCTTGGTGGCAATTTCGTACAGGCGAGATCTGTAATCTTGGACATTTAATAGCCGATCGGAAGCGGTGAAATAGCTGCTTAAAAACTATCGTGAGTAACTTCAACCCTCTTTTACTTTTATCAATGTTTGGATAGTAGATTAGTTTCGGTTCGACTAAAAAGTAAAACCGTTCATAAAACTGATTGTTAATAGGCCATGGACTTGTGATAAAGGGGGCTGCCGCGGAAAGGAAAAGCTATGCTTATCTTGCCGTCGTGCCAGACTTGGCCTCACCTGAGTTGTCTGGTGGTTCGACGGAGCTCGTCCGCGGCGTGTTGGTCGCGCGTCCGTGCGGCGCCAAGTTCAGCCGCGAGCTGCTCGTGAGCCTCTCGCAGTCGCGCCAGTTGGCCCTCGAGCCGCGCGCGAGCCGTCGCCTCCAGTTCCAGACTTGACTCGAGCTCCTGTGGTTGAAAGGACACAAGCATAAGCAATCGTTAATATAAAACAGAATCTATCTTAAGGCCAAGAAAATGTAGATGTATTAAAATATCATCACCATTTGTTGTCAGAGAATCATCATCATACAATAGAATAATAATTGTTTCGCGTATACACAAGAAATAGGCACGGTCCTATGACGGATCCTTGTGGGACTCCAATATTGGTACTAGAAACCTATGACGCTTCTTACTTCTATAGTAGCACTAAGGTGCTACTGGCAAAATCCAGTCTTTTCGAGTATGATGAAAACCTAGAGAAGAACCTGTGAACACACCGATTTGTACAATTTCTGTCGGGGTTTGTACCTTGTTTCTCGTATCAAGTCGTCGCTCAGCCTCGGCCTGTGTGTGTGAATGGCCAGCCTCAGCGTGGGCCAGTCTCGAGGCCAACTCGGCCAGCTTGTCCTTAAGCTGCCTGGCCTCTTCGCCGGCCGCGTCGGCCTTGGCTGCGGCCGCGCGCGCCTCAGTCTGCGCCGCGCAGAGGGCACTCGTACTCGCGCGGTATTTCTTGAGAAGCTAGTGGGAGAAAATTGCGTTGTTAGTTAAAATAATATCTCCCTCCGAAAGAAGGCCTGAACTGATGTACAGTTTATCAACACATGAAAAAATATAAATACACCAGCCGCTAGACACCAGACAATATAAGAAGAAAGAACACACCACACAAGAAGGCCAGGAAGGAATAACATGACATGGCTGTATAATATCAAGGAATGGAGCGGCATCAAAACCGTGGAACAATTATTCAAGACAGCCATGAACAGAGAGCGGTGCAGGGAGAAAGAGAGAGACGGCAATCTTATCGCTAGAAGCGATCTCTTCCAGAAAACCTTACGATGGACGAGAAAAAGAAAAAAAATGCGAAGTGAGCTGACTGCCAACATCCAGTGATGGAGAGGCACTTCGAGAAGAATAAAAAAATATAAGCCCGCTCAGCCGCGTCGTTGCTAGTGCGGGTGGATTCCTCTAGAGCTGCCGTGGCCTTCCTCCTTGGCTTCTGTACTGATGGTTATCCCTGCAGCCTCTTTCCAATATACATATGCACAAGGAATAGGAGCGGTCCTATGGCGAATTCTTGTGGAACTCCTATCTTTATCTGAGAACCCGTGACGCGGATTTTCTGCTGGCTATATCTGACATACGCGCACGCTTCTGGGGCCGAGAAGTATGGACGACCTCAACCTTCAGCCTCTGTATCTGATAGTTACCTCAGCAGCCTCAGGCACGCTTTTGGGGCCGAGAAGTATGATAAATTGAGAAATCCACTATGCAAATACTTAAGTATCGTCCTGTCTTTGCAGATTTCTTGCTAAAGAGCGTGACAGAACGATACTTAAGTATTTGCTTAGTAAAATTCTCAATTCAGAAACCGGGCCTGTGTCTGATAGTTACCTCAGCAGCTTCCTCTTCAGCGTCGTCAAGTTGGGCTCTCGCGGCGGCCGCGTCTCTGGTAGCCGCGACGGCGCGTTCAGCTGCATCGTTGCGGGCGCGGGTGGACTCCTCCAGGGCTGCGGTGGCCTCGCCGGCCTCGGCCTCGGCGGCCTGCTTGGCCTTTGTCGCCGCGCGGATGGCCAGCTCGAGGTCTTCCACCTGAGAGTTGAGATAACAAAGGAATTAATTAATTAAATTGTGCAAATACAAGTGTCATGTAAGTCTTCCGAACTAAATTATCGACGTGGAATTCGGTTCAATGTCGATCCGGTCGGTTTAGTTTGGTGCAATTTTTACCTTATTTATTATTTGTATGCTTCGATCAAGGATAAAACTAGATACAACATAGAACTCTGAAATGTGTCTGGAAAAATAGATGCCCAAACTGCCTTCGGTAGCTTATTTGCTCGTAGTCTATGCAATTAAAGTAAAACTGTACACTAATGCAATAAGGTTGACATTCGAATATTAGACGTATGGTCGAAATGATGTTTCGTATTGTTCTATTGCTGATATCATTTGTTTCTGTGGGGACAAGTTTTTATTGTGATTTTATACGTAATGCGGATTCTATGGGATTTAGTTCGGTGTTTGTATGACGTTGACGTGATGTTAAATGAATTATTAAGTACACATAATAATATTGTTTTGAAGAGAGGGTAAGGATTGGAAAAATGCGAATGCAAAACTATTACGGGACATCTAATTAATCGACGAGATACGATACAGATAATCGATACTCTGGACTTAAAAAGGAGCAGATTTATCCAAGTGATTTCTGAAATATGAAATCAGTTATTACCTGGTTCTTGAGCTGTCGGATCTGCGCTTTGCCACCACCTTCCTTCTCCTTTTGTTCGAGCATGGTTTGCGCGTCGCGCAACAGCGCTCGATATCGCTTCAGGTCCCTGCAATGGAAACCAAACGTTTATTCATCTGAGCTAGCATGAAGGCCTAGCCCACAGGAAAAACAAGTCAATACGTGTGGACCCAACTAAACTGCGGGTTTCCTCACGATGTGTTCCTTTGCTAACGCGAGAGAGCTTGTCTTTCCTGTGCGCTAGGCCGACTAAGCTGTCAGGATGGTATAGGTGCTCGGCAAGCATACTCCATCTAAAACAATGTCCCAGGCACTGCAGCGCCGAGTGGTCTCTTCACCCATCTAGTGTGAGTGAAGGTGGCACTGGACGCTGTATAACATAGGTCCCGGCACTCGGTTTCGATCGTTTGTTGGACTTAGTGTGCCCTTTTCATGACATAGGCTGTCGGTAAAAGGGCCACTATAATAAAAAAGAGGTAGTCTGGAGAGGGAAGTGGACGCTGTATAAATCATCTCATTACGTCGATGCAAAGGCCTTAGTTTAGCATGGAGGGCATCATTGACTAGGACAGAGGGATATTCTACGATATCAATTATATCCGTTATAATGATGTAGATGGGTCAACAGGGTGAGAGAGACTGTTGCGTGCGCCATTTAATTCAAACAAACGTGAAGAGAACGGTTATTTAAGCCGATATTACACGATTAAATTTCCATTCAATATTGCTTTCAATTTGATTGCTTCAATCGCATTGAAACGTGTAAATGCATGTTAACGAATGTCGAAATCAAACATTGCTGAATCGGTTCATGGAAGGAAAGACAGTGCTCCCATAACAAAATTATAAAAAATAAAAACCATAGAAAATGTATGGTAAAAGTTTTTGTAAATTTCTGACATTTCTAGCACACAAACCTTAGTTAGCTCCTTAGAGTCTTTTGATCTCTTCATCAAAGAGGAACAATTGGCACCAAAAAAAATTTTGGAATTTTAGCATTTTTTCAAAATCGTGAATGCAGTTCATAATATCTCAAAAAGTTATAGAAGGTCTCCTAAGAACGTTTTCCTGTAACTATATCGGTTAGGGTACCTGCCCGTACTGCCCCGTCTCAAAAATCCACCCTGTATACGTAGAATCCGAAGATTGCAGGTTCGTGTCCTGTCACGGTCGCCAGATGAAGAGTTTTGTACTCTTTTGCAAATCCTGTGTTTCTTGTAGTTAATAAATGAAACAGGACTTAATAGCTCAAATTAGCTCAAAAAGGAAGTCTATACAGGGTATTAAAAGACCGCCAACAAAGCGGGAAACCACATATTGTCCTCATCAAAATGAAAATTTTTGCCCAAGGAACTATGCCTGGGAAATCAACGGATTCCGAGCTAATGAGGTTCAAAGTCGGACTTTTCAAAACTTTTTTCTTGCAGAAATGTATTCAGTATCTAGTTCTTAACATACCTTCTCAAGAAGCCATTTCAAAATCATGAATATTTCTTACAAAAAACGACGTTAAAGTTGCAACCCGCAAAGTATTCTAAACATCGGCACTTCAAGCTTAAGTAACTTAAACTTATACCTACACTTGCGCAATATGACTTCTGTGCGTTACACGTCCATTGCGTGATAAAATATTTTTCAAAATTATAACCTAAAAAACAAAAGTCATTTCCCAGCAACAATTTATCGAAAAAGTACTTTGTTTTGGTGTCTTGTATGCGTGGCTTTCGGGTCTGTTGGCGGTCTTTTAACACCCTGTATGTTGCTTGCTTCTAGTCCGAAAACAATCTGACAATATCATACTAACGCCTGCGGTAAAGCATTAGCAAACATTCAAATGAAACAAAAAGCAAATGATGCCTACCACAGGCGCGAACAATACCAAACTCACCGTTTGAGTCTCTGCACCAGTTGAGTCTGCTCGTGGTTCTCGGCGCGCGCGGTCTCCTCGAGCGAGGCGAGCCGGCGCTCCAGCTCGTGTCGCTCGCGCAGCAACAGACTGCGCTCGGCGTGCTCGCTCTCCAGCTGGCTCTCGAGCACTGGGGGGAAAGAGATGGCTATCAATCTTCGATCAAGGATAAAACTAGATACAACATAGAACTCTGAAATCTATCTATCTATCTATCTATCCAGCCCATAAATAAAGCCCACTGTTGGGCATAGGCCTCTTCCTTTTCACGCCAACCCACTCGGTCTAAAGCCACCAGGAACTCTGAAATGTGTCTTGAAAAATAGATGCCCAAATTGCCTTTGGGAGCTTATTTGCTCGTAGTCCATGCAATTAAAGTAAAACTGTACACTAATGCAATAAGGTTGACATTCGAATATTAGACGTATGGTCGAAATGATGTTTCGTATTGTTCTATTGCTGATATCATTTGTTTCTGTGGGGACAAGTTTTTATTGTGATTTTATACGTAATGCGGATTCTATGGGATTTAGTTCGGTGCTATCAATAAATACCAAAGTTTGACCATTACTGATTGAACATCAGCCACTGGTGATGATACTACAGGGTGCACTCTAAGTCGATAGCGGAACTTTAAGTGGGCTATCTATTTAGTCAGGCACTGCAGCGCCGAGTGGTCTCTTCACCCATCTAGTGTGCGTGAAGGTGCCACTGGACGCTGTATAAATCATCTCATCACGTAGATGCAAGAAGGCCTTAGTTTCAAGTGGGCTATCTACTGATCAATACAAACAACTTGTACTAGGTGGCGAAAAAAATGGAGTGAAAAAAATATTAGCTGTTCCATACAAAAGGTCGACTCAGTACTGCGCCAAATGTATGAAACAGCTGATATTTTTTAACGCTCCATTTTTGTCGCCACCTAGTACAAGTTGTTTGTATTGATCAGTAGACAGCCTACTTAAAGTTCCGCTATCGACTTAGAGTGCACCCTGTACATGTTGACCACGACCGCTCTGATAAGAGTGCAACGATGAAGAAGAAGAAGATTGATCAATAAACCTCTACCTTTGGAGCTCTGTCCCGCTTGGAATCATTGTAGAAGCTACAGTGTGCAACTGAGAGAGTAGCGTAAAAGCGCTAGGGGGGGGAGCTCGGCAACAAAGAAAAAAAAAACTCTTTTTCGCAATACAGTAAAAAAAAGGCAATTTAAATTAATTCATACAGAATATCAAATTTAAATTATCATTACTAGAGTAGTGCAAAGCTAACTTTGCAGTGGAGCATCCGAAATAGTAATTTCCGTACGTTGCTTTTGTATGTTTACACCATATTTTCAATGTATTCCACAAAACAAAATTGTAACAGACAATAACTGACGTAACATGTACCACTTGTAGAACTTGTAACATGTACCACTGCAACGTACGGAAATTACTATTTCGCATGCTCCACTGCAAAGTTAGCTTTGCACGACTCTATCTACTACTAAGTATCTAGCTACTTTTTTTAAGTGACATTTTTGTTTGTTTGTGTCTGCTGTGTATTTTGAGTGCAGATAAAAAAAAGTAAAAGTAAAAAATTATTGCACTAAAAGGGTTTACATGAAATTGATGATTGATTGATGTTCCCCATTTTTTTTCTGAACGATATTTAGTGGCAGCCCTTCTGATGCGGAAGCTTTGGCTTCCAAACCTATGTGAGAATGTATTTGTATTTGTGTAATGTTGACTTACTGTTTAGTTTCTTGGCAGCGTTGGCTTTTGTTTCCTCTGTCTCGTCACCCCTCGCGACGACTTCTCTCCAGTCGCAGTTTGGAAGTTTCTAGGAGCTGTTGAAACTTACTCTTTAGTTTTTTGGCAGGGTTGGCCCTTGTTTCCTCCATTTCGTCGTCCCTCGCGGCGGCTTCTCTCCAGTCGCAGTTTGGAAGTTTCTAGGAGCTGTTGAAACTTACTCTTTAGTTTCTTGGTAGCGTTGGCCCTTGTTTCCTCCACCTCGTCGTCCCTTGCGGTGGCTTCTCTCCAGTCGCAGTTTGGAACTTTCTATACTCTATCCACGGAGACAAGTTAATAGGGATGTACATTTTAGTCTGTTCGTGGTACCCGTACTGTGCAGACGCGCTGTGTGCTGTGCATATTTTATCCGTATCGTTATTGTTCCGTGACCTGAAGTGTTCTTTGGACTCATTTTTCATTGTTGATGAAAATTTGGCTCTGGCGCGGTTGTTCAAGAAACTTGTGAAAGATTCATCGCAGACGATAATTAGCTTTTACGACACTTGTTGTTTTTATTTCTGCAGTTATTTAAAGAAGCAACTGTCGCAAAAAAATACAAATTCGCTAAATACTCTCGCAAAACGTAGCGCAGTGTGTACGAGCATTCAGAAGGGTTTACGCCCACTGTCTTTTTTTGTCTTTTTCATTTGTATGATATTACGTAACAGAGAGAACGCTATATTAACTTGTCTCCGTGGATAGAGTATAGGAGCTGTTGAAACTTACTCTTTAGTTTACGACACTTGTTGTTTTTATTTCTGCATTTATTTAAACACAAACAACTGTCACAAAAAAAAATACAAATTCGCTAAATACTCTCGCAAAACGTAGCGCAGTGTGTACGAGCATTCAGAAGGGTTTACGCCCACTGTCTTTTTTTGTCTTTTTCATTTGTATGATATTACGTAACAGAGAGAACGCTATATTAACTTGTCTCCGTGGATAGAGTATAGGAGCTGTTGAAACTTACTCTTTAGTTTCTTGGCAGCGTTGGCCCTCGTTTCCTCCATTTCGTCGTCCCTCGCGGCGGCTTCCAGACGCGCCTCCTTGCGCTGCTGCTCGAGCAGCATCTCCAGTCGCAGTTTGGAACTTTCCAGGAGCTGTTGATACGAAAGGTTAATAGATTTGTTTTAGAATTGACAAGCGAAGGATATAAGTGAAATAAAATTGATTGGACAACCACTTTCAGAATGGTAAAAGGGTGAAGAAGATTTACGCCGGAATAACTAGACGAGTTTAACTTGAAATACAGACAGTTTTTAGAAAGAGAGAGAGTCGAAAGAAAGTTGTCTACAACCTTCTTTCGACTCTCTCTCTTGTGGTCAGCAGACAGCTTAGGTACTGGTAGTTTAGACCGCTGTCTTGCTTAGTGTTTACGCCGGATGTAGAGGCGCGCGCCCAAAGAGGTTGATGCGCGCGGTCAAGGAGGCGAGCTGGCTGTCAGTTTTTATTTTTCTATTTTATGCGATCGTGTTTTGTTTTGTTGTTGAAAATTTGTCACCGGGGTGAACAAACGTCGTAGTTTTTGTTCCCTCTAATTTCGTCTATTTTTATGTATTTTGTCCGTCTGTAATGTCTGTAATGCTGAAGTAATAAACAAGAAGTAATTGTAACGTCTTAAAGTTGTTTTCATCAAACACTTAGTATTGTCTAGTACCTGTATCTGTCCGGCCAGGTCGTCCAGTTCCTCTTCCTGGTCTCTCGAGCGTCGCTCCAGGTCTGCCCGCTGCCTCCTCAGCGCTGCAAGCTCGTCCCCGCCGCCCCCACGCTCCTCCAACTCTAAACCTCTTGGATTTCCTAAAAGGTTTAAGGGCTCGTTGTCTTGTACCTGTACCTATCCGGCCGGAAAGATAGTCTAGATTCATCTCCAGGTCTGCCCACTGCCTTCCCAATGTTGCCATGGCATAGACGTAAGATAACGAACTTCCACCCCAAAGGGCTCCAAAAAGGGGTGTCAATTTGTAAGAGCTTGTGGTCTAGTACCTGAATCTGTCCGGCCAGGTCGTCCAGTTCCTCCTCCTGGTCTCTTGAGCGTCGCTCCAGGTCTGCCTGCTGCCTCCTCAGCGCTGGCATAGCTTAGAGGCAAGACAGGAAGGGATTTTTGGAACTTCTAACCCGAGGGGTCCAAAAAGGGGTGTCAATTTGTAAGAGCTTGTGGTCTAGTACCTGTATCTGTCCGGCCAGGTCGTCCAGTTCCTCCTCCTGGTCTCTTGAGCGTCGCTCCAGGTCTGCCCGCTGCCTCCTCAGCGCTGCCATAGCTTAGTGGCAAGACAGTAAGGGATTTTTGGAACTTCTAACCCAAGGGTTCCAAAAAAGGGTGTCAATGTAAGAGCTTGTGGTCTAGTACCTGTATCTGTCCGGCCAGGTCGTCCAGTTCCTCTTCCTGATCCCTCGAGCGTCGCTCCAGGTCTGCCCGCTGCCTCCTCAGCGCTGCAAGTTCGTCTCCACCGCCCCCACGCTCCTCCAACTCGCGCGTCGCCGCTAGCAGCCGCTCTTCTTTGAGCTCCAGTTCCATGCGCGCTTCCTGTTCGGGGTGACATAAGGGTCAAATTATAAAAGTTGAAAACATAAACAAAATAATAACTATATCTTCTCTCAAAGAAACAGTTCGAAGTTCATCAACGCGCGTCCACTGCGGACTGAGAGTTTACAATACTTCTTCATCTCCAAAAACAATGGGGCGGATTTTTGGTCTTGTCCCCTCGGTGTTGGGTCATCGCTTTTGTAATAGGGTTTTTTCCAAGTGTCAAATTTGACAGCGATTCTAACTAAATGGCTAAACTAAATCTGTGGTTTCTATGGAAACCACAGATTAATAGACTGATTTTGACATTAATTAATCTAACTATACTGGAAAAAATCTCATTAGAAATAAAGAACACGTGGCAAGCCACCTTTGGAGGACGTTGCAAAAAAATCAAGTAACCACAATGGCGGGAGGCGCAATCAAGTATTTTCTTTCGTGGGTCACTCCCGTTTCCGGTCTTTTTGTTTGCTTGTTTTAGTATGAAGATTACCTATCGTTTTAATATTACTACAGCTTAATTGAACGAGCGAGCGAAGCGAGCGAAGTTCTCCGAGTCTACTGGAACAATCCGGCGTTTGTATGTATGTATGTATGTATGTATGTATGTATGAATGTTCGTTCGACGATAACTTGAGTAAATTTAGTCGGATCGTGATGAAATTTGGTAGGCAGGTAAATGAGGCCAAGAGAATTTTTAAGTTCGAACATGAGCCAAATCGGTCGAGGGGTTACTGAGATATGGGGTCGCGAGTTCATAGTTCGGGGCGAACCACTAGTTAATCTAACTATACTGGAAAAAATCTCATTAGAAATAAAGAACACGTGGCAAGCCACCTTTGGAGGACGTTGCAAAAAAATCAAGTAACCACAATGGCGGGAGGCGCAATCAAGTATTTTCTTTCGTGGGTCACTCCCGTTTCAGGTCTTTTTGTTTGCTTGTTTTAGTATGAAGATTAGCTATCGTTTTAATTGAACGAGCGAGCGAAGCGAGCGAAGTTCTCCGAGTCTACTGGAACAATCCGGCGTTTGTATGTTTGTATGTTTGTATGTATGTTTGTATGTATGAATGTTCGTTCGACGATAACTTGAGTAAATTTAGTCGGATCGTCATGAAATTTGGTAGGCAGGTAAATAAGAGAGAGAGAATTTTTAAGTTCGAACATGAGCCAAATCGGTCAAGGGGTTGCTGAGATATGGGGTCGCGAGTTCATAGTTCGGGGCGAACCACTAGTAGTAATACAGCTGAATTTATACTCACAGAAAGGCTCTGCTCGACGGCGTATTTTTCCGCGTGCGCTTGGTCCCGCTCCCTGGAGAGCCGCTCCTTGTTTGCGCGCTCCCGTTTGAGCTCCTCTTGTTTGTCGGTTCGTTAATTCGTCCGTTCGTTAGTTCGTTCGTTCGTTTGTTTGTTTGTTTTTTTAGTATAAAGATTACCTATAGTTTTAATAGTACTACAGTTGAAAAAATTAGTACTACAGTTGAATAAAATTAGTACTCACAGAGAGGCTCTGCTCGACGGCGTATTTCTCCGCGTGCGCCTGGTCCCGCTCCCGGGAGAGCCGCTCCTTGTTCGCGCGCTCCCGTTTGAGCTCCTCTTGCGCCGCGTGGAGCTCAGCGTCGAATTTGCGCTGCCGCTTCTCGAGCAGGTTGTTGCGGCATGTCTGTGGAGGTAGCAAGGTATAATAAGTTGGTAAGTAAGTAAGTAAGTAAGTAAGTAACTAAGTAAGTAACTAAGTAACTAAGTAAGTAACTAAGGCCCGGTAGCTGCATTGAGAATTTTACCAAGCAAATACTTAAGTATCGTTCTGTCACGTTCTATTGTGAGTAATCTTCAGAGACGGAGTGATATTTAAGTGCTTGCTTAGCGAATTTCTCAATTCAGGAATCGGGCCTAAGTAAGTAAGTAACTAACTGAAACGAACTAACGAACTAACTTGCGGTGGATTTGTTTTATATTTTGGCATATAGGTAAATATGTTTTTGAATGAATAAATTGCTGTAGTACTAACTAACTAAGTAAGAAAGTGAGTAACTCTTTAGTAATTCTTAATAATCTTGACTGGTAGAAATTTATTTTGGCTCGGCCGCCGATTGTACTGTTTGGCTGAGTACACTTTGTGTCGTTTGTCCAATGGTACGATAAGTTTTTGTTTTTGGTTAGCTGAGTAAATACATAAAAGTAAGTTCATCTGAAAAACAGAAAACAGTGGTTGCGCCTGGCACAGGATCGTAAGAGGTGGCGTGGGCATGAAGAGGCCTTTACTCAGCAGTGGATGTTAACAGGCTGATGATGAAATTGATGATTATGAAGTTCTTTTTTAAAAGAAGTTAATGTCAGCCATCCTGCTTTTGCTATTAGGACGCAGCAAAAGTAAGGTGGTGTTGGGCGTCATACAAAAATATGCAACTTAGATAAAGTTAGCATTGAAAATAGAATCTTGGCTAACAACCCTATAAGTTTCGATTCAGGTATGTAGGTAGAGACTAGAAATATTTATCGTGCAACATTTGTCATCCATTCAATCTTTGTGTCAAGTTGTCACTATCTTGGCTCATTTGACAAGTTTTGGGATGCCTTACGCATACCATTAGAAAGAGAAAACTCTAGACAATAACTAAAATACATACAGGTTGTGATGGGCATTTCTATTGTCATCAAGTAGAGGTAAACTTTTGAACTTTGTTTGAACTTGAACAGCTTGAACTTTGTTCCCTTCCATTATAGTTTCCACACCCTAAGACATAAGAGTTAAAATCCTGTACCAACCTGTTCGTCAAGTAGCGACCTCAGGTCAGCCATATCGTTGGTTAACTTCTGAAGCTTGCGCTTCCACTGGGCGGCGACCGCTCGTTGCTCCTCCACTTCTTCGTACGCATCTTGCACCTGGAAACGAAATAAGGGTTTATTAATGAGGTTGTGTTTTGATAATAAATATTGATTGGGACATATAAGTTGCACGTAAGGTTTATTTCATTTTGGCTAGAATAATAAATCCTGGAATTCGGATTCTGAGTGAATCAGATCTGGGATTCACTTAGATTGAAGCTCCCGAAAATAGCCTAATAAAGGTAAATCTTCTCAGCTTTAGAGCGGTGGTGGTCTAGTGGGTAGAACAGTGGACTCTGAAGCAAGAGGTACCCGGTTCGATTCCCAGTGCGGGCATGTATCTATGACTTTGTTTAATTTCAAAGTTACGTACATTTGTGAATTTGTAGTAGCAATACCACTCGCTAACGGTGAAGGAAAACATCGTGAGGAAACCCGCGGCTCAGTTGGCTCCACACGTATTGACCTGTCTTTCCTGTGGGCTAGGTCGACTAAGCTGTCAGGATGGTATAGGTGCTGGGCAAGCCTACTCCATCTAAAACAATGTCCCAGGCACTGCAGCGCCGAGTGGTCTCTTCACCCATCTAGTGTGAGTGAAGGTGCCACTGGACGCTGTATAAATCATCTCATTACGTAGATGCAAAGGCCTTAGTTTTTTCTCAGAATTATTAGGCTACTAGCTTTTGCCCGCTACTTCATCTGCGCAGACTTATTTTTTTTCTCGTTAGTTTTTCCGTTGTTTTAATGGTTATTCTGCTATTCGGGGCGGAGAGAAATTCAACAAAACAAAAATTATAAAAATCGGTCAACCCGTTCTAGAGTTATAAAAACCTAACACGACTTTGTTTTATTGTATTAAGATTTTCAGGAGCGAGGCGTAAGATGAGTGTTAGAATATTTTATGGACA
The DNA here is from genome assembly GCA_949319315.1 of Zelleria hepariella. Taxonomy (NCBI): domain Eukaryota; kingdom Metazoa; phylum Arthropoda; class Insecta; order Lepidoptera; family Yponomeutidae; genus Zelleria; species Zelleria hepariella. Next base: position 10,384,930 of record OX439396.1, on the reverse strand, counting down.
ACTTTACTATAAACTGAGAAACTGAAATATCAATTTATAACGCCATCTATTGAGTGATTTTTGGCAACTTTATATCAGGAATGTATAGCTTTTTAACTTGGTCGATTTTAGTTCGTAACTCTCCTTTGTTTTCTCAGCGGTGTTTATGCTGATTTGCTCACGAATCTATACCTAATAGAAAAGTACATAGCAGTGTTGACAAGTTATTACATCCCATTTCTAACAAACCGTCATCACACTTGTCAACCAAACTCTCCAAAATATCTCTCTAGTGTTGAAAGATAACTATGTTGCAGTGTATTTAGTAAGACGATAACGTTTGTCCGTCAAAAAGTTGTTTGGAATCACTCCAAAGAATTTCTCAAAATTAACCGTCTGTATGTATAGGATGATATTCGACTATCATTCTTCGTAAAAAACTTTATTTTTCATCGAAAATTCGTCATTTGACCTCTTGGCTGAGTTCCAACTTCAAAATTTATCATTACACATTTGTTGTGGACTATCTGTCTCAAAGAAATGTATGCAACCAGAGACCACCAAAGAATGGTTCGTTTGGGTATTCTAATGACTATAAAGTGTTCTCGTATGCAATGATACACGTAATATCTCATTAGATTCATCCTTTCGTTCTATTTTCAGCTCTATGTCTAACACTTTAAAAAACCATCGACCCGTCGTCTCACTTTGGCCTTCAAACAAAAGAGCACTGACCTCATCAATTTCTTCATTCATTATTACTAAAAATACACAAACAAAAATCACTCAATTTGCCACATTCTTTCGCTTCAAAAAAAGTTACGAAACTAAAAACTCCACAACGATATACATGCGTGTAACCCACTATCGACGGATTGCCAGACTAACTACATTTGACATTAGATAGAGATCGTCTCTATCTGTCTTACTCACTCGTTATCGTGTGGGAAAGAGATCAAATCACCTCGTAGATAAGAATAGAGTGGCGTAAGTACTAGAATCAGGCGCTAGATAAGATGCCGAAAAGATAATTATCTTCTAACGCTGTCTGATGGGGCAAGGTGTGTAAGATTACCAAATTCTGAGATAAAAATTGGTTTGTACAATGATATTGGCAAAAAAGGCATTACTTTTTTTTTATTTAACGTGATTAATATTAAACGCGATTTTTACCATATTTTATTGCGGATAAAGCGTCTAGCGGCATCTCAATAAAATTGACAAAGTGAAAAATCGTAGTGCCTAGTTTATGTTGAGATAGAGCTTGCCCAGCATCTATCATCATCTCACATGAGGCTGCCTAGCCCACAGTTTCCCATCAAGAAACCTTTCATAAAGATAAAGATTAATTTATTTTTCTCGTTACCAATTTATTAAAAGTAGGGTAACATGGACAAGCACATAGATATTGTGGAAAGACTGGAGCCTAAACTAGATCAAAAGATCTGTATTTATGGTCCAGTAGGATTTCCAGGCTTCTCGATGCAGCGATGGAGATTCTTGCCTTGCCCGTCTTAGAACCTTTCTAACTGGCTGCATAAAAAGCAAAAAATATGAACCATGGCAACAGCCATACCTTCTTCTCCAGCTGCTTCTTGACCGTGACCAGTTGCTCCAGGTCATCCTCGTGCTGCCTCCGTAATTGAGCCCTGAGAAGCAGCAACTCCCGGTGTACCAACTCAACTTTAGGGTATTCATGGACTCGTATCACTTACAGTCGTCTCGTTGCAGCAGTGGAGATTCTTGCCTCATTGGTTTTAGAAGCTTACTATCTGGATAAAACACGTTGCCATGCTCACCTTCTTCTCCAGCTGCTTCTTGACCGTGACCAGTTGCTCCAGGTCATCCTCGTGCTGCCTCCGTAATTGAGCCCTGAGAAGCTGCAACTCCCGGTGCACCAACTCAACTTTAGGGTATTCATGGACTCGTATCACTTACAGGCGTCTCGATGCAATACTCGTAGTGGAGATTTTTGCCTCATTGGTTTTAGAAGCTTACTATCTGGATAAAACACGTTGCCATGCTCACCTTCTTCTCCAGCTGCTTCTTGACCGTGACCAGTTGCTCCAGGTCATCCTCGTGCTGCCTCCGTAATTGAGCCCTGAGAAGCTGCAACTCCCGGTGCACCAACTCAACTTTAGGGTATTCATGGACTCGTATCACATACAGGCGTCTCGATGCAGCAGTGGAGATTCTTGCGTCGTTGGTTTTAGAAGCTTAATATCTGGATAAAACACGTTGCCATGCTCACCTTCTTCTCGAGCTGCTTCTTGACCGTGACCAGTTGTTCCAGGTCATCCTCGTGCTGCCTCCGTAATTGAGCCCTGAGAAGCTGCAGCTCCCGATGTGCCCTCTCGTATCGCTTGCGGTACTTCTCGCCGCTGGCGCCGGTCTCGCCCTCCGAGCCTTCGGAGTCCGAGGGCTCCGCGCCGCCGTTGTCCGCGGAGCGCCAGTGCAGGAGCTCGAGCTCTAGACGCTCGGAGGCCTGTGGGAGAGAAAAGTGGGTTGAACCTTCCGCTTCTTCAAGGCTTCTTTGTGAAGTGTGAAGTGCTGACAGCCTAGTTGGATTAGCTGTAATAATCGATTGGCAAAGTCATAGTGGCGGAGGGTCCATGGATGCGGATGGGTAGGGACCGTGACAGGTGGCGCTTGGGGAAAAAGGCCTATACCCAACAGTGGGCAGAGGTGGGCTGATGGGTATGACGAAGTTAAGCAACAATGGCCGCGGTCAGTCCATGGATGGGTGACCGCTAGTGGCAGCAATATCTGAGCGCCTCGGAAGGCACGTGAAACCGTTCTCCTGGTTGTTGTTGATTAAATAATTGTTAAGCCATGTCAGAGGCCCTTTGGGCGGCCTAAAAACTCTGGCACCAGGGGTAGCCAATATCTCATACGATTACCTTCCTACCCTAAGGCTTCTTCTAATTCCTGTGAAAAGGTAAGATTTTAGATTGTAAGAACTATAATTTGGTACCAAATAAACATTTTACTTACTTACTATTTCATAGGTAGAACTTTTACAGCCAGTGCCTCACGACCATGCACTTGGGTGTGTGGTTTTCAGGAGGTTTTCGATGGTGCAGGTAAATTGAGAGTCTAGGCATTAATGGAAGAATAGGTTGCTGTGTGTTTGGCCGCAAGCGCAGTTGGCGCTGGTTTCTAGTGGCAGGGATCCTTATTTCTTAAGAGGCCAGAAAAATATCAAATGTAAAGCAGGGTTTTTTTGTGTCCCCTTTGCGAGCGAAGAGATCTGTACAGATTTTCACCTGCTCATGGGACAGTGCACTTGATGATAGATAGTATCACCTCTATTTATGTAAGCTGTATTGTTACAGTGTGTTATGAATCTTAATAAACAGTACCTGTTGTAGTCTCTGGTTGTTCGTGAGGAGATCCCGATTGTCTCTCTCAACTCTCAGCCGCTCGGCCGCCTCCGCATCAGCTCTCTCTGTTGCCAGGGACGCGGCGGCGCGCTCCTCTGAAAGCTCGCCGCCCACTTCCGACAACTGTTGGGAGAAGATAATTCAAATATGAGGTTTATGCGGAGCACCATCGAAAGGAGAAGGTTGCATATCTAGGACATGTGTCCAGTTCAGACATGAGAGATACAGCCTCCTGCAACTTATAATGATGAGGAAAGTCGCTGGCAAGAGACGCGACGACCGAAGGAGGAAATCCTGGTTGAGATACCCACGGGAGTGGACCGGAATAGCGATTTCTGACGAGCTATTTCGCCTCGTGAGAAATAGAAAAATATGAGGTGCTGACTGCCAACCTTTGCCGAGTCAGAGAGGCACCCTAAGCAGAAGAAGAATGGTTTACAAGAGGGTACTTGTAGCAGAGAGAAATTGCAGAACATGTAATATCTAAATCAAATCTATAAAATCGGGGTTTCGTATTTCTTCATTGGGATGAGAGGTAGAGCTTACACATCTGTAAAGCCAGGATGGTAAAATAGAGACCGAACATAATGGCGCTAGAGGCAAACATAAGGTGTCTGTGATATTAGCACTTCCGAAAGTGCTAAGAATAATTCTGTGAGTTCAACAATCTGTAGATGTCGGTACATAACTTTCATGTCTAACTGGAAGCGTGACATTTTAGAAATTACACTTGACATTTTCACGCAACGCGGCCTTGAATGTTTTCTGAGCGATTTATCGAATGAAACAAATCATTTCTATGTAATTGCATAAGTACACGTCTAGACGCGTACTAGCTTCACGCGCTATGAATGAAAGTAACTAGACGGCGATATTTCAACGGTAATAATCCCAAAGTGGCATGCGTATGACGCGCAGCGTGGGTGGGCTAAAGGGCCTTTTAGACGTGCATTTCCTTTTTATTTTCCTTTCTACTACAGGGTGCACTTTAAGTCGATAGCAGAACTTTAAGTAGGCTGTCTACTGATCAATACAAACAACTTCTACTAGGTGGCAAAAAAAATGGAGCGGAAAAAATATCAGCTGTTCCATACAAAAGGTCGACTCAGTACTGCGCCAAATGTATGAAACAGCAGATATTTTTTTGGCTCCATTTTGTTCGCCACCTAGTACAAGTGGTTTGTATTGATCAGTAGACAGCCTACTTAAAGTTCCGCTATCGACTTAGAGTGCACCCTGTAGTTACGAGGTCGTCGCACTTTTCTGGCATGATATTCACAATTTTGTAATTTCTTTGCTGGATCGGGGTCCAAATGTCAGAACTGTCAGAAACTCGACACTTTGCACTCTAAAGCTGATGCCCGCCATTTTGCGATTTTTTCATAATTTGCTATGAAGCGGGTTAGCTTCATAGCAAAATTATTTTAATATGAACCAATGTAAATGTTTTGTAAAATACAGAGTACGGCATCTATAAATCTATTAAAATTTTCATCATCATCATCATCAGCCCACCGCTGCCCACTGCTGGGTATAGGACCCCTTCAGATAATTTATAACTGACACTGATAAGTTATGGCTCAATCTTGATCGTCAATGCTGGAATGCAGATAAGTACAGCAGCTTCTATTCTGGCATTAGTTCAGCATGATTTATGTCGTTTTGTGTGGTGTAGTTTTAAAGTAATTGGCTATACGATGCAAGGTGGACTCGTTACTAATTGTACCGCCAGTCTAGGTCAGTACCGCATGTGACGTGTATACGTTATACGTATGCATCTTGCACTTCCTCAGAAGTCCATAACAGTAACAACATACAGCTCGATCACAATTCACAGCACCCTATCGGCTGCCAAGTGCTCGCGGCATTTCCGGTTGGCCTACGAACCTAATTATTCATCTAACGACGGGACGGAAAACACTGGCTCCTTTTGACGTTCCCCTGACGACGCAAGCGATGATTGAGTGCCAAGAATTTCACGCGTTTGCAGAAAACACTTGTCAAAAGTCAACAGAGGTAAAAAACAATTGGCAAGCCGCTCATGTGTGCGGTAATTTCCGTTCCGTTCCGACGCGGGGCGCCAAGCTTCGGATTGTGTAACAACAGCGCGCGCCACTCAACTATTATTTATCGCCGCGTATTAGTGTATTTACGATTTTACGAGCGAAATGGTTCTCGAGTGGGAACCGTGAATCTGCACTTGCACTCGTACGATGCTACAGTACTGTATGGACGATCTTAAACGGTTTGCTGGATGAGGACAAAGATAGAAACATTAGGAGAGATCTATGTCCAGCCGTGGACGAATGTTAAAATTCGGCTGGAGCGATGCTTTTGAACTTTAAAATCCTAAATAAAGAAATAAAATGCCTTATTTGTCACCAACCTCCTCCAATTCTGATACAGTGGTCCTGTCTTCTGATATTTCGCGCGTGGATCTGCATACACTGCTGGCTCTGCTTCCACTTCTACTGAATAGCGTGAATCCTTTTATCATTATGTTCGTGGCCGATTTCGATCTTCCAACCTTCCTCTTCTTTCCATCGTAATAAGTTTCAAGATCTGGCTCGTCTTTATGTCCTAGCCTTCTCCACTCGTCCATAACATGATCGGTCTTTCGCAAGAAGTTATCTATCTTAGAACTCAAGTAGTTTGAAGCGGTGCCTTCGTCCAAGTGCGCCGCGATGGGCTTGAAGCGTTGTCTGACCGGTTGTCTGTTGCACCCGAGGACGAATGATAAATTAGCATCGAACACTACAGGAGCTTGCTCCTTGGAACTCAACTCTTGGAGATCAACACTGTCGTACCTATCACAGGTTTGTGGATACATCCTTCTAGGTGTTGGTGTCCTGTTGTACAAAGTCGAGCTCATGCTGGTTGATCTTGAAAGCGGTGCGTAGGTTCCTTTGTTGCTGCTGCAAGTGGAGTATTGGCTGGCAGAACTCCTGATACTGGTGTATTGCGACATAGGACTTGGCGATCGTGATATGAGTGTGGAGGTGCTACTGACCGAGCCATGTCTTCTAGCCAGATCTGCTATGGAGCCTGTTTCTACCGATGCTGAGGAAATACTTCTTCTATAACCTGGGCTGGGAGAGCGATGTGTGAGGATATTTCTAGTGCTAGACGGTTCTGGTATAGTTTTGACTTCTTTGAGAGACTTCGGAACATATAGTCGTTTTCCATTGAGAAGTGTAGTTGGAGTTTTCGGCGGCGCCGTTTCTTCAAAATGTATTGGCAGAGTCTTAGCCTTCTTGGCTGGTAGCTGGGTTCTTGCCTGGGGTGGTTTTGGCGGCCTCCTCGGTGTGCCGTCCAGAATCGGCGGCGAGAACGGTCCGTTAGAATTTGGCGACAAAAGCCCACTTGAAGATCCTGGAGAAAACATCCCACTGGAGTCCGGTGAGAAGGTTCCGTTAGAGTTTGGTGAGAAAGTTCCATTGGAAGTTGGAGAGAAGCAGCCATTGCCGTTGCCGTTGGATGTTCCATTGTGTTCTGGAATATGTAGCTTCAACGGCTCCGTGCCATTGGGCTTAGAGTTAGAAGGCACGTGAGGCATGATGGTAGGTTGACCCTAGCGCTTGCGGTTGCGGAAGAGCCGGAAGCGTCCTTCCCGGGAAGGATCCACTGCCATTTCTCGGATGTTGCAGCAGTATCGGTGTCGCGAGTGCTTCGTCCCGGTTGGAAATAGCACCGGCGCGCGAGAGCGGCGCGTCCACACTGCGCCGCCTATGTCGGTCGCCGGGACGTCGTCGGCGCAACTATTTTCGTTTACTTGTGTGAAACTACGTTTATAACTCCGGTCGTGGTCGCCATGGAGAAGATTAGACCGTGCTGGGCAGCAGTGAGGTCTAAATTCGAAGCGCAATATTTTAAATGCAGTCAGAATATCGCCGGAGTTGTTCGAATTGTTTTACGTGTGGATGTCGAAGTGCATGGCGGACCTTCAAATTTAACCGGACGTCGCGGGATATTAGAGGACGGCGGTGCGTTGGTCGCTGTTGTGACACCGATCATCATGTTGGCCGTTATATTGTCAAGATGTGAGCTTTGCATTTATTTACTTAACACTTCAGCGAAGGTGCAACTTGCATGCTTCTGGTTGCTGTTCCATTAGCTTTCTTCCAGCCATTTACCACCGATGTTATATAGCGAGATGGAATTATAGCTTTCTTCTCAGCACGAAATCTATAACTTACGATTGCGTTGCTACTAGCGAGCAGCTGCATTATAATTGGTCGGATTACGATTTAAATATCTATGTCAAGTGATAGATTGACTTAGGTAACTGCAGTTACACCAGCACGCCGGAAACTGCGAAGGTCGCGACGTAGTTCCAGCGGGTTTGTGTTTGTTTTGGTACAGTTCTAATTTTACATGAAACTTCCTGATGGTGTTAACTACGAAATACAAAATTGGAACTAACAAATCAAGTACCTACGTATGATTGTAAGTAGTTAATGTAATGAGTCATTACGCTGTAAATTATTTCATAGACGCGCTAAGATATAACAGTAAATTTTCTTCAAACTGCATAGAACATACTATTAGCGTCATTGCTACAATATTTTACTACAATATGGCGAACTCAGAGAAGCTTATTTGCCTTGGCAAAAGAATTGTAGAGAGACAAATGTAAATATTTTGCAAAAAAAAAAAAACAACATGTGATGGATATTTTAAATGTATTTACCTATTTTTGGTTTGATGTGGCTGGTTGCGAATTCTAGTAACAGAAATGTTTGCAGGATTTTTTTGGTTGCAAGTTTCGCTTGTGGATCTGATCCTAGATCGAGATTACGTGGGGTTCGGTCGGTATTTCATTGAATAACCTCTTACTCAGATTCCCTACGCAACAAAATTATTCTAAAGAGTATAAAACGTAAAATGTGAATCTAATTAAAATAATTTTTATTTGCGTTCCCGTTATTTTGGCACAACTTCTCTTTAATAACAACCACTATAGTTCAAAAGACCAGTTTAATTTCAACGTTAGACCTACATAATTTCAGTTGAGCGGTGTCCGTCCATTCCGTTTCACAAGAACACATGTTTATGTTCTAGATTTTAGGCGAACACGACCGGGATTAACTGTGATTAGGTATTCCTAGCATTTTCATGCTTGTCTTGCTTTATGTTTCTTGACAGCATTTTGGAGCGGCAGAAAAAAAGGCGTCTAAGATTTCAGGAAGTAATGTAGGTTACCTAAAATATAAAAATCAAGTGAAGTCCGCATACATTTATTAATGTGGCGCCTGCTTATTAAATAGCGGTGTACTGCGTGTGGTGTGTTAGATCTATTAATTGTGTTGTCAAAATAATTTATACCAAAGAAAATTGGTGATGTTACCGAAAAAAATATTTTAGTCATTAGATTCTGTTTCTTATAAAGATCAAAAGTGACTTTCGGACCCACCAGGCGATAATTTTTCTTTGTTACAGCGGACGTACCAAAAAAACCTCATCCAGTTTGGTTCTTTGTGCTCTGTGTTCTATCCCATATTACCCTAGCCTAGATCCGGCCCTGTCTATACAAGAGGCCGTGCATCATCCGTATTGATGTACGCTTGGAAACATTCCCACTCCCGGCAATGTTTCCACTGGCAATGTTCCCGGAAAGTTTCCGAAAGTTTCCCAATGTTTCCATAAATTCCCAGTGATATTTATTTTGTTAATTCATGCTAATTCTTAAATTATCGCTTTGGTTAGTCAAGTGACATGCATATTTGCATAAGTGTCTTGTCCTTGCAGTGTTGCCACATGGAGACTGCATGAAATCGGTGTTTCAATAAAAAATCCATCTTAAATCCGTACTACCTATGAAATTCGTATGAATTATGTGTTTAGTAACTTATTATTTGGTGTATAAAGAATCCAAAACCATTTACAAGTCAATAAACAAATATTGAAATATCCAAAGTTTAGAGCAAAGTTCCCGTTAAATTCCCAGTTGGAGGAACATTGCCGGCAATGTTTCCGGCAATGTTTCCAGCGATTGGCAATGTTCCCGGGAACGGAACATCAATAATCATCCGTGTCTTCGAACGTTGCAGTAATAGTAATAGATATAGCATTGCATTAGGTCTGTTTATATATCGTACTACCGTACACACGATTGTCTCAGCCAACAGTTCCCGTTCCATTTCAGTCCCGTGTTCCAATGGAGATTAACAAATCGGTAGTTCAGTGGGGCTACCACGAGATCGGCGTTACGACTATTCAGTATCTCGAATATCAGAGTTTTTCTTTTCAGGATTCATCTGTCCACTGCACAAAGGCCACTGCTGGAAGTGTGCCTCTTCATGTTATTTTCCATCTTATGTGGCCGGTATGTGGCTATAGTGGGTGAGTCTGCTGCGGCCACCAAACTAAATCCCATAGAATCCGCATTACGTATAAAATCACAATAAAAACTTGTCCCCACAGAAACAAATGATATCAGCAATAGATCAATACGAAACATCATTTCGACCATACGTCTAATATTCGAATGTCAACCTTATTGCATTAGTGAACAGTTTTACTTTAATTGCATAGACTACGAGCAAATAAGCTCCCAAAGGCATTTTGGACATCTATTTTTCCGGACACATTTCAGAGTTCTATGTTGTATCTAGTTTTATCCTTGATCAAAGGCTGCGGCCTTCTATCGTCAGAAGATAGTGCAGCTAGTCTGCCCACACTTGAGAGAGTTTTAGTGATATCTTATTCGTACCGTAACATACATAATATTTTGTTAAGACATGTCAGAGACTCCGATATCATGGGGTGTCCTCTAACACTTTCGATTCAGTCAATCAATTCGTAACTTCAACTATTGTATATGTTATCGAGCAGTGCTCTAGTAAGGTTTTGGAATAATTCGCGTTTAAAATTTGAGAAGCCATTTTTACGGTTATGAGGGCACATGACCAACGCCAGTTCAGTTTCAGTTGAATTCAGTTGAATCTAATATTCCTGTTGACTTAAAATTTATTGGCATCTTTAAAAATTATTGACATTATTATTAATTATATTGTTTTGCATTATGTACTCATAAGATTTGCATGCCTTAAATAGGTTGAATGTGCTGAGCTTTTAAATATCAACTATTTTAACATCTGAAATGTACCTACCACGTTCAAAGCAAATAAATATCTTGAATCTTGAATCTTGCCAGATAAGACCATGGTTATATCTGGTCAAACATCATCATCATCATCATCACAAGAGAAGCTTAAATTTTAGAACACTGGTTTTCCAGTAGTAGTCTTAACATGAACTCGCATATAGGGCTCATTGCATCAGCACCTGGTGATCCCGAGTACTGTACAGTTCCTCCTAAAAGTGGAGGGCCGGAAAATTTAGTCCGTTCCGCTAAGACTGTTGGCAGGCGGCTAGACGGTTACTCTATTTATTTCTTATTGGCCAATCGATCCTCGCTTTCGCCGGGATGGTTTACATACACGATTATATTGGGACTAACTAAACGCATTACAGTGTTGTTTGTTTTGTTATGTTATTACGTGTGTAGTACGCTATGGGCAGATTACTGTATGAATGCACCCGAGTAACTTCTGACTGAGAGGAATGGCGAGGCAATGTAAGGGGCCAGACACACAAAACAGACATAGGACGAAAACGCGGGCGTGGACGCCACGTCAGTTTGATGTCACTGTCATACAAAATGTATAGAAGCGACGCGACGCAATACAAGCAGAAGAGACGGGGCGCGGATAAAGCAAAACGTCAAATCAAAGCAAAATGTCACGTCCGCGCCGCGTCCTCGTCCCACGTCTCTTCTGCGTGGCTGGCGCCGGTTTCTGAGTTGAGAATTTTGCTAAGCAAATGCTTAAGTATCGTCCTGTCTCTGCAGATTTCTCACAAAAAAGCGTGACAGAGCGATACGTAAGTTTGTGCTTAGTAAAATTCTCAACTCAAAAACCGGGCCTAAGCCACGCAACATTTGATGGTACTACATGTGACCACGACCGCTCTGACAACCGTGTACTAAGAAGAACACAATGTTAAGACAAATGAGTTTTCAGATATAATTATCGAGGGTGTTTCAGAAAAGTCCTGTGACACTGAAAGAGGTCGCTTAAGTCACAAGCAACTTTACTATGGGGCTAAGAGCAAAATCTCGAAAAAAATATCAGCTGCTCCATACATTTGGTGCAACAAATATCGAATTTTAATATGAAAGACCTGATATTATTTTTAGAGATTTCGCACTTGGTCCCATAGTAAAAGTTGCTTGTTTTGGTTTGTTAAGCGACACAAGACCTTTTTGAAACACCCCGTAGGTCTGCGTGTGTATATTATTTTCTCGTATCCTCTCTGTTTTATGACTGTTTGCTATCGAATAAAGAAATGTAATAAATAAAAAGTCGCTACTTCTTGTCTCTATCCTGCGAAGTAGGTATGTTATACCGAAGTATTTTACACTCGCTGAAAACTTGAATATTATGGAAAATGGTCCCTACTGGTGGTTCGGGTGGTGGTTCATTGAATTCGAGGGTTCATAACTATAAAATATGGCCTTCCATCAGCTGTAGTTGACCTTAACAGCATATGGTGCACATACATAAGTACATTATTAGTATGGTGATATGACTCCAGTAACTCAAGTCTCACAATCTATCCTCAAATATCAATTGACCAAGGTAAATGGAGACAGCTAAAAAAGCCCGTTTTGTTTTGTCGCTACCCAATTCCTTTGTTGTGCGATTAAAAATGTTTTTATCGTCTATCTGCCGTAAACAACAGAGCAACAAACAAACGCAGAGAAAGTTAAGGAATCCAGTTAGCAGCTAATAAATAAGATCGCATGACAAGGTGTCACTGAAATCGGATTTACTACCAAAGAAGAACAAACGCGGAGCTTAGAGACTATTTAATAAAAGCGAAAGAATTTCAGGAAAAAGAAAGAAAAATGAAACTGCTCTTGCCGATAAAGAAATGTTCACACGCTCTCGCCTTTAGAGCGCTAAGCGCTGTGGAAAAGTTAGTCATGAGTTGAGGCATTACACAGAAGACCTTCTTCTACACTGATATTATGAAGTCAGTGTACGTACGAGTGTGTCCGACTGGTGAGCAAACGCCTTCTTTCAGAGTGAGATTTAACAAAAGCCCAATGCACTTTTCATTAATGACTTAATATTGAAACAAATTATTATTACAACCTAGATACCTACTCAAATATTTGCAATGCCCTTCCAGGGTACATAATGTGATACTTTAATTATTTAAGACCTATGTAATACCATTATGACGCAAATAAATTAAATATGAATATGAAAATATGTAAGATAAAAAGTAAGATGTAGCCTGTACAATTGTACATGTCCCACTAGCACATGAAAATATGACTTAAACTAAAACCTAAACTTCAAATTAGGAGGTTCTCTTTTTTTGTGTTTGTAACCTCAGAACTTTTTCTTGGGTGACCCGATTTTGATGATTATTTTTAGTTTGAAAGGGTATACTCCCCATGTGATCCCATGGTGAAAATGGTGAAGATCTGATGAAGAACTACGGCGATGGAGAACGGAACTCGTCAACGGACAGCAGCAAATGAAAATTACTCGGAATCAGTGAATGGCTCAATAACAATGTCCTTTTCACCTATGAAGTCGTTTTTTTTGTGTTTAGACGTTTGACTTTGAATGAAAGATAATTTGGTTAAACATTTCGACTGAAGCCTACATCCAGCCATGGGCTGCTAGTTCTAATCAAGATAGATCAGCGCTTCTGTATGCAACAATTATTTGTTCCAGGAGTTACCACGTAGGTAATTAAAACTGTTTACAAACGGTGTAGAGCAGTGGTTCTCAATTACAATTACCTTTTTTTGATATAAGTAATATGTGCTGTAATTTTTACCGGTCACTGTTTAGATTAGTTTTGTCGTCTCGTTGGTTATGGCAAACACCGTCTCTCAAGACGAAGAAAACAGTCATCATGGGATGAAAGAGATTTTGCATTGACACTAGGTTTTGTATGTATTTCAATGCGAACCTCACGTCGCCCGGTTCGAATCGTGTTCCATAGAATTACATATAAACCAATAGTGTCACCGGGCTTCACGAAGTCTGCAGTTGTCGCTGCGGTCGAGATCCTTTACTCACAGATCAAAAAACTTCACATGTAAACTTTGTCCAAAACCTTTTTGGGGAACTCGTCCAACCAATGGAGAACCACTGGTGTAGAGGCGACAAGTGAGACGGATTTAAACAGGGATAAAAACACAGCTTTAATTTCTACCTTTCAACGGCGAATGACAGTAAGCGTTGCATGTCACGACGGTTCTTGGTACAGGTGTTTGTGGAGAGTAAATAAAAATAAATCTTATGCAGTTGTTCGGACATTTGGAATGCAGAGAAGGCGAGAGGTTTTTGATGGCAGAAGATTCGAAGATGGACATCACTTATTTCAAAAGTGTAATGAAAAGCTTTGCTGTTGATCAATCTGAAAGCTAAAACCTACCGGCTTGTAGAGTTTATTGTTATTTAATCTCTTTTTTAACATTTTAACATACAAATATGAGTAGAAAATGTGCCCGAGGCGAACAATAAAACTCTTTATAATTATGAACGAGCAATGTTTGTAATAAATATGAACGAGCAATGTTTGCATTTCACTATTTTTGATTTCTCAAATTCAGGGCACTGATGATGAATGTCAGAATAGGTAGGTACACCATTTTCGTCTATCTATAAACATGTCACTCTGGTTTAACAAGAACGTTCCAATGTAGTATCATCCCATTTCTTTGATTGATCGACCTCGTTTGTTTTCTGCGTTCTATTTTGGGATTTTTGGATGCGTGTTGACAAAATGTAAGGAACTATAAGGGAGTGAAAGGATTTTCTTTAAAGCTGTGAACCAAGTTTGGTCTGAAACATAGTTTGCAGCTTCTTTGAAATGTTGATCTATAATATTTTCTTTTCCTGTGACTGCGTAACTCTTGTTAACAAACACATGTGTCTCAGCAATTAGCATAGGTGTCAGTTATCGACACTGTGCCATGAGAAACAAGGTTATGTTTAATTTAACGTAATAATTAGTTTTCATTTTGTAAACATAGCCCAAGTTGAAATTGAAATTAAAAAAATATTTGTTTCGGGCTAAAATATACAGCGTTGGCACAAAAAATAAACAAAAAAACATTAACATAAATCACTTAAAAAATCATTTAAAAGGATATCATTATCATCAAACATTTCATAAGTGAGTGGTAAGGTGAACTTCTGCATTCGCTGAAGATTTCCAGCATTCGATTGGAATGATAGATGGATATCATTAATAAAAAAATCGGGCCTTTCCGTCATCACAAATTTCGTGATAAAAATCAAAATAAAAAAAACTCACATGCATTTGAGTTCCAAGAGAATCCAAAATCGAGCAAAACAATAAACAAAACAAGCAACAAAATTTTCTTCTTTTCTCAAAAACGCACTACTGGCCAGCATTGAAAAGCAACTGAGTGTATCTGAGTGGCAGTCAGGCCCTATGTCTTTGCCTCAAGGAGAGCCACATCTGGCACAAAATAAAGACAGCGAGAAGAACGTAAGAGTCAATATAATTTTCATAAAATAGTTTTCTGTCAAACGTATAGTCGTGAAATTTTTAAACTTAAAATTTTCTATTAAATCACGGTTTTACTCACTGGTAGTCGTGAAACTTATCTGATGGCGATATTTTGCTCCGAATCAGTGCTCGGATCGTTAAGCCATGTCAGAGGCCCTTAGGGAGGCCTAAAAACTCCAGTTGGCCACTACCTCATGCGATTACCTGCCTACCTACCAAAAATGTCTGAGCCACTCGCTAGAAAACCTGCTAGAAAACCTGTTTTTCTACTGACAGTGCCGTAAAATCGGTGAATTTTCGGGGGCGCTTCGCGCGTTATCTACCGTCTTATTTATAAAAGAGAGAGCCAAGGGTACTTTTTTGACCGAACTGCGAGCGCGTTTATACTATTTAGAAAATAAATGTCTATTAAGAATTTGAAGAGCAAATCAGTGAATAATCGGGCACGCTGCGCGTGCATTTCACTGGCCAGTTATTTATATCAAAAAAGTTATGGGTAAATTCGGTTCACAGCAATTTCTCTACTCACAGCAAGAAAATATTCAATATGGAATTTAGGAAAAATCGTCGTCCTGCAAGGATAAGCGGTATGTCAAATGAAAGAGCATAGTGTAGTCACCGATTGCACCGAAGCTCATCGAAATCGGTTCCGGTGCCCATAGTTTTTTTATCGATTCAAGTTATTTCGATTAATGACAGAATTTTTTTTTCTCCGAGATCCTGCAAGCATGAGGCTCGGCGTTTTGGAAATTTTAAACAAAACTGTACTTTTGTGAATTTTCGATTTTAAATGAAGCAAAATTTGCTTAGGATTTTCTGTAGCTATTTAAAAACTGAGAAATGTTGTTGATTGTAATTTTTGGTCTTTAGCGTCAAAAAGTTGCCGACCCCCCTAGGGTTCCTATAATATCTAAAAAAAACAAGGGCGCAGTTATAGAAGCTCGCACAGGGCGCAGAAAAGGCTATTTACGGCACTGTTTCTACATGATTTCCGATTTTACATTATTAGTTTTTCACCATCCTTCCAAGTTATTCTTCTGATTATATCTTAACCTGTGCCTCAGGTCTAGTTCAGACGTAGGCGTTCCGCGCCAATAATCGGTGAGCTAGGATAATTGGATATCGGCCTATTGTTTCAATTGATTGCCGAGATAAGCTACTGGTCGGACGACTGTTCATCGATTTCAGTTTAAAAACAAGTTCTGGAAATTGTACATATTCCTTCCGCTGCTTACAGTTTCAGCCCACCGCAGTTTGTTGATGTCATATACATTTTGGTGGCCGTAGATTTTTTTTTATTTCAAGTCCACATTTCGAAAATGACGACATGTCATCGTCGCAGATACATTTAGGGCTTGTACGAGGTTGTTTTGCTATGGGACATCGGAAAATCCACGAATACCGAGTGAGCGCCTGTTTTTATCTTAGTAGCAAAGTCGTAACTGACCGCTTCATCTTTAAGTATTTTCAGGTAAGAACTGTAATGAAAAGTACCATTTATATTTATCGTTAGATTGTGTGTGGTTCATCTGTATGAAACAAAATAGTAAAAATATAATTTATCGATGTAGAATAGGCTCATACTTTTAGCAGAGCAGGAAGCAGAAAACAAGACGAGAAGATTTAATTAACGTAGACTTCAGTTCCTTTTCAACCAAAGAGCTCTCCCAATCAGTCTTAATAAAGCTGTCCACTTTGTAGAGTTTCTTAATAAAGAAGTCCAGATACAAACTTGTGGTTATTTATTATTAAATTCGGTTCATTACGAATGCAGAGGCGGTTATGTGCATCGCCCGGTTTCGCCGGATGTGGGCCATATTTCGTTTTATTGTTAGACCGTCGGGTCTTGAGCTGGGGCCTTAGCCTGTAACACAATGGCGTATCAATGGCGTCCCAGGTAGAAGGACAAAACCGGGATTTTTTCGTTGTTCTCCTACAACCAGCGAACTAATCCTCTAGAATTAGACTCATAATATTCTTTGCTGTACTACAAAAACATTAAAAGGACCGACACTGGACCGACAGCATTAATAAATCGTTATTGAAACCGTCAACCGGGAGCCCATTTTGGCACCATTGTGTTACAGGCTAAGGGCCCTGGTTATCAAAAGGACAAAGTGGTAGGCAACAAGGCGTGTAGTCTATAGCCGGTAATTATTCAATAACTTGTGGGAAAACTATGCTTGTCGGAATCGATGTAATGAGGGCTCTACCGTTTTAGTGCTTACTAGTTGGCGCCACTGGAGTAGGTAATGCCATAGCACAATATAAGTTTTTTTTTATGTACGTAAAAAAAGTTTACTTACATTAAAATCATATTTAATGCCTACCTTAAAACTGTTCTAATAATACATATCGAGCAAGCACCGTTTAGTTCGAAAATAAAAATGCATTACATTTTCCGAAAGACAAAACTGTTCAAAGCAGTTGTTAGTAGCGGGACGTCAACTTTTTGCCATAACTAATTTCTGGTGCCTGTTTCATATAAATACAATTCATAGTTTATTAAGACAATTCGATATAGATTGCGTAGTCGATTTGACATGAGGTTACAAAAAAGGTTTGTTTACAAACCGACCTATCAATGAACATCGAATTGTCATAATAAAATTTTTATGTCAGTTATATGAAACGCGGGCCAGATATTGCAAAATATTCACAATATTATTCTACCGTACAAACAGTGACATTTTTAGACCTCGCGCTATACAAGCGCCCCTGGCGGCAAATCTAAGCGCGGTAGCCCTCATTGGTTGGAAAACCCGGTTCTCGAATTAACTAAAGTGTAGATCAATATCACGATAAATTATACACCGCGGGATAAAGTTTTAAACGTATGTAGGTTATTACTAGAGCACCAAAGAATGAATGGTAGGAACTGTGATCTCGATTATGAAAAAACAGAATCACTTTTTGATATTCCGACGTGACCTTGAAACTCACACACAATACACGCATACACACACACCCACACAACACACGCATACACACCCACACAACACAACACAACACAACCCCCCTTACCCACACCACACACACCATACCATTTACCTACAGATACCACAATAATAATTGCATTTTAATTCACTATAGTGTTTTTACTTTAACAATTTTTTTTGTCTTATTCTTTCTTTTAATTTGAGTAAAATGTCTGCTACAAATGATATTATAGCACAATAAAGCTATACCTACTGTTGCCTGTAATTGGGAGGCCTGGAAACCTAAAATACAGATCTTTGATCTAGTTTAGGTTCCAGTCCTTCCACAAATTTGTATCATCTGTGTGCTTTACCCTATTTATAACTTTATTATTGAAAATTTGTGGAATGAGAAATAAATTTATCTTTATCTTTATCTTTACTGTGACTAGACAGAGAGCGGCAACCCGCGGTGGTCAACACATCCGAGGAACCGGGTAAGACGACAGCCAAGAAGAGGCCCAAGACGGAAAAAAATGATGTGAAAAGAGGGCATCCATGTCAGTAGGATGGGTAAAGAATCAGTCGGCTGATTGTGAGGGTTAGCAGAGTGACACCTTTAGAGCTCAGGACTTAGAACTTAGACATAGGCCCGGTTTCTGAGTTGAGAATTTTACTAAGCACATACTTACGTATCGCTCTGTCACGCTCTTTTGTGAGAAATCTGAAGAGACAGGACGATACTTAACTATTTGCTTAGCAAAATTCTCAACTCAGAAGCCGGGCCTTAGAGGAGTTAGAGCTCAGGCTACGTAAAAAAGGACTTACCTTTGACTCGAGCCTCTCGCTGTCGTTCTTGTAGTGCGTGCGTTCTGTCTCCACCTTCTCCAGCTTCGTTCGCAGCGACTCCAGCTCCTCCTGGCGGACAAAACAAACGAAAATCGTCAGTATATCAAGCTTTGTAGAGTCTTAAGTGGAATATTTTAAACATTTATAATAAGTTGAAAAAATTCACTCGGGACAGGACTTGAAACCGCAACCTAAAAAAAAATATATACAGGGTGTTAAAAGACCGCCAACAAAGCGGGAAACCACGCATTGACCTCATCATACTGAACATTTTTGCCCATGGAACTATACCTGGGAAATCAACGGTTTCCGAGATAATGAGGTTCAAAGTCGGACTTTTCAAACTTTTTTTATTGCAGAAATTTGCTCAGTATCGAGTACTTAACATTTCTTCTCAAGAAGCCATATAAAAAATTTTGAATATTTCTTGCATAAAATGACGTTAAAATTGCAACCCGCAATGTATTCTAAACATCGGCACTTCGAGCGTAAGTAACACAACTTTATGTCAACGCTTTTGCAATATGACTTCTTTGCGTAACACTTCCATTGCGTGATAAAATATTTTCCAAAATTATAACCTAAAAAACCAAAATCATTTCCCGGCAATAATTTATCGAAAAAGTACTTAGTTTTGGTGTCTAGTATGCGTACCTTTCGGGTCTGTCGGCGGTCTTTTAACACCCTGTATATTCCCTAGCACGGGTTAGTGCTTTAGAAAAAACGAAAAGTCTTAAGTGGAACTTAATCAAATGGTCAGTAGGCGTCCCTACGCTCTGGCCTCAGATAATCTTATGAATATCGAATGAAAATGGAGGAAAAATTATAGGTCAGACTTTGTGTAGGTGCATTTGCATAGCTTTGAGTTGTTACAACATTGTGATAGTCATTGAAAGCAATATTTAAAATATACTTTTCTCCCGCCACAGAGTTCACATTTATTTTATTAATTTTAAAATCGACGGAACGTCATAGAGCAAATCAAATATTTAGGTTGTGATCCCAATCACCGGGTGCTATTACTCTCTAAAAAGAGTTAGGATCTTTTGTAACACCTTGTATACTCGTAAGTACAAAATTTAATTTGCTGCACCATAGTAGGTACGTAAATTATGACATGACGACAGATGAATTTTGCAAAACACGGCGGACCGCGATTCATCTTGATCCTACATTGCGTTTATTTGCATATACTCGATTTATTTGCGTAACAACGATTTGAAGATAAACGTCGGCATGAACTTTGACACCGTGATCGCTGATTGAGGATAAAACCATTGAGCCGAGTGGTAATGGACGCATAAATGGCTTCATTAGAGTGTTACGAATGGCAGTAATTCTTCACAGATTATTATTGATTTGGAGATATACGATGATAACACGAATAACGATTCAGAGTTTAAAACCACGACCACTAGTAGTCTGTGCATTGAATATGCGGATGCATTGAACATCTCGCGCGTCTATATTGATCTTCGGCAGTGTATTGTTGCCTATACAATCGGGTCATTTTTAAACCCAATACTTCACACATCTGGTTTAAACCCAATACTTCACTATTAATTATGGTGATAATAATCAGATGGACGAAAGCCTCATAAATCTACAAAGAAGTCTCTTCAGATCGGGTGTTGTGCTAAAGAGGTTCTCGCCAATTTGCATTTTCCTTTTCTGAAATCTTGTGAAGATTAAACTTTCTTTGTGGACGCGTCACCGATGTTTAATAGAAAAACGTAGGCGATTTCTTCCATTCTTCTGCCATTGTTCGGTTAAAATGAAGGACTTATTTGTAGCACTCAAGAAAGTAGAGATACTACAGAATGTTGGAACTACAGAGAGCAGGGGGTCTACCGGCTAAAACGAAGCCGATTATCATTGGCGAAAATCGAAGTTCGATTTATGAAAAATTAACTGGGTGGCAGTAAAATGAACTGGGTCAGTACATTTTTCAAAAATTGAACTTCAATTTTCGCCAATAGTCATCGGCTTCGTCTTAGCCGGTAGACCCCCGGATGTTGGATCTACTTGATTGATATGGATACTTCACAATTATAACACCCACTTCACACATCTGGTGCAAAAGTTATCGAATTTATTATTGAACATCTTATTTTGTACTACTTTATGCAAGAGGTTGCGGGTTCAAGTCCTGTCCCGAGCGAATTTTTCAACCTTCCAAAAATCTTTATAATCTTATTTTTTGTGATTTCAGCATAAATCCCAAGAAAAAATAAAATTTTACGACCCCCTAAAATTCGACAGAGCTGGTGTTCGGCGACAAAATACAACTGTATACTTTATTAGCTCCATCGAAGATAATAAAGAAGAATATAAAACCAATCACGTACAGATCTGTCACAACATAAGTTTGTGGTTTCGCAAATTGATAGCAATCAAGCACGCGTAAACTGAATAGAATACTACAGGGTGCACTCTAAGTCGATAGCGGGACTTTAAGTAGACAGTCTACTGATCAATACAAACAACTTGTACTAGGTGGCTAAAAAATGGAGCGAAAAAAATATCTGCTGTTCCATACAAAAGGTCAACTCAGTACTGCGCCAAATGTATGAAAAAACAGAAAATTTTTTCGCTCAATTTTTTTCGCCACCTAGTACAAGTAGTTTGTATTGATCAGTAGAAAGCCTACTTAAAGTTTCGCTATCGACTTAGAGTGCACCCTGCAGAGTGCATATTATTTAAATAGCTTCGTCTACTCTCTCGATTTCACATTCGCTCTGTATGACAGCACCGATGAGACATAATATGATGTGATGAAAATATCACAACACTTCAAAAAAGTTCGCTAACTTACTGACTTGTTTTGGACCTTAGTACACACGACAGCACGTCAGAGTGCACATTTTTGTTGCAAAGTTGCCCGTAACGCAGGTAATTGACTAGAGTGCACGCGTGTAAGCGTCTACGTGCTGTCGTGTGTACAAAGATTACAAGAGAGTGAAGTATTCAACTATGTGAGAAGACTAGAGCAATAAAATGACCTCATAATAGTCACAAAAATATGCTCCCCTCCTCAGCAGCCACGTATTTTTCCCTTTAGCCCTTGAGGCAACTGGAGTTAGGGTGTTTGTAAATAGAAGCTCCTTTGACTACCGCTCTGGGGCATTTCTGATGCAGAGGATTTCTCGAAGGAAACGCTGCAAGTGTTATGGGGACCTTTGGGCCAGAGATGTTTATTTGAATAGGAATTCGCTTAGGTATTTTTATGTGTTATTTTTCTCAACAGGTTTTTTTTTGTAATATTTTAATAATTATTGACTATTTTTTGATTTTGACGAAGCTTTGTGAATTGTTTTTTGATTAATTGTATTTAACATTTGTTTACATGAATAAATATCTTCTTTTTCATAATAGTAAGAGTAGAAGAGAGATTTGTTCACTCATCGATATGTTTTGCACCTTGTTGTCATAAACACAACAGTGTTAGATATAATACTCAAGTGGATGGAAACATCAGGAAGTTATACTTGGTTCCTGAAACATTTTGCACCTTTCTGCTAACGACATAAGAGTGCTGCATAACCTTGTTAGTGCATGTGATTCATTTACGTATCGACGTATGAATGATAGGTAGCGAAAGCTAAAAGAGTTCAACGAACTTGGAAGTTTTGGTGAAACGAAAACAGGCGGCCAAGAGCGAGTTCGACCAGCGTGCAGATGGTTCCGGTTTATGCAATAGTGAAACGGTTTGAGTTGCTATTTTGTTTGGAATTTGTGGTCTAAGCTTTTGCTCTAGATATATTTTTTCTCATTGAAAAAGGACTTTAATATAATATAATACAATATAGTATAATATAACATAAATATAAATAAAGACACCAACTGGCATAGGATTACCCTCTTTGTTTAGCCTACTTTGTTTTTGATTTTTTGCATGAAAATAATTTTAATTTTAATTTTTCTTTCCTCACATCTTTTGATAGGCAACTAAATTACCTAACAGGGACTCGCGAAAGCATCCTACACGGGCTGTAGGCCTAAGGATGCTATTCGTTAACTACAGTACTGCAGCGCACCTTGTCCATCACTGCAATTTTTGTCTTTTTCTCTACCGTCAATGCAGTATTGTACTACAGGGTGCACTGTAAGTGGATAGCGGAACTTTAAGTGGGCTATCTACTGATCAATACAAACAACTTGTACTAGGTGGCGACAAAAATGGAGCGAAAAAAATATCAGCCGTTTCATACATTTGGCGCAGTACTGGGTCGACCTTTTGTATGAAACAGCTGATATTTTTTTCACTCCATTTTTTTCGCTACCTAGTAGAAGTTGTTTGTATTGATCAGTAGATAGCCCACTTAAAGTTCCGCTATCGACTTAGAGTGCACCCTGTAGTTCAGAATCGTCACTATTATGCCTAATAAAAAACTTAAACTTAAACTAAACTTTAACTAACTTCAAATATTCAGGCGGTTACGACCTTATTATCCTTGTTATATAGTATCTGAGGTTGGCAATCAGATTTGCTATTTCGCCCTTTGAAGCCGCCAAACGAAACAAGGAGCCACATTACAAAATGACAAACATATACTCGTATACCTAGTATAATTGCACAGCACCGGCGAACGAAAAAAACATGGAAGCATTTCTTCAAGCTAACCCACCCTTTAAAATCAACTCTACTCGCGCAGACAGCTTTGTTAAAAATATTTTAAACCAATAAGAAAACATGAAACTCCGTGATTGGTGGATAGTTTTTTTATTGATGTTATTGGACATATTATACTGACATATTCAAACCTATCGAACCCCTTAAATCGTGGAACCATCTGTAGAGTCCGCCCATACGAGAACCATATGCATTAGGTAATTTCTTAGGGCTATTGAGATCTCCATGTTTTCTTCTGCTCCCTGCACAGCACACACAAGTCACACAACCTTCAGGGATATGTCAGTATTATGTTATGTATGAGAGAGTAAGCTTAGTAATAGAGCTTCGCGCTTTATTATACGGACGGAACCCAAAAAATAAACCAGCAAGTACTGCGGAAAGCGAAAGGCGCTACGTATTGAAATGTCAATCTGGAAATGTAATCTCACTTCTGTAAAGACACCACGATTGCTTTTTGACTATTGAAATACATACAATAAGTACGATAGATAGTGAAACTTATTAAAATTTGGATTATAATAAAAGTCCCCCTGATATATTATAGAAGTTCCTTGTATTAAAGGAAGCTGCTGCCAATTCACTTTCTGGAACGCATGCATGTACTGATTATGCAATGTATATTGAAGAATACTGTACAAACATGATGATGAACTATCCACTTGCTTGGGCTCTAATGTACCTAAGTAAGCTGCAGCCTGTGTACAGCATGTGTAGTACATTCTTCTCTCAGAGAGAGTACACCACGCGTGCCGACTGCGGATTGAAGTATATCATTTCGGACGCTCAGGCTGATTAAATTTTAATTTTTTATTCGATGTCGCCTTACCTATGGCTCTCAAACTTGGTCATTGACCGAAAAACAGAAGGACAAGCTCAAGGTTTGCCAGCGAGCGATGGAACGGAGTATACTCGGCGTAAATAGGATCGACAGGGTCCGAAACACTACTCTGCGATCCAAAACCCACATTGCCGACGTGGGTCTTGCGACGGCAAAACTAAAGTGGACCTGGGCTGGCCACGTTAGCCGAATGCACCCGGATAGGTGCTAGTCTTGCCACCGAGTGGGTGCCCAAAGGCGGATATCGCAGACGGGGCCGGCCGAGAAGAAGATGGCGAGACGACCTCGATAAATATTTGCCGGAGTGGTCGGAGGTGTCTCAGGACCGAAAAATCTGGGCTGAGAGGGGGGAGGCCTTTGCCCTGCAGTGGGACATCATTCAGGCTACATAAAAAAAATGAAAAAAAAATCGCCGGTGATGATGCCAAGACAATGTCCGTCTCACTGAAGCGGCGACCAATCATTGCAGGAATGCTCTAACATGGAGTAATATTGATGATCGGATTACGCTCCGTGCCCGCATGTTATCCGTCCAGTTTTTCCTGCGGTTTTTGCTCGCATTTGGCGTGTAGGCTCTCTAATTATCAGTTCCGCCTCCGAGCCGGTGTTGTGTTTAGTGATGTTGGAAGTGCTAAATGTATATCGATAGACAATAGTAGCATATTCACGCCAATTATTTGGGCCTGTGCCTAGAGATGTCACGCGTGCCCAGTGCGGATTTGCGGATATGGGTATTAGGTATGCCAAAGATGCTCAGGTTTCTTCACGATATTTATAATGATAATAAGGTATGTAATATCGAGAACAAAACGACCATTTGATAAATTTATAATGAATACTAACTTTTCCACAGTTTACCAGAATCCAATAATCACAGATTAGTCAATTCTATAAATAGTTTTCGATACTTGATTTTTTATATCGATACAAATAGAGATATCACAAAAATATCACTCGAAATTTACCGATACATCAAAATTGTTCTGACATCCCTAATTGCGTGTCGGACAATAAGATTTCATCTCTCTCTTCTTGTCTCGATTGTATGTATGAAACTGAATTGTTTACTCGTAGTAGGTAGGTGTTTACGTAGTAATAACGGGTCTAGAAAGTGTTGTCATACGATAGTTATCCATCGCATAAAAACATAACAATGCCTCCTAACTCTCGGCTATATCTTTGAAATACTTGTTGGACCATATAATTTTTAAAAGGATTCAGTTTTCAGATATGAGGACTTTCTACTCGATATCTTGATATCACAAACACAAAGGTATCTATCGCCTTCTAGCATTTTTTTTTCGCTAGCCGTAGTTGTCCTAAAGTTGAAGTTAGTTAACTTTAATATTATCTTAGGTTTGCACGAGCACTATACCGGGTGTTAAAAGACCGCCAACAGACCCGAAAGCCACGCATACCAGACACCAAAACAAAGTACTTTTTCGATAAATTATTGCTGGGAAATGATTTTGGTTTTTTAGGTTATAATTTTGAAAAATATTTATTCACGCAATGGACGTGTAACGTACAGAAGTCATATTGCGCAAGCGTAGGTATCAGTTTATGTTACCTAAGCTTGAAGTGCCGATGTTTAGAATACATTGCGGGTTGCAATTTTAACGTCATTTTTTGTAAGAAATATTCATATTTTTGATATGGCTTCTTGAGAAGGTATGTTAAGAACTAGATACTGAATACATTTCTGCAATAAAAACGTTTTGAAAAGTCCGACTTTGAACCTCATTATCTCGGAAACTGTTGATTTCCCAGGCATGGTTCCTTGGGCAAAAATGTTCCTTATGATGAGGACAATACGTGGTTTCCCGCTTTGTTGGCGGTCTTTTAACACCCTGTATACAAAATTAAACTTTCAAAGTTAAGAAACAATGACAGAGATAAATCCGTTAAAAGTGTAGTTTGATTATATTTAGTTACTTTGCCAGTCTTTTTGTTTTTTCTAAAGCACTAACCCGTGCTAGGGAATAATTTAAACATTTATAATAAGTTGAAAAAATTCACTCGGGACAGGACTTGAATTTGAATTTTTTTTGTGAATTTTTTCTACTTATTATAAATGTTTAAATTATTGCCAGTATCTATCGAGCCTAATTTTCCTTGACACCCTGTAATTAAGTATCTCTCGTAATGCAAACGAATTCACCAGTAATCTATTTGCGCCATGTCACATTATACGGCTAATCGTATACAATTGATTTCGCGACGCATGTGATAAAACGCACGCAACTACTTGCTCGCTCTAATGGCTATGTCGATCGGACAATTTCGTCTTCTGTGATGGATCGGTAAGATAAAAAAAACTGTGAAAAACGAAAGAATAAATAAAGATCTCCTACAGACAACGTAGCGGAGAAATTACAATATATTTGCTGACGCTGACGCTGAAATTAAGTCATTAGGAATTTCAGGCATTATGGGACAAAGTAAGTAAGATGTAGCCTGTACAATTGTACATGTCCCACTAGCAGGGCAAAGGCCTTCTCTCAGGCAAAGGCAAATTGAAATTCAGGCACAATGACCTCAAGGCGTTTTGACATTCGGTCGTTACGGACCGGAGGGACATATTAACTTTATTTTGAAAGTGATACTGCAAGGAAAATACTATGGCCCCTAAATCTCCTTGTATGGTTCAACACGAGCCAAACAGCACTAGGTAGTGATGGTGCAACCAAACACTGAACTCGGGAGATGTTCCTAAACACCCCTACTTTCTGACAAATACCTTGGTCTACGGCGTATCACCGTATTTTTATATCGCTTTAACGGTTTCACTTACTTTTATTTTGTCGGAATAGCCGATATGTTTCGACTTTGTCCGGAAGTCTAGGAGGGATGGACGACGCGTGCTTACGAAAGTTTAAGTTTTCAAAAGGATCACCGTATCTCTGATATAGAATATCCTGAAGAAACATGCATCCATATACGCCCGCAAAACGAAAAGCAATAACATACACTACAATGTTCGCACAGTCAGTTAAAAGGTAACTGCTATGTTACGCATTCCGAAATCGCCTACTAGTAAAGTTAGTTTATGGCCAGGTTTACCGCGATTATTATGTGATTTATAGTCGAATTCGGATTTGCGGGCCTACACGTTCGTCTATAGAAGTGGTATTACCATTTCGGTGTGTTTAGTATTCAATTGCGGTACGCACTTCATGATCACATTAATGTGATACTTACTTTTACTAGTGGTTCGCCCCAAACTTTGAACTCGCGACCCCATATAAACTTAACAACCCCATATCTCGGCAACCCCTCGACCGATTTGGCTCATGTTCGAACTTAAAAATTATTTTAATTTCATTTACCCGCCTACCAAATTTCATGACGATCCGACCAAATTTACTCAAGTTATCGTCGAACGAACATTCATACGTACATACATACAAACGTCGGATTGTTCGAGTAGACTCGGAGAACTTCGCTCGCTTCGCTCGCTCGTTCAATTATGATATTGGTCCTCGACGGCTTCGGCCATAAAAAGGGCACACTACGTCCAGCAAACGATCGAGTCGAGACCGAGTGCCAGGACCTATGTGCGATATTGTACCGACATCGACAGTGGGAAAGCAATGAACGAGATTAGCTTTTAGGGCGTTTGATGAAAAAGACGAGTCCTATGTTCAGTTCAGCGCTGTTATATTTTTATTGGCTATTAAATAGACAAGACCTGTATTATAGGCGTCTATTCCTGCATCGAGTGTCATAATCAGGGTGAAGCCTTTGGAGACGTGTGGTTCACCGCAAGATGTGATGATTCTTGCATCACGGAAGCGTTAATGATGTAAGAAACTTAACGGACGAGATAGATATAAATGTTCGTAAAGAATAGGTAAATACCATGTAAATACCTAGACATCAATATTCATCGTGGATGTAATCCATTTAGGCCCAGTTTGTAAATTGAGAATTTTGCTAAGCAAATACTTAACTATCGTTCTGTCACGCTCTTTTGTGAGAAATCTGCAGAGACAGGACGATACTTACCCATTTGCTTAGCGAATTTCTCAATTCAGAAATCGGCAGTTAGACATTTCAACACTTAGCGCTCATTACATTTTTTTATTTCCTTGGTCTTCGTCGTCCTTCCACTACCAGCGCTTATATCGCCAATTTAGTTGTGAGTCCTTTACAGATTTAACAAATGGCCTTTCGTCCGCTTGAATAGATAAGTAAATGCTTGTTTCTTACTATGAAATAGCAAAACGCATTTCAAAGATTTGAAGCTATGCCGGTACTATTTACATGAAGTAGGCCGGCGATTAACGAATGAGGCTTTCAGCACCATCCACCGACATAAAAACAAACGAAATCACATACTAACTTATCCGAGAGGCCGGAGACTAAAAAGGAAAGACAGGAAAGAAAACTAAGTCCAACGTGCAAAGAAAAAGACAAATATCTTCCTTGTCCCGTAAAGGGCACACATGACATTACTTATTACAGCCGCGAGTATGAAGAACGGATGTAGTAGCTTAGTTACCGACTGGCTACTTAGTTATATGAACTTTCTTTCGGAAAGTCAACTGACCAACTGCCTAGATTTCTAGTGAGAAAACAAACGTCGACGGAACACAATCACTCTTGTACCTTTTCAAGCAGTAGGGCAATGGTGGGCACAGGCTCTCAATTCAGAAATAATGAGGTGCAATAGTGACAAAGTTATAATTAGTAAAGTAAATTTAAATGACACAGTCCTTTGATTTCAGTTCCCTAAAATATCATCATCATCAGCCTGTTAACACCCACTGCTGAGTAAAGGCCTCCTCATGCTCACGCCACCTCTTACGATCCTGTGCCACACGTTACCACTGTTTTTCGGCTATAAAATATAATACAAATAATGGGTTTCACTGGACTTCGGCACTTTTTTTTTCGTTACAGGTTTCTTGGTTTTCAAATCGGGCGTACCTAAGTTTCCAATTACCTTTTTGTGATCTCTATCTGCATCTAGCTTAATCGTACTTGATGGATCACATCAGCGCATGACTTTGTAGAGTCACTGTAAAACGCACCATTCGCCGTTCCTCTTCGGCATCGTTTTCCCGAAAACCATTAGCATTTGTAAGCGCCTCACAAGTCGCAAGCATGGATGCATTCTCACATTCCCCACTTCCCATAGTTCGATGCAGCAGGACGTTACATATGTATTTATGTAAATGGTTAACGTGAACAAGCCGTGACCTGGGAACCACGTGCCCCGTTATCATGGGTTATTCTCTTGTCTCTAAGTTGGTGCTGCGTCAATCATCGTTTTTTATTTTTGTTACGGTTGTACCGACCTGCTTCTTGGGCTTGGTATAATATTGTCAGTCTGGTTGTCGATTATTTTAGTGTCTACTGCGGTACCTATGCCCATTTCCTGGGACCTTATGTTTGTTTCAAGTCCTAAGGTGACGAATATGCATGTAGATTTCAGTTTTCCTTGCGTCTGGTCTGGCATGAAGAACCCTCGATCTCTCTAAGGCCATTAGCGTGAGAAAGTGCAAAATATCGTGCATTATCAAGCCCAATAACATGTTCTACACTACTATGGCTGGTTGGGTATGTTTTCATTAGCCATACTGTTAGCTTCAATATTGAACTCACTAAGGGACCGTGGGCAAAAATACAGGGTCGCCGAAGAACTGGCCGCCGAAAAACATCATGGCTCCAAAATCTCGCAGAATGGTTCAACACGAGCAACACACAACTCTTCCGAGCCGCAACACCACGGGCCAAAGTGGCCGTAATGTAACCGACCTCCGATAGGAGATGGCACCAAAAGAAGACGAAGAAGTGACCGGGGAGGCCTATGCCCAACAGTAGGCGATATTCATAGGCTGTTAAAAGTTCACGTAAAAATATCCAGTCGAAATCGTAGCCCGAAACCTTCTGAAACGCAACCAAAAAAATCTGTCAAACCAGGGAAAGAACACTGCTCATTGATTATGGAATAAGGTTGTAGAGAATTTTGCTTCAAAATTTGCGAGTTCGCCGTGGAATGTAATACATAAGCATTATTGAAATTCGCGCCTTTCTATTGGTAACCCAAATGCATGTTTATTAAGATTTATGATCAACAACTGGCTCGTTCCCCGATCTAGCCGCCATAATTGGTCATCGGGTGCGCTAGCGCAAGAAACTGGCGGGTGATCAGGAGTGGATGGAGTTAGGAGGGATACGAAGGGCTCAGCCAAATATTTTGGCTTATAGAATAGAGAAAACAAAGTACATTTGGAACATGTTCACTAGAAGGTGTAAAAATGCACTGAGAAATGATAACCTGAAAATCAGAATCTGATAAGATGAAGCGGGTTACGCGTGAACGGGGAGGCGCGCGAAGTAAACCAGTTAAATTCGTCCTATCATTACTTTGCGAAGGGCAAGCAAAGTAAGTTTTAGGCAAAAGGAACGCCACCAATTTCCACTAAATAATTTGGATGTTATGCCTGTTCCATGATCATGGGATCAATTTTTGGTAAATGTTGAAGGAAAACTAGAAGAAAAGTTTAAGAAAATCGACAGTCTCCATAATCTAGGGCCGCCTGAGTCCCAGGGGGATTATTCTTGGGTCTTTGTCCCAGACTAGTCAAATACGGCCCTGCGCACACGCAGACGCGGCGGCGGCGACGCGGCGCGGCGCAATCACGCGGAAATCGCGCGCGATTAGCGGTTACCGCGCAAAGTGCCCCGCCGGCAGCAGGGGCCTGAGTGTGTAACGCAATGGTGCAAAAATGGGCTCCCAGTTGAAGCTGTCGGTCATTTTAATGTGTTTGTAGTACAACAAAGAATATTCTGATTCTAATTCTAGAGGATTAGTTCGCTGGTTGTAGGAGAAAAACGAGGAAGCCCCGGTTTTGTCCTTCTACTGGGACGCCATCGAATCGCCACTACGTTACAGACTTAAGCCCTTGATCCAATAAAAGTGGACGCCCCGACCGTGGTCGAGTAGCATAGTGTATTGGTGTGGTGACATACTCCGTGGAATTGTAGTGGTTTTAAAGCCGAAGGTATTTTGTTGCACTGGTGATTCTGAGCCAAATTATAAAATTTTATAACCGCGCGAAAAATTCTCTTCTCCATACAAATGGTGTCGATTGGCGATAGCCGTTTGTATTGGGAAGTGTTTTTTTTTTCGCTCGTTTTGAAGTAAAATTTTGGTTTTGGCTCAGAATCACGAGTGCAACTAAATACCTTCGGCTTTCAAACCACTAAAGTTCCACGGTGTATAAGTTTTTTAGTGATTGATACAGAGCTTTGGGCATGTGAGCATGTAAAAATAGGCCTTCACATCAGTTGGGTGCAGAGAGCAGGTAATAGAGATACTGGTAAAGCGAAGAAAACTCAAGGTCTTGATGACCTATTTTAATCATCAGGGGAACGCTGACTTGTCTTCAGATTCTTTGGTTCTGGAGGTTTCTGTTAGTTTGATAGATTTGTCTTGCCAAAACTAGTACTTGACGTTGACAAACAATTCGGTACGCAAAGTTTTGCTGGAAGATAGTAGTGTGGCGGGAAATTCAAAATTTTCGCAGTTTTTTACATTTTGTAGCTAAACTGAGCTATTTTTGTTCAGCGATTTTTCGTTCGCGAGAATAAAACCGTATTCTTTTAATTATTGTAAACAACAGAACAACAATAATTCAGCCGATTATGTGTTCTGGTCTACGACAAGTTTTTTGGGCACTACCACTGCTTCGTAGACCAGAACACATAATCGGCTGAATTATTGTTGTTCTGTTGTTCAGGGCACAACCAACTACATTTAGGTAGAAAGTTTTATAAGTACATACATACAAGAATTTCCCAAAAGATTTCTCCCTGCCGTTTAAATAAATCAACAATCCACATTCGATAGTCGTTTAATGTATAAAGAGCTAGAGCAGCCCTTTCACCGACGTATTGAAACTCGTACTCGTTAAGTGGCAATATCATAGCACAAGAGTAGGTAGAGAAATGGATAGTCAACGAAAACGAAACATGCTTTAAGATAAGATAAGATAAGATAAGATAAAAAAGTAAGATGTAGCCTGTACAATTGTACATGTCCCACTAGCTGGGCAAAGGCCTTCTCTCAGAGAGAGAGTTCGAGCTTAATCACCACGCGTGCTCAATGCGGGTTGGCGATTTTTGCGTTGAGGGTATAATGCCTCATACGCTCAGGTTTCCTCACGATGTTTTCCTTCACAGTCAGCGAGTGGTATTGCTACTACAAATTCACAAATGTACGTAACTTTGAAATTAAACAAAGTTATAGATACATGCCCGCACCGGGAATCGAACCTAGGACCTTTCACTTCAGAGTCCACTGTTCTACAGTGAAACAGTAGAACAGTGATGGACTCTGAAGATAAGATAAACGTTTATTAAATTGCCATAACACAAGTACAGGGTGGCTAAATTAAAAAGATATAAATTAAAAACTAAGTGGTCGTATTGTGTCATGCATGGCAATGAAAAGGGTTCTGAGCTCAGCGTGTGCTACAGATATTGCATAGCAACGACCTGTAGCGCTGGTTTTCAGTCAGAACCTAAGGAGTTGAATGACGTGACGAGCTCCAAACGATAAGTACATTAGAAATAAACTATTTTCACTTTTACCATTACACAAATAGTCTAAAATTGAGGAGTACAGATCCCGTAAAGTGCACTCCATCATTTTCGTCTTTTATCCTGCCGTACAATAGTGACAATGTAAAAGCACGCACCCTGATTACTTATTTTATGCCCTTACCTAGTTTGGAAATTCCAAGGTCCTATACAGGGTGGCCCAAACATAGACGTCAAGCGAGAAAATCTAGATAGCTGACACCGAGGGCTACCCGAATCACCCCCATGTATGTTCAGCCATTTTTTGTCGTTTAGAAGTTATGAGGCTTTTAAGGTTTTTTTGAAAAAAAAATACCTACCATTGAATTTTATTTTCTAACTTTTTTTTCTTTCGACTTTTCAGAGACATTTTTTATTCTTTAGAGTCTCAGATAAATAATCTATCACCAAAAAAATAATGATCAGCTGTGGACTTTTAGAAGATACCGGAATTTTGATCCAAAGTCCAAAAATGTTGTTTTCAAGAAAACATCACTGAAATAGTTAGTATGGGGAAAAAAACAAGTAGAGGTCTGAAGAACTTTTATTGATTTCAAAAACTTTCCCAAAGCCTCATTCTTCAGAATAATACAAAAAATCTGTCACTTTATAGGACTTTTATTCAAGTAATTTTCGATCAAAGTCGAAAAACTGGAGTTGGAAGAAATTTTATTTCAATCGATTTTCATTTATTTTGTTTGATTCGGACAAAAAACATTGCGGATCGGCTTAAAATCATCTGTCAGTAGGATCTGCATTAGAAATTCACGAAAAAATTAAAAAATCATATGATTTAATTTTCAGACTTTTTTTTATTTTTTTTCTTTAAATTTATTTTTTTCTTCATGTTTTGTAAGTAAAGTCGATAATAAAATATTTTTAAATTCAAATAATGAAAAAAAAAGAACAAAAAAAAAACAAAATATTTTATGGTATTTTTTCATGAATTTCCTATGCAGACCGTGCTGACAGGCAATATTAACCTACCTGCAATGTTTTTTGTCCGAATCAACCAAAATAAATGAAAATCGTTTGAAATAAAATTTCTTCCAACTCCAGTTTTTCGACTTTGATCGCAAATTACTTGAATAAAAGTCCTATAAAGTGACAGATTTTTTGTATTATTCTGAAGAATGGGGCTTTGGGAAAGTTTTTCAAATCAATAAAAAGTCCTTCAGACCCCTACTTATTTTTTTCCCCATACTAACTATTTCAGTGATGTTTTCTTGAAAACAAAATTTTTGGACTTTGGATCAAAATTGCGGTATCTTCTAAAAGTCCACAGCTGATCATTATTTTTTTGGTGATAGATAATTTATCTGAGACTCTAAAGAATAAAAAATATCTCTGAAAAGTTGAAAGAAAAAAAAGTTAGAAAATAAAATCCAATGGTAGGTATTTTTTTTCAAAAATCCTTAAAAGCCTCATAACTTCTAAACGACAAAAAATGGCTGAACATATATGGGGGTGATTCGGGTAGCCCTCGGTGTCAGCTATCTAGATTTTCTCGCTTGACGTCTATGTTTGGGCCACCCTGTATAGCAGCAGCTAGATGATTGAGTAAATAGCCGTTTACTTATTATCTTGTCTTTCCTTCTTATGTTTGTCTTGTCTTGTCTTTCTTAATTCCAAGTAGGTACCTGGGTAGGTACCTACTTAATACGTAAAGCCATCAAATATCATAAAAAATCACGACTATTTTGGTTTCTTCCAGCCTTGTTGGGCAAGAATTCAAAGAGTACAACATCGAAAGTAAAGGCTTCTGAGAACAGTGTTAAAAAATCCAGTGTTGACAAATACAACCACAATCAACTCTTCCTTACAGGCATCCCGAGTGGAAGTGGAATGCATCGTCGATTGTACGGGGTCCGAACGAAACTGCGCGCTGTCCGCGGAGAGAATACCGATGTGTAAGTGCGTGAGAGTGGCTTTCTACAGGCACTGAGGTTGGTCATGAGCGGTAGCGGAAGTCCGCGACTTTAACATTTGACCAATCGATTTAGAGAGATTTTTCAGTTGAAAGCGTCTCTACTCTAAACATGCACGCTACGCAGCTCTCAATAGTTAAACCACGCGGGCGCAAAGTCTACGAGCCCGCAGTGAGCGGATGAACGCCGCGTCGAACGCGTCGTCCCTCCTCCATGAATAATACTTCCGGACGAGGTCGAAACATGTCGGCTATCCCAACAAACAATAAAAGTAAGTGAAACCGCTAAATTGATAGGAAAACTGTTAAATCCTCAAATTGATAGATTTTTTTACTGAAAAGCGCCGCATAGCTCCGAGAAGTCTTTACACGCACGTGGCGGAGTTGGGTTTCTATGCGTGCTGCGTGTGACAGTTTACCCCTTGTAGACTCTACTGCCGACATTGGTTTAACACTTTTGAAATGCATAGGTTGTGGTTCCACGCATAAATTGAGAAGTCAGTCGACATGGCACCAACTACCCGTCTCTCAATTCCCTAGCACTTTTTTCCATCAATCGCCAATTGTACCTTGTTTAGTCAAGTGTTTATATTGGTGTACAATAAAGAATATTTAAGTTTTATCTTTATCTTATCATGGCTTCAATTGGGGAAGCTAAAGCAAAAGTTAAGAATCACTGGTAATGCGAAAAATAAGTCATTCGGTGATCAACTTGCGACCGCGGTTGGGATGTCGGCAGAAGAAATGCCCTAAGAAATAATAGGGTTTCTACCACTTTGAACAGCTGGCCAGTTGCGTGTGTCAGGTGACAATTTCGCTGCAACTGATGGGTTGTAATGTACAATGTACATTCAGCCACAAGCTATGATACCCCTTTTTGTTCGATTGGCGTCCTTATTGCCGCGGTAAGAGCTGCCATGTGGTTAACCTAGAGTCTAGGACCTAGACTGTAAGAGCGAGTTTCCTTCGCTAATCTCTTATCGCCATTTGCCTCTTGAGTGACGGGGGGCACTTGAGTGCTGATTGTTGGTTATTTATCACTTATTGCTGTTTCTTGTTTGACCGGCGGCGGCGAAATGTTCTCTCTGGCCTAGTATGGGAAGAATGTTGGATCGTTTTCATGTGATTGTTTCAATCAAATATTGTGAAGCAAGAAACGCATTTCTTAGAATAGAATAATAATACAGATTGACAAAGAAGATTATAGAGGGTGGGTCCTACTAGAGGCTAAGGTCCAGACAAAGATAATTCAAAAATACTTCTATTTCGAGAGCTAGTACCTGATATTTATTATCTCATACTTTTAAAAGTCTAAGTAAATATTAACCTTTCTTTTTTTTCCATGGAAAACCGAAAAAGAAAGGCATTAAAAAACAATGTTTAATCGTTAGTGTGAGTTCTGGCTGAAGTGTGAAATTTTACTACACTCTCATGATTCTCTTAAGTTTTCACTTCTCTATCTGGGCTGATACTTCTCTATCACCTCTCAATGTCACCACATGTTCACAACAAAACAATAACAATATCACGTTGACATTGACATTCGTGGGATTATCGTCGGATATCTATCAACGTGTGAGGTTGGTTTTTAAGCCTATTAAAAACTCTCCCTTTGGCCCTATCCAATCGTCGACACATGTGAGTGATATTTGGGATTGAACAATAAGAGTGAAACAATTTGGATCTTGTTTCCAGGCCTTTAACACTCAATTTAAACAAAACTAGGCCGCGCCTCATTAAAACAGTACGTATCATTGGCCAGTATTAGCGATAACAAAAATAGAAAGTAGAAAACGTACGCCCAATAACAGTAAATAAGTAATTAAGTACGAATGGTAATAAACATAAAGAAGTAAAGTATCGGGTTGCGGGCGAAGACGGTAGTGGCAACTACAGGGTGCACTCTAAGTCGATAGCGGAACTTTAAGTGGGCTATCTACTGATCAATACAAACAATTTGTCCTAGGTGGCGAAAAAAATGGAGTGAAAAAAATATCTGCTGTTCCATACAAAAGGTCGACTCAGTACTGCGCCAAATGTATGAAACAGCTGATATTTTTTTCGCTCCATTTTTGTCGCCACCTAGTACAAGTTGTTTGTATTGATCAGTAGACAGCCTACTTGAAGTTTCGCTATCGACTTAGAATGCACCCTGTAGTGCTTGAAAGACGTGGACACAAACAAACCAACAGAGGGTTAGGTCAGGTTTAAACTAAGGCGGACTTGCGTCAGTCAGTCAGGGTTAGCCAACTAACTCTGAGTTAATTTGACATTTCCATACAATTAAAAATAACTCGGAGTTAACTGGCTAACCCTGGATGGCGCAAGTGGACCTTCGGTGTCTAATAAATTAATGGATTTAAAACAGCTTTCAGTTTCTTTTCGTGTAGCCCACATTTGCCCAGCCATGGGCAAATGTGGGCTGACAATGATTATGATAATTGGGTACGCAAAGTTTTTTGTTCGAAAGTCCGTTATTGGCTTAAACTTATCTTTAGACAATATTGCGAAACTAATTTAAATATTTTTTTATTTTGGTCCAGTAGTTTTGTTTTTATGAGTTAAAATTACAGGTAAAAATGTTTTGTTCCTATGATCGCCAACATTATGCAGACCGTCGCGTGAAGGTCATAAAACCGTATCTTTGAAACGTTGCAAAATCTAAACTACTGAACCAAAATAAAAAATATTGAAATTAGTTTCTCAATATTGTCTAAAGCAGTGGTTCTTAACCTTTTTTGGACCACGGACCACTTTGATTTTTTTTTTTCTTAGTGCGGACCACCAGATCCAAGGTACATCGTGTTTCATACGAAATCATTTCACCTGACCTAAATTATAATAAGTATGTAAGTTGAATATAGCAAATTAATATGAGTCGGTTTTGGAACAACGGAATATACACGTGAAAATTCGCCGATTTTACTAAAATTATTATGGAAGACGATAGCAATGCGCGCGCAGCGCGCCTGAAAATTCACCGATTTTACCCTTCTTAAGCCGCAGGATAGCAAAATCAGATAATCTTCCGTCAATATCATCAAGATTTATTTTGTCTGTAAACGCGCGCGCAGCGCGTCCGAAAATTTTACGATAAAACTCTTAAAAATAGTAATCAAGTTTTCCTTAGTACACGTAGTAGATACGTGAAAAATGCGCGCGCAGCGCGCCCGAAAATTCACCGATTTTCCCCCTTTCTATTTTATGATGGAGATTTATTTTGCTATAATTTGAACAAACGCACCCAACGCGGCTGAAAATCAACTTATTTAAGTCAACATTTCATAATGGAGAATTCCTTTGTTTTGAATAGAACACACGCATTTGAAAATTCACCGATTTTACCCTAAATATAGTCTACGTGCGGTGTGACATGGGCTAACGACATTAAACTATGAGTGAGCACTGATTACTCGATTTTTAAGGTTTTTGATATTAGTATTTATAATTTTTTGCGTATTGAACTTTACTATTTATTGTATTATCCCGTCAAAATCTGGCGCATTCGGTCATTCCTTGGCCCGATCTGCAGTCCCGCGGATCTTTGGAGTTTAAAAATATTTTTCAATAGGAAGTCACATGAAAATTTCAGTTATTTTATTCATTGGGAACTCATTCAAATAAGACTTTCAAAATCAACATTAATTTATTGACAACCATCGCTATGTACACTGGACTGCAGGACCCGCCCGCGGACCACTAACGGGGCCCTCGCGGGCCACCAGTGGTCCGCGGACCATAGGTTAAGGACCACTGGTCTAAAGATAAGATTAAGCCAATAACGGACTTTCGAACAAAACACTTAGCGTACCGAATTGGTGGATTGAGACTTTGGCGCATCAACCTTCAGTAGAGGTTTCCTTCTGTCATAAGCCTGGGTGAGATGGATCTCGTGGGTGCCGGAAGATTTATGAGGGTGCAAGTTAATGGTTGAAATAAGCAATTTAGACGTCGCTCGCCCGGCGTTACCACAAGTCAGAAAAAATGGACTCCAGCGCGGGGGCCGACCACTTGATCTAGTTCACAACTGGAAACACTGGGATACCTATTTTGTCCTCTTTTTGGGGACATGGGCTATGAACCAGTTCAACGCGAGATCGCCACACTTACTACCGTTGTACCTACCTACATTACAAAATGTATTATTTTTAAGCCCGAGTTTTTTTTAACGTTTCTTTACCAGAGAAGAGCGCACGTTTGGTACACACGACAGCACGTCAGAGTGTACACTTGTGTTGTAAAGTCGCCCGTAACGTAACCGAGTAGAGTGCTAGCGTGTAAGGGTCGACGTGCTGTCGTGTGCACGTTCTCCTTCGTATAGTTATGTTGTGAAGTTGTAAGCAGTATTCAGACCTATATTAAAAACTTATGCCATTAATTCAGCGCCTACTTGATGCTTCTCTGCAATTAACACGTTCAAGCTTAAAATTCTTAGAAAGAAATTAATCGGCAATCGATAAAAATTAAGCAACAAGACGGATAGCATTATAAAAAAAGGCCTACGGAAAAAAACTGAGATGCGAACTCGCGGTACTGAGTATCATGTAATTTTGTGAAAGTTGATTAAAGCACGGACGCGACGAGACAAACCAGATCGGTTTTAACGATATTTTTATTTATTTTCGGTATACAGTTTGACTTATGCAATGAGTGAGCAATAAACAAGTAGGTGGAACAGAAGTAAAGCTCAGTGTCCGCGTGGGAGCGTGCCTCTAGGCGCAAAACGTCCAATCCTCCTTATCCAGTACGTTTTAGAATACATACGTCTACTATCTATTCCAAAATTGAGTTTTTCATTAATTAATTCATTCAATAATTCATTCGTTCATTCATTCATTTTGGCTGGCTCAGCGACCCAAGG
Organism: Zelleria hepariella; assembly: GCA_949319315.1. Taxonomy (NCBI): domain Eukaryota; kingdom Metazoa; phylum Arthropoda; class Insecta; order Lepidoptera; family Yponomeutidae; genus Zelleria; species Zelleria hepariella. Next base: position 10,345,379 of record OX439396.1, on the reverse strand, counting down.
TGGAACCAAAAGACGCCAGCTTTCCGCCCTGAGCTTTCTCCATCCAATCCTCCACCTAGAGCAGTGTTTTTCAACCGGTGAGTCACGACCCCCTGGGGGGGGGGGGGGCACGCCACCTTTGGGGGGGCGCCACGCCACCTTTGGGGGGTCGCACTGAAATGTTTTCCAGCGAGTGTTCTTAGATATGTTTTATCAAAATCGGTTCAGCCGTTTATGAGATATGCTAATTTGAAGCTAAAATGGCGGCAGTATTTTAAATTAGTACCTAGGGGTAGTTATTAAGATTGGGTAGAAGGACCCCCTTTTGGTCCTGTGTTATACTTGAGTATAACATATAACCCAGGATCAAATATCGTAGATATCGGGTGATAAATCAATACGAAGTAGTTTACCATTTGTTTGCCACATTCCTCTATTGCCCAAACTGTATTTCTCGTCTATTTTGTCGCATGGACCCATTTGTTTGCTTGAACAGGTGAGCACTTTAGTAACATTATTCACAGTGAAACACGTTTTTTGTAGGTGATTCCGATTAATATTAATTGAGTATATTAAATCAAGATGTCTTTGATTAAATTGTTGCATTAGAAATTGATGAATGGCTGGTTTTTACTTCTGAATAAGTCATGACAATTTATTCTTTGGATATTTTCTTTGTCAATAGCGATCTCAGAGACAACTGAAATAAAGTTAACTACAAAAATAACTATTTCATGTCCATTACAATGAAAACTCATTTAAAGTACCTCTCTCCAAACAGTAATTTATTTATAATCCATCCATGACACCTACATGCTCTTCGATATCAACTCACTCTCCTCTCCAAATTATTGCTAAAGAAGATCTACTCAGTACTACTAATAAGCTTTTCTTTTTGCTTGATCGATTGTTATACTTTTGCTTTTAACTCATTGAATGCTTACTCAAGTCCAGTACATAAAATCTTGAGTGAGTTGGGCTCCTAATATAAATCAAGGGAAACATCGTGAGGAAAGTAAGTAAGTAAGTAACTCTTTATTGTACAAAAGAAATATTTTTACATAATAATATTAGTTCAAGAGTTGTAGAATAAAAGTACAAATGGCGGTCTTATCGTTAAAAGCGAAACCTGGGGGCAAATTCTCGGGTATGTCACATTCGAGATTCTACGAAGAAAACCTTAGTTACAAGTCACATTCGAGATTGTCGAGAATGAGCCCCCTGACCTTCTGAGAGAATGTCATTGATCTGAGGTATGTATGACCGACTGACTGAGAGATCAATGCACAGCCTAAACCTTTAGTCCTAGAGACATGAAATTTTCGGGAGTATTTTTATCCTTTATGTAGAGTAGATGTCCACTAAGAAAGGAATTTTCCAAATTCCACCTCTAAGAGGGTGAAAGGGAATACCAAAGTTTGAATAAGGAAATATATATTTTTGTTCAACTGATTTGAAATTTGATAAATTGATCTACAGCTAAATCAATTAAATACATATTTTTTCTGGGCCTACGCCCAGCTGGTCGAACGTGTAATACTTAGACTACATCTTACTAATATTTTTTTTTTGTCCCCAGAATCTAGTAAACTTTCTGTAGTGCATTTGGAGTCGTCCGAGCACTCGAAGGCAGGAAGTTGGTCGCCAGCGTGTCTCGACGAGCGGACGTTACCAAAATACACCAAACGAGTACCTAGTTGGTTAAGAGCTTTTATAAGGAGGAAACCGATTCTTGTTATATCATCCTTCTATCGAGGATTCTTAAGTGGGCCTGAAGGGGCGAAGGATTTATATGATCACAACTTTTGTTTTATTTTGACCACTTCAAAGTTTGAGGAGATGAGAGTAAATTTCCAACAGCATTGTTGGTTTACGGAAGCCTTAAAAGATTGTAAAATCAAAGTTTGTCACACACACATTAGTTAGGTGAAAACTGAAGGAGGAAGACTTATTTCTCAGGGAACTTTTAAAATCTTGTAATACTTTAGGCAAAGAGCAATGCATCTATACAATGTCCCAGGCATTGCAACGTCCGAGTAGTAATTTCACACATCTAGTGTGAGTAAATGTGCCACTGGAAGCTGTATAAATCAACTCGTTACGTCGTAGATACAAAGGCATATTTATGCAAAAAGGGTGCCTTTTACTGACAGCATTAATCAATCGTAATTGAAGCCTGCTACTGGGAACCTATAAAGGTACCATTGCGATACAGACTGGTCTGTCCAAGTGACAGTCGCAAATTGAATTTTGCATAGATAGGTCCATACTGTGGTTGTGATGTGCTCCATCACCGCTTGCGTCTTCTGCCTCCACCGAGATCCGTGACGAAGCGACTCGGTCACAAACGGACCGTTGGTTGCGCAAGACTACTTGTCCAAGGCGTAAGGAATTCGACCTCATTACCTCTCGCCTCTGTGACAGGTTATCCGTGGAGGTAAGGTAGAGGGTGTCGTCTCTTAGTGAGTGACAATTTTATGCCTTCAGTGTAGACTATTGGAAATTTATAGAAAGTTTAAACCATGGGCTGGATAGATAGATAGAAAACCACATTTTCCATCTAAAGGAGGTACTTAGGTCTCGGCACCGGGTTTGATAGTTTTTTTATTGTTTTGCAGCCACATCGGTCCAGACTTTAGTCAGTGTAGTTTGCAGCGATATGTCTATCTAAATTCAATGCATAAAAATCTTCTCATCTTGCCCCTGTTTTTCACGGATCGATCTTACTGACTCTAGAATTTGACGTAAGTTAGTCCTTGTGCGCGAGCGCTGAACCAAGATTGTTTATCTAGATCTAGAAAGTGTCAATTGTGCAGAAAAATCCTATATTTAGGAAATACCTTCTTCTCTCATACCGCGAGGTTATCTATCTCCCGAGATGACCCGCGTCCCTAACTGAAGACTTCCTGCATATTACTGCCATAGTCGAGTTGTTGATAAAGTTACGCTTGAACTAGTGCGTTGAACTGTCGCCTGGTAGCTGTTGTGCAACAAGCTATGAGACTGGGTCCGTTTGTTTAGAAGGTTCATTTGTTTTTATCGGTCGGGCTACATCTTGCAGTTAGTTGGTCTTGATATACATACACAACAGATGTTTTTATACCTAACTATACCTGAGTCGTTACAGACTCAGATAACTTACTTGATCTACTAATCCATCATAGGGAACGAAATTAAAACGAAGCCTATGATCCATCAACATCTCAATTTCAGATTTCAGCCAAAATTTGATGAACTGACATATGTATGCCTTCGTCGAACTTACGAAAGCTCATATTATATTCAAATTCTCAAAAGACGCAATGTATTGAATGAAACTGGGCATGATATCCAATAGCCGAACAGAATTTCCGACGGGCCGCGAAACACTAAATCAGAAATACAAAATAGAATTTCCGACGGGCCGCGAAACACTAAATACAAAAGCAACTGAGCTGTGCCTGGTGAAGCCGGTCTGTGGACGACCAGCAGCGGTAACTCACACCTGCAGCCACCACCGGGGCCATACTAGTCGCGCACCGCCACGAAGGGGCGAACGTTACGCTGTATGCAGCCAGCCCGTGTGCTGAGTTGCTGACTGACCGCAGAGCAAACCAGAAACAAAACAAAACCAACCTGCGCCTGCTTGAGCCGGTGCTCCGTTCTGTGGACGGCCAGCAGCGGCGTGACGCGCACCAGCAGCCGCCACCAGGGCCAGTCGCGCACCGCCACGAAGGCGCGGACGTTCCGCTGGATGCAGCGGGCGGCCGTGTGCTGCGTCCGCAGGCGACCGGCCCGCCGGCGGGCGAGCAGCCCCCGGGCCCGCGCTTGCAGTCGGACCAGCACCCGGCCGAGGGCGGCGTCGCGGCGCGCGTCCAGACCGCCCACCACGCCGCCGCGGAACATGATCTGCAACAAGGAAAGGCTGGTGAGTTTCGGATAAACAAATGAACGAAAGAGAGGACGTCCTACAATTACATGGGACGATCAGTCTAACAGGAAGTAAATATGTAGCTTTATGGTGAGCATGAACACCGACTAGTAGGAACGATCAGCTTAAAGAGGTATTAACCACCAAATTCTAGAGGTTTGTGAGTGGTTACTGATAGAAATCTATGGAGAAGATTCCCAAAAATTGAGAAGTAGTTGATTACGATCTTCAGACATGAAGGAGCATGGAGCATTTCGAGCTTGATCTGAAAGCGCAAAATCAGCCATAATGGAAAACAGGCAATAGTGCCGGTCAAACCTACTCATACCTCATCTCGGGCTCTACTGCCTGATGGCTAATTAAAGATTCGATGGGAATGGGCATCGTCAAATAATATTTTTTATTCTATAAATCGAAAATATAGACAAATATAAGAAACTAATTTTAAATATTTTCTTAATTGTTCATGTAAATATTTTTTTATTAATTATTTAAAAATTTTAAAAGTTTTGTGTATGACGTCACCATAGGCATTATGTACTAAGTTCATTGCATTCATTCATGCTCTTAAAAAATAAAATAATGTAGACGTTTGACAAATGTCAGTGTCAAGTCAACAAGAAGGTTATTTTCTCAGTTATTTGACACTTTTGACAGTTGTTATTGACGAATGTATTTTTTTAAATACCTATTTGTAGGCAATGTAACTACCGCATTAGAGGCTATGGTGACGTCATCGAAAGAAAAATGAAATAAACATTTTTGGCGGAAATATTAATAATCCGTTTTAATTTTACTTATTTAAACCCCTAATAGTAATCAGTATGCCTATTCCTCGAAATGGTTTTCAATTTACGACAATCGATGCTTCACTGATCAATGCCCATTGGTTGAAAATGTGCAACCAATGGTAGTAAAGCAGAAGTGCATAGTCGTTGTATCACATAGAAAAGTAGGTAAACGACGTAAGGAGGAATATACACCATTACTTCTCTCCACTAATAAGAGAGATATTGATAGTTTCCTTCTAAGGAAAGTTGTATCATGATGACGTACTTATTTCTAAGCACCTACTTAGTAAGGAAAATCTACGATTTTAAACAAACGGCTTTCCACGATTACCATGATGTATTTGACCATAATTACCATTCTTAAAAACAGAAGAATGGTGGCCACGAAGTCTTGTGTCAAGGAAAAGGCAATTACGTTTTAATGAATGCGTCAATGAAGCTGATATGGCAAGTTATTCGGAAGCAGGCATCATTTTAGTAACAGCGCGCTTGCTCATAATGATTGCCAACCTTTTTGTTTCACCGATAGTTTGTAATCACAGGCCGTAAAAAGAAAGTACATTACAATTTCCTCTTGCACAACCGTCATGATTGTTACTTTATTTTCGCTGTCGAACTTGACTAATGCGATTTCAATCATATGAGTCTAAACAGCTTTGATATAATGTCTACAATGCTTTGGATCGTTGATGTGAATGGGTGTCGAACTCGTCACATGTCTAGTAGCGAATCTAAAGTTGTCAAAAGAAACACCTACACGACTAATGAGGTTCCTTTATGTAACTCTGCTTCCTACTCAAGAAAGAAATAATTCGTTTTATCACGCTATTGCTGTTTAGAAGAAATGCTTTTAGGATTGTTCAATCGTATGTTATCTGTGGCCTTTATATTGGACAAATGAATTTAAATGTTTACAAAGAGGTAAGTTTATGGTCCTTTAAAAAGCAGATCCACTCTGTATCTACAGTTAAAGCGATCAAAAGAAATATCGTTACTTTGATTTTGATTAATGAGAATATGATTCGTTCATTTACTCCACGCTCTATATGGTAATAGATTTCGTAATCAATTTTATTTAATTTGTCTGAGCATTATGATCTAACCGGATATTTTAATCAGTCAGCAATATGATTAATGATGAACTAGAAGCTTTGGAGAGAGTAGATATAAATCTATAATAAATAATGTTTCTAGTCCTACGTTCAAATGATAATGATCATAAACCACAGACTTTTTAATAATTTTGTTTGAAATTCAGCGTGATTTATTGGTATAATGGTTATTTTAGGTAGGTAATGATGTTGCGAGCAGTTTTACAGAGAAAGAGGGTAAATAATGTACTCCTAACTAGGTACTACTTTTTCCTGCGGTTTTATTTATATTCTTCAGCCAAAGTTTTATCGCAATCGGTTGAATTGTTTAGGAAAACTTAAAAGACGAACAAATGAACGAACAGAATATGAACGATACACAGAAATATAAACAAATATTGATATTAGTAGCCAGGAAGATACACGTATTGCCTTCAACAGAGAGGTACCTACTATTGGTATTTGTAGCGACTTCACAACTTTACTGCCCAATAATGACAAACTGTAATAAAACGCATTTCCCCGCATTTTCCCCGGCTGCAAGTGGAGCGCGGCATAACGCTTGTTGTTTAGATCGACGAGAAGATGCGCGCGCGCCGACGAAACCGCTACTTCACTTTAATAATGAATTGCTATTTCATATAGTGCACCTAATCGGTTCTGCTTGGTTGCCTCCTACAGTTTAAGGCTGGAAGATAGCAGCGTGGCGGGAAATTCAAAATTTTCACAGTTTTTTACATTTTGTAGCTAAACTAAGCTATTTTGGTTCAGCGATTTTTCGTTCGCGGCAATAACATAGTATTCTTTTCATTATTGTAAACAACAGAACAACAATAATTCAGCCGATTATGTGTTCTGGTCTACGACAAGTTTTTTGGGCAGTGCCACTGCTTCGTAGACCAGAACACATAATCGGCTGAATTATTGTTGTTCTGTTGTTTACAATAATGAAAAGAATACTATGTTATTGCCGTGAACGAAAAATCGCTGAACAAAAATAACTCAGTTTAGCTACAAAATGTAAAAAATGTGAAAATTTTGAATTTCCCGCCACGTTGCTATCGTACCACCTTAAGAGCTAGGAATCGGGCAGCTCTAATAACATGAAGAATAAGAAAACATTTCTTAAATTTTGCAGACAATCATTCAAATTATTTGATTTTCAGATTCTGGATACACTAGTATATAAAGTGCTCAAGAAAACTTTTAACGTTTGTTACAGGATTTGAAGAACCGAATTTAACAAAATAATTCGTCACTTCATGGTCATTCATCGAAGACGTTGGAAAAACAGAGCGTTTAGAATCGTGTCCATTCTAACGGACACAGGTAACACGAGAGAACTTAAAAATGCAACGTCTTGTGTTATGATACGGTCCAACGATCCTTGTTATGCTAATATCATTGTCTTTACCAAAACGTACGGTCAAGAGACAAAATTACAGAATATTATTACAGCCTACCTATGGCTCGTTTCAACTTTTCAAGGCTTGTATTACAGGAAATGTTCAAATTAACCCCCAAAAGTGAGAAGACACTTGGGTAAATTCGTTGAAAAAGCTGGGTCAGCAAAAATTTTGACAGTTTTTTCAAATTTTGTGGCTAAATAATTTTATGTTCAGCAATTTTTGTGTCACGAGTCACGACAATAAAATAGTTTTCTTTTCATTATTCTAAGCAACAGAACGTCCGTTGAGCCTTAACCAACCTGTGGTCGCATTGAGGTTTCAATGATGATTGTACAAGCACGAATAGGTACCAAGAACAACAATACCGTTCGCATGTTACGCCAAACATCCCATTTGACTTCGTAAGACAAGTGCGGATAATAAACAACGAAAATATTTGCAGAACATAATGGAGGCAGCCTTCCAGATGGCAGCTTCATGTGATATTTTTGAGCTTGGTAATGTTTGTAAGTCACGCACGGGTCCAGATAAATGTGGACAATTATATATGCAATTATATGTACGGTCAGCCACAGTCACAGATACCCCATGGCAGCTCTTACCACACACGGCATAAGGGCGCAAATCGAACAAAAAGGGGTATCCTAGCGTGTGGCCGACTGTACCTAAGGCAATTATTTCGAAACACTCTGTTCGCATTAAGATTTTTGGACAAATGTTTTTGTTCGTTAATCGTGAAACTGCTTTTCGCTAAACTGTTCCAGTCTGAATTCACCAGATTTTCAACATCTGTCTCTCCTTCCTTTTTAAACACCTTTTAAAGTTAAACCTTATTATTAAATAAATATCGCAGAAAGATTAGTATTCGTAAATACTTGAGGCGCTACAAGAGTAGCGCTTGCACGATTGGAAAACAAGACCTATAAAACCTCGTCTATGCGTATTTCTTTACTATAGTTCCTGTTCCTTGTATTCAAACAAATGACACGCACGATTCATCTGATCTCTGTACGTGAGTCATTATTATCTCCAGCCATTTGACCACCTGTGGCTATCCCAATTACTTTCCGACTATTCATTCGTCCTGGCTCTCATTGCTTTCATCATTATAGCCTTTTATCTCTGCGAATAATGCACAACTAGCTGGGTGTAGTCTGCATTCGCGCCTAGATGCTAAAGCATCAAAACGATTAGCAGTGTGAGTGCAAATTGTATGTTTGTAGGTTATATTTATGGGGCTAAAGATATGCGCACTTTAAACGGTATGTAATTTACCTATTTGACATATGAGATTTCTATTTAGAATGAATGAATTGTGGTTGAAGGAAATTGACAAGAAAAGTAAGACAATAACGGTGCAAACAGAGTTGATCGACCTGTTGCAGTAGTCTATTCGTAAATAAACGCCAATAACTATAGCTATGACAACAATAAAATCGATATTCACTTAAATGGGGACACAGGAGCTAATTATAAACTTTATGCTGAGGCAAAGTGAAATGGTGCAGGTCGACTGCAAAGATCTTTATGTAAACAAACATTTTCAATCACCAAAGTCAATAATGTGAGCCAAAAACCGAAGATTACAATACAATGCCTTACAGCAAAATAACTTTCGCTCACCCAGCGGACGGACATAGCAATAAAATGTATAACGCTCGGACGGATTAATTACTATTCACCGTACGAAAGACAAAGATGCGATTGATGCGCGAGATGATGGACACATTAATCGATATTGGTATAAAGGAGCCGTAGAGAGAGTAAAAGTAGTGAGAATATAATACAGTACAAGTAGCGGCTATAGTACTCGTAGGTACTGTTAGACAAAGCAAATAGGCAGCATAAATAAGAAAGGAATGTTAAATATACAGATTATTATCCACAAAGTGACAAAGTGACAAAGTTTTTGACAAACAAATAGATAAATCATTCACGACGTTAATATGTCCATGTTTTAGCACTTCAGGTATTGGACTTGTAGTGGGTACTATTTGGACTTTTGACTTTTTCTGGTTCCGGGTATTGCCGGGTCATTACAGCTGGTAAAAAGAAGCAAGGTATTTATTGACATAAAAATGTAAAGTCGTAGAATGTTTGCTGGCAGTCGCAAGGATTTGGCTTTCGCCCGCGCTGCGCGCGCGGCTGGAAAGCGGGCGCGGACGTGCGGCGCATGTGCGGGCGATATCAGGAGCTACCGGCGCGGACAGGTTGCTATTGTCTAATTTATAGTGGAAAGCCTACGTGGCTCACAATGTTGTAGACGTGCCTTAAGATTACGAACAAATTGGAGATAGCTAGGAACCTTTCTTGAAAGATTATGTGTGTCACGAAAATAATTTAGTCAGTGGTAGGAATCTCGCAACCTACTAAAGGTTATATCGACAACGGTCGAGGATAAATAACACACCGGAAATGGCTGTATTTAAACGCTGTCTCGTATAACATAAGATGCATAATAAAAAATATTTTTCGATTGAAATCCATCAGACAATGCATTAAGTCATAAAACGGATTATCATCGACAAAATGACAAAGGTGCGACTGACAATCTTGTTTTACACAATTGATCGTACGGAAACGGTAGTTGATACAAAAACTCCCTAATTGATTTACAAATAGCCGGCAAAATCGACGGAGTAGAAAGTTAAACAGGTAATTTTGATGCAGTTGACAAGAACATAATATTGTCTTCCGCTCGCAATTTGCATTTTAATAACAGCAATGTAGTATAATCGATGATACGACCAAATAATAGTTTCAATCTGGTTTATTAAACATAGGTAATTGCTTTTAACGCGGGTTATAATGACGACTTGAAACTTTTTGCTCGAAAATCCGAAGGTTGAAATGAAAGTAGAAGCTGAAATCAAAGGGGCACTTACTCATAAAATCATAAAAATCTTCAAAGTACGGCGTACAATTAATTAAAAAGTTAAATTTCGGTACAAAAGAAAACTGTTTGCTCAATTGATGTTATCACCTGCTGCATCATCATAATTTGCAGAAAATGCAGCGAAGACGCACGAGAAATAATAAGTTAACCGCCAAAAGCTTCACGTGAAAGTAAAAGCGTAAATAAACTTGCCCCAAGGCTTGAACTCTGCGGTGCACCTGTCGCGAATATGGGAATTGTATTTTACTCTCCAAGCTGAGTAGAGGTGCGCGAAACACTTCAGTGAAAATAAAAGAATGATATAGTTCATTTCCTTCACTGAACTAGTTCACTCTTTTAGTTCACAGTTCACTTATAGTTCATTCATAGTTCACAGCTCATTCATAGTTCATTCATAGTTCATTCACAGTTCATTCATAGTTCATAGCTCAGTAGTTCGTTCACGTATCTTTTGACTCACGGTAGTCCGCGAATGAAAAAGGCGAGACACATGAGTAACAGAATTTTGGTTCTTAGTGGGGTAGATTTAAGAATGTTTCTTGAAGAATGAACTACGTGGACTAGAGTGAATGTGATATGTAAAGATTGAGTGAATGAATGAATGAATGGTTTCATATAACGAATGCATTCAATCGAAGCATTCATTCGCGAACTACACACCTCTAAAGCTGAGCATAACTGGTTCTATATTTGGCTAAACATATTTTGTGCCTTCGGAGGAAAATTAAAGAAGATCGGTGCATTACAAATGGTTGCCCAAACCTTCCAAGAGGATCGTTAAATTCTTGTCCGTAAACCCCTTTCGTGTGATAATTGCTTCGCATGAATAACCATTGCCTAAAAGAAGTACTTTAATACCTGTTTTTTTCGTAAAGATTATAGCAAGTCATTTATCTCCTTTCATGTGGCCAAAAAGTTGTTTAAAACCACTTGAAATGGAAAATTATATAACTTGCAGTATCAGTAAAATTCTTGATGCAAATCAAGTTGGATTAAAAGAATTTTGTTACACAATTTAATGTAATCGATTATGGTTACGTTGACTTTGCCTAAACTATTTGACCTCGCTAATCAAGCTAAAAACTTACATAAACCATTTTTATGGGAACTGCAAGATAGGTACATAATAATTTTGCTTCCGATCGGAAGTTTATTTTTGCGGATCATTAATAAGTTTTCTACGATGTTGTTATACTTTTAATGGAAATGAGGAGGATATTTTAAGAAGACTAATGAATTGAGACTCGACTCGAATTCAAATATTTATGTAGATATCCATCAATGCAATGTTTATCAATTCACAAAGCAAGCTTTTAACTCATTTAAAATTCGGCCAGCTCAATTTTAATACTGTTTTGGAAGCTACTCGTCGTACGGAATCGTAATGTGAAACAGTTACTCAAGTTTCTTTTCTTCACATTAAAATTTCCTAGAGACAAATATGGTATAACCAGAACCGCGCAAGTTTTCGATGGGGTTCGATGTCCCACTTATGCGTGGCGGGTACCTGGAAAGCAGTCAGCTTTCGAGGCGATCAATCTAGTCTAACTAGTTACATTGGTGTAAGCTCGTATCTGTTGCAATCTATATCGTCTCTCGTTTGCAGCACCTACAGAGCGACTAGTTGCGCTAAATAGCACCTGCAATTTGCTGTTATCGATATGTAAACAGTGTCGCGTACCTGCTCATCCACTTTCGTGGCGTCCCCGCCGCGGGTACCGCTAGCGACCTCGTTGCGGCGCGGAGGACACGCGCTCTTCACATTCCCGGACAAATCCGAAACAAACTTGGACCCTTTCTCGTAAACACTCATCTTGCAGTCGACTTCGTCTATGCTAGCCGTTATTGGCGTCAAGTCCAGAACGTTATCTAGTGTGTCGTTAGCCGCGTCGTTGGATACGTGACCCGAGTCGTCGCTGCAATCCGAGTGCGTGTCCGATATTTTCTCGTCAGACTTATGCAATGTGAGTCTATCATCTTGGACGCATATTTTCATATCATCCCTGGACTCGACGTATTTGACTTGGCGGCCGACGAGTGTGCTCAAGTGGTTGTGGAAAGTGGTGTTCGCGACACAGATCTCCTTGTGCACCGCAGGTATGACCTTGCAGCTTAAGAAATTCGTCGAGTCGGCCTTCGTCTCCATGGCGGTCTTTAGTTCCAACTTTTTAACGATAGACTTGACCGGTGACAATGTCGAATTGATTTCATTCGTTTCGTTCCCATTTCGTCTCAGGTCCGGGGACGCGGTGGCTCTGTTATTTGTTTTTCTCTGCTGCAGCTTGGCGCGGGCAGCGCTCAGCTCGTCCGAGTATTCCTTCATTGATGACTTGGGCGATGACGTTGCTTTTTTGTCGAGTGCATCTTTCTTGGTTTTATCTGGTTGCCGTTTCACGTCGGATTTTAGATTGAGCTGTGATTTTTGTTTTATTTGCCGGCACAAGTCTGGTTTTTCTGTAGTTTTTCGAGGCACGCAAAGCTTTTTTTTCTGAGCACACTCTCTGGCCTGGTCTACATTAGTTAGATCAGTGGGAGTGGGAGAAAACAGCGCTCTCGTGCTGCTGAACTTGTGTTGAGACATCTGACTCCTGCTCACCGGGATCTTGCTGGGAGAGCCCGCGATAGAAGTGCTGGACCGTGTCCTCTCCAAGGTCGGTGAAATCAGTACCTCGTTACCGATTTCCCACACACTCTTTGCCTTTTGCATTTGTGATTTCGGAACCCCTTTACTTTCTAAACTCGTTTTCGTATTTGCCGATCCATTATCTGTACATGTTTTAGATTTCGGTTTCTTCGGATCACTTATTTTCCTCTCTGTTTTTTTGGGCGCCGGTTTCGTTTTGGTGATAACCGGGACGGGTGTCGACGGCGGATTCGATAAGGTTTTCTTTAAAATTCTTGTCTTGACATCTAGTTTTTTCAAATCCTCGATTTTAATGGCTCGAGACGGGTTTAGTGGCTTGGACGATATTTTATAAGTGGCATACTTGTCTGGGTTCATTTTGATAGGGGTCGATGTCAAAGGCATCAGCGGCGTGGTCAACTCCTTGCCTTTCATGTCGTCGAGGTTCCACAAACTGGTTGTTTTGTCTATTGAATTATTCCGTGCCACTTTATTAGTAGGTTTACTCTCACTCTGAGGATCCGAATTAACTTTCTTTAATATGCAGTGAGATTCGATAATGCTACAAGTTTTGGACTTTTGTAGTTTAGGCGGAATAAAGGCGGGCTTGTTAGCATTAGTGTCAGGAGTCAGAGAGTTGCTCGAAGAAAATTCCGATAGGATTTTGTCGAAGGATTCCAAAGCTTTGTTTAGCTTTGACTCGTTGGGTACGTTCGGGAGTGATACAGCAACCACATCGGGAGGCTTCACTCCGACGATGGTGATGTTCTCGTATATGGAGGCGTACCCCTTGGTCTCGTCAAGTAGTTTGTCGTTGGTCACCAGCGCGCTATCGACGCCGATGTTTACATTCTCGTACACGTGATGGCGCACACTCTTACTACCGTCCGACTTGTCGCTAACAATACTAGAGTCGTTAACATTGATTTTACTCAAAAACTTTTGCACATTGTCACTGTTAAGTTTCACTGGGGGTTCACTGACGATTTTCTTCTCCAGGCAGGCCGCGAGCGCGGTGACTTTTTTCCCTTTATGCTCGGGCGTCGTGACGGAGAATGTTCTGTAGAACTTTTGCATGGCCCCTTTAGGTGCAGGGGTGGCGGGTGGCTTGTCGGGCTGCTTCCCACCGAATATGCTGAATACTTTCACTGCGGGCATGTCGCGTTCCGCGCGCGGGCGGTCGCGGTCGCGGTCGCGGTGCTGGATGCGCGCGCGCAGGTCGGCGAGCGGCGTGCATGTGCGCGCCGGCCGCGCTCCGCCGCACGCACCGCGCCGCCCAGTCAGACCCAACCAACAAACAGATACCACTCGTGAGAGCAAGAGAGATGCGACAGAGGGACTGCCCTGGAGATGGCGATTTAGGGGGACGCTTATACCAGCTACTTCAAACTTATTCTATGATAATAATATACAGGGTGTTAAAAAACCGCCAACAAAGCGGGAAACCACGTATTGTCCTCATCATAATGAACATTTTTGCCCAAGGAACTATGCCTGGGAAATCAACGGTTTCCGAGATAATGAGGTTCAAAGTCGGACTTTTCAAAACTTTTTTTTTGCAGAAATGTATTCAGTATCTAGTTTTTAACATACCTTCTCAAGAAGCCATATCAAAATTATGAATATTTTGCACAAAAAACGACGTTCAAATTTCAACCCGCAATGTATCCTAAACATCGGCACTTCAAGCTTAAGTAACATAAACTTATACCTACACGTGCGCAATATGACTTCTGTGCGTTACACGTCCATTGCGTAATAAAATATTTTTCAAAATTATAACCTAAAAATCCAAAATCATATCCCAGCAATAATTTATCGAAAAAGTACTTTGTTTTGGTCTCTAGTATGTGTGGCTTTCGGGTCTGTTGGCGGTCTTTTAACACCCTGTATGTTTAAAGTCAAGATGCATATCGAAGCGGTTTTGTCAGTGACCTGGATTATCCAAGACATAGTGAAAGAAAATAAACTGATAAAACTTTTACTAGTACTACCTACACACTCATATCATATAGGTAAAGGTGTCTCATGCGTAAACGCAATGGTAGACATGCCTCCAATTTTGAAAACAGAACCTGTACCTCTGTTCTAAGGAGTATTCTTTTAAAGTTGCAGATACCATTCTCGACACCCCGCGTCGTACACTGAGAAAGTCAATGTCACTTCAGACGCCTATTAGAGTTGACAAAACAAACTATATCGGAACATAACTCTTCCTTAAACGGATCAGCCATTAACGTTATCGATTGTATAATTTATCGACTCGTTGACACTGCAAGTTGGATATACGAGCTCATAATGGCCAGTTGGTTATAACACATCAATGCTACGGTATACGTTTCGTGTCTCCAAACAAGGACTGTCCTACAAACGTAACCTACTTCGTCGTGTATAGTTTATACAGTCGTCAAACCGTAGGACAGAAGGAGGTTGCAAAAATAATTAGAACATTACCGAGAAAATGTAACCCGATTAGCGAGGGAACACGGTTAGTTTGAGATTTAATTACAAATTTTCTGGCTCACGTGTCGAACTGGAAAAATTTAGGTTAGCGTGCCTATAAATTGATAGTCAAAATTGTGTACGAACATTTTGTCGCCGAGAAAAAAGGACCAACGCTATAAAAGTGGGTTAAGGATTTTTTAAATAAACTATGAAACTACTAAATTAAAAATATCCCGACATTTTAGCTTCAAATTAGCATATCTCATAAACGGCTGAAATGACTTTGATAAAACATATCTAAGAACACTAGAAAACCTGCTTTCAAATAAAAAGAAACCGCACCCAAATCGGTGAGCTTATTTTCAATAAGCTGTGCAAAGAGATCGATCGTTCGAGGAGGCTTGTCCTTGGTATCTAGGACTAAGCAAGTAGAGGAAAGAATAATAAACAGGCAATCAAACCTGAGTTGGTTCCAGTTCCAACATTGAGAGGTCGTAAAATTCACTTCAGATGTCCAACTCGCCGCTTCAACTGAGGGAGGAGTGAACTGGGGAGTGTTAATTAAGATATCTTAACTACAATAGCCGTGACCCTCTTGGCGTCAGTCTGTCACCGTTAATAAGGCGCAAAATCGCGACAATTAAGGCACTTTACGATGATAAATGAAGATGAAGATGTACGTGAAGACAAAATAAAAAGCTACAAATAGTCAGTGTGGCAGCAGTAGAAATTGGGCTTCCATAAATCTCCTTTATGGCAAGTATTAATTGACAAGATAATTAGAACGAATTGAATTCGAACGTTTACAGGTTATTTGCATCGTAGCATGACGGGGGGAAATTTACGAATGCCTCAATAGCCGCCATAAAATCTTTCCCAATAATATGCTGCATAACTGTGGTAAATGAAGATGTACGTTTGGTAACATTCTTAAGGAATGAAAAGAAGGCCTATGACCAAGACTCTCCATCTAACTAGTGGTTCGCCCCGAACTATGAACTCGCGACCCCATATCTCGGCAACCCCTCGACCGATTTGGCTCATGTTCGAACTTAAAAATTATCTTTGCCTCATTTATCCGCCTACCAAATTTCATGACGATCCGACTTTTACTCAAGTTATCGTCAAACGAATATTCATACGTAGAAACATACATACAAACATACAAACGCCGGATTGTTCCAGTAGACTCGGAAAACTTCGCTCGCTCGTTCAACAAACATTACATACATACAAACATACAAACGCCGGATTGTTTCAGTAGACTCGGAGAACTTCGCTCGCTTCGCTCGCTCGTTCAACCAGATATCCAGCAACCTACATCCAGTTTTTGCCAGATACATTTTACGAACGATCTACATTGAATGCACAGCCCTCTGTAAAAAAAACAGATCCACGATATGAACAAGAGAAATCTTGAAAAGTTTGAGAGCAAATAATGTAGAGTATAGTTTCATCCTAGAACAAAACTTCTTCATGTGTTAGAAATTCCATAACTAATGTGCATCAAAGCAAATAGGAAAAAGTTTTATTGATTCCAACATTCCATTCTTGTAACATTGGTAGGTTACATCGTTTCGGTCAATTGTAGCTTTTATCTCGTGTGTAATAAAAGCTCTGGCGTTGTTTCCAAGCCATAGTTCCGTAATTCTACTGGTAGTTAGCAGTGAATGCACATCATTTAGAAAGGAACCTCTAACAAAGGCTGGTATGAGCGAACAAACAGCCTTAGCAAATAGAACCCTTGCACTTCCTGTTTGATTATTGTGCTGGCGCAGGAGTCAAGATGCCTTAGTACAAGTGTAAGCGTCCCCAAGTGATAGAAGATTAAGAACGAAATAAAGAATGACATTGGAGAAAGCCATATCACAAAATGCAACTTTTACTAGAAATAACCTTTTTAAAACATTAGATTGTAGCAATGAAAACTGAGAACGAACAGGACAATACTCCACTGGTTCTCCGTACCACCGCTCTTCCAATTGAGCTACCCAGCTGAGTATTGTATCACTTGCATTTTCACCTTGGGCAAAAATGCTTTCGTGTGTCCGTCGGATGTCTGTTTGTTCTCCTCTTCAGGTCGCATTTCTCAACCAATTCTTGTGAAATTTTGTGAGCAAATTCGATAATTAAATGGTTTATTTTGTCGATTCAGTTTTTCTAAATTTCACTCGCAAATGTCGAAGGTAATGTCGAACCAGGTGTTGTTTATCGTACGGTTTCGCTGAAATTTAGAACACTTAACATTTCGCAAACTTGACAGACTCAAGAGATCTAGAAGTTGTACAACAGAGCCACTAGTAAAAAATACTCCATGAGACACTGCCTGGGCTCTTAAATGGGACATACACCTATCTAAAGGCTATGTCAACACACTTAGAAATTAAAGTAAACAAATTTTCAGGTCTAATTAGAACAATGAATGATGCGAATGACATTTAAAGTTGACGCCACTCTATTATAATAATATGGATAGTGAAACAGTCAATTTGATTTGTAAGGCAACCTTTGCAGAACCTATTAAAATCCCATCAAGATGTTACTATCACTACGCATAACATAACCCATGGGTTGACGGACGATGTTAAAGTGGATAGAGAGGTCAGCGAATAAAGTTAGATTGGGATTACAGCGAAAACGATGCTGTTAGATTGGGATTACAGCGAAAACGATGCGGAAAAGTGATCCTTGGTGAAATAAGCTTATGAAAAATTCCTAATAACCACAGGAAGAAGTCGCTTTCATTCAACGACTAGGCACGATATCTTATATCTTGGGCCATTCCTTTCTTTAGGAATGTCAAACTAGGGGATAACTAGTCTTGCTCCAATATTTGTCAACTACAGTCAACACCTACTGCCACAAGACAAATATAACCTACCAGCTACCCTCTTACAGGCGCATTTGGTGAACCATTCGTAGCAGCTGAGATATTTTGTCTTCGGAAATAATATATGAGACAGGGATATGATATAAGATGCTTTACAATCTGGCGTGGAGTCCGTTTAATATCAATAGAAAACAAAGAACTTTCAATGGACCCAACAAGTTTTATTGGTCCGTAAAATATTAAGTTCTTCCTACATGCGCTACATAAAGAAGAAGAAAGTCTAACAACTTTCACGGCGACTTTTCGAGCTCCTTACGATGATGATATACTGTAACAAGTATCAATAAAAAGGAAAACTTTCTACCAATCAGCTATAAACAAAAGTGAAGTGAAAACCCCCATCAAGCGCCCACAATGAGTTCATGTAACATTGTTATAATAACACAGCGATAGCGTTTCATAATAATTAAAACTTCTACTAACAATTAATAGAGGTTTGTCTGTGTTGTTCGATGGCGGGCGGATTCTCACGGTTTTCACTGAACGAAAGTGATCATGCGCGGAGGGCGAGCAAAAACCCATCATAATGGGAAGAGCTTTAAGACGCTCTCCTAAAGGTTTCACATATTATGCTCAAGATTTTAATAGAAAACTGCTTCTTCTTCTGAGAGTGCCTCTCCGACTCAGCGAAGGTTAGTGGTCAGCTCCATACTTATATATATCTCGAGAGGCGAAATAGGTTCCCGTAGGTTTCTTAGCCATCACTACAAGTAACTTAACACTGAGGTCATCGGCTACGATGAATAAGGAATATGCCATTATTTACTTTTAATGATTCGCGATATTTAAACATTATTGTATTCGAAACGGGTCGAATCGCGATTGGTTTTTAGGCAAATTAATTTAAATTAATTACCGATAAATAAGGTAATTAATTTACCTAAAAACCAATCGCGATTCGACCCGTTTCGAATACAATAATGCCATTATTTGTCCAGATACCCCAGGTCCTAGATCTATATCTCTTTGTAGGAAAGTTATCAACATTTAACACTTGTGGATGGATGAAACGAAAGAGGTGTCTACAAATCCTGGTAAAACCGCAAACTTTATGTCCTGCTGTCTATACATTACCTGGGGAGGAGGGGCGGAGTTATGGGACAAGATTCCCACCACAGTTGAAGAACCTCATACCCCGAGGTAAACATTCCCCGACACCTAGAGCCATTCGAGAGCAGACGTGTTAGAATGCTCTCCAATATCGTGGGAGCGCATCATCTCGAAAGCAAAGTGCACTTTTACTGATTTCCCTGCACGCGTGCGATGCATTGCCAAGTGGAGGTAACGATATTGGCTATGGCTGGTATGCAGTTTAGATGTTTAGAAAGATAGTGAAAACGATTAGGTAAGTACCGGTATTTCACTCCCATTATCCTCTTCATCCAAAGGTTCTCTCGAAAAGAACGCCCCTAGCGACAAAAGCGGCAATTGTATGCGAATTACTTATGTATGTCAATAATTTTCGGTGTACAATAAAGAGTTTTCTATCTATCAATTAAGGGAAGCCATTGATTTACAAAATGTTGACTCCTACAATTAATTTCCATTCCACCAGTACCGGATCTTTCGGCAACTTTCTCAACGCATCAAACCAAGATCTTAAAACCATACCATGGCAGCGGTACATAAGTACCACATTTGCAGCATTCAAGCTCTTTTGAAACCCCCTACAATGAAAGGGCCGCGTGCGAGCATGTCCAATGTCCATATCCGACCAATATGAAGAGTGTCATATTTAAGACGCAAAATGAAAGGCGATGTCAGAAGCATCACTCCATCATTGGACTCGGTTACTAACATTCTCACGTTAACGTGGAGCTGCAGGAGTTGTAGGAATATAATTATGACATTATTTTCAATATAACGGTAAAATTTTGGTTTCGCAAATGAGTTTGCAAGAGTTTGTGAATGGGAGGTACTCGGAGAGATACGAATTTCGAAGAATGAGTGTTTTAAATTTACGAATATACTGTCAATTTGTAGTAGCCAACCGTGAAGGGACGCATTATGCTAAAACACGCGTCCTAAGGTTGGTTCCGCACGTATCGACCTACTCCGTACTTGAGCTGGTATTTACATCCCCGGCATGCATCTGTCACTCTTTTATATACCTAAGGCACCTTTGGATTCGTGTTGGAGTCTTATAACATGAAATTGTCGGTCGTAAGGTGCCAAATAGTTGGAGGGGTGATCAATTAAAGATCGCGATCAGTACTTTCGTTTTAATGCTGTAATTTGAGAACTACTGGACCGATTTCTTTGTTATTGGTCTTGTTGTTCTTACTGCTTACTCTGTGCTTGAAACGAAGCTTCTACAACTCCATATTGAGTGTCCAAGATCAGCGGGTGAGTATTTACGGCCCTCCGTGGGGTTTCCGCAGCGATTATTGCAGTTACAAGTTATGGTTACGAGCATCCGATCCGATTAGCCAATAACGTTAACAGTTTATTTGGAGACCGGGCTACGCCGCCTGTGAATTGTACCTATTTGGATCTATGATATGGGGAGTGAAGGAAATAGTGAGGACTGGAATGCATCAAAACGGGGATGGGCGCAGTCTCCTTCTGCCTGGTATTTTTCTTTGATGATAAGTCGATTGAAAAGAGATAATATCACAGTTTTGATTAAGTAATTCCATTTGTATTGGTATGTCATTGAGTTGTAAAGTATATCGCTAGTCCACAGATCTGGGCGAACTACTAATTATGGGTGGGTAATCGTATGAGGTTGTAGCGACCTCAGCGTTTTTAGACCGCCCAAAGGGATTCACGATTGTTATGAAAAGTCCATATAGGTAATCCATGTGCATGTCACAGTCGAAAGAAAGGCAAAGTCGCGTGTCAGGTGGCGTTGGGTTCCGACTGCGGTCGTCCATCGGCCATTTGCATAACAAGCCGTGACCGCTGGCCGGCCTGGCTGTCACACTCGCCCGTCTTGTGGTGTGAGTTATAAGCTTATTTATTTTCCTTTAGCCGGCGCGCGCAGGAAAATTTTCCAACACCTAGGAGGCCCATTTGAGCTTTGGTCTGATGTGAGGTGGTGCAACAAAACACACAAAAATACACGTGAGGATCCCCCATCAGGTGCACAAGCTTCATTGACCTGGTGCAACGTGACCATACGCATCTTCAAGGTCCATCCTTTTTCTTGTGTGCAATAACAGATATGTGCTGATATGTCATTGCAGATAGGGCTGATTGCCACATCTATGGACATTGGGTCCGTACACATATGTGTGGGTCCAATAAGTACCTTAATTAATTAAGTTTTTAGAAATAAATAATTTACTAACATAAATTAAGGGTCCGTATAAGGCTAACTAGCGCCACCAATGTTGAAAAAATCATATCTCGCTTCAGAAGAAGTTTCTGACAAAATCCTAAGATGAGTTCATGCGCCATGCTTTTCTAGATTTTTAAGTGTGGGTACCCAACTCAATTTCTAGTCTTAAGCTAAAAAATTTTCGATAACCGCCAAAAACGGCCGTTTTTGGCGGTTATCGAAAATTTTTTAGCTTAAAAGTAAATTTCGAAGAGGGTATCTACACTTAAAAATCTAGAAAAGCATGGCGCATAGGCTCATCTTAGGATTTTTCCAGAAACTTCTTCTAAAGGAAGATATGATTTTTTCAACATTGGTGGCGCTAGTTAGCCTTATACGGACCCTTAAGTCTTATTCAAACTGTATGCATCCTTTCTGAAATAAAATATATTGAATTGAATAAAGTAAAGTCAAGTATAAAACTTCAGAGTCTTTGATAGAGTCGATTCTCGCACAGAAAAAGTAAAAATGCTCACAAACTTACAAGATCCTTATTGCTAGGTGCCTCATAAAGTTTATCAAGCTCTGGAACTGGGTACTGCACGAACTCGATCTAACTATGTATATCAATGTCCAATTATTGTGCATAACCTCCGTAACTAAAATTAAATTAATAATTAGCGAAGCCCACGATGTTTTCAGAGTTCATTCAACGAATGCAAGAGTTTTTGAATGCGTGATTTTAAGATGATATCGATTATATTTACACGAAAACATAACAATCTATAATTTGTAATATTACTTAAAGCAGTCGCTCGCCGTATGAATAAAGATGAACTTAAGTGTGACAACGATTTACTGCATGCTGTAAGACATAACAAGAAGTGCGATAAAAACGTAATTATAGTATTTACATTACGAAAGTTATGTCTCAATTGGAATGATGTAAATAAACTCGTACCTACCTATAGATTTTATGAAGTTTTTTTATAAAGCCCTTAGTGTTTGTAGTCAAGTTATGACACAGATATTTCAAAAAAATCACTAACGTATGGGAGCACAACTTCAAGATAAATGTTTTATCCCACTATCGGGTAGCGGCATCCCGCTTCACGCGGTGAAATAAAGCAAGATGGCGATAGCCTATAATGGGATAAAACTTTTATCGTGACATTGTGCTAACCTAGCAGCTCATGAAGAACGCCTCTTAGGCATAGGGATCCTTAAAAAAAATAAGAGGGGGAAAGCAAGAAATAATCTTGTCCTAGGTCTAGGTGATTACCTACTTAGACTTAGGCCAAGATTATTTCTTGCTCTAACGGTCATCGATCCATAGACTGACTGCACCTGATGACTAAATAGTACAACTTGACTATGATTGCTTTACACTGAAAACCAAGAATACCTTGAAAACCTCTGCGTTGTATTGTAGGAAATTGTAAAAAGTGAGTTCGCATTATGAAAAAAAAAAGTAAAGTAAACATTGATTCTCGTTGCAGTCTTACAATTTCCATTTATCTGACCTACAAATTGAGCCATCTGCACGGATGGTCTCATCATTAAAATAAATGGCTTCCTTTAAACGCCAATTTATTGATCAACACTTCTTACTTAATCAGCCATGAGTTTTATGTATTTCTCCATCGGCTGCGAGCACGAATGTTTTTCTTATGTAAGTAATTGTTACATGTCTCATTACTATCACTTGCTGAAAGTGAAATGTTCATATGAAGATGGCGAGATAAGGAAGTCACCCATTTGATGTCTTGGTGGTCTATTCCTGGGATTATGCAACAATAGAAGTTGCAGATATAGAACTAGTTGTACGTCAAAATACAATGTTATCATTTTAATAGACTAGCAAAGGACCGTGAAAAAGAAGCGACGTAGAGAACTCAAACGCGTCAAAAGAAACCGTAAGTTGAACACTAGTATTTTGCCAGAGATATTAATTTTGATAATCAAGCAAAGAAGAAGATTCGCAGTGAAAAAGCTCCTGATAACTTTGGGACTAATTGCCTAACTTGAATCTATCGCGATCTCTTTCAATTTAACGTTCGAAGGGTTTGAGGGTGTTAACGAACTTCTTTTGTTTTTAGCTATTGCTAATGACACGTTGCTACTGCTCGGTGCTGTTCAACTAGATTACTAGTTGGACCAAACTAGAATTATAACGTAACTAGAATTAATGGATCCTAAAGTGAATCAAAGCCACGTCATGATTTAATTTAAAGTATTTGATTCAGCTAACTGTATTAATGGAATGATAGATAGGGGCTGAAGTAACATTACACCCACGGGAAAATTATAAATAAATGAAATAGATGAAATTCCAGTTTTAAAAAAAACAACAGGGCTGGCTGGAAGAAATTTCTTTAGAAATAAGTCCGCCCTTGTACACGTTCTCTTACTACCATGTTATTAAGGTCTTTATATATTTTGTGTGCAATAAAGTGCAACAAACATTGATAAACTTACAAAACAATATTCATTCATACATATCACTATGGACCATATGAACAATTCACTAAAAGGATACACTTTGAACAAATGTGTGTACAGTTACGTCGCATGACGTCAATTGAATAATACACAACGTCACTAGATGAAAGGAGGCCCAAAAGATACCATTGACACTGAAAGACTAATATGAATTTAGAGCATGTGTCATGCATGTTACAAACAAGTTCACGGACATGTTTGGGAAACTATTTGTGGACCAAATTGACCAAAATAGACCAAATAAATCTTCTCTTTACATTTCTGCCCGACTATTGCATAGAGTTTCAGGGTCCAGGGCTCGTAGTCGTGGTTTTTAACCCTCCAAAGTTCTCGAAATGTTGGCAAAAATGTAAAAAAAAACTTATAAAACGAGCGTTGTATATTTTATTATTTCTGTCCTGTCCAACCATCCAAAGGTTGCCTGGCAGAGATCGCTGTTAGCGTTAAGACTATCTAAGAAAACAGTAAAGCTGGACGTCCATTAGCGGCGGATTGGGCCGGGGCGGGTTACAGTTGGGTAATACGCAAAATAAAATTCCACCTGCCTGTACATATTTACGGTATTTTGTATTTTATATTTAATAAAACGGCGTCCACTAGCGGCGGATTATTGCGCTGCGGCCCGCCCCGCCCCGATCCGCCGCTAGTGGACGCTGTTTCATATAAATACAGGCGGGCGGATTTTTGCGTTGCGATTTCGATGCGCCCCGGCTCGATCCGCCTAGTGGACGCCAGGCTTTTATTGTAATTCTTTGGCGCAAAACTCTACCTTTTCCTTTCCTAGCTCGTTGGTTCTGTCGATAAGGCGTGCGACGCATAAATCCTCGTGAGCGATGGTCGCTTCCTGCAAGACTAGTCCCGTGTGTTACTGCGAACCACTTTGTGGATGCCTCTTAGATCACCTTGAAGCGCAATGCTGCCGTTGAGTTATGTATGTGCCTACTCAGGGGCCTTAGCCTGTAACGCAATGGCGTGTCGATGGCTTCTTAGCAAAACCGGGGTTTCCTCATTTTTCTCCTACAACCAAAGAACTAGAATATTCTAGAACTACTCTAGAACTAGAATATTAGAACACTCTAGAACTAGAATATTCTTTGCTGTAGGTACTACTAAAACATTAAAAGGACCGACAGCATTAATAAATCGTAATTAAAGCCGTCAACTGGGAGCCCATTTTGGCACCATTGCGTTACAGACTAAGGCTCCTGGTTTCGTCTAGCCGGGGAGCCAATTCTGGGAAATGTCGAATATGGATAGAACCGTGTCAAAACTTTTTAGGGCTCCGTACGCGGAGGGGGTCAAACAGGACCCTATTACTTTACCTCCGCTGTCTGTCTGTCCTACCTTTAAATGGTTGTATCTTTGGAACCGTAATAGGTACCATTGAAATTTTCTTCGAGATTTCCTAAGACAGTTGCGTGTTTAAAATTTGCGAGGGTGGGTTTTTTTTTTCATCGCTACGAGTACTAGCAAAAAAGCGCATGAAGGCTAAAGTTATGCACAGAAACACTTGTGAACTACCAACTCATCCAACCCATCTTTGGAACTAAAGCCTGATGGCAAGTCTATACAACGCAGACAGAACCTTCTGTTCTGTTATCCTAAACGCATTGAACGAGTTCACACGACAGCACGTCAACCCTTACACGCTAGCACTCTACTCACTTACGTTACAGGCGACTTTACAACAAAAGTGTACACTCTGACGTGCTGTCGTGTGCACAAGTGAAACACTCCAGGAACACAAATGAGCCCACTAGGGGGAATTAACTTACATGGCAAAGCGTGTGCGACACTTGTGTTAATATGCATTATGCGTGTAGAGTTCAAAGTGGTGTTAGAGTAAAGAAGTCAACATGCTAGTAAAAAGATAAGAGATCGATTGATAGATTTTTCAAGTATATTATTTTCTCTTTCCATCTAAAAAATGGCCCAGTCACTGCAGCGTCGAGTGGTCACTTCATCCATCTAAGTGTGAGTGAAGCTATATCTGTTACAGTAATAAGGGCTACCCACAAAATCTGTGGGGCTACCTAAGTGAGTAAAATTTTTATAATCCATACAATGAAAAGAGAAATAAAAGAGAAAAGACAGACGAAGCTAATATGTATGATAGAGAAATAAGTTAAATGATAAACCGCATTGTGTCGGCAACTCTACATTTCATTCAATCCAGCTATGAATTGCTAATGCAGTGTTTAAAGCAACCTGTCACATAGTAAACTCGCTTCGAATTTATTAACAAGTCCCTAACACTTCTGGCTAAGGCTTTTTACTAAGGCTCTGACATAAGGCGCCTTAACACATGGTAATATTTGTAATGCCTTGGTGTAACGGAAAATTGTAACGTGTGCTTTTTAGTATGCATGTTTTAGTCTCGACAGATGCTTTTATTTGAACTAATGCCTCATTGTTCGGTGCCTTACAGGGCCCTTAGCCTGTAACGCAATGGTGCCAAAATGGGCTCCCGGTTGACGGTTTCAATTACGATTTATTAATGCCGTCGGACCAGTGTCGGTGTTTTTAATGTTTTTGTAGCACAGCAAAGAATATTATGAGTCTAATTCTAGAGGATAAGTTAGCTGGTTGTAGGAGAACGACGAAAAAATCCCGGTTTTGTCCTTCTACCTGGGACGCCATTGATACGCCATTGTGTTAAAGGCTAAGGCCCCTGATCTAATACTTATTGTTTGACTTTTATTTGAACAATGCTTTGAAACGGCCGGGACGCCTCCATACTGATCAAGACCACGCAAGACCGCGAAAAATGGAGATCTCTTCTTCGAGCCCTATGTCCCTAAGGGATAAACGGATATCATCATCATCATCAACGCGTTAAAACAATGTAGCTTCCCAGGACTGAAATGGTGTCCAAAATCGAACACAGAAGAGGAGGCGCCCCAAAACTACCTGACGTTTATCAGTGCAACAGGGAGCCAGCAGTCTCTGTACGAGCATAATCCGATCTTGAGATGAAAGCGTAAAATCTGCCAAAATGGAAAACTGTTTCAGACTTTGAGAGCCAATGTCCCTGATTGGGCACGACAGGAACAGTGTGCTTATTCTGTAAAAACTTTCACACAGTTACTAGTCCTCAAACCCGGTTTATTTGCTGGAAAATATATGATTTTTTTTGACGATAAATACGTATTATTCGTCGAATGAAAGGATTGTTTATTTCGATAAGCGCTGTTTTTCCTCAAAATAAACCGGTTTCGTGGACTAGCAACTGTGCGGATATTTTTTTTACAGAATAAGGACACTGATGATCAAGACTTTATCGGTCCACATTATAATTTCGAAGTCTTGATGGCATTCCTTCTTAATTCGACCCAGCTAATACCTAAAAGTTCCACTCATTTTAAAGCATCGATTTGAATCAGATTAAAATCCATAACTAATCCTATTTCGGTATGCGGTCAAGCGATTCAGCATGGCCAAGTTTTAAATATTCACCATCATTAGAGATTAATAGTTTCACGCGAAATATTTGGCAACTGGTCAGGTGCAAGACAACTCAGTCGAAAATTGACTAATCGTCTGCAAACCGCATCGCAACGAAGCTCATAAATATCAAAACACTTTCGCTGATCAATGTACACATACCATACATATTAATATACTTTTCGCAAAGGCTATAAATCTGACATAGGAATTTGTACATCTACACACTACTTGTTGCTGACCGAAGATAGGTAATTTTATGCAGGAAAGTCCCAAGCATCGACACATAACGAAAGTAATATAATCATAGAGATGCACATAATAAATCGGTGGATATTTTATGTGCATTGTATTTGTGACCAGTTGTTTGTGAACTAGAACTCCCCAAATCGAACCGGTGTTCGAGCAACCAAATTATACTACGAAGCAATGTGAAAGTTTGCTAACTGCTGATACCTCAGGCGCTACAACCTATAATACGTACTTACGTAGTCACAAATAAACAAAACAAATTTTCTTGAACTATAAGCTGCCCCCCCTCTGGCTCAGATCCTGGATACGCCTTTGGCATCGCGACTTTGACGGGCGCTCAATGATTTATGCGATATTCGATTCCCAACTTTCGATTCGTAGGACGGGAGGCGTGTACGCACGCCAATTTCACCCGGAAGGGCAGGGCTTCTAAACATTTTTGCAATCACTGACCACTTTCGAGGCCGACTTAGCTGTGAGGATGGTGCTGGGCAAGCATATAAACATGTCCTGGGACTGCAGCGTTCACGTGGTCACTTTAATTCAGTATTGAATTGAAAGAAAAAACTTATGCCTTTAATAATTCAGTACTGAATTGTCCACTTGGACGCTGCCGTGTCCGGTTTGTATCTTTCCTTTGGGATAGGCCGACTAAGCTGTCAGGATGGTGCAGGTGGTAGGCAAGCATCTCCACACATCTAAAGTGTCCAGGAAATTCTTTATTTCGGGGTCCAAAGTTCGTCCGAGTGGTCGCTTCACCCATCGAGTTTGAGCGAAGGTCTAACAGGGCACTGTACGTATAATTCATCTCATTACGTAGATGCAAAGGCATAAGACAAATCTTGTCGCACAGAAATAATACTGGTAACTTTACTAGCTATTCCACCGCGGCGAAGGAACTCCAAGCGTTTGACAACCTTAAGTAAACACAATTAACAGCCCAGTTCCCAAGTTTTTGCTCCTCCAGAATGGAGAAACCAGGTAATTATTAACTGCTCCTTATGATATTTTTGCCCAACCTGTTGTTGTCGGCGTAGCCATAGACGTGATACGAACAATGTCGGTATTCTCGTCCGCAGCTTTTGACTCTACATTTGCGCGCTACACTTATTAAAGATGAAATATGTCTCACAACTAGCGCCGCCAATGAAAAAAAAAATCATATCTTTTTTTTTATGCGTTTTTAGCAAAAAACGCTCCTGCGATTTTTCAACGAGAGGCTTAAATATTTTTAGGACCTAAGTTTTGGATTCCAGATCCTAGAACTTAAGAATGCAATCCTGGAATCCAAACATTAGGTCCTAAAAATAGTTAAGCCTCGCGTTAAGAAATCGCAGGAGCGTTTTTTGCTAAAAACGCATAAAAAAAAAGATATGATTTTTTTTTTCATTGGAATATTTTTAGGACCTAAGTTTTGGATTCCAGATCCTAGAACTTAAGAATGCAATCCTGGAATCCAAACATTAGGTCCTAAAAATAGTTAAGCCTCGCGTTAAGAAATCGCAGGAGCGTTTTTTGCTAAAAACGCATCCAAAAAAAAGATATGATTTTTTTTTCCATTGGCGGCGCTAGTTGTGAGACGTATTGCGTCTTAAAAAGACCATCAAAAAACGAAAACTTGAGTATTTTGGCCATATAACGCGCAACACCCAAAATGGACTCCTTCAACTTGTGATCTAAGGGAAGATACCAGGCAGGAGGAGACCTGGAAGACCCAAGATATCATGGCTTGAGAGCTTACGCCATTGGTTCCAACAATCCACGAGGTACTTTTCCGTTTGGCAGCCTCAAAAGAAGAAATAGCCAAGATGATTGCCAACCTCTGATAAGAGACGGTACTACAAGAAGAAGGATCCACCACAAAGCGCTTGCGATGCCGGATTCCAAATTCAAATTCATTTATTGACACAAAGACACAATCAAGGTAACAAAATTATAAATCTTTGATACAAATTGGCTGATGATTGAAACATCTATAGACCCTGTCTCCTAAACTATGTTTCCCTGTATTTTAGGAGACCAGTTAGCAATAAAGCAAACAATTAAATTTCAGACCAAGGGAAAGAAAAGAGTGCTGAATTTTTCATGCGATCCGGCGTTTGATAGAGATTTCGCGAAAGGTAAAAAACCCCCCAAATCGGGTGGCTGTAGTGTCGATCTCTGAAGAGAGTACCACGAGTGGTACCACCGCGGGCAGTCCTACACAAACAGTCGGCGGCTAGACTGTAACGCGAACCAGTCCGTATTATGAACTCTACGAAGGACACCCGGCAACACTATTGTGTGCTCGGTACGCGCCGACCGTAAATATTATGAGATTCAAGGGTAGCGTATTTATAGAACTTTCCACGAACAACTTGGAACTTCGTTGGAAGATAACTAATAAATTACAAATATCCCCCGACATTTTAGATTCTAATAAGCATATTTCAGAAAGGGCCTATTTTGATAAAACATATCTAAGAAACTCGCTAGAAAAACTATTTCGAAGCATTTAAAAAAAACTGCACTCAAAACTGCCACAGACTGACACACACACACACAGCCGTCAAACTATAATACCTTTTTTGGTCAGGGGTTAAAAATTTAATAAAAATCAGAAGAAACTTCGGGCTTTAATTCAGTACTGAATTAAAGCGATCACTTGGACGCTGCCGTGTTTGTTTTGTATCTTTTTTTCCTTTGGGATAGGCCGACTAAGCTGTCAGGATGGTATAGGTGCTGGGCAAGCCTACTAAATCTAACTAAACAATGTCCCAGGCACTGCAGCGTTCGAGTTGTCACTTCACCCATCTAGAGTGAGTGAAGGTGCCACTGGATGCTGCACAAATCATCTCATTACGTAGATAAAGTCCTATGTTTTTTGACTTGACACAAACAACAAATCGAATCAATACTTTGTATTATTAAGGTGCAAGTAAGTAATTATTGAAAACAAACAAACATAACCTAACGATCAATAAACACAGAGCCACGCTCGAATGACTGTAAAGTTGTAAAGGCACCCGCAAACAAATAAGAAGCTAAGGAATAACTGCTCTAGCTGTTATTTTGAGCTGTTACAGTTTAATATTGAGCGCTACATACAGACGCCACAGCGGCAAAACCTCGTATATGCAGAAAAGTAGCTCTTAGAATTAATTAAGTAGGTTCGTACAGTCAACAGCACGTAAACCTTTAAATTTTCGTTGCAAGTCACTCGTACGTAACTTATAAGTGAACAGAGTGCACGCGTGTAAGGGTCAACGCGCTGTCGCAGTTGACATAATAAAAAGTAGTACATAACAGAGTTATAATTTTTAGAGCAGGCGAAAAAAACGTAGCGTTTTAAGATCTCTTATCTCATTCATACTCCAATAATCATCTCGTTTTACGGTATCGAAAGAAAAATACATCGAGCTTTTTGTTTTTTCAAAAGCACTAACCTAATAAGGCACTGTAACTATTAAGGTTAGGTTACGAGTTCAAGTCGCGAGTTTTTTAACCTTATAATAATTTTTTACTTCGAGCTCTTCTAGTACGAGAGCAATGAAAGTTTCAGCCATTCATTGGCCGTGAGGGCGTAGAATGCGGCTTGGGTCAAAGTGGCACCGAGGCAAGCGATGAAAACCGCCATTTTCAGACAGCTTTCATCCGATCGAACCACAACATCTTACGGACTTGAAGCCCAGCGCTGTAGAACCGCTAGTGGTGGTGTCAAACACGGTCCATTTCAGCTAACGGCGCGTCTCATAAAATTAATCCGAGTAATACCTTATCCTGAACCGTTGAACTAATAGGCCGGGCGTAATAGTCCGGCCGGTTTAGGAGCGGCCGGCTTTCCACGAGGCTTTCCAGAAGATCGGTCTGCGCGTGTATTCTCTTTAAAAATACACGACATCCGAAATAAGAATATATCATAAACGCCTGACCCGATTTGGATAAAACATGTCTAAGAACACTCGCTAAAAAAACCTGCTTTACAATAAAAAAAAACCGCATCCAAATCGGTTCACCCGTTGAAGAGCTACGGTGCCACAGGCAGACACACAGACATACACACACACACACACACACACAATGACATAGCGGTCAAACTTATAACACCCCTCTTTTCTACACAGAAGATACATCGGGGGTTAATAAATTATATTTTCAAACTATAGAGAGACAAAAAAAAACGTATATTATAACGTGGGTTTGTTTTGGACTTTGCCGAAGTCAAGTAAATATCTTACACAACATTGCGTCTATCTGCCTAGAGAATAATGCTGCAGAAAATGAAAAAGAAGGTACACTGAACACCATCCAAAAAAGGGAGCTGAGTATTTCGGCCACATTTTGCGTAACAACAAGTACATCAGCCTCCTTCAACTTATTATGCTCGTACAAGGCAAAATACCAGGCAGAAGGAGACCTAGAAAGGCCAAGATATCCTGGCTACAAAACCTGCGCGAATGGGTCCAGCAAAGTACCGGCTCATTGTTTTGTTTGGCAGCTTCGAAGACAAACTGATCGCCAACCTCCGATAGGAGACGGCACGTAAAGAAGAATAATACAGATCTTAATTGCTATTTAGATGATTATTGTGCAAGTTAATATACTATAGAAATAGAAACAGAAAATTATATTACATACTAGATAAAACACAGTTTATGTTGTGACAAAATGGAAGTATTTCAGCATTTGCTGTAATTGAACTTCAATTACAGCTCTGGTTTTCAAATACTAATTATAAAATTCATGATTTATGCGGGTAAAACCAATAATCAAATATTAAAATAAAATAATTAAAAATCAGATTAAATCAATCAATCAATTTAAGTAAAAAAAAAACTACTACCTACCTACTCTGAAGCTGCAGGAGGCATTACTCGCCTCTCTTGAGTATATTTTGTTCCTATTATAGATGATAGCTGATGCAGGAGTTCTGGCTAGCTCCATATTGTGTGGTCAAGCCAGCTTGTTAAGTTTTATAGTTACCGTAATCGGAGTTAAAGGCTATACAAAAGGCCGTTTTCTTATGCAAATAATTATCGGTGGTTGTATAAACATACGGCAAGTGCAGAATTTTGTAGAGAAACAGAAAGTTTAACAAACTTGGAGACCCAAAACGGAGAAAGAGTATCTTGCTATACACAAAACATTCCTAATACCTGACATTCCGATCCTGAAATTACCAAATTAGAAGTTTTCTACAGAACTGCAGCGTGGATTCAAAGCTAGTGACGGTCAAAATAGTGACGGAAAATGTCAAGATATTTGAAAAATGTTTATACAACGACAACCTTGGGAAAGGATACATCTAGAAAAGCAAAACTTGGGCGTATTTGGTTCAAAGACTTTGTGCCTCTGCCTACGCCAATATAAAAGATTATTTTGCAGTGTGGGCATACTCCGTGCAATTTTAGTGGTTTTAAAGCCGAAGGTATTTTGTTGCACTGGTGATTCTGAGCCAAATTACAAAATTTCATTCCAAAACGCGCGAAAAAAAAATTCACTTCTCCATACAAATAGTGTCGATTGGCGATAGCCGTTTGTATTGGGAAGTGTTTTTTTTTTTCGCTCGTTTTGAAGTAAAATTTTGGAATTTGGCTCAGAATCACGAGTGCAACTAAATACCTTCGGCTTTAAAACCACTAAAATTCCACGGTATAACTGCAAGATATTTACTCAAGGCGGCCCAGTGAAAAGACTGCAAGTCGCAGTACATAAATCGCGAAAAAAGAAAGACCGAGTTGGAAGCTTTGTAGAGTCACTTTCCGCATATATAGCATGCCGTTTCCAAGAAGTGTCACGCGGACCAGAGCGAGATGTCATAAAAATGTGGTAAAAGCGTTCTCCGGATACGTTTAGCAAAACCTCGCGTAGTTGCGTCTCTAAAGGAGTGGTCAGAAGAGAGGAAATGCCATCCCGATTATTCACGGACTTTCGCGTGGTGGCGTCACAGAGTTGGACGGTCAGAAGGCTGGTTTTGAAATAAGCTTAACATACTTTTGACCGCCTGCAAAGCGGGGAAGCACGTATTGCCCGCATCATAACGATAATTTTTGCAACTATACCTGGAAAATCAATTGTTTCCATGATAATGAGATAATGTCCCCATGGTCAAAGTTTATTAAAATTGCTAAAACTAAAGACTAAGGCCTTTGAATCTACTTGAGATGAGATGATTCATACAGCGTCCAGTGGCACCTTCACACCACACTAGATGGATGAAGAGGCCACTCGGACGCTGCAGTGCCTGGAACATTGTTTTAGATGGGGTAGGCTTGCCTAGCACCTATACTACTCTGACAGCTTAGTCGGCCTAGCCCGCAGGAAAGACCAGGTCAATACGTGCGGAGCCAACTAAGTAGCGGGTTTCCTCACGATAAAATTAATAGGTAATAGGTGGCGTGCCACCAATTTGCTATTAATTACCTATTATTTTTTAAAGTTATGGTAGAAGAAGAAAGTCGTGGCTCCGAAACATCAAGGAATGGACGGAGATAGCCAGCGTCGAACTACTATTTCGCTTGGCAAAGAACAGAAAAGAATATGAAGAGCTGACGGCCAACCTCCATTAGTGGAGAGGCACGCCAAGAAGAAGAAGAAGGTCCAAGACCACCACAACCTTCATGCTTCTCAGATTCTTATTCTACGAGTACACGCCATAAGTAAGCCTTCTGCAGTTTCTTCTTCCACAAGTACGCAAACCCTATCGGCCTATCGTGTTGATATCTAACACTTTTGACTTAAGCATCGGTTAGAAACCGCGATAAATCATCGAAGGGTGCCCTTACCGGGCTCTAGGTTTTATGGAGTTTACGGTTACGGGTTTAGAAATTACAATTTACATTTTAACTGGACTTGGCTTCTGTAAGTGAGAAAATATACGCTACGGGCGTTGATTTAAAGCCAGATCGATTACCTTACCCTTGGTGGTAAATATTGGTAAATGCTGCAAGGCAATGGAATTACTATCATGGCTATGACAATAATTGCCGGACAAATAATTGCCGAGCAGCAAAACACGCTAGCGACTGCAAAAAAGAAATAGAGTAAATAAGTTACTGGAACGAAAATCCGGCTAAGATGGTTTTATGGCACCGCCTTACCTAGAATAGAATATTTTTTGTTGCACGAGAAACATTTTAAGGACAGACAGTGTTAATACATTAATGCTACAAATTTGCGACCTTATTGCTAATGGCAATCTCTAAAATCCAGGCAACCACTGACGGAGAAATTGCTAAAGAGATGAAAGACTACCTATTGCAGTGGATACTAATTGATTCTCCCCTTAGGCCCGTAATATCAATTACAGTTTAAACCAAAAAGGCTAGTTTAAACCCTATCTGTCGATTAATTTTCATACAAAATGCGAGGTTTAATCTATGGTCTGTGTTAAAACTGTGATCATACGGGCCTTAGGTTGGATAACTTCTTTTTAGAGGTGTTTTGGCTACTTTCAAGAAGTAGCTGTAAACCTATCTACATAATATATTATGGTGCATCCACACCGCAGTTACTTTTTGTGGAGCATCATTTTGCAGCATGATGACATTAGGTAACTTTCATACTAACTTGCTGTTACCCATATATCGTTTGTGGAACTGTCTCCCGCTACACATTCGTCAGGCACCATCACTGAATATTTTCAAGGACAAAGTTCACCAACACTTTTTAAATATACAAAATATGTAAGTAGGTTTATCCACTGTTCATATCTGACAAATATTATCTTTGTACGTTATATATATTTATATAAATATAATATGTATTAGGTTTATTTGATGAAATATGTAAGTAATGTAATCCCCCCCCCCTCTCTAATAATAAGTAGTTAACTTATTATAAATAGTTTATGTAATTTTATTGCGCACTACCCTACTCATTCTTTCTACAACACCAAAGGTTGACTGGTAGAAAATGCTATCTAGCATTAAGTACGCCTTTGTACACCATTATTGTATTTAATTTTGTGCAATAAAGAATTTAATAATAATAATAATGTTGCAAAATGTTGCTCCAACAAAAAGCAAGTGCGGTGTGGGTGCACCATTAGGGACAAAATTGGGAAGATGGACTTCTTCTTCTTCAACCTATAGCCACCCAATGCCGAGTGTAGATCTCTTCCATTGCACTCCATTATTTACGGTCTTGGGCTTTTCTCATCCAGTCCTTCCTGCCACTTTGACCAGGGGCCTTAGCCTGTAACGCAATGGTGCCAAAATGGGCTCAAAGTTGACGGCTTCAATTACGATTTATTAATGCTGTCGGTCCTTTTAATGTTTTTGTAGTACAGCAAATAATATTCTGATTCGGAATCTAGAGGACTATTTCTCTGGTTGTAAAATCGAGGAGACCCCGGTTTTGTCCTTCTGCTGGAACGCCATCGACACGCCATTACGTTACAGGCTAAGGCCCCAGGGCCCTTAGCCTGTAACACAATGGTGCCAAAATGGGCTGTCAGGTGACGACTTCAATTACGATTTGCTAACGCTGTCTGTCCTTTTAATGTTTTTGTAGTACAGTAAAGAATATTTTGATTCTAATTCTAGAGGATTAGTTCTCTGGTTGTAGGCGAAAAACGAGGAGAGCCCGGTTTTGTCCTTCAGCCGGGAAGCCATTGACCCGCCATTGTCTTACAGGCTAAGGCCCCTGGTCGTCGGTCCATCTCATCGGTTGCCTGCCTACATTTTTACGAAGATGGACTACAAACTGTCAACTATGATGGACTACAAATCAACAAACTCAAAGCATCTTGATGTAAGGCCAACAATTTGTTTACAACGCCCTACGGATGAACGTTGTATAATTGATCGGAAATAACACACATAGGTTGTAGTTATGAAGGAAATGTATAACGTAATTTATTGCCTCTATCTTCTAAACAAAATATGAATGAAAATAATGTAATATCAGAAAAGGGGGTAAGTTTTTGTTGGTAATAAATGACGCACAATGAGAAGTCAATTTTGAAATTCGTCAGGGAGCTAAAAACTAGCGTCACAATGTGAAAACATATACTGAAAAAAAATTCGGCTGACCCGAATGACCACGTTAATTTTTATATTAAAATCGGGTTCAGAGAACTACACAGAACTGAAAAATATCGACGACCTCTACATAATCATTAAATCTTTATTATTAATAATAATAACAACTGCTACTTTTCAGAACCCTGTATTGAATCAGTCATCATTACCTACTTAATCCTTGATCGAAGACTTACGCATATAAATTAGTTCGTACTTTTCCTACATAAAGCCGGAATTCATTACGAAACTACTTTCATGCATTTTCGAATACATTGCCGATTGAACAAGACGGTCCGACATGAAATCGTTTTTTGTGACATCAATGTATTCGAAAATGCATGAAAGTAGTTTCATAATGTACCTATAATTCCGACTTAAAAGTTTTTTTCACTCTACAGAAAAGCATTTTTTTGCCCCTTCATGCCAGCACCTCTATCTTGTCCTAGATCCAAGACGCGACTGCGCTCGCGCACAGCGCAGCGTCTTCCGAGCCTGCGCTCGGTGCCGAGTGAATGGGGGTCAAACTAGTGCCGGAGAGGGGATAGACGCGTATACAGCGTGTTCTGTCTGGCGCGTGTGTTATGCGACTAGAGATGGGTAGTGGGTTATAACCCAAACGACCCAGTTGGGTTAAAACCGGGTTATAACCCAAATCACCCAGTTATAACCCATTATCGTCTTTTTTGGTGGGCGATAACTAAATACACTCTGTTACAAGAGGTAAAACGTATAACACTATCAAAAACCCAGTTCGGCGTGCATCGCCCGCCTATTCTATGGTTTGGAATTATACAGGGTGGCCCAAAGATAGACGTCGAGCGAGAAAATCTAGATTCCTGACACCAAGAGCTACCCGAATCACCCCAATGTATGTTCAGCCATTTTTTAGGGTTCCGTACCTTAAAAGGGTAAAACGGAACCATTATAGGATCACTCGTGCGTCTGTCTGTCCGTCTGTCACAGCCAATTTGCTCCTAAACTACTGGACCGATTGAGTTGAAATTTGGTACACATGTGTAAGTCGGTAACCCAAACAAGGACGTGTAACGTAAATTAATAAATTTTAAACATGGGAACCACTTTTGGGGGGTAAATTGGAAACTCACTAAAAAGTTTTATAAAATATATCGTGTGATATCAAATGAAAGGGCTCGTTTTAAGGATCTCAAATAGATATTTTGTAATAATTGTAAAATGAACAGTTTTGAAGTTATTTAATACGCGAAAATTTAAAATTCCCCCCCTTATCTCCTAAAATTTTGAAAAATAACAGAAAATTGGAATTTTTCTATAGATTACAGAAAAAACCTATAAGAAGTTCATGGTGTACAAAATTACTTAGGAAAATATTAATTTTGTTCTAGTAGCATTAGTTCCTCAACTCAGTCAACAGATATCGCTCCACAGTCCTACATCGCGGATCGCGGTATGGTTCGGATTTTCGATTAATATATCTTAGTAGACTTTGTATGAAGATCTTCCTACGTTCGTTCGTCCGCTCTTCCTCATTGTACGGAAACCTCTCAACGCGAGTTAAACTCTCACTTGTCCGGTTTTTTTTTTGTTAGGTTTTGTACGGTTTTGTTGTTTAAACTGACAGGATTTTTGTACCAATCTGAGGACTAAGGCTTTGCGGAAGTTTTTGAAGTCAACAAAAAATTCCTTCCGACCTCAACTTTTTTTTCCCATACAACTTCAGTGATGTTTTCTCGAAAATAACATTAATTGGGGCAGCCCTTGATGTCCGCTGTATAGATTTTCTCGCTTGACGTTTTGTTTGGGCCACCTTGTTTGTATAAAATTATAAACGCGCGCGCAGTGCACTTTTTTAAAACTTTTTTTACGATTTTTTACGATATTCTCGAAGACGAACGACGCGCGCCGAAAAATCACAGAGTTTTCCCTTATATTTCAGGAACACTTTAGACAGAATAAACACACACTCGTAATTTCACAAATGTTTCCCGTAAACAATATGGTAATTACGATTTCTCAGGGCAATTGACAAATGCGCGCGCGGGGCTCGAAAATTTGTCGATTTCA
The DNA here is from genome assembly GCA_949319315.1 of Zelleria hepariella. Taxonomy (NCBI): domain Eukaryota; kingdom Metazoa; phylum Arthropoda; class Insecta; order Lepidoptera; family Yponomeutidae; genus Zelleria; species Zelleria hepariella. The sequence goes on along the minus strand of OX439396.1, from coordinate 10,306,837 downwards.
GACCAAATTGATCAAATAAGTTTGTATAACATAAAATAATTCAGTTTCCACAATTATTTATGTTTGCATTGCCAGACCCAATAATGGGAAAGCTGACTGAGGTCCCTAATGATTAGCCGGACAAGTAGCCCCGTAAGAGTGACATATTGCTTTTTAGTAAAAACACTTTTTATTTTTAAAAAAGATATTTGAAGGTTTTGCATTCAAAGGTTTTGGTTTTTATGTTCGGTCTGAACCACCATAATATTGAAATCTGAAGTCATTAGTGAGAGCAGATGAGCGCGCAAAGTGCGCCCCGAAAATTCACAGATTCTTTCGTAAGCATATAAATGAAGGTTGGTAACTATTACAATTATAATAAAGCCTAACAAAAGATTTTCGGGTGCTCATACGGTCAGTAACGTATGGGCACCTTCCATTTAAGTGGATGGACTTTAAGGGAGCCGCTCGTCTTGCTTTGCTCCGCGCCCGACGGCGGCGCACAGTAAAACGATCTCATAGAATCGCGCGGACACGCGTAGTTTAAAAACTTCTGAATTACAAATAAGAGTTTGCCAATGAGTTCTAATGAACATTATATTTTAAAAGTACGTCGTGGTAATTTTGTGTGAAACTTATGTTTACAAAGTTATTTGAGCTTATGTGATTTTTTTGTATAGGAGCGAAGACATTTTATAACTACTCTTTGCTTCAACTTGCTTCACTTTCTGGGTTTATAAATGGATATAGTATATTATTTACTACATTTCACCCAAATATACTACACACCGCAACGGAGCACATTTGGGAGTAATAACATATTTGTGTTTTTTTGTTACTTTTTACATTTAAAACATTTTTGTAAACTTTTAAGTAACTTATTTCCCACCGTAAATTGTATGATTATGAAGATGACCTGCTTATGTGCTACGATTTTCATCAGATAGAAAAGCTGGTTGAAACTTAACTGGTTGAAACTTAAATACGAATAATGTCAGGTTATAAAAAAAAACTTCTGAATTCCAAACAAAAGTATGCCAATGAGTTCTAATCAACATTCTATTTGAAAAGTGTCTCTTGGTAATTTTGCGTCAAACTTATATTTACGAAGTTATTTGAGGTTACGTGATTTTTTGTATGGGTGCGAAAACATTTTATGACATTACTCTTATTCTTCACTTAGCTTCACTTTCTCGTTTTGAAAAACGGAGTAGGTATATTATTTATCACATTTCATCTAAACATACTTCATGCCGCAAGTACCGCATTTGAAAATAATTAAATATGTTATGTTATATTGTTGTTTTTTCGGGCGTTTAATTTCTTAAAACTGTAGTTAATAAGTATAGTGCTCGTGCAAACCTAAGAAAACATCAGAACTACATTATTGAACAACTTTTGGTGAAAAATTTGTCAAGTAAAGTAAAAAAATAACAGTTTTTAAGGTAAAAACCACAATAAAACATAAAATATTTAATTATTTTCGAATGCGGTAATTTGCGGCATGTAGTATATTTAGATGAAATTTTAATGTGGTAAATAATATACCTACTCCGTTTTTCAAAACCAGAAAGTGAAGCTAAGTGAAGAATAAGAGTAATGTCATAAAATGTTTTCGCACCCATACAAAAAAGCACGTAACCTCAAATAACTTCGTAAATATAAGTTTGACGCAAAATAACCAAGAGATACTTTTCAAATAGAATGTTGATTAGGACTCATTGGCATACTTTTGTTTGCAATTGAGACAGTGTGGATATTTTATTGTTGTTGTTTTATTTTTTAAATATCGTAGAACTTCCCGGAATACCTTCACAGTATCAATTCTATTAATAGAGAACTAAACGGAAAAGAAAACCGAATAGTTTTATCAGTAGAACTGGACGAGTAGAACAGTCCAAACAGACTTTAGTTATCGCCCACCAAAATGGGTTTTAACCGGGCGATAATAGGTACCAAGTGGGTTATAACCCACCGATTGGGTTATAACCCGGGTCGTTACCCATCTCTATATGCGACCGAGTTGAGGAGTTAGGCTGGGAACGTCTATCTCTCTCTATATTTTTTTATAATTTTATATAAACGTAGGGTGCTGCAGTTCTCACCACATACGGTATTTTTTTTGTATTCACTCTGCTGGTTTAAGGCCCAGTAGGACGCACAATCGATTTTCGCCAAAAGTGGCCACTTTTGGCGAGAATCGATTGCATTCTTGAGTTTTAGGATCTGGAATCCAAACCTTAGGTCCTAAATAGAAGTTAAAAACTAAAACCCGACTACTAAAAGGCTTAAAACAAGACCTGCTTATCCTTAAAATAGACTCATAGATAATTAATCGTAGTTGGAGGCCATCGGTTTATCAAATGCGAATGTGGTGTCCTCCGACTACGATTAATTATTTAAGAGTCTATTTTAAGGATAAGCAGGTCTTGTTTTAAGCCTTTTAGTAGTCGGGTTTTAGTTTTCAAACTCTATTTTTTTTGAGCTTTTTAGTTAGTCATTTTGGATGATCACCTAAAATAGAACCAAGAAGGGCAAAAAAAACACATTTTGGAATTTTTTGTTCTATTTGTTATGTTGACGCTACATGTGTCATACATTTTTGAAAAGGTCTTTTCAAGTCCTTTCATTTGATACCCATGACGATGGTATCCGATAATTTTTATTTTTAGGTCCACCACTTTAGGGCGCAGCACAGCCGCCATCTTGGTTTTTTTCAAAATAAAACTATCCTATGTTACCTGGGTGATTAAGACAAATTCAACGACACCTCATTTGTTGAAATCTGTAGTAGTTTAGGCTCTGCGAGGGAACAGATGAACACACAAACATACCCACATACATACCCACATACATACATACATACGCTGCTAAAATCATAACCCTCCTTTTTGCTTCGCGTAGTCGGGTAAAAATAGTTAAGCCTCGCGTTGAGAATTCGCAAGAAAATGAAGGCAGCTAATTACAAAATGTGCAAAAAAAGGTACGAATAAACCAACACCAAAAAGCTAATGTACATTTTCATAACGCCGAGGTGGCCGTTTTTTTATACGGCCAACCTCCAACAACCTTGGCCACCAAAACGTTTGCCCAGCATGACACGGAAGTGGCCGGTTCCTCAGTTCATACAATCTAATATGGAATAGTAAACAACCTACTATCCTCTTTTGCTGATTGCCAGCTAAGTTACTCGTATTGCTAACTTGCTCTACTGCGCTAAATGTGACCAGGTTTACAAAACCACGTTGGGCCTGTCCACGTCCAGTCACATCAGAGCAAACTCCAGGCAACAGTAAAGGTTTCTGTCGGCGAATACGACGAAAAGGCCAAATTCTTGTACAGCATTGCAAAACGCACCTTGTCATCAGGTCGAGGTGGCAGTGGGGGCGGTAGTCTCGCATCTCGATGTTCCTCGCGTCGCATCGCCTGCCCAGCATGACCCAGAGCAACAGTTCGTACATTCTGATTCTAATATGGAATAGGAAACGACGAACCGTACTCTTTTGCTTATTGCCAGCTAAGTTGCTACCTGCTACCCACCAAATTACTGTAACTTTGGCTTAGCAGAAGAAAGGGTTGACCGCATTTATGGGTTTATGACTACATCTATCTCACTCTTTTAATCTACGTAGAGTGAGATAGATATAAACCCATAGATACGGCCTAACCCATTCTGGTGCTAAGCCGGCTCCATTGCAAAACGCACCTGGTCATCACGTTGAGGTGGCGGTGGCAGTTGTAGACTCTCGCATTTCGCTGTTTCTCGCGTCGCATCGCCTGCCCAGCATGACCCAGAGCAGGAAGAGGCCGGCGGCGAGGTAGTGCACCCACTCCGGAATCGAGTACTCCACGGGGGCCGTCGTGCATCTGTGTGAGTGAGGCGTCAGTGCTGCCGCCTGGCGGTGCGCGCTGGCGCTCTGTTACGCTCGGTTTGGTGGTGGCGTTTGTTCTTTGTTTATGTAGGTATAGCTTTGGCTTTTGTTTCTGAATAAATAACAAGTGTGGTTCAGCCGTATTGGAAGCAAACAGCATTGGAATAAGCGTATATCTGAGCTTGAAATAAAGGTGCGAAATTGACGTCCATAAATAGCAGGTGCCGTTCTGCCAAATTGGAAGCAAACAGTCTTGGGATAAGCTTATCTGAGCTTGAGATGATGATGCAAAATCGACGCTGATTAGAGATGACGGGAAACTGAAGATCATGAAATAATATTAAAATACGTACAATTGACAATGTCAATAACACAATAATTCCTAAACCCTACGTGCTTAGGGTTTAGAAATTATTGTGTTATTGACATTGTCAATTTTAGATTATGATATTATTTGATTCGATACATACCGAACTTTTTAACTTCAACCGAATTGTGTTCATTACAACCCGAGTCATTAAATAAAACACGGAGTTAAAAACCTAGCGTTGTCTCGCTTTGACTGTATTAATTAGAGCGAGAGGGCGAGTGTTTTGAAGTTCATAAAAGTAAAACATACTGTGTGGATTCGTCTCTTAATCTTCAACACTTCAACTTGGTCGGGTTATACCGCGCTCGCCAAAAACAGCACAGCCTGTATATACGCAAGTCACTGGTGGGGCGTTCAGTTCAGTCTTGTGGTCTTTAGCACGAGAGGAGTGAATACAGTCAGCTGTTACATCAGACATCAGCCGTCAGCGTACGACAGCGAACTTCCGGAAAAAACATAATGTAAGGCTCTACTTAGACACAGAGATCGTATGGACCTACGATACGTATCGTATCGTAGTATCGTATCGTAGATCTTATGGGTCTACGTACCATGAAAAGCAAAACCCATCGTGTCGAATGGAAATTAATTTTAAAATAGTTATGGAATGGGTGAGATGATGTTTTTTACTAGCGTGTATTCGTGGCACTTATCAGGTTCAATAGTTTTGGCTCTTCATTCGCGTGACGATTCTTTATTAGCACCAAAAATAACATATTTTCAATTTAATCATTTTTATTACATCGGGGTAATGAGATCCAAGTGTAAACCTAACCAATTCTGACAGAGCGTAAACAATGACTATGTACTTCATTGCCATCTCTTTATTTGCATGCGAAATCAATAAATGCCGTCATTTTTCTTATTCTCTCACGGTTTCTGATGTTTCTTGAGAACGTTACTAACTGCTAGATGCTGCTAGTGTAGAAGCCCTTTATATTAAAGAGAATTGGAACGATGACCACTAAATCGGGCATTTGGGGCTATTATGTAACTTGCAATCGATAGGAAGGTATAAAAGATTTACATACAGATTAGTATTTTATTACGGCAATAGAATACGATGAAAGTAAGCAGGTAGTCATTACTAAGATTAATTGTTTTTTTATGGAAGTATCGGTTCTGGGCGTATTAGCTTTGCCTTTTTCTGACTGAGACAGATAGTTTCAAGTCGCAGATGTATTTTGAACTTTTTTTTATGAGCGTTTTAATAAATTGTTTTTTTGCCATAATTAACTTTTAGGATATTATGTTTTTTTTAAATCTTTGTATGTATTATTGCTTATAATCACATAGGCACAGTCTTAGCAATTTTTAACAGATGCTAAACGTATTGCGTGCGTGTGTTTAATCTGATTTTCTGTGTAACTGTAATGTATTTTTTTTTTATTGAAATGTCTTATATGGTCCATGCAACCTGAAATATATATATATATTTTTTTTACTAGGTTTTGCGCGCGACTTCGTCCGCGTGAACTACAGAAAAAAAATATGTGGTTTACATTGCCCCTAAGTGTAATAGCGTGATAATATGTAGCGTATGTGTTATTCTGATGTCTAAGCTATCTCCATTCCAAATTTCATTCAAATCCGTCAAGCCGTTTCAGCGTGAAAGAGTAAAAAACATCCATCCATCCATCCATCCATCCATACTTACAAACTTTCGCGTTTATAATAGTAGTAGGATTTATTTTAAACATGAGACTTTCTTGCATTATTACTGGCAAGCTCACTTCATGACAAAGTAACTACGTAACCCACACTCATATTTTGGGTATAGTTTTTTGCGAACGTTTTGATATATTGGCGACACACTTTTTCTGACGTTTTGATGCGAAGTACTTTATATTCCGACGAGAGAGAAGGTATGACTGTCATTATTAATCCAGATTAGAAGTCAAATGTTGTGGTCTGTATGTAACCTTATCTGATGATCTGGAAATTGACAGTGAGCCGGAGCACTGACCACTTGATCAGTGAGCAGAAAGTAGGCGTTGATTTTAGGGTTATGTAGGTTCATTGTTACATACCCAAAGGGTTCCAACTTTTTATTAAGATTAGGTATGTCTGTTCGTTTAGGCTCCCTATGAGAAGAAGTATTTTGTGAACAGTAATAACCGGGTAGCCGGATGAAATGTCTAAATGTAAACAACGTGTTACAAAACATTCCAACTCTTTTTACAGGGTGTAACCTTCAACAGGATGTCAAATCTGTAAAAAAAGTTTTTTTTTTTTATTATTTTATAACCTCAAAATTTAAATGTTTCATAACTTTTTTGTTTTTTGTATTAGCTCAAATTTTAAAATATGTTTCTGTGTGTAGGTGCATTTACATAGCTTTGAGTTTTTAAAACATTGTGAAAGTCAATGAAAACTATATTCAAAATATATTTTTCTCCCGCCACAGAGTTCACATTTTATTAATTAAAAAATCAACGGAATGACATATAGCAAAAAAAAAATTTAGGTTGTGATCCCTATCACCGGGTGCTATTACCCTGTAAAAAGAGTTAGGTACTTATGTAACACCTTGTATTTACTCATTTCATCCGGCTACCCGGTTAATATTGTAAATAATGTATTAATACAAAAGTAAAAATATTAAAGAAGCATACTTAGAAAGGCCCGTTGTTTCGCTCCACATAGTTTGCGTGATCTCATCGCATCGACAATCGGCCACACACAACTGCATAAAAGTTCAAAGATCGTTTATCGACACTTCACGGCCACTTTCTACATTACCCACTTGTAATCAATTTGAATTCCCCTCTAAACGTAACCTAGGTACCTAGTTTTAATTACGGCCTTTATTGTGTTTTTGGGGAAAAAAAAACTGTTACACGCTTCACGCTGCGCTGTTTATCTCTATAAATTGTAGAGCTGTCTTTGCTATGTGAATCTTAACTTTTGGGGTTTTAAATACACTGTAGGTAGGCCCTATAGTTAAAGTTATTGAAAGTTAATATTAGGGTTTATCAGAGGCTTGGTGGCCAAATGTAGAATGTCAAAAACACAAATGACCACACCCCAGCATTTTGATTGTTCATACTCGTAATTAGCTGTTTTCATTGTGATATTGTACATAATACAACGTGTAGTTATGACCTCTCTACAAAGGAATAATTCTATGGACCACTGTTGTTCAGTGGACCCTTGTAAGTAACTAAGTAAAGTATTTATTTGCAAGAAGATACAAGAAAATACAAGGTCTGAAAAATATTAGTTTCTTCATGTACTACCGATAGGTGTGAAAACATTATTAATAAATGAAATTAAAATGTCAGATAAAATTAAATTAAATTAAGTTATGGTAAAATTATAAGATAAAAAAAATTATAATCTGACGACAAATAATAAAGATCATAGCAAATAAAAAAAGAATTATTAAAATATCTCGTCAATAAATTCGTTCACTTTATAATACATACAAGCGCGCACTCTATTCAGTTACGTTACGTTCGACTTTGCATCGAAAATGCAATACATGCTCTTGACTGTACAACATACATACTGAATACTGATGAAAGATTGTAGGTAAGGTAGGTTATCTCGGAGTCTCAGAAGCTTTTTTGCAAACGTGTTTGGAATCAAGATCATGATCCGGGCCTTAGTTTGATGTTTTGCCTCTTTGTAAAGCGGTGGTCTAGTGGGTAGAACAGTGGACTCTGAAGCAAGAGGTACCCGGTTCGATTCCCAGTGCGGGCATGTATCTATGACTTTGTTTAATTTCAAAGTTACGTACATTTGTGAATTTGTAGTAGCAATACCACTCGCTAACTGTGAAGGAAAACATCGTGAGGAAACCCGCGGTTCAGTTGGCTCCACACGTATTGACCTGTCTTTCCTGTGGGCTAGGTCGACTAAGCTGTCAGGATGGTATAGGTGCTGGGCAAGCCTACTCCATCTAAAACAATGTCCCAGGCACTGTAGCGCCGAGTGGTCTCTTCACCCATCTAGTGTGAGTGAAGGTGCCACTGGACGCTGCATAAATCATCTCATTACGTAGATGCAAAGGCCTTAGTTTTTTGCCTCTTAGGAGAGGTTGACATTGACTGACGTAGCCGGTAACTGTGAGGTCAAACCGACTACCACTTCGCCGATGTTGTGTTGGCAAACCAGTCAACGGGAAAATATTTACCATCCAAAGTCATGGTAAAAAAAACTAGGCAAACATGAGGCAATAATCCACACGCTTGTGATGACCATATTTCTGCCCCCCTACGCTCTTGCGTTGTTGTCCATTGGCCACAATGTAATTTCGTCATATTTTTGTATTGAAAGGAAATTTGCCACTTGCATTTAAATACTGCGTGCAATTTTAGTGGTTTTAAAGCCGAAGGTATTTTGTTGCACTGGTGATTTTGAGCCAAATTACAAAATTTCATTCCAAAACGCGCGAAAAAAAAATTCACTTCTCCATACAAATGGTGTCGATTGCCGTTTGTATTGATTGAGAAGTGTTTTTTTTTCGCTCGTTTTGAAGTAAAATTTTGGAATGGAATTTAGCTCTTCATGAGTGCAACCAAATACCTTCCGCTTTAAAACCACTCAAATTGCACGGCGTATGTGTAAATTCGGGTTTTTGTAAATTCGTCACTTTTTATATGGAAAGGAAATTTGTATGCCACTTGTATGCCTTATTAGAATTGAATTGAATTTAAAAAAGATTTATTTCGCGAAACATCAGAAAATAAAAAATAGCACAATAAGATTGAAATTAAAAATGTTTACAAATTATCTTCCCGAAAATGGACCTAGTTCAGCTGTATGCCGTCTGAAGCAGTCTTCAGACGGCGCTGATTTTCAGCTAGCCCCATGCCACTGATCCATTTATACACATAGTCATCAACTAGGTACATATAAACATTTTTAGGTATTATGTAATGTCTAATGTCCCACTAGCTGGGTACAGGCCAAGGAAAACGGGTCGACTACGTAGTATGCCTACTTAAATATGTATAACACGGTCAATCGATCTCTACAATTCCTATGTAGAATAATAATATGACTAGGCATGACTACTCCAATATGACTACTCAATTGTCGAAATGTTATTTCTTTCGACAGAAATTTCCTCGAGATTTGCTTGTTTTACATTCCCGACAATCGGCCCCCAGAAGTATGAGAAGAATATATCGCAATAAATGAAATGAAACGAAATGATATTTCAGCTCAAAATGTATACGGAGAAAGATCAAGCAATACATATAGTTCCTAGATTAATAAATAAACTATTACTATCAGAGATTAGAGAATCATTAAACAATAATAACACTATAATGTTTTGTTAGTATTATATGAAAAAAAAAATAGTAAAAAAAAGTAGGCCCCGCCCAACCATATTAATTTATCGACAGATTAAAATCAAAAAACGGTATTCTATGTATAAGGAAGGAAACAACACGCACCTTACCATACGCTTATGGCATTCCCCCCATACCCCACCACCATGTTAAATATCAGTTTTTTTTTTCCATTACCTATCTGTATGAAATGGAAGTGTCTATGACCGGAAGTGACCGCAATGGAAGGAACAAAAAAGATTTCACAAATTAATTAAAGTCATCATTTTAAGAATGTGCGAATATGTTTTGTAGAGACAAAAAAACGGGTTCGCTACATATTCGTGAAATTACATCGATATTTTTGTGCCCTTGCCTTTATAATTGCATGAAACTGAAATATTAATAAAAACATTTTTTTTTTCACGTTCACTATTTAATGACATCGTTTATATTGCCTCCATTAATGGGCTGCAAAGGTTAACTGACAATGCCCTACAAGTAGCATTCTTTTCAATAAACGAAGTCAAGAATCAAGACAATTTCTTCCAATAAATTATTACTTCCATTAATTACGTGAGGTGTTTAGAGGGGAGGGGGGTCGAGCCAAATCTCACCCAATCTCACGTCGGGGAGCGGGGGTTCTTATCAAATTATATTACGTAACTTTTTCCACAAGAAGCAGTGTGTCGAAAATTGGGTTATACTAAGTTAAAAAAGATAAATCTGCAACGCAATGGCGGGCGGGTCGAAAGACTCCCAGTAGAAGGACAAAACCGAGTTTTCCTCGTTTTTCTCCTACAACCAGGGAACTAATCCTCTAGAATTAGAATCAGAATATTCTTTGCTGAACGAGGAAAACATTAATTAAATACTGGGAGCCCATCGAGGTACCATTTCGTTACAGACTCAGGCCCCAGCTCGTATGACATAGATGGAACTGAAGATTTCTACAAATACCAACACATTCATGGTAATTTTGTTTGCACTTTTTTTGGGCAGTTCCTAAACACTACAAAGATATGTCTGTCTGTCTATCTAGCTCTTAAAGCCTGGGAACAAAGTCCAAAATAGACGATGAACTCAATGGCTAGGTTCTCGTATGTACGGTCGGCCACAATCTCAGATACCCCATGGCAGCTCTTACCGCGCGCGGCATAAGGGCGCCAATCGAACAAAAAGGGTTATCTGAGACTGTGGCCGACTGTACCTAGTTGGTCCAAACTACTGTTTGCACTTATCACTCACTTGATATTCTCAAACTGGAAGTGCTATCGCATTTTTTCATTTGGCTCTACGTTGACAGGCAGAGCAAACACTCGCTTTCACGTCAAACAGTGGGAAATTACTACAGTAAGAATCACTGGTAGGTCTAGATACACACAAACAATTGAAAAAAAAAAACTTTTGCTTTTGCTAAAAACGAGCCGTTAAATGAGAATCCCTAGGCTTAACTATTTTTAGGAACTAAAGCCTAGATTCCAGATCCTAGAACCTACGAATAAATCCCGCGCAAGAAAAAACGGCCACTTTTGGCGGTGGCGGGATTTATTTGTATCACCTTAACTATTAGGCCTTTGCATCTACGTAATGAGATGATTTATATAGTGTCCAGTGGCACCCTCACCCACACTACAAAAGGTTTTCTCACGATATATTTCTTCACAGAGACATACATAACTTTACTATCTAACATTATTTGTGGTCGTAGAGACGAGACCTATATTTTTTTACTGTGAACAATTTTAAAGTTAATTTAGTCAAATTAGACTGGGTCAGATATCGTACAGTCGGCCACAGTCTCAGATACCCCTTTTTGTTCGGTTGGCGCCCTTATGCCGCGCGCGATAAGAGCTGCCATGGGGTATCTGAGATTGTGGCCGACCGTACCACTAATTATTGAATGAGTGCATTATTATTGAATCAACAAAATAAACAGTAACACTTTGTACAACGGATGTGCCCATTGTTATTTATGTTTATAAATTTAAATCATCAACTTATTTGTAAAACAAATAATTATTCATGGACGCCACATTGTCAATGAAAATGCAATGTAAATGGAACAAACTAGTTAATACCTACTCAAAACACTTTACAGTTTACAGCTTATTCGGAAACTGATGTAAAATAACTACCTGTTATAAAATAACGACTCTCCATGAATAAAGCCACGAGTCTCCAGCAGTGAACGAACACAGGCTGAGTGTTTTTTTTTGCCGTGTTTCCATTCTATTAAATCAATTGAGTGATCTCTTTTCCATACAGATTAGAACATCGATACTTCGATCGATCTCCGTTATTAACTTTGCAATCAAATGAAAGGGATTGGACAGGGCCAGATCGCGAGACTTATTGAATAGTGTTACAGTATCAGATTTGGAAACGGTGGCAACTAAAGTATACTATTGTCTTTTCGAAAGGTTCTCAGTATTGTCGATTACAATCGATCACGAATTCAGACTAAAAAACGGTCTAGTTTTACTAAATTAGCTGGCTACTGCATTTTAAATTAATCAATCGGAATCAGAACAACAATGAATCACTTATATGTCACCTGTTGACCTATTTGCGAAACAATGGATTAACTTAACTGTTAAATTGTATTAAGATCAACAATAAATCATCGGTCATTAACTCAATTTGTTGTAGGGTAATGAGCTGAATTAATACTTTTTGTATTTTCTAAAGCACTAACCCGTGCTAGGGAACTTTATAAAGATTTTTATAAGGTTAAATAATTCAATAAGGTTAGAAAATTCGCAAAGACAGTACTTGACTCGGTAGCTCAATTGGTAGAGCGGCCTGCACGGAATGCAAGAAGGTTGCGGGTTCAAATCCTGTCCCGAGCGAATATTTAACCTTATAAAAATCTGATTTAATACTTATTTTGTGAAATTAATATTTAATTTTATAACTCATACAAACGTCCCATGTCATGCACCCCGCCGCCGCCGTTGATTAAATACTAGAATAAGCTAATGGTAAGGAATTTTACGTAACTAAGACACGTAACTATAGAAGGAAAGTAGCAGTATTGAACAATACGTTTTTGATATTTGCAAAAAATCACGTTTGTTAAGTCGAAATAGAGTTTTTCTCACAATTTACCACTATTATTTTGTGCCCCTGGCTTTGGTTACTTCAGGGGTTTGGGGTTCGCAGGGGAGAGCCTTTATTAAGGAGGTAGGGCGTCGCCTGAGGAACCGCGGATACGACTACCGCTCTGGGGCATATTTGATGCAGAGGATCCCTCGCTGTGCAGCGTGGAAATGCTGCCAGTGTGATGGGGACCTTTGGGTCGGATATGTCTCGGAGCTGTTTGAGAAGTTGATTTCTTTATTTTTATTATTGTTTTAAATTATGATTTCTTTTTTTTTATTGTTGTATTTTGACATTTTATATTGACGTTTTAAATTGAGTGTGTGTGTGTGTGTGTATTGTTTTGACATTTCTGTAACTTTTAATTTTTCTAAATAAATACAATTACATTTACCACTAATATAACATTAACATTTTACCGCACCACTAACATTTTACCATAGTTTCATATTTTTCCTATTGCTATCAAGGGCTGCCGCTACCATAATTATCAAGCACTTTATATTGTCTTATTCAGACAATCACAAACGTAATCAAAACAAAAAGGTTTAGGGGGAAACGGACATGTCATGCAGTTATTTAGGGCAGATTCTGACATTATAATAAGCATCTGTCAAGACTCTATGTTCCATTGTGATGGTTTATCTGAAGGGCTATCTGCCTAACCGGATGGTGCCTTTTTCTATTTGGTTTTGACACAGAGAAAGGAATGTTTGATTTGATTTTAAAGGGCCGACTTTGAAGATAATTGCTTTTTGAATCACTTTATTTTGGTAGAGCTAGCAACCGAGAACGCAAGGAGAACCACATAAGATATTATTAGGTATGTAGAGGTATTATTGGGATATAGTAGATATTCTTCATCATCATCATCAGCCTGTTGACACCCACTGCTGAGTAAAGGCCTCTTCATGCTCACGCCACCTCTCACGATCCTGTGCCAGGCGCAACCACTGTTTTCCGGCTACTTGGGCTATGTCGTCGGACCATCTGGCTGATATTCTTACTGGGAACCAATGGAAGATGGAAGATGAGGGAGGTCAAAAATAAGATAATCAGTCGGTTAGTGGAAAATAAGGCAGTGTCTTTTCCCATGGGCTGGCTGGATATATTTTGTATAGGAATAAATTGACAGATTATAAGAACAAACTTGGGAGAGCTTGGACTCTCTTGAAATCACACGAATGGGATCCGCCGGTTGCAATATTTACCAACATGGAAACAACAAGCAAAACTGTGACGGAAAATTGAGAATATCAGAGAAATTAGACTCCGGCAATGAAAGTAGCGTGGCGTGAAATGCACAATTTTCACAGGTTTTCAGTTGTGTATTTGTTTAGATTTAGAATAATGAAAAGAATACAATTTTACTGTTGTGAAACAAAAATCACAAAACAAAAAGATCTCAGCTAAAAGTTTCTCCGCGTCATAAAATTAGTAGAACTAAATAAAACCTACAGTGTGACTTTGAATTACACACTGAGTATAAGATGTTTCAGCAACGACAGTTACAAATGGTGTATCAAAGCACAAAAGCAATAAAAGAAATTTCACTTCCACACAGATAAACAGACGGTTACAAATTGTTAATTTAGCAATGCACATCTCTATTATTACTAAATCACCAGGCAGTGTCTCTGATACACAAGTCTTGTTACAACTATTATCATCGGAACTCAATCATATTGCCAAAATGAAAGTAAGTTCTTTACAATCTGAGTAATGAGATCGGTAAATAAAGCATTTTTTTGCCAACCGTCTTTCTTGTTCAATTACCTACTTGGTGTTAAACTCTAATCGGGCAGGACAGGAAGTTTTGAGCGCCTGCTTATTTGAAATAGATTTTTTGTTTTCAATTAATTTCTACTTAATTTGGGCCTGTCAGTACAGTCTCCGACACCAAGCACATCAATTTCATCTAAGTTTAATCGAAACTCGCTCTTATTTCAAGTACGACGAGTTAAACTGTAGAGTTATGTAGCTGTCGTGTGTCTGACTATATCTGTAGGGCTAAGCTAAATAAAAAGTAATGATGAAAAATTATAAAATTGACAAATACATTTCTAGATGACATTTAAATGATCGAGCTGGGAAAACACAAAGATTGCCTAAAAGTATGAATGCAGCTAAACAAGATTAGAGTAAATGATTGATACAAAAATGCGCAATAATCCTCAATCTCAAAGTTATCCTCAAAGCGTAGAACACTTTGTTATTATTATATATTTTTCTGAACTACGAGTATTATAAAATAGATTTGAAAATACACAAACACTTAGGAAGCTATGCTTCTAAAATGGTAGTGTATAGAAGATAGGACAGCACTAAAACTAGTTCTCAATTTAATACCATAATAGGGCAATTAAATTACACTTAAATGTCACGATGGAATCTGGAGTAGCAGCTTCTGACAGCATTTCCTATCTCAGATCTGTGTAGATTATTTCTCAGACCGAAAACATCGTTCTAGCTCAGTGGTTCTAAACCTATGGTCCGCGGACGACTGGTGGTCCGCGAGGGCTTCACTAGTGGTCCGCGGGAGGGTCCTGCAGTCCAGTGCAACAAATGATACTGTCAAAATTTTTAATGTATAATTATTATGAAAGTCAAGACCTGATTTCCGAACCCAATATCATCGGTGAAATAAAATCCCACCGACTCCGTTGGCTTGGTCACCTGGAAAAGATGGGGGAGGATCGAGCAGTCAAGAGGGCCTACCTTGGAATACCAAGCGGTCGAAGACCAGTCGGCCGTCCCAAATACCGCTGGAGGGATGAAGTCGGCAAAGACCTGCGCGACCTACAAGCAGGCGACTGGAATGAGACCGCGCAGGACCGAGACCAGTGGCGACTTCTTGTGTCTGAGGCCAATACCCACTTCGGGTCGCTGAGTCATCGGAGTAAGTAAGTTATGAAAGTCATGTTTGAACAATTTCCCAATAAATACAATAACTGAAATTTCCCAAAGAATAAAATAACTGAAATAAATTAAACGTGTGGTCCGTACTAAGAAAAAGATAATCAAAGTGGTCCCTGGTCTAAAAAAGGTTAAGAACCACTGTTCTAGCTAGATCGGTAGCAAACTCTCTACAACTCAATCAAGTCTAGAGCAGATGGACGGATTAGCGTTTATACATGGTGTGCTGATGACACTATCGTTACAGAGCCAATCAATATTATGGTGAGAGTGCGAGAATGACAGATTGCAAACAGTGGTGGATAGATGAACTGGATTGTTGTGTATTGTAGAGAGTTATTGTGATTGTGAGAAAATATTAACCGCGTAACCTTGGCCGAGAAGAAGATGGCGAGACGACCTCGATAAATATTTGCCGTAGTGGTCGGAGGTGGCTCAGGACCGAAAAATCTGGGCTGAGAGGGGGGAGGCCTTTGCCCTGCAGTGGGACATCATTTAGGCTACATAAAAAAAAAACCTTGGACTTTATATGTCCAAGTCCGTAACCTATAACTTTAGTGACCTTCATTAAATTGACCTTATTATTGTAACGGAACAATATATCAAAATAATTTGAAGCTGAAATAGAGAAACCGTCTCGAGGTTGAGCTTCAAGGAATACAAGAAACATGCTCGAAGATTTTTCTGCAGTGTCAAGAGCAATTTCAGAAATTTACAGAAAAAATTGGAAAAAGCAAAATAAAAAAAAAAATGCCGCCACCGCGGCTCTTCAGCGTTTAGGCCATTGCCCTCGAACTTTGCCAGAAAAAAAAAAGAAAGACGCTTGGCAGCTGGGGAACAATATCACACTAGCATGACAATGACATGATAAGTGACACTTTTTTTTTCAGGTTTAAGTGGCAAAGGTCATGTTTTATTAAGCCTAGAATGCTATGTCACTTCCAACCAAAAAAAAAACTTAAAATCAGAAATAATATGATAGGTAATATTGTCAATTGCCTTTTTACTACGTAGTTTGTTTGATTTTTCTGATATTATCTTAGACGTAAGTTTTCCTTTAAAAATAAAATCAAATAAATAAATTGCTTCCGACGACTGATTGCATTTTAACAGACTTCTAAAAAAGGAGGGGTACTGAATTCGAACCGCATTTTTTTTATGTGTGTTATCTGAGAACTTTTTTCTGTGTGAACCAATTTAGATGATTATTTCTTGTTTGATGTGGTCCCATAAAAAAAACTGTGAAGATCTAATGAATAAATTCGGAGATGGAGAACGGAACTCCTCAATGGACAACAGCAAATCACTCGAAATCAATGCATTAGCTTAGTTAAAGTGTATTTTTTCACCAGTGACTAGTAACCACCAGTAACTAGTCAATAATGGAAAAACTTGAAGTCGGTTTTCTTTATTGTTTAAAATTTTGGATTATTTTAGCCTTGAAGCTCTCAAAATATACCGTCAACACAAATATTAGGTAGGTACTAATAACGTATTCACTTCCGTGGATATTTGTTGATAGTTTTCTGAAATCTCGTTGGTCTAGTGAGCAGTTGCTTGACATAGAAGTCCTGGGTTCAATAATTATTTATTTATGCTTTCCTTGTTCTCCGCGCTGTTCCGAATATGCAGTGTCGGACCTATACAGTATGGGAGAATTATGTGCAATCAGTAAGTCATATAAAATTTATAGGACCACCGTGTTTCTGCAAATAAATATCTAAATATAATATACATTTTTTTTTAAAATATATTTTCATATTTTTTTATCCGTAATGACATTGTAGAATATATTATAATAATAATATTATTAAATAAAATTTATTTTCATCGGTCTTCGACACGATCGTAGGTATTGACTTCTTCAAGTGATTATGAAGGACAAGATCCGGGGGGGAAGAGGCGTCGTAGCTGAGAAACATCAGGGAATGGATGATGGTGCCAGCGTTGAAGACCTACTCGCTTTACAAGAAATAAAGAACAATATGGAGAGCTGACAGCCAATCTCGGAACGCCAAGAAGGAGAATATTTTATTGTTTATGTATTTGTTTATGTTAGGCGATGTGGACTGCGAAGCTCTTTCTCGAACGTAACACACGGGGTCGTCTGGTTTCCGCTCCCTTCTATTAAACTATCGTAGAGACTTAAGTAAGTACTTGTGGTTGCCTAGATTCAAGACATCTAAGAGAAGCTGTACTGCATTATGACCCGTATGACGAAAGAAATAAGAGGGATTTAGTTGTGCAATGAGGCTAAGCAAATATCAATTGATTGGGTTTATGTAATGGACTGTATTATGTTGTTGGAGTGATTGTATTTTTTTGCATCGACCTCTCAAATATGAATTATGTCATCATCAGTTTTGTTTGGTCGAACGTTCATCTCTGCTTTATGGTGTGCCAATAGAGGCCGAAGACCTTCCCCTTTCCAAATGATATTTTCGTTCCTTAATCAGAGTAGGCGACATCTCGGACAAAATATTTTCGGACACTTTGTCCGAAATGTCGCTTTGTATTTTTAATATTTTTGAGGCGACATCTCGGACACTCTCAAAATATTGAACCTGTATCGTACAGTCAGATACTAAAGTATTCAAATATAATACACAGAGAAAGAGCGTTACCACAGCTGCCTATTTTAGAATAGCTAAAGCGGCTTAAATGAGCCTTTTTACTTGACAGTTAAATCATGAATTTAAGCACTCAGATCGCGTTCGTCTCATTTTTTATAAAAAAGTACTAGGCTTACATAAGGTGCTAGGAGGATAATCACCTCAGTTCTCACATAATTTTGTTCCTAACTAACACCGCGTAATGATGTGAGAACTGAGGTGGTGATCCTCCTACCACCTAATGTAAGCCTAGTACTTTTTCATCAAAAAATAATTGATTTACGCTACCCTACGCTACGTCTTGATAAAACACTATCTGCCGATTTCTGAATTGAGAAATTCGCTAAGCAAATGGGTAAGTATCGTTCTGTCTCTGCAGATTTCTCACAAAAGAGCGTGACAGAACGATAGTTAAGTATTTGCTTAGCAAAATTCTCAATTCAGAAACCGGGCCTATAACTTAATTACTTACTACTTACTCCGATGGCTCAGCGACCCGAAGTGGGTCTTGGCCTATAACTAGTGGGACTTATTGGCTGTGCTTAGCCTTTGTTACCAGCGCAGTGACATGAGACGCGGGGGCAGATTACCAAACGTTGGTACACGAGGCAAAACATTCAAATATTTTCAAGATAATATAGTTAAGATATGCTTACATAAAATTGATAAAATAAAATGTGTGTCGCGATACACTTGCGGGGCAGAGCAAATGTTGAAGACTGCATGAGTACACAAGATATTAAACATTTTTATTAGTCTCCTCATAAATAAGATCGCAGGGAGTTTTTTATCCGACTGTACAAAACAGCTTTATTTGTTAGTGTCCGAGATGTCGCCTCAAAAATATTAAAATAAAAAAGCGACATTTCGGACAAAGTGTCCGAAAATATTTTGTCCGAGATGTCGCCTACTCCTTAATCATATCACACGCAAGGGTTTAGGCCCTGATTTCATCAATAAGTATATAATTGGCACTATACTGTACCCTAGGTCCATAAATGTTACTGAAATCGCTTGATCCCAAAGACTGTAAACTTAGATTTCGCTCAAATTTAATTGCTTCAGGATCGAAGTTGGAACGCCTGATTTCCGGATCTCAAACGTCAAACATAATAATATGCGTGACAGGTGGAATCGGCGTTCGATCATCGATCTCGTAACGGTGACATTGTCGCATAGTCTGTATTGAAATGTTAAGTTATTATGAAGGTATTTGTGGGAATGTATAAAATCGATGGCGTCTCAATTCGGCACATACGAAAGTAGATTAAAAATTTACCACGTTGCACATAAATATAATGAAGTATTAGAAGAACACAAAAACTTTACCAAGGGCAATTGACAAGATTCCATAAAAATTATTAAAAAATGTCTACTTTCATGCTCAAAATTTTAGGATATCCACTCATCAATTCAAACAACCATTTAAATACGACCAACCTTGAAATCTCCAATCAGAAATTAATATTCAGTAGTAAACTCGAGCATGAAACAACTGATATTTTTCCGTGATTTCAAGGCTGGCTGCATAATTTAAGTTGAGTTGAACGACCCCCAAAGTATGCAGACTTTGCTGTAGCATCCTGTAGAATTAATTACAGAAACTTGAATACCACCGAAACCTAAACACACAGCTAATGAGATCACGGTTTTAATTCGGACGTATGATATGAGCATCCTATGTTAATTCGGGTTTCGTTTCTCAAAAAAATTTGAAATGATCAAAATTCTTAATCCACTTTCGTCCGCCAACTTCCCACCAAACGCAGCGTAACAGAACAATGCTTTCAAAACAGTGTTTTAATTACTTTCTAGTGTAGCACTCATCCGCCAGGGCTCGCCCGTTCTGCCGAGAGAGGTTCAGTGCAAATCGCACCCCAATGAACGCTAGTATCACCAACATAGTCCACCACTACACACGAGTCGACCCTTACACTTAGTAGTCCACTGAATCTGGTCCTGATCGTAGAATCCGGAAAACACGCATGAAAAATCCGAAGGTCCTCAGAATCCTTTTATGGATTAAAGAGAACGTTTATTCACCACACAACACTTTATGTACAGTTCTAGAGAACATTCACAGTTCTTAATCAAGCTTTCTTGTACAAAGCCAGGTCCTTGTGTATAAACAATCTATAACAAAGTGGGTTTAAAACTAGAACACAACACACGCAAAAACTGGATCACAAACCCAAGAGTCCCTGTAACAGTCCACCTTGAAAAAATACCGTGTAAGCAAGTCCTTGTGTGTATAAACAACAACCTTAGCGAGCGTGAAGAAGTTGGCGCGAAAACTTTTTCGTAACTTTTTTGTATTTAGGTGCGAAAAAACAAGCCAGTGTCCAGTCAAGCTGGCGACGTGAAAAAAACACGAACCGTCAAATACGCGTTAGTCATCGAAGGGACTGCACAGGAAGACGTTGCGGAAGACCCTGCGATACGGAAGCTTGGTACTGCGAGAGCGAAAGTGGCGGCTGAGCCGCGTGCGTCGCGATACGATACTGCGCCGGCGCCGCTACGGACTGCGCCGCTCGTTCACGTAACTTGATAACCTTTTTTTTTCATCAAGTATTTTTGAGCTAGTAGGCGATGTACAGATCGGTCGCTTAGGCTTGGTCTGGTTTCGTGGCTTCGACTGCCAAACGGGTTGTCGAGTTGTCTGTTGACTTTTAGATTTTAGGTGTAGATGGGTCTGCAAATGTCTGCACACTGGAAGTGAATTAAGTGAACATACTAAATGTGATTATTGCTTACTGATGATTAATGACATGGATTCGATAAGCTAACTTCGCAACTAAATTAATTGAAAAAAACATAAGACCTAGAAAACGGAACGAAGATGCCTAACTAGTAGTTTCTAAAAAAACCCATCGCTGGTCTAACTGTATATCATATCCTCTCACGTCAAGAGCATATCAAGTTGGTGGCAGTGAAACTTAGCTTAATGGATCCTTCACAAAACTCGTCTAAATTCTGTCAGAACGTCCGTTAATTTGCAATAAGTATCGATTAGCTTGCTGGCTGATTGATGGTGATGCTTTGAGCCTAATGGTGACATGCCTAGCTCAACTACAACCACTTTAAAAAATATATATTTTGATGCTGCACTGCTGGAAGGAGCTACAAGTTTTCGCGCAAGACTGCTAGAGAATACAAGGTGTTACAAAAGATGCTAACTCTTTTTACAGGGTCATGGTACCTGATGATAGGGATCACAACCAAAATATTTTTTTATTTAACAGCCTGAAGCTATTAAAATACAGCTAAGCAAACAACCATATTTTTTTATTGGAGCTAAATCCAAAACAAAAAAGTTTTGAAAATTTTACAATTTTGAGGTTATAAAAAAAAGTTGTTATTTTCAACTTTTTTTACAGAATTGACATCCTGTTGACCAGGAGGTTACACCCTGTAAAAAGAGTAAGGATGTTTTGTAACACGTTGTATATGTCCCTGATAATAAGAGAATCATCATTTAATATTTTTGAAGGTCACGAACCTTCAAAAATATTCCTGGAATCATTTGATGTGACATACATTAGATACTGCTCTGATATAATACAAAAATTGAAAAGTGGGATAATTTGTGCCGTAAGCGCTGACCTATAACCGCATCACTTACGCTTACCCTTCATCTTACTACAGTTGATATTGAGTGTTCTTGATTGCTTTATCCCTTTCGAAGTAATCCTTGCCTTGTATGCCGTGGCCATCATTTTTCCATTTATTTCTGTCAGCGACCGTAAAATTGTCGACGGCCAAAAATATATGCAATTAAAAACTCGACCTCGGTGCTATTTCTTTCGAGTCGCATTCACAGTCGCATTCAGGATCGTAAAAAAAACAATATCCGTACGCTCCGAGTGTCGTATGAACCAGTTCTCCATTTGGAGCACTTTCGAGAGCAATTTTTATTTTCGTCGGTATTTTACGTTATGACAACTAGAGACTTTCTACTCAGCACCGAACGTGCAAGGACTGCGAGAGCTGAAGTGATCCAGTTCCGAAACGAGTCTCAGTTCTTTATTGTGATCACCCACTTTGGCGGTACAAACAATTAAAAGTTGAAGGGCTTTGATGATTTATCGGCTCCGAGAACGGAATAAATTGAAGGAACTTCATTTATGCAAAGGTCAGAGACGAACGAGTGTAGAGTCTGGACTTCCAAGAGAGAGGCCTTTTGGGCGGCCTGAAAACTCTGACACCAGAGGTGGCTACTACCTCTTTCCGAAAACCTACCACAAAATAGAGCAATAGGATGTGTGTAGTGTCTGTCTAGTGAAACGAAAGATCACCACAGGGTTGTATAAAATGAGGTTATCATAAACAAGTACCAGTTAGTACCAGTTTCTAAAGTTCACATGCAATATACCTAAGTGAATTTATAAATCTTTATGGTACCTAGAGAAGTGAGAGGGAGGTTCGCGATACCTAGCCAGTAACTATACAAGGAGACCAGTTACAAACCTGTATGTTTGCCTTTGAAAGTGCAAATAAACATTAATAATCACCAAGAAAGCACAGTGACAAATCAAACAAATACAAAAGAAATATGAGAGCCATTAATGAAGACGGGAGGAAACTTAGAAGGAGAAAAGACTGCAATACGCGCCATGAACAAATTGCAAAGGCCGAAATAATCGTAAACGATGAAGGTAATAAAATAACTTTAGAGAATAAAACATGTCATGAACACAATGGAGTTGGAACCTGTAAATTGCTGCAAAATTGCTCTCGAAGAATGACTAAATTATCATATCGAACTGAGCGTTATGGGCAAAAACTCGTAATGAGTTCGATAACAATGGAGACTTATTCCTGACGAAGTAATTTGCGCAAAGAAGAGCCGCTTTGAGCTTGAGGCAGAATAATTACCAGATAAATTATCTCAATCGATTTTCTATGCAAGCTACATTGCCCGACCTTTTTGAACAATACTCGCACTTATGTTTCACTCGATAAGGGCTGCTGTTTGGGTCAAGCGGGAGATATTTATTAGTAGTTTTCATCACACAAGTCAGAGTCAGAGTCAGAAACCTTGACAATATTCTCAGTTTCATTATTATACATTAACTAGCTTTTGCCCGCGACTTCGTCCGCGTAGACTACAGAAAAAGGATATATGCTTTACTTTGCTCCAAAGTGTAAAAGCGTGATAATATGTCGCCTATGTGTTATTCTGATGTCTAAGCTATCTCTATTCCAAATTTCATCCAAATCCGTTCAGCCGTTTCAGCGTGAAAGAGTAACAAACAAACATCAAGTAAGAAGTAGGATAATAGGAAGTTTCTGTTCGTGGTGAATTGCAGTATTTTAACGTAAGGGCAATATCTGAGTTTCCTTAAAAGATAGTGACTTGGCCAATTATCGACCAACCACAATGTCTTACTTTGCTAAAGTTTTACTAGCCTGACACTTTCTTAATGTTTTGTTTCGATGTTAAATTGAAAATAATTATCTTCTGTTTATGTGTTTCAACGTTCTCCGTGCTTTTTACAATAGAGAGAGATGGTTATAGCTTTTTCGCAAGACAATTTTCTTTTATTATAGGCTTACGGTCGACGTATTGGCAAAGTTGTATAACTTTCGAAGACGCTAAAATACAGGGTGTTACACTACACTTCGGTGTGAAGGGGGTCGCTTAACTTATCAAAACAAGCAACTTCAATATGGGACCAACTCCGAAAGCTCGAAAAAAAATCAGCTGTTCCAAACTAAAATATGTATGGGGAGGCAGTTTTTTTTAGATTTTGCATTTGATACCGTATTATAAGTTGCTTGTATTGATAAGTTAAGCTACCCCCTTCGGTATGACAGGACATTTCTGTAACACCCTGTATAAACAACGGTATCATAATCGTATACCCTGTTATTTTTATGGCCGGTCAGTGATACTCAGTATAGAGACTTTGAACTAGTTTTATAGCGGTACAAATTTGCATTTTTCGTCCGCCGCTAATAGTTTGTAGAAAGTTTAATGATCGCAAATAGATATAGTCACGAACATTTTTGATCGATGTTGACAATGATATTTTTTGGCGGACCATTAATCCAAGGAGATGAAATATTCCTAATTCGAATTATTTCAATGCGGTGCCTAGATTTTTATTTATTCCGTGTGAACCTTGTGAACCCAGACAGGTGGAGCCTGGTAGCCCGTCCACTAGCGTGGCGCCGCCAATGAAAAAAAAGACAAATCTTCTTTTTGGATACGTTTTTTGCTAAAAACGAGCCGTTAAACGAGTCGCTAGACTTAACTATTTTTAGGAGTAAGGTTTAGATTCCTAGAACCTACGAATAATTCCCGCCGCTATCATCCTTTGAGTAGGACATGAACTAAAAATAATGGTTGCTTCGAATCCAAATCAAATCCGACGTTGGATTTATTTTTTTGTTTTTATTACTATTATTGGGCCATATTATATTGAAGTACATACTTACCTAGACCTAAATGAATAGAATAGAATTGAAGATGTTTATTCATTTCCACAAATAAAATTTACATTTTCACTTATACTAAACACGAACATAGTAGAGTACAAATACTTAATATTTTATGTGGAAACAAAAGGGCATATTTCTCGGCTTGTAACTAATGTGCATCCGTAGGTGCTATCAGTTGCCGGTTTTCGAACATATCCTGCTTTGACCGGCCATGTTATGTAGATTTTTCTTGTGTGCAATTAATTATGAAGTAGTTTCTCATGTCTGCACCGCTCTATGTCTAGGTACCTACTTCATACTTTCAACACACAAGAAAAATCTACATGATATTATGTATGGGGTTGCTCGGAACCGTTCACACTGAAGCGGTCAGAACGCGGAGTTTTCGTGAAGCAAATGTGAGAACTCTGAACTCAGAGCGCGGAACTCCGGGGTAGTGTGTCCGGCGCCTTAGGTCGGTCATGCTGTGCCAATTCACCTATGCCCTTACCAGACCATGCGTTCCGAAATAACGTAAAGAAAGAGGCCAAGCCCCGACACAGAGAGCCCGTTCGGAAATGAGTGACACACAACACAACCGGTTATGCAACGAGGAAAGTGTTACGTTCGGTTACGTCACACACAGCTGTTGGTACTGTCTTTGTTACTAGCTTGATGTTATCTCACCACGTAATACCTCTCAATGAGTGAGCGCCTTGCTTTTTTGGCCCCAAATGTTCAGTCAGTCAGTGTAACGCTGATAGATGTATTTTTGAACAGTGACTTGACATACTTATTTATCAATCATGACGTTTCTACGTTGTTTTTGATTTGGTTAGCGCCTTTGCTAACCAAGTGACCAGTCGTCAAAGGTTTTCTGGAAGAGATCTCTCTTGGCGATAAACTATTACTAAGGCCTTTGCATCTACGTAATGAGATGATTTATGCAGCGTCCAGTGGCACCTTCACTCACACTAGATGGGTGAAGAGACCACTCGGCGCTGCAGTGCCTGGACATTGTTTTAGATGGAGTAGGCTTGCCCAGCACCTATACCATCCTGACAGCTTAGTCGACCTAGCCTACAGGAAAGACAGGCGATAAGACAGTTGGCTTGGCGATAAGACCGCCAATATTTGTGTAAATTACTTTTGGTGTACAGCTTAATATTTTTTTCGAGATTTCGCACTTGGCTCTGTAGTAAAAGTTGCTAGCAGCGATGAGTTTTCAGTAACCTTTTCGTAACACCCTGTATACATACGTTGATGTAGTCTTAAGGTAGATACATGGTAGAATCTTTTCTAAGTTACAAATCGCACCAATAGAACACGTGATTTTCGAAAAAAAAATGTTACTTTTATTTGTGATAGACACCGAACTAAAATCGAAGAGTAGGCGACATCTCGGACAAAAAAATTTCGGACACTTTGTCCGAAATGTCGCTTTGTATTTTTAATATTTTTGAGGCGACATCTCGGACACTCTCAAAATATTGAACCTGTATCGTACAGTCAGATAGGTACTAAAGTATTCAAATTTAGAAAGAGCGTTACCACTGCTGCCTATTTTAGGATAGCCTAAATTTAAGCTCTTAGATCGCGTTCGGCTCATTTTTGATGAAAAGTACTAGGCTTACATAAGGTGCTAGGAGGATCATCACCTCAGTTCTCACATCATTTTGTTCCTAACTAACCCCGCGTAATTATGTGGGAACTGAGGTGGTGTCCTCCTACCACCTTATGTAAGCCTAGTACTTTTTCATCAAACACCCTACGCTACGTCTTGATAAAACACTATCTGTCGGTTTCTGATTTGATAAATTCGCTAAGCAAGCACTTAAATATCGTTCTGTCTCTGCGGATTTCTCACAAAAAAACGTGACAGAACGATAGTTAAGTATTTACTCAGTAAAATTCTCAATTCAGAAACCGGGCCTATAACTAGTGGGACTTTTTGGATGTGCTGAGCCTTTGTTACCTGCGCAGTGACATGAGATGCGGAAGCAGATTGGCAAACGTTGGAACACGAGGCAAAACATTCAAATATTGTCAACATAATATAGTTAAGATATGCTTACATAAAATTGATGAAATAAAATGTGTGTCGCGAGCGACACACTTGCGGGGGAGAGCAAATGAGCAAATGACTGCATGAGTACATAAGATATTATTTGCATGTGGGTTTGTAACATTTTTATTAGTCTCCTCATAAATAAGACCGTAGGGAGTTTTTTATCCGACTGTACAAAACAGCTTTATTTGTAAGTGTCCGAGATGTCGCCTCGAAAATATTAAAATAATAAAGAGACATTTCGGACAAAGTGTCCGAAAATATTTTGTCCGAGATGTCGCCTACTCAAATCGAGGTGATAGAGCTTTGATATTTTAGTGTTCTTATAATGTAGGCCTGTACATTTGGTGTTGTTGTTTCCTGTCGATTGAACAACGAAAGAAAATTGAAAAGCGTGAAAATCGACGGTTTAAGTTTTATTCTCCAACTATTTCGCTTTCGTTGTTCGTTGCCCAAAACCGCATTGGAAAAAATAGAAGGCACCACGCTAATGATTTCAAGCATTTCTAAAACCACAAATTAGATCCGAAACAATGAACATAAAATAGGATCTGTAGGAACTATTACGAACAGGCGTTATCGGACCAATAAACATCAACACTAAATAAAATAATTTAAATAAACATTAGCATATCTATTGCATACAGATTGCATAACAGCACACGCACGGCATATTATAATACCTCTTGCACGTCTAAAATGGTGTTTTGACAGCTCGATATACATGTATATAGAGATAAATAGAGTGAGACAGGGCACTTTCTCGCGGACTATCTAGTTCGATACGATAAGTCAATATCAAAATTATGTGTATAAACGAGGGTAGTTAAAATAACAAATGACATTCAAGATATAACCCGTGCCAATAAAGAAAACATTTAGGATGAACTGCAAAACACGCGCCCTCTCGCTATAATCATATACAATCAAAGCGAGACAACGCTAGTTTTGAAGATCATCCCAAATGCCGCGACTACGAGCCCTGCAAAGGTCTCTAACGCTATTTTTTTTAAAGTTAATAAAAAACGTTTAGTTAATTATGGTCCATAATATAACATGCAACTAAGTTCCGTAAAACTCCATAGCCAAAGCCGCAACTGGGGATAAAAGATAGAGCCCCATTATAGAGAGGCTAGGATCTTACGGAAAAAAGCCACTTCCTCTAATTTGCATAACATAATATGTGCAGCTAAAGCACCATCTTATAAAACCAATAAAACCTTTATAAAGGCTTTGAACGCGTTCATATAATTCATTCCACTGCGATTTGGTAGTTGCGCAATAGCCTGCTTTCACTACTACTAAGAGTAGTCTCTAAGCGCAAGCGCAACCAGCGCGACGGAAACTACCGTGAGGAATAGGAAGGAAAATGGGAAAGGTCCGATTTAGCAAATGACCTAACTAACCTAAAACGAACCACCAGTTTTGTTGTGAGACGACAAAAACCGAAGAATATAGAAATAGAAAATTTATATTCGCCAAAAAAAATTTTTACATGCAAGAAAAAATATATTACATAGCTTTTGCCCGCGACTTCGTCCGCGCAGACTTAGTTTTTTTCCCGTCATCACAATAAAACATAGCCTATAGCACTCAGCAATAACGTAGCTTCCCATTAGTGAAGGAATTTTTATAATCGGATGAGTAGTTTTGGAGATTACCCCCTACATACGTACATACTTACAAACTTTTCCTCTTTATAAATTAGTGTTCATAGCTAGTGCCCACGACTTCATTCACGTGGCTAAAAGAAAAAGGATAAACGTGGTGATTTTGCAAATTGTACCTAGCATATTTTTTGCCACCTAGTAGGTATGATGTACTTAAAACACACCCCCTGCACTATCAAAACGTTGGCCCGAGATTTCGCTTCCGTGGACCTTGCGTTGTTATCTGCTTCTCCCAAACTGAACAGAGCAAAGATGCAGATACCTACTGTTACGAGTATAGGCGTCTAACTTATTTAACGTGGGTTACCTACATTTCAAGAAACACTCAAAGATTATCTTTTCTTTTTAGCCCTATCCTATTATTTTGAGTCCGCTAATCTGCTACACCTTATTGCAAACTTTCAGTCTGGGTTGTCTCTGTTCAGTTGGTCTCGCCCCAAGTCTTCCTGCCTTTGTGGCCTTTGTGGCCGTTGTGGACACTGCCTCTACCGATGCTAGAGAGCCCTAATGCGTATATTGATACCCAAGTACATCTCGTTTGCTTGCGCTGTTTGGTGAATGATATTTATCAGCATTCGCTGCAGTACGTCACAGGTCTCAACATGTCTCTGGCGTTCTATAAAACTGTAAAAGATCTCCAACAGAGCTAGTTAGTGTCACATACTCGTATTATAGGCACGAAGTTACTTAACAGAGAAAAACTTTAAGAAATTTAATTTTATTTTTTTATTTTGCTTCATACTATTTCAAATAGAACGATCATAATAATTGGGTTTTGACACCAGAAAATATGAGATAATATCAGGAGATACATAAAAATATTATTTCTATCACATTGAATAGTGTTTTTTTCTATGAGATGCTCTTCTGAAACACCCAACGCGTCTTCTTAGTATCTACGATACCATAGTCTGAAACAACTGTTTTGAATCGTCGGTCTTATTCTTCTTTCGTGTTGAAATCGTCACACACACACACGTCGCGCTGGGGTCGCCTCCAGGAAATCCGATATGCTGCACTGTGGATCATCAGGACAGCCCCTCTACCCTTGACGCATTTTTCCAATACGGCCGCAATATGGCTCAATTTACAAAATTTAATATTTTACAAATTAAGACGCATTTTGTGTTTTTATTGAATAAAACACCCTTACCTTTGAATAAACATTACAAAGTATTTAAAATCCAAGCATTACTATGCGAGTTCAAAGAGAAATTAATTTTAAAACTTTTTCAATTTTATCGCAATAGCGTCAAGGGTAACCCCCCAGGTATGACGACGCAAAGTTGTCGGTATGGTACAAAACACTTCTTCTGGCTCAATTTCTCACATATCTTTCATGCGGGCAACACCACCACGCAGGCGGTTCAGGGATTTTCACATGCTCCAATCTTCTCGTCAGTCTGAAGTACGTGGAAAGCCTATCAGAGTTGTCAACAACGAATAGGCGACTATGATATTATGTAAAAGTGCACCGGTCCAGTGTCCAGTCCTAGGCACTTACTTATTGGAAATAAAGCGATCATGGTACTAATGTTACACCATCAATGGCTGATGTTATGCGCCTATAGTCGCTCGGGACTCTATAATGTTTTTCACACTTGCACAGTACGCACAGCTATTTTTTTTGGTCAGAACATCGCATCTTTATTTTTCTTCGAGGTCTTGTGCATCCTATTCTTCCCTGAATAACCAGCAATCAGCAATGCACTCAACGGACGTCCCATCTCGTCTGGCCAAAAGATCTCAGGATGCAACCGCAACTTTGTAAAGAGCTTTGATAAAACTGCTGGATGCAGAGTTTTTAAAGTAAGGATTTATTGGCTCTTTCAGATTGTAAGTAGCTATCACTTAACTTATGTTTTTTGCCTGTTTTGAGTAATTAAACTTGTAAATTTTTCCTTTATTGCTTTGTTGATATACCATTTTTGTGACAGTGACGGATGACAGCGATAGGTAATTAAAAACAACTTCTTCACTGTTTTTCATCGTTTGAGTTTTGCGGCACATTGCGGCCTGTTTGGTGCATTAAAATTCACCGTTGTTCAGTTTTCGATGGATTTACGAAAGAAAATAGCTCAACGCTACGTGATGACAGAGGGTCTTTGGTAAATGGTTTTGTCGTTCACTTTTATACAAATAGCCACTATATGATAATCTTTGTGTGTTTATTTTGCTTCTAAGCACCAAAACGTGATAATATGTAGCCTATATGTTATTCTGATGTCTCAGCTATCTACATTCCAAATTTCATCCAAATCCGTCCAGCGGATTCAGCGTTATAAGGTAACAAACACACTCACTCACTCACTCACTCACTCACTCACTCACTCACTCACAAACTTTCGCATTTATAATATAAGTAGGAAGTAGGATAGTAGATAAAACACAATTTATGTCAAAATGGAAGTATTTCAGCATTTGCTGTAATTGAACTTCAACTACAGCGCTGGTTTTCAAATACTCCCTTCAAACTAATAATAACATTCATAATTTATGCGGGTAAAACCAATAAACAAATAATATTAAAATAATTAAAAATCTAAGTGAACAGAACATGGTACATTTTGAACAAAAACATGGTACATTTTGAGAACAATTAATTATTGACAGTCAGATGAAACAAACTGCATTCTACAGCCAAAGAGTTCCATTTTCAAATGTTTTAATTACTTTTTAAATATTGTTTATGTAAGTGGCCAGTTCCGGAAACTTTAAGTGTGACCTATGTAGTAGTACTATGGGCGGATACGTATGTCGCCGAGAAGATTGTAGATGGAGCCGAAAAGTCCTGATGTGCAAAATGTGGGCAGACCAGCTGCACGAATGGTCCGACGATATCAAAGCCACAGCAGGCTGAAACTGGACCTCAATAGCCACGGACCGGCTTATATGGAAAAGACATGAAGAGGCATACGTCCAGCAGTGGACGATATAAATGCTGAAGAAGAAGCAGATACTAGTACAGCTAGCAAGTAAAGTATAGGGCGTATTATGTGTAGAGTTCCGAAAAGAAGTTCCGGGGGTGTAGGAGGTCGATGCAAAGAACTGTCAACCTTTAAGGCAGCGTCGGACGTTCTGGACCTAACTCCTCACTTAGGCTCCGAACACCCATTCTCATAACAAAATTTCAGAACTAGGTAGTACGTGGTTATTATTATCTGTGTTGTTAGGTAAGTAAAGTACTCTATTGCGGTAGGTTTTTTCGGCAGCCTCCGTTTTGAATGCTGAAATAAAAGTAAGATGTTGCTGTTTTTGTCAGCTTTTTTCTCTCGATGCTACAATGGCCAATTATGCACGGACAGCTCAATCGAAACCTTTTTTATCAAGCTGTTTATACGGTAGTCTAGACTTGTAGATTTAAATACACTATCTTTCTACAGTATGATCATTATTCATAGGTGTAAATACTGAACAAGTTATTAGCAACGACGAATAGGAGACCTAATTTCAGCATGACTGTTCGTTCAGAAAATTTAAAGGATTTTTTGCAGGGGCGTGTTTGAAATTAAAATCGAGCAGGAAGACATTTACGTATTAAATGGTCGTAATTTGCTAGACTCAGTGGGTGTTGCCTTTAGGCGTTTAGGTACAAAAGGCGTTGCAAAATCGATTTTCTAACCAGTTGTCTCAGTAAATTGTAATTATTTTGAATGGCTTTGTTGTAGATTACTGACTGATAGGCAATCAAAGTGTGAAGATGAGCTCTCTTTTTGTCTCACATACCTACAAGCGTATAAGGCTGGCAGGCAGTACGTAAGGGGGTTATAACTATTTGTATCTCACTCTATTTGAAGTAGAGCGGCATAGATAGAGTTATAAACCCATAGATACGCTCTAACCCAAACTTATGCTACACCTGCAGAAGTCTCTTTTTTGGCTAACTTCAAGTAATTAATGAAAAAGGAAGATAATTTATTTCTCAGCAAGATCATAAATATGGGCATCATTTAATTTTCTAGATAAGAAGTTTTGAGAATAATGTCGAGAATAGGAGTTCTCCGCCTGCATTATATTAACGCCCTTTGTACGCATTTGCCTTTTAAATTTAACAAGACCAATTCTTGTACGTAGATATTCTATGGGTCTTTGTTATCGATTATTAAGTATACCTACAAACTGATAGGCAATCAACGCAGGTGAAAGAAAACTCTTTTATTTCTTCCTTTTTTATACTTAGCTGCCGATTCGGTATGAAAACAAACAATAGGGCCTTGTTTTCAATCCTATTATAAAGAAAATACCATCACGTACAGAACGATAACGAGAAAACAACGCATATACAGGTTACTGAGCGTAACATGGAGCTATCTCACACGAATCATACCAAAAAGATGTTGTTGCACTAATAATGTACAGTAAATTAAGACGAGCCGCTGCTTGGCACAAACATATTTTTTCTAAAATAAGTATCCAGGAACGAAACAGGTCTCCCTTTTTGTATGGAGCAGCGGCTACCCGCGTTTCCTCTTAAGTCTCTAAAATTTTAAAGGTCAATACGCCTTCTATTTTTCTTTGGTATCGTTCTAATGCGCAAATGGGTTTGATTACACTGGATATTCGGACCAGCCCCTCTACCCTTGACGCATTTTTTCAATACGGCCGCAATATGGCGCAATTTACATAATTTAATATTTTACAAATTAAGACGCATTTTGAGTTTTTATTGAATAAAACAGCTTTACCTTTGAATAAACATTACAAAGTATTTAAAATCAAAGCATTACTATGCGAATTCAAAGAGAAATTAATTTTAAAACTTTTTCAATTTGATCGCAATAGCGTCAAGGGTAACCCCCCTGCTTTTGTTTCCAAAAGGCACAAAAATTTTTGGATGCCACAAAATTGCTAGCAGTATTTTGTTTCTCTAGTCAATTACGTGGCATTAAACGCATATATTTTTTGTATACACGCAAACCTATAATTTGCTTTCGGTTCTGTCGACGGTCGTTATTTTATTAATATCACTAGCTTTTGACTGCGACTTCTCTGTGTTAAAAAAACGCTGCGATTTTTTCCCGCTATCGATGTCAACGCGGACGTAGTATAAGAAAGTATGAGTAGGTAATTCATTTCAGGATATTTTTTTTCAATTAAGACCTTTAAAGTCAAAACAAAGGTGAAATAAAAAAAGTTAAAGACAGAAAGACAAAAGACTTAAATTAAGATGAGACTAAAAGACAAAAAACCACCAGCATAACTCCTCGGAGTAAGTACCACACATTCATTGAAATAACCTATGAGTTTGTTTGAAGTAGAGGGTGTGTGTGAGAGAGAGAGGGTGTGAAATAGGGTGTGTGACTGGTTGTGAGAGTAGTCGCGGGAAAATGCTAGTAATTTATAAGCTTCTTTATTCCAAATTTCATCCAAATCCATCCAATAATTTCAGCGTGAACGAGTAACAAACGTCCAAACATACATACTAGCGTTTATAATATTAGTGTTAGTATCAATGGCGTGACAGCCTACTTTCTTTGTGTCAAAAGTGTTTGGTGAGGAAGGTGGGCGTCTGGGCGTTCTCTAATTGAATAATGATTTGTATGTTCCCATGCTAACTAGCTAACTATTCCATGGCGAACATAAAGGTGCATTTCAATTCGGCAGAGTTCGGAGTCTGGCCCTTATGCCTTAGAACTTATGGCTTAGAGCATTTTTTGTTTAGGTTATTTTTGCAATAAGTCATTCAACCCCCTCAACTGGCCGGTAGAAGAAGATTAGAATTATATTCGCCATCAGTAAACCGTTTCGTTAGTTGGTCCAGCGATCCGGACATATTTGTAGGATTTTTGAAAGTCTGACAAATAAAATCAAAATCGCGAATCACAATGTTATTAGATTGTCACGCGCGATGAGCTTTTTGCCGACCGCAGACGTCTACATAATCAATAAAAAGTAGTCGTTTTGCCTTTCCAGTTTGGCGCTAGCTTTTGGCTAAGTGTTTAGTAGTGGTTTTTAGTATTTCGTGGCTAACTAGAAAGTATGTTAGAGACTCAGTAGTCACTCTCAGTTGTGTAACTATGATAGTCCAAATAAGCAATGAAAAATGCAGCTGGCCCTCTTGTTAGCTACGCATTAAAGATGGCTAGCTAACAAGAGAACCAGGGGGCTAATCCTCGGGAATCTCGCATTCGACACATCTCGAAGGAAAAGTCTCATTTTGCGGCAAATGTCACGTCTCCTATTCTCACGAAGTCATCCTCGACATAAGGCACGAGATATCTGCGAGATGTTTGCCTTTTTCGCTCGACATGGCTCGAGTGGTCGGGAGCAATCGAGATCGAAATGACATGAGATGTTTCCTTCGAGATGTGTCGAATGCGAGATTTCCGAGAATAAACCCCCTGATGTAACAAAAAATGATCACACACAGATATTAAGGTGAGTGTTAAAAAAAAAGTTGTTTTGTGAAATTAAGATGAAACAAAGAGATTGTGGGGAAAAAAACCGTTACGAGCTAACAGAGTTGTAGCATGTCTGTTAGATATGATAATTAAATAAATTATCCACAACCGAGAGCCGCTACAAAAAATATTTCTCTGCTCTCTATTTTTTGTTGGGACGGAATACTCGGCGAAGTATGAGTATGAGCCTAATTTGACTAGTTGTTTCTGCTTATCCTTTTGGGACCTGTGTTCAGCCGAATATGTACCTACATCTTAAGGCGCCGTGCATAGTGAATAGCCCGCGCGACAAGAAAAATGCACAAAATCGAGTTCTGTATCAAATACACTAAACCAATCGAAAATTTTCACATATCAAACCCTAGAATTAGGTGAGACCTATCTAACACAGCCAGTTTTGTGTTGAGATTCATAAACGTTTTGAAGATATTTTGGATGAAAAAAAATAGGCGGCGCACTTTTTTTCAGACAAAATATCTTGCAATCTGTTATGGATATCAACACAAAACTGGCTGTTTTAGATAGCTCTTACCTAATTCTAGGGTTTGATATGTGAACATTTTCTATTTTTTTAGTGTATTAGATACAGGAATCGATTTGTGTATTTTTCTTTGCGCGCGGGCTAATTCACTATGCCCAGCGCCTTAAGACGCCGTACGTCTCACAACTAGCGCCGCCAATGAAAAAAAAAACATACGTTTTTTTTGGATGTGTTTTTAGCAAAAAACGCTCCTGCAATTTCTCAACGCGAAGCTTAACTATTTTTAGGACCTAAGGTTTGGATTCCAGGATTGGATTTCCTACTTTTGGCCACTTTTGGCGAGAATCGATTGCATTCTTAAGTTCTAGGATCTGAAATCCAAACCTTAGGTCCTAAACTTAGGCGCTACTTGTGAGACGTATTTCATCTTAATATATTTTGACGATAAGATGCGAAAATCTCACGGTCATTTTTTTTTCATTGGCGGCGCTACTTGTGAGACGTATTTCATCTTAATATATTTTGACGATAAGATGCGAAAATCTCACGGTCATTGTCACGTCACGACCTTGTGTAAAGTTCAGTAAGCAGCAGTTATTGCTTATCGTCTTGAAGGCTAATTGTTAATACCCATTTGGAGGCTAACGGATCTTAATGAGGCAACCGCGCTTAGATTTGACGCTTGGGGCGCTGGTGAAGCGCGAGGTCCAATAATGTCACTGTTTGTATGGGCTACGCGGGTTTATTTCTAATTGAACGAGCGAGCGAAGTTCTCCGAGTCTACTGGAACAATCCGGCGTTTGTATGTATGTATGTTTGTATGTTTGTTTGTTCGTTCGACGATAACTTGAGTAATTTTTGTCGGATCGTCATGAAATTTGGTAGGCAGGTAAATGAAATTAAAAGAATTTTTAAGTTCGAACATGAGCCAAATCGGTCGAGGGGTTGCCGAGATATGGGGTTGTAAAGTTTATATGCAATGCGCGCGCGCGCCTGCGCAAATGGTGTTAGCAAAATTAGGTACACTCGCGAGTTCATAGTTCGAGGCGAACCACTAGTTATTATAATAATGTTGTGAATATTTTTCAATACCTGAGATTAATTATGGCAATAGTCGTCGTCCCGATACCAACTAATGCTTTTTGATACAGTTTTATCTTTCGGAAAATTGTTTTCTACTTTTTTCTGGTTTGCTGGATGTTTTTTATTACTACAGTTTAAGGTAGGTATTAATAGTACATTACTGCCGCGATCTGTAATGAGTGCGTTTCTGGCGCGCTTTTGATGGCCGACAGAGCGCAGCGTAGCGCAGCTCAAGGCCCTCACAATGCGGTCAGCATTGCAGCCCTTGATGGACAAGCTGAAATGAAGGCCGAGACCGAAGGTCGAGGCCTTTATAGCGCGGCCAGCAAGGGCTGCAATGATGACCAAACTTGAGGGCCGAGAGCGTAGCTAAGCTAAGCTCGAGGCAATCATAGCGTGGCCAGAAGCGCACTCATTGCAGACCAAGGCTTGTATAGTGCTTTACTCAAACAATGCGAGTAATTAAAATATTAATTAGAATAGTAATTAACATAGTAATTTAATTAGCTTACCATTTGTCGTAGATTAAGTACTTTTTGTCGATTTTCCATTCCGCAAACTTTTTGTTGGTAAGCTTGCTTGTATTTTTCTTTTGACTTCGGTGGCAATAAATTTCCAATTACTAATTTCGCTTGATTTTGAATGTCCGGCGGTGTTAAACACATTAAATCCGAGGATTCGTCGCTTTGAGAGTTCACTTTTTCAACAAAAACACAGAAAAAAATCACTTCGAACAACGCGCGAAAAGTCGAAAACAATATGGCCGCTCTTTTTTTTTCTGTGCAATGTGTCGACTGCCAGTACCCATACAGCCTAATTCTAAATAAATACTTTTTGCACCTGATGTTTGAGTTCTATTTATGAAACAAAACTCGACATTAATGTTTTTCTGGCCGCAAAACACAAGACATTAATGAAATTCCATACAACTTTTCTGGCGCCTAATCCAAGTAGCCCGCAAGTCCGACTTTGCTCAAAGAAGGTTGTCGAATTAATGTCCACATTACGAGCTTTTTTGAGTAAATATTATTTTAATGTAAGTAAACTTTTTCTTATGTAGGTACGGTCGGCCACAGTCACAGATACCCCATGGCAGCTCTTACCGCGCGCGGCATAAGGGCGCCAATCGAACAAAAAGGGGTATCCCAGCGTGTGGCCGACTGTACGAACTTTAAGATATATCTAACTTTAAGAGCTACACTTCATGGCCTTACTCGACAGTGGCGCCAACTTGTGACCAGTAAAACGGTAGCCCTCATTCAAAATATAATACGAGTTTGAAAAACCTATATCCGAGTATAAGACGCTCACACGGCGTTTCTGGTGAGCTTTTCCATCGTACTTTTTATATTAAACTGGGGATCAACAGCAGATCTACCAATTAACAGACAGGTTCTGTTAATTGCATCAATAAACCTTGAGCATCGAGACAAGAGAGTCTCATTGACGAGTTTAACAACTATTTTAATCAACGACCTAGGGTTTAAGGTGGGACGATAGCAACGTGGCGGGAAATTCAAAGTTTTCCCAGTTTTTTACATTTTATAGCTAAACTTAGCTATTTTTTAAACATTTATAATAAGTTGAAAAAATTCACTCGGGACAGGACTTGAACCCGCAACCTAAATTATTCCCTAGCACAGGTTAGTGCTTTAGAAAAAACAAAATTAGCTATTTTTGATCAGCGATTTTTCGTTCGTGGCAATAACATAGTATTCTTTTCATTATTGTAAACAACAGAACAACAATAATTCAGCTAATTATGTGTTCTGGTCTACGACAAGTTTTTTGGGCAATACCACTGCTTCGTAGACCAAAACACATAATCGGCTGAATTATTGTTGTTCTGTTGTTTACAATAATGAAAAGAATACTTTGTTATTTTCGCGAACGAAAAATCGCTGAACAAAAATAGCTCAGTTTAGCTACAAAATGTAAAAAACTGTGAAAATTTTGAATCTCCCACCACGCTGCTATCTTCCAGCCTTAACAAGCTGTTATTGAAACAAAACGTAAGGTCAAAAGGTGCATTAACACTATCGCGTCTATTTTTAGATGTCATTTGCAAATATATTTGCGGAATGAATATTCGAAAGAAAAAAACGATGATTAATAAAATTGTAAAAAGGCATAATTTTATTGCGTGTATTAAATTTTATTATAAATTAATTTGATTGAATGTTATTGTGTAGGTACCTGTCTGAATTATTGTATTTATGTGTGTGATGTGGTGTTTAAATAAATGATTATTCTATTCTATTAATTTGTGTATGCTATTTTAATGTTCTACGCATTTTATCTTTTTCGCCTTCTCCTAAACAATACCAGAAATAAATGTCACTTACCTTTGTAGGTGCCCAATAATGCCCAGGGTCCTTCACAATCTAAAAACAAAATGTCGCGGTTTCCTGCGAATCAGGTATTTCCATTTTTTGTTTCGTTATGGTTGTTGTAGAGTGATCTAGTAAGATACGTAAGCAATACACAACACAGCGCAACATCATAATTGTTGTCAAGCGTGACGTCATTTAAATCAAAATGGCCGACTATGTGCACAAGGAAGGCCATCATCACACTGTCCGGAATCTTAGCAGCGCGGTTCCGAGTCGTCGGCTGTAAGACCTACCTAGGACACTTCTTATTCGTGTGAGAGCGCTAATTTTTTTTTGGCATAAAGCCAGGACGCTAGGAGACAAGGACCTACCTGAGTCAGGCCGAGGCGGTAGCTGGTGACGTCGAGGTCCAAAGACAGCAGCATGTCGTCGACGATCTGCCGCTCCGACAGCGGCTGTTGAGGGGTCTCCGCACCGTCGCTCTCCGAGTGCGCTAGCAGCCGATATCTGCGAGGAGGAGGGTGGTCTGGTGATTAGCTGCCTGGGGCCTTAGCCTGTACAGATGTTTTATCTCACGAAAGCGGATGAGCCATACTTGTGTGTGTAAATGTACATGCACATTGTCTTTGCGTGCGTAAGCTCGGGAGCGCGAGGTTTCGACCGAGTCACTAGTGTTACTCAGTTCGCGCCAAAATTATCCATTAAAAACTGTCAGTATGAAGTTACGCACACAAGAGCGCGCGTCTATACTTATTACAACTACAAATATTGGTCATCCGCTTTCGTGAGATAAATCAACTGTAACGTAATGGGGCGTATCGATGGCGTCCCAGTAGAAGGACAAAACCGGGATTTACTCGTTTTTCTCCTACAACCAGCGAACTAATCCTCTAGAATTAGAATATTCTTTGCTGTACTACAAAAACATTAAAAGGACATACGACGGTATTAATGAATCGTAATTGAAGCCGTCAACCGCGAGCTCATATTGGCATTATTGCGTTACCAGGTAAGGCCCCTGGAGACTAGGCTTATATGGAAATTAAGCCTTTATCGCAGTTAGTTTTCTGCCTACGTGTTACAGTTTCAAATAAAGGAAGAAGACAGACAGGCCGTAAGCAGAATAATAGGGTCCTATTTGGAACCATTCGAGTAAGGCATCCTAAAATAGCTAAAATAATAGCAGCTAAGCTATAGGCTTCACTCTTTTGGTGTCATGGTAACAAATATTCTGGACGACATGCGTAACAGATTGGGAATGTTATTTTTCGTTGGCCGGCACTTTGAGTTTTGGGCCCAACTTAGTATGAAGCCTGAATGGTCTCCTTTGGCTTGATTGTTTTTAATACTTTGAAAGCCACACTATAAAGCACAACAAAGATGGATGAATTACCTTCTAGCAAACTCTGCCAAGGGAACGTGTTCCGGGAAGCCTTGCTTGTAGAGACGTGAGGCATCGAGCAGCTGGAAGCCACGGAACTGTGAAGAAAGAGCATTGTTTCGATAAACGGTAAAAGATATTCTTTATTGTTCACAAACATAATTACAAGTAACTTGGCAAGAGCTACCCTCCCTAGCCATGGACAGAGATAAATGAAAAGCCCTTGTGTCTGCCCCAGACTCCACGGAGGAGTAAAGGGATCAAAGAAGAAGATGAAGAAAATAGTTACAGGGAAAAACAAGGGTCAGCATTTTTATTATGCTGCTACATATTTATGCTAGACTCTGCTGGAAGGAGCTAGAACATGCTGCAAAAGACCAAAGTGGACTATTTCGAACAGTGATAATAACAGGACATACTTCATTCCGGTTTGGACCAGAGAGAACCATTTTTCAAATCCACCATTTCTTGCGCGAGCAGACAGCACATTCAAAATGGTGGAATTATGCTATGGCTTTAAATAGCTACCGCGCCAATAAAAGGCCGCCATCTTGCAAACTTGTCAAAATGGCGGAGCTTTCCTCATCCAGGCCCAAAACCCTTCAATAAACAACATTGAACATTTTGGTTCGTACACCGCAGTAACGGCAGGTGCAGATCGCCGCCGGTTTCGTGCGTGTTTGCGCAATCAGACTGCACACGAACTGCACGCCGCCGGCAACACCGACCGCCGCGAACTTGGCTTGGAGGGGCTGTTTCATCATTGGACAGTGCTCGTTTGTCTGTTCATTGGTGTTTGAAAGAGGCCGCCATTTTGCAACGTTATAAAAATGGCGGAGCCTCAAGAGTAGAGAACTTATTCGGACGCCACCATTACGCATTTCTATAATTGCATAAATTACATATGCACGTGAGGCGAGCGCAGTAATAGAATACATTTTTCGAGGTCACCATTTTGTATTTATTTCAAAATGGCGGAGCTTTTCTTGGCCAATAAGGTCCGACAGCCTTCAGTCTTGCTTATTTTCGTTCGAGCACTGACCTGCGAATGCAATAACGGCAGGTGCAG
This sequence comes from Zelleria hepariella, assembly GCA_949319315.1. Classification (NCBI taxonomy): domain Eukaryota; kingdom Metazoa; phylum Arthropoda; class Insecta; order Lepidoptera; family Yponomeutidae; genus Zelleria; species Zelleria hepariella. The sequence continues at coordinate 10,265,795 of OX439396.1, read as the reverse complement.
GTCGTGGCGTGTGTGTTGTGCGAGCAGATAGCACACGAACTGCACGTGGTAGAACTGGGCTTAATTTTTTTAATGTTGTTTTTTTTTTCATATTTTGTCAGTATGGCCTCTAAATGGCGCCAAATATGTTCATGCACCGACCTGTGAGCGCAGTAGCGGCAGATGCAGGTCCCCACCGGTGTCGTGCGTGTGTTGCGTGAGCAGACAGCACACGAACTGCACGCCGCCGGCGCCGCACCGCCGCAGTGTGTCCACCACGCCGTCCGCCACGAACTTGGCTTGTAGGGGCTGTTTCATCATTGGACAGTGCCCATTTGTCTGTTCATTGGTGTTTGGAAGAGGCCGCCATTTTGCAACGTTTTAACTAGTGGTTCGCTCCGAACGACGAACTCGCGACCCCATATCTCAGCAACCCCTCGACCGATTTGGCTCATGTTCGAACTTAAAAATTCTCTTTGCCTCATTTACCCACCTACCAAATTTCATGACGATCCGACTAAATTTACTCAAGTTATCGTCGAACGAACATTCATACATACAAACATACAAACATACAAACATACAAACATACAAACATACAAACATACATACATACATACAAACGCCGGATTGTTCAAGTAGACTCGGAGAACTTCGCTCGCTTCGCTCGCTCGTTCAAAAATGGCGGCGCCACGAGAGCAGATAACTTATTCGGACGCCACCATTATGCATTTCTATAATTGCATAAATTACATATGCACATGAGGCGAGCGCAGTAATAGAATACATTTTCCGTGGTCGCCATTTTGTATTTATTTCAAAATGGCGGAACTTTTCTTAGACAAGAAGTTTTCTCAGCCTTCAATGTAGTTTTTTTTTTTGGTTCGTGCACTAACCTGCGAGCGCAGTAACGGCGAGCGCAGGAATAGAATACCTTCGTTTTCTAAGGTCGCCATTTTCTATTTATTTCAAAATGGCGGAACTTTTCTTAGCCAAGAAGGTTTCACAGCCTTCAAATTAGTTTATTTTGGTTCGTGCACCGACCTGTGAGCGCAGTAGCGGCAGATGCAGGTCCCCGCTGGTGTCGTGCGTGTGTTGCGCGAGCAGACAGCACACGAACTGCACGCCGCCGGCGCCGCACCGCCGCAGTGTGTCCAACACGCCATCCGCCACGATCTTGGCTTGTAGGGGCTGTTTCATCATTGGACAGTGCCCGTTTGTCTGCTTATTGGTTTTTGGAAGAGGCCGCCATTTTGCAACGTTTTAAAAATGGCGGAGCCTCAAGAGTGGAGAACTTATTCGGACGCCACCATATTGCATTTCTATAATTGCATAAATTACATATGCACATGAGGCGAGCGCAGTAATAGAATACATTTTCCGTGGTCGCCATTTTGTATTTATTTCAAAATGGCGGAACTTTTCTTAGACAAGAAGTTTTCTCAGCCTTCAATGTAGTTTTTTTTTTTGGTTCGTGCACTAACCTGCGAGCGCAGTAACGGCGAGCGCAGGAATAGAATACCTAAATTTTCTGAGGTCGCCATTTTCTATTTATTTCAAAATGGCGGAACTTTTCTTAGCCAAGAAGGTTTCACAGCCTTCAAATTAGTTTATTTTGGTTCGTGCACCGACCTGCGAGCGCAGTAGCGGCAGATGCAGGTCCCCGCCGGTGTCGTGCGTGTGTTGCGCGAGCAGACAGCACACGAACTGCACGCCGCCGGCGCCGCACCGCCGCAGTGTGTCCACCACGCCGTCCGCCACGAACTTGGCTTGTAGGGGCTGTTTCATCATTGGACAGTGCCCCTTTGTCTGCTTATTGGTGTTTGGAAGAGGCCGCCATTTTGCAACGTTTTCAAAATGGCGGCGCCACGAGAGCAGATAACTTATTCGGACCCCACCATTATGCATTTCAATAATTGCATGAATTACATATGCACGTGAGGCGAGCGTAGGAACAGAATACATTTTCCGAGGTCGCCATTTTGTATTTATTTCAAAATGGCGGAACTTTTCTTAGACAAGAAGTTTTCTCAGCCTTCAGTTTGCTTATTTTCGTTCGAGCACATATGCGAATGCAATAACGGCAGGTGCAAGTCGTCGCGTGTGTGTTTGCGAGCAGATAGCACACGAACTTCACGTGGTCGAACTGGGCTTTATGGACGGCAATTTTTTTAATGCCGAATTTTTTTTAATTTTTTGTCACTATGGCTTCTAAATGGCGCCAAATATGTTCGTGCACCGACCTGTGAGCGCAGTAGCGGCAGATGCAGGTCCCCGCCGGTGTCTTGCGTGTGTTGCGCGAGCAGACAGCACACGAACTGCACGCCGCCGGCGCCGCACCGCCGCAGTGTGTCCAACACGCCATCCGCCACGATCTTGGCTTGTAGGGGCAGTACGTGCAGCATGGTAAGCCCGAGATAGGCCCTTCTCTATGCAAAACTGTCAACTTGTCGGTCGGGCTCGAGTTGGCTCTACGCCAACATGGCGATGGAGACAAAAATACAACATTTTTATTAAAAATGGCAATATCTACTTTCTGCTCGACATGACCCTAATCTATTGCCATCTCGAGTCCCGCCTGCCATGCTCGCACAATAGACATGGCTCGTCTGTCACTCGAGTTCGAGAGAGTTTCAAAACGACCATGCTAAGCATACTGCTTTATCATTGGACAGTGCTCGTTTGTCTGTTCATTGGTGTTTGAAAGAGGCCGCCATTTTGCAACGTTATAAAAATGGCGGAGCCTCAAGAGTAGAGAACTTATTCGGACGCCACCATTACGCATTTCTATAATTGAATAAATTACATATGCACGTGAGGCGAGCGCAGGAACAGAATACATTTTCCGAGGTCGCCATTTTGTATTTATTTCAAAATGGCGGAATTTTTCTTAGCAAATAAGGTCCGACAGCCTTCAGTCTAGCTTATTTTTGTTCGAGCACCGACCTGCGAATGCAATAACGGCAGGTGCAGGTCGTCGCGTGTGTGTTTGCGAGCAGATAGCACACGAACTTCACGTGGTCGAACTGGGCTTTATGGACGGCAATTTTTTTAATGGCGATTTTTTTTAAATTTTTTGTCACTATGGCTTCTAAATGGCGCCAAATATGTTCGTGCACCGACCTGTGAGCGCAGTAGTGGCAGATGCAGGTCCCCGCCGGTGTCGTGCGTGTGTTGCGCGAGCAGACAGCACACGAACTGCACGCCGCCGGCGCCGCACCGCCGCAGTGTGTCCACCACGCCGTCCGCCACGAACTTGGCTTGTAGGGGCTGTTTCATCATTTGACAGTGCCCATTTGTCTGTTCATTGGTGTTTGGAAGAGGCCGCCATTTTGCAACGTTTTAAAAATGGCGGAGCCTCAAGAGTAGAGTACTTATTCGGACGCCACCATTATGCATTTCTATAATTACATAAATTACATATGCACGTGAGGAGAGCGCGGAAACAGAATACATTTTCCGAGGTCGCCATTTTGTATTTATTTCAAAATGGCGGATCCTTTCATAGCCAATAAGGCCTAAAACCCTTCAATGTGGTTTATTTTGGTTCGTGCACCGACCTGCGAGCGCAGTAGCGGCAGATGCAGGTCCCCGCCGGTGTCGTGCGTGTGTTGCGCGAGCAGACAGCACACGAACTGCACGCCGCCGGCGCCGCACCGCCGCAGTGTGTCCACCACGCCGTCCGCCACGAACTTGGCTTGGAGCGCCGTGGAGCGGCGTTTCATGCCGGCTGTACCTGCGAGTAGGGAAAAGACAAGGTTAGTAGTTAGCTAATCGCATGAGGTAGTGGCCACCTTTCATACGCTATCGCGTTTAAAAAATATACAAAGCTTCTTAACTCGAAAATGGCGTTTCCTGGCATCAAATTGTAAAACCGTTTTTGCTCCCTAGGACCTACCCAATCCGTTCCCGGTAAAAACATGGACATTGTTTTTTTATTTTTGTGAAATATTCTCGGCCAATAGCGTCCCCAACGCTACACTCCAATCGTGGTTAGCTTTCGTGGATTAGAAAGTACAGCGTCCGGAGCAAACGGGAACTTCATCTTCTTCAACCTTTAGCCATCCTATGTTGAGTTTAGTACTCTTCCTTTCCATAGTCCGGGCTGGCTGGATGAAATTTTTATAGAAATATTTCCGCCACCCCTGGTATCAGAGTTTCTAGACCTCTGACACCAGGGGTGGCTTAACGATTGTTATTAACAACCGGGACCAACGGTTTAACGTGCTTTCCGAAGCACTGAGCGCTCAGATTTAATTGCCACTAGCGGTTACCCATCCATGGACTGACCGCACCCGCTGTTGCTTAGCTTCGCCAATCGATTAAGAATGGCTAGTCCAACTAGTATCTTAATAGCCGCCTCCTGCAACTGATCGTACAAGGCAAGATACCAGGCAAAAGGAGACCTGGTAGACACATGGATCCAAAATATGCGCGAATGGTTCGGGCAGAGCACCAGCTCATTGTTTCGTTTGGCGGCTTCGAAGGACGAGATAGCCAAACTGATCGCCAACCTTCGATAGGAGACGGCACGCAAAGAAGAAGAAGTCCAACTAAAGTCTAATTCTTTATTCAGGATAGTAAACTGACAGATGCTAACTGTCACTTTGCAAAATAATGTTGCCATATTTATTGTAATAGTGATGCATTCCACTCGTTGTGCGATTCAGCTCAGTCACAAAAAAAAAGCGAAATACGAAATTCCGCATGGTAGCCCGTGCGTCAGGAATTCCGGACGAAAAAAAACGTTCGGAACGCAATATTTCCATAGATCATTTAAAAAACACAATTTTTAACGCATTTAACACTCCTCAAAAAAGTGGACCAAAACACACTTTCTCATTACTAATTAATAAGTTTTTAGTTAATTTCTTATTTCTTATTTCTTAGCTTTTCATCAATCGGCATATAAATCGATTATATCGATTACGCAATTCGATTCATGTCAAACTTTTTGTCACCACACTATTTAATTTTCACCAGAGACTGGTCACACCGTAAACGTCAGTGTACTATCTTGAATGAAGAATTAGACTTTAGGCTGTGTGCGCGCATGTTACCTGATGTGAGGGTTCGTCTGATGGAGGAAGCCCGTCGAAGAGTGGAGGCGTCACCGACCGCAGCGGACCATGCGCCCACGCCGCACGCGCCGCGCGCCCAAGACGAGAGGCGAGTGATTTCTTCACTGTGAAGATAAAAAAATAAATCGTATTAAATCCACGCAACAGTATCTATCACCTGTGAAAGAGGGAGGGGCGTTGCGGGAAAGAGGAGGTCAAAGTCGAAGGGTTTTTTTTATTCAATATGCGCCATTAATAAATTATTTACATTAAACGTCAAAATATTATCAAAAGTAAAAAAAACCGGCTAAGTGCGAGTCGGACTCGCGCACAAATGGTTCTGTACCATTATCTATAAAAACGGCATAAAAATCACGTTTTTTGTATAGGAGCCCCCTTTAATATTTATTTTATTTTGTTTTTTAGTAGGTATTTGTCGTCATAGCGGCAACATAAATACATCATCTGTGAACATTTCAACTATCTAACTATCACGGTTCATGAGATACAGCCTGGTGACAGACGGATAGACAGACGGACGGACAGCGAAGTCTTAGGGTGGCATTAATAGTCGTCGACTCAAGATCGAACTCAAGTAGGTGATCTCAGAAAAGTCAAATGCTAATGTCAAGCCTTGGCTAATGTCAATGTCAAGATAGTGTCTATTAATATGCTTACTCAAGTTTGACATTAGCCAAGGCTTGACATTAATTAGTATTTGACTTTTGTGAGTTCACCTACTTGAGATCGATCTCAAGTAGGTGAACTCAGACGACTATTAATACCACCCTTAGTAATATGGTCCCGTTTGGTTACCCTTTGGTTACGGAACCCTGAAAAAATCAATACACATGTATTGTAATAAAAAAAATACAGAAGAACAATTAAGTAAATTACCTATTTATTTACGGGATATGAAAATAGTGAAACTGAACACAAAATCCGATGTAAAATGTGTACTGTAACGAGGCAAACCTCCGTGGACATACTGGCCGATTAGGCTGTCGAGATCGAAATTGGAAGGCGATCAAGAAGCGCAGACATTTTGTGGTAAAAACGATAGTCTAATGTTAGGTAGGGGCCGACACGGTCAAGTTAAAAGAGAAATATAAAAATTATTTGAACATAAAAGTATTTTATATTAATAGATAGAGTATAGGCTCTACAGTACTTACTTCTGACTCTCCTGCAAAAGCGTCAAAGCCTTCTTCAACACGGGACTCTCGCGGCTCGCTTTGACCCATCCGGTGACGTCATACAGCACGGGGTTTGTGCCCTGGAAATAAAAGATTATTTTAACAAACTATTATACACCGTGCTATTTTAGTGGTTTTAACCCCTTTATAGGCTGGTCCAAAATTTTAATTTGTTTTGGACTCTATTCCGAAGATATAAAGTTTAAATTATGACGGTCATATGTTCGACAGAACCCTATAAAGGGTTAAAGCCGAAGGTATTTTGTTGCACTGGCCTTAATTTTGCCTGAGCCTAATTCCAAAAAAGAACACTTCCCAATACAAATGTCTATCGCCAATCGACACAATTTGTATGGAGAAATGATTTTTTTTAGCGCGTTTTGGAATGAAATTTTGTAATTTAGCTCAGAATCTCCAGTGCAACAAAATACCTTCGGGTTTAAAACCTATAAAATAGCACGGTGTATTTACTCTAAATGGCCGTAACAAGGTTCCGGTTTTCTCTTCTTCAACGTAGAAACTTGTGAAGCGTATCGATGTCACAACGATACCCACGCTGAATTGCAGCTGGTTTCAACAGCATCATCATCATCATCAGCCTGTTAACACCCACTGCTGAGTAAAGGCCTCTTCATGCTCACGCCACCTCTCACGATCCTGTGCCAGGCGCAACCACTGTTTTCCGGCTACTTTGGCTATGTCGTCCGACCATCTGGCTGGTGGTCTGCCAACGGATCTCTTCCCCTCTCGGGGTCGCCATTCCGCAATGGACTTTGTCCATCTGCCATCGGTACGTCTCGCCAGGTGTCCTGCCCACTTCCACTTTAAAGAAGTTATGCGTTTTCTGACGTCTGCCACTTTTGTGCGGCTTCTTATTACAACGTTCGGTATACGGTCCAAGAGTATACGGTCCTCGCTCCATGGCTCTGATGATGATGATTATCGACATAAAAATGGACGTGGTAAGATTATGTTTATGTTAGTTACCTGCAGGTGCAGGTGTTGTTTAGTTGGCTCCACACTGCTATGCGTAACGTAAAATACAAACTCGATTCCGATATAGCTCAGACTGTCAACACTCAAAGTCCCAAAAAAGGCGAAAGTTTGCGTGAATCGTGCGTATTTACAGTTGCGCGTTACGCCTCGCTCGCGCGCTGTTGTATGAAGATTATCTGCCGGGCTATGAACTCAGCTTGCGTCTACAAATTCATACAATATCTCTGCAGCAAGAGTACGCCAATGACGGGTCTACGGCTGTTGTATTAAGGCCTCTGGGGTGGTATAGTCCGTTTCCAGGGCAGGCGGAAAAGCGATCATTGATACGAAGTACTAAGTTACCGTCAAAATATAACGATTCGTGTCGCACTCCGTCACTCTCCTTACATTTCTGTATCGTTTGGATATCGAAGCGTGTTTTTAGGTACGGGGTGGGGTGAGAGTTCCGGTCAGTCAGAGATGAAAAACCTGTTTCAACGTGCTCCATGTAGCGTCACGAGTTATGAGCCCTCGACGAAACTGGTGGGGATTTCTGCGCAAGTGTGTACAATCGCACATCCTCATCATCAGAAAACGATTGTGAAACTGACACTGATGAACGTGACATCCCTGTTTAATATACTTAATGTATACTCATACCACCCTCTTTTTTTCGCCACTTTGGTGTCGTTTCACCTTAACATAATTGTTTAATAATTACTAAACCTCATCGCTCATTAATGTGCCAGTTCGTAGTAAACTTGTCAAAAATTCAAAAAACCTTTGGCATAAAAAATGTTGTTTATTTCTGTGATCCGCTCAAAGGTTAATCGCTTTTCCGCCTGCCCTGGAAACGGACTCATATGTGCGTGTTAGTTACCTGAAGGTGTTGAAGCACGAACTGCCGCGCGTGCGGCGCTCTCTTGATGAGATGCTGCGTGTGGTGCGGCGGTCCGTAGTGTTGCATCACTCGCTCCACGAAAGTGTCGTCGGAAGAGCCCGGGTACATGGACTCATATGTGCGTGTTAGTTACCTGCAGGTGTTGAAGCACGAACTGCCGCGCGTGCGGCGCTCTCTTGATGAGATGCTGCGTGTGGTGCGGCGGTCCGTAGTGTTGCATCACTCGCTCCACGAAAGTGTCGTCGGAAGAGCCCGGGTACATGGACTCATATGTGCGTGTTAGTTACCTGCAGGTGTTGAAGCACGAACTGCCGCGCGTGCGGCGCTCTCTTGATGAGATGCTGCGTGTGGTGCGGCGGTCCGTAGTGTTGCATCACTCGCTCCACGAAAGTGTCGTCGGAAGAGCCCGGGTACATGGACTCATATGTGCGTGTTAGTTACCTGCAGGTGTTGAAGCACGAACTGCCGCGCGTGCGGCGCTCTCTTGATGAGATGCTGCGTGTGGTGCGGCGGTCCGTAGTGTTGCATCACTCGCTCCACAAACGTGTCGTCAGAAGAGCCTGGGTACATTGACTCCTCGTCCAAAAGCCTGCAAAAAAAGGTTAGGTTTGAGATAATGTTCTGTATTGTATAATATAATCTTTCTCTAACAGTGTTATAAAAAGTTAATCCAGCTGAATAAAACTTCAATAAAAGTTAAGTGTAACATGTGAGCATAAATTAGCAGTGCCAGTATAGATGAGTGTAAATTATGTAAGAATGAATCTGCACTACAAAGGCCTTAACAGACACCATCTCGTAGACCGCTCAGTGAGAAATGCAGTAATGGTACAATGTAAATAAAATATGTAAGAATGAATCTGCACTACAAAAGCCTCGACCGACAGTCACTCTCGTAAACCGCTCACTCAGTGAGTTTTTTTTTTCATTTATTTTCTTATTAGTATCGCAGAGTTTATAATAAAAAATATTCGCCAAACTGCTTAGCAGTTTGTTGGCGAATCAATCGCACTCTATTAATTAATTGCTTATAGTATAATATTATAAGTTAATACACACTGTTTTGTAGCTTTAACAAAAATAAATTTCATTTAAAAATATATCATGATGTTTTAAATTATATTGAATTAGTTAGTTGCAGTCATGGTACAATGTAAAATATGTAAGAATAAATCTTCCCCGCGATTAGACCAGTTTCGTACCAAAATATGAATCTTCACTCTAATCAATCAGTTTCTCAACTCATCACAGGATGCCTCGACGGCGAACTCTCGCAGATCGGTCTGTAAACTTTGCACGATGCTTTGCAGTGGTGCTTTTCAGTACCGTCATGGTAGACCCATCTAGTGTGAGTGAAGGTACCACTGGACGCTGTATAAATCATCTCATTACGTAGATGCAAAGGCGTTTATTTTTTTATGGTAGACGACGAATCTCCATTAAAATCAGTAGGCCCCTAGCTTCCACAAGAGACCGCGATGGTCGCACCCTCACAGGTCGGTCTGTGAACTGCGCACGATGTTGTTCTGTGGCACTTTGCAGTACCGTCATGGTGCAGTGTAAAATATGTAAGAATGAATCTCTATTGCAATCAGTTCCCAAACTCTCCACAAGAGGCCGCGGCGGTCGCACTCCCGTAGGTTGGTCTGTGAACTTCGCACGAGGCTGTTCTGTGACACATTACATTACCAGAATGGTGGTAGAGTGTAAGATATGTAAGAATGAATCTCCATTACAATCAGTTCCCAAACTCAACACAAGAGGCCGCGGCGGTCGCACACCCTCAAATCGGTCTGTAAACTGCGCTAGATTCTGTTCTATGTCGCTTAGCAGTACCATGGTAGAGTGTAAAATATGTGAAATCGACTCACTACTACCAGATGCCTGCACAGAGGTTGGTCTGCGCCAGATTGTTTTCTGTGGGACTTAGCACCATCATGGTAGAGTGTAAAATATGTAGAATGAATCTTCACTTGGTTTCTCCACTTACCACAAGAGGCCGCGTCGATCGCACTCCCTTAGGTCGGTCTGTGAACTGCGCACGATACTGTTCTGTGGCGATTTGTCCAGCAGCTCCACCATCGGTCCTGGGTTTACAGTCTCTGATAGCCAATCTGAAAACAAAATTTTATTATTGATCTACTACCCACTACTATGGACAGAAAGACAAGGAAAGTGTGTCAAGACTGGGGCCTGAATCTGTAACGTAATGGTGCCAGAATGGACTCCCAGTTGACGGCTTTAATTACGATTTGTTAATTGGATCGGTCCTTTTAATGTTTTTGTAGTACAGCAAAGAATATTCTGATTCTATTTCTAGAGGATTAGTTCGCTGGTTGTAGGAGAAAAACGAGGAAACCCCGGTTTTGTTCGGCCATCGACACGCCATTGCGTTACAGACTTTAGCCCCAGGACTCCAGATTTCCTGGTTTGAGAAGAACATGTTTTTTGTAAACATTTATAATAGATTGAAAAAATTTCTATGTTTTTTTGTGTTTTGCTAAGTTTGTCGCTCAATCGGATTTTTAATTGTGGCTCTTGCGGTAGTAGCAATAAGGTCTCACCATCCTCGGTTCCGTCGTCAAGCGCGATGCCCTCCTGAGCGTATCGTTCCCGCGGCGCGACTAGCATAGCATCGTGGAAGACCGCTTGGAGGCGTTCCTGCAAAAATACAACGTTCCTGTAATTACTCTATCCACAAAAATTACAAGAAGAAGAAGAAGAAGAAAAATCGATACAATTAGTGTGCCACTACAAAAAGTAAATAGACCCAAAAAGGTTAGCATATTATCCATAAAAGGAAAGATAAAATAAAAAGAGACTCGAAAACCTGACCGAATGCAAATTCTTTTTAGGGTTCCGTATTGTTGGTTGTTTTACATGACTCGTGTTACGTTCTGAGTTATTTACGCCATATCTGCAGATAGTTGGACAGTAGTTTCGAAAGCGACGCGCCGCTCTGCTGTCCGGCAAACATCGGATAGTCCGCTCCGAGAGAATCCAAAACAGTCCTTAACGCACAGACTCAAAGACAACGAACCTGCAGATAGTTGGACAGCAGTTTCGACAGCGGCGCGCCGCTCTGTTGTCCGGCACACATCGGATTGTCCGCACCGGGAGAATCCAAAAGCAGTATGGAAGCGGACGTCCGCGCCGATGTAGAAAGACTCCTAGAAAACAGAGAAATTGTGGCGATAAAAAATCACACATTCTTACGACACAAGAAAGAAGAGGTGTTTCTTTTTTCGTGTGTCTTGTGAAGTTCACTCCATAGCTGATAAAAACTCTGGCACCACCGAGCTTTCCAATCTGCCAATTGGAAAGCTAATTAAACAACATGGCGGATCCACCCTTAATTGAACGAGCAAGCGAAGCGAGCGAAGTTCTCCGAGTCTACTGGAACAATCCGGCGTTTGTATGTATGTTTGTTTGTATGTATGTATGTTTGTATATATGTATGAATGTTCGTTCGACGATAACGTGAGTAAATTTGGTCGGATCGTCATGAAATTTGGTAGGCATATAAATGAATTTATAAGAATTTTATGTTTGATCATGAGCCAAATCGTTCGAGGGGTTGCAGAGATATGGGGTTGTAAAGTTCATACGCAAGGCGCGCGCGCGCCTGCGCGAATGGTGTTAGCAAAAAGTTACACTCGCGAGTTCATAGTTCGGGGCGAACCACTAGTTTAAGACGCCATACGTCTCACAACTAGCGCCGCCAATGGAAAAAAATCATATCTTTTTTTTTGATGCGTTTTTAGCAAAAAACGCTCCTGCGATTTCTCAACGTGAGGCTTAAATATTTTTAGGACCTAAGGTTAGTATTCCAGGATTGGATTTCCTACGAATGCCATCGATTCGATTGCATTTTTAAGTTCTAGGATCTGGAATCCAAACCTTAGGTCCTAAAAATAGTTAAGTCTCGCGTTGAGAAATCGCAGGAGCGCTTTTTGCTAAAAACGCATCCAAAAAAAAGATATATTTTTTTCCATTCGCGGCGCTAGTTGTGAGACGTATTTCATCTTAAATGCCATTGCTTTGCCGATCTTACCTGTTGACGAGGGCCGCGACGATGTTGAATGTCTCGTTGTATAGTCCGGTGACAAATGCGTCGAGCGCCTCCGAGCCCGTGAGCTCGCGCTCGTGCGACGGCGATGGCGTCCTGCAATCACACAAACACATTTTTAGGAAAAACTTAGGCCTAAAGCCGCGTTTTCAGTCTTATAACACTAAAATCAAAAGCGCCATCCAAGAAAATGGACGCTTCTGTTTGGTCAATCAGAAGCGTATGTTTTCTTGGATGGTGCTTCGTATTTTGTGTATACTCTGCGTATTTTGTAATTTGACTGTGAAAACGCGACAGAGGCGCAGCGCCTGCAAACACTGCGCGTGATACCTCCTCCGCACCCACTCCTAACAATCGAGCGGTTCCGCTTGCTGATATTAAGTTGGCTCAGCCGGTAGGATACCTGAAGTTTGCCCTCGGAGGCGGCGGCGGCGGCTGCGGCGACAGAGGCGCGGCGCCTGCAAACACTGCGCGTGATAACTCCTCCGCACCAACTCCTAACAATCGAGCGGTGCTGCTTGCTGATGTTAAGTTGGCTCAGCCGGTAGGATACCTGAAGTTTGCCCTCGGAGGCGGCGGCGGCGGCTGCGGCGACAGGGGCGCGGCGCCTGCAAACACTGCGCGTGATAACTCCTCTGCACCAACTCCTAGCAGTCGGGCGGCGCGCTCGGCGCTGCTTACTGATGCAAATTGGTACTTGAGGGCAGGTCCGGTGGTAGCTGGAAAATGGGGGGTTAGGGTTTTACTTAATTAAATTAAACCAGAAGGAATTAACTAAGGACAATTTTACTAGGATTTTTACTCGTTCACGTATTGGTTTCACAAAAAACTACATTTGATGCAGCCACGAGCCTACTAAATTGCTAGAAAAGTTCGCCAAGCCCATAATCACGTAAAAATAATCCTCGTAAATCTTCCACGCAGCTTCTATCTCTTGTTCCGTGACTCCTAACAATTTCGGCGAATTTTCCAAGGTCGAGAACTCTATGAGAGCGTCGGCTTTGTCCGCTGCAGTAACTAAGCGATTCAGAACTTACATTTAGTCGCGCCAGCCCATCCCAAGTGGCAAATGGCGGCCAGTATCTTCCACACCGCTCCCATCTCTTGTTCCGTGACTTCTAGCAGCTTCAGCGCATCTTTCAAGGCCGTGAACTATTTGAGAGCATCGGCTTTGTCCGCCGCAGAATCTAAGCGGTTCAGAACTTACATTTAGTCGCGCCAGCCCATCCCAAGTGGCAAATGGCGGCCAGTATCTTCCACACCGCTCCCATCTCTTGTTCCGTGACTTCTAGTAGCTTCAGCGCATCTTTCAAGGCCGTGAAATCTGTGGGAGCGTCGGCCTTGTCCGCTGCAGAATCTAAGGGGTTCAGAACTTACATTTAGTCGCGCCAGCCCATCCCAAGAGGCAAATAGCGGCCAGTATCTTCCACACTGCTCCCATCTCTTGTTCCGTTACTCCTAGTAGCTTCAGCGCATCTTTCAAGGCCGTGAACTATTTGAGAGCATCGGCTTTGTCCACCGCAGAATCTAAGCGGTTCAGAACTTACATTTAGTCGCGCCAGCCCATCCCAAGTGGCAAATGGCGGCCAGTATCTTCCACACCGCTCCCATCTCTTGTTCCGTGACTTCTAGTAGCTTCGGCGCATCTTTCAAGGCCGTGAACTCTGTGGGAGCGTCGGCCTTGTCCGCCGCAGAATCTAAGGGGTTCAGAACTTACATTTGGTCGCGCCAGCCCATCCCAAGTGACATATCGCGGCCAGTATCTTCCACACTGCTCCCATCTCTTGTTCCGTGACTCCTAGTAGCTTCAGAGCATCTTTCAAGGCCGTGAACTCTGTGGGAGCGTCGGCCTTGTCCGCTGCTGAGACGAATGGGTTCGGCGAGTTGATCGGCGCTTGGTCGAGGTTGAGGTCGCGGCGGAGGCGCCCGTCGCAGCCGTGGAGGAGGCTGGGGAAGAATGGAGCAAACCGTGCAGTGCCATAAACATTTAAAAAAAAAAAGAAAGGAACAGGGACGGTTAGTTTTGACACCCATCGGTTGACGGATCAGCCAATTATGTCTGTGAAACTTTAGCATATTCGTGGTCTTGAAAAAAAAATGATATTAAAAATCGCTAAAAACATTTACACTAATAAAATCTTTTGTAGGATTTCAACGATAAATTTTATCTTGGTTCAATAATATGGCGGCTTGCGTCTGTCATGTCAATTGACTGATGTCATAAAAATACCAAGTAAAAAAATAAACAAATACCTTTTATCCGACACCTCACAAAACATTATTTCAAATTTTTTCGAGCAGTTTAGTCTCTCAGGTCCACTTGGGTCAGCCAAGGTTAGGTTAACGTCAATAATTGTATGGTAATGTCAAATTAACTCAGAGTTAGTTGGCTAACCCTGACTGACACAAGTCCGCCTCAGTGGTCATAAAGATTTCGTTGGTATTTTGGAGTCAGACGGGTAACTCTGAGTATAACAGAGTGTCACCTGAATCGTCTACTTACTTGTGCAGGGTCCTGAGAGGAGCCGAGGACGGTCTGAGGTCAGGCAGTAAGGTCTGCACTGAAGCGGAGACGAGCGCGCCGCCGCCATCGAAGTCTAGTGACGTCAGCGAGACGAAACGCGACGCGTGCGGGTTTGAGCCCGTGCTTGAATGTAAAGATTAACATTACAATCCATGGTCTGTTAGTGGCCGAATAGTTGCCATCATAAATCGAACCTTTCTGCCCTAAAATAATTCCAAAAGCAAAGAAAAAATCAAATCCTATCCTGTGTCTTCTATGTTATGCCCTATTATCACTCGCTGTATACATATCGAACTTTACATATCGAAATCAAGGATCAATACGAGACTTGACACTAATTTTACATACAATGTCTTTGTTGAATGGTGAGATAAAAGCTTAATGTTACCAGCAGCTCCCGAAGCACGTCGAACGCAGCATCCAAACATTCAACCGTCAGCTTGGAATTGGGCTCAGGGTAGGCCGTAGCCAAGTATCACACGCAGTGCCGCATTGCCGAAGACTTGCCGGACTAGCTAGGGGAGCACAATGTCACGATAAATGTTTTATCCTATTATCGGCTATCGCCATCTTGCTTTATTTCACGGCGTGAAGCGAGATGCCGCTACCCGATAGTGGTATGAAACTTTTATCTTGAAGTTGTGCTCCCCTACCAGGACGTTCACCGCATTCTACCAGTTTAAGTTAAATCGTCTACTATGGCCCTTTTTCTTCAGATGACGCACTTTCTTCCGATGATCCATTATTTTTCAATAACGCATTTTTTTTTCATTGACGCCCTTTTGTTCCTACGAAATATATATATTTTTTTGCGACGCTCTTTTTTTCTACGACGCTTTTTCTTACTGTAATACCTAGTTCAAATAATAATAATAATAATAGTTACCGGCAGCTCCCGAAGCCATGTAGCACGTCGAACGCAGCGTCCAAACGCTCGACCGTCAGCTTTGAGTTGGGCGCAGGGTAGGCCGTGGCCAAGTACCACACGCAGTGCCGCATCGCTGAAGACTTGCCGGACCCCGATCTGGTGAGAAGACGGTACAAACATATAAAACAAATATTTTATAATACAAGGTGTTACAAAAGTACCTAACTCTTTTTACAGGGTGTAACCTACTGGTCAACAGGATGTCAAATCTGTAAAAAAAAGTTGAATAAAACAATTTTTATTTTATAACCTCAAAATTGAAAATTTTTCATATTTTTTTTGTTATTGTTATTAGCTCAAATTTAAAAATATGTTTGTCCGTGTAGGTGCATTTACATAGCTTTACGTTATTAAAACATTGTGAAAGTAAATGAAAACAATATTTAAAAAATACTTTTCTCCCGCCACATCGTTCACATTTTATTAATTTAAAAATTAACGGAACGTCATAGAGCAAAAGAAATATTTAGTTGGTGATCCCTATCACCGGGTGCTATTACCCTGTAAAAAGAGTTAGGTACTTTTGTAACACC
The DNA here is from genome assembly GCA_949319315.1 of Zelleria hepariella. Lineage (NCBI taxonomy): Eukaryota > Metazoa > Arthropoda > Insecta > Lepidoptera > Yponomeutidae > Zelleria > Zelleria hepariella. Next base: position 10,249,630 of record OX439396.1, on the reverse strand, counting down.
TTGTATAATTAACAAATAAAATACAGGGTGTTAAAAGACCGCCAACAAAGCAGGAAACCACGTATTCTCCTCATCATAAGGAACATTTTTGCCCAAGGAACTATGCCTGGGAAATGAACGGTTTCCGAGATAATGAGGTTCAAAGACGCACTTTCCAAAACTTTTTTTTTTGTGAAATGTATTCAGTATCTACTTCTTAACATATCTTCTCAAGAAGCCATACCAAAATTATGAATGTTTCTTACAAAAAACGACGTTAAAATTGCAACCCGCAATGTATTCTAAACATCGGCACTTCAAGCTTAAGTAACATAAACTTATACCTACGTTTGCGCAATATGATTTCTGTGCGTTACACGTTCATTGCGTGATAAAATATTTTTCAAAATTATAACCTAAAAAACCAAAATCATTTCCCAGCAATAATTTATCGAAAAAGTACTTTGTTTTGGTGTCTAGTATGCGTGGCTTTCGCGTCTGTTGGCGGTCTTTTAACACCCTGTATAATGAATGAAGCGGTGGTGGTCTAGTGGGTAGAACAGTGGACTCTGAAGCGAAAGGTCCTAGGTTCGATTCCCGGTGCGGGCATGTATCTATGACTTTGTTTAATTTCAAAGTTACGTACATTTGTGAATTTGTAGTAGCAATACCACTCGCTGACCGTGAAGGGAAACATCGTGAGGAAACCTGAGCGTATGAGGCATTATACCCTCAACGCAAAAATCGCCAACCCGCATTGAGCACGCGTGGTGATTTAGCTCGTACTCTCTCTCTGAGAGAAGGCCTTTGCCCAGCTAGTGGGACATGTACAATTGTACAGGCTAAGTACAAGTACATAATTAATTTACAATTCATCGACATGTGTACTGCCTATCCTAACCCGTTTTCAAATCTGGTATTTGACCAAAATTCTGAAGTCCAAACTCAAGGTTTGCCAATGTGCGATGGAGCGCAGCATATTGGGTTTTAAACGGATTGACCGCATCCGAAACACCACGTTGCGCTCGAAAACCAAAATCACCAATGTTGGAGTTGTGAGTGCCAAGCTAAAGCTAGCCACATAAGCCGCATAGGTCCAGACAGATGGGCGAAAATCGCCACTGACTGGTTGCCACACACTGGAGACCGGCGCCGTGGCAGGCCAAGGCGGAGATGGCGGGACGATCTCGAAACTTTTTTACCGTGGTGGCAAGAGCTGGCCCCAGGTAGGAAATAGTGGAGGACACAATGGGAGGCATTTGCCCAGCAGTGGGACATAAAACAGGCTACAGAAAAAGAACATTGAATATAACCCGTGTCATTAAAGAAAACATTTAGGATGAACTTCAAAACACTCGCCCTCTCTCTCTAATTAATACAGTCAAAGCGAGACAACGCTAGGTTTTTAACTCCGTCCTAAATGTTTTCTTTATTGACACGGATTATACTTTTAAGATGCACGCGAAATTCCGCCAAATCTGTCGTTCTTTTATTATGTGGGGCAACACCGTAATAGGCGGCATGGGATTGATCATTCAATATTACGTATGAGCCACTTGTCCATACCTGGTGCCAACGATTTTAATTACAAAATACCTTTGGCTTAAACCATTAAAATATCAGCAAGTAGAATTTGTAAAATGCTGGGAATCGAGATGACCGACTAAACATTTCGTTTCATATTTTCATGGTGCCGTAAACATAAAACCATAGAATTCTTTGTATTTAGACCGACGGTAATTAAAAAACCTAGTCGTAACATCCAGCCAGCTTCATTATCAAACAGCCCCCGGGGCAGGCGCGTAAACAAGAAGTGAAAATCTTATCTCACACGTTATAATAACCACTGGTTTATTGCCATAACCCGTGCTTTACTAAACTTCCTTCGCACTCAATGTACAAAATAGTTAGATCTAGTCAGGAACGGTCTGTCTTCACGAAAACCTATCAAGGTGCTGTAATACTAATAATACTAAGATTGTAATACTAATAATACTAAGATTGTAGTAAACTTGAAGACTCAGGTTCATAGGGGACCTTGTGGTAATATTAGTTTACTTGATTATTCATAATGTAAGCTACAAACTTCATCATCATCATCATCATCAGCCTGTGAACACCCACTGCTGAGTAAAGGCCTCTTTATGCTTACGCCACCTCTCACGATCCCGTGCCACTGTTTTCCGGCTACTTGGCCTATGTCGTCGGACCATCTGGCTGGTGGTCTGCCAACCGATCTTTTCCCCTCTAGAAACTTAAGATGAAATACGTCTCACAACTAGCGCCGCCAATGAAAAAAATTAGCCAAAAACGCTCCTGCGATTTCTCAACGCGAGGCTTAACTATTTTTAGGACCTAAGGTTTGGATTCCAGATCCTAGAACTTAAGAATGCAACCGATTCTCGCCAAAAGTGGCCACTTTTGGCGAGAATCGATTGCATTCGTAGGAAATCCAATCCTGGGATCCAAACCTTAGGTCCTCAAAATAGTTAGCAGGAGCGTTTTTTGCTAAAAACGCATCCAAAATAAGATATGATTTTTTTTCCATTGGCGGTGCTAGTTGTGAGATGTATGGCGTCTTAAGAAACAAAACACTTAACTGTTTCAAAAATAGTGTCGAACGGTACGTGCTTTCTCTTGCTCAACTTGGAAAGAGCCTCGCCGTGCACCCAGATAACACAAGGTAAGCCCAATCGAACCTTTTACACTCCGTTTTCCTTTTTCTAGCTCCGTCCATATGTTGCATTCCTAATATGGATTTGAAGACTTGCCAAGAGGAATTCCACTCTACTACTTGGTGTTAAAAGTTAATTCCATTCGTTATCAGGTCCTCGGGGTAGATACGGCCAGCCAATTAACACGATAACATCGCTCCATCTACAAGCAATTTATGTGAAAATTATATTCAATTAGCCGACCCATTCGGATTCAGTAGTATATCACTTACGGACCAGATTTTTATCTTTATTGAGAATTTTTATGCTTGTACCCACTTTGTCATTACTACAAACTCACTTACGTATATAATTGTGTGCAAGCATTAACCAAATTTAATAGGTTTACATATATATGTAGAGTATCATTGTCATAAAAGTTGGTCAAGCAATTTGAACTAGGTACTTAAATACTTGAAAGTTTTCTGTGACTTAGTTCTGTACTTTTATCTTCAAAACCTTGACAAAACAATCCTTTGAAATTCCCGTAGAATTGGCATCAAGCTAATTCATTAGACAGCACATAAAAGTTGGTAAAGCAATTTCGACTGCTTAGTCGCATTCTCATTAAGGGTGGACGATAGCAACGTGGCGGGAAATTCAAAATTTTCACTGTTTTTTACATATACAATAATTCAGCAGATTATGTGTTCTGGTCTACGAGGCAGTGGCACTGCCCAAAAAACTTGTCGTAGACCATAACACATAATCGGCTGAATTATTGTTGTTCTGTTGTTCACAATAATGAACAGAATACTATGTTATTGCCGCAAACGAAAAATCTCTGAACAAAAATAGCTCAGTTTAGCTACAAAATGTAAAAGACTGTAAAAATTTTGAATTTCCCACCACGCTGCTATCTTGCAGCCTTAAGCATTCTCCAGTTGAGTCAAAGTTTTTTCAACTATTTGAAAGTCTTTGGCTCGGTTTCTGAGTTGAGAATTTTGCTAAGCAAATACTTAACTATCGTTCTGTCACGCTCTTTTGTGAAAAATCTGCAGAGACAGGACGATACTTACCCATTTGCTTAGCGAATTTCTCAATTCAGAAACCGGCAGTTTATATTCATCTCATCTCCAAAACCTTGATAAAACAATCTTATAATAATCGATTATAGTGAATTTTCTTTGGGGCCAATTCTTGAATATCTCGCATTTGATATTTTGCGAAGAAAACACTAAAAAGCCGCATTCGAGACTCCCGGGAATTAGCTCCCAGGAAGTGAACAGGCGATCCTACAATCCATTATTTACGGAATTAACTCCCAATGGGCATCGTCATTTTTTATTTTTTATTCTATAAATCGAAAATATAGACAAATATAAGAAGCTAATTTGAATATTTTCTTAATTTTTTATGTAATTTTTTTTAATTAATTATTTAAAATTTCTAAAAGTTGTGTGTATGACGTCACCACTGGCATTATGTACAAAGTTCATTGCCTTCATTCATGCTTTTAAAAAATAAAAATATGTTGACGTTTGACAAATGTCAGTGTCAAGTCAACAAGAAGGTTATTTTCTCAGTTATTTGACACTTTTGACAGTTGTTTTTTTAAATATTTGTAGGCAATGGAACTACCGCATTAGAGGCTATGATGACATCATCGAAAGAATATTAATAATCCGGCGATAAATATTAATAATCCGTTTTAATTTTACTTATTTAAACCCCTAATAGTAATCAGTATCACTATTCCTCGAAATTGTTTTCAATTTACGACAATCGATGCCTCACTGATCAATGCCCATTGTCTTTGGGGCCAATTCTTGAGTATCTCGCATTTGAGATTTTGCGACGAAAATACTAACAAGCCGCATTCGAGACTCCCGAGAATTAACTCCTAGGAAGTGAACAGGCGATCCTACAATCCATTATTAACGGAATTAACTCCCAATTATAGGCTCGCAATGTGCAAACGAGCTCTAAATATGAGGGCACATTTCCAATAACCATTGGAGCTAGCCGCCGATGGTGCGGGCGATAGCGGCGTCCACAAAGCTCATTTACCGACGCAGCTAGACTAGTAACACGTGCCAAAAGATCCACTCGATGTGAACTGAAGCTTCGGCCATTTGTGGAGAGAAACCACTAAGAAGGTGAGTAATGACCGAAGCTTCAGTTCACATCGAGTGGATCTTTTGGCACTTATTACGAATCTAGCTGCATCGGTAAAAATAAGAGGCTACAACGAGAGCAAACGAAGTACGGACGATGGTGTCGGTCGGCAGATCGAACGTCCGAAGTATCACTGGAAAGACGTGGTAGAGAGAGAGAGATACATTGACAGATAGAGAAGGAGGAGAGAGAAAGAGAGAGGGGGCGAGAGAGAGTTGTAGCTTTATTTCACTACTTTAAGCATGATGGAAAATGACATGACTGTGTAATATCAAGGAATGGACCGGCATCAAAACCGTGGAACAATTATCCAGGACAGCCATGAACAGAGAGCGGTGCAGGGAGCTGACTGCCAACCTCCAGTGATGTAGAGATACTTCAAGAAGAAGATGAAGCATGATGGAGCTACCTGATAGCGAGGTAGGCATTGAGCCTTGCTAGGTGTAGTTTGCTAATACGCTACTCATTATTATGTGCGTGTAAATTTAAACCTAGCGAAAGCGGTCCTTCTTCACATTACTACGGCATTACAACTATCGCTAAACCGCGATCAGTTGTTAATTAACCAGCTAAACGACGTAAATTGAAATGTGAATGCCTGATAAAGTTGTCGCGCTCAAGCTTTAATTATAAGTTCGGAATTTAGGGATCAACGCGGAATGCAGCTTGGTTTTGTGTTTATGGAAATGCCAAGTGTTAAACGCATACCTGACGCAAACGTGTAGGTACTAGGTCACCCACATCTGTCTGACAGAAGTTACTATCGTCGAATCTTAACCCGCTCATTGTTTCGTTTGGCAGCTTCGAAGGACCAAATCCGAAGGTTGATCGCCAAGCTCCGACAGAAGACGGCATGCAAAGAAGAACTATCTATCCTAGCTTGTGCCTGATGATCGCTGAAAATCACTTCTGGCATTTTTTTGAAATTTACAGAGGGAAGTTGTTTAAAGTTGGCGCAACCTGATAGTGTAGCTAGTCTCTACCTAACCCAGGGTTACGTGAATCTCTAGACTCAAGAGATTCACGTAGCCTTGGTTTAGGTAAAGGCAAAAACGGGCCGACCAGATGTTCGCGGTCGCGAGGACCCATTAACTGGACCAGTGGAAGCAAGAGCGACATGGTCACGATACTCAGCCATGAGGAATTGATGAAGAAGAAGAAGTCTCACCGTCCAAGGAAGACCAGAGCTCTGTCCCGCCGCGACGCCAGCATGCATCGGTGCGCTGACTGCGCCACCGCGAAGATGTGTGGCGGCATATCATCAGCACGACACCCGCGGAACATCGCTGCCACCTGCAATTTCAGATAGATGGATCATTCACTTGTGGGTACTTCTTGACACTAATACACTAGTGGTTCGCCCCGAACTATGAACTCGCGAGTGTGTCACTTTTTGCTAACCTCAATTGCGCAGGCGCGCGCGCATTGCATATAAACTTTACAACCCCATATCTCGGCAATCCCTCGACCGATTTGGCTCATGTTCGAACCTAAAAATTCTTTTAATTTAATTTACCCGCCTACCAAATCTCATGATGATCCGACCAAATTTACTCAAGTTATCGTCGAACGAACATACATACAAACATACATACATGCATACATACATACATACATACAAACATACAAACGCCGGATTGTTCCAGTAGACTCGGAGAACTTCGCTCGCTCGTTCAATGATCTTATACTTAGAACCAACAAACACACACAAATAATACCGAAGAGAAGGTAAACAAAAAGTTACGCATTACGCACAGTTACGATAAAAGATTTTATTCGTAGGTTCTAGGATCTGGAATCTAAACCTTAGGTCCTAACAGTAGTTATGCCTCGCGTTGATAACCTAATGATTTTAGAAAAAAACGCATCCAAAAAGAAGATAATGATTTTTTTTCCATTGGCAGCGCTAGTCGTGCCTAGGTTTGGGCCTTAAACCGAGGGAGTGGGAGTGCACGTGCGGGCACGTGCAACGCGCCGCACTCTTTCAGGCAGCGGAAGGAGTCTGTCTCTCTCTACCGCTCACCTGGTGCAATGGGGCACAGTTTACCCAAGAACGCAGCACAGACGCGAAGGTATATTGCGCGCGGGATGAGAATGGGATGCGCGCGCGGTAAGCAAACTCGCGTCGAAGCAACCTTGTCAAAGTAAAATAAAGTATGTTTTCGATTGACTTTGACAAGGTTCCATACCATTCTCATCCCTCGCGGATGATAATAACACTACCTTGCTATAAATCCTGCATCGCGCCAGCAAAATTTCTTTCGTGGAGCACATACGTATACCTACAACGTCCAACCATGTCAGTTAGATCCCACCAAAAACATTCTGTAAAAACTAGCCAGGTCTCGATGGATCTGCTTGTTTATCTCTAAAAAAGTAATGAAATCTAGACAAAGTCGTGCCAAGTCTAAGGTTCCTTACTGCGATTTCTTTATTATTATAGTTAATTTTGTGAGACTTGGCCGTTGAAGGGTACACAAGCGGTTCTGGCGACAGATTGGTGCAATGGTGTCATGGAGCACCTGGTTTTGTACCCTTGTGTGCCCTTCAACAGCCAAGTCTCACAACATTAACTATAATAATAAAGAAATCGCAGTAAGGAACCTTAGACTTGGCACGACTTTGTCTAGATTTCATTACTTTTTTAGAGATAAACAAGCAGATCCATCGAGACCTGGCTAGTTTTTACAGAATGTTTTTGGTGGGATTTCACTTCTTTTTGTAGAAACGAGGGCATATTGATTAATTTTATTAGATTTTCTTATTTGACATAATTTTTAAATTTGTGTAATGTTCGAGTAGAATAAAGTTAATCGTCCGACTATTTCTTGTTGAACGAGCGAGCGAAGCGAGCGAAGTCCTCCGAGTCTGCTGGAACAATCCGGCGTTTGTATGTATGTATGTTTGTATGTATGAATGTTTGTTCGACGATAACTTGAGTAAATTTGGTCGGATCGTTATGAAATTTGATAGGCGGGTAAACTAAATTAAAAGAATTTTTAAATTCGAACATGAGCCAAATCGGTCAATGGGTTGCCGAGATATGGGGTTGTATAGTTTAAATGCAAAGCGCGCGCGCGCCTGCACGAATGGCGTAAGCTAAGTTATACATCTGTAACTGAGGTCGTGAGTTCATAGTTCGGAGCGAACCACTATTGGGACGCTATAGGCTAAATTAAATGAAGATGTGTCCCACTACGCTGGATTTTTGCAATGACAGTCGATTTTTTTATGTACCAATAGTAGAAGGGGCATTACCATAATATCTCTAATAAAGCTGATACCAGCTGAGGGTTCTTCATCAGATACTTCAGACCTTAGATTATGACATCAAATGAAGCGGCCCACCAAGTTGAATATTTTTTGTAAGGGCGGTATATGTCGATCTATAATAGTTTGGTTGGGCTCTTGTATTTTCTAATCAGGGTCACCAGGTACTCCAGATCTTCGATTATCCTAGTTTTTATAGTTTTCCCTTTATGTGGCCATTAAACCCTAACTCTGTACCAAATTTCAGCTCTCTGAGTTTATGGGAAGTACTAGTTCTATTAGGGCTCTTGTGTTTTCTAATCAGGGTCACCAGGTACTCCAGATCTTCGATTATCCTAGTTTTTATAGTTTTCCCTTTATGTGCCCATGAAACCCTAACTCTGTACCAAATTTCAGCTCTCTGAGTTTATGGGAAGTACTAGTTCTATTAGGGCTCTTGTGTTTTCTAATCAGGGTCACGAGGTACTCCAGATCTTCGATTATTCTAGTTTTTATAGTTTTCCCTTTATGTGCCCATTAAACCCTAACTCTGTACCAAATTTCAGCTCTCTGAGTTTATGGGAAGTACTAGTTCTATTAGGGCTCTTGTGTTTTCTAATCAGGGTCACCAGGTACTCTAGATCTTCCATTATCCTAGCTTTTATAGTTTTCCCTTTATGTGCCCATTAAACCCTAACTCTGTACCAAATTTCAGCTCTCTGAGTTTATGGGAAGTACTAGTTCTATTAGGGCTCTTGTGTTTTCTAATCAGGGTCACCAGGTACTCCAGATCTTCGATTATCCTAGTTTTTATAGTTTTCCCTTTATGTGCCCATTAAACCCTAACTCTGTACCAAATTTCAGCTCTCTGAGTTTATGGGAAGTACTAGTTCTATTAGGGCTCTTGTGTTTTCTAATCAGGGTCACCAGGTACTCCAGATCTTCGATTATCCTAGTTTTTATAGTTTTCCCTTTATGTGCCCATTAAACCCTAACTCTGTACCAAATTTCAGCTCTCTGAGTTTATGGGAAGTACTAGTTCTATTAGGGCTCTTGTGTTTTCTAATCAGGGTCACCAGGTACTCCAGATCTTCGATTATCCTAGTTTTTATAGTTTTCCCTTTATGTGGCCATTCAACCCTAACTCTGTACCAAATTTCAGCTCTCTGAGTTTATGGGAAGTACTAGTTCTATTATGATGATCATGAGTGAGTGAGTGAGTGAGTGAGTGAGTGAGTGTGTGTCATAAATGCGAAACTTTGCTTTCGCTTAACTTCGGAACTAAATGACCTACAGACTTGAAATTTTGGATTTTAAGTATGTGATTATAGCTTACTAGATGACGAAAATTTCTGCGTTCTGGTCTTATCCAGAGGTTCTCAAATAGGGGCCTGAAAATGCGGCGAAATGGTTCCAGTAAAGGATGGTACGGCAGTGTTTGCTTCGCGCTCGACCTGGCGGGGGCACTGCCGTGCCCCCAGATATTTGAGGAGCATGATTACTGGCTCCTCCTAAAAGGCCGTTTTCCTGGATAGTGGATACTGACCTTGTCGGTGTAGTATGGCGCGGTCCGCCGCGGCGGGCCCAGCACGAGCAGCGCGTGGCCGGCACGCGAGTGCGGCAGTCCTGCCGCGTAACGCGCGCGGAGCACGTGCAGCGCGCCGCACTCATTGAGGCAGCGGAGGGACGCGATGTCCTCGCAGCGCTCCAGTTGTGGCGGGTTGGCCTGGGGGAAAGATAACGTGTATTTTTCGCTGGAAAGTGGGTATCGGTTTCTTAGTTTGCCATCGGTCCTCCGTCCCATCAGTAGATAGGTGTGAATTACGCTTCCGCAGTTTAGGCTAGTATGACGAAAATTACCTATTTCGAGTGTAAGATAGGGAGAAACGTTGTTTGTCCCGCTGTACAAAGATTAATAGAAAGAGCGAGCAAGCTTGAGAGAGAGCGAGGGGGAAGGAGAAAGAGGGAGATATAGAGAAAGAGGGAGGGAGAAAACTAGATACTGAGATAGAAGACACTGAGATAGAAGCCATTAACTGCTTCCTGAATTGAGCCATATCTGTCTGACTATATTGTCAGCTGGTCGAGCTGGAAAAGTTAGCGATACACCGCTGTTTCTACCGGTCTATGTGTGTAGATAAACAGAGCAAAAAATTGGTGAATTGTCTGCTAGCCTCGCGTAAGCCTTCAGGGATATACTGCTGTTTATCACGCTCTAAGTAGATCAAAACAGTAAGAGAGGGGCAGACGCGTCTCACGCGCTAGGGAGCTTTCTAAGCCTGGCTCTCTGAGAAAGAAAAGTGTTACCTTTTCTAAGTCATCTTCATCCACCGTCAGTACTTCGCCGGTCTGGATCACGCGAACCCGCACACGGCCCACGTCGGCGTCGCCTTCGCGTGCAACAGCCGTGAAGCCTCCTCGGTGGGCCAACCACATGTGGCCCGCTTGCAGCCATTCCTTCTCGCAGGCTAGCTGCTCCTCGGATTTGGCCTGGGGAAGAAAGAGAACGGCTGGTTAGGATTTGCTCCTCGCCTTGGTGGCCACTTTTGGCGATAAAGGATTACATTCGTAGGTTCTAGGATCTGAAATCTAAACTTTAGGTTCTAAAAATAGTTGAGCCTCGCGTTGAGAACTTACTGAAGAGTTTTTTAGCAAAAAACGCATACAAAAAGAAGATATGTTAATTTTTTTCATTGGCGGAGGCGCTAGTTTTGCCTACTATTGAGTCTTAGTTTTGCCTACTATTGAGTCTTAGTTTTGCCTACTATTGGAGGAGGAACGAATATTTCGATGATTTCTTACTGAATTTCTCAGCTCTTACGAAATGCTCTTACAAATATAAAATTTTGGCAATGGAAACTAGTAGGTCTTATCAAGTATTGTTGTGAAGGAAAACATAATTGGTGAAAGTTTTCTCGATAATTAATGTTTGAAGCTCTTGAAAACCCTTTTTTTGGTCATATCATCGAATTGAAAACGCTTTTACGTTTTAATTTTGTACGAATCCCTCGCTTAACTCTGTTTTTAGTATTGTTATGAAGGATTTTTCTGTAAATGTGTTCATTTTAATGTTCCTGTTCCTTGAATAGTTCTAGAGCTATCCATCTAAAACAACACTGTGTGGTGCCTTTGCTGAGTAAAAGTCCCTTCAGCCACGTTAAGTTATTAAATTTGTACTGATGAGTGATGACATAGGACCCCATTTCAGTCGACAATCCAAGCCTAAACCAGGGGCCTTAGCCTGGAACGCAATGGCGTGTCGATGGCGTCTCAGTAGAAGGTCAAAACCAGGGTTTCGTCGTTTTTCTCCTGCAACCCGAGAACTAATTCTCTAGAATTATATTCAGAATATTCTTTGCTGTACTACAAAAATATTCAAAGGACCGACAGCATTAATAAATCGTAATTGAAGCCGTCAACTGGGAGCCCATTTTGGCACCATTGCGTTACAGGCTAAGGCCCCAGAAGTCTAGCGTCCAACTAATACTCGGCGACATTTCATATTAATAGCCTAAGCACATTTGCTAACCCTGTCAGACAACATCTACACTGTCTGGCGAGGCATTAGCATCTCGATCGGTTGCGCAAGAGGCGGTAGGTAGGTAGGTAAGTACGTACCTACTTCGCGACATCGAGAGAGTATGAAGACGGAGAAAGACCTTCTTGTAAAATAAGCCTGATAGCGAGCGATCAAAACCTCACAAGGAAAAAACAATAAACCTAAAACTATGCAGTAGCTCTTGCTGCTATAGTCATTTTCCTATCTGAAATCCATCTGAGTCAAAAAATACAAATCGGAGGCAGTCAGGTATCCAAGTAGCTATAGATGCAATAGATGTATTAGTTGGACGCAGGCGATTCTTAGACCTGTATTAGGTACAGAACCAATGTCAAATACCGTACTTTATTAAAGACTATTGCTCAGCTTTTATTTCTGTGTGGTAGGGCACAGGATTGTGGAGGTGGCGTGAGCATGAAGAGGGCCTATGCTACCGTTCCAAACAGAGGTCAACGCTTATATTTGGTTCTGTAATGCAAGCCTTAGCTGCGGAAATAAACCTTGATTAAAGTTTGCTCTTGGACCGTATACCGAACGTTGTAATAAGAAGCCGCACAAAAGTGGCAGACGTCGGAAAACGCATAACGTCTTTGAAGTGGTAGTGGGAAGGCAGGACACCTGGCTAGACGAACCAATGAAGTCCATTCCGGAATGGCGACCTCGAGAGGGGAAGATGGTCTGATGATAGTCCAAGTAGCCGGAAAACAGTACGTCTGGCACAGCATGGTGAAAAGTGGCGTGAGCAAGAACGGGCCTTTCCTCAGCAGTGGGTGTTAACAGGCTGATGATGAAAGTTTGCAAAGCCGAAGTCAACCTTTGGTATCTCTTTTCTGCGTGCCCCGAGACTCAAGACAGCGTGTAATAACAGTAAATACATCGTGTATTGCAACGAGACGAGACGAAAGCCTCCGTGCGACGTTGTGCAATTTGTCAATAGCCTACAGCTGTCAGCGGAGATGTCACGGTCTATGCAAAAGTACCGAGCGGTCACCCAAAGTCATTGCAATTCTTTAGAAGACTCTCAATACATCTTTTCAAAATAAATCCACCTTCAGAACAAGTAAGAATTTCATAAAAAAAATGTGTATTGAAACTTTAGATCTGAACTTTATTTCGACAGATGTTGTGGTGGCGCTTTAAACTGGGAATTTCATAATTTCATAATTGGACCTAGTAATGCAGAAAGCAGCCTTCTTCCGAAAAGAACAAACCCAGAAATTGTGCTTTCTGAATAACTAAGTCCAATTTTTCGTCATAGCCAATGATCGCATGATGTATGCTCAATGAAGTAAAACTCTTACCGGTAATAATAAAATATGTCAGCTACCGAGGAAATGTCAAGCAGGTAATACATTCTAGAGTTTTCCGGTGTTTTATGCCACTTGACTTCATTCAAAACATCGATAGCCCAGTCGCTTCGCTAGCCATGGCTTAGCTTTTTTTTTCCATATAACGATAGAAAAAAAAAACGTATAAACAATATAGGATACAGAATACAATATAGAGGTAACCCTAGGTACGTATGGTACGTACCTACGGTATAGAACAAAAACAGCAAAACCTCATAAACAATGCAAACACATTCCCAGTGTTTATTATCTCACTGGAAAATGCGGTGCCATCTTCACCATAAGGGCGTCTGACTCGGCGCACTAACTACACAAAACCTTCAGTTCTTATGCATATCGGCAGATCTATGCGAGTTAGCTGTATCCAGTATCGCATCGACGACACAAACTGATAGATTCAGAAGTTGCTGCGCGATAAAACTGAGATTTTTTTTTTTATTCTTGCTGGCCACTAGCTCAATTAGCTATTTTTGCCGACCGAAAACATTTTAGAGCCGCCCAAAACCTGAAATACTGCCGGCTGTTTAAATCGTACCCATTAGCTACGAAATGAGATGATTTAAACAGCCTCCAGTGGCACCTTCAGTCACACAAGATGGGGGTAAAGTGACCACTCGAACGCTGCAGTGTCTGGGACATATGGACTGGCTAGACGGATTGAGATATAATCTGCAAAGACGATCCCACCAAAAACATTCTGTAAAAAACTAACCAGGTCTCGATGGAGCTACTTGTTTATCTCTAAAAAGTAATGAAATCTAGACAAAGTCGTGCCAAGTCTAAGGTTCCTTACTGCGATTTCTTTATTATTATAGTTAATGTTGTGAGACTTGGCCGTTGAAGGGTACACAAGCGGTTCTGGCGACAGATTGGTGCAATGGTGTCATGGAGCACCTGGGTCATGGTGCGGTTTTGTACCCTTGGGTACCCTTCAACTGCCAAGTCTCACAACATTAACTATAATAATAAAGAAATCGCAGTAAGGAACCTTAGACTTGGCACGACTTTGTCTAGATTTCATTACTTTTTAGAGATAAACAAGTAGCTCCATCGAGACCTGGTTAGTTTTTTACAGAATGTTTTTGGTGGGATTTTATTTACCCGCCTACCAAATTTCATAACGATCCGACCAAATTTACTAAAGTTATCGTCGAACTTTCATACATACAACCATACATACATACATACAAACAAACAAACGCCGGATCGTTCCAGTAGACTCGGAGAACTTCGCTCGCTCGTTCAACTAGTGGTTCGCCCCTGAAAATTTTTATGAACATTATGAATGTTCGTTCGACGATAACTTGAGTAAATTTAGTCGGATCGTTATGAAATTTGGCAAGCGGGTAAATGAAATTAAAAGAATTTTTAAGTTCGAACATGAGCCAAATCGGTCGAGGGGTTACCGAGTTTAGTAGGTGCAAATAATTTTTGAGGAAAACGCAATCCCTCCGGACCGTAAGGATTTTAAAGTTGGTACATCGTATGGAAAATCGATGGGCTGCACGCCACAATCTGTCACAAATACTCTTCCTTCGTAAACGTGCTTAAAGTTTTAACTAGCTAGATAAACCTATCTTAAACAGATTGCTCTCGAAGAGTAGAATTCCGTTTGTTAAGGTTAAAGCTGATGGCAAATGGGGACTCCCAGTGTGGAATGGAGAAGAGATCGGTTGGCAGACCACCAGCCAGATGGTCCGATGACACAGGCCAAGTAGCCGGAAAGCGGGGTTGCGTCTAGCACGGCATCGTGAGGTGGCGTGAGCATGAAGAGGCCTTTACTACGCAGTGGGTGTCAACAGGCTGTTGATGATGACGAAGGTGAGGGATAAGAAAGAGTCGCCTATCTACCACCCATTATCCCTACTTCTTCTTCTTCTCTCGTGTCGAAAGCGTCACACGTCGCGCTCCCAAAAACGTGCCAACTGGATCGCGCTGGGGGTCGCCTCCAGGAGATCCTGCCAGCTGCACTGTGGAGCATCAGGGCAGGTGTGAAGATGCGACGTTGTTTGTGCGGCTCCACATCGGCACAAAACATCTGCATCTTCGGGCAGTATCCCCCACTTTCTCATGTTATCCCTTGTGCGGGCAACACCACCATGGATGCGGTTAAGAGATTTCCACACGCTCCAATCGTCTCGTCCTCCTGGCGGCAGTGTTTCCGCCGGCTTGATGAAATCCGACAAGTGCTTGGTCCGTTCTTTCCACCGTTGAAGCTTTAGCTCAGCTAATTCGGAACCCAAAGTTTTTTGTTCGAAAGTCCGTTATTGGCTTAATCTTATCTTAACACAATATTGAGAAACTAATTTCAATATTTTTTATTTTGGTTCAGTAGTTTGGATTTTACAACGTTTCAAAGATACGGTTTTATGACGTCACGCGACGGTCTGCATACTGTTGGTGGTCATAGGAACAAAACATTTTAGCGCATAAAAACAAAACTACTGTTAAATTAGTTTCTCAATATTGCTTAAAGATAAGATTAAGCCAATAACGGACTTTCGAACAAAAAACTTTGGGTTCCGAATTTATACTAATTGATCCTACTACTACTTGATTAATTAATTGACTAATTGATACTAATTATCCCTACTAATTGATAGTACTAATTGCTATTGGTAACTAGTAGCCCTGATTTTCCCGCGGGCCTTCCGTCTCACCATCCAATTTAATGGCGTCAGCGACATCGGAGCACTCGTCGACTGATTCAATTATGTGACCGTTTACAATAACGATTACACAAATTACGATAGAGGTCCGCACGGCGAACAACTCGGAGTTTGTTGGTCCAAGATACAGGCGGGCTCCGACGGGATGAAAAAGGCAGCAAACCGCCAACAACAATTTTTTTTGGGAGATGCCTAACTCCCTAAAAAAACATACATATAAGGGCTGCTAAGGATGATGTTAATGACAGGCAGAATAACACATTTTCATTGCGGGCGTTTTGTGCCGACGACGTAGAGGTCCTTTGCTTGTACAAAAAATGGCTTTACGCTCCACGGTGCGGGTCAGGGGTCTTATTCTCGGCAATCTCGAATGTGGCTTGTTACTAAGATTTGCTTCGTAGAATCTCGAATGTGACATACCCGAGAATTTGCCCCCAGACGCGCGACATCTAGCGCGATCAAAGTGAAGCATGACAATTAAAGTTTAAAATAAAATCGCGACACATTTCTCGATACTAGCAAAGTTTACTACAAACTTTAGCAGGGTCTTCAAGATTTTACTTTCATCTATTACAAACACAAAGGGGACAAAATGCCAGAGTTGCGTCGACAAAATTATGGTTGCCACCCGACTTTGGCTCGAGGCACGGTTTATTCAGAGAACGCATCTTTCTTAGGTTTATGATTTGTGTCACTGTCGAACCGAAAGTCACTTTGTACCCCAGCCCCGTACTTAAGTGTTACCTCAGTCACGTTCTCTCTCTAACAGTTTCTCGGAAGGCTCGGAGACGAGTCCCATCCCTCCCTGCACCATCAATGATAGATATAACCAGAAGAAACACTTCGTGACTAATGTTGTCTTCAAACCATGGGACAGCATCAACAAAGCGAATTGTGCCTGCTTAGAAAGCCCTTAAAGTAGAGCGATTATTTGCAAAATGATGTTGGGCATGAAAATCAAGAAAATTTAGTCTTTTGTACCCCATAATTTTATTTGTAACAGTATATCCTGTATTGGAATGAGCATATCCGAGCTTGAGACGAAGGCGCAAAATCGGCCAGATTGGAAAACTGTTTTAAGAGCCCTATGTCCCTGATTAGGGATGGGTAGGTAATCGTATGAGGTAGTGGCCACCCCTGGTGTCAGAGTTTTTTGTCCACCCAAAGGGTCTCTGACATGGCTTAACGATTGTTATTAATCAACAACAACCGGGACCAAAGGTTTAACGTGCCTTCCGAAGCACGGAAGCGCTCAGATATTATTGCCACTAGCGGTCACCCATCCATGGACTGACCGCGGCCGTTGTTGCTTAACTTTGCCAATCGATTAAGAACGGCTAGTACAACTAGGCTGTGAGCGCCTGATTAGGGATAAAAGGAACTGATGATGATGATGATATCCTGTATATCTGAAATTGAAGCTTTACTTATCATTTATCATAGACACAATAAAATTATTTTGAATGTGGACGTTTGCGTAGAGACCTACAACTATATTGCCGCAACTTAGAAAGCAACAATATAAAGAAACATTAATTTGGTTTGGTGCAGGTAGGCAAGCATTGTCGTAAGTAAAAGCACAAAGTTCCACATCGTTCTAGATCGTGGTGAGAGTCGCCACTGATAGAAATCAATGGAGAAGATTTGTCCATTCCCAGAAATTCACAAGTTGATTACGATCTCCAGACATGAAGGCTCCGACTACAAAGAAGACGCATACGGATTTATTCGACTCAATAAAAAAAAAGTAAGATGTAGCCTGTACAATTGTACATGTCCCACTAGCTGGGCAAAGGCCTTCTCTCAGAGAGAGAGTTCGAGCTTAATCACCACGCGTGCTCAATGCGGGTTGGCGATTTTTGCGTTGAAGGTATAATGACGAGGTAATTTGCGTTGACTCAATAGCAAATTTTTTTCATAATAATACATATATATCAGGTCCCATATGTAGATTTCCATGTGTTCTTGCTCTAAGGTACCCTGCGCCTCCACCGTGACGGAAGTGGCAGCGTGCGATTGGCGCGGGCGCAAGGTGCCAATTTAGCAACATTACGCCCCGTATTAGACGCTTGACGCTGGCAACATCGTGTGGTGAAACTTGTTAGTCAGACAATATGATAATCTAATGACACGCTCCGGCCGTGGTGATTGAAACTGATGGCTCGGCTGAGATGGTGATTGAAAAGCTCTAGAGGAAGATGCTATAGGGACACTCGGCAGCACGAAGACGCTTACACTTTCGTTCGCAACGTAAGAAAAATAGAGTTCACGCGTGTAAACATCTACGGGCGTCTTGTGTACAGTCGGCGACACGCTAGGATACCCCTTTTTGTTCGATTCACGCCTTTATGTCTTGCTCTTATGTTTCTTTCACTGGTGTATACCTAAACATTAAGACAAACGTGGTTTCTTCCTAGAGGGTGCAATCGAATTCGGTAGCGGAACTTTCAGTTGGCTGTGTCTAATGATCACTACAAACAACTTGTACTAGGATCGAATTCGATTGCACTCTGTAAAAGAAAACGTTCCAAAAACAATAAGCTCAAGACCTTGGAGCTACAGTGCAACCTTTGACACCCACGACGACACGGCGGCAGTGGTATAATTAGACAGCTATTGCTTTGCGAAAGCCAATTTCCATCTTCCTACTTGAAATACTTAATAATAGGTCTGTCAAGGTCTTGCGCTAATAAAATATATTGGTACGAGTTTCTGTATTTGGCAGTTCAGTTTAGGAATTAATAAATCACCAATCACGCCTGTCTCAATTACACTGATGAAAAATATGTGCAAAGTTTGGTCAAAATAGAAGAAAGACTCGTTACTTGAGTAAAGATCACAAATCGGCAAACAGGGAATTCATTCTTTCAGACTCTTTCAGACCAGTTTCCACCCAAAAAAGCAAAAAAAGCGGCGGAGGATCATATCAAAATACCTCAGAACCTTAGAGTGCTTAGGACAGCCAAACTAAAATCTGAACATTATCGTAAAACGTAAGACTGCTACCACAAAACTTTCGTTCAGCCACTTCGAAAGCAACAATGTAAAGAAACAATCAACATCCTGCAATCTCCTCAAGCCTCCAGTTTAACGCGGGTGCGAAAAGCTTACAAAGCTATTTATTTGAAGGAAACCATAAAACTTAATGCCCCATTGAGCTCAACTGCGATCACACCCCACCTACACGCCACACTCATGCGCAGGGAATAGACATGTGTAGGTAATGCTAGTAATATTACAAAAGATAAAAGAAATATTACACAACGGTGTCATAAAATATTACCCATTACACGAGAGAATAAAGCATGGCACATAGCATTTCATTACACTAGATGACATGAAACATGACACATGGCATTTCAACACACTGTACGTACTGCAATGAAAGTGTGCTGAAATACCATGATGTCATGTTTCATGTCTGCAATGAAGAAATATGTTTCATGTCTGCAATGAAGAAATACCATGATGTCATGTTTCATGTCTGCAATGAAGAAATACCATGATGTCATGTTTCATGTCTGCAATGAAAGTGTATTGAAATACCATGATGTCATGTTTCATGACTGCAATGAAGAAATAGCATGATGTCATGTTTCATGTCATCTGGTGTAATGAAATAAATAACTGTACTGCAATGAAAGTGGGCTGAAATTCCATGTGTCATGTTTCATGTCATTTGGTGTACTGAAATAAATAACTGTACTGCAATGAAAGTGTGCTGAAATATGACGAGTCATGTTTCATGACATGTCATGTTTCATTTCATGACGTGTGCTGAATTGAATTGTCATGTGTCATGTTTGGTGTCATGATATAAGGTAATATCGTGTGGTATGAAATGTCATGAAATATATCATGACTTCGAAGTGCACTGTTTCGCGCATGTCTAGCAGGGAAGTCGCAAATGCCTGAACTATACGGTATTCCATATCAGGAGGTTCACTCAAGGGGATCCCGTGCTGTAAAACTTAAGTTTGGAGGAAAAACACTGTATTATAAAAAATCTGAAGGACGATGGGTGGAATGAGCTCCGTACCATATACTTGATCGATACCACTCTACATAGAAAGAATCGTCCACTGAATACCGGTAATACTAAAAATTTTTAGGCCGATGCAAGATTTGCAAAGAGCACGGTTCGCTGAATAATGCTTCAAAGAATTGTAGTTAATTTGCTGGTCTGCGACAGGTTCACATGCAAATCTGTGCGCTGCGCGTAAATAAAAGAATACTGAGTCAGCCTTCTTTAGTCAATATTTAGTGCCTGGACAACCCACACGAGCCAAGACAATGCATACAGCCTCATTTTAACTGCGTACCGACTGCGACTACTTATGTCTGGCATTTCCGCACTTTCAGATAAGTGACTTTAATCACTTAATGCTTCCAAGAGGTAACTTTCAATGGGCCAAAGAAGATAAGCGAAAAGACAAAAGTCCCTATAATAAATTGCTTTGTTGCCGAACAATAATTCAATAAGCGAGCCAACAAAGCTGCGGTTAAATCAACAATGGACAAATAAACACGGACAGATAAGAGGCCGAGTGTCGGCAAAACAATTCCGGAGAGCAGAATCGACAAAGTTGCAAATGCGCCTGGTGGAATTTCTACTGCGAGGAATGAGAAACTAAAATAGCTTGACGAAAGGAGCAAACACAAACATGCCAAGTTCAGAGATTAACAAAGAAACAACTGGGAAAGTCGATATACAAGAGCGGCGACACCGTAAAGCACCTTATCGGTTGCACAGTCGGTGTCCAGCTTTGTAATTTAGGTTAGACAGTAGTGCGGTTAGAAAGTTAGGGTTCGATGTTCGATGCATTCTTCTATTGCTTACGGTTTATGTAGTCTAGAAATCGAGAGAACAAATTACCACAAAATAACCAGAAAGAGCTTTCAAATAAAAACTGTAAACGTAAATCTGTATACCAGTAAGTAAACGATGATGTAGAACAATTTCATCAAATGGGCAAAAAGAGACTCAAGAGAAAACACACTTGTTCAGATCCCCTAGATATGGCAAGAAAACAGCTCAGTTCAAAGTTACTGCCACCGGAGCTCGTAAAATACCATAAAAACGTAGCAAAAACCACGTCGGAACTTCAATAAAAGTGGCAATAAAGACTCACGTGTACAGAGAGTACAACCCCAAAAGGCATACGGCATATAAAGGGTACTGCTAAAGTTGCGTATACATTTGCGAACAAGAATCGTCTCCACAAAAGCTGCTGGTCACGGAGAGATTTTGGGATATACTATTCATGCATCTATCTATCTCTCCAGCCCATGAATGTCGCCCACTGTTGGCCAAAGGCCTCTTCTTTGTCAGTCCAACGTCCCCGGTCCCTTGCTATTCCATGTATTTACCCAACTTTACAGCTTCACAGCTTTTGGCAATCCTCTGCTTGCCATTGACTTCTACTAAGATGCACCCACCATCTATCCGCCGCCAAATTGTTTTACGAACAAAATTCGACTCCACAGAACTGCTGCTCATATGAAGCTTTTCTGAAGTGCTCTTATATTAATTTAAGTTCATTATAACTTCTGACAATTCTCGGCTTGCTATTTAGGTATTCCTCCTAATTTGCACCATAAAGTGAATTTATAGAGATCAAGACAAAAAGCAACATGCACAGCTACAAAGGATCGGAAGCGTGAAACTAATCCACTGGAAACGGAGCCCGTGGATACTCAACTTTCCAACCAAGTGCAAATCAGCCTGTACCGCTAGGAAGCCATTGTAGCCCTTATACGTTTAGCATGATGGTCGTACGGCGGCGTATCGGTGCAAAGGATAAATCAGGCGACCACGCAGTTTTGTCACGGAAAATTGCAAATCAATTACAGCTATGTGGGTGGCACCGGAGGCTAGTTTTCTTCGACGTTGACGTCGGTTTACGTTGTTAGTTGAAAGGTTAACAAGAATAAATAAGTTTGACCTCCTTTTGGTAAACAAAGACTTAACATTTTGCCGTCGTTTCTTCACTTTGTAGCTTGTGAAAAGTTGGTTATTTTGAGATGCAAGACATCAACATCGACAGGCCTATAATTTTCCCATATTATTGCCCATCCCATGTTTATTGAGTAATTCGTTTTACATTTTCCATAACGCACCAGATTGCGTTTCCAACACGTGCGTGCTGTGGTCGGTCGGTCGGTGGGGCAACCCGGAAAGAAAACCCAGTTCCAAAGTTAGCGTCCGACCGGAAAACGCTATTTGACTGGGCCGAGATCATGGCAAACGTTTTTAGCCCGCCGCAGTAGGCCCACGTGTTTAGAGATAAAGTTTTACGGCTATTTTATAGCAGGTGTTAGTTTGTAGATAAGTGGGTCAGTCAGCGGGGCAACTTGCCCTATGGTAGCGCCGCCGTGATCGTGTCGCATCACGTCTTCCATATTAGCACCTATTGTCGGGAAACCATGACCCTTTAGAAAAAAATAAACATATTGAAGGTCTCGACGTACATTACGTGTACCTTTAGGGTTATTTAATGTTACAAATATGGTGTCTTTATCCGCTGTCAAACCATAACGGTACGATATAAATTTTGATTGTACTAGGACATTTAACATTCCCCTGTGACGAATGCATCGAAGGATACCAGTGAACGTAGAGCTTAATGGACTAAAGGTGTTTCGGCGCCTTATTTGGCAATCAACAAATGATACAAATGTTTAGTTTAACTGGTGTCACAATAATTCATGTCGGGCATGGGCCAACCGGATTTCGTCGGGCTAGCTGCGCAGGCGCCATGGCTGTCGGTTATCTGGACCAATAATTATTGCACTGCCATCGTAAATTCAAAACGCCGTTCTACCCCTCCAAAGCCGAAATTCTTGAGAGCCCAACACGAAGGCTTAGCTATTTATGTCTCCGCGACGGTAAATGATAAATTATAGCCAAAGATTTACTGACAGAAGCAGCAAAGTCATTTTAAACTCGGATTTGGGTGTTAGGAATTATTGGCCTCCAAATCTTTATGTTGTGAGGTCGTGGTGGTGGCAAGAGGCAGCCGAGAATAGAGAGGAGTGGAAGAAAAAAGGGGAGGTCTTTGCCCAGCAGTGGGACACTATGGAGGCAACATAAAAAAAAAAAAAAAAAAATTATGTTGATGGGCTGCTTAGGCCCGTAATATCAATCACAGTTTAAACCAAAAAGGCTAGTTTAAACCCTATCTGTCGATTAACTTTCATACAAAATGCGAGGTTTAATCTATGGATTGAGTTTAAACTGTGATTGATCTTACGGGTCTACGTATCGTATACATAAGCGAACTTTCATAAACTACGTGGAATGTTTACTTCTAGCTGACGAATCACCTGAACGATTGCAGAAACCTATCAACTAAATTATTAATGCTAATAAAGTGATGAAGTCGATTATACAATAATTTGATCTACCACAGTCTCACTCAACTGATGTAGCCAAAACAGTTTACTGAATACAAAACGTAGCCAAATGCACAGAAAAAGCCAGAGACCACAAAAGATCTGGCTCTAAGCGCAGTGGTCGAATAAACAACAGTAATATTGCATCGAAATTCAAGGAGGTAGCATTAGAAAGGCTTCCAATTATTACAAAACCGTTCGCTGGTGTTTGGGACCCTTTAGGCCCTTAATTGCGACCATAGGCAGCGGGGAACAAGCTCGCACAGGAGTGCTAACAAAGCGTTTGTGGCACCAAATAGGGACGGACACATTGTCAGCTGGGTTGGAAAGGTCGATGCACTGATAGAATCGATTTGCGTTTATGAAATGTTGATGCTGGTGCAAATGAGTCTTATTATGAATGATGAATTGATGACGAATTAAGTGGATATCAGGGATTTCAGCAAAAGGACGTCAGAATGCAAAGACAATTATTTATTTTTTCTGTTACTTCTTGCAATACAATTATTTGTATGTGTAAGTATCAAATCTGAAGTAAAGACCGTACAACCATAAAATTACCTACTCTGTCATGAAATTACTAGGTTACAATGACCTCCAATAAATTACAGATCATGCGATAGAGATGATGCATCGCTTTGATTGAGCCTTCAAAGTTTGTCAGCCGATGATTACGGTCAGCGATGTAAGTGTTACTGATTACGACGAAGAAACTATGGCATCCGCTCCCAGGTGGCGAAGCTACGTATTTACAATAATTGCACCATGACATGTGGTCGAATGGGAATATACAGAAAAACAAACTCACGGTGATAGCCTGGGGCCTCAGCATTGAAGATAATGTGGCAAAGGTCCTCCTTTGCACACAATAAACGGGCAGAAAGATAAGTGGCAACCTTAGGATTAGGAAAACAAACTTCCATCGTCAACACAAATATATGTATGTATAGGTATCTCTATACCAAGCCCATGCCGTGCCTGATGTAAAGCGGCAGAAAGAACAATAAATAGGGATCCATAAACATGGGCCATTGCATGTTAGATACATCCTCTAGACTAGAAGCACGTTCTCTACTCTCACTAGAATCAGTGCCTGGGTCAAGTTTAGATCTTGGAAGGTTTAGATAAAGCAGGCTTGTCCAGCACCTACATAATACCACCCTGTCCCGGTAAAGGATCACATTTGATGTAGAATATGAGATTCACCTGCAGAATACAGGGTGTTAAAAGACCGCCAACAGACCCGAAAGCCACGCATATTAGACACCAGAACAAAGTACTTTTTCGAAAAATTATTTCTGAGAAATGATTTTGGGTTTTTTAGGTTATAATTTTGAAAAATATTTTATCACGCAATGGATGTGTAAAGCACAGAAGTCATATTGCGCAAGCGTAGGTATAAGTTTATGTTACTTAAGCTTGAAAGGCCGATGTTTAGAATACATATACGTTTTTGGTAGGAAATATTCATAATTTTGATATGGCATCTTCAAACGATATGTTAAGAACTAGATACTGAATACATTTTTGCAAAAAAAAAGTTTTGAAAAGTCCGACTTTGAACCTCATTATCTCGGAAACCGTTGATTTCCCAGGCATAGTTCCTTGGGCAAAAATGATCCTTATGATGAGGACAATACGCTTTGTTGGCGGTCTTTTAACACCCTGTAGATAGGTAGTTGATTAAACTAGATAAGCAAAGCCATAGTGGGCCTTGTGGAGTGTCTATCCTGATTATGACAAGAAGAGAAGAGTTCTCACCAAGGATGCTGGTTGACACAGAACGCTAGAAATGTGAAAACTATACTTAGTTCAACACATAGCTGGAGGTGACAACTTGACAAGGTGATCAGAATTATACGTATTTTGCACATGAGTCCCAGAAGTGTCGACAGAGACCATGTTTTGACGCTGAACATGATAATCATAAAGATAAGAAAAGAAAAATGGTACCTACTTACCTAGTATCCTGAAATAAGTTGCAACTGGGTCTACCTCAGGCAGTTTAGTTTCAGTGAGAAGTTGCTAAGCCATCGCCAATGTTGTAAAAGTGGCATCAGATCCTGCATAAATAATTAGTATTTCATGACTTTGTGGCAACATAAGTTAAGAACTAATTATTGTAAGAAAACGGGATTCTTACCACGATTTATTTTCTTTTGAGTTCCCGATATTTCGGCACCGTTGCAGGCACCGTGGTCACGGGTAGACATAAGCATAAGTTAAGAACATCAAAAAGCATAAGTTAAGAAAATTGTACCTACCTATGTTGAAAGAATCTAATTCTAAATAGACAAGGTCCAGAGAAACTTGTAAGAAAATAGTAAATGAGCATTGCACAACCAAAGACATGAAACATTCATCTCTGCCTCGTTGTATTTGTAAGTGATGTAATATTAAATGTTATTCAATTAACAAGGTAGTCATAGTAGTTAATATCTCTATACGAAGGTTGTTGTGGACAATTTGCCAGTTAAGTAAATTGCACGTAATCGGTGCCATCGCGCTCCCATTCCGTCTCAAGTGCATAAGTGTCGATACCGACGCTAGGTTCTAATGTAATTGCTTCATCCTCAAATGGGCATCGTCAAATCCTATTTTTTATTCTATAAATCGAAAATATAGACAAATATAAGAAACTGATTTGAATATTTTCTTAATTTTTTATGTAAATATTTTTTTATTAATTATTTAAAATTTCTAAAAGTTTTGTGTATGACGTCACCAATGGCATTATGTACTAAGTTCATTGCGTTCATTCATGCTTTTAAAAAATAAAAATATTTTGGCGTTTGACAAATGTCAGTGTCAAGTCAACAAGAGGGTTATTTTCTCAGATATTTGACACTTTTGACAGTAATTGTTGTTGACGAATGTATTTTTTTGTGATGACGTCATCGAAAGAAAAATGAAGTAAACATTTTTGGCGATAAATATTAATAATACGTTTTAATTTTACTTATTTAAACCCCTAATAGTAATCAGTATCCCTATTCCTCCAAATGGTTTTCAATTCACGACGATCGATGCCTCACTGATCAATGCCCATTGCTGGCTCTTTGAATAAACCTTGGTATTTTGTATTTTCAATATCAAATAAGACTAAGGTTTCGTGGCCGTTTTCTTGCGACGATTTTGGAGTTCTTCTGCTTTTTTATTTAAGTTAAAGCCAAGTCTATTTCTGGCGGAGTCTCAGTTACGCCAAAATAAACAATGGCAGTGTTTGACACGCTTTTGGTTTCATCATCAAACGAAAACAAACGGCCACTCGGCGCTAGAAGAAAAATACTTGTCCAAATGTTCGGTGTCCATTCCACTCACACCTTCAGTTCACGTACAATGGAGTGGATAGCTACAAAGAAACTATCAATCATGCAATAAACTGTGAAGATTTACGAAAGATAAAGCAATAAAACGTATTTAGGAACGATTGGGCAACTGGAATCGACCGATACAATCAATCTTAACATGTGACTGTAAACGTCCAGTCAATTTTATTGTTACTTACTTGGCTATTTACTTCTATTTGTTGCGACACAACCGGCTAAACAGTAATCTAAACATGGTAGCATAAACCACAGTCAAAGAGCGCCGCTTTAAATAGATGAACAACTTAATTCCAATCGCGCCTCCAATAAAATCGTAAGTTTACAACCAATCGAAAGAGATTATCAGACACTTACCAAGTAATTTGCATAGAAACTTGAGTTGACAATGAAAGCCGAAAACCCAAGCCAACTGACTCATGCGATTGACACAATGATTGCCTAGATAAGCACGTGGGCGGCGACGACTGCATTGAATGCAATTATAAACTCTTACTACTGCAATATTTGATCACGATTATGATGTTGGTAAATGCTAACTAGATAACTTTTAGCAAATTACTGTTCTGTGAACTTGTCATTTATAGTTTTGCTAAAAATGATACATGACGGCAAAGACAGAGTGATTTTGTACAATCATCGTTACGGGTTGGTTCCTTGTTTTAGATGCGGAATGTTTTCTTGAAGGGCGGAAGCGAGCCTTATGCAGCATTCCATTATCTAGGAACAAGAACACAATAAACTTTAGATGGGTAAGAGATTATACAGAAACCCATAAAATCCAGCGGCATTCCTAAATTGGTGACGGGGCATCGGAAACTAAGCCAGGAAGCACGTAACGTGCGCTGAATGACAAATTGTTTTTAATACTTGTGTGAAGTTATGTGTCCCACACACTAATCACATAACTTTGTTGTGATCTTTAAGGACTACAGTCGTGTTGAGGACATTTATCGAACGGCTAAATTAATAAAATTACAAGCTTGACGAGTTCTCGAATCAATTTGCAAATTCGATTGAATTCCTAACGTTGCCCACAACAGCAGACTTTAATCGTACAATCTAGTTTATTTGCGTAACGAAACAAGCAGGCTCACTAAAAATTGTTGTCAATTATTATATCCCAATGCAAATTATAAACCACTCCACTCCAGCCAGCCAAACATAAACAAATAATAAAGGCAGTCCATGATTGCAGAAGTGGCTCCCGCTGGAGTATTCTCAAAATAAACAACGCCGATCCGTCTGCTTTCAGGCACCTATTCTCGATTTAAAGTGGTTTTAACGGTGTACATAATATTACAAATTACAATTCTGGAAAACAAAATAAAAATAATGGATTTTTTTAGTTCCACATGAACGATAGTACAAAGGTCAGAGGGAAGAATGGTCATCCTAGTTTCAGCACTTTAAATAATGACTAACCCCCAGACCATTAAAATCTACCAAAGCGAGGTCCTTGTTTTTAGGGATTATAATGAATCGGAATCGGAATCAAATAAGCCAAACACTCTGCTTCCGCCCCGGGTCTGTGTGTCTGCCAGTCAGTACCTTACGTCTTTCCCACCTTTAAAGGGCTTGTATCTTTGGAACCATATTTTCGCATCGATATTCTGGAACAGATTTCCGAAACGGAATCTTGTCAAGAATAAGCTCCCTGCACTGGTGCGGTTATCGACATGACATAACGATGGCGATCCACAGTGAGTTCAATAAACGAACGGACGCGTCCGAATAGGAGAGAGAGAGCTGTTGTTGAATTGATTTATTGAGATCAGTTCTGGGCGTGTATGTTTAAAGGTTTGAACGAGATATGGCTATTAAAAGGGCTGGTGATATAAGCATGGACTTATAAAGGATATTTTATGGTATGTGGTTGCCATTTCAAAGAAATAATAATTGGAATATGATGATTAATATAATGCTTCTGCTAATGCTAAAATGTGTTACAGGTTACAGGCTTTACGACGCAAAGCAATCAAAAATAATAATAGAGACAAAAATTAGAGATGGAGGACGGAAATACAGACTTTATTAATACAGTAGATGCAATAATACGTCATAGTGGTACTATGAATTTCATTGGTTTAAAAATGTTCTACATTTTAATCCAATGCAATTCACATAACTTTTAATTGCACCAATTTATAGCAAGAATTTGAAATAGGCAAAGACACATTATAATGTATGTTATCTATTAGGTGTTGCATGGGTATTCGAAGGTAACATAATAGTTTGCGTGGGCTTACAAACTGCGTATGCCGAGAAGAAGATAACCAACATTAGTATTCAGAGAAACCGTTGTGTTATTATCAAAACAGAAATCGTACACAAAAGAAATGGGTGTACGTAAACGCAGAGACAGCTGCTAATGTGCTGTATCAAATTACTGCATGTCGATAGACTTTCCATTGTAATCACGCGTTTTCTTTGCTATATTTTCTTTTATTACACTAGGATGACTAAGATGTTGTGATTGGAATAAGGTACTGCTTCATCTTATCCTAATTACACGAACAAAACAGAACCTAAACATTGGACCACTTCAAACCATAATTTGCTACGGTACGCATCTTATTCAAAACTCTTCTAATCCGGCGGCAGTGGTCTCGAACGTCATAGAGCGAAATCGGTAGAGTTGCCCACTAAAATCGGTATAATTGGACCTAAAATCGGTATATTACAATAAAATACAATAATAATAAGCCAAATTCGTTTATTAATAAAAAAAATAACTGCTTAAGTGTAATGATGATCAAACGCAGTGGAATCTGCAATACTATTGCAGGATTCCCCATAACGTAAAACATAGATGAAAAGGGTTGTTAACTAAAAAGTATCAAAATCGGTAGAAAATCGGCATAGATATGGGAATTCTCTAAAATCATGGAAAAATCGTTGCATTTCGGTATTTCGGTAGAACAGAGCCCATCGGTAGCTCGGTAGAAATACCGAAAAATCGGTAGGTTCAAGACCACTGTCCGGCGATTTGTTGTTTACTTACGAGTATGTAAGTATGTTTTCTGTATTGCGCATTTTCTTTCCGATAATAATTTATTATTAAACGCTATTTACTAGCAGAAGCGAGGCTTCAGTCAGTAATGCGTTTGATTGCACCTAAAGATAGGCGATTGAGTGGCATTCTATGCGCACTTTTTGCGTCTCTACTTTTACAAGGAATCACACTCGTAAATAAAGTCCTCAGACTGCAACGGTAATGACGATCCAGATCAGGGGAGTGATTCAGAGACATACAATCGACTGTTGCTATCGCCATACCGTTCGCTCCTACAAGACGTGACAGCGACGGGGCTAGACTCATCGAGTGTTCGATTCGATAGCTTGTGTCCGAATGAGGCGCGCTCTTCAGCCATCATACCCGTCTATAACTGACGTCACGCCATATTTGGCTGCAGCATCCTCACCGAGATTCCTGGCAAGTCATCCAGTTAACGCATCGGAATGGTGGTCAGCGTCGTTAGCTGCACTCTTATAGCTATCACTTTTGAACGATCAGATGGATGTAAATTAAATAGGCCTTTAAAATTCTGCAATAGGATCTGGAGACCTAGAATTTTGCTATTGCCCGGGACGTTATGTCGTGGTGTTACACACGCACACGTAGGTACAACAGCTACGAGTATATTGCTTTTGGCGTATGGGTATTATTATTAGTAGTTAGGAAGTCTCTTGTACACACGACAGCACGTCAGACTGTACACTTTTGTTGTAAAATGGCCCCTGACGTAACCGAGTAGAGTGCTAGCGTGTAACGGTCGACGTGCTGTCGTGTGTACACTTGAGGTTTCCGGGAGTTTGTCAATATCCTCAAATTAACTTAAAAGTCGTCAAGTATCCATTTCGCGCCACCTCTTACAGTTAGTAAATATAATTTTATTGTTCATCATTGCTATTTTTTTTAATCATAGGAATACCTATGAAGTCGCTTAGTCGCTATTATCTGACTTTAAAGATGCTAAATTAAGTTATCTGTACAAGATTAATTTATTCTTTTTCAGCTTCATCTTTGTTGATTCATTGCAATGCTTAGGCCTCATACAGATGAACGTAATCAAGGACATAAATTCTGCATTTGTGGTTTTGCATAATAATGTCGCATATAACAAAAAGTCGTATATCATCGTGATTCATGGAAGCAAGTCGATTAAGTTTATGCAGCCAATTAAGTTGATACACGATTACGATATAAGGCAATCAGTCATCTGCTACTTATGCTCATACTAACGTTCATCCATCTTTGTCCTTCTTTGTCCAAAGTATAATAATAATTTGTGTAAATTCAGTCTGATTCTCTAACAAAAGTGCTTTTCAACACAAGCCGTTTGCGAAGGTGTCCCGCGAATAAATTAGTTGGTAGGCAGACTAAGATTTTTTATAATTTTTCTTCTCTTGAACCCATGGGAATAACCAAAGAAAAACGCGTATCCAAGATGGCGCATCTGCGTCTAGAATGGATAAAAAGGCCGAAAAGATAAAATCAGAATCAGTCAGTGACAACTTTCGCTGGACGACTCGAAATCACCAAGATACTGTGAGAATTCATCAACCGACTTGGATAACATGGAAAACCTTTTAAAGAGACACCTTAATGAAACTATTGCAGTAAATTAAGAACTTAATTAAGCAAAGTCACGGAATAGAAACTTCGTTACAAGAAGAAACAGATCCGCATGATACATTAATCAGACTTTAATAACATCTATTTTGAATGATTTACACAGTGTTCAAACGCCACTTTCCTTGCATGGTCGAGTGAAGTGGCCTCTCCAAATATGGCATAAGAATTTAGGAATATACATATTTTTATTTTATTATACCTGAGAGGCCTGTGCGGGCTCCAGGTGGAGGATTGGAGGGAGTTAGTGCAGGACAGGGAGAGCTGGCGTCTTTTGGTTGCGGAGGCCAACTTTGAGTTGCTGAGCCAGCCAGAATGAATGAATACCTGATAACACTGGATATTGCACCCGAAACTAAATGTTATAAAAATATCATATCATTCACTAGATAGACATGGTCAGGTTACGGAGCGATTTATTTTTGTTCGTACTAAAGCAAACAAAATCATGACAATCAATGAGACCCAGCATAATTTATGGAGTGACAATGTCACGGCATGTCAGAGGCCTGTATGCTCATAACCATACCATAACTACAATGGCTTAAATCTTACATGATGACCAACGTTCCAAGCATACCTACGTAGTTCTTACTGCTAACGACACAAGTGTGAGAATGGACCAAAAAGAACAGTAGAAGACTTTGCAGACGCACCCACATTTGTATTGGGCTTGTCACATTTGGGCACGCATCTAATTACATGTATCGCTTGCTCAACGTTCCTCCAGTGTAGGAGAGGAATTATGCTTGACATTAATTGTGTCCTTGTCTTCGATTCCCTTCTAATATGCATTATTGTGTAGAACATATAATATACAAGACTCTCGATACATAGCGCGTCAATGCAACTTTTGAAACTTTGGGACATCTATTTTGACTTTACGGTGCGAAATTATATTAAATCTTCTTATGTGCGTAAAAGTTACCACGGTTGTTGAGGCCCACGAATAGGATTTGAAGCTTACAAATGATTAGGGACTTTTTGATTTCTCCAAGTCTACTATAGGTTTCACAGACAGATTTCTCAGTGTCAGGCGTTTAATGAAAACAGTTCAAACAAAACCAGTCCATAGTTAAAACAACCATGTCCCCAGTGACAAGGAACACGAAAGCGTTCAAGACGAATTTCGCAAGTCAAACAGACGAGTGTAGGAGACAAATCGTATGCGAGATTAGCAACGAATTTGTATTATGCCGTTACGACATAGTTTATTGTTCAATACAAATGCCACTGGTTGTTTCAGTTAAGTTTAGAGACATGTTCACACGCCTCTGATGCGTTTAAAAACAGGGCCTAAGTCGTGTTTCAGATAGGTTTAGCGTGGTTGGAGAAATTCTGGTTTTATCATACTCCTAAAAACTGTGAATACATCTCAACTGCCTTACTGCAGAGTAAAGGCTCATTTGATATCTGTCTGATGTAAAACGACTTCGATTTTCTATGGCCACGTGGTCCTTCCTACTACTTCGACCACTTGAACTTTTTTCCGATGGTCTTCGTCTTTTCATCAGATTAATCACTGTTAGACTGCGAACTTAGCTCTTTTTGTTATTTCAACTATGCTTACATACCCCAATTACCCCATTTTTGTTTTGACGAAGCATTGTGTGAATTTGTATTTTTGAATCAATTGTGTGAATCTCTGTGTGGTTAAATAAATAATTCTTCAGATTACTTAATTTAATTACTAATAGAAAGGCAACAATCTGACAATGGAATGTGCACTTTATGAACATAAACCGATTTAGAAGATCTAAAATATTCTAGCGGAGAATGTTGCGAATATTTGTTTCGCCAAAACATTCCGTGCTCCCTGCTAAATACCGGTATGCAAGCTACACTGCAGTAGTAACCAAATAAACGTCATTCAATATTCATTGTCAACCAGCAACGTTATGTAAGCATGCCTTGTAACAAATCAGCTGCATTAGCAGTCTGCAGAAATCGCCGCTCGCAGCGCGAACATAAACTATTCGACAATAGACAACTAAATGCAGCTACTTGGGAATTCAACGATGATGTTTGCTAAATAATTACGGTTCTACATGACTGGAATACATGGCAAAAGTAATTCCCATGTATCATCATCATCATGAATTCCCATGTATAAAATTGATAAAAGTGTAAATATAGCAAATCATCCAAAATTTATTGAAAAACATAGTACAGCGTCAAACATTTATGCCTAAGTGGATACCGACGATCCCCAGCAAACTAGGTAAAAGATGGTAGCCAATAAATAAGCTAGGGGCTACTTGCTTAAAAATATTTTCTAATCCAGGCATCGTTTATAGCTTGTTGTTGTAGAACCAGATCTGATGGATTTGATCCACACAACACCCTTTTGGGCAAACCTTAGGAGATACTTATGTATACTGAATAGGAGTCAAGCAGTGATCTGCCGTAGACTGATGATGGATGATGATGATGATGATGATGATGATGTTGACAGTGAATTCATCCAGCGAAATGTCTGAGGCACTGTGTGAGAGTGAGACCGAGCGCCCAAAGCTGTGGTTACGGTGAAAATCGTAACGGCTTCCGAAGGCGCGTGCCGCGAACCAAAGCGCACGACCGATGGGAGCCTCAGCGAGGTTTCTCAACCTTTTACCCCCACGGGTCCCATAAAAAGCGGGACTCTTATTGGTGTAAGACTTTTCTTCTTTATATTTTTTTATTATGCGGAGAAAAATGCTGATGTAGTAATCTAAATTAGAGTATCTACTTATAGTTACTTTGATTTGGTTGACAGCAACTTATCTAAAAAGAGAATATAGAACTAGTGAGGTACAGATACAGATATTATCCCATAATCAGACATTAGCGTCACTTTCATCTGGTTGAGAATCGCTTTATCTTACCTTCCGGGTGATCCAGAATCACCAACTACAGGGTGCACTCGAATTTGATAGCGGAATTTCAAGTAGGCTGTCTACTCATCCCAACTTGCACTAGGTGGAAAAAAAAAATGGAGCGAAAAAAATATCAGCTGTTTCTTTACATTTGGCGCAGTACAGAGTCTACCTTTTGTATGGAACAGCTGTTTTTTTTTGCTTCTTTTAGCCACCTAGTGCAAGTTGTTTATTGAACGAGCGAGCAAAGCGAGCGAAGTTCTCCGAATCTACCGGAACTATCCGGCGTTTGTAATGTTTGTATGTATGTATGTTTGTATGTATGTATGTATGAATGTTCGTTCGACGATAACTTATGATCTTATGAACTTATGAACGGATCGTTATGAAATTTGGTAGGCGGGTAAATGAAATTAAAATATTTTTCAAGTTCGAACATGAGCCAAATCAGTCGAGGGGTTGCCGAGATATGGGGTTGTTAAGTTTATATGGGGTCGCGAGTTCACTATTCGGGGCGAACCACTAGTATTGATCAGTAGACAGCTTGCGGTTTTTCAGCGATTTTATGCGAAATTCATTAGCGAGCATCCTCCGCCGGTTGAGAACTGTTGATCTACGGAAAGAGAATTGTAACGATGTTGCCCCGTACGGCGCGGCATTACGTATACGCCCGCGGCGCGCGCGCCGACACCCCCCGTGCGATGTCGTGACCACGAGCGAAACGAAAGTGAATCTACACCCTTAAAAAGAAGCAACTGGCTCGGGCCAAATTGCTGACAAGACTGCGCGGAGGGTCGAAGGTTGCTGTACTCACTTGAACGGTTAAGGTGATGGGTAAAGCAAGTAAAGATAACAAACAATCCAAAAAGGAGACATGAATTTATATTTTTGTTTGGCAGCGAAATCATAAATTAAAGATTTATTATAAGATTGAAAAAATCGCTCGGGGCAGGATTTGAACCCACAACCTCTTGCACAACCATAATCATCTTACTGACGGAGGGCGCCACCTCCTCTTTAAATGTTTCCCCAGCATGGGTTGGTGCTGAAAAACAAATGTGAAAGCGTAATTTTTTATCAGAAATGTCATGGGCCTTACCATCATTATCTTGAATCGGCCCCACATTTTTCCACTTTTGCCTCCCTAGCATGCACGCTTGAGAAAGACTTTTCTCGAGCCACTCGTAGCATCGAGGAAATCGATTGCTAAGGATTAAAGTCTACAAGGTGATAAAAGACCGCCAACAAAGCGGAAAACCACGTATTGTCCTCATCATAACGAACATTTTTGCACAAGGAACTATGCCTGGGAAATCAACGGTTTCCGAGATAACGAGGTTTAAAGTCGGACTTTTCAAATTATTTTTTTTGCAGAAATTTACTTAGTATCAAGTACTTAACATTTTTCCTCAAGAAGCCATATCAAAATTTTGAATACTACTTGCATAAAACGACGTTAGAATTGCAACCCGCAATGTACTTTTAACATCGGCATCTCGAGCGTAAGTAACAAAAGTTTATTTGACATAAACTTTTGTTACTTACGCTTAAAATTGCAACCCGCAATGTATTCTAAACATCGGCACTTCAAGCTTAAGTGACATAAACTGATACCTACGCTTGCGTAATATGACTTCTTCCATTGCGTAATAATATATTTTCCAAAATTATAACCTAAAAATCCAAAATAATTTCCCAGCAATAATTTATCGAAAAAGTACTTTGTTTTGGTGTCTAGTATGCGTACCTTTCGGGTCTGTTGGCGGTCTTTTAACACCCTGTATAATATAGAACATGCATGCTAAGGAGACTGGATTTCCCAGAGTAGAGTATGAGGGTAAGCCACATTTAAGGCTTTGATTATCACTGGGTCAGTCGATGTCGCTGCCGTTGATACGTAGTAGAGGGACATAAATGAGGTATGGTTGTACAGTTTCTTTTCCTGCGTCTATAGTTATATTGGTTTTGGGCCAGCGGGTTTCATTGTCAGGCACTTATACACCCACGCAAAGATTTGATTTTAAAAAAACCTTTTCCAACCGAAGTAACGCCTAGTTGACTCCGGAATATTTAAAAAACGTGCCTCTCTTATCTGCTTTGGGTTTGGCAAATAAAAGGAGCCCATTTACCGGGCGTTGTCTTGGGGCAAACAGAGACGCGTTACGGCATAGGTGGCCCGATAAGCGATATGGCATTAGAAAGCCCTGCACCGCAATCTTGCACACAAAAAATGAGATTTAGAGCGCTCTACCTCAAAAATGGGCGGTCCAAATATGACGTAGACCAAGATCACAGATGAGGCAAAAGGGTACTGGAATGGAGACCCAGAAAGAACTAGCGTAGCAAATACGTAAGATGTAGGGGCAGAGCCAAGTCGAATTCAGTTTGCGGTTTGACGTAAACTTTATTCTGCGTGCTGTTCATTTAAACTTTGAGGACATAGGCGAGTACCTACTTATTTGTTTTATTATATTAACAAAAGCAATAAAATGTCAGCTATATCTCGTGATCGTGCACTTCGCATCGATAAGGGCACTAATGCAACGAGCGTTACCAAATACAGTTTCCAAAGAGCAGACGACGCCCTCGGCCGATATTTGATTGACGTGTGACAGCGAACTTGCGTTGGCAGCATAGCTTCTCAAATCTGAACTTTCAGGAGCTTCAGACATAGCTACATTCACACAAAATCTCTAAGAGAGCATGCTACGCCCTATTTGTATTAGGTCACGAAGTAACAGATGATGCTACAATTTTAGAAACTAGCGCTTAGAATACAGGGTTGCGTGAGTCAGTTCAAAAAGTTACTTATGTCCCAAACTTACCACGAAGAGATGCGGCGGCGGGTGCTGTTCTGAGGACATCTCCCTCCAGGGCCGCAGCAGGGCGCGCTCCGACTCAGCCCCCAGGGCGGCGAAGCTCACGCCGCACTTCCTCCACAGAGAAAGCTCGTAGAGTCTCCGCCATGGGGTACCATCCTTCCTGATGACCACCTTCTTCTTTATGCTCCCACGCAGCGATGGAGAACGCACGAACGGCTCAGCCGTTGTCACCTTTTTGCTTGTGCCCCTCCATGGAGGTTTCACGCTCGCTTTGCCATTGATCACTGGGCTTCCATTTGACCCTTTACGAACCAATCCTGGCTTGTTTGGAGTCTTTCTCTTTTCGTCGAAAAGCACAGCGTTGGCGAGTTCCTCGTCGTTGTTGGAACCGTCAGATTTGACTTCCTCGATCGTCACGACGGCGGATTTCCTTTCTCGGTAGCTGGCCCTCATGGGGGTTCTGGTGAAGGCCTGTTTACATCGCTCCCCGTCCACTTCGTCGTGCCAGGAGGATATAAATGTGTCGTCAGCGTAGCGCATTCGGGCTGTCTTCATTATGGAAGCTTTGGTGTTCTGTGCGAACAGGCGCTCGCACGGGTCTGCGATCCTGTTTAGATCTCTAGTTTTAGATGTGCTTTCGGAGTCAGTGTCGCTATGACCCTCGTAGGAGCTGGTGCTGTTGCTGAAGCTCTTGTATGTGCCGTCATGGTTTTTGGCGAAGTTATTGTTGTGGTTTTTGTCCGTTATCTCTATAATGCAATCGCTTCTAAAGGACCTTCTCGACTGGAGACTAGCGTTGGAATCGGACTTAGCCAGCGGATTATGTCTGCTATCAATGCAACCATTGGCGTGGGCCTTCCCGGTGCAATGTTTGTGTATCTTCGCTAGTGCCGCTAGGGTTTTGCCCCCACTGGGGGAGATGTCATCCCCTCCCCTTAGGGATTGCACGAAGGAGCCCTGCACTTGGAACATGGTCTAGGGCCTGGCGTTCTCGCGGGGCACGGTTGACATTTTAGAGGTCACTCAATGCAACGGTCGGATCACGGCGAATGTCACTGCACAACGAGATCACTTTGGTCACAAATTGGAATAAGTAGAAGGTTTGCTTAGTTGCTATACTCGAGAGTTGCTGATTCGGGCACAGTGTGAAACACTTGAGTTCTTATGACAGGCAAATCCGCCCTTAGAACGGAGGCGCGGTCAGCGTCACCGCTTGGCTTGATATATCGATGAGCCATTTAGAACCTAAGCGAACCTTCTAAGTATTCCTGTTTGCCATTCGGCTGAGTTACACACTGCAGATCGGCTAAGGCGAGCATAAAGATATCGATCAGTGAATTACGGTCGCTTGACTATGACAGGGCTCGAATTTGGGCCATCGGGCTGGTAAGTCACGTGGTCGTGATGTCGGTGCTATCTAGACGACTTGGCAGTGATTCAGAGGTAATCGATAAAAAAAATACGTAAAAAGCATTGACTGTTCCGAATGGGTGTACATTCTATATTTATTAGCTTATTGCTGACTTGTAAAAATTTTGATTATGGTATTCCTGATTAGTACAATCGAACAAAAAAGTGTCCTGTTGACCGTATATCTTTCTTCGTCTGACTGCACCGTCTGTACCGTCGACGAGGTACCTAAATGTGTATTTGCAAAAGGTTTGCAAAAATTAATGGATCAGGTTAGTCCATAATCTTTGGTATATCTACATCTTTGGAAGGAAAGAATATGACTGTACTTTGGAGAGGCACTAATGCCTTACGCATACCTACCTACCTGCTAATGCGCGCAATGCTAATGGGGTCATCACGTATCATAAAAGTTTATTTGTTTGTTTGTTAGTTACACTTTATTGCACACAGAAAATCCATGATTAAATCCAATAACATAATTGAGATATTGTGTACAAGGGCGGACTTATTTCTAAAGAAATTTCTTCCAGCCAGCCCGGCAAAGTCCGAAAGTCAATTCGTATCGAACGTGTAGGAATAGAAACCCTAGTCCCTTCACCGGACGATCGCCAGCCAGGACAGAGGGCGTGACCTGAGGATAATAGCCTTCACATACAGTCCCTTACATACCACGTGGACTTGCACCAATCTTAATCCCCTCGACATAACAGCGCAAATCGAGCAACACGTGTAATACAGGGTTCGCGCGGTATCCTACGTTTTGGGGAATGAAAGTGGCTACTAAAGGCTTTATAATAAAGGTTAGATTTAATTGTAGAGTCAAAAACGTGGTGTTTCCGCACGCATGGACACAGGAATCGTGTCGTTTAACTCTACGCGTGCTGCGCCTTCAGAACTTTGTGCTACTGATGTCAGTCTACCTTCTTGTGTCCTAAAGTAATAGGTACTTTGGATTCATGCAAACTATTACCACCTTTAGCATCCTCAGGATGTGTAAGGATAATTGTGGTAGTTCACTTGTTCGCAAATTTACGAACATTTATGAATTGGTTTAGCGATACCACTCGTCTAACTAGCAGCACCAACGAAAAATATTTATTTTGCACTACGTTTCCATGCGCACATAAGCGCTCAAAAATAAAGGCCCACGGGGTGTATTTCTGACAAAAAATTTAGGCCTCCAAGGATCTAGGTCTCAAAGATAGCTACAACTAGGATTGAGGGCTTTTTGTTTTTTGAAAAAATAACGTAGGTAGTGCAAAAGAAGATATGTTTCCTATTTAAAAAAAAAAAAAATGGATTTTATTCATTTCATTGGCGCTAGTTCTGTAGGCTAAGATACTGTTTTTTTTTTATTTTTTTTTATTAATATTATTAATTATACATACAAATTAATTACATTACAGAAGTCCATTGCGTTATTAATTGGAATTAAAATAGAAATTAAAATAGGTTTTACATTAAATAATGTATGTTTTTAAAGTGCAAACATATTCGCCTTCATTCATCCTCAGCCTCCGAGACGAAGGTGTGGGCAGACTTAGTCATAGCATAGCTCAAGCCAGCGTTGACACACATTGAGATAATGAATATTTATATGAATATGCACAATTTGTGCAAGAAGGCCTATTGTTGTGTTGAGGACTTATAACAGGACAGAGATTTCTGACATTAAATCATTAGAACGATTTAATATTGTGTTATCGTAATTTCGAATTCAAAAGAAAACAAGCACAAGTTTTAAGCAGTGGGTTCAGTCCAAGAACCAAAGAGTTTTTTTTATAACATCATCACAAAACAGATATGTTTTCTTCTTCTTCTGTTGATTATACAGACTTAAAAAAAAGAAAAAAGGCTTCTCTAATCTGATGAAGTCTTAGCTTAGACATGATTATTGATTATTGATTACCTACACATTTTTTCCTCATCAGCAAATAGAAAATGAAATAGATTCAGAGTCTGCAGACCCGCCCTTTTTACCGTTTTTGTCAAAATTTTCGTGCTTTATGTCTACAGTAGTCAGTAAGCGTAGCGTAGACAAAAGCCAGATCTCCGGCTATCATAGTATTATTAGGGCTTCTGCCAAGGGCGTCGCCAGCCGATGGCGCAGGGGGGGGCAAGTTGACTTTACCTACTACAATTCATATTTTTCTCATTCTCTATGAATGACAAAAGTAGGTATGAATTGTAGGTAAAGTCGACAGCACATGAAGCTTTTCACTTGTACTACGAGCCTTACATCTACAGCCAGAGCGTAGTTGAGCGTACGGAATATTAGGAGTGGAATTGGTGAATTCATTCGAGTTTCGACGTACGGGAATGATTGTTCAAGGCTTGAACTTCAAGCAAATTAACTCAAAGACTTAGGACTTTGGTTGCATTATATTTGGCAACTTTTTAGAATCTCTAGGGGCAGCTGCCCCTCCCTGCCCCCCCCTTGGCGACGCCCTTGGCTTCTGCTATCCCGACATCAATAGATAGTAAGTGAAATATTTTGGCGCGGGGTCCATATGAAGACTATGTCACC
This sequence comes from Zelleria hepariella, assembly GCA_949319315.1. Lineage (NCBI taxonomy): Eukaryota > Metazoa > Arthropoda > Insecta > Lepidoptera > Yponomeutidae > Zelleria > Zelleria hepariella. The sequence continues at coordinate 10,209,019 of OX439396.1, read as the reverse complement.
GTCACAGAAAGCCATTCTCTAATCGAGTTATCTATCACCAATAAGGTGTGTCAATATTGTGAGTGTGCACAAAACAAACACGCGCTATCAGAGCCAAGTGCCTTGCGCTTCGCCGACCGTGGGAACGGGGCCTTAATCTAAGAGAAATATGTTATAAGAAACAATAAAACATAAAATTATAGGTAGGTAATCGTATGAGGTAGTGGCCACCTCTAGTGTCAGACTTTTCAGGCCATCCAAAGGGCCTCTGACATGGCTTAAACAAAAACTGGGACCAACGGTTTAACGTGCCTTAAAATGTATTGAGAATAAATGAGATGTTGTGTGTGTGACATTTAAAATTTGCTTGAGACAGGACGTTTTGGCGCTGAAACTTGATACCAACATAAATGGGTCTAACTAAACAGATTAAAGCATTGTGAAAGAGAAAACTAACCTTTATGAGGGTAAAGGTTAATTTTCTCTTGGAATGCTGAAACACATTTCTTCTAGTCACGCTATTGTTGAAAGGTTTAGCAACAATATGTAGAGACACGCGAGCCCAATAATAACAAATTTGTAAGAAGTCGAGAAGACAATCACAGTAATAACTCATCGAGTTAACCGAAACCCAGTTAGAACAAGCTATGTGTGAACCAACTATAGATTGCGCACGTCTAGTTGGCCTCTCACTAAATTAGTAGGCGAGGGAAGCGAACGGAATGAGGTAAAGAAACAAGAAAAGTGTGCGTGACCCACGCGTCAAGAACTCAAGGCGCGATTGTAGTCTCGATCATCCCCACCCAACACAATCAATATACTTTATACTGTAGCTTACTATGTTTCTTACTCATCCGTTATCGATATTTTTATGAGATGGCATCTGCCCAATCAAAATATGGAGATAGTGGTCGGTGGTAAGTCACGCAGAAACTTGGTAATGAAAACTAGGAAGTAACAGAGAAACTTGGCATTTTAGGGGCATCCAAGAGCTGAGCGGATGACATCCGGGAACAGGTGGGCTACGAGTCTACGACTGTGTGAGAAAGGCTGCAAACCACCGAACGTCACAGTTTTTTTTTTTTTTTTGAGAAACCTATGTTTAGAAAACAACTAACAAATGCTGAGCATTATTATGTATGTACTTGTTATGTACACACAACAGCACGTCAGAGCGTACACTTTAGTCGTAAAGTCGCCCGCAATGTAAAACCGCCCCCAACTTGACCCACCAACCGAGTAGAGTGCTAGCGTTTAAGGGTGGACGTGATGTCTTGTGTACAAACACTATGGAGTTCTATCTCGAAGAAGGGTCAACAAGCGGCGTGCAAGTTACATCCACTCACTTATGCAACGTCTATTTGAATATTATCGAACCGAGGGAATCTGTGCCGTTCGGTTTTGCATTCGACGCTGACGGCCATTGGTGACCAACTTACTGTGTGGAAGACATACTACCTACTTGACGGCATGTAGGTAGTAGCTTTATTTACTTTGCTATGTTGTAAAGTCTGAGCGTGTTTGTTGAATAGTACCTTTATTCTCGGTAGAGTTGGTGAATGCTTCCCTTTGCAGAACTAAGTGATAAGCCTTCTTTTACAACACTTACCCACGTTACGTTTTTAGAATGCTGAAAATATCATGAACGGATCGAGTGACAAACGATACAGTGCTGGAAATAATTCACAAAGATCCTAAGCTCCTAAAGACCCTCCAACGGAGGAAGTAACATATTTTGGTCACATCATGCGTAATGAAAACTATAACCTCCTACAACTAATCCTGCAAGTAAAAGTACAGGGCCGCCGAAGATCTGGTCGCCCAAAAGCATCGTGGCTCAAAAATCTCGCAACATGGTTCAACACGAGCCACACAACTCTTCCGAGCCGCAAAGTCGTGGGCCTAACTGGCCATAATGATGGCAAACCTGCAATAGGAGATGGCACCAAAAAAATAAGTTTTTAGAACGTTGACTCGTTGAGGTAAGCAAGTACCTTACCTATGGTGAGTGACTATAATTATAAAAACATTCAATGCAATTTACCAAATATTATTGATAAGTATAAACATATTGAGGATATACTTTAGGCTACGTCTCTACAAATATCTGGAGTACACAACGATAACATCGATTCTACATCGGGTGTTACAAAGTCGTTGCCACGTCCGTCTGCGGACAAAATCGTTTTTTCTTTCACACAACATGAATAAATAATTAATCCGAGCGTGACAAAAATAACCATTGTCTGCGGATAACATAACATGAAAACGATACAATGTACCTACAAAACAAGGTGATTATGAATGTTTCCTTCGCATCCTCGGAGAGCTAGTGTGGATCCATATTTTATCGAGTCCTAAAATGACCACATGTCGAGCCCATTGCCATTACCCTGGCACCAATGACATTATCATCATCATCATCAGCCTGTTAACACCCACTTCTGAGTAAAGTCACGCTACCTCTCACGATACCGTGCCAGGCGCAACCACTGTTTTCCGGCTACTTGAGCTATGTCTTCGGACCATCTGGCTGGTGGTCTGCCAACCGATCTTTTCCCCTCTCGGGGTCGCCATTCCGCAATGCTTTGTCCATCTGTCATCGATACGTTTAGCCAGGTGTCCTGCCCACTTCCACTTCATAGAAGTTATTCGTTCGGTATTAAGCACTTGGACCGTATACCGAACATTGTAATAAGAAGCCACACGAAAGTGGCAGACGACAGAAAACAAATGACATGTCTCGGAATAATTCTCAGTTACATTATTATGATTTATACTAACAATTCATTGACAGCAAAATTAGTTAAAAGTTAAATGTCTCACTGTTAAAAGTTAATTCAAAACTTTATAGACAATCACTATAAATTCATTATTATCGTAGAACCATAAGCGGAGACACATTAAGATTCGTGTTCTAACAACAATTTTATATCCGTTCCTAATCGCGATGAAAGCTTATGTCGATGGTCAAAAGAATCAGGAAATGAAATAAATTATCAAGTGATTAATACTTTAATTAGTGGTTATACCAAATGATAGGTGTTATAGAGAAACTGATTTGCTTAAGACAAATAAAAAAAATAAACTATGCGATTGGGGTATGAGCTTGATGGATAGATCCAAAACCTCATGCGTCTGTCAAATAGATATTGGGTTTTATTATAGACTGTGTATATTAATAGAACCTACGTAAACCATTTATATTAGACCTAAAGGAGCTTATACAGGGTGTCCCAAAAAATTGTTTCAAGCGGAAGTCCAGAGATAGAACACCCCTAGAGGTACCCAAATCACCCCCATGTATGTTCAGCGATTTTTTGACGTTTAGAAGTTATAAGGCTTTTTTTTTTTTCTTTATTGGGGTTTTAGATAACAAGTCTATCACCAAAAAAATAAAGATCAGCTTAAAACTTGTAAAAGATACCGCAATTTTGAACCAAAGTTCAGAAATGCCGTTTTAGAAAAAACATCATAGAATAAGTTACTATGGGGAGAAAAACTTCATAACTTCTAAACGTCAAAAAATCGCTGAACATACATGGGGGTGATTCGGGTACCCTTAGGGGTGCTCTATCTCTGGACGTCCGCTTGACACTATTATTTGGGACACCCTGTATAGCCTCTTATAAACATAATAATCACCGCATCTAAATCTTCGCTAGATAACGCCCCCTATCACAATTACGTAAAGTGTGACAGATACGAGGGAGATGGGCCTGTGTCGTAATGTTGTCATAACCAAACTACGATAAGGGCATTATTCTCATAAGATTTGTGATGATATGATACAGCAGCGTCATTCACTACATACATTTACTACAACTCTCAACAAAGTTACATTATTGTCTATCCACCAACCATGTCAACACATAGTCTGTTTAGGCTTGTAGGCAACAGATTGGCACATCCGGCATTATATGGCGCCATGTAGGATTTGAATGTTTTATAAAGCGAACCGCATCGCAAGAGTCCACCTGCCTATTTGTTGAATTCTTTGTTCAAATTATCATTTGGTCAGAGCCTCTAAAGTCTTAAGTGTCCCACTACTGGACAAAGAAGCTACAATTCTCGTTTTAGCTTACTTCCCACTTTGCATATAATGAAAAAATAAACATTATCCTTGGAGGATTCACTCTACCTAAATATATTTGATCCCAAAACGTCAATGCTCCCGTAAAACATCCAACATACCATTTAGATCCTTAAAGGCAACCTGTTTCTTCTTAATTTATGCAACGGTCTTTAAGAAATACTCTTCGTTGGCGCCCAATGAAATCGTAAAAAATAATACGTGTTGGCAGAATTGTTTTTTTGCAACCGTGACCATAACCTTTGCAGATAATTCAACCAAAACAAAGGAACTTGTTAAATAAATGGTGTGGTTTCTGATACCTTTAAGTCCCTACAGATCCGTTTTATGACTTTGGGGCTTAGTGACTTAAAGCAGTAGGTAAATCTGCTTACACCTTCAACAAGGCGTGAATTCAACCAATATAGTCTTGGTAAATGACAAAAGGGACCTTCTGAACCTTGCTACATCCCGCCATAACGAACATGCAGGATGTAGAGTTTTGATTTAACTATAAGTTGTCTAATTGAGACAGACCACTTATCAGTTCCCATAATTCAACATCGTTAGACAAATTAATTTAAAATTAGTATGCAAAATTATAGAGTGACATTTCAACACACGACTGAGATAATTATGCCTTCCAGTTAATAAATAACATTATAGTCACAAGCTGTTTATAATCGTAAATCTACTCTTGACATTGTTGGAAAAAGGTTGGTATTAAACGATACTATAGTGACTGTCCGTGACAAAAGATAAAACAGCTATTCGACCCGTTTAGGACCGAAAAAGTTAACTAAAACCAAATTGATAACAATTACAATAGACGGTCTTCTCGTAGCGCTTAGAATTTTTCGTGATACCGGTGAGTTGAGGGGAAATTAGCACATGGAGAACCCTCTATGGAAGAAATACCTACACTTACCTAATAAGTTGGGCATCTAAACTTTTTTTTTTTAAATTGAACAAATATGCCAGGTGCAGGAATGATTTCACCCATTATTGGCTTTACGCATGAATGAAACGAAAGGAACGGACTTGTGTTCATCATTAATATGTTAACAGTCCAAATGAATACTTTTAATTAGATATCACTTGCGTCAGTCAGGGTTAGCCAGTTAACTCTGAGTTAACGTCAATAATTGTATGGAAATGTCAAATTAAGTCAGAGTTAGTCGGCTAACCCTGACTGACGCAAGTCCGCCTTAAAAAGCTCCGAGTAAAACCACCAAAGAGAAGAAAGAATATCTTCCGGAATCATATCGGACTATACAAAGAAGCCCACAGTTATAAATAAACTCACACCAGTCAATTAACGAGCGTGGACGGGTGTTGTCGATAGAGAAAGCACAGTGGGTGATCCTCCTACTGTGGTAAAGAAAGTTGGACACAGTCCGGCCTTAGATTCTGCTGTGAAAAGGATATGAACTCTTCTTTGAAGCTAGTTCTAAGGAAACATACAAAGATGTATAAGATGTATTGAGATGAAAACTTGACAAAATTGACATTCTTGCTTTTAGGACGTGGAACGAAGACTAAGCTACAGAATATGAATAACTGAATAAAATTATGAGTATTCTCAGCCGCTTGGTCGGTCCGTTGTAACAAACAACCCTTGCAGCCCTTATGAGAAAAGTTAGTCGATGTATCCTGAATATTGACGTCACGTGATAAATATGCGAACAATGGCGATGAGAGACCGATCTCTGGTGCGAGCAAACTAGCCAAGGAAGGGATCCATAAAGTATTCGGACATAGTAGAGTCCGATGGAATATACATGTATGTGGAATATACAGGGTGTTAAAAGACCGCCAACAAAGCGGGAAACCACGTATTGTCCTCATCATAAGGAACATTTTTTCCCAAGGAACTATGCCTGGGAAATCAACGGTTTCCGAGATAATGAGGTTCAAAGTCGGACTTTTGAAAACTTTTTTTTTGCAGTAATGTATTTAGTATCTAGTTCTTAACATACCTTCTCAAGAAGTCATATCAAAATTATGAATATTTCTTACAAAAAAACGACGATAAAACTGCAACCCGCAATGTATTCTAAACATTGGCACTTCAAGCTTAAGTAACATAATTTGATACCTATGCTTGCCCAATATGACTTCTGTGCGTTACACGTCCATTGCGTTATAAAATATTTTTCAAAATTATAAATAACCTAAAAAAATAAAATCATTTCACAGCAATAATGGATTGAAAAAGTACTTTGTTTTGGTGTCTAGTATGCGTGGCTTTCGGGTCTGTTGGCGGTCTTTTAACACCCTGTATATTATGGAATATGATGTAGAGTTTCACAAACTGCACCTCTACCATACCCAGACGCGATGTAGCATCCAAATAAACGACTTGTCGACACCGCGATTTATGCGTCCAAAGATATTTCCAAACTATACCTACATATTCCCAGAATGGAAGTCCCCATGCAGTAGCTCTTTTTTTTTTTGTTGCCACGCTTTATTACTACTTAGGCTAAGGCCACACTAAATAGCGACTAGTTCTGCTGCGACAGAAAGATCAAAATACAAAATGGGTTGTATTTAATGGCAGAAATAATACTGAAAATACTGTATTTAATGGCAAACATAATACTGAAAATTGTTACCTAGCCTACTCGTTGATGAACCTCTAGGGCAGAGTTTTTGCTGTGCATTTAGTATTATTTTGTTGGACAAATAAATAACTAGCAAGCGATTTGGCGAAGTAGTATAACATCAGCCTTAAGGCTAAACTTTTGGCAGGTAGAGACGGCTGCTACGGATGACCCGTATCGTAAGATATCACTTGGATTCCCCGAAGTTTTAAGCAGAGAGGCGAGTGCACCGCAGTGAAAACAAATTAATTATTGTGATGGTGAGAAAGTCCTGAGATATTGCCGTCAGAAACGAACGAATAATTATGATCAATCCTAACATTCAGATATAAGGGTATCTTTCTAACAGTCCCATCATAACTCTAACTCAGCTCTAGTCTATTATTTTCTGTCCAACACAGTCAAAGTTCATAAGACGAAAAGCACCATCCAACATCCAAGAAAATGATCGCTTCTGATTGGCCGATTCCATCACAGGCGAGCCAGAGACCAGCTCGCTAAAATGGAAAAGCTTTTAACTTATTCTGGCAATCTATCGGCGCTGAATATGTAGGAATTAAAAATCTTTCTAATTACCAGCCAAAGCGGCACGACACCACGACATTATTTAACTCACTATCGACTAGCGCCATTCTGCTTTATTATGATGATGCTTGTTGATAGCACGAAACAAAAAGTTTGTCACGGTGTCGGCCGCTGGGGCTAGTATGTATCCGTATTTTCATCGAACACTGCTGCAACCGGATTCACGAGCAACAAATAAAAACTACACACATTCATACATAACACATACTCAAGTTAATATAAATTCCTACTTACCCGTTATCATAAATGCAAATTGTAGGTGGCTGCCATCTGTGGCATTTGCATAAAATATTGAATATTCTGCATATTTTACAACATAAACACTAAATAACTTAACATAACATCGCACCCGATTCCGTACATGCACGGAGACTAAGCACTGGACCTAAAGTCTGAAATAAAAAGCAAAAAAAAACCCTGTGTTCATTGCACGACGGAGGTTGAAGATCTTCGTAAGCGAATTGCGAGTTCGCAAGCGGGAATGGTGAGGTGAGGACACCTGGCAAGGCGGGAAGTCAAGGTCATACTGCTCATGGTGGTCACTGCGACAGTTTTTTTTTGCCGAAGTGCGACCGAGAACAGGGACCTTAGCCTGTAACGCAGTGATGCCAAAATGGGATCCCAGTTGACGGCTTCAATTACGATTTATTAATGCTGTCGGTCCTTATGTTTTTGTAGCACAGCAAAGAATATTCTGATTCTAGTTGTAGAGGATTAGTTCTGTGGTTGTAGGAGATAAACGAGGAAACCCCGGTTTTGTCCTTCTGCTGGGACGCCATCGACACGCCATTGCTTAACAGGCTAAGACGACGACGCCGGCGGAGGGTCCCTTGGATACGGTTAACGAGAGACCATGCAGTGAGCGGAAAATCTTTATCATCAAGTGGGCTGATGATGATAAAGATTTTACGAAAGAAAAGCAGTGAATTTTGGTGGAGGCTGTGTAAATAGCTATTTGTGTCACTCTCCTTTATTGCCGATGTAGAAGTGTCGAGTCAATGATGTCAATGTAGAGTCATATTCGTTGCGCGCACGCAGATCGTGTCTCGAGTCGAGAGCGAGACAAAGATTATGGGTTTAACAATAACGTCTTGTTGTTGGGAAGGTTACACTTCAATCAATGCAAGATGACGTAGCGAGTGTGGGCAAAAACAAAGATATTGATTTTAAATGGAAACCAATGAAGCTTTACTTCCTGTTTAGGTACGTTTCGAGGCAAAATTAAAGCCTATAGAAAATTATGGGCAATTAGTAGGAAAAAATATGTTCGACATCAAAACTCATTGTAGTTTTTATCATCACGACTATTTTAAAGGCCCGCACTTACCTTCTATCAACATGATCGAAGGCCCACACACTTTGATAAGTCATATTGCTCAAGTAATTGATTTGATATTCGTAAGATAACAAAAAAGGCTAGAAATGTAAGGTTTACACACTAATTTTCATCCCATTTGAAACCTACGCTTGTTAACGTGCGTAAGTCAGCCATTTATGCTGTTTTTTTTTGGGATTTAAGAAGTTTCGATAGGATGTTATTCTGTAAGCACTTGAAAATGTTTGTAAAAAATATTGTTCTATCACAGACCATCAGATGAATACAAGATTTTCGCCATTATTTCCAGAAAACACGCGCGCTGACACATCGACTCTGCCTACCAATGGTGCTATTATCTGTCTTTAGTGTCTATCTCATTAGTATTCCCTGTGTCGCAGCTGATGCTGCGGGCGAATAACTATTCAGTCAGACACAAGAAGAAACGAGACGATCTGCCAGGGTTGCCAGATTGAAATAAAAAGGGACGGTGTCTGTGCGGCTTGCATATTTACTGAAATCTATTACATAAACGTTGAGGTAATGAAGACCATCAAAAAACGCAAATTGGGAGTATTTTGGCCACATAATGCGCAACACTCGCAACACAATAAGAACTCCGTCAACTTATCATCCAAGGGAAGATACCAGGCAGGAGGAGACCTGGAAGACCCAAGATATCATGGCTTGAGAACTTACGCCATTGGTTCCAACAGCCCACGAGCTCCTTGGTCCGTTTGGCTGCCTCAAAAGAAGAAATACCCAAGATGATTACCAACCTCCGATAGGAGACGGCACTACAAGAAGAAGATTACAGAGAAAGTGGAGCAGCACAGAAAACCTCGCATCTCTGTACCTGGCCTGATGCGCTACAGTGCAGCTGGTAGGATCTCCTGGAGGAGACCCCCTAATTGGCCATTTGAGTGACGTGACTTAGCACTGTAATGAAAACAACCAAACAGAAGCCTTACTTTACTTTGACGACGCTCTTCATCAGTGTACTAAAAGCATAAAAACGCGGCCTAAATGTTACGTCGATCCACCTTCCTAGAAAATCTAGTACCTATCATTCGCCCGTGTATTTGCACCTTATCTCCACTTAGTATTAACTTAGTAACGATTAGAAAAGCTCTGATTTATTTATCGTAATGACACAGTTTCCACGGTGTTGAGTTGTAAACGTTAACACGGTAGTCGGCCGCGTCCAGTTCTGCAAATTATACTGCTTACAGACTTCTTTAAAATTAGCTGTTAAGGCCGGGAACACACATCCGATTCTTCATCCGAAAGTTCTCTGACACAGTGCATTTGTATGAACATCGGATCAGATGTAGATCGGACTTGTATGTTCACACAAATATAGGTATAATATGGCGCGGACGCCATCCGATAGTTGGATCGACTATCTATTGTTAGGAAAAATTGGACGTGTGTTCCCGGCCGATTGTCTGATCCGACATACATTTGTGTGAACATCGGATCAGATGTGGATCGAATGTGTGTTGAATGTTCACAAAAATATATTATATGGCGCGGACGCCTTCCAATAGTCGGATCAGACAATCGGATGTATGTGTGTTCCGGGCCTAAAGGATGTAGATTATGCGACTAATTAAGAAAGTTGATAGTTATGGGTAAACGCTTTTTAATTTGTAGACACTGTTTAATATTCGGAGATTCTGGTTCACTTCCACATTGAACATGGCGTAAGAAGGCGCCTCAAGTCAATTGATTAGAAACACATTAGACACTACGGTAAAAAAAAGTATTTGCACTAAGTAACTAAAGACCGCGAATCTCATAAAAACAGACAAAATACAAAAAACTGTATTTATTGATTGAGAGTTAGAGTTGGCTGTGTCATAGAGAATACCACGGACCACAGCAAACATTTGCTGGCAATTAGATAAAACCGGCAACAATGTTATAATCAACGACAATCCCATTTTCCAGATTTTTCACAGTCAGATAAAGAAGAGACATTCGAGATTGCCAACTAATTTAAATTCTGAACAAAATATGAGGATTTCCTCATATCGTCACGCTATGCTGAAAATTACTTTTACAGAGTTATTTCGTTCTTTCTCATGATTTGTAAACAACTGATGGGAAAGTGACTTCATGGGTGTTTAGTTCAATCATGGTCTACTTCACCAGCTTTTCGCTCTTCTTCGAACTGTCTTCGACCCATCGAGCAAGTAATTGCTAGTTTAGCATGAGCGCTACATCACACTCTTTTGATCTACCACAGTACCAAAGGATTTGGAGCGACCGAGCAACTTAGCGAAACCAGGGGCCTTAACCTGCAACGCAATGGTGCTAAAATGGGCTCCCAGTTGACGGCTTCAATTACGATTTATTAATGTTTTTGTAGTAAAGCAAAGAATATTCTAATTCTAGAGGATTAGTTCTCTGGTTGTTGGATAAAAACGTGGAAACCCCGGTTTTGTCCTTCTGCTGGGACGCCATCGACACGCCATTGCGTTACAGGCTAAGGCCCCAGGAAGGTAAAACCAGGAGCACCAAGCAAGAGAACGAGGAGAGCCGACCATAAATAATGGGATAAGCTAAAGCCAAAGAAGAAGACACTTTTTGCCTTTTCTAAAGCACTAACCCGTGCTAGGTAACATGTAGTATAATTCGTGCGGGATCAGAATGGGATAATACCTTTTGGAACTGAGAAGCTCGCAGTCCTGTAGCGTCAGCATTTCGGCAAACTCTAGTTGTAAGGTAAACTCGCGTCGAAACTTGCTTGTGTTTTCTGTGCGCGTGGGTGTCTGCTCGAGTTCTATCACGTTTTATTTAATTCTAATTCTATTTTTTTCTAACCACTAACCCGGGCTTTTGTAGATTACTTAGTGCAAACTATAACCATTATATCGTCCGATACTGATATCGTTCTCCTCTTCTTCACTCTTTCAAGGACTTGCTTTGCTGGAAGGAAAGAGAAGCAGAGGAAGGCCACGGCGAAACTACGAATATGGGAGAAGGTGGATTTCGTGGCGTACCAGGCTGGAAAGGAATTGGCCTCTGACCGAAGGTCATGGAGAATGCTGCACCGACAAGAGGATAACTCCTAAATATGTCGATAAAAATCTTTATAAAGAAGAATACACTTTTGAAGCGGTACTGGCAGTGAATAAAAAACTATCATTGGTACTGGTGTATTGAGCTATTTATTAAGCTCGATATTATTATTGTTTATTTATTTATTCAAATAATTAAAATCGACTTTTTGGATTTTCTAAAGCACTAACCCGTGCTAGGGAACTTTATAAAGATTTTTTATAAGGTTAAAAAATTCGCTCGGGACAGAATGCACGGAATGCAAGAGGTTGCGGGTTCAAATCCTGTCCCGAGCGAATTGTTTAACCTTATAATAAATCTTTGTAATTAAAATCCAATTACTAATCTACTAAGCTAAGACAGTTTAAAAATATAGTTATAATTATTATAAAGTTACATTTTAGAACAGTTGGTTTTAGTATTATAGGGCGGCTCGTGCTATTTTTTTTCTAATCTAAAGAGCTGGAAAAGTGCTAGCAATAGTTTGGCTATCTTGCTCAGAGCCGTCATTAACATACTTTACTCAAAAAAGCTCGTAATGTGGACATTAATTCGACAACCTTCTTTGAGCAAAGTCGGACTTGCGGGCTACTTGGATTAGGCGCCAGAAAAGTTGTATGGAATTTCATTAATGTCTTGTGTTTTGCGGCCAGAAAAACATTAATGTCGAGTTTTGTTTCATAAATAGAACTCAAACATCAGGTGCAAAAAGTATTTATTTAGAATTAGGCTGTATGGGTACTGGCAGTCGACACATTGCACAGGAAAAAAAAGAGCGGCCATATTGTTTTCGACTTTTCGCGCGTTGTTCGAAGTGATTTTTTTCTGTGTTTTTGTTGAAAAAGTGAACTCTCAAAGCGACGAATCCTCGGATTTAATGTGTTTAACACCGCCGGACATTCAAAATCAAGCGAAATTAGTAATTGGAAATTTATTGCCACCGAAGTCAAAAGAAAAATACAAGCAAGCTTACCAACAAAAAGTTTGCGGAATGGAAAATCGACAAAAAGTACTTAATCTACGACAAATGGTAAGCTAATTAAATTACTATGTTAATTACTATTCTAATTAATATTTTAATTACTCGCATTGTTTGAGTAAAGCACTATACAAGCCTTGGTCTGCAATGAGTGCGCTTCTGGCCACGCTATGATTGCCTCGAGCTTAGCTTAGCTACGCTCTCGGCCCTCAAGTTTGGTCATCATTGCAGCCCTTGCTGGCCGCGCTATAAAGGCCTCGACCTTCGGTCTCGGCCTTCATTTCAGCTTGTCCATCAAGGGCTGCAATGCTGACCGCATTGTGAGGGCCTTGAGCTGCGCTACGCTGCGCTCTGTCGGCCATCAAAAGCGCGCCAGAAACGCACTCATTACAGATCGCGGCAGTAATGTACTATAACACACAAAAGGACTCAGTACTACCTAATACCTACTCATTTTACTTTTGTTTTCTTTTCATCAACAGCCCGTGAGTAGGTACAGTCGCTGGCGAAAGTGCGGGGGTGGGCTTTGTTTTCACTTCTTTGTTTGATGGTCCGTAACGTTACCCGATGGGCAATCGGCATAAAAAGTGCTAAGTTATTGCGATTGTGTTGTGATTGAAGTTTTCGGTTCTGATTTGGGAACGTTGTGGAAATTCAGTATTATTTTGTAGTATGTACCCGATGTCTATTTTACATAGTGTCATTCTAGTGTTTTGTTCTACTGGTGATTTAATTTGAATGTATGTGTGTAGCAATGGGTGTAAACAGGCTTATGATGATGAAGTATATATTTTATTTCATTCAGCAACAAAATCAATATTAAAGTAATTTAAAGTTCCGGTTGGGGGACCAAAAAAGCTTATTTCAAGTCCTCGCTTCTCAAATAAGACCACAGTGACAAAACAGATGTCTTCGCAAGATGACACGATTAACAATAACTTTCTAAAGGCGACATATTTAGCAAAGGGACAGCCTCCAATTACCATGTAAATTGTAAAGAAACCATAGCATTAGAAATTCAGCCGGCGCGGCCTAACATTCTGTTTCGGTTAATGTTTGCTTTGTCGAATTTCACTCGCTCACTCGCTGCCGCCCACACACGCTGGCTACCTACTGGCCATTGATTTCGAACACAGAAGTTTGGCGTTTAGGACAGAAGAATGGCTTATTTTCTTCTTGAAGTGCCCCACCAATGATTGGAGGTTGGCAATCAGATCTTTGCATCGTTCTCTGTTCATAGCTGTCCTATTTCTTCCACGGTTTTGATACCGGTCCTTTCATAGATATAACATGACATTTTCTTTCTTCCTGGCCTTCTTTTTTCTTCTATCTTGCCCATCATTATGATGTAGCTGTACTGTAACTGTACGCTCCTTTTTGTTCACCGAATATGGATAACTGTTCTCTCGCTGTTCTTCAACCTATTAGCAATTAGGATATTCAAAGAGATCTGGCGTCTTTTGGTTTTCGCTGAGCCAGCGTAGTACCTAAGTATATTAGGAAGACAAATTTATAACTAATAGTTCAAGGTCTTTCCATATATCAGGTCTTGCCGGGCGTTCTGTGTCGCCCAAGTTATTCCCTTCTAAGTCTTAGCACATTATACATAAGTTCCACAATTGGACAGAAAGTCGGACCAGTTGACAGCTAAACGAGTCAGTTACGACACGCGTCAAGTTGATGAAAAAACACGTCTCTTGTCCGCGGTGTGATAAATTATGTTGCACCGTACAGTAGCTGTTAATGAATGAAACTGGACGCCGAATGTCGAAAGCGTTGACCGTCTGAAGCTTTAATGGAAATTGCTGACATTGGAGCTGTCTCGAGCAATCAGGCGAAAGAAGGGAGTGAAGTTATGGGTGGTATTCTCTGAATGCACACGCACTAAATAACTGGCAGTTCGCCCCGAACTATGAACTTGCGATGTACTTTACAACCCCATATCTCGGCAATCCATTGACCAATTTGGCTCATGTTCGAAATTAAAAAATATTTTTGTCTTATTTACTCGTCTACGAAATTTCATGACTTTCCGATCAACAATGTTCGATTTATCGTCGAACAAACATACGTACAAACTACCTGCGTTTGTACGTATGTTTGTTCGACTTGTTTGTTTTGACTCTGAAAACTTCGCTCGCTTGTTAAATTCTGAGGTTATGACTCAATGCACATTTCTGTGTAAAAGCAGCAGCAAACGAAACAATTAAGCCCTTCGCTCACCGCAATCTCAATCGCTCCAAAGAAGCGATCAATCTGCGTCCAGGAGAGGGCTAAAATAAGATGCGCCTCGCCCGCCCGATCCCGTACCCTTTTATAGAACAAACACAGTTACAGGCTGAGCAGGGCAATCCATTAGGAAGGGCTACCCATGAGTTGCCGATGATTTCTACTTTTGCCACCAATTTTGCCACCAAAATACACCCATTTAACCCCCGAACAAAGAAGAGGGATGTTATAAAGACCGCCATGTGATGTGTGTCTGTCAGGGTGTGTGTGAGTCTGTCTGTGGCACCGTAGCTCTTAAACGGGTGAACCGATTTGGATGCCATATTTTTTATTTGAAAGCAGGTTTTCTAGCGAGTGTTCTTTTATTATAATCGGTTAACCTCCTTAGTTATACTTATTTGAAGCTAAAATGTCGGGGTACTTTTTTTTTATTTAATCGTGTACTACGTACACACGAAAGCACGTCGATCCTTACACGCTAGCTAGCACTCGGTTACGTTACGGGTGACTTTACAACAAAAGTGTACAGTCTGACGTGCTGTAGTGTGTACTGAAATGCCATGTGTCTTGCTTTATTCTCTCGTGTAATGCGTAATATTTCATGACACTGTTGAGTGATAATGTCTTTTGTAATATTACAAACATTACCTACAGATTAATGTAAGAACGTCTTCATGTAAGTAGTTAACCAAGACATCACTAAAATAAAGCGTAACGATGGTACCCCCCTGTGCTTGGTTCTTGTTTTGTTTCTTATCCGCGAATTAGGGACGAGCATTAGTCAGTTCGCATTCTAACATTACGCACTGCACCGGCTATTAGAGGCTTGGTTAATGTAGAGTTTGTAGTGAGTAATTGTAAACAGGGAAAGCGATTTCCCACAAAGGAATGAGGGCTACCGCACTCAGATTTGCCGTTAGGGGCGCTTGTGTAGCGCGAGGTCCAAAAATTCAATTCATTTCAATTCAATTAATTTATTTCAATAAAAATTATGTACTACATATTCATATAACTTAGGTAAAAATGTACACAGTGCCTGAACTAGAATACAGCTGTATTCTGTATCTCAGGAAACTAAGATATGCAATAATATTGTGAAGAACAAAAAATGGCACTGTTTGTACCGGCTACGCGCGTTTATTTCTAATTTGAATAATGTTGTGAATAGCTTGCAATATCTGAGATTAATTACGGCAAATACGAGTAGTGGTTGTCCCGCTAATAACTACCGCTTTGAAACAGTTTTATCTTTCGGAAAATTATCATGTTCTAATTTTTTTTTTTTTGAACTAAAAGGGTCTTGCTCGATGTGTTTTATTGGTATAGTTAAAAATTAGGTATTCAATAACTTTGTTTACTTACTAACTTTAGGAAATTTTTTACTTTAAGGGTGGACGATAGCAACGTGGCGGGAAATTCAAAATTTTCACAGTTTTTTACATTTTGTAACTAAACTGAGCTATTTTTGTTCAGGGATTTTTCGTTCGCGGCAATAAAACAGTATTCTTTCATTATTGTAAACAACAGAACAATAATAAATCAGCCGACTATCTCCAAAGCAGTGGCACTTCCCAAAAAACCTGTTGATGACCAGAACACATAATCGGCTGAATTATTGTTGTTCTGTTGTTTACAATAATTTGGAAAAACTGTGAAAATTTTTAATTACCCGCCACGCTGCTATCTTCCAGCCTTAAGACCACTTCATGGCCTTACTCGACAGTGGCGCCAACTAGCGAACATTAAAACAGTAGCCCTCTTTGCGAGGAGAAATCTTGAGCGAGATTTCTGTACATTTAAATTAGAGGCGCGTAATCATAGAGTTAATTCTATGCGCGTAATACTCTCCTATCAAACATCACAATGTAATACTGGGATCCGATGTTACACACTCTTATAAGGGTATCCTTATAAGAGTGTGTAACATTTACTTTTTTAGGGAGTAATTTCATCTCATGTCGCGTTTACGCAATTTAAAATTATTTAGGATAACTTTTGAGAGGGATTTTCGTATCGTGTCATCCTATGCTTTTTTTTTTATATAATCGTGCGTGTGAGGAAGCCCAAGTTTCTCCAACTAAGGGCCTCTGACATGGCTTAATAACTGACATTATTTAACATCAACCGGGACAAGCTTAACGTGCCATCCGAAGCATGGAAGCGCTCAATTTGCCACTATCTATCAGCAATTCTTATACACTGATTGCTGCCTATGTTGCTTCACTTCGCCATAGTTGAGAATGGCTAGTCAAACTAGGCTATGAATTAGCGCTTTATCCTATCATTCTATGCGTTATTGGTTAATTAATTATTCCAAGTTTCTCAATCGTGTTCATTCGCTGCAAATCATCGTGCAATTCATGCAGCACTTTCGCTAATGCGCGCGCGCGTCCGTCCGTCTGTCACGAGACACCGCGCAGATAAAATATGCGCCACATCCGTTTTTTATACTCCTTACTTTACTAGCGTAATAGAAACACAAAGAAAGTCTGTTTCAACGACTTTATCTATAGAATTTTCGATTAGATCCTCATATAAACTAAACTCTATTTTTTTATTCGATTCCACGGAATGACAGTTGCTACAAAGGCTTTATCTGACAGTTCCATACTAGCAACTGTCATTGCGTGGACTCGAATTAAAAATTAGAGTTTAACTGGAGTTACTAGGATTGCAAGGAGTCCCGATTTCAAAGGGTCGGTTTTGACCAAAAGGACCAACAATTACACTTTTCAGGCGGAAGCAATCAGCTCATTTGAGTAGATCATCATGATTATATTGGCAAAGAGTATATGAGTATTATATGAGTATCAATGACCAGCAAAACTAAGTCTTCTGTTGTGAAGTGTAAGCTGTGTAAGCCACAGCAGTTTAAAATGTCTAGTACCTAGAAGCTGTTGTTGTTGAACGTAAATAGACAGACCCATTACCCAGCTTTGGGTATACAAAAGCAGTCGAGCAAAAGTCGTATAAAGATGGCAAGTGAGAGCCGCGACAAGACTCACCTAAAAAGAAATACCCCGCGATTTTTTCCCACAACACGAATGGATATCGGAATTCGCGCATTCCCATTTCAGTTTTAATCGATTCACGTCAGTATGGTATAAGCTGGGCCTGTTATAATCTGAGGGTCAATTTGTGGTAATATTTTACTATTCTGTGTAAGAAAAATCGTTTTTCTCTAAGAAAACGTATTATTATTTTTTTAGATTCTCCAACAGTTTTTCACATTACATTCTTCAAAAAACGTATGCATAACCGTCAGTGGTTACCTGGAAGAAATTGCTATAAGCAATAAGGTCGCCAATTGTACCCTAATATTAATACTGTTTGTCCTTATAATATATTTTTGGTACAATAAAGAATATTTCTATTCTATTCTAATCCCACAAGTAGGTACTCGTTGTGAGAAAAAATATCCGCTTAAGACGAAATACCTACGACGCACAACTAGCGCTGCCAATGAAAAAAAAAATCATATCTTCTTTTTGGATGTGTTTTTAGCAAAAAACGCTCCTGCGATTTCTCAACGCGAGGACCTAAGGTTTGGATTCCAGATCCTAGAACCTAAAGTGGCCACTTTTGGCGTGAATCGATTGCATTCGGATCTGGAAGGATGCGTTTTTTGCTAAAAACAAAAGAAATAAAGAAGATATGATTTTTTTTTCATTGGCGGCGCTAGTTGTGATACCAATTGCGCCTTAATTATTTCTTATCAGCAAAGGTTGTTTCGTACCACTTCATTATGGCATCATGTTCCAACGCAGCATCAAGTTTGTAGAGTTCGAAAATAAACCAGTCCCTCCAGTTTCCCAATTGATTAGCCCATACGCGTATGAATACATTAATTGCTTTGTCAAATCGGTTTACCGGTGACATGACAACACAATCGCGTGCGCAGCTGTCAAGCGCCTGTCAAAGTCAAGCGAGCATTGAAGCCTTGACAGTAACTGTCAAAGTCGCCTTTTCAAGACCGGGTTGATTCTAGACCCAATAGCGAAAAATATGTCGGTTCTTATTGTTTTTGCGCACTTACTACCCTTTATGTAAGGTATTTTTGTAAAGGGTAAAGTAAGGGAAATATCAAAAACATATTGCAATTTTTCAGAGCTCATGTTTACGCCTTTATTCGAGCAAAATTGTTCAAGAAAAAAGGTTAATAAAAATATCTTTTTCAGGGGGGCAGCCCTGAACAAAAGTGTGTAAAACGAAAAATTTTCTGTCATGGGTAAGGGACCTAAGACAAAAATTCTGTATCATGGATACGTTGACGATTATGTCGTGCTAACGAATAACCAATCTGCACAGTGCACTCACTCAATATTATTTAGAGCACAAAATATTCACAACAAACCACTACAAACACTGTTGTCGATTTTCAGGAATCCAATACGATACGAAACACAAAAATTCTCCTTCAGTCACAATTAAAAAAAAAAAAAACAGCCTTGTAGCTGTACAATTATTCAACACTTCATATTCACACACTGGGGTTCGTTACAGCATTTTTGAAATAATTCTACTCTGTCATTGCATTGGTTTCGATCGTCGTCGTCGTTCGAAATTCAAACGGTGACGTCTGGCGGCGCGTGCGCTGCTCTCGCGACGAGGGTTTTAACTGTCAGCTTGTTTACCGACACAGTCGCGCGCGTGAGACGCGCGTTTTTTTACCACTAGGTAATATCGATCACAGTTTAAACCGAAAAAATATTTAAAACTTAAACCCTCTCCGATTTTTTTTTAATACAAATTGCGACGTTTAAACTTTTGTCTTATTTGATAAATAATAGGGATTTTTCCAAGTGTCAAATTTGACAGCGATTCGCGAATTATCGCGCAACTAAATCTGTGGTTTGTATGGAAACCACAGAGATTTTGACAGTTATTCGGGCTATTTTTGATGCCTGGAAAAAACCCCATTGACGCGTAAGTAGTCTTGCCATACGAACGGCATAACCTTTGAAAATATACTGGATGTCTTTTTTGTGTGAAAACCTTTTTACAGACATCTTTACAATGATAAGATAAAGATAAAAAGTATTTATTTAAAAACCACACACACATGAACTAATATACTATAGTTCATCCGCCACAGCGACTGTCGACGGCTAAAAAAGGGATGTTATAAGTTTGAGCTATGTGAGGGTATGTTTGTGGGTGTGTGTCTGTGTGTCTTTCTGTGGTTCAGGCGTTTATGAGATATGCTAATTTGAAGCTGAAATGTCGGGGATATTTTAAATTTTTTACTAATTAGTTATTTGCGCATTTTCGATATCAACCCTTAGTACAAACCTTAGCTCTTATCTTATGCGCTTAATTTGTAACAAGTGTAAGTTGCTGTCTACCAACGTACCTGTAGGTATAAATAATTTACAACAGAAGACACGGTAAGAATCAGTTGCTTACTATTAAAATTAAATATGTACCTAATTACGGTGCTGCAATAGTGATTGCCTCTTGACGTCGTCACAGTAATTAAATTGTTTTTTATGGTAGTTATGTTAGCTTCTCCCAAATTATAATTGGGAGGTGTAACCATATAATTGCTCAATCGGGTAGGAGTAGGAATGTGTGTAGAGAGAGGCTAAAGGCTATTATGATGACAATGATAGCAGTGAGATAGCAGCGTGGCGGGAAATTCAAAATTTTCACAGTTTTTTTACATTTTGTTACTAAACTGAGCTATTTTTGTTCAGCGATTTTTCGTTCGCGGCAATAACATAGTATTCTTTTCATTATTGTAAACAACAAAACAACAATAATTCAGCCGATTATGTGTTCTGGTCATCAACAAGTTTTTTGGGCCGTGCCACTGCTTCGTAGCCCAGAACACCGCACCGAATAGCAGAATAACCATTAAAACAACGGAAAGACTCACGAGAAAAAAAAAAGTCTGCGTGGACGAGTCGCGGGCAAAAACACAGGTTGTTTTAGATATTTACAAAAGTCTCTCAAATCATGAATGAGAGTCCGCATCGCAAAGAATGAGGAAGCAATACCTACCTTTTGTATCTTTACACTGATCAGCATTCGACCTACGTGCCATTGGGTCGACGCCATGAATGGATGGGGCGATGCAAAAACACTACTTTAGTGGGTAAAGTAACCAACTTAATGTCAATCAAATAATCCTTATTGAGATTAATTTAAATGTAAATGCTTGGACAAAAAGTAATTATTGTCGATGTATGTATACAGGGTGCACTCCAAGTCGATAGCGGAACTTTTAGTAGGCTGTCTACTGATAACACAAACAACTTGTACTAGTTGGCGAAAAAAATGGAGTGAAAAAAATATCTGCTGTTCCATAAAAAGGGTCGACTCAGTACTGCGCCAAATGTATGAAACAGCTGATATTTTTTTCGCTCCATTTTTTTCGCCAACTAGTTAGCCTACTTAAAGTTCCGCTATCGACTTAGAGTGCACCCTGTAGTTAGGTTAGGATTAGGACTCTACATTGTATTGGTTTAGAGGTGACTAATGTAGGCCTTGGCCACTTCTACCCACACTCCCTTGGTTTACTCCACTCACTAGAATTCACTGGAAAGGTTTACAGAAATTTTACATTTTGTATTTTATGAACGGTTTCACTAACTTTTATTTATGTCGGGATGGCCGACTTGTTTCGGTTCAAATACGTAGTGCGTCAACCAACTCCCTAACATTCCACTAATTAAAAATGTAAAATAAAAATCAGGGCTACAGTTTTAGTGCTCACTAGTTGGCGCCACTGTCGAGTTAGGTCATAAGATAAATTTCTCAAAGTTAGTTAATTCGGGCGTAAAAATAGATTTAAATTTAAATCATATTTAATACCTACCTTAAAACTGTACCAATAAAACACACCGAGACAGCCCAGCCCCTCTACCCTTGACGCATTTTTCCAATACGGCCGCAATATGGCGCAATTTACAAAATGTAATATTTTACAAATTACGACGCATTTTGTGTTTTTATTGAATAAAACAGCCTTACCTTTGAATAGACATTACAAAGTATTTAAAATCAAAGCATTACTATGCGATTTTGTGTTTTTATTGAATAAAACAGCTTTACCTTTGAATAGACATTACAAAGTATTTAAAATCAAAGCATTACTATGCGAATTCGAGGAGAAATTTATTTTTAAACTTTTTCAATTTGATCCCACAGGTTTGTTCGAAAAAAAAAAACATAGAACATAATTTTCCAAAAGCTAAAACTGTTTCAAAGCAGTGGTTAGTAGCGATACTACAACTATTTGCCATAATTATCTCAGGTGTTGCAAAATATTCACAACATTATTCTAATCAGAAATAAACCCGCGTAGCCCATTTCTGACCTCACGCAACACAAGCGCCCCTAGCGGCAAATCCAAGCCCGGTCGCCCTCATTTAAGCATAGGTCCTACCTTCCTTATACAAGGTGTTACAAAAGTACCTAACTCTTTTTATAGGGTAATAGCACCCGGTGATAGGGATCACAACCAAAATTTTTTTTTTGCTCTATGATTCCGTTGATTTTTTAATTAATAAAATGTGAACGCTGTGGCGGGAGAATAGTATTTTTAAATATTGTTATCATTGACTTTCACAATGTTTTAACAACTCAAAGCTATGTAAATGCACCTACACACACAATGATATTTTAAAATTTGAGCTAATACCAAAAACAAAAAAGTTTTCAACCTTTTTTTACAGATTTGACATCCTGTTGACCACTAGGTTACACCCTGTAAAAGAGTTAGGATGTTTTGTAACACGTTGTAGTTAAGACCAAGGTATATTTTTTTTCATTGGTGGCATTATGGCGTAACATAGATGTGTGTGAAGAGATGCAACAGGAAATATAGTCCAACCCTATTTATTTAAAAACCGGAAGCACAGTTCATTGGATGTCACCCTTCCCTCCACGAGTGAACAAATCAACACACCATTAAACTGACTACGCCTTCATGGTAGAGTTCACCTTTGGTTCAATAAGGCCCATGGTCGAGTGGTAGAGTTGGTGATGTAGTATTCAAATAATATTTTGGGTTCGATCCCATAGTTTTGAAAGTGTAATTATAATACATATGGATCGAAATGTATATACAAGGTGTTACAAAAGTACCTAACTCCTTTTACCTACTGGTCAACAGGATGTCAAATCTGTAACAAAAAGTTGAAAAAAACAATTATTATTTTATAACCTCAAAATTTAAAAAAATTCATAACTTTTTTGTTTTTGTTATTAGCTCAAATTTAAAAATATGTTTGTGCGTGTAGGTGCATTTACATAGCTTTGAGTTGTTAAAACATTGTGAAAGTCAATGAAAACAATATTTAAAAAATACTTTTCTCCCGCCACAGCGTTCACATTTTAATAATTTAAAAATTAACGGAACGCCATGAGCAAAAAAAAAAGGTTGCGAAACCTATCAGCTGGTGCTATTACCCTGTAAAAAGAGTTAGGTACTTTTGTAACACCTTGTATAAGTAGATAATTATTAAGCCATGCTTGATATAAAAAACAATCAATTATATAAAAAAAAAACACCAATAATTTAAAAAGAGGATCAAATATTATTTTGACATTAGCCCTCCTAACTAACGTATGCAATGGAATGAAAAAGTATTTTCTAACTAATTAATAAAACCCACTGTTATCACTATTTTACACGAACGAATCTTCAAATATAAGATCCGAACATAGATTGCCTGCTTTGGAACGAACCTATTTAATAATAGTAGATTTTTCAGTTAGCGCCATCTAGAAACTAAAACGGTAAGTTTAGTTTGACACAAACGAACACTAGAGGGCAGCAGTGATGATCGCGATTTTAGCGCCACCTATTGTAGACTAGCATGCAACTTCCCAAGCGCTACTTGACGATAGATGTCGCAGAGCGCAGCAAAGTGATTTTGTGAGCTGGCAATATGAATCGTGACGTCGTGCTGCGCAGCGCGAGCCGCGAGCTATTTTCGTTCGCTGATAGGACGGCAGACATTTTGTTTGTAACGCAGTAACAAGCGTCGCGTAAAATTCGAATAATGCCTTTGAACGCCTGCGGATGGTCTACTGAAGAAGACGAACAACTAGCCGAGCTGGTGCAGCCCCACAGCTACCTTTACAACGTGCAAGACCCGTCGAGGAAGAATATACTGGCTAGAGAAACCCGGTGGCAAGAAATAGCCGAGACACTAACCAAACCAGGTAAAAAAAACACTTTAAAAATCGTGCTGCATCACATAACCGCACAAAAATGTTTTGTAAACAAAACAATTCAATTTGTATTTGCCGGGCCAAAACCAAAATCCCTGAAAAACGATGAGGGTGGCTTTTCAGCTGTGTTTTCCATTCGAATTTCCACAGTGGAGGAATGTAAGAAACGCTGGCGCGGGCTGCGGGATGGCTACGTGAGGAGTAAACGATTGGGCACTACCATGCACAAGACGAAAGCTGGCGTCTTTGAGAAGCTGCAGTTCCTCGATGGCACTTCCATGGAGACTGAAGAAGAGGAAGTGATGGATGAGAAGCCAATTGTCACATCTGAGCTAGTCGGCGTTGCGCAGCAAGTTATCACGGATAACCAGGAGTATTACGAAGTAAGTACCGCATTTTAAATGTGTCCAGTGCACTACAGCTTCTCTACCCTTGATTTCCAATACGGCCGCAATATGGCGCAATTTACAAAATTTCATATTTTACAAATTAAGACGCATTTTGTGTTTTTATTGAATATGTTTGCCTTACCTTTGAATAAACATTACAAAGTATTTAAAATCAATGCATTACTGTGCGAATTCATGGAGAAATAATTTTTTTAACTTTTTCAATTTGATCGCAATAGCGTCAAGGGTAACCCCAGTACTAAGCACTATTGTAAAATAAAAATTAATCTGAGTTGTTTATTGTAGTCCTATAACTACAGATCGCAATGTTGCATGCAAATGAAGAAAAAGATGATAAAAAAAAGTGCACTACAGGTTTCTGCTGAGTAAACACACTGCGGTCGGTGGGTCAAGTTGGGGGCAGGGAGTTGACTTTGGGGTCTATGTATGGGAGCACTATGGATGCTTATAAGCGACATATCCGGAAAATCCTAGAAATTTTTCGGATCACAAAAAGACATAAAAGCCTCCTAACTCGAAAACATTGCATTTCCGGCAACTGAGTCTGAGAATGTATTTTGCTCCCTAAGACATCCAATCCGTACCTGGTAAAAAATGGATGTTGAAATAGATCACGTCCAATAGCTCCCCCAACGCTACACCCCAACCCACACTGATGTATTGTCTAGCATGAAAACTAAGGCCTTTGCATCTATGTTATGAGATGATTTATACAGAGCGTCCAGTGGCACCTTCACTCATACTAGATGAGTGAAGAGATCACTCAACTATACTTGATATAGTACGCTTTCACACGTTAGGCAAGACAGACTTGTAATAAGCTGTTGAAGCCATTGATTGATACCTACTGGAACTATGTTCTCGAATGAAGACCACAAAATAAAAGAAACAATGGATAAATCTAATTGAATTTATTTTAGCAGCAAGAATGTTAAGAAAGCCTTAATAACTTTAACCACTTGTTTTTTCCAGATCACAGTGGTAGAGCCAAGCCAAGTGCAAGCAAACAAACCGCAGTTCATCAAAATACTTCCAAAGCCCTCGGGCACGGATCGAGACGTCGTAGTGCAGAAAAAAATAAGAAAAAACCATGGGGGACGTAAAAAGGCTATCCCTGTGACAGTGTCCAACATGGCGCCAGTAAAAATATTACCAAAGCCAATAGTAATGAACAGGCCTAAGCTAGTCCAATATGTCGAAGACGAAAAGGCACCGGAACAACGCTCCCAAGTGATAGACCAACTAATAGAAAGGGTGCTGAAAGAAAATACCAATGAAGTAGACGTCTTCTTTAGAAGTATGGCAGCTAGCGTCAAGAAATTACAGCCTAATTTAATACCTAAAGTCAAAATGGAAGTGTGCAGTGTTATAGCGAAATATGAAATGCAGAGTTTTGAGAAAGGTGGACAGCACTGATTGAGGATTATGTATGCTTAGGAATGTTGAATGTTGATGATCATACAATACACAGTGTTATAGCGAAATACGAAATGCAGAGTTTTGAGAAAGGTAAGCACAGATTGAGGATTATTTATGCTTAGGAATGTTGAATGTTGATGATCATACAATACACAGTGTTATAGTGAAATACGAAATGCAGAGTTTTGAGAAAGGTGGACAGCACTGATTTATGCTTAGGAATGTTGAATGTTGATGATCATACAATACAGACAGACAGTTAATAATGAGGCAAAGAAGCTATAAGTGAAATTATGATGACTTCAGAAGTTTAATAAATATGTAAAATAAGATTGTTTTTTTGATTTGACTATGTTATTAAAATTACTGATACATATATTTAATTATATCTTTGAAAGTACTTAACATTGTATTTGTTCATGTAAATTCTACAGGGTGCACACAAGTCGATAGCGGAACTTTAAGTAGGCAGTCTACTGATCAATACAAACAACTTGTACCAGGTGGCGAAAAAATGGAGCGAAAAAAAATCAGCTGTTTCATACATTTGGCGCAGTACTGAGTCAACCTTTTGTATGGAACAGCTGATATTTTTTTCGCTCCATTTTTTTCGCCACCTAGTACAAGTTGTTTGTAGTGATCAGTAGACAGTCTACTTCAAGTTCCGCTATCGACTTAGAGTGCACTCTGTAGATCAAAATTCTAAAGAAGTATTTTACGGAAAATTCTTAAAATAGTAGTACAAATGGCATGGTCTCATGATCTCATCCACATAACATATGGATGGAGAGGACTGAAATCGCCTACTATTCAGTCTTTTATAAAGGTATCATAAAACAGTGGAATTATAAACAAAGCAGTCCATAAATGTGGAGTGGATAATATTGATTGCACGGCGAATACTTCCAAAAGGCTGGCTTGTTGCCAATATTGTTCCTGGTTGGCACAGGCACAACGCTGTTTGCAAGTTTAATGTATGTTACCCAGTTTCAAGGCACACTTATAAGATTTGTGAATTTATAGTAGCAATACCACTCGCTATCTATGAAGGAAAATATCGTGCGGAAACCCGTGGCTTAGTTGGCCCCGCATGTATTGACACTTGTCTTTCCTGTGGGCTAGGCTGTCTATTCAATTAAATATACTGTACCACACACACGCAAATAAATAATCTCTATTTCCGATTGAGTAGAATTTTTCCAATAATAAAGACAAACTGAACCCATCGGATGATGAGATGGAATAGAGGGAGGGTATTGAAATCCAATATTGGGTATTGTTCGCGTCCCCAGGGGCCCTAGCCTGTAACACAATGACGTCTCAATGGCGTCCTAGGTAGAAGGACAAAACCGGGATTTTTTCGTTGTTCTCCTACAACCAGCGAACTAATCCTCTAGGATTAGACTCATTATATTATTTGCTGTACTACAATAACATTAAAAGGACCGACACTGGACCGACAGCATTAATAAATCGTAATTAAAACCGTCAACCGGAAGCCCATTTTGGCACCATTGTGTTACAGGCTAAGGGCCCTGGTCAGTTAATTATTATTGATTGCGTTCTGCTCTCCCCCAATTTATGGTAGGTATTTGGGGAGTAACCGAATGGACGTTGGTCAGGGCCGGAAAACTGTATCTTTTGCGATTTAGATTTGATGCGCGGAAATCATAATGGCCCGGTTTCTAAGTTGAGAATTTTACTAAGCACATACTTACGTATCGCTCTGTCACGCTCTTTTGTGAGAAATCTGCAGAGACAGGACGATACTTACCCATTTGCTTAGCAAAATTCTCAACTCAGAAACCGAGCCAATGCCTCTTCCCCGCACATATTTTAAGTAAGACTTCAAGAAAATACCTGCCGAACGGCTGGACCGATTTTTATGATTAGTTGGATTTGTCTGTATCCCGAATAGCAGGAAAACTATGAAGGCCGTCTTGCACCACGTCTTAGATGCCACTTAAGTCGCCATTTAAATCGACTTTTGTATGAAGATTTTAGTTAAATGCTGTTTAAACCACATTTAAGAAAGTGGTGCAAGACGGCCTAAGAGTTCAAGACTAGGAAAAAATACAGGAATAAAAAATTTCTGCGCGGACAAGGTCATAATTTTAGTTATAGTTTTTTAGAGAGGGGGTGTCTGGGGCTACAATAATCTGTTTTCTTTATTTGAAAGAAGGTTTTCTTGCGAGTGTTCTTAGTCATGTTTTTGAAATTTTGTATGATCTGAATCAAAATTCACATGATATTTTTTTAACTTCCTCTCATTTTCAAATAACAAAACCATACTCTTGTGTCGTACGTAGTCCCTACGTATCGCGTGACTAGTTATCTATACGTATACTATAGACATCTCGTAATGTCTCCCCAAGTTGTAGTAAGAAGGTACCACCTATTCAACACAGAGCTAGATTTCTCTATGGGCTCCAGCCATTCACCCTTAGGGGTGGAGAACAAAACGTACACTTGAGCCTAGACTTAAGGTCCGTTTCCACTACAGGAAGCATAACAGACAAGGTGGTTTAACAAGCTTCCGTACCTACCATTGGTATGTACACACGACAGAACGTCAGCCTGTACATTTTTGTTGTAAAGTCGCCCGTAACGTAACTGAGTGCGTGTAATTAGGTCTAAAATTAGGTGCCTCTTTCTACTTCTTATCGTGTCGGTACTCAGGCAAGCAACTTATTTTCATAATCATCATCAGCCTTTTAACACCCACTGTTGAGTAAAAGCCTCTTTATGCTCACATCACCTCTCACGATTCTGTGCCAGGCGCAATCACTGTTTTCCGGCTACTCGTATAACCCGTGCCATTAAAGAAACGATATATAAATGGCGGACACTCTCGCGCCCTCTCGCTTTAATCATATCTCTGTCTATACTCACACGTAACGTTAGCAAAGTCATTTTAGGCAGTCGTGATTAGTCACCTACGCTTGGCTAATAAAACACGCCAAAATACGTTCGCCTCTTATTGATTTTTAAATGTTTGTGGAGTTATTTCAATATTGTAGTTTACGTTAAGTGTTGTTATTTGTTGGGGTTTGTATTATTTACTACGTTTTAATATTTTTGATCTTATTTTCATAAAGATTGTTGTTTAATCAAAAACCCGACGTAGAACAATTACCTAATCAATAAAGAAAGCATCGTAAAACAATATTTCCTAACGAAAAATGTAAGAAAGTTTTAGGTATGAACCGAAATCGTATTTTCGTAACCTCTTTTTCAGACCTTACCATAGGTACCCGCCGCCATTTTCATATCGTTTCTCTATTGGCACGGCTTATACCCATCTTATTTTGGGTTGCCTAAATAGAACCAGAACTACCACTCCCGATCAATAAGATGTGTGTGATGGGCTTTGCCTAGAAATAGAATTGGAACCTAACTATTGAAAAAAAAAACAATGCTTTCGAGGAAGTGGGAACGGTCCCTTGCAAACCTAACAATGCCTAGTTAGGTATGTATTTTTGATGCAGTCTCGCTAGCAGCTGAAGGGTCTTTGATGTTAGTCAATTGTCCCATTGAGCTAGCTATGAGTGAGTGACGTACAGTCGGCCACACGCTAGGATACCCCTTTTTGTTCGATTGGCGCCCTTATGCCGCGCGCGGTAAGAGTTGCCATGGGGTATCTGTGACTGTGGTCGACCGTACAACGTCCTTGTGTTGTGAGGGGAAGGAGTACGTACTATGTATGGTAGAGAGGGATGCGTTAAAGCAGCCATATTCTGTCTAGAATAGTGATTATTTGTTGATGCCCGGGGGCAGTAGAAGGACAAACCCGGCGTTTCCTCATTTTTCTCCTACAACCAGCGAACTAATCCTCTAGAATTAGAATCAGAATATTCTTTGCTGTACTACAAAATCATTAGAAGAACCGACAGCATTAATACATCGTAATTGAAGCCTTCAACTGGGAGCCCATTTTGGTACCATTGCGTTATAGACTCAGGTCCCTTAGGAACTTAGGAAGGAAAGGCAGCTATCACGAATTGGAGGAATTAGAAGCCCCAATTCGATCCACGCATCTACGTTACGTAGTTTGGTTTGCTATCATCGATAGAAGAAACAGCACGCTTCATCATCTGCGTACTTGGTTTATCTATTTAGTTAGGTGATACTAAGTAGACAGTCCTAATCAACGTAGAAAGGGCCCAACGCTCGGTCTTAAAAGTCATACTGAAAAAGCCTTTTAGGTACCCCACCAAAGACTTATACAAAGAAGCAAATGTACTGTCAATTCGCCAACTTTTCATACAAAAAGTCTGTTTAACAGCCCATAAAGCCACACTCAACTCCAGTGACTATCCCCACTTGCTAGCTAAATGTGTCTACGAAATAACAATACCCACAATAAATACAACTTTTGCCAGCCGTTTTGATCCCTACCTAAGTTCTCACTTATACAACAACCTTGTAAAAATTTGTAACATTAAAACTAATTCCGTCATGGAAGCAAAACCAAAGATAGCAAAGTTCCTTTTAACACTAGACTACGACAACACAGAGGAATTCATTCAATAATGTGATAGATGATATTTGAAGAAATGCATAAATTTATTATATTTCGTTAAAGAATTTTTATTTTGTTTTAAAGAATGTTTATTTTGTTTGATTATTCTGTTTTGATATTTGCTCAGATATTTATTGCATCAAGTACTTAAATGACTTGATATGTCCCTAATTATGTTTTAAAAATGTAACTGGTTCCTCGCGATACAGGCCCAGCCTAGTGCGAGGACCCCTGGCAATTTCGTAGATTTAAGCTAGTTTATGCACAGATTTTATAATAAGACTTAACTTTTCTGTACCTACCATCTTTGTGCAATAAAGACCTTTTTTACTTTACTCAAGCGGAGGTATCTAAGTAAGAGCTCGATCCCCACAAGATACAGCGTTGGTCTCTTCGTAAAATCTTTTGCATATTTGGTGCGTGCAGTTCGTTTGCGGCATAATATCGTGCGTTGCCCTTTCGCGTGTCGATAATCGCGAGTACTCAGCCGTGCTAGGCCGTCTAGTCTAGACACCCCGCCCCCAGTCTTTACTAACTTATTCTGCAACGAACGGGTTGCGGTTGCGGCGCGGCATCCCTTAGGAAATCTGCTAGGATTTTTAATGAACAACCGTATTGTCTTCTTTTCCACTCGGATCAATGATTGGTACCTACTCTCACCGAAAGTGTTACCACCTAGATCTAAGACATTTAGCTTAGCACCACTCTGACCGCACTAGAAATCTACAGCTATCTAGCTAAAATCAATATGAAAAAAGGAAGAGTGTAACGCATTGGCTGCCGGCAGTTTTTACACGGGTGCCTTATTTTATACTATTTTCCAGTGCCTCACGTCACGACGCAATAGCGCGCATAGGTATCACTTCGAACAGTTCCTGTGTCACGTATACGCGTCACCCATCCCGGCGATGGACGTCATCCCTAAACAGTTATTCAAACACCTCGTCGAAAATTTCGCCCTCTGAACTGCCTGCAACATGCAGCAAACTGCAGAAGCAGCTATGAAAACAGGCAGTCAAAAGCCATCAATCCAAATAAAACTAATTCGGCAGTGGCGTGGCGACATCGTCGAAGATAGCGGGCGCCGACCGCCTAGGGCATTTCATTCAATCAATCTACTTACTACAGCTCCACAAAATAGAAAAGGAACAGAAGTTTCGCCTCATAGACGTGCCGTTTAGTTCAGTTGACCACTGACCCTGCCACCATATCCTGAGGTACCTGGATTAAACTGATACCCTCTCTCATTTGGCCAGACAGCGGTTATCAGACATTATTGTGAGAAAACGTGATTCTTTACTAATAATTTATTTGTAAACATTGCGTAGTCATAGCTTCTACATAATCGCTAAGTTATTCATTATGTTGTACCTCACTCCTGGCCACTTTTAGCCAAATGATACGTAAGGTGGAGAACTGCCCAATCTGTCCATACATATACATCTGGAGTTAATCTTTCTTTGCAAAAAATATTAAAAAGTTTAACCGAAAGCTTCTGTGTGTTCTTCTTCGTAAGAATAGTCCCTAACAGGGGCTACGATAACAGTAACACCATGACTCATTCACTTGTCAATATTATCATGTCATCTGCTGATCTTATGGTCCTTAAGTCGAGAGCCTTAAAGGAGATAGTGGGTGGCTGTGGTGACTACGATGGCGTGCTGAAATGCATTTTAGGGGCGCTAATAGCTTTGAGGGTCAGTGCGGTGTTGTGTTTGGTTTTGTCGCTATTAGTGGATGGACGTATATCTTTATCGAGTGTCGTGTCAATACTGAATGGATTGCCATCTTCAGGCATTGCCTTTGACGCTTCAGTTTCCTCAAAAAGTTTTCCTTCTCGGTTCCCAAGCGTAAAAAAAAACTAGGCATTTGCATCTAATGACCATCTAGATAGTGACTAAGAGGCTCGGACGCAGTGAATAGACGCTCTAGTTCTTGGTTTAGTTAGATGGCTTGCTCAGCATTATAACATCATCTCACATTGTATAAATCAGTCAGCCTTTGAAATAAGTAGTGCTACCACCGGGAATCGAACTAGCGAACTACCGCTTTATATCAACCAGCCCGGCATTGAAGTACGGGCAGCGAGCGACACGTTCAGTTACCCTAATGGTAAATGGTAAAACGGACTGTTTTCCGCAACTCGAACGTCTCTACTTGTGCCTATTTTGCGTCAGGATGGGATTTGTCATCCTTGCCAATCCAGGGGCCTTAGCCTGTAACACAATGGCGTATTAATGGCGTCCTAGGTAGAAGGACAAAACCGGGTTTTTTTCGTTGCTCTCCTACAACCAGCGAACTAATCCTCTAGAATTAGACTCATAATATTCTTTGCTGTACTATAAAAACATTAAAAGGACCGACAGCATAAATAAATCGTAATTAAAACCGTCAACCGGAAGCCCATTTTGGCACCATTGTGTTACAGGCTAAGGGCCCAGGGCCCTTAGCCTGTAACGGCTTACGGTTGACGGTTTTGATTACGATTTATTAATGCTGTCGGTCCAGTGTCGGTCCTTTTAATGTTATTGTAGTACAGCAAAGAATATTATGAGTCTAATTCTAGAGTATTAGTTCGCTGGTTGTAGGAGAACAACGCAAAAATCCCGGTTTTGTCCTTCTACCTAGGACGCCATTGATACGCCATTGTATTACAGGCTAAGGCCCCTGGTGTGTCGCTAACCGTAGGGACCTAAGTCTCTGTACATGCGTTGCGGCGAGAGCCCTCGACGTCAATTGGCGGGCGGCGGGATTGTTTTGACGCGTACCCATGCTTCCAACAAGAAGAGGAAGACACGAAAGATTCATTCAACCAACTCACGCGCGCGGCGATCAATCTGACAGTGCACAAAGATAAATATCGGAAGTTGAAAACGAAGTTGCAGACATCGGTAGAGCGGAAAACTAAAAACCATATCATCGGTGTAGCGATTTGGTTGTTCTCTGTGAGACATGAAGCGGCGCGAGCTCAGTCTGTTCTTCATAAATAAGGCTTCCGAATGAAGTCCAAAACTGTATTTATGAAGGCCTTTGCATCTACCAATGAGATGATTTATACAGCGTCCAGTAGCACCTTCACTCACACACAGACGCTATAGAAGGGTGAAGAGACCACTCGGCGCTGCAGTGCCTGGGACATTGTTATGAGATGGAGTAGGCTTGCCCAGCACCACATCCTGCCTGACAGCTTAGTCGGCCTAGCCCACCTAGCTCTTCTTTATAAATAAGGCTTCCGAATGAAGTCCAAAACTGTATTTATGAAGACCTACTTAGTAACACTGCATTTTGTAAGTACTACTAGTCGTAGTAAGTATTTTAGTGTTTACGAAAGTTCAAGTTCAAATCGCGTTCCCTCCCTCTCTAAGTAGAATAGACTTTTTCTTCTTCTTTGTGAGCCGTTTCGGCTATGTTGTCCTTTTACATCTAGCTATTCCGTATCGATGCGGTAACGCGACCCGCGTGGGCGCCGATATCGAGTAGAGTAGGCAGACCGACTATACTTTACTTACACCAGGGGCCTTAACCTGTAACGCAATGGTGCCAAAATGGGCTCCCGGTTGACGGCTTCAATTACGACTTATTAATGCTGTCGGTCCTTATAATGTTTTTGTAGTACAGCAAAGAATATTCTAATTCTAGAAGATTAGTTCTCTGGTTGTACGAGAAAAACGAGGGAATCTCGGTTTTGTTCTTCTACTGGGATGCCATTGATACGCCATTACGTTACAGGCTAAGACCCCTGTTATAATGTAAACACACCACATAAACAATCGCGATAAAGTGCGTTGACCCCAGTGCAGCTGCTCTCAACTCTCAGCTGATCGACTGTTGTTTTGTTTGTGCTTTTTTGCAACAATGCTGCGCGGGCGCGCCATTGATAAACGGTTGTAGTGTGGAGTTGTGGGGTAAGCCAGAAGTACAGGCCCTGAGAGCAGAGATCGGAGCTACCCGGTTGGTAGGTGCAGTAATTAGAAAGAAACCTGCTAGGGGAGCAATTGTGGCATTGGCCACGATAAAAGTTTTATCCCATTTTCGGTTATCGCCATCTTACTTTATTACACCGCGTGAAGCGAGATGCCGCTACTCGATAGCGGGATAAAACTTCTTTTAGAAAGTATTTAAAGAGCTTATTGAAGGTCCGTACTCGTATAACAATATAAATGGGAAAGATTGTAAGTGTGTATGTTTGTTACTTTACGCACTCTGAAACGGCTGGACGGATTTGGAATGGAAATAAACTTAACATCTTTTACTTATTATCGAAGTCTGCGGCGAACCTTTCGTACGTTGTTATTTTGTGATACACGTAAGGTCGGCCACAGTCAACGATACCCCATGGCAGCTCTTACCGTGCGCAGCATAAGGGCGCCAATCGAACAAAAAGGGGTATCCTATAGCGTGTGGCCGACTGTACCTAGGTATTACAATCATATAGGGTAATAAGCACAATCATCTGATGCACTGATAAGATGTGTGTGATGGATCTAGTTAGTAATTTAACTGTTCATAGAGTCAGCCTGAGGCACTGCGGTTACCAGTGTAAATGGGACATGGGAACCATGAAGTAGGCGACCTGGGGCCTTAGCCTGTAACACAATGGCGTCCCAGGTAGAAGGACAAAACCGGGATTTTTTCGTTCTTATCCTACAACCAGCGAACTAATCCTCTACAGGGTGCACTCTAAGTCGATAGCGGAACTTTAAGTAGGCTGTCTACTGATCACTACAAACAACTTGTACCAGGTGGCGAAAAAAATATCAGCTGTTCCATACAAAAGGTCGACTCAGTACTGCGCCAAATGTATGAAACAGCTGATATTTTTTTCGCTCCTTTTTTTTGCCACCTAGTACAAGTTGTTTGTAGTGTAGGTTTGTAGACAGCCTACTTAAAGTTCCGCTCTTGACTTAGAGTGCACCCTGTAGAATTAGACTCATAATATTATTTACCTTACTACAAAAACATTAAAAGGACCGACACTGCACCGATAGCATTAATAAATTGGAATTGAAACCGTCAACCGGGAGCCCATTTTGGCACCATTGCGTTTCAGGCTAAGTAAGGGCCCTGAGGTGGTAAACTGCTAGGTAAAGGCTGGCGTCCACAAGAGGCGGATCGGGCCGGGGCGCTATTTTACGTGGGGTGTTTAGGGGGGGAGGGAGATGAGCCAAATCTCACGTAAAAGAGAGGGGGGTCTCGGGAAATATCATTCGATCCATCCGTAGAGAAGACAAGCGGATATGTTTAAAATGTTTCCAATAACATCCTATTGTTGAACAGATACCGAACCCGAGCAGTTCCTAAACATTGAGTAAGTAGCTTGAGATTACTCTGACACCATTCATAATCTTATAGTTTGTATTCCGATTTAGGCGGCTGAGTCGCGCGCGCGCTTGACTGCCCACCTGCGGCCGCCAAGATCGGAATGGTACAGGTATCGTCAGGAGTTATGAGCGCTCGACGAAACTGGTGGGGATTTCTGCGCAAGTGTGTACAATCGCGCGCAAAATGTCTAATATCCACGGGGGATCTAAGACTGACGCTGAGCTGAACTATAGTTGAGTGAGATACTATAAAAATCGGAGAAACTGACTAAATTTAACGATTTAAAGTATTCTTTGCGGATTTTGGACACGTTATATTTTAAATGGTTTTTTAGACAATAATCCTGACATTACGATAAAACGGGTGTACAATCAATGAAAAATAATCTCAATCCAATATGTATTGTACTCAATAACTTTTTTGAATCTTTCTGAACCGTCTTTTTAAAACATTTTGTTTCGGCATTCTTTCTGCGAGGAAATAAAAAAACGTTGAGTGCGACTGTACCCCGAGGCTAGAGCGACTGATCTACCAATCACGCGCCCGCGCTCGCCGGCGCCCCCCGCGTACCCCACCAAACAGACCGAAAAAATGAGTTCTGCGCATTCAAGGTCAGCGCTCATAGGCGCGACCTGTACAATACACAGAGCAGACACTAACCTGAGAGTTGGTGAAGCGACGACTGCCGGAGCGGCTGAGGGTCCCTCCGCGCACGTTGCTGTCTGCCAGGTCCACGTCGCCTCCGCCGTCCGCCGCCCGGCGACGGGACAGCTCGCAGAGCTCCGCTATTGGCTGCACCTGGTGGTCAAATGTCAGAGTTTTAGGGTGGTATTCTAGAACGCTACTTAAACTCAGTTTAAACAGAGTTGAGACTGTCGATAAAACAGTGCATGTTTTGATATGAAGGGAGGGATATTCAAATAAAAACATGCGCTGTTTTATCGACATTCGACACTAAGACTAAACTTTACTTAAACAGAGTTCAAGGAGCTTTCTAGTTTGAACTGAGTTTAAAAAGAATTTAAGTAGCGTTCTAGTTTGAACTGAGTTTAAGTAGCGTTCTAGAATACAACCCTTAGATCATCATCATTAAATTTAAGAGATAGACTCTTGTTGGTGCAGCACTCTCCATGCACTCTGGTCACAGGCCAGTTCCTAGGAAAGATCGAAGGAAAGAGAGGTAGAGGAAGGCCTCGGAGAAGCTACTTCAACCAAATTAAAGAGAAGGTGGATGTCGGGACGTACCACTACCATCAGGTGTAGAGTTTTAGATACTTTACGGATAATATCAAAAGGAGAAAGGTTGCATATCTGGGACTAGTGTTCAGACACGAGAGATACAGCCTCCTGCAACTTATAAAGACGGGAAAAGTCGCTGGCAAGAGACGCGTCGGCCGAAGGAGAAAATCCTGGCTAAGAAACCTACGGGAGTGGACTGGGATCGCGAGTGCTGCCCAGCTATTTCGCCTCGCGAAAGACTAAGAGAGATGTGCAGAGATAAAACAGTGCATGTTTTGATATGAAGGGAGGGATATTCAAATCAAAACGTGCACTGTTTTATCGACGGTCGACACTACTAAACTCTACTTAAACTGAGTTCAAGGAGCGTTCTAGTTTGAACTGGGTTTAAACAGAGTTTAAGTAGCGTTCTAGAATACCACCCTTAGACCATCAACCGTGGAACCGGTTGAAATCCCGAGATGGGGAGCCATCTACTCGTATCTACTACTACAATTTGAATATACGACTACGAATTTGAAAATTCTAAATAACGAGAGCGATGGACGATGGAAGGGATCTTGAAGAATCATGTTGCTTGATGATGTGCTTTAGTTTTAGCGTAGCTAGTCACAAGTGTAAATAAGACTCAGCTGGAGAATAATGTGGTAGTGGATAGTTGTAGCTCACATTCTCTTCAAAATTGACCATACAGAGTCAGGTGCTTCATTCACCCATAAATGGCCGAACGAAAACGAAAGTTGCGGGGGCAAGAAATGCTAATCGCTCACATTGGCACGAGATGGCGAATGATATAGCGGACTTGTCCGACTGTACATTCCATCTGAGAATGGATGATGATCATCATCATCATCATCATCAGCCCACCTCTGACCACTGCTGGGTACAAGCCTTTTCCCTGGTGAATGGATTATTTCCATTATTTGCATTCAGTGACATCATTGTTGTCATTGACTGCTAGGGTGCTTTTTACTATTGTCGCCCATAAGCCACGCGCGATAAGAGCTATACCATGGGGTATCCTACCGTGTTGCTGACTGCAGGTGGCGGTGGTGGTCTAGTGGGTAGAACAGTGGACTCTGAAGCAAGAGGTACCCGGTTCGATTCCCAGTGCGGGCATGTATCTATGACTTTGTTTAATTTGAAAGTTACGTACATTTGTGAATTTGTAGTAGCAATACCACTCGCTAACGGTGAAGGAAAACATCGTGAGGAAACCCGCGGCTCAGTTGGCTCCACACGTATTGACCTGTCTTTCCTGTGGGCTTGGTCGACTAAGCTGTCAGGATGGTATAGGTGCTGGGCAAGCCTACTCCATCTAAAAACAATGTCCCAGGCACTGCAGCGCCGAGTGGTCTCTTCACCTATCTAGTGTGAGTGAAGGTGCCACTGGACGCTGTATAAATCATCTCATTACGTAGATGCAAAGGCCTTAGTTTTTTGCTGACTGCAAAAAGAAGACCTAATTAAATGAGTATGCTAAATGCTAGAAACTTGTCATGTGTAGTGAAACGTTTTCTCACAGTCACAAACATATTAAATGATTACTTGGTTAGGACGGCAGATGCTGCAGTTCTTGAGGTTCAAGTTTTAGATGAAGCATTTCGACTTAAATGACTCTGAAATTGAATCTCTTGATTGGATTTTAACGGGAGAAAGAACGGACTTCGTAGTCAGCGCCCGCAAAGTGGGAATGCCAATCCAAGTAAGGCCCTTTAAAGACGTTTATAGGCCCTACGACAATGTCTTTCATTACTTACTTCTCCGCAAAGTAATGTTCCCAAGTTAGGTAGGCGGAATCAGGCAAGTATTTGACGACGGAAAATGCTTTTTAGATTCTCCTGATATAAAATGCAATTTAAGGCAACTTAAATACAAAGGGTCCCCATTAACCATCTTAACAATATCTATGTAACAGACCACTGGGAGCCCAAAATCGCCGATTTCAGTCTACTTCGCGTATTTTTTGGTAAATTTACACGACGGTAATGTCGAAAACATCGTGGACGCAAAAGTTCTACGGAAAACCGGACCTACAAAAAGTCGAACGTCTACGTGGGCCCTTAGCATTCAATCTGTGGCCGACCGAACCTAACCAAACTCCGTGCAAATGATACTGAATTAATAGAAACTGGCTCGGTCGAGTCCGAAAGTGGTTTCTTAACAGCATGCAGCAGGGAAAGTTGCATGTGCCACTACGCACATAGTTTAAACATTCTGCGGTAATTATTGAGGCAGAAACTGCGTTAATCGTGTCAGGCAAACGTAATATCACCGAAACCCATTTAAATTTGTGATTTTAAGCGTTGAGCAGAGGAGTATAAGATACCTAAGACCACACTCGTCCGTAAGACGAGTTTCAATGAGGTTAGAAAATAGGCAACGACAGTTACTTGACTCGGTAGCTCATTATTGGTAGAGCGCCTGCACGGAATGCAGAGGTTGCGGGTTCAAATCCTGTCATGAGCGAATTTTTTAACCTTATAAAAATCTTTATGTAGACCTAAGTAAAGTTTCCTCGATTAGTTTCTTTCAAAGTTAGATAAAAGGCAACAGTTTGTCGCATTTCGGCAGCGGATGTTAAAAGTACAAAAATGATATGACCTTTGGTATGCGAAAAAAAAAATAGGTACCAAATGGTCAGCAATTAATTTTATACGTACATTTATTAATTTAGAAACAGGTTCCTAGCAACTTTCACGCAAAAAGTAACAAGGTACTAATTACGGCGTGAATTTGCCAAAACATAATTCGTTAGTCAAGGTAAACATAACGGAACGACTTTATCAAAATAAACGCATTCATCATTCTCAATAAGGGTACGTTAGTTTGTGTATCGGTTGTGTGTGTGATAGAAAGTTTGATTTCGGCCTTGTGTGTGTGTATTCATTCGGTGTGCTTTCAGGTAGGTAATATACCTTCGCACAACCCTATGTCGATGCTCTTATCAGCTAACTAAACAAACTAAGTATTTTTTTAATAAACTGTTTAAGTACAACTCCTATTTGTGTACATCATGCACGCCCGTTTTTTTCACAACAGTTTCGATCCCCCAAGGTTTTCTGGAAGAAATCTCTTACAGAGATAAGCTCGCCATTGTACATGTGTTTTCTTACGTACTGTCCTCTAATTTGTTTGTGTGTGCAATAAAGTATAATAATAATATATAATAAACAATAATGATATGTTCGGAGCCAGATTCAACATCAAGAGCAAAACTTATCAACGTTTATGAAGCCGAAATCTAGTTTTTTATTTAACTAAAGGTGTAATTTCAATATTCCACATCGGGCAAATCCGCAAGTATCAACTAGCTCTCAACAATCAAATGTGCAAATTAATTACTCCTCAGCCTATCTCGTGAAGACAACTGGTTATTTTAACGCACACCGCTAAATCATTGGCCATGCCCAAATTAACGGGTCCGCGCCAACATAACGGGCCAACTCGCTTAGCATTTTACAACTCTACGTTACGGCACATTTTTATTTTAAAACAACAGAATAAGTAACATAAAACCGTATGAGTCGGAAGCTTCTCTTTCTGATTGGAATTACTGTTGTGATAACTTGTGTTGCTACTGAATAGATTTGTCTCGGAAAACTCTACAAACACGTCTTCTTGAGCCGCGTTTTTATGGTTAAAGTGGGCTTTGGCCAAGTGATTACTATGATGCTTCTTTGAACGTATACACCAGCCATTAATGTACGCTGTGATTAAAAGGACCCGTCAGAAGCATCAAACATATGAGAGCATAATACAAGGTGTTACAAAAGTACCTAACTCTTTTTACAGGGTAATAGCACCCGGTGATAGGGATCGCAACCTAAATATTTTTTTTGCTCTATGACGTTCCGTAAATTTTTAAATTAATAAAATGTGAACGATGTGACACCTTGTATTATGAGGGATCCCAATCCCAAGTATCGCTGGAAAGACGCGGTAGAGAGGGAGGAACCTGCGCGAACTCCAGGTGGAGGATTGGAGGGACCTGGCACAGGACAGTGAGAGCTATGGCGTCTTTTGGCTGCGTAGGCCAAGTGGCACCTTCACTCACACTAGATGGGTGCAGTGACCACTCGGGCACAGGGGTAAGTAGTATTAAAATGAGTAAACCTTACCTTGACAGTCACCGACTCTTGGCTCCCCTTTATAAGTTCGATGACCTCCTCTCTGTTCTTTCCTTCCACGCTGACTCCGTTCACCTCTAAAAGTCTATCGCCGGGTAGAAGACCAGTCTCACTAGACCCCGGATACGAGCCAGGCTCAGCAAGGATCACAGCTTTGTAGGTCAACTTGCTTGGTAGCCCGTTGAAGCCATTGGTTTTGAGACTGTCTCCGTTTGAAAGACCATTGGCCTCGTGACCGTTGGGATCGGCCATGTAGACTCTCTCCTGGATAACCGCCCGGCGGAGACTGAATCCGAAGTCGTTCCTTGGGGCTTTCTGCCTCTGAATGGTGAGGAAACGAGGCCGCGGGAGCTTGAGCGGTCTAGGCTCCGGCAGTGGTAGGTAGACGTCATCGAATGTGCTGGTTCGAGACCAGCGGTGGAACCCTTGAGACTCGCCCACTGGTGAGGTAGAGAACGGCGGCGTGGCGAAGGAGGAGTTGGTTGTAGTATCAGTTAAAGAATCCGCGCTTGGAGACGTCGAAGTGACATGGTAGCTGTTTCCATTGGTCTTAGGCACTTCGTCCACATCCTGAGTCGTAATGGTCGGAGCGGGGTCAATGTTGTTCTTATACTGATTCTCGACAGGACTGTGGATGACCTTTTTGGTAAAGTTCTGTAACTGCAGCAGGTCTTCGTTAGACGGCATGCTCTTGGAGGGCGGCACTCCGTAGATCATTTCGTTCTGGTGCGTGTTGCGCGCTAGGACGTTCGGGTCTTGTCCGTTTATGTGATCCACTGTGTCGTTGTTTTGAATGCTGCTCTCGATGGAATTGGAACTAGTGTTGCTGAGGCGGTTGCCCTTTAGGATACCTCTTTTGGGTGGTCGAGGCGGTATCGGAGGTAGATTGGGTGGCTGCCGTGGGCTCGTGTTTGCGTTATTGGGGTTGTTCAGAGAGTTGAGGGAGGTTTCCGAGCTGTCGGACTGCAGGACTCCATCTTTTTTGTTCCAAATGGGCGCTGGGTAGCTCGGGGACAAGTGGTTGTTCTCATCGCTGAGGTTCGAGTTGGACCCGGATGTGGAAATGACCGGGTAGTTGGAGTAATTCGAGTCGTGTTCGAGGTGAGCGAACAGCGAGGCCGTGTAGTCGGCAGTGATGCCCGAAGGAAGTTTCTCCTTTTCCTTGCGTCTGCCCCGCAATTTGAGAGATCGCCGGACCTGCGAATAGATAAGAGGGGGTTATTGAAGAGATTGTGATTGTTTCGTTGCGCTCCGGTGGGTTTGAAGGTCGTCCTAAAGTGAACGATTCTAAAGTACAGTCATCGCAGTAATGGCACACTGGAAAGATCAATTGAGCAATAAATCGTTGAGGTCTTTTGTCGACAAGTGAGCGAAAGCTGGCGCTATCCTCAAAATATAAAAATAGTTAAAGGAAGGTGCAATTTCATTACATTCATTTGATTTTGCAGAAATCTCGTATTTTTTTAAGTATGTACCAGAAGCTTACTTTTCC
Organism: Zelleria hepariella; assembly: GCA_949319315.1. NCBI lineage: Eukaryota > Metazoa > Arthropoda > Insecta > Lepidoptera > Yponomeutidae > Zelleria > Zelleria hepariella. Next base: position 10,166,471 of record OX439396.1, on the reverse strand, counting down.
ACAATTCACCTATACTTAAGTATCTATCTTAAGATCACTCGAATGTGTATTGAGTTAAACTATCTCATTGAATACATAGGTTAAACTTAATCCTACTGAATAACAACCTTTAACTTTGACTTTTGTCAAATGGCAAAACTTCACCTAAAAGTAAACATTTCGCAATAGACCAACCATGGGCGACACGAAACGCTAACTCCAATCCTAGCGATTGGTCACACTGCCGCCGTAACAAATGTTGGATCAACTGAGAGGTGATTCGGGCTATTCGTTCCACATTCATGACGTCACGATCAGATAACAATATGGTAGAGAAGGTTCACTGTGCATTCTGATTGAAGGCCTGACCAGGGACCTATGAAAATCTCGCCACATAGCGGATTGTATACAGCAAGGTTTTAGTTATACACTAGGGTTTACTTTGCTAGCGTATTTACCAACATAAATAAACAACTAGGTTGCAATCAGTAAGAATGGCTAAAATTCTTGTAATTTGTAAACTTGATCCGTAATGTCCAGCTTTCCACCTTATCCAAAACTCACAACAAAAGTTTGTGATGGGGTAAATGTATTTCCTGTTACTAGTCTGACAAAGCTGATAGCGTGGATGTCTACGTATAGCTGCCGGGCAAGCCTACTTCATCTTCATCATCAACATTATGTTGTCTATCACCAAGCGTGCCTTTCACCTGTTCCCTCCCTACGGACGAAGCCTCTAAAGTGGATGCAGTCTACACACACAGGGGCACCTTGACCGTTAATTGCATTAAACCGACGTGCCGAATACCGGGAGCAATCAAACGCGTATCGTGCATAGGTCTCACAACTAGCGCCGCCAATGGAAAAAAAATCATATCTTTTTTTTGGATGCGTTATTAGCAAAAAACGCTCCTGCGATTTCTCAACGCGAGGCTTAACTATTTTTAGGACCTAAGGTTTGGATTCCAGGATTGGATTTCCTACGAATGCAATCGATTCTCGCCAAAAGTGGCCACCTTAAGGGTGGACGATAGCGACGTGGCGGGAAATTCAAAATTTTCACAGATTTTTACATTTTGTACCAACAATAATTCAGCCGATTATATGTTCTGGTCTACGACAAGTTTTTTGGGCAGTGCCACTGCTTCGTAGACCAGAACACATAATCGGCTGAATTATTGTTGTTCTGTTGTTTACAATAATGAAAAGAATACTATGTTATTGCCGCGAACGAAAAATCGCTGAACAAAAATAGCTCAGTTTAGCTACAAAATGTAAAAAACTGTGAAATTTTTTAATTACCCGCCACGCTGCTATCTTCCAGCCTTAATAACCGAATCGTTCAGGGTCTCAGGGGACCACATCACGATAAAAGTTTTATCCCAATATCGGCTAGCGCTATCCTGCTTTTATTTCACCAAGTAAAGCGAGATGCCAAAGCATTTACAATTTACTTGACTGAGTTGGTAAGAGCACTATCTACACATGTCCCAGGCTTTGACAGAAATACTTAAATTGTTACTGTTTGCTTGCACAAGTTACATAAAAAACATGACGCTTTTTATGCTATGTCAGTTTTATGTGAGTAAGTAGTACTTGCAGTACGAAATTCAACAAATGACACGATTCGCCGTCACGATTTCAAGTTACAGGCAATTTTTAAAACGGTTATGTCAAGATACTAAACAATATTCCTTGCATGATTTAAACATGCCACACGAGGCAACAAAATTAATGCAGCTGCAAATCAAATAAAGATTGATGTCAAATGCGTTGAGATCGAGACTATTGAGATTGTCAACATTGATTCGCTAGCCTAGATACAGTGGTCGAAGCTAATCGAATTAGACCCAAACAAATAAACAGACAAACCTAATTGAAACAACCTTTGGATCGAACTCAGAAGTGATAGTAACATTATAGCTACCTCTTTGGCATATAGGCTTACCTTAGTTCTTACCGAGGTGGATGTCGTTGGTTCGATTCTAGCAGGAGTTATATGCTGTGTTATTTCCGAAATTCAAATTCACAAATGTACGTAACTTTGAAATTAAACAATGTCATAGATACATGCCCGTACTGGGAATCGAACCGGGTACCTCTTGCTTCAGAGTCCACTGTTCTACCCACTAGACCACCACCGCTTACGGTCGCTAACGGTGAAGGAAAACATCGTGAGGAAACCCGCGGCTTAGTTGGCTCCACACGTATTGACCTGTCTTTCCTGTGGGCTAGGTCGACTAAGCTGTCAGGATGGTATAGGTGCTGGGCAAGCCTACTCCATCTAAAACAATGTCCCAGGCACTGCAGCGCCGAGTGGTCTCTTCACCCATCTAGTGTGAGTGAAGGTGCCACTGGACGCTGTATAAATTATCTCATTACGTAGATGCAAAGGCCTTAGTTATTTCCGAAATAGGCTTTTATTTTTGGACATTTGGCCAAAAATCGTCAATGTATCTAAAATTGGGGATTGTGATTGGGAATTTAGGTATGTGTTATTAACTAAATAACCGTAATGTTCTGTGACTGTAGTAACAAGTCTGTTTTGGAAGAGCAATTTTATTGTGTGTGTTTCGTGGGTTTTCTCGCCTTTTCAGGCTATAAGTACTCTCTATTCAAGGGCCAAAAGCTTGCCAAAAGCCTTTTCGGAGGCGCATCACTTATTACATAAAAAGGACGAATTGGAAGGCAAATTGAGTTGAAATAAGGGAGATGGCTTGTTTTTGGTTGCTTAGGTCGACTTTAGGTCGTTGCGTTTTTTTTATCTGTGGAGCGCATAGATGTTTACCTCAATGATTGCGCTGGCGCGTCATATTTCATACATTCCATTTGTTTGCAGAGATAAAAAAAAACTGTCAATACATCGTCATTCGTCCCTCATTCTACATGGATACAGATAGGAAACTACGCTCTAACAACTCGAAACAAAGGTATTAAAAACCATTGTCCAGTACAGAGAGAAAGCCGTACCAAATAAATTCAATTAAAACAATTCATTTAACTGTCTTTACGGTACAGTGCACAAAGTGGTTTACATGATAAAGAACATAAAAGTAGACACCGCAGGCAAAGCAATCCACTGAAGGCAATCTTTGACTGCAATAACTATAATTTAGCTTTTAGCGGGCTCAATTTTGCCATCCAATAATGCAAATGAGAAATCTGAAGGAAGTAGTCTTTGGTTAACTAATTGAACATAAACCTGCAGCGATATAACTAGTTCTAAATAAACTTGGATTATTCTATGAATAATACTTACACAGAGAAAATCTTTACAAAAAGGTAAGGTATAACTCATGATGCGTGGCCTTATGAGATAAGTAAATCTGAGAAACAGCAAACGAAAATACAACAAACTCACCATAAAGCAAACATGAACAAAGTGGCAAAAGCCACACCGACGATGATAGACTGATCCGGAATCTCATTAGCGTCTCAGAAGCGCTCACAGCCTAGTTGTACTAGCCGTTCTTAATCGATTGGCAAAGTTAAGCAACAATGGGCGCGGTCAGTCCTTGGATGGGTGACCGCTAGTGGCAATAATATCTGAGCGCTTCCGTGCTTCGGAAGGCACGTTAAACCGTTGGTCCCGGTTGTTGTTGATTAATGACAATCGTTAAGCCATGTCAGAGACCCTTTGGGTGGCCTAAAAACTCTGACACCAGGGGTGGCCACTACCTCATACGATTACCTTACCTATTAGCGTCTTCCATGACTAGATCTGATGCAGTTATGACTGTCTTAAGACTCGACTATGACAACAATATAGGACAATGATATAAATAATAGGCTGTGTCTAATATCTGTTTAAACTGCGATAGAGAGCTAAAATTGTAAACATATACGACGGACCCAGCAGCAACGGACTATGAAGTGTCCTATGGATTTGTCACTTTATAAATTACTTTCGTAGAACCTGAGTTACTATCACCTTCCTTCACGCTTCGCCTGTTGTATGTTGTAGCCGTGCCCCGGGATACATTACATACGCTCTCTCACACTGTTTTGGTTTCACCGACAGACACTCTTGTTGTGTTTCTACTTTACGTGTCTATAATGGAAAGTACCATTTAGGTTAGTGGACCAAGTGCTTTGTGCTTAGCCCGAAAACTAAAGAGGCTTTGTTTAGGGAAAGAATACATACAACGAAACTATTACTGAATAGAATAAGTCTAGATAAGAGTCAAGGTAATAAGAGATCATACATAACTTTCTACAAGAAAAAGTGGGCAGAACATGCTTCTAAATAAAACTGAGATAGTAAACGCTACTCAACGTTAACACCACTTAGGCCAAAAAATTCAATCAAATCCATTGAAAATAGTAAGGAAACTTTGATAGATTTAGTGGCTAGTTTGCTGGTTTTATTTCATTCCTGTCATCTACCTCTTGATATCTCCTAGAGTCTTCATCATGTTCAATTGTACATGAACAAAATCCTAATCCGAGGAAACTCCAGCGCCGAAGATAAAGCAACAATACTAGTTGAGTTTGAGGTGATCAGTCACTATAATCGATTATACCGTAGTTACTGTCAGACAACAAGCCATTGAAGATAAATCTGAAGCATGGGCGGTGTGCCCGATAAGATAATACTGGAGCCGGGATTAAATCAATACTCAATTCAATGGGGCATCTAGATAAAGCCAAAGTACTACATGGAAAGGTAAATGAAGCGGAATACCATAGACTTGAGTCTAGAGCAAAGATGAATACACAGAAGATTCGTGTCTTATTAGCATCCATCACCGTTCAGTCTATTTTGTCAACTTCTTCTCTGGTGTCGAAATTCTAAAGCGTCAAACTTCGCGCTCTCGGAAACGGACGAAAAGATTCTATCATCCAGAAAGAGACTCCGCCAACATTTCTGAACAAAATTAAATATAGGCTTTAGTTCGGTGTACGGGCTAGATACACTGATAGATAGATAGAAGAAAAACAAAGATTAAGGGTAGACGATAGCAACGTGGCGGGAAATTCAAAATTTTCACAGTTTTTTACATTTTGTAGCTAAACTGAGCTATTTTTGTTCAGCGATTTTTCGTTCGCGGCAATAAAACAGTATTCTTTTCATTATTGTAAACAACAGAACAACAATAATTCAGCCGATTATGTGTTCTGGTCTACGACAAGTTTTTTGGGCAATACCACTGCTTCGTAGACCAGAACACATGATCGGCTGAATTATTGTTGTTCTGTTGTTTACCATAATGAAAAGAAGACGGTTTTATACTCGCGAACGAAAAATCGCTGAACAAAATATAAAATCTGTGAAAATTTTGAATTTCCCGCCACCTTGCTATCGTCCACCCTTAAGAAGGCCCCTAAAAAACCCAGAAGATCTTGGCGAAAGATGGGTCAGAGAGTTTTTTTCCGATGTGCTAAGCTGTGTCAGTCGATTGATGGCTACCACTCGAGCGAGAAAAACTCATTGGTTTTGAGACCAGTCATTCAATGTCTTGCCTCGGTAATCGTTTTTCTTTTCTTGGACTTTCTGTTTTCCTAAAGTATGAGTAAAGTTCAGTTCAAGCTGCTGAATGTCAAGTGCCGTGCAATCGTGTAAAACAAACACTGACCTATTGCAAATTCAGATGAAATTCAGATGATTGCTGTGGAATATCTTACTCGTCGATTATGATTCCTGGGATACTATGTTTTTAGATAAGAAAACTCCTAAAATTAAAAATACCCTCGACGTTTTAGCTTCAAATGAGCATATCTCATAAACGGATGAACCGATTTTGACAAAACATATCTAAGAACACTTGCTAGAAAAAAGCAGCATCCAAACCCGTTTAAGAGCTATACGGCCTATATGGTGCCACAGACACAAACATAGCGGTCAAACTTTTGGGTCGTGGGTTTAAAAGGGAAAGCCTTTGCCCAGCAGTGGGACACACAAGTGGCGATATATTTTTTTGCGTAGCCTGTATTGATAGTGTCCAACTGCAGGACAAAAGCCTTCCCGCCTTCAGCCGAGATTTTACGGTCCTGTGCCTGTGTGCCACCACCGCCAAACATTTGTCGAGATCATCTCACCAAATTCGTATAGGCCTGCCTCGTCTGCGGGTATTTGCCACTGGGTAATCAACCAGTAAGTGGCGAGTTCCAAACCGTAAAAAAAGGTTACTATTACCGCTTACTCTTTCAAACTCGAACAACTACTACAGAAATCTAACAGGTACCTACCTGCCTAGCAGAATGTACATAAACACATTAGGAATGCTATTTTGCACTCGCAAACAGGTTCCACCGGCTACCAGCTAACAGTCACAAATGTCGCAATAAATCCACCTGACAGAGAACCTTGACTTGTCATACACAGTGATGCAGTGTTGGAGGGAATGAATTCGACATAAACTGGAGGTCATGTTTTGGTCGAATGTAAATTATTGTAGCCGGATATAGATTTTATTTTTGACCAAAAAGTGGGACTTACTCCAATCAAAAGTGGAAATCACAGATAACACGATATGGTATGCAAATTTTCGAAAAACTATGGGTTTCGAAGAGTAGGAGATGAACTGATTGCGAACAACATGAATAATTCCGCACACTTCAATGAACGCCTAGATATAGTTATAGAAAACTCTTGAATGTACCTACAATTGTACTGCATGACAGTGAACACTGAAGAACAGGACAGAATCCTAGTCAAGTAACTAACAAGACACTATTATGTATGCAAATAGACCTATAATGACTACGTGATGACTGAGGTCAGTGACACCATCAACGGCTATTAATATGATGAGCAGCGATTATAGTTGTCATCGCCAGCCTATTATGGGATAATAAGTACAGGCGAAAGCAGATCAGCCTTTGCATACCTAGTTTAAAAAAGTTACCCGTAATGTAGGTGAAGATAGGTCTACATAAGTGCTGTTTCATTGGAATTCAGATTGGTAGATGCATCTAAAACTCAATGGTAACATTCGACAGTTTAAACTACCGTGATTCGTTTCAAGTTTCAACATATTGCGGATATTTAGCCAAAAGACACATACGACGATGCTTATTTAGCCCGGTCTTTGTCAATTCTATCCTTCGATCAAGACGTTTCTTTCACCCAAACTTCAGTCAGAGAAATCAAGGACTACGTCTTTGGATAGAACATAATAAACCACAAACAAAGACAGATCTGTCTCTCTAGCTAGGCCCTAGGCTATGCTATTGTTCGCTTATTCTCCTCGTGACGTTCATTCTGCTCAAATACACCCTTCTTGATGTTACCATTCTATCTTCATCTAGATCGAAATCTTAAAAGGATCAAAAACAAAGCGATGACCCAATTTTTACTGAATTTAGTATTCTATGCTGCAGGTGTTTTTATGGAGAGAAAGCACAGGGTTTGATGACCAGACAGTTTTGACATCGAGAGCGTCCCGTGGGCAGAGGTTTTCTTTCCTAGAGAAAGTGTTGGTTCCAATCAGCCCAGTGGGACATAAATCAAAGGCCTAGTTAACTTCGATCGATCGATCAATAAAATCATCCCACATCTTTACCCACTTTAACTCAACAGGGACTGACACTTGTGGAGAATTTTTGAATTTGGTTTCCTCACAGTTGCTGCTTTACGTTATTGATATCTTATTGCTTTTGATCTTGTGACCGTTAGCATTTTTCGGATTGCAGGTGGTGAGCGATAATACGAGTATAACAGCTCCGGTACCTTCCTGGAGAGAAGACAGTGGAGCAATCAATGAGCAAGCGAAGGCGGCAAGCAAGACCTACCGTAAGTTGGTCCCTGCTTCCAGTTTCGATTGGGTGTCGGACGTAGTTTGCCTCTTGCATTACCTCAGATGTCGGTAAAGCGGCCACTACAATAAATCTAAATAGGAAAAAGAGCAGTGAGCTCGTGATCTATCACCTCTTCAAGCCTCAGAGGCTCCTCGAGTCCAGCCGCGATCCTCTCGCGTTTCTCTCTCTCCTTGCGCTCTTTCTTCTCTTTCTTCCTGCGCTCCTTCTCGGCACCGTCGTCGGTGGTGGCGGCGTCGCCGCCGGCGAGCACCGACGACTTCTTGATGAAGTTGAACATCGCCCCCGCGACCTGGTGGACAAGAAGAGGTTCTGGTTAGTCATCAATAGTAAGACAATTTAAGTTGGTAGCGCATAACGTCTCGGTAGCTGACTAGAGGTAGGGCTTAAGTCTGTAAAGCATTGCGATGCGAGGCAAAACATACAGAAGAGACGGGTCGCGAAGCAAAACGTCACGTCAACACCTCGTCTCCGTCCCACGTCGCTTCTGTCTGTTTGGCTGGCGTCTCACGACGTTTTCAATCACAGTTAGATAATGGTATTGCTAGTACCATTTTACAAATGATTTATGAAACAGTGGTATAAGACTGACTTAATGTATGTGAGACAGCACTGGTTTACCAGTGAAGATATAAATATGAAACTTGCTCAATTATGTTCCATAGGGTGTGGTGTGGAGAGGTGCACCAATAAATGATTTCGCCCTTTGTATTTTTTTAAAAGCGATGTCAAATAGAGCGAAGCTTGGAGCGAGCGGGTCTGGCATCTCCAGCAGATATGTTAATACCAACCGAAATCAGAGCTCTGTCTAGCGAGAACTCATGGCAGGAAGCCCTGTCAGAGCTGATTTGTTAAAAACAACCTTTTATAAGGACGTTGTAAACCCAAAGACGAATGTTGTAGCTCATATTGTGTAGGACTGGTAGATGACTACGAGGTTTTAAAACGACACATTTCCTATGAGCACGGGGCAGGCCCCAAAAAGCAACTCAACAAGCAGAGACACACTTGGTGCCGTCAAAAGAAAGGCCGTCAAATGAGATGCGTGTAACTAACTCATTGTACGATGCTGGCAACTAGTACCGACATCCCATGGATACACAGAAGGCTCGTTGGGTGGAGAATAAAAGGTTTGGCTTCAAGCTGTACGACGTTTCCAAAGTTACAAAAATACAAGGGGAAGAACGGTCAAACCTGCAGTTATATTCAAATAATTTCACGAACCACGCGACCGAAACATAGTTTGTATCGTACGAGACAGAACTCCAGCATTGATTCTTGGGAATTTCCTTCAACCACTTCTGTCTCTTGCTTGACAAATGCACTCATTATTTTTCAGGCATCTTTGATTGCTTAGGCTGGATAGATTATTTAATAAGCTAAGGAGAAAAAGTCACATTGAGGGACAGCATCATGAATGGGCGAAAAATGCACAGTCAGAAAGGAGACAGAAAAGAAGACGACTATGCCGTTTCCGAATAGGCATATTTAGTCTCACACAACAGATAGTGTTTGCTTATATCATTCGCAGCGGACGACAAGGCCCATGACGATGATCAAAGAGAACCTTCTGTCTCCCTTCCTTACAAAGAACCGCCGGGGTCAATTTGTATGCACGCGTCGCTCCAGCCCGTTTAATTCATGACGCATCATCCGGCACCATAGAATGCCCCAACAGTTATATCACCAAACTATTCCACTTTGAGGACCTTCGCTTCGATACTTTATGTTTGATGGCTGGCCAACCAGACGTGTCACCGATTCGTGGCACCACCAGATCGACATGAACTCTGCGTTGATAGGTTTTGTTTTTCCAAAAGGGTCAGAGTCACATCTATCGGTGCCAGCTGGTAACGGTCCGCTATTGTCACGGGTTGGACGTGGCTCCGGGATTGAATGAGGCTCTCAACTTGAGGGATTAGGAATTATTAGTTAGCTGCTTTGTCAACAGCTAAATTAAAGTTCTTTTCATCCCACGTGCCTCGATCGCTGCTTATGGATAGGATTGTTGTGTTTTCATTCCAGAGGCAATCGAATTTTAAAAATAAAGTCTAATATTATGTCGACTACGTCATCCATCTGAAAAGCTTCATCAGAATGGCTGAAATTCTATGACTTTGACATTTAAACATAGCAATCTGATGTTTATGGATATGTCGCAGGGATATTGTCAAACCAGTGATATTATAATTACCCTAGTGAAATTACAATTACCCAGATTATTGTCAATCGCCTCCATTACTTACAATTTCACGGACTTATTTTAGTGTTATTGTAATTTCACGAGAACGCTGTAGTGATTTTATAATAACCCTAGGTATATTATGAGTCAAGTTTGTAGTGGGGGACTTCGTGCGTTTTGATTGGTCAACTCTTCTTTAACCGCCATTTGCTTAGGAATTCAACATAGAGCTAAGAAAATATTACAGTGACCAGACTGATAAAGCAAAAAATCTGCCGAATGCTAGTCGGACTCGCGCACTGAGGGTTCCGTCCCGCCATACAATTAAAAATATATGGTTTTGTGTTCGCTCATGCATAAGTCCGACTCGCACTTGGCTGTTTTTTATTATTTGTTGTTATACTATAAAGCTCTACAGGATGCACTCTAAGTCGATAGCGGAACTTTAAGTGGGGTGTCTACTGATCATTACAAACAACTTGTACTAGGTGGCGAAAAATATGGAGCGAAAAAAATAACAGCTGTTTCATACATTTGCCGCAGTACTGAGTCGACCTTTTGTATGGAACAGCTGATATTTTTTTCGCTCCATTTTTTTCGCCACCTGGTCCAAGTCGTTTGTAGTGATCGGTAGACAGCCTACTTAAAGTTCCGCTATCGACTTAGAGTGCACCCTGTAGATCTACACCAAGTTTGACGCTTGTAGTATTACCATTTTTGTGATAGAGCATAAAGTATAAAATCACCCCTTATTTTGTTATTAATATCTAATTTGTAGTGTCCCACATGAAAAATATTCTGTCAAAATGTCAACTGGCTACCTATTACGGTACCAAAGATAAGGGTAGGAAATACAGACAGAGAGTTCGGGTACGGAACCCTAAAAACCAATCTAACTTATTGTGAGTTACATTAAGATAAAACTGCGATATTAGACATCCTTGCAATAAAGCTTGTGATTTCCAGAAACCTGTCTATTATTTTGTAACTCTATGATTTCAAAATTGTCAATTTGAAAACGGACCAATCATCGACCGTCTGACAATCTAACGGCAGTGAAATTGTCAACTTATTGCTGCCTTGCAATATCACTGCGTGAGTCTAGTGAAATTATAATTTCACCGAATAAAGCCCGTGATATTGTGAGAAATGGTGACGGTTGACAATAAACCGGGTAATTGTAATTTCACTAGGGTAATTATAATATCACTGGTTTGACAATATCCCTGCGACAGATACAAGCGTCAGATAATATAAAATAATATCTGATACATAAGAGAAAAACCAATTAGACGATGACAGACTAAAGCACTTAAAGTAAAAGGAATATATTTTAACTTTAGATATCACTCACTATCCTGAAAAATTCCATCCATTCCATGCATCAATCACAGTTTAAACTGAGACCATAGATTAAACCTCGCCTTTTGTATGAAAATTAATCGACAGATAGGGTTTAACTACTACAAACTAGTTTTTTTGGCTTAAACTGTGATTGATATTACGGGCCTTAGAGTTTGCCTGCAGTGAATTCACGCACGGACATTCAGTAGTGGTCATATCTAAGGTACCTATTTAGTTTCTGAACTCTATTACGTAATCGACACACCTAACAGGAAAGGGTCAAGAGCATGCTAATGGTTATTGAGACAACCAGTCCAACCTTTTTCGTCACCAATTATCGTGAAACAATACCGTGTAAGGTAATTGTAGTGCAGTGGTTTTAATAGAACATTTTATGGCGTACACGTCCTGTTTAGAGTTGGAGTGTGTGTGAACAAAATAACAACCGAATTGAAGGACAGCGTTGGAGGTATCATCATCTCTCTCTCTTTCAAAATCGGAAATGTGAAACACGAAACTATAGAAATAAATATCTAAGAAGGAGTACTAAGATGTTTAGAGGCAACTTGAAGAACTTGCGAATACCAGCAGACAGATGGCCGGACCATGGATACACTCAGCAGTGGGCAGAGGTGGGCTGATGATATATATATTTTTTAATGTAGCCTCCATAGTGTCCCACTGCTGGGCAAAGGCCTCCCCTTTTTTCTTCCACTCCTCTCTATCCTCGGCTGCCCCTTGCCACCCCGGCAGAAAGGTTGTAAGGTCGTCCCGCCATCTCCGTCTCGGTCTGCCGCGGCGCCGGTGCCCATCTTGTGGGGTCCAGTCGGTGACGATCTTCGCACACCTATCCGGACCCATGCGGCAAACGTGGCCGGCCCAGTTCCACTTCAATTTGGCGGTTGCAGCTCCAACATCCTTGATTTGTGTTTTGGCGCGCAGCGTAGTGTTCCGGACCCGGTGAATCCGCTTTACACCTAATATGATGCGCTCCATCGCACGTTGGCAAACCTTGAATTTGGACTTCTTCGATTAGATACAAAATGTAAATAGTGATGTCTGCTCTAACTTACAAATCCAATCAAAGGTATAATCACCTCGAATCGGTGATGCTGCCTGTCGCGGACAGACACGACTTTGACTAGACATTTTGATGGTTTCATTTTGTATCGGTAAGGTTTACTAAATGTGGATTGGGTCGTTGTGCCAAACGTGGATGAGATTGGTCGTGCTAGACATCATTACAGTAGCCCTTAACGTATGTTTTGGGATGGAGTAGTAGTGTAGTATCTAGACCCTGCTCTTCATCGAACCAAGGTCTTCTGAGCCATGTACTAAGGAAGCTATTAGCAAGAACTAGTACTAAGGAAGCTATTAGCTTCCTTAGTACTAGTTCTTCTGTTGGTCTTATACTTGTGGCACGTTTATATTTATTACGGTCAATGGACAATGACCCGAATAGCGCGCGTTCCAGACCCGGCGACGCCGCGCGCATTTGATGAGATAGGAACTTTGCATGCGTACGGAATACTCGAAAAAGACCACGGAGCCAATAATCGGGGATGTAAAACACGCAAATGTCGAAAATAAACTCCAACATGAGGAATAATTTCCTTCGCCAAAATTTGCCCTAGTACCTTCATGCTCAGGCTTCAGTCGACGCCGTTTCAGTTTCTTAAGCAACCGCCGAGAAAATAACTCCACTCGAGGAACTGACATTTCAGAGTCGAATAAAAGCCTTTCTCGTAACAATTTGCTTACGAAGACAGAATTATTCCATGGCATTAAAATAAAAATATATAATACAGCAAGACGATGATGTACCTATTACATATTATGCCATGGAATATAATGTTTCAAAATAGTATGACATTGATACCTCCTGTCTCTCAAGCTATCAAACTCTGCAGAGCTTTTCTTTACGTCTGGGCCATTAACTTCGCGAAACGTGGCATTCAAGTAACCAAACGTTTCGAGCCATTGTTAGCTGTAATCGCGCAGAAAAATGCCATTGTCAACCAGGCATGCACAATGATTCAGCTGTTGATATCGTTAATGATTAGCCAGAAACACGCCAGAAACAACCAGCGTACCTAAGGCTGAGTAGCCACTTCGTCAGACAGCCCAGCTCGGATCGATCACTCCCTGTTATTACTAAAAGTCCAAGGAGTGACAGTTGCTACTGTCAGATAACGTCAATCGGGTGAGTTTAGATGGGATTTTATTCAAGTATTCAAATTCATTAATGTTGAAGGCTTCACTGTTACCCTAAAGATCACAATTTGATAGGAAAATGTGTAAAAAGTTCAAAGCTGGAGGATTTTAATTCAATGTACAGCTTTGACGGAAGAGTAAACCGGACGTGGCACTCTTGAAGAACAGCCGGATCAGCCATCTTACCGGAAATCGTCGGCGACGACGGGGCGCTCTCATCGATACCAAATCCGATGCTGATGCTGACACCGATAAACTTCAATAATGACGCCAACAGTGGCGGCAGCAATGCAGCAATGCTGCCGCACCATCTAATGAAGTGTTTCTGGTTTCAAGCTCGCTTCTTACTCAATGTTCTTCTTATTCGAGGGTGTCCAATTTCAGCCAGTGCTTGACGACCACTGTCTTTGAAAGCAATTTCAATAGGTTAGTTATTCGATGGTGCTGGTGTATAGAGTCCAGACTCTGCACTGTACTAGGCACTCTAATTGTGGGCGCTGCGGGTTTGGCCGTTGGTGTTGGCTTCTAGAGAGTCCTTAGTTAGCCTATACATCAGAATCTGTTAGGCTTTCCGCTATCTCATCTCATCTCATCCGCTAACACAATGGACACGCGGCTTTAGATTGTTTTACTCAACATTTCATAATCAGCGAGCATTCCTCGGAGTGTAAACCAAATAGATGACTCTCGCTACCCATTGAGGCGTGCCATCCAATCAGACGTACTTTTTTGCTCAGATAATGAGAACGTTTTTGTGTGTGTGTGTGTGTGTGTGTGTTGCCGCAGCAGTGATTGCCTCATGCATGGTAGAACGATTGTCTATCAAGCAACCTCTTGCTTGATAGACAATCGTTCCCCGTTCGAGTTCCGATGGTGGCATGCTTCTATGACCGTACTGTTTGAGAATTTGTGAATGTACAGTTCAGAAAGGTCCTGTGACACTGAATAGGGTCGCTTACCTCATCAATCTTTTACTATGGAGCCAAGTGCGAAATCTCGAAAAAATATCAGCGACTCCATAGGTAGGTAGGTAATCGTATGAGGTAGTGGCCACCCCTGGTGTCAGAGTTTTTAGGCCACCCAAAGGGTCTCTGACATGGCTTAACGACTCCATACATACATTTGGTACAGTGTATAAAATTTTAGTTAGAAAGGAAAATAAAGGTTCTGTCTGAGCAAGATACTTCATCTTATCATGTGAAAGGAGCACGTGTAGCGTTTGAGTCATCAGTTCATCATCACCCATTAAGTGTAAAGTGGAGATGCCCACAGTAATTTAAGGATCTAAATATGTATTGCCATGTGATTGCCATAGTCATAGACCACCAGTTAGGTAATACATCGGAGTGTCTCCCTCGTCAATTGGCCAAGTTACGTACGTAGCTTGAAAACCTATCAATTTAAGCCGCTTAGCTCGTCGTAACCACAAATAATTGTCTGCAGGACAGGAATTCTTGTATTGCAAAGAAGCTAAGCTACACATTGGCGATACGCAAACTTCACTTCAGTGGTGTGGTGTTTAGTTGCGTTAAATCCGAGTGATGGCATTTGCAAGGTAAAAGGGGGAAATGGAACGCCTTTTTTATTTTGGTAATTTTGTATTATTATATGATACGCTAAATAATATGCAAACCCAATTCTTAGGAGTTCGCAACTTCGCATCGAGGACACTATGTGGTCGAAGCGACCACTCGGTCGGACGCTGCAGTGCCTGAAACAAGTTTAGATGGAGTACACTTGCCCAGCACGTAACTATCATATCAACTTCTAAAACAACAAAACAACAGTTATCCAATGGATAATCTAATCTCCCTAGCACTAAACTAACTAACCTAATGGCAGCCTCCGATGTTTTTATGAGTAATTTGACCACACAGTAATAGGCGTAGTGGCACCCAGTCATAGGTCAGTCATCAACCTTTACTCAATTCCAAATTGCGTTTTAAACACAACATTCTCTGGTGTAGTGTAGAGAGATCTCGAAGATCACACATACTGCTTTAAGAAAACCAGTTTTCGTTAATTATTCTCAGCTCAGTTTAGTTTAGACAGTGTCTAGGCAGGTAGGTACTCACTGTCATTAGCGTACTCATCATGGACATTTGGTCTACTGTAGTAAATCATTCGTCAGGTACGAGGTCTTAATTTTCGGCGCAAAAAAATTAGGCAGGCAGTCTATGCGTGATTTGATTGAATATGAGGCTTATACGATGTCTTTTATGATCTTATTTTCATGAGCATGTGTACGTGTGTCAATGGGTGGACCAAGAGCTTGATGGGTCGATGATATTGTAAAGGCAGCGGGAAGACAAGGAACGGAAGAGGTCTATGCCGGCAGCGATGGGCTCTACCCTTGCTATCAAGTCTTTTCTTGAATTGGGGCACAATTTTTTCGGATTATTTGTCACTAAGATGACAAAGTGGCAACCCAGTCTCAGTTAATGTATTGCGAAAACTTATGTGCAGAAGCGGATTACTTGTTACTATGCAAGATGCGTACATTCATGCTCTACAAGTGATGATAAAAACCAATATCTGAGGCAATTAGTTATGGAATGACGAGCGAGTCAATAGTGCTCTGAAGAGCATACTGTGATAGAAAGTATCGTAAGAAAACCAGAGATTCAGAAAATTATTCTATGTTCTACCTGAAGGCAATCTTAGCATCGAGCAAGCAAGTCAGCTATGTACGTAATAATGCTGATGAAAAGCCATTCGGGTAATAGTCATTTGCACCCTCGTACGTAATCCGATAAAGACCTAGTAAACTGCAGTATATCTCCGGAAGGCTCCAAAAGTTTCGGATCCACAGTATCACTGTTCTGTAGTTGATAAGGCAAATAAAAGAGCATTCCAAAAATACTCAAATCAAACGTAATGACAAGCCCATATCAAAGTGTATCTACGAAGCCGATTGCTTTCAGCATATCGCTGATTGCAAGTGAAACGAGGCGCATGAAGGAATGCTGTAAAACAATGGCAAGGAATGCGGTATGACGGGCGCAATTAGTTATGTATTCATTAACATAGAGCGCGACAATTACGCCTGTTACAATACCCACAACCCGTTTGACGACCATATCCTGTGTTTCTGTGTTCACATTCAGCTATACCTTTTGTCTTTGCCCAGTGAAGGTTTCTGACGAGGAGGTAGGTACCTCTGCATAATACAAACGTTACCTGTCTGTACAGCCGACTAAGCTGTCAGGATGGTATAGGTGCTGGGCAAGCCTACTCCATCTAAAAACAATGTCCCAGGCACTGCAGCGCCGAGTGGTCTCTTCACCGATCTAGTGTGAGTGAAGGTGCCACTGGACGCTGTATAAATCTTCTCATTACGTAGATGCAAAGGCCTTAGTATACAAACTGCCGAGGCGTGGCGAACTCACCGGGTGGTTTCAAGCCCACACTTTTTTGGCTTTCTGTGAGGTGGTGCCGCTGGCTCAGTGACCCAAAATGGATCATGGCCTCCGCAACTAAAATATGCCCTAGCTTTCTCTATACTGCGCTAAGTCCCTTCAACATACAAGAGATAAAGATAAAGAGTTATCTATCTATCTATCATACCTCCCTTCCATCTGGAGCACCAAAGCCTAGACCAAACAAAAATATAACAATGAACAGTCACTGTTCTAGTCAATACACCTCACAACTTTATGTTAGACACACAGCTTAAGATAGCTAATCCTTTCAGAGATCTCTCTCGCGTGACCAAAGTATGCTAACCATTGCTAACACATGCATCAAACAGTTAAAATTAGATTAGTACCACACCTTGAGCATAAAAAATCCACATCTTACACGGCCAGGCTTCACACTTCAGCGGCCTTGGATTTCGACTCTCCACGTTCTTGGTACAGTCAGCCACACCGTAGGATTCCCCTTTTTGTTCGATTGACGCACTTGTGTCGCGCGCTATAAGAGCTACCATGGAGCATCCCAGAGCGTGTCACGAACCGTACAAGTCCACGTTTAATTTCGACGCCTCGTTCAACAGCTCTCGTAGCATTAAGATCATTCGAGCTCAAAACATTTTGCTCCGTCACTCTGTTGAACTTCCTTTCTTCTATTTCATCGGTTCCTCATGCTTGACTAAGGATCGCGACCCTGTCTCACTTGTTTCCATTGGGCATGGTCTTCTATCACACTATGGACTGCCCGGCGAATGCTTCCTCCAGCAGCTGCCTTTATCGCATCAGACCACATGGTTGGACTTTCTAGAAGAGCGACAGTCACGGTATATCAATCGCAGCGTCGAGTAGTATTAATCGACCTTCGTGATAGACGGAGACCACGTGGCGGCAAAAAACGTGTAACGAGCAAAAACCAAATAAATACACAGGCTTTTTTTACGAAGCTGGTAACTCATTGAATAAAGGCAGCGAACGTGAGAAATTAACTCTTATAATATGGAGTGGAGCAAGATTGATATGCGACTAAGAACCATGGGTTGTAATTGTAACCGATATTGTAAAACTTTACAGGGTTGTCAATATATTATGAAGAAGTGTTTGCAGCGAGCATGCGACTACGTCCTCTAAAATTTAAACTTAAAACCTATGGATCTAAGTTGATATAAAAGAACCTAGATCGAGGAGGTGGATTTCTTGCAGGAAGTCTTGGACCCTATATTGGGAGATATAATAAAAACTGCCGGAAACCCAATAAGTGAAGGGGAAAGAAGGTTCTAAATAGAAACCATTGAATTGGCAATCGCAATTCGCAACTAATGATTCTTATCGGTTCACCCCCTGGTCAGGCGATTTGAAGTTGCACCGTGCATTATAAAGGGTCTCTCCCCCGTAATGCGTGACAGTACTCATGGTTGTCTCTGGGATCTGTACTATGTTCCAGCAACAATTCGATTCGCACGCACACGCGGTTGGTACTAGGTAGTAGTACCACACGAGGTGCTGAGGTTCGACGACCTGATTACGCAACGCCTCGGAAGTGTGGGGCACAAAATAAGCACAACAGAACGCCAAAAGCGTACTAAGTTCAGGGGGCCAACTGTCGGGTACGTCGCATTCGAGATAACTGAGAATTGCTCCCCTGCTTTCCAAGTGTCACAAACGAAAATGTACTTCTCTGGGTAGCAAAGCGGCCCACTAAATCTTTTCAGTCATGTTGTATTTTAACAAGCCAACATTTTACGATAAGGCAATTTTAAAATCATGTAAGTATAACGCGTCTATGAACACATTTCAAGCAATCTTGAGCGAATTTGAACCACAGAGCAATGGTTCATGTACTCTTAGAGGAAGCTGTTAGTTGTTTCTTCTACCGTATTTGTTTTGTGCTTCACGTTTACTTGTCTACCCGTGTAATGAGAACAAGAGCAGTTTAGCAACTTTAGACGCATTTTCTGTTTGAAACGTATCGCTTGGAACAATGGTCCTCCGAGCCGGATGGAAGCCGAAAGAGGAAGGAAGACCATTTTATTTTAGTCCTTTTTGTTTGACTACATTGGCGGGCCATATAATGTCGTAGACAAGACCACAGATGGGGTAAAAGGGTACTGGAGTGGAGACCCAGAACAGTTCGCAGAAATGTGGTCAGGTAACCGATGAGATGGACCGACGACCTGGTCAAATTGGCAGGAAAAGACTGGATGAGAAAAGCCCAAGACCGTGAAGAATGGAGTGCAATGGAAGAGACCTACAAAGCAAGCATTGGGTGGCTGTAGGTTGAAGACGAGTAGAGAAAAGAGAGTTTGACAACACTAAAAGAAATCCATCGGACCATGCAAAATCTAAAAATGGACTGGAGATAATAATAAATTAATGAATGCATGCTGATTGACACTCTCACACGAATAAAAAGAAGAAGACTAATTGATGAATATTAATAAATTCTAAATATGAGGAGAGATCAATGAAGTGAAAGAAAAGGTTGATGCACTATTAATGAATAAAGAAACTAAGAAGATCAGCGAATAAACAAAAACGTGGTGGCAGTAATGCTCTTATTTTAGAGTAATATATCGGCAACGAGATCGAAAAATGTGAGGAATTGAAGATCTTAAAAAAACTAATAAAGAAAGCCTACCTACGGATGTCCTACAAGGTGAACGGGAAGTATCGACAGGTTGGATGCGCTTCCGCGGCTCTGTGATAGCGTCGGGCGAACATAACGTCGTTTTTGCATCCATTATATGAAAACCTAGATCAACTAGATTTTATTGTTGTGTTGCTAGCTGAATTGCGAACCTAATAGAAATAATCATCTTTGCTAGTGCTGACATTTCAGCGTGTGGCTGTACCATTATCGCAACATTGATTTTTAAGGATCTAATATTAGTCACGTCATATTGAAGGTTCATAGTAGAACCAAATAATGCAATATAGGGCACCTAAAACTCAATATTTGCATCTCAGCTTCCTTGTTGATCAGGAAATGAAAAGAAACTCAAAACTGTGAGATAAGTAAAGTTATTGGAGATAATTCGTCCATTGCCTGCCACTTTTATTGTCTAACTAGCTAGAGGCACCTTTTTCCCTCGTTTGTTTTGTCACCCAGCTCCGGAAATTTGACGCTTTCGACCTAGATCTCTTGCGAAGCGTCAACAACTCAACAGCATTGTTTATTTCTAAATAAAATTGTTATTATTTTAAAGTACCGGATTTCATCTTTGGTCGTTAGGCGTGATTCACCGGTAGTATCCGCGGTTCCGTGCTTCGGAAGGCACGTTAAACCGTTTGGTCCCGGTTGTTGTTGATGAATGTTAGAGGCCCTTAGGCGGCCTAAAAACCTCTGACACCAGGGGTGGCCACTTCCTCATACGATAACCTAACCAGTCCGTAAAAGGCTCGTCTTGAATATTTCGACACATAAAGCACAGTACATGGTACAGGTGCCCAAACACATCCGAGCTCATCCAAGGATACAATACCGGAAGCGCGAAAAAAATAAAGATTTCCAACATACCAAAAATGTGGTTTGTAAAGACTAGATTCTACTAGCTATACACTTAATAGCAAACAAAATAAGCCAAAAGATAAATTATGAAAGACAAAAACCGTAAGCAACTCGTTATGATTTATCCGAACACCGACACACATGTGCGGTGTGCGGTACATTGCACAACTAGAACTCGCATAATATTATGTGTATGATTACGAATGCACTATCACGACTGTTACTACTAGACAGACAGCCAGCTATTTCAAGTCTAGAAGGTCAATGTCTGCCAGTGCGTCGCGCAATCTACTGCGCTAATTCTGGAGGCATAAAGTCGGAGACAGACCCGGCGAACACACAATTTTCAGTGGTTTTGGTCTCAAATAGGAATAGTGGTTCAAGATCACAAGGGATTTTCTAATGACGAGCGCAGGCAAACGAAAGCAAGCAAGAGAGTGGCAGTTTTTCAGATGGTGTCTTTGGTTGTGGAGTATGTGGAGTTGTTCCGAAGGCTAAGATTCACTAAGGGTTCGGTTGTGTGCGGATTAGGTACCGCGGAGGCTAATAAGGGTTTATGCACAGCCTTCTTTATCTCTCAAGCCGTGCTGTGCAAGTCCTGGCAACGTCGCCCGTGAACCGGTTTACGTAGTGCACTGTCTGTCAGAAGCCATTATGATAGTACGACCAAGTTAAAACTAATCCGAGTCTCACTAACTTCAACTCTGGCTGGATACCATTAATTTTAGTCACATAATAATAACCGGCTAAATAACATGGCAGTTATGCTGTTTGTTTTTATACCATTTTTCTTGTAGTTTTTAGTTAGCTGGATAATACGTCATCTTCATGTGACGTAAGGATTTGTTTTGATTTGTTGTGTGGCTGATATTGTAAGTGAAAATTAAGTAATTTATTAGTTATTCATTGCTTTAAAATATAGAAGTTAAAAACTAAAACCCGACTACTAAAAGGCTTAAAACAAGACCTGCTTATCCTTAAAATAGACTCATAGATAATTAATCGTAGTCGGAGGCCATCGGTTGATCAAATGCGAATGTGGTGTCCTCCGACTACGATTAATTATCTATGAGTCTATTTTAAGGATAAGCAGGTCTTGTTTTAAGCCTTTTAGTAGTCGGGTTTTAGTTTTTAACTTCTATATTTTTTTGAGCTTTTTAGTTATTTTGGATGATCACCTAAAATAGAACCAAGAAGGGCAAAAAAAACACATTTTCAAATTTTTTGTTCTATTTGTTATGTTGACGCTACATGTGTTATACATTTTTGAAAAGGTCTTTTAAAGTCCTTTCATTTGATACCCATGACGATGGTATCCGATAATTTTTATTTTTAGGTCCACCACTTTTGGGCGCAGCACAGCCGCCATCTTGGTTTTTTTCAAAATTAAACTATCCAATGTTACCTGGGTGATTAAGACGAACCTAACGACACCTCATTTGTTGAAATCGGCTGAGTAGTTTAGGCTCTGCGAGGGAACAGATGAACACACAAACATACATACCCACATACATACATACATACATACATACATACATACGCTGCTAAAATCATAACCCTCCTTTTTGCTTCGCGTAGTCGGGTAAAAACAGCCTAACTTGACTTGCCAGCTTAAGGTATGTTTTTAGAGTATTTTCATAGTTTTAGTTACGATTTGTAGTTACAATTTGATCCTAGAGAACCAATCGTAACACAACATTAAATCATGAATTTATTTTCAAATGCCTCGCCGGTGTTGTTTGCCCTGCTGTAAGTCGAATTACGACTCAAGTCTAAAGAGAGAAGAAAGACCTTTATCTACGTTTTCTTTCCCACGGGATAACGATTTATTAAGTCGCTGGAAAACTAATTATTAGATAGTTTTACAAGACAGACAACCGGTTCACGCAGTCCTTAAATGCGAGGTTGCCAAACTTAACAGCATGGCTTGAGAGATAAAGAAGGCTGTGGTTTATGTCTATGTCTAGCCCACGCTAGATCCGACAGTGAATGAATAGTAAAGGATTTGTGGTCAATCCTAAGAGAAAGGTGGAATGCGTACCCTGTCCAGCATGTGTGTGAAGCATTAAGTGAATGGCCCGTTTTCGAAGCACTTCATAGATAGCGCCATAGAATATGAAGAAACGTAGCCATAGAGGGACGTGGCTGTCAAATTTCTCATAACACAGATTAATTTTGTTGACAGTCAAGATGACCACGACTGTAAGCGCCATCTATGAAGTGCTTTGAATTAAGCTTTTAACTGTCAGTAACAGACTCAAAATGTTAGTAAACACAAAACCTCACGAATCACATCCAACGAATGTTTGCTCGTTTGGTCTGCAACGGACTTAGGAAGCTGCGAATTAAAACCATGACTCAGCAGTGGGATCGTTTTGTTTAATAGCCGTTAGTGTAGGCATACGTTTTATCGAGGCAATTTGACAAAAGTACCCGAGGCGATCGATTCCTTTTTTAACCGACTTCAATGATAAGGAGGAGGTACTAAATTCGACCTGCATGTTTTTTTTATTTTTTTAGTGTGTGTTACTTATTTCAGAACTTTTTTTATACGTTAACAGATTTTGATCATTCATTTTTTGTTTGAAAGGGTATACGTCCCTTAAAAAATGGTGAAGATCTGATGTAGAACTTCGGAGATGGAGAACGGAACTCCTCAACGGACAGCAGCTAAAAAAAAACTAAGGCCTTTGCATCTACGTAATGAGATGATTTATACAGCGTCCAGTGGCACCTTCACTCACACTAGATGGGTGAAGAGACCACTCGGCGCTGCAGTGCCTGGGACATTGTTTTTTAGATGGAGTAGGCTTGCCCAGCACCTATACCATCCTGACAGCTCAGTCGACCTAGCCCACAGGAAAGACAGGTCAATACGTGTGGAGCCAACTGAGCCGCGGGTTTCCTCACGATGTTTTCCTTCACCGTTAGCGAGTGGTATTGCTACTACAAATTCACAAATGTACGTAACTTTGAAATTAAACAAAGTCATAGATACATGCCCGCACTGTGAATCGAACCGGGTACCTCTTGCTTCAGAGTCCACTGTTCTACCCACTAGACCACCACCGCTCTACTAGACCACCACCGCTCTCACAGCAACAAGTGATTTGCTGCGGAAAAAAAAAAACCGCAGCAAATCACTCGTAATCAGTGCAATAGCTTAATTACAATGTACCTTTTCACCAGCGAAGTCGTGTTTTTTTAAATTTATTACCAAGCTTTCGAGTTCAGACATAGGAAACTCACGCCAACATTCCAGAGGGACTGGGATAGATGTTTGTTTCTTACCCCAGTCTCAATCATATGCCAACGACGTAACTCAACGTTCTTCGGACACAGCCCGTAGAGGACCTGGAAAAATAAATTATGACGGGAAAGGTGGAGGCCAAGAGAGCTCGAGGCAGACCACCCGCTAGATGGACGGATATTATGATCAAAGCCACGCAAAAACACCTGCACGAACTGATACAGATCTCGAGTGATAGAGCGCAATGGAGAACTCTACTCTCCGCCCCCTTCAATGGTGGTCATGATCCTCAGCATTGAGAGAACGACCGAAAGAAATGGAAGGACCGCCCAAGTTTTAACAAGGACGGCCCTCGAAAATCAACAACGACCAGGGCCCTCAGCCTGTAACACAATGGTGCCAAAATGGGCTGTCAGGTGACGACTTCAATTACGATTTGTTAACGCTGTCTGTCCTTTTAATGTTTTTGTAGTACAGCAAAGAATATTTTGATTCTAATTCTAGAGGATTCGTTCTCTGGTTGTAGGAGAAAAACGAGGAGAGCCCGGTTTTGTCCTTCTGCCGGGATGCCATTGACCCGCCATTGCGTTACAGGCTAAAGGCCCTGGATCAATGGCTTTTCAAAACACGAAAGCGCATTATGATTTTCGTAACCCACTCCGATGTTACTTAACTTTACAACTCAAACTAAGAGTGGATACAGTACGATGGATCAGAGACGAAGCCATACTGCACCATTCCCCCGATGTGTAAAATGCACCCAGTCCAGGCGGGGGAGCATGACTTTTATCGAGGCGGATTTATCCAACAAAATGGCGGTTTATCAGCATGTTTGACGTCTATAGTGGGTTATATATCGTCGAGAACGATATTTATCCCACTATAGACGTCAAAAACGCTGATAAACCGCCATTTTGTTGGATAAATTCGCCTCGATAAAAGTCATGCTACGGGGGCAGTAGGTACAAAGTTCAGTGGGTGTTTAAAACTGTGCCGGTAGTCGATTAGTGCCATCGGGTCACGCTTCCGATTCTCCTATGGTTACACAGCTATTCTGTTGAAATGGTACAGTCGGCCACACGCTAGGATGCCCCTTTTTGTTCAATTCACGCCCTTGTGTCGCGCGCGGAAAGACATGCCATTGGGTATCTTACAGTGTGGCCGACCATACGATAGTCGCAGCATATGTTGACGATTGTGGCGGTGATCATCGGACTCGGAAGTGAGAGACCCAGGTTCGATTCCCGACCTAGGAATGAACCTACGACTTTGTTTCTTTTTAACCACTCACTAACTGTGAGGGAAAACATTGTGAAGCAGCTTAGTTGGCTCCACACGTGTTGACTGGTCTTTCCTGTGGGCTAGGCCGACTAAGCTCATATTATTATGTAGATCCAAAGAGTGGGACACTCATTGTGAGCGCTACCTACCTAGGTCGATCGATGGTGAACCACAGCCTCAAAAGTAGAAACTTTCCAGGAAACTCAACACAATCATAGTTTAATGAAGGAGGCAAGAAATGTAACAGCAACAGAAGTGGGTCGTCGTAAGATTGAAAAAATGACGCGACAATTGCCTCACCAGACGACCAGGGGCTTAAGTCTGTAACGTGTCGTCGTGTCGTGTAATGGCGTGTCGATGGCGTCCCAGTAGAAGGACAAAACCGGGGTTTCCTCGTTTTTCTCCTACAACCAGCGAACTAAATCCTCTCTAGAGTAAGAATATTCTTTGCTGTACCAAAAAAACATTAAAAGGACCGACAGCATTAATAAATCGTAATTGAGGCCTTCGACTGGGAGCCCATTTTGACACCATCGCGTTACAGACTCAGGCCCCAGCTCCGCTCCTGCGAGCCTCCACTGCTGCTTGATAGCCGGACGATGACACGGCAATTCGACGATTGTGTTGTGATGTGATGTAAATAGGCTAGCTGAAGCAGGAAATAGACAAGCCATCAGGAAGCGATCTTGTTGGGATGAACTGTGACAAAACTTGGTATTTAGGGCCTTAAGGCAGTTGTTTTTGGTGGTTTAAAGAAAAACGCCCTAATCATTGCCATTCCTGAAACCAGAGGGTTTTTTGATGACAGTGGATTCATTGGGAGAGGGTGTAACGTGCTACTTTCACGCAAGGAGTTTTCTTTCACCGTTTTCGTCTTCTTCTTATTCGTGTGAGAGTGTCAAAATTATCATAGGGCATGCATGTTTTCGTCTAATTTTTATCGTTACAGATTTCAGGACCATTTCGTTTCCGGGACCAAACTATACTTGCCATAATAGCAAATATTTCCTCCATCTGAATCGGGTAATTCAGAAACACCATGAGTCAATCAAACCAACATTTTCAGAAGAAACTGTTAATTAGTCACTGACTATTGGGGTTTCTTAGATACACCCAATTTAGGACAAGCCACTGTTCTTTTGTAGTGGTTTCTCGTTGACTTGTGAGATTACCAAAACACACAGACGCAAAGAAACCGTTTTGTAAAAAAGCTGACTTGTGGGGTTTCTGAATTACCCCAACTCATCTGTCTCGAAGACTTTATTAGAGACGCTGCAGCCGCAAATACCCCTGGTGCTTCCAGACCGCGTTATTATGATATACAGGGTGCAATCTAAGTCGATAGCGAAACTTTAAGTAGGCTGTCTACTGATCAATACAAACAACTTGTACTAAGTGGCGAAAAAAATGGAGCGAAAAAAATATCTGCTGCTTCATACATTTGGCGCAGTACTGAGTCGACCTTTTGTATGGAACAGCTGTTTTTTTTTTCGCTCCATTTTTTTCGCCACCTAGTACAAGTTGTTTGTAGTGATCAGTAGACAGCCTACTTAAAGTTTCGCTATCGACTTAGATTGCACCCTGTATATCATAATAACGCGGTCTGGAAGCACCAGGGGTATTTGCGGCTGCAGCGTCTCTAATAAAGGCTGTCTACTGATCAATACAAACAACTTGTACTAAGTGGCGAAAAAAATGGAGCGAAAAAAATATCTGCTGCTTCATACATTTGGCGCAGTACTGAGTCGACCTTTTGTATGGAACAGCAGTTTTTTTTTTCGCTCCATTTTTTTCGCCACCTAGTACAAGTTGTTTGTAGTGATCAGTAGACAGCCTACTTAAAGTTCCGCTATCGACTTAGAGTGCACCCTGTAGTATAACGGCGGCGCACGCAATACCATTGTGCCCGTCGTGACTCTAGCGTTGAGTAACACAACAACTTACTGCACTCTGCTAAGGGAGAAATGAAGTAGGTAATAGAAGCTTTGCTTCGTTTGAAAACGATCTTACGTGGTGCTGCGGCTATATTTCCCAAAGCTGGACATGGTTGTCATCACCATAATACTAGTGGTTCGCCCCGAACTTTGAACTCGCGACCCCGTATCTCAGCAACCCCTCGACCGATTTGGCTCATGTTGGAACTTAAAAATTCTCTTTACCTTATTTACCTGCCCACCAAATTTCGTGACGATCCGACTAAATTTACTCAAGTTATCGTCGAACGAACATTCATACATACATACAAACGCCGGATTGTTCCAGTAGACTCGCAGTCTTCCAATCATGTATTTTCTAAACGGGGCATAGGGCCCAAATTATTTGTAGCGTTGGAAATTGGGCGTTTTCTAACTTGCCTGATCAAATAGGAACCGATTTTACGACTTCTATTCAACATTGTTTGCGGGTCTATTGAGTGGAGGGATGGTTTTCGGGATTTGATTCGCTATCCTGGCTTTAGGTGAACAATTTGAGGAAGAAGGCAGTTTGTCTGACGTCAAACGACCACAAAATATGGTGGTGGTCAATTGGTCATGTCAGTTGTTGTGTATAGAGATGGATCCGATATATTCCTATTAGTTAAGATATCACTAATATTGGATGGATTCATGTAGTAGAATCCGACGAATTCAAATATGCTAATAGGACGGTATTCACTTCAACTCTACACTGAATATTACGTATGGGTCGCTTAATATCGCACTTCGGCTCCGATTCGTCAATCCACGCGATCTTGACGAAGCTCACACTAATACATATTAGTGTGAATATTCTACGAGTCGCAATTTGTGATTGGATACATGCACGAATATAATATCGTGTTGATACCAGCTAACCACTGACCAACGTGATACGATAATATTGTACGAGTCGCGCAATCTGTGATTGGATACAGTCGTGAATCTAATATTGGGTCCCATCTAAGTGTGGTTTCTATTGTATTTTGAGTAATTTAGACTATAGTATGGACGGATTTATGAGACATCACCGAAATTCATATATATCGGTTAGGATATTATAATATTACTTTGCTTGATATTCAGTATAGTAATACTCGAAAATATCGGTATTAACCCGGCATTAGTTGTGTCGTATAGCAGCTTCTGGCGCTATCATTTGGCGGGAGCGGCCGGAATGTGGTATTTTGCACCATTGCACGTTGAAGTCATCTGCTGCGCATTGCAAAGCAATGCAATATAATATTGATGAATACGACTTCGGTATAGCTTGGGTTGGGTTGTTTTATTGGCAATTCCTGCGTTGTGGAAACATTTCAAATTGACAATGTTCTATTGTTGTGAAAACCATCGGAGTATGCGATTTCTGCAGAGCTTGCACTCCGTAAAGTGGAGGGCAAGAGACCTCGACGCAAACCACCCGATAGATGGACGGATATTATGACCAAAGCCACGCAAAATCACCTTGACTGCACGAGCTGATCCGCATCGCGAGTTATAGAACTCTATGGATAACTCTGCTCACCGCCACCTTCAAGTGATGGCCACGATCCTCAGCATTGGCAGAACGACTGGATGGATAGTTTTCCGTAAAAGGCTAACGTGATTGGAGGTAATAGTTCACGCTATTTAAATAAATAATTTACAAGATCATACGTTTTATTCCCAATCTGGGTGTTATCAATGGGTTTTTTAAAAAGATAAAACATTGTTTATTGCCAAAACCAAAACATTACAATAAAAAAAACTCCTAAGTAAAGTGAGAGGTTATCGGTTTACAATTTTGGCAAATGGGGAGAGCCCAGCTTTGTGCTGGTTACCATGAACGGTTCCCAGCGCTGGTTTTCAGCAACCCCCAGCTAAAGGTCGCCTAAATGCCTGAAATCCGTATGGCACTGTTTTACTATAAGATCAAAGACGTAGATATGACAAAGCTGTAGTGTGTTGTAGTTATGATCATTTCATTAGTTAGAGTACCCCCCATGCTGGGACTCGTTGCAGTGATGACGTCAGAGCATGCGTGCAACTGCATTGCACGTGTTCTAGATTCTATGTAATAATGGCACCCTATTAGACCCATTTGATGTGCGGATAAATTGTGTAAGGAAATAATACTAAGTAGCTTTGTCCCACTTGCTAAGGCTCGTAGTTGGGGCCTAGAGTCTATAGCCCACCAGCGTTTTATTCTATTTCCGGTTCAGACTGGCTGGTACATAGCGAAAGCTGTCCTATTCTTTGCTAAAAGTGTAAGAACAATAAGTGAATATCATAAAGGGATTTAAACGATTGATCTACGTAATTAATTAATTTCTGGTGTACAATAAAGTGCTCTCTCCATCTCTCTCTTTGTCGCAGGTTCAAGGCGTATCGCCAGCGAAATGTTTGATTCCACATGCACAACGAAAAAATTATAACCTTCTGCAACTGATTCTGCAAGAGAAAATACAGGGTCGCCGAAGACCTGGCCGCCCAAAAACATCATGGCTCAAAAATCTCGCAGAATGGATCAACACAAGCCACACACAACTCTTCCGAGCCGCAACATCACGGGCCAAAGTGGCCGTAATGATAGCCGACTTCTGATAGGAGATGGCACCAAAAGAAGATTACATCTTTGTGTATTTCCTGAACGGACTGCTCCTTGGCGAAACACACCACATCCCTGACTGCAGCCAATCAATGCTAGCCGCCATTACCTAGTTGGTGCCTCTGTCTGTCCCCTCAGGAAAATTTGTGGGAGGGTATGCCTACAAGTGAGCTACGAGCTCGGGCAACGCCGCGCCGCGCCGCCTACCTAGTGATACCATTCCGGAATTTTAAGTTGAAAGTATTATTCCGGATATTACACCAAAATCTGCGTAATATTAGTCACAAAATAAAATAACAAATCCCACACTTTAAAACTATTGTGGACCGATCAACTCTAAGTCTGAGTCTGATATGTTTCAGTTAAACATTCATTAAAATTTCGATCGAATCGGGACAAATCAAGATGCCGGATATCGCCCGGACGGAAAGCTGAAAGTCCGGAAAAATCCGGACGGATGGCGACCCCTCCCGCGAGGGGCGCACAGCTGACAGGCCGTCTGGGGCGCCGTATCGATTGCACCGCGCCGCCAAATTGCACCATCTTGCCATTAGAGCTATTATAGCAAAAAGTAATAGGGCTGCTTTTGGTATGTCAACATTTCGGACTAGCTGTCCCTGGGCAGAGAAATAGGGCCCTAATATTATAAAAGCAATAAGAGTGATTTTTTTGTGTTAGCATAGCAAATGCAGTCTCATAAAGGTGCAGTGCAAGAACTGAAATAAGAATTTGAATGTGTGCGATTAGGGATGGTCTTTAACTATTTTCGAGTCAGTCGTTTACTGAAATGATATTTTTAATTAATTATCTGTGTCTTAGTAACTTTATACGTACCGCGATTCGACCCGTTCCAAACCAAAATTATATCTGTGTCTTGTTCAAATTTGTTTTACCTGGCTACCTAGGTACCTTCCTTACACTTTAGTGCTCATATATACAACAAAAGGATAAATTAAATTTATAAAACATAACATTGTCCATTTAAAGGGTTGCTTTTACCACTATGGATGAGAGATGTTTGATATAGTTGCTACTTTTGTCATACAATATTTTGGATGCAGTTCTAATACTTTTTGTGTGCAATGTATTGCATAGTGTTCTCTACAAAAATTTTGCTACCTATTTAATTCAGCTGTACTGAGAAGTCATAACTTTCTAGTTGTTCGCAGGAAATAATAATTATATTTAAAAATAAATACCTACAAAATTATAATTACTTTGTTTAATAAAAATACGTTAATCTTAATAATAATTTTGTATACTGCAAAATTTATTTTTTTACCAAAATATTTAGCATACACAAGTTTCATGATTATTAGTAACAAAATGTTATCATTTCTGGTGGAGTTACTTTATTGGTAGGTATTTGAATCTATCAGTTCTACCATCCTGACAGCAGGTTGGACCAACTAAGATTATACATTTATAAGTAAATATTAGTCAGGTGCTTGTTTACTTCATATTATATCACATCTCCTATTAGAAGTCTTAGGAAAACCGACAGAATGTAGAAAAAATTGTTCTAGCTAGACTTTCTTTCATGCCTTGATCTAATTTTTTTTTTTTATAAAGTGTTAGAATTAGTATTTCCAAAATTTTTTTTTTATAAATTATTAGAATTAGTATTTCAGTTTGCCTAGGTACTTTGTGATTCTGCTTTTGGCGGTATGTTTTTTTATCATGTTGTTTATTTACTTCACACCCCTATTTTTTTTTGACAGTTACGCAGTCATCTCTACTAGTATGATGGACCATTATATTTTAGGTCCATAGCTCTATGATAGAACTTTGTTTTCTCTCGCTCTGTTAACCATCCTAGAGCAAGATAGAAGTGATGAAATCAATGCCTTCTGGAATATTTGTTTATTTAGGTTGTAAAACAGTGTATTTATAAAAAAAAACAAGCTAGTCATGAATATTTATGACAACATTACTTCAGTATAATATGATTAGGGATGGCTTAGAGGCTCCATCTCTTTGAAGGCTATTCAAGAACAGTAACTGACAAGTGGAAAATATTCTCAGAGCTCAGTTTCAGTGTTTGCATCAATGCTGTGTTTCAAGAGCTTGTTTTGAGAGTAAACCATTGCACTTGTACATTCTGTAGGTTTACAACATGGGAAACGAGACAATCCGTATCAAAACAAGCGGCGAATCGTTCAGTCATTCCTAGCATTTTTCCCTATGATTAAATATGCAGCAATAGATACTCGGCTGTGGGTGCACAAGCTATATCATTCGTCAATGTGCATCAATTGTTTTGGTATTTTAAGCATTCCATCTACCGCGTGGTGAAGTACCAAACACGTCGAAGACCGCTAAGTAAACCAAGTAACGTAAATATTTACTCACTCGTGTGTATTTTAATCCGAAAGGTGTGCGAGCAGTAACACTGATTCCGTATTCACTAGTCACTGAACTTCACAACACTGCCAATTCCTGGCATTATAGAGTATTAGCACAAACTTAACTCACGACGAAAAAACTGCACTACACATTTATTACGATATTTTTTGTTAATAAATACACAAAAAACACAGTTCACGACCTTCCGTCCATGAAATTCCGTGCGTTTGACAGATGTCGATAAACGTAGTGGGTGCGTTCCGAAATGTGCACGCGTTGCATCGATGGCGTGCATATCTTTCCCCAAAGTGCTCTGTGATCTTTTTTAGTGTTGCCAGTTGTGTGTGTATTATTGTGCCTGCCATCTAGCGTCGAGTAGAGGTACTATTTTCTTGAACAGCGCCATCTATAGTCAAAAATTAATTAACGAAAATGTATTGAAGAAACAAAATCTAGATGGCGCTAAAAGCGCTTATGTAAACCACCGTTTAGTTGAATATATTTGACTACTCTACGATAGGTGACGCTATAAATATAAAACAGGAAATATAGTACATCTTTTTTTTCATGTTGCACATCTACATATTTGTGCTTATCTAGATTATTCTGAAACGGTGGTGTTCATTGTCTCATGAAGTCATGAGGACTTCACTCAACACTATTTAACTTTTGAATTTAGTCGCCTTTTCATGCATTTTTTCGAAAACAGCAGGGGGTGCGATTGATTTAAGGGGGAAGAGAAGCAAACAGAAAAATAAAACAAATCCATTACAAAACCATATTTATTTAAAATATGCATTGAAAAACTTATACAACAGCTAAAGGACTAATAGACCTTTGCATTCACTTTCACATAACTTCGGCTGAGTACAAACGAACGTACAAAAATAAACTTTTATGCTGCAAGTGGCATAGCAAACTTTCAGGGATCAATTTCATTCTCGTGGCGATACTTTTGCTTACAACAAAACCTAATAACAGCTGTTAATACTATCCCTAGCTGACTCAACCATATACAGGGTAATTTTTAAATAGGTAGCTTTTTTTCTGAAACACGTCAACTTTAAGATGTGATTTCCAACAACTTTTGTTCGACGACTTTTCTAATAGCTCGCTCGATACTTTTTTTTTAATTCCTAAAAAGTTGGCATTTGTGCCATTTTAGTGCTGCCTGCGCGGCGCGCTTCCGTGCCCCTCCACTCTACCTCCTTTCTACACTCTCCTGAAGTCTCCTGCTCCTATTATTTTATGGAAAAAAAAATGCGCTTTCACCAAAGTCGTAGAACAAAAGTGGTTGGAATTCACATTTAGGAGTTGGGGTTTCTGAGGAATAAAGCTATTTAAAAATTGCCCTGTGTAAGTTCTTTCTAACACAACAAACCTAAAAATAACATAATTTACGCGTTCTTTACGATAAGCATAGTTGGGGTACATAGCATAGCATAGTGATAGGAGATAGGGCTCCGCCCCGCCGCAGTCTTCGGTCTTCGTGTGGCCTGGTTACTGCGCTTTGTACACTCGAACACAGGTCACATCCTTGGCGGTCATGGTCTGAGGACAAAAAACAGGAAGGAACATGTAATAACTAGTGGTTCGCCCCGAACTGTGAACTCGCGACCCCATTTATCTCGGCAATCCCTTGACCGATTTCCTTTCTGACCATTTGGCTTATGTTCGAACTTTTTATTTAGCCAGCTACCAAATTTCATGACTATCCGACCAAATTTGCTCAAGTTAGTGTCGAACGAACATTCATACTTACACCCTACCATACAAACGCCGGATTGTTCCAGTAGACTCGGAGAACTTCTCTCGCTTCGCTCACTCGTAATTTCAATAACGAAAAGTCGGATTCGCGCACTGAGGGTTCCGTACCGCCATACAATTTAAAAAATCTGATTATAATGACCCTCGGTGCGTGAGTCCGACTCGCGACCACAAAAAATACCAACACATACCTACTACAGAAGGGTCGATGTTTCATGTCGATTTCCCGACTAATGTCCCGACAATTATACATAGATCTTGAAAAAGGTGTGTTATCTTAGGTGAAACCAGGTGTTTCGGCAAGGCGTAGTGAAACCCTTTCAGGCACAAGTTGTTAGGTATGTCGAAAAACCTTATAACAAAAAACCTGAGACTCACAGCTTTCATCTCGTCGGGCCCGAACTCCCTGATGTACGTGACCTCGAGTCCGTCTGCAGACTTCTGCACCTGCTTCAGCTTGTTGTTGCCCTCGAACGTACACAGGCTCTTCACCTGGAAACAGACACCAACAAACGTTAGGGTTTGTTAGGCCATGCCTTTCGGCGGCAACCCCCGGGGGTTACCCTTGACGCTGTTGCGATCAAATTGAAAAAGTTTTAAAATTAATTTATCTTTGAAATCGCATAGTAATGCTTTGATTTTAAATAATTTGTAATGTTTATTCAAAGGTAAGGCTGTTTTATTCAATAAAAACACAAAATGCTTCTTAATTTGTAAAATATTGAATTTTGTAAATTGCGCCATATTGCGGCCGTATTGGAAAAAGGCGTCAAGGGTAGAGGGGCAGATGACTTCACCTTTTTTTTTAAATAATAAAGGTTTATTGCCATAAAATATAGAACCATTTTACATGCTGACCCCCACACGGGACAGGCATTTGCCTAGTGTGGGGGTCAGCATGTATACTATATTTTATGGCAATAAACCTTTATTATTAAAAAAAAAAAAACGGTGAAGCGACCACTACTAGGCCATTCGGACGCCCAGCAGCAGTTTCATATCGCCCCTCCCTCCACTCTCAAAGTACCACCTTTCCAACCCCTCCAGCAAAGTCCAGCAAAGTTGCGCTTCACCTCTCTCTCTCTCTTCCGAGCTTTAGTCCCACATGGTGGTGGGGTCAGCTTTCCTTGTTTTCTCTCTCCACTTCGCCCTGTTCTTGGTGTCGTCTTCGGAGGCTCCGCATTCTATGAGGTCTTTGTTGACCACGTCCAGTGAAGTTGCGCTTCACCATTCGTAGATATTTTTTTTTATAGAAATTACATTTTAAAGTTGACGTCCCGTTTCAGGAATAAAGCTGTAAGTGCGTTTAAAGAAAGGGTATTACAATGTAATATTTTTGTTTTATTTTTGTTCAACCCAAGGGAATTCTTTCGTGAAACTCACTGTATTTAAAAATTGCTCTGTTTTTCTAAGACGTTACAACATTCATTTTTGTTCTAAGTAGGTAAGTAGATACGACAGCACGTCAGAGTGTACACGTTAGTTGTAAAGTCGCCAGTAACGTAACCGAGTAGAGTGCTAGCGTGCAAGGGTCGACGTGCTGTCGAGTGTACCTACTACCTAAGTTCTCCGATGTTTCAATACCTCCTTGGTCATACAGTCTACAAAAAAGACGTCGACTAACGACATCAATTAATATTTAAGTATAAGTAAATTAAGTTTAATTACTTTAATGTTTATTTTGTAAGTAGATAGGTACCTACTTACTTACAGAAAATAAGTAAGTGATTGAAAAACCATGTGCGTAATTATAATTTTAATGTTTATGAAGGATTCAGTTGGCTTACACAATTTAATAAATAAATAAATGAAGAAATCACAATTAAGAATTTATTATTTTCAGTGACTTTGGACTTTTGAACTTCGCTAGCTCGGGTTTGTAGGTACAGTCGATTGACGCACTAATGCTGTGTGCGATAAGAGCTACCATGGGGTATCCTAGCGTGTTGCTGACCATACTTAGATAGGTATGTACTGTACATACTTACCTAAGTAGGTATATACTATTTAGCTTTATGCACTTTGGAATCCTTCGCCGGGGGGGGGGCTCTATTATTTGTCGGTAAGTTTTTATTACTTACTTGCCGATTAGATTAGTAGGAGGTATGTATTTAACTCAATAGGTATGCACACCTACCTACTTTGTTATTTTTACTGTTTCCGATTGATAGGCTGGCTTTAAAAATGTTATTATGTATCTATCTAATATAATTTTATTTGTGTACCTACTTGGGAGGGTAGGTAGGGTAGATGCTATAGTAATTGGCCACGCGATAGTAATTGGCCCCTTCAACTTCAATAATTTAAAATAAGAAAACTACGACGTTCACAAGCGCGAGAGTGAGACGAGTGGATTCTTCGTATTTCGTTTATTCAAATAGTTTTCAGTTCTTACTTTACGAGGCGTTAGTTTTTTTCCCGCCGAGCTAGTCCTAATGTTGGTGTAAAAAGTGATGATTTTGCCGGTGATTTTAGCAGAAAATTAAGGTAAGACCTTCATGTAAATAATCATAAAGGCATTGTTTTTTGTCTTTTCTTTCATAACACATATTGAATATGTAGAACATAAGCTGCGCTATCGTTTTCCGGCAGTTTCAAGTCCAATATCTTGATGTAACCTCAAAATTACACCCTGGCTAATTACTATAACCGAAATGTATCAGTTTTAGTTATTGGCCTCCCTGGCCAATTACTGTGACATTTTTTTGTTGTCATTTTCGTGCTGCTAACTTTATAGTCATCTTTGTTACGTGTGGAGGAGTTCATAAATTCGTTTAATAGTGTTCTATGACAAGTGGTTCAGTATTTGGCCGGGGGGCCAATTACTATTGCATGCCATGCCAATTACTATAACTGCCATGCTAATTACTATAACATGCCATGCCAAGTACTAGTACATGGCATGCCAACTACTAGATCATAATATAAAACAATTATTTAATTTTTAGACAATATTTCAACATGCCGAATTCCCAGTTTACTCAAAAGATATGCTTGAAAAAGCATTGGATGAAATAGCCAAGATGCAGCTTCCAAGAACTATACCACTTAAAGTTAATTTAGCCCTCAACCCTACCTCACAGAAAAAGAGGAACCAGATATAGAACACTTATTTTAATGCTATTAGGATGCGGTTTTCTTTATTTGAAAGCGGGTTTTCTAGCGAGTCTTCCTAGATATGTTTTATCAAAATCGGTTCATCCGTTTATGAGATATGTTAATTTGAAGCTAAAATGTCGGTGGTATTTTTAATGTTTAATTTTGTAGTTAATCTAACGCAGTTATACTTTCCGAAAAACTTAGCGAAAATGAATCTGAAGATGTTTCTGTGGTTTAGAAAGCCATTAGATAAAGTAGAGACATTGAAACATATTATAAGTATTGCTTTTCCGCTATAAAAAAAGGTGGCCAATAACTATAACAAGGCTATGCCAATAACTATGACAAGGGGGCCAATTACTGTATCTTCGCCCATTTTTTAAATATTATTTTCAAATAACTAGTAAACGTGCTACTAAATGATAGTTATTTACATTTTTATAAATATTATTAAATGCTCTATTCACAAAAAAAAACTTATTTTTATGCGAGTGTTCAAAGTATTTT
Source organism: Zelleria hepariella (assembly GCA_949319315.1). NCBI lineage: Eukaryota > Metazoa > Arthropoda > Insecta > Lepidoptera > Yponomeutidae > Zelleria > Zelleria hepariella. The sequence goes on along the minus strand of OX439396.1, from coordinate 10,129,284 downwards.
TTTTCTAATTTTGAAAATTTCTAAATCCTTAAGTGGCCAATTACTATAGCATCTACCCTACTTACATACAAAGATGAATCGCAAAATAATTTCACTCTAGTCTTAACTTTGAACCCGCGACCGTCAAACCGTGAGCATGAAGAGGCCGTAGCTGATGATGATGTTTTCCTCATCATCATCAGCCCACCACTTGACTGCCCACTGCTGCAGCTGGGTATAGGCCTTTTCCCCCTCACGCCACGTCTCACGGTCCCTCGCCATCCGCATCCATGGACCCTCCGCCGCCACAACGATGTCGTCCGACCATCGGGCTGCTGGTCTGCCCACCGACCGTCGTCCAGTTCTTGGACGCCACTCTGTTGCTGCCCTTGTCCACCGGCCACCTTCCCGCCTCGCCAGGTGTCCTGACCATTTCCACTTAAGACTCGAGATCCTACCACAGGTTAATCCTTTAGTTAGAAGAATCTAATACAAGGTGTTACAAAAGATGCTAACTCTTTTTACAGGGTAATAGGGATCACAACCTAAATATTTTTTTTTTGCTCTATGAAGTTCCGTTGATTTTTAAATAATAAAATGTGAACGCTGTGGCGGGAGTAAAAGTATTTTTTTAAATATTGTTTTCATTGACTTTTACAATGTTTTAACAACTCAAAGCTATGCAAATGCACCTACACCCACACACATATTTTTAAATTTGAGCTAATACAAAAAACAAAAAAGTTATGAAAAATGTTCAATTTTGAGGTTATAAAATAAAAATTGTTTTTTTCAACTTTTTTTTTACAGAATTGACATCCTGTTGACCAGTAGGTTACACCCTGTAAAAAGAGTTAGGATGTTTTGTAACACGTTGTAGTGGTCAAATAAAAGTCTTCAAGTGTCACCTTAAGTCCATCTGCCCTCTCGTCATCGAACTCGACGCCAGGCTTGAACTTTGTCTCCACGGTCTTGAAGGTGCTGGTGGTGACCAGGTTGAAGGTCTCTCCGTCCTTTTTGAGCTCCACCACCGGCGTCACCGCGTTGGCTGCCGTGCGCGTGATCAGGCCCACTCCTGGAAAGAAGACAGGTTCTTGGTGAGACTGGATCAAAGCGTGAGAAAATTAAGGGTGGTATTCATGAACGATACTTAAACTCAGTTCAAACTAGAACGCTACTTAAACTCTGTTTAAACTAGAAAGCTCCTTGAACTCTGTTTAAACTCAGTTTAAGTAGAGTTTAGTAGTGTCGACTGTCGATAAAACAGTGCATGTTTTGATTTGAATATCCCTCCCTTCATATCAAAACATGAACTGCTTTATCGACAGTCTGAACTCTGTTTAAACTGAGTTTAAGTAGCGTTCTTGAATACAACCCTAAGAGCGTATAGAAGTAGGTACAGAAGAGTCTGTTGAAAAATCTGTTGCCGTCTCGCGTGTGCAAATACTGAGCGAAAGGGACAACCTGAAGACGTCAAGTCATACAAGTGCCTAAGAAGGTACAGTCGGCCACATGCTAGGATACCCCTTTTTGTTCGATTGGCGCCCTTATTCCGCGCGCGGTAAGTACTGCCATGGGGTATCTGTGACTGGGCCGACCGTACCTACACACGACAGCACGTCAGAGTGTACATTTGTTTCGTCAGTTGCCCATAACGTACACACGACAGCACGTCGACCTTTACAAGCTAGTACTCTACTCGGTTACGTTACGGGCGACTTTACAACAAAATTTGTACAGTCTAGACGTGCTTTCGTGTGTACCTAACAGAGTAGAGTGCTAGCGTGTAAGGGGTCGACGTGCTGTCGTGTGTGTGTACATAAATAACGATTCAATGAGCCGTTTTCAACTGACAGTTAAAAGCTAATTTTAAAATGCTCGCTAGATGGCGCAGAAAATACGGCTACATAACGGCAGTCAAATAACGCCTTTTCCCACAGATTCACATCATTCACAGATTAGAAAGTACTAATACTAAAGATACACAAACACCACAGATAAGAATCAGGCTTGTCTTGTTCAATCGGTAAAAATGCCGTGTCATATATTTGCAAATTTTATTCTTGAAAGCAAAAACATAAATGGTTTTTGATAAATTATAATAGGTAGGTAGGATACTGACATCAACTACGTGATGCGATAAAATTTGCAAGCAATGAATTGTGTTTCAGCGGGGGGAGCATGACTTTTATCGAGGCGGATTTATCCAACAAAATGGCGGTTTATCAGCATTTTTGACGTCTATAGTGGGTTATACAAGGTGTTACAAAAGTACCTAACTCTTTTTACAGGGTAATTGCACCCGGTGATAGGGATCACAACCTAAATTTTTTTTTTTGCTTTATGACGTTCCGTTGATTTTTAAATTAATAAAATGTGAACTTTGTAGCGGGAGAAAAGTATTTTTTAAATATTGTATTCATTGACTTTCACAATGTTTTAACCACTCAAAGCTATGTAAATGCACCTACACACACAAACATATTTTTAAATTTGGGCTAATACCAAAAACAAACAAGTGTTTTTTTTTATTTTATTTTGAGGTTATAAAATAAAAATTGTTTTTTTCAACTTTTTTTTACAGATTTGACATCCTGTTGACCACTAGGTTACACCATGTAAAAAGAGTTAGGATGTTTTGTAACACGTTGTATATCGTCTAGAGCGATATATAACCCACTATAGACGTCAAAATGCTGATAAACCGCCATTTTGTTGGATAAATCCGCCTCGATAAAAGTCATGCTACGGGGACTGGTTATGATTATTACAATTTACGGTAATTTGTCGTACCGTTGGCAACACTGATGAAATTGAAAGTGCCGTATTATGAGCGCCATCAGTAGAGAAAAAAAGAACTACGTTTTTTTTTTCTGAAAACGGGCCATTTCCGTGCCAGCTCACCGCCCCAGTACGTGAGGGACCGGAATATTGCTTGCAGAGGGAACGAATTACTCCATCGGATATCGCCACTTGGTTTACCATAAACGGACCGCTAGCTACGTCCGCAGCAACTTGATAGGCCTACCAAGTTACAGACGCAGCCTACGGACCACCTATGACGTTAGCGTTACGGTGGAAAATGGTCTGAACGAAGGTAGACAAGTAAGAAATCCTTAGAGAGCGGATGTGACAGGCAGGACTAGCCTGAACTACATAGTTGTACTTAGGTAACTCGTAAGTCCTTTGCAAATAATGTGATTAATTTGATCTCTAAAGTAGTAATTATAAGGCTCAACACTCCAATGTGAATTTATTTAGAAAGGAGGCTAGGTGTCCTGCGTAACAGGTCTCCCTAGTGCAGGCACCACCTCCCACAATAATCTATGTAACTGATTGTTTTATTGTGAAATAAACGAATTTTATTATTTTTTATTATTAAATAAGCTAGTCTTTACGCCGCTGTGTGAGTAAGGGACGAATCCCACTACTCAAGTGCCACATGGTTTGCCGAATTTGGGTGAAACATGAGATGGGAGGGCGTTTGCTCCAATGCTTTGCTCGGGTGTTCGGATTGCTGTTACCAAAGGCATAAATCATCCGAAAATGAACTCTGGTCGGTGACACATGCTTTTTCAGTCTAGTTAGCAGAAAACTGGCTTGTCAAAGATGAGAGCGAACTTTACAGCAAAGGACCTATAGTGCAGATTAACGCATGAAAAACTAATTTTGCACACTGACACGTCGACGCCTCGACGCGAACTGTTGAAGAGTGGATGATAGAATCTTAATGGCACCGGATGGTAAGAAAAATAAAAAAATCTTTGAGGTTGTGAGACAGCCTGTGAAGCCTTTGGCTTTGCAATTATTTGCAAGCTACCAAAGTCCGGTGCATAATTTATTGAAGCTTGGCATACCTACACCGGGAATATACGATTGCTTTTACATATCCTGAGAAATAGGCACAATTTCGTCTCGTCCCAAGTAGGTAAAGTTCGTAATGTCAGTGGACAACGGGTCGAATCGCGGATAATTTTGGTGGTAATAAGGTTATACATTTTACCACCGAAATTGGTAACAAGGTTATTCATTTTACCACCGAAATTACTTAACTAAGATTCGACCAATTCAAAATATATTTTTTATGAATAGTTTTTTGTTCATTTATGCCTACATTTTGTGTGATTTAACTTAATACGTATATTTTATATCTTTGGGTCAGTTGGGCATCTTTGGGACACCTTCGCAAGCACGAGGGAGTGGTCGTAACCCAAGACAGAAATGGTGCGGCGCCACCGCCGCCGTGCCGCCACGGCCACGCCAACGCATTCTTCCGCGTATCGCATAAACTAGTGACTGTGTCGACTCTGAGAAACGTATTCCGTACTGCACCTTTCGGACTTTCACATGGAAATAGAATTCTGTCTAGTTTAGCTACCCAGTCTAGATTAAGATTACAGAGCCTGACAGGTATGTCTAGGTTCAGATTTAGAAACTGTGGGTTCCTAGGATCAACTTGTGGTGAAGGACACAGTGATTACGACCACTCCCAGTCTACACTTTGTCCCTTAAAATGTGGTGGGGAGATAGGAGATAGTTTTTTTCATGTTTAAGCTTATGATAATTAAACCACCTACACTTGACGGATTTTACAATCGTCTATTTTACACTTTATTTTAATTGTAGTTTAAATTATGTTAGTGCTCGTGCGAACCTAAGAAAATTTTATATTAACATTGTGTGTAATATCAAGATGTTGCCACATCTACAAGGTGTTACAAAAGATCCTAACTCTTTTTACAGCGTAATAGCACCTGGTGATAGGGATGAAGGGATCATAACCAAATATTTTTGTTTGCTGTATGACGTTCCGTTGATTTTTAAATACCTAAATAAAATGTTAACGCTGTGGCGGGAAGAAAGAATGTTTTTATATTGTTTTCATTGACTTTCACAATGTTTTACCAACTCAAAGCTATGCAAATACATATAGTTGCTTGTATTGGCGAGTTAAACGACCCCAGTCTCGAACTGTGTTTGAGAAGCTGAGTAGCTACCACGAGTGCGAAAAAGCTGTGCTGGACGTCTGCCGGACTTCTGTCATGTATCCTAATACTCTAGTAGTAAGGTTGTTTATCTAACTTGTCACTTTCAGTGACAGTGACAGTAAGCACTCGTGGTAGCTGCTCTGACCCCCGCACCGTATACCAACAATTTTTAAATTTGAGCTATACCAAACACAAAAAACTTGTTTTTTCATACTTTTTTTTACAGAATTGTCATCCTGTTAACAGTAGGTTACATACACCTCGTAAAAAGAGTTAGGATGTTTTGTAACACGTTATATTGTATAGTACCTATCGTGTAATGCTTTACAATTTACATAACTACTTAGCCGTTAGCCGATAAAATGTATGTGTACGTGAGAGAGCTACACAGTTGCCCTTCGTGACATGCCAATAGGAAATAAATTGTCATAGGTCAGACAGGGGTCGCTCTATTCAGCGTTTCATTAGGCAGACCACGCGATGCACAGCGAGTGACTCACTAATTACTAGGCTGGTCGATAATTGCCCTAATTACCCTATCTATGAACAAGAAAATCGGACCTCATGTAGTTTAAAATATATTATATTATTTTAGTATTATCTGTGTGCTATTTAACGCGCACTCAGAAGAATAAAAACCGCGCTGGTTCTAGTACTAGCATAAATTTATTGAAATTAAAAGCAGAAAATAAGGGAGATGATAATTTGAAAAATGATGATTAAAATGACCCAAGATTCGAGTTACAACGAGAGCGCTATTCGCTAATGACATTTGCGATAGTTTTGAGTGGTTAACTGAGAAAATTGGTCCTACGGGCCGCGTAAGCGGGTTGAATGTTAGTTATACACTGACTACAATTAGGTACCTAAAAGTTAGCAAAGTATCGAACCGTCAAAACATAATCAGACCATCAATCGGAAAGATTTATACAGGGTGTTTCCGACGGAAAGGTCCTGTGATACTGAATAGGGTCCTTTCTGAAACACCCTGCATACAATTTTGATCGAAGAAAACCTACCAAATTTAGCTTATAATAGCACTCTTGTAGGTATTGCAGTGCACAGTGATGATAAACAGGAGACATAGGTAGGTATTTAGATCTTATCAGATAAGGCGCGTCTCAGGTGCATGCAACTCTGGTTGGATAGATTTGATTGAGTGGCTTTACTTATGCATGGATGATGGATTGCTAATATGAAGCACTTGGAAGGGCAAAGTATCCTCTTCTTAGATATGGAAACCTCGTATCGAACCTACTAATTGTATTTGAAATAGGTCGAAATGCGGTTAATTTTGGTGGTTTTTACCAATCAATTTCGGTGGTTATTATTTTTTTAATAACCACCGAAATTATTGATTCGACCCATTTTGAATATCGCCAATCATTAAAAGTTGATTTTTCGGATGAAACTTGACAGATTTTAGGTTATCTGTGATATCTCTGACCCAGAGCCAGAGATATCACAACTAATGTAGGTAAAATGTACTAAAATTCGATACCTAATATACCTACATACCAAATGTATGGGGCTGATATTTTTGTCGACATTTCGCATTTTGCCACATAGTAAAAGATGCTTGTATGATGCTTGATGATGACTTAATAAGCGACCTCTTTCAGTGTCTCAGGGTCTTTCCGATACGCCCTATATAAACTGAGATAGAATCGATCTCGTCATCGTGCGACCATCGGAAAGTTTTGATTGTATTTTTAAAAGTTAGAATCACCACGACAAGAAGCAATCTATATTAATAGTCTCTTATCATCCAACAATAGGGGACACAACAAAAAATTGCTCTTAATTCAGCGGTCGTCAGCCTTGACTCTACCTCTACCACGCGATGTCGCATCGACCAATCGTTTTATCCCATGTTTTAACCAATCGGAGGAGCTGTATTTCTATTAGTATTGATGCATATGCGATTTCAGTATAACTGTTGCGATACAGGACTAGCTAACTTTAACTAAGTACCTAGGGGGCCATATTGAATTTGAAAGTAAGCGATACGGATACGTATTATATGGTTCATACAATGTTTCATGGTGCAGTTTTTCATCATCATCGGAAAATGCCACACCTCTTTTGCATCAGTCAGTTCAATGCTAGGTATAACTTGGCAGTGGAACGAAAATCTGCCGTTCTGGACATTGAACTTTCTATAAATATCGTAGCGCCGTCCACGCGCAGTCATCCATATCCACACTGCATCGCTACAAAATATCAACAGAAATAGGACAGACTGACGACAATGACACTAAAAAAAGAAAACTGCGACTGCGTCCTCTAATACCGGGGACACTGCTATTTTCCAGAGGACGTGAGAGAGCGTCCAAAAACCGAAAACTTCGAGAACGCGTATCAAAACAAGAGAGATGTATTAAAGCCTAAAGGAACGCAAATGCCTACTGAATACAAAGACCGGCCCACCACACACGCACTGCCAATGCCAAGTTCAATAATACAATCAACGAAATGGGTGTGTAGGCTGAATGCGTCCTCTCTCAATTGGTGTCATTACATTCAATCTAATAGTCTCCAGGCTGAGTGATACGTCTGGGATTCATGGAGTCATTGTGAAGAGAAGGCATGTTGCAGGGGGTCGAGTAAACTACGTCACTGCCCGAGACCTAGTGGCTAAGATTTTTGTCCGTCTGGAGGGAAGTACCACTGAGCTGAACAACGGACCTCCACCCTATCATCCCCTGCTATACCTGGTAAAATGACGAAGGTCCCGCCCGTGGGTGCTACACAACTTCAGAAGCTAGGAGCCCCACTGACCACTATGCCAAGAAGGCATACACTACCACGAGTTACGTCCGGCAGAACTACGACCGACACCGGCAAAACAGTTCTGCCATAGTGAATTTGCTTTGCCCGTATCTCTCTATAGTACTCTGTATCTTGGTAATGGTAAAACGGGCTGTTTTCTGCAAATCGACTTGCGCCTATTTTGCGTCAGGTGCCTCTGTATCTAAATTGGTGTCCAAGACCCGGGGGCTGATACCCCAGGAGAGAGCGGACGAAGCAGGAGGAAGACTGTTATTTACTGAGGGAAGTCTATAAACCTAGGTATAGATATAAATCCTGACTATTCCTGACGGAGAGAACTTAAAATAAAAAATGTAAGACAATCATGGGTAACAGGCAGGTTGTAAGTGAAGTGAAACTCGCCAGTCAATAAAATTCACCAGAAAAAGTTGCGAGAATTTGTTAGATTAGATTCAGATGGATTCGTAAAATTCCATTAGAATTAGGTAGCTACAGAAAGCTACAGTAAAACGAATTGAGAAATGACATCTACAGCCACATGGTTCCATGAGCTCAAACCGCGTCGCGTCGCAAGCGGCATTCTCCAGTCATATCTATGTGATTGCCGTCAATTGGGGCTGATTGCCGTCCATTTTACGGCAATTGCCGTCGCTGCCGGTCAATATCGCTTAATCGTGCAACTATGCCGGGATCTTCCCATGATATCCTTTAATTATAAGTTCAACGACTGAGCGTGCTGAAAGTAGCGGTCGGACGGAAGTCCTTCCTTGAACACTTGATTGGGTAAGAAGCTGTTATACTACGCGCGCCATAGGTCATGCATCGCACAGATGTGTGGTCAAGAGTTAGACATCAATGGTTTAGCGCATTAAAGTAACGTGGAGCTGAGCGGTGCCGTAGGTATCGCTATAAATAATAACTAAGTAAGTAGATAAGCGTGGTAGATTTTGTTACTTACAGAATATTGTTAACTGAGGAAAGGATAATAATATGTCGTAAAGTGGTCGATAAAATGTAGGTCCTGTCCCTGGCTAGTCATACTTTAGGAGTCTGTTACATACAATGCTGTAGAGCAAAAACGCATGAATCTGTATGATTGCTTACACGCATAGAGACAGCAGAATACGGATTAACATCGAATTACCATGACAAACCTTTGACTATTCATGAATTTCAAGAATAACATTAACTGGTAGGTACATAATATGTATGAGTAGGATTATGACAGAGTTACGATGAACGTTAACACGGTTCGTAAAATAATTGAACATGAATGTTATCGAATGAAATGGTGACTGTTGTCAAGCTGGAATTACTCAATTTTATCTGAAGATAGGTATCGAAAGTTAAAGATGCAATAAAAAGCTGATCCCCTAGATTTAAAGACGATTCGATAACATCGCTGCAATCTAGGTTTTGGAGATATACAAATTGATAAGAATCACCTCATATTTTATGATACATTACAATTTAAAATACGATCAAAGTGCAGCAATTTATAACTTAGAACCACCCACCCCCACCACATTGAATGCAAAAGTGATCTTTCCATGATCCTTGTAAGACGTTTATTTTTATTTTGGATTCGTCATAAATTAACAAAGTCCCCAATTTCTACAGTGACGATCTTAAAATGTTGAGCCCCCATTTAAAAGGTTTTATTAGCAAAGGACACATGATAAGCGGATTTTAGAGGATGGATGGATTCAAAAGATCAAATAATTTCATCATAAAATGATAAGTAAGTAAGGAAGTAAGTAGTAAGATAAGCTAGCTGGTTTAGTAATAAAAATATGATAATAACTAGGTATATTTGGTAATTTTAATGTTATCTGCAATGCAATTCTCTGCATAAAGTCATATTAACTCACCGACTAGCCTTTTGCAAAATATTTTTTTCGAGAGATATAAAATACCTTTCTAGGGCAAAAAGTTGTTGTTCATTGCCATGTGATAGAATGTCTAGCAACAATTTATAAATTAGTTAGGTTACAGATATGAGTGTATTGCAATTTGCAACTGCAAGTAACTCGTCATCTCATAGTCATGATAATATTGTACAACTGGCAGTGGGCCGAGCGAGAACGCAGCAAAGTCCAAGGTTGAGTTTCCATCTAGCGTTTCGATGCCATCTTTGAGTTTTCAGAGGAAATGTGGCAGTCACACATAATTTTTATCGAAAAGGGTCGAATTGCGATAAATTTCGGTGGTAGAGCTAAGTACGTCACTTTAATAATGACAAAGATGCCACATGGCAGCTCTAAGGCACGCGGCATAAGGGCCAATCGAACAAAAAGGGGTATCCTAGCGTGTGGCCGATAGTAAAAACAGCATTACCTTTGAATAAACATTATAAAATCAAAGCATGACTATGCCAATTCAAAGACAAATAGATTTTGAAATTTGTCAATATGAACGCAATAGCATCAAGGGTATCCTGGGGGATCTTAGGATACAAACATTAGTAATAATAATTCAAAGTCAAGTGAATCCAGAACAATCTAACTTAGATATAAAATTACAACTCACGATATCAGTACTTACCTACCTACCTAAGTTAATTACTTATATCAAGCATGATAACTACGTTGAATCTCAAGGTAGTGTGAATATAATCATCTTCAAGCTCTATAAAAAGCTTGAAAAAAAAAGAACAAAAAGTACAAATTGCGATGTTACCAGCAGGCCCAAAAAAAAAACAATGACAATGTTGTCATGAAAACCGCACATAGAAGATGTGGGCTCGAATGCCCGATTAACTGAGTTGGTTAGCGTTTCATTGTAGTATCAGGGATGTAAGTAATAATAATAAGTAAGTAATAATAATAATAATAAAGCCCTTTTATTCCGAATTTAATTGAATTTAGTAATACATACGTATATTTCAAGCAAGTTGTTTATATTTATAGTAAAAAAAAAATAAAAAATAAATATATATAAAAAATATTTATAGTATGTCTCGCACATTGGCGTGCCTCTTGGCATAGGCCTCCTCCAGCTCTCTCCACTGGGCTCTATCTTCTGCTACTCTGGGGGTCTACCGGCTAAAACGAAGCCGATTACCATTGACGAAAATCGAAGTTCGATTTACGAAAAATAAACTGGTTGTCAGTAAAATAAACTGGGTGGCAGTACATTTTTTAAAAATCGAACTTCTCTTTTCGCCAATGGTAATCGGCTTCGTCTTAGCCAGTAGACCCTCTGGTCCAGTATGGTTCCAAGGTTAGGCGGATATCGTCTTTCCATCTTGTTTTCGGACGCCCCTTCCTTCTAGTGTCCTCTCTTGGGTACCATATGGTCACTAGGGATATAAGTAGTTGTGACGTATTATCATTGTATGGTATTCACTTACAAAACCAAATTGAAATCTTACCTTTTGTCCTTGCAGTGATCTTAATCCAATTTCAATTTTATTATCTTAGTGTAGATATTCGAAACTTCCCTTAGCTTAATAAATATTTTTTCCCCGCTTCGTTCTGATCGTTAGCACCCATTTTTGTATCATTCATTTTATTTTCATCACAGAATATGAACCAACGTGACGTGTATATGTTTTTCTTTTTTGGCACTCTGGGCGACTGTCATGGCTGTCATGTTTTTCTGTGGCCCTGTGCTGTTTTACTGTTTGTCTTGCTTGTCCGTACTATTTGTTTTGGTTTCGCTGTTTTTGTTTGCCTTTTTTTTCACTCGTTCCATCAGTAGGTATGCAAAATAGTCTTTAATTTTATTTTTTCCTAGTTTTAGTTTTAGGTTTCTCCGGGTTCTGGCAGAATACCAGCGCTATGGGAACGGGATTCTATCTGTCCCATAGCATATGCTGAGCCAGAACCCATTTAATGGCCATTGCACGCAGTTTTGTTAGTAAATTAAGGTGATGGGTAGCAAATAAGTAGTAAGTAAGTTTCTCAACTGTTTGCCTAAACCTAATATTGTAAACTGTGTGCTCTGGTACATTAATAAATATTATACTAAATACAAATACAAATACAAATATTGGCAAACTATTGTCTCTGCCTGCCCTTCCGGGACACAGGCATGAGTATGGAATATTGTTTTGGCAACAATCTTATATACGTATACCGCGATAACGCCGAAAAACAGCGATGTATGGAAGCATTGATAACAATGAATACATAACATACAGCATCCATATGGAATGACTGACCGTTTATCATGTTTTACCTTCAAAGAGGACAAGGTCACACTGAGATTACGACTACAGACAGACTGTGTTACAGTTGTGAATCATTTGGCATGGAATCGTAGGATCATGTTTTCAAGATCCGCTGCACACAGAAAATCATTTATCCCGATCCCAAGGAAAAAAAAATGTCTTTCATGTGGGCTAGTTCGACTAAGCTGTCAGGATGGTATAGATAGGTGCTTACCCAGCATCTACTGCATCTAAATAAATTCAAAATTTAAATAACCCCCGACAGTTTATCTTCAAATAAAATATCTCATACACGGCTAAACCGATTTGGATGAAACAAGTCTAAGAACACTCGCTAAAAGACCTGCTTTCAAATAATAAAAACATGCATCCAAATCGGTTCTGCCGTTTAAGAGCTACGGCTACGGTGCCACAGTCAGTCACACAGATAGACAGACAGACACACATACCCCTATTTTTGGGTCGGGGGTTAAAAAACAATATCTCAGGCACTGCAGCGTCCGAGTGGTTACTTCACCCATCTAGTGTAAGTGAAGTTGGACGCTGTACGTAGATGCAAAGGCCTTAGTTTTGTAGGCAACTAGACATGGTCTGTAATGGAAGATTATTTTAGACCACATCCAAACTTCTTCATACCTAAATCCATAGCTGCTCGCGGAAATGGAACCCATGACCTTAAAGTCAATAAGCAGCGGTGACACTAATAAGAGGAAGGTTTTTGACACCCATCTGTCACAAAGTTAATATGTATGAAAAAATATTTGTATTGAATAAAGCAACATTTCCAGAGACTCTAGACTTGGCTGTCTATGGGCTTCGACTTGGTACTTTGAACCATCCAACGTGGCAACTGGCAATTGTGTCATGAATTCGTGATCGTGACTAACCTGATGAAACGTGTCTTTTAATTTTCTACTCATAAGTTTAGAGTCTAAATTAAACGTTTGCAAGTATCTACCATTAATGTTTTAGGTAAAAGTTAAAACACTCTCTAATAAGTTTGAATTATTGAAATGACGTCGGTTGCCTTGTAGATAGAGGTGGTAAGCGAAGTCAGACGGAGTCAAAGGTCCGCCACAGTCATTTGCATTGTTATGTCTTCGATTGTTTATGAGTCGGTCGACCTCATGCAGTGTTTACTCAGAGGAGATACCACGAAATAAATGAAGACTTGAATCTGCCGAGGAGCCGAAGATGCTGCCTGGATCATTGTATTTCGTGACTCAAACAAAGGTACTCAAAGGTAGGTCCTACCTAGGTCGACAGTCTGATGATGATGATTGTTTTTAAACTTTTCTAAATGACCTAAGTGAATTTGTGACCTATGTGAGATTTACAAGTTTATAGATGCCTGTCACCCACCGCCACTGATAAGTAGGTACAAAATGTATGTAGGAACTTAGGAATATTCAATATCCATCAATAACCTAATACGATAGAATAATAAAGTCATGTTGGTTTAACACTACCTCATAGCCGCGGTGCTGTGTCAGTTCACAATACTTAAATAATCCTGTTTAAATATTGGTTAGATACAAACTGTACCTACCTACCATACAATAATATCAAAGGCTATTACAACATGAACATTTAAAATGAAAAATGGGAAATGGGTCGAAAAGTTAATATAATTTCGCCACCGAAATTAATTGTATGGAAAATAGGTCGAACCACGGTTAATTTCGGTGGCGAAACTAATTACTTACCTTCGAGTTCCTTCGACCCGTTTCGCGTACCTATCTTATTTATTGACTTTTTTATTGATTGTTTTTATTGATTGTTTTTATTGAAGATGTTTTTACTGATTATTTTACTTATTAAATAGGTACGGTCGGCCACAATCTCAGATACCCCATGGCAGCTCTTATCGCGCGCGGCATAAGGGCGCCAATTCGGTACGAAAAGTTTTTTGTTCGAAAGTCCGCTATTGGCCTAAACTTATCTTTAGACAATATTGAGAAACCAATTTAAATATTTTTTATTTTGGTCCAGTAGTTTTGTTTTTATGCGCTAAAATGTTTTGTTCCTATGACCGCCAACAGTATGCAGACCGTCGCGTGACGTCATAAAACCGTAACTTTGAAACGTTGTAAAATCCTAACTACTGAACCAAAATAAAAAATATTGAAATTAGTTTCTCAATATTGTCTAAAGATAAGATTAAGCCAATAACGGACTTTCGAACAAAAAACTTTTCGTACCGAATTCAACAAAAAGGGGTATCTGAGACTGTGGCCGACTGTACCTACCTAATATTTTGTGGTGAGTGTGACTATTGCCTATTGCCTGGTATTTCACCGACTGAAATAGCAGCCCCCCCGATTGACACTGATTGACGAAAACAAACAAATTAATTCATGCAATCATAGGGGTCCGAGTTCGAAGCCCGGTGGTGGCGCCTTGTATCAATGAGTACTTCGAACCTGATTTTGTTTAGGTACAGTCCGCCACAGTCTTAGATACCCCTTTTTGTTCGATTGGCGCCCTTATGCCGCGCGCGGTAAGAGCTGCCATGGGGTATCTGAGATTGTGGCCGACCGTACTACACGGGAAGAATTATTCTGATATTATGACTTTAGTAATGTCGATAAATTATTCGTTTTTCTCCTACAACCAGCAAATTAATCTTCTACAATTACAATCAGAATATTCTTTGCTTTAATACAAAAACATTAAATGGACCGACAACATTAATAAAATAGGGATTTTTCCAAGTGTCAAATTTGACAGCGATTCGCGAATTATCGCGCAACTAAATCTGTGGTTTGTATGGAAACCACAGATTAATAGACTGATTTTGACAGTTATTCGGGCTATTTTTGATGCCTGGAAAAAACCCCATTAAATCGTAATTGAAGCCGTCAACTGGGAGCCCATTTTGGCACCATTGCGTTACAGACTCAGGCCCCTGGTAGCTGTAGCCCGACTTGAATTACCATCATAATTATCATACAGGGTGTTACAGAAAGGTTTCAATCGATCTATTTCGGCTATTTAAATCGATCTTTGCACCCTGTTTTTTAAACTAGGAGAAAAAGTCCGGAGTCTTTTTATCCTAGTTTAAAAAACAATACTCAAAACAATTCAATTAAGGGGCCTACTGCAAAATCTCGACAAATATAATATCAGCTACACAATACATACAGTCATGCATTTATCGCTGTGTTAGTAATAGCTGTAATGTAATTTCGGGTGAAGGTAAATTAATTAGGTTTCCCTCGTCAAAACCTGTCCGAAACCCTTGTTTACAAGTTCTAAATTATATGGAACACATGGTATGTCGCGTGTGTGTTATCATTATCATAGATACTACATGACTACTAAATTCTACCGATATTTAATAAAAATTTTGCATATCTTATAAAAACAATTAAAACAATTAAACAATTTTGATGAAACTTGTCTAAGAAATCTGACAATCTGAAATCTTTATCTTTAGAAAGCTGGATTACAAATTTAAAAAAAACGAATCCAAATCGGTGCACCCGTTTAAGAGCTACTGCGGTGCCACAGACAGACACACACCCTCACATAGAGGTCAAGTCAAACTTATAATAACGCCCCTCTTTTTTGGTCTGGAATTAAAAATAAAAATGGCCGCAAATGAAAAACCGACGCCGAATGCACATTTTTCCATTAGTGTATGTAGCGTAGGTAGGTACTCTGTGCGACCGTGAAAGGTGAGAAAATGTGTGTTTTGTTTTGAGCTCGTTCAATGGATGTTTGTTATCGATTGACTGTGTGTGCGATATACTTACCTACGTACGACGTAACAAATTAAAGGCCTTTTGTTTTACAGTGAGTGAAATATTTAAACATCTACAAACATATCATAGGTAGGTAGGTACCTACAACAACCAATGTGGGTAAAATATTTGAACGAGCGAGTGAAGCGATCGAAGTTCTCCGAGTCTACTGGAACAATCCGGCGTTTTGTATGTATGTATGTATGTATGTATGTATGTATGTATGAATGTTCTACTGGAACAATCCGGCGTTTTGTATGTATGTATGTATGTATGTATGTATGTATGTATGTATGAAGGTTCGTTCGACGATAACTTGAGTAAATTTAGTCGGATCGTCATGAAATTTGGTAGACAGGTAAATGAGGTCAAGAGAATTTTTAAGTTCGAACATGAGCCAAATCGGTCGAGGGGTTGCTGAGATATGGGGTCGCGAGTTCATAGTTCGGGGCGAACCACTAGTATATCTTGACCTAGCTACGCCTAGGTATCTCCAGGTAAAGTCAGCCACACGTACCTATCCACTTACTTATCGGTTGACAGAAACTTCGGGGTAGGTTAATTTTTGAACGAGCGAGCGAAGTTCTCCGAGTCTACTTGAACAATCCGGCGTTTGTATGTTTGTATGTATGTATGAATGTTCGTTCGACGATAACTTGAGTAAATTTAGTCGGATCGTTATATGAAGTTTGGTAGGCGGGTAAATGAAATTAAAATAATTTTTAAGTTCGAACATGAGCCAAATCGGTTGAGGGGTTGCCGAGATATGGGGTTGTTAAGTTTATATGGGGTCGCGAGTTCACAGTTCGGGGCGAACCACTAGTATAAGGTTAATTTTACCACCGAAATTCACGATTCGACCTATTTCGAACAGAGTTCGATTGTCCGATCCGAACACCCATGTCCCCCAATTAGTTCGTATAATCGACGCTCTACTGTAGGTACCTACATAAAATATCTTTACTTTCTGACCATCTATGCAAAATTATTTTATCTGGCCCACACAACAGCCTTATCAAGCTAGCGATTTGCGAGCGAGATCAAAGCGAAGCCTAAGCAAGATCCCCGCGAGTTCGCGGCGAACTGTGCGATCCGCGTTTTGAAAACTCAGTAACAAAAAGGATTCTGCAAACGAGTTTCAAATAATCAGCCCTAAAAAACCTACCTAAGTCGATTCACCGCTGGCTCTCCTACTACTGGAGTGGAGGGGTTTATGCACATGAGTTGCACGTTGGACCATCAACTCGCTAGGTCTCTCTCTCCCGTTCTAAATCAATCAACCAACAGAGTGAAAGGTAACACTGTATCGAGGGTTTTCGAGCTCCAACTCGTAGGTACAGTCGACCGACAGTCGACCCTTGCCCTTGCACGCGTGCATTCTACTCAGTTACGTTACGGGCGGCTTTGCAACGAAAATGTAAAGGTTTACGTGCTGTTGACTGTACCTTACCTTACCTCTAGTTTTAAGATAAGTGAACTTTAGACCACCTCGTAGTTTAAGTTAACTTTAAAAATATGAAAGTGTAAGGTCCAAGGCGTGCAGTACCTACAGATACATACTATGTAATTAACAGACGGACCGGTACAACAGGTAGGGAATAAACATTTCAATCTACCGCCTTTTTGTAGCGGCAGATAGCATAAGTCGCATAACTCAGGGGATGCGAATAAATTATGTTGGTACCTACATCTATTCAATTCTCACTAAAGTATTGTAACAAAAAATATAATCCACCAGTTAGCCAACACGGTTATTCATAAGTACTCCGAAGTTAACGTTATTAAAACTGCGAGGAAAAAATGCCGGGCCGCACGCCACCGGCATCGTCAGCGCCGGCCGGCAAATCGCATCGATTTTCAGTATTTTAGCACCAAATAAAACTGTTCACAACTCACCAATGGCCTTCATAAAGTCGTCGAATTTCTCCGAGGAGGACATCTTGTACTTTTTGTCGAGGTGATCCATGGTTATTTATTTATTTGATTTAAAAATACTCGTGCGAAATACAACTTGTGCGCCCTCGGATGCGGCTACGACTGTAATGATGAAAGAAAACTTGAAAAGGCGGCAACGGCGAGAGCGCGCTTGCGCGGTGGATTGAACGAATGAGTGAATGAAAGAATGAATGAGACTACGAGTGGGAGATGGGAGTATTGACCTGCGATACAATGTAGCGTTTATCAGGCAGGCTGCCCCCATCGAGCCGTGACCGTGGCTCACCCAGCATGCTCTCTCAGTAAGAGCAACCCAGACAGACCATAAGAGAGACTTTGATCGGGGCATTTCTGCGCAATGACTCACTGAATTCACTGCTAAGAGATTACCTCAGTTTACAAAGAATTGTTTCAGCTTCTTTGACATTTTCGGCTCAATAATGCTTGATTCGCATACGATTAGCATAAATAGCCAATTCCGATCTTTGAGTGGGTTTTCTTATCTCTCGAATCAAAGGTTATCCATCGAAGTTTCTTCTTTGGGAATTTTATCAAAGGCTTACCTTTGACAAAATTCCCAAAGAAGAAAGTTAATAAAATTAACAAACCGAATCTAATAGGAACGGCAAGTTATTTTGTGTTAGGTTAAGGTTAGGTCGGTTACATACGCGAAAGAGCCAAGGACGCCCCACTTCACTCCAGTAATTTGGGTTCGCCTTCGATCTAATTTCTCTTTCGTTTCCATGGTCTTGCAGGAAGTCTCTCCCTTTCCCTCCGACCATTCAATGTCCTTGTCGGGTGCAAAACCGGTAATTCAAGACACACCTGCAGTTTTTTTCTGCCCTTTGTAAAGCGACATTTAATTTTGCTCTTGATTCTAACGTAGTCTCTCGGTACAGGGCAATTTTTAAATAGCTGTTTTCCTCAGCCAACCCCAACTTCTAAATTAATGTGATTGCCAAAATCCCAACAACTTTTGTTCTAGTGACTTAGGTGAAAGCGCGATTTTATTTCAACAAAAAAATTTTTTTTTTCAACATTGTTTTATATTTCTTTTGCTTAGAGTATCAAATAGAAGCAGGAGAGGCTAGAAAAGTGGTTGAGTTAATGAATACGGTGTACTTATTCTTCAGTGAAATCGATGGGGGTGCGTGAAGCTATATTATGCCAGAGATAGAATAACCATTATCTATACCTACTTGCCCACCTTGTATATCTAATAAATAATAACAAAAATTGTGTAGGTAATAAGGATCTTTTAGGATAGGCAACAATATTACTACCTACTAGGTATGCTAGAAAGGTAGTACTGTGGCGGGAAATTCAAAATTTTCACAGCTTTTTACATTTTGTAGCTAAACTGAGCTATTTTTGTTCAGCGATTTTTCGTTCGCGAGAATAAAACCGTATTATTTTCATTATTGTAAACAACAGAACAACAATAATTCAGCCGATTATGTGTTCTGGTCTACGACAAGTTTTTTGGGCAGTACCACTGCTTCGTAGACCAGCCCCTCTACCCTTGACGCATTTTTCCAATACGGCCGCAATATGGCGCAACATACAAAATTTAATATTTTACAAATTAAGACGCATTTTGTGTTTTTATTTAATAAAACAGCATTACCTTTGAATAAACATTACAAAGTATTTAAAATCAAAGCATTACTATGCGAATTCAAAGATAAATTAATTTTAAAACTTTTTCAGTTTGATCGCAATAGCGTCAAGGGTAACCCCCCAGAACACATAATCGGCTGAATAATTGTTGTTCTGTTGTTTACAATAATGAAAAGAATACGGTTTTATTCTCGCGAACGAAAAATCGCTGAACAAAAATAGTTCAGTTTAGCTACAAAATGTAAAAGTCTGTGAAAATTTTGAATTTCCCGCCACCTTGCTATCGTCTACCCTTAAGTCTTCATAATCAAAATCATCATAATGATAATAATGAATGAATGCTTTCAGTATGGCAGTTTCTGAAACCACTTTGGAACCAACCACCCCTTTAAGAAAACATGTTCTTGTTTTCTTTAAAAGTTTTCCTGAATACAAATGTATTTCTTTGAGGAAAACAACGCGTGAAAAAACGCACACGTTCCTCAGAAAGCTGTAAAAGGTGACAAAGTCTCTAATGACTTCACTTCAGTTTAGGTGGTGTTATTATAAAGCCTTTATCTTGTACAAAGTTTTCTTCTTCGAAACTGATATCGTCCAACTTTCTCAGTCATGACATCAACTTGTTTGCCAACTGAGTTTGTCTTACAAAGGCATAACGACAGCACGTCAGAGTGTACACTTTTGTTGTAAAGTCGCCCGTAACGTAGCCGAGTAGAGTGCTAGCGTGTAAGGGTCGACGTGCTGTCGTGTGTACCTACAGCAACCAATGGCGCCATCCCTCATCAGACCAAACTAGATGGGTAATAAGGTGACCACTGACCACTCGGACGCTTGCTGCAGTATACCGGTCTATGTTTACCCCTAGATGGAGTCGGTAGGCTTGCCTAGCAACCGACCTAAAAACATCAGATATTATTTTTTGCATTTTTAAAGAAATAAACTTAAGTAGGTATTAGGTAAACTTAAAATACCTACAAACATTTTGTAAAACATAAATAAGTATAACACGTGTCATTAAAGAAAACATTAGGACGGAGCTAAAAACCTAGCGTTGTCTCGCTTTGACTGTATTAATTAGAGCGAGAGGGCGAGTGTTTTGAAGTCCATCCTAAATGTTTTCTTTAATGACACGGGTTATAAAGAAACGTGCCCTTTGTGCCCAGTAGGTACGGTCGGCCACAATCTCAGATGCCCCATGGCAGCTCTTATCTCGCGCGGCATAAGGGCGCCAATCGAACAAAAATGGGTATCTGAGACTGTGGCCGACTGTACCTAGTTCTACTGAACAGTAAAGTTCTACCGTCGAACTACCTGGTGGGAATTTTTTATTTTCGATGCTCTTCATTTCAACATTGTTCTGTAGAAGAAATACCGAACAACACCGACTGATGTAGATAAAAGCTAGTCAACTTTGCAAAAGGTGTAGTTTCTTCAACGCGAATAGACATTATTTTTATTTCCAGTTTTTATTCTTCACCATTTTCACATATAATTTCTAATTCAAATCCTACCTAATATCAGATTTTGGCCCGTCGCGCACCGCACCGCTTGGGGGTTACCCTTGACGCCATTGCGTTCATATTGACAGAGTTTTAAAATTAATTACTCTTTTAATTCGCATAGTCATCCTTTGATTTTTATATACTCCGTAATGTTTATTCAAAGGTACCTAATACTATTTTACACAATATCAATATAAAATGAGTCCTAATTCGTGAAATATTGAATTTTGTAAATTCCGCCGTATTGAAAAAATACGTCAGGGTAGAGGGGCTGGATTGTGCCGCTGGTTTAGGAAGATAGTTAAATAGTTAGGTTCTGCATAGATATTGCATTATTACTCCGACCATACTATACTTGATTTCTGGTGTGTTCTCTATCCATCTATCTTGGACCCAAGATTTTAAGAATGTCCACTGATGATTATCTTCTTAAGTGGAGGAACTTAGGAAGGTACCCATTCAGCTTCAGTTAGTGATGAAAAAAAGATCAAAATGGATGGTTATTCAAGTCTCGGTCGCGCCAACGTCTTACTGGAACCCCAGCTTAACTTTCAGCGCGCATGCGCACAGCGTTTGACATCACCACTCCAGCATCCTGCCTGAAGCCAAGCCAGTCTGAACCCGCGCCTCGTGTAAGGCGGCTTTACGTACGCGGTACGACCCACGCGAACCCCGTCCCAGTGCATCGATGCAGATGCTATACTGACCCTTAATCCACATAATATAAGGTAATAATATTATTAACCGTTAGTAAGTAAGTTTTCTGGTAGTTGGGAGGGGATGCTCATTTGTTTTGGTCGTAAGAAAGTAATGGCCAGGTTCGGAAAGTCGGCCAACAAAGAGATTCAGGTCAGGCGATACATTTTGTACATTTAGTTTAGAGAGCGACCCCGTGGGGTCAATTAAAATCATATTAAAAATGCCGTTTGTATGTTGTGCCGAAATGCTGAAAATTTTGCGTTATAATGGCACTGCAAAAAATACTGAAATGCACATACAAATAACTAACTCTACCTAACCCATTGAAGAGCAATTTTTTTTTTGCTGAGCATTGCCTAAGTAAAGTAAAGTAAAACATTCCCTAGCACGGGTTAGTGCTTTAGAAAAAACAAAAAGTAAATATCTTAGGCACCAAATAAGTCAATCTGAAATCATAAGATTTATTGTGCCGTATCACCATCTCCAATAAGGCACTAATTATACCGATATCACCATATCACCCAATAGCAAGAATTAACTGGCAGATTTTGAAAAACTTTAGGTATGTCCGACATGACGGCATCCTCAGACCATAATTATGGTCTGTGACGGCATCACATTTTTTGTAGGCAGGGCGCGCAGTCTTCGATTTAAAACCCTATATGGGAGTTTCTAGGCAAGTCTAGACTAGCCCAGAAACCCCCAGTCGTAGACTGATTTGGATTATTTTGTTTGTCCCCAACAAGGTTCAAGTCAGTTGGGCGGGCGTGGCAGCGCCTGCCGGCTCGCGACGCACAAACATACAAACATATTCTCCGCCGTGAACAACTTCTTCGCTGGTTCGCCGCTGGTGAATCAGCTCAAAGGCATTATGGTAAGTTACAGTTATAGTCCGCAATACCACCGTGCTCCAGGGGATGAGAAAAAACGTTGAGGTAATGAAGACCATCAAGACACGCAAACATGAGTATTTTGGTCATACAAGGTGTTACAAAAGTACCTAACTCTTTTTACAGGGTAATAGCACCCGGTGATAGGGATCACAACCAAATTTTTTTTTTGCTCTATGACGTTCCGTTAATTTTTAAATTAATAAAATGGGAACGATGTGGCGGGAGAAAAGTATTTTTTTAAATATTGTTTTCATTGACTTTCACAATGTTTTAACAACTCAAAGCTATGTAAATGCACCTACACGCACATAAATATTTTTAATTTTGATCTAATAACAAAAATGAAAAATTTTTTTTTTTCAATTTTGATATTATAACAAAATAAATTATTTTTTTTTTACTTTTTTTACAGATTTGACATCTGGTTGACCAGTAGGTTACACCCTGTAAAAAGAGTTAGGTAGTTTTGTAACACCTTGTATGATGCACAATAAGAACTCCTTCAAGTTATCATAAAAGGTAAGATTGGCAAAGTTAAGCAACAACGGCCGCGGTCAGTCCATGGATGGGTGACCGCTAGTGGCAATAATATCTGAGCGCTTCCGTGCTTCGGAAGGCACGTTAAACCGTTGGTCCCGGTTGTTGTTGATTAATAACAATCGTTAAGCCATGTCAGAGACCCTTTGGGTGGCCTAAAAACTCTGACACCAGGGGTGGCCACTACCTCATACGATTACCAGGTAAGATACCAGACAGGAGGAGACCTGAAAGACCCAAGATATCATGGCTTGAGAACTTACGCCATTGGTTCCAACAATCCACGAACTTCTTATTCCGTTTGGCAGCCCCAAAAGAAGAAATAGCCAAGATGGTTGCCAACCTCCGATAGGAGACGGCACTAAAAGAAGAAGACAGTTATCGTTCCGAAAGTGGCTCTCGACTGGAAACCCGCCGGAGGCTTACGACGACCTGGAAGATCGTCCCAGGCGTGGAAGAGATCCGTTCTCTCTGCGTAGAAAGAGAAGGGAACAACTTGGTCAGCTGCCCTTCCTAGACATGGACGATTAAAGATAAGTGGAAAGCCCTTGTGTCGGCCCTAGATCACGGAGGAGTAAAGAATAATATTCAGTAGCTTGGAGCGCCAATCCAAGACCCATCCAAGACACCCAAGACCCGGGCGGGGGGCCTCCGGAGAGGACACATGGGGCAAGAGTGCCCCAACGCAGAACCCGCACCTAAAGTCCGTTCGCTATCATATTGTCGCTTTGATATTTGCCGCCTTGGCGCGCGGCGGCTTTTCACAAAAGAAATTAAAGGAAGCCGACGCTGCGCAAACACGCCAATGAATTTGGCTCGCCGCTCGTCAAAGAAGCGTCGGATTGAGAGGTTGTGCTTGTTAATATTGACTTAGTATTTTGTATTTAGTGTCGATCGCTGCGTGTAGATAAAATGTTTTTTCGTTCGTTAAGACAGCGAGGTGCCTCTAGACGAAACTTCGAATGACCCAAAGATTAAAAGACGAAGGTTTTGTAAAACATTTAAGCAAATTCTAGTTAATGTCCATCAGCATTGTGTTGAAATGAATATGTCTGCGCCAATCACAGATACTTCAAAAATTGTTGGTATCCCATGAACCAAGATTGCCGTCGTGTGTACCGACACTATCTAAGCGAACGGACTTTACTAGGTACCTATACTGTATTAGCCGACGACCACTGATGATGATAATCAGTGGCGGATCCAGGATTTTGATTTGAGGGTGGGGGGAGGGCGGGGGGATCTTGAACTCAATGAGCGTAGGGTTTCAAGATAAAAAAGCATACAAAATTTTGTTTTATAGACGGTCTCAGATGCTTTTGGGGGGGGGGGGGGGGGTTAAGTTTCGTCTAAACGATTAGTTACGTTACGATGCCCCATATACAAAAATGGGCCACCCTGTATACCTATGCATATCAGGGCGAGAGTAAACGGGGATCTAACTCTAACTAACGAGTTCCCTTACTTCCCTCTTCGCGCAAGTTTCTGTGTGGATACGGTACGGAAACTCTTCAGAACTTTTCCGGTTTGATAGTAAAGTGTTTGCAAGGGAATGAACGAGCTTGAGTTCGGAAGTTCCGTGGAATCCCTAGATTTAAGGAGGTTCTACATTTACATTAGCTTCAAGGTACACACGACAACACGTAGACGCTTACACTTTCGTCGCAAAGTCGCCCGTAACATAAGTGAATAGTGCACGCGTGTAAGCGTCTACGTGCTGTCGTGTGTACATAAGACTCGTTCGAGTGTGTACACAAGACAGCACGTAGAAGCTTACACGCGTGCACTCTATTTACTTACTTACGTTACGGCAAAAAGAACATATAATACAAGTTACGGGTTACCTGGTTATCCGCCTTTCAGTAGGTACGTCCAATGTTTAATGTCTGAGTACGACAGTAGGTACACACGACAGCACGTCGACGCTTACATGCTAGCACTCTACTCGGTTACGTTAGGGGCGACTTTACAACAAAAGTGTACAGTCTGACGTGCTGTCGTGTGTACATTAGCGTAGCACTGTATAATGGATGTCTTTCCTTCAGACTCGACAAACGAGCAGCGGCGGCGGCGAGCCGGCGCCGGACGACCCTGTACATCCCCCACCGGCTGTAGCAGTCGCCATGAGCCACTCAGACAGGTGAGTACCTATATACCTACCTGCTAAGAGCTCTGGTACCTTCTGAAGAGAAGGCAGTTAAGCAATCCACGAGCCATTCGCAGAGTAGGTACTATCTATAACCGTAGGCAATGGGCCGTTTTCAACTGACAGTTAATTCAAAGCTGAATTCAAAGCACTTCATAGATGGCGCTTACAGGCATGGCCAATGGCCATAGAATAACCGGGACATGACAACAAAATAATAAAAAAAAACGACTTTTTTGTTTTTTCTAAAGCACTAACCCGTGCTAGGGAATAATTTAAACATTTAGGTTGCGGGTTCAAGTCCTGTCCCGAGTGAATTTTTTCAACTTATTATAAATGTTTAAAAAAAAACGACTTCACTGATCAGCTGCTGCTGTCCGTTCTCCATCTCCGAAGTTCTTTATCAGATCTTCACCATTTTTAATGGGATAGCACGGGAAATATACCTTTTCAAATACGGGTCCTTTAAAAAGTCCGAAGCGCACTTGGTCTGTTTTCGCACGAGAGCTCCGTTTCATTTGTTCCAAGAAAAGCCTAGCTCTGTCGGAAGTATTGGCAGAGTATTGGGTAGATATTCGCCCCTACTTTCAGTGATTGATTAGGGATTAGGAGCTAAGCTACCGAAGCGCATGAACGGAATCGATAGGTAGAGTACAGTCGACGGCATTCAGCTGAGGCTTCAAGTCTTGGCAGTGGCGTAACTACATACATAGAGACAATGCGGGACAATGTCCCGGGGCCGCCAAGGTCAAGGGGCCCCCTCGGGCCCCAACCCCAAACTGTATTGAACTAGCTAAAAAATCTTCCAGGTTAGATAGTCCTACTAAGATATAGAGGAATAAAAAATATATTTCGGACGTTCTTACTTGCACCACCCTGTATACCTACCCCTTTACGCGGATCTATCTACACAACGTGTTAAAAAAGATCCTAACTTTTTTTGCAGGGTGTAACCTACTGTACTGGTACCACGAGTGCTTACTGTCAATGTCACTGAAAGTGACAAGTTGCATAAACAACCTTACTACTATAGTATTAGGATACATGACAGACGTCCGGCGGACGTCCGGCACAGCTTTTTCGCACTCGTGGTAGCTATACTGGTGAACAGGATGAAATTTCTATAAAAATAGTTGAAAAGAACACTTTTTCAAAATGAGATGCCATATAGCAAACTGGGTTCCGAATCTCTAGTCAAACAGGCCCGCTACAAAAGAAAAAGGCAATAATTCGCCATCGGGCATTCCCTGAATTGTTTATAAAAAGGCTGCGGGAGGGTCGTACTCGTAGCTCGTAAAGTAAGACGATTTGAACTTCGTCGTCGAGATGCCCGACGTTCTCTGACGTCTGTGCAGACAGATAAGGGTCCCCTTTAGCGTTCGTTCGCTGGTAGACGGTATCTTTCGTTTTGACTTTAAAAGATCGGCAAAATCGCCTCACCTAGGTACCTACCTACTAAGTTAATGGACGCCCTTATACCAGACATAGGTACCTACTTAGCAACCATGTGTATCTACTATCTACACAGTGAAAGACAAACTAAACCTACAATATTTTTTTAACAGCTACCCTTTGGCAGTGACTGGTCATCTAAAGTATCAAGCAGATAAAATAAATAAAAATCTAAATAAATCAAAGTTTATTCGAGGTTTTTACCCTGGATCGCAAGCAAGGATTCCATCCCATACTTACCTATCTACTGTCTTGCTGGACAGAAAACACCCTAACTGAATTTATTGTTGGCTGTAGGTTTAGATATCTAGATTTTCCACTGTATGTAGGTATATTTAGGCGGTTTTGTGGGCGTTGGCATGTGATCCAATATGCTGGATGGCTGAAAGTTAAACATAGAAGTACTTAGGTACCTGAAATACACTCATCGTGTCGTCATTTCCGCAGCGTGGTTTCGCGAGAGCGGTCGGTGTCGCCGCGGCCGCGCCAGGTCACCTTCCTAAAGCCAGCTGCGGACACCACCCTGGACCGCAAGGCTTCCATCGTTGACGAGAACACCGGCATCACCAGAACTCAGATGAAAGGTCAGACAACTTTTCTTCATCATCATCTATACCTCTGCCCACGGTTGGGTGAGTAAGGTCTATTTTCCCTCGAGCTACATATTTCTTTAGCCACGAATACCTACGCTGACACAAAAAAATACATATATTGAATCTTTTTTGTATCGATTTAACGGTTTCACTTACTTTTATTTTGTCGGAATAGCCGACATGTTTCGACCTCTTCCGGAAGTCTTAATCATAGAGGAGGGACGGACGACGCGTTCGTTCTATTCAATATAAAAATGTGCAGTGCTTACGAAAGTTTAAGTTTTAAAATTATTCAAACGTCGTTACTGGTTCAAAATCACCGGTAGAGTCAACCAACTCTCCGCCTTTTCAGTGATACAAATTCATGCCTTTAGTACCTAACACAGTTTTTTTAAGAAGTCCTACTTAAAACCACGTTCTCCTGCCACCAGAGTTCCGCGAGGCGTTCCGACTGTTCGACAAGGACGGCGATGGCACCATCACCAAGGAGGAGCTGGGACGGGTGATGCGAAGCCTGGGCCAGTTCGCGCGAGTCGAGGAACTGCACGACATGCTTCAGGAGGTCGATAGCGATGGTAAGTGCTTCAGTCTCTTCGAAAAAGACGGGGTTATTGCCAAGGAGGAGCTGGGACGGATGATGCGAAGCCTGGACCAGTTCGCGCGAGTCGAGGAACTGCACGACATGCTTCAGGAGGTCGATAGCGATGGTAAGTGCTTCAGTCTCTTCGAAAAAGACGGGGATATTGCCAAGGAGGAGCTGGGACGGATGATGCGAAGCCTGGACCAGTTCGCGCGAGTAGAGGAACTGCACGACATGCTTCAGGAGGTCGATAGCGATGGTAAGTGCTTCAGTCTGCTCGAAAAAGACGGAGACATTACCAAGGAGGAGCTGGGACGGGTGATGCGAAGCCTGGACCAGTTCGCGCGAGTAGAGGAACTGCACGACATGCTTCAGGAGGTCGATAGCGATGGTAAGTGCTTCAGACTGCTCGAAAAAGACGGGGACATTACCAAGGAAGAGCTGGGACGGCTGATGCGAAGTCTGGGGCAGTTCGCGCGAGTCGAATAACTGCACGACATGCTTCAGGAGGTCTATAGCGATGGTAAGTGCTTCAGATTATTCGACAAAGATGGCACTATTACCAAGGAGGAGCTGGGACGGGTGATGCGAAGCCTGGGCCAGTTCGCGCGAGTCGAGGAACTGCACGACATGCTTCAGGAGGTCGATAGCGACGGTAAGTGCTTCAGATTATTCGAAAAGGATGGGACTATTACCAAGGACGAGCTGGGACGGGTGATGCGAAGCCTGGGCCAGTTCGCGCGAGTCGAGAAACTGCACAACATGCTTCAGGAGGTCTATAGCGATGGTAAGTGCTTCAGATTGTTGGACAGGGGTGGCACCATTACCAAGGCGAGGAGCCGGGACGGGTAATGCGAAGCCTGGGCCAGTTCGCGCGAGTCGAGGAACTGTACGACATGCTTCAGGAGGTCGATAGCGATGGTATGTGCTTCAGATTTTTGGACAGGGGTGGCACCATTACCAAGGCGAGGAGCCGGGACGGGTAATGCGAAGCCTGGGCCAGTTCGCGCGAGTCGAGGAACTGCACGACATGCTTCAGGTCGATAGCGATGGTAAGTGCTTCAGATTGTTGGACAGGGGTGGCACCATTACCAAGGAGGAGCTGGGACGAGTAATGCGGAGCTTGGGCCAGATGGCACCAGTAAAGCAGCTGCATATGCTTCAGTAGGTCGATAGATATGGTAAGAAACAGATGCTCTTCGCAATCGAAGGTCTTTATTGCTGATGTCATGGTTGAAGACATCTACCTACCACTTGAGTCGAACGAGGTATAGGTATTAAATTAGGTACCATGCCTATGCTAGGCATACCTTTAGGTATCCTTACTACCACAGACAAATGATGTGAAATGTCCGATCTCCAGTGGTGGCACCTTTATTTTGTTCTTCTTTAATCTATGACAAAATATTTATTTTCTTTGATGGCGCTTAGTTTGCCCCTTCTAGTTCTTGCTTTCAGTCTTTAGGAGTCTGACCTACCTAGCAGTCAAACGTACAAATCCCGACTTGTTTTTGCTAAATTCCAGGCGATGGCAACGTAAGCTTCGAGGAGTTCGTCTCCATCCTGTCCAAGTCCATGTCTGGGGCCGGGGGAGGCTCCTCCTCGGCGGAGCAGGAGGAGCGCGAGCTGCGAGACGCCTTCCGCGTCTTTGACAAACACAACCGCGGCTATATCTGCGCTTCAGACCTGAGGGCTGTGTTGCAGTGCTTGGGAGAAGACCTCAGTGAGGAAGAGAGTGAGTTATGTCCAAGTCTAGTACCTATCTACCAATTCCTGTTGTGAAGTGTCTTTCCGACGCTTTCCGCGTCTTCCACAAAACGCAACCGCGGCTATATCTGCGCTTCAGACCTGAGGGCCGTGTTGCAGTGCTTGGGAGAAGACCTTAGTGAGGAAGCGAGTGAGTTATTTCCAAGTCTAGTATCTACCAATTCCTGTTGTGAAGTGTCTTTCTGACGCTTTCCGCGTCTTCCACAAAACACAACCGCGGCTATATCTGCGCTTCAGACCTGAGGGCCGTGTTGCAGTGCTTGGGAGAAGACCTCAGTGAGGAAGCGAGTGAGTTATTTCCAAGTCTAGTATCTACCAATTCCTGTTGTGAAGTGTCTTTCCGACGCTTTCCGCGTCTTCCACAAAACACAACCGCGGCTATATCTGCGCTTCAGACCTGAGGGCCGTGTTGCAGTGCTTGGGAGAAGACCTCAGTGAGGAAGCGAGTGAGTTATTTCCAAGTCTAGTATCTACCAATTCCTGTTGTGAAGTGTCCTTCCGACGCTTTCCGCCTCTTCCACAAAACACAACCGCGGCTATATCTGCGCTTCAGACATGAGCGCCGTGTTGCAATGCTTGGGAGAAGACCTCAGTGAGGAAGAGAGTGAGTTATTTCCAAGTCTAGTATCTACCAATTCCTGTTGTGAAGTGTCCTTCCGACGCTTTCCGCGTCTTCCACAAAACACAACCGCGGCTATATCTGCGCTTCAGACCTGAGGGCCGTGTTGCAGTGTTTGGGAGAAGACCTCAGTGAGGAAGAGAGTGAGTTATTTCCAAGTCTAGTATCTACCAATTCCTGTTGTGAAGTGTCCTTCCGACGCTTTCCGCGTCTTCCACAAAACACAACCGCGGCTATATCTGCGCTTCAGACATGAGCGCCGTGTTGCAGTGCTTGGGAGAAGACCTCAGTGAGGAAGAGAGCGAGTTATGTCCAAATCTCATCATCATCATCATCATCATCAGCCCACCTCTGCCCACTACTGCTGGGTATAGGCCTTTCCCCCCTCACGCCACGTCTCACGGTCCCTCGCCATCCGCATCCATGGACCCTCCGCCGACACAACGATGTCGTCCGACCATCGGGCTGCTGGTCTGCCCACCGACCGTCGTCTAGTTCTTGGACGCCACTCTGTTGCTGCCCTTGTACACCGGTCCCTTCCCGCCTCGCCAGGTGTCCAAATCTAGAATCTACCAATTCCTTCTATGACAACGGCGGCTATATCTACGCTTCAGACTTAAGGGCCGCGCTGCAGTGCTTGGGAGAAGACCTCAGTGAAGAAGAGAGTGAGTCTTTGTCCTTCCGCGTCTTCGGCAAGCACAACTGCGGCTATATCTGCGCTTCAGACCTGAGGGCCGTCCTGCAGTGCTTGGGAGAAGACCTCAGTAAGGAAGAGAATGAGTTATGTCCCAGTCTACAGAATGGAATCGTATTCGATTGCGGAACTTTAAGTAGGCTGTCTAACTCAGTGGTTCTTAACCTATGGTCCGCGGACCACTGGTGGTCCGCGGAGGCACCCGAAGTGGTCCGCGAAGCCACCAGAAAAAATGTCTTAGACATTTAGTGGTTTTGGAAGGCATAATTTAGTGTTAAAAAATCGGTGAATTTTCGGGCGTGCTGCGCGCGTTTGTCATATTTACAACTAAGGAAACCTCTGTTATGAAAAAGGGTAGATATAATCGGTGAATTTACGAGTGATTGCGAAAAAAATGTAGGTAATAAAGTCGGTGAATTTTCGGGCGCGCTGCGCGCGCATTTACCACATGTCAAGGGCAATCTCAGAGAAAGTTTGAGAATAATCGATAAATTGTCGGGCACACTAGGCGCGTTTTTCATATTTACAAATAAGCAAATCTCAAGGGTAACATCGGTGAATTTTCGGGCGCGCTGCGCGCGCATTTGTCTTGATAACAAAGTATTTATCACAAATATGGGTACAGTAAAATTACTATTAGAAAAAAAAAACAAAACAAAATACGCTAAGCTTTGAATAAATTGTATGCGTATTTTATTTGTAGATAAAACAACCCTTTATTAATTTAAATTTACGTGTATTAGCCCAAACAGTTGGTGGTCCGTGGCAAGACAGAAATATTGTCAAATGGTCCGCCATCACTGAAAGGTTAAGAACCACTGGTCTAACTGATCAATACAGACAACTTGAACAGAACGAGGTTACTAAAAAAATGGAGCGAAAAATATTTATAGACTTGAGTGAAGAGGAGACTGAGCAGTCAGCACTAATATGCCGATGAACAATTTATCGCTGATAAACAATATAAATGGCAGACCGTACTTTTGAAAAAAAAAAAACTTTCTGAACTGGAATTTGGTAATCTTTAGAGACAGAGAATGAAAATAGACCAAGGCCCTTAGCCTGTAACGCAATGGCGGGTCAATGGCGTCCCGGCAGAAGGACAAAACCGGGCTCTTCTCGTTTTTCTCCTACAACCAGAGAACCAATCCTCTAGAATTAGAATCAAAATATTCTTTGCTGTACTACAAAAACATTAAAAGAACAGACAGCGTTAGCAAATCGTAATTCAAGTCGTCACCTGACAGCCCATTGTGTTACAGGCAGGTTAATTGGCAGGGCCCAGTCCAGTAGGTTAAGGCTCGGTATAAGGCTAACTAGCGCCACCAATGTTGAAAAAATCATATGTCCCTTCAGAAGAAGTTTCTGACAAAATCCTAAGATGAGCTCATGCGCCATGCTTTTCTAGATTTTTAAGTGTAGGTACCCAACTCAATTTCTAGTCTTAAGCTAAAAAATTTTCGATAACCTCCAAAAACGGCCGCTTTTGGCGGTTATCGAAAATTTTTTTGCTTAAAAGTAAATTTCGAAGAGGGTATCTACACTTAAAAATGTAGAAAAGCATCGCCCATAGGCTAATCTTAGGATTTTTTCAGAAACTTCTTCTAAAGGAAGATATGCTTTTTTTTACATTGGTGGCGCTAGTTAGCCTTATACCGAGCCTTATGGGTTATTTGAAATAATCACAATGTTGGTTGTTTGCAGTCGAGGACATGATCAAAGAAGTTGACTCCGATGGCGATGGACGCATCGATTTTTTGGGTAAGCAACATTTCGAATTTTTCGTGACTGATGTCTGATTGATTCATTAATTGACTGACTGATTGATTGACTGATTGATTTATTGACCGACTGATTGATTGACTGCCTGATTCATTAATTGGCTGACCGACTGACTGACTGATTGATTGACAGTCAGATTGATTGATCAACTGATTGCTGCTTTCAGAGTTCGTACGTGCGCTGGGTGAGCCTGAAGACGCTTGTGATGATGATGAAGACGACGACTTGGCTGATGTCACCGACCTACCGATGCCGAGGGCAGTTGCCGCAAATTGAACCTTATTTACCGACGATAAGGGTTTTTCAACTAACTATTATAATGTTAAGGATTCATTCATCACAATTTTATAAGTAGTCCGTTGCATTTTTTAAGGTGACTTTGCAATTGATTTCGTCGAGAAATCTCCAACAAAAACAAAACCCCAAATATTAAGGTGAAGATAAACATAAGGTTCCTGCAAATTAGACAAGCCATTTTACTTAATGCTAAGACTGCCTGAAACGATCGAGATTCAATAACTTATTCCTTCATTGTAGTTAAAGCGAAGACACCAATTTATATTTTCTTGTGAAACGAGTGAGATACTTTAGCTTTATGCAATAATCTTATATTAAGTATAATTATTCTCTCTCTATGTCCTGTACATATCTTCTCAAGAATTTATCTTTGAATAACTCTATTTATATTGAAAAACCTAAATGAATATATGTAATTTAATCGACGAAGATACCTACCTATATTTCAAATCCAGCTTTCGATGTTGTGACCATGAAGTGAGATTTGTGTAATTCTAGAATTTTACTATACAAGGTGTTACAAAAGATCCTAACTCTTTTTACAGGGTAATAGCACCCGGTGATAGGGATCACAACCTAAATATTTTTGTTGCTCTATTACGTTTCGTTGAT
This sequence comes from Zelleria hepariella, assembly GCA_949319315.1. NCBI lineage: Eukaryota > Metazoa > Arthropoda > Insecta > Lepidoptera > Yponomeutidae > Zelleria > Zelleria hepariella. Next base: position 10,095,897 of record OX439396.1, on the reverse strand, counting down.
TTTTAAATTAATGTTAACGCTGTTCCCGCACAATGTTTAAACAACTCAAAGCTATGCAAATGCACCTACACACACAAACATATTTTTAAATTTGATCTTATACCAAAAACAAAAAAAAAATTAATGTTTAAATTTTGAGGTTATAAAATAAAATTAGATTTTTAACTTTTTTTTACAGAATTCACATTTTGTTGGCCAGTAGGTTACACCCTGTAAAAAGAGTTAGGATCTTATGTAACATCTTGTAGAATAATGAAAAAAAACAAAATAAAGGTCTATCTTAAAAAAACACACCCGGTCTTTCCTTGTTAATACAAAAACAGGTTTTAAGTAAGTATGTATATCAAATTTTTATTAACACTTTCAAAGTATTTACAAAATTTACATACAACAGTACATTTTCCATACGATAACTACGAGGTATTTCCGGTAAGACTTAGCAGACTTTAAATCAACATTGAATACGAAGATCTAAAAAAATACTTACAGGATGGCAACAAATGATCTTTAGGAGCAACCGTGGTACAGTCAGCCACGCGCTATGATACCCCTTTTTGTTCGATTAGCGCCCTTATGCCGCACGCGGTAAGAGCTGCCATGGGTTATCCTAGTCTGTGGCCGACCCTACGATCAACTGGCTTTTGAGGTTTGCATTGCCATTTCCAATAAGTGATACATTTTTATATTACATTAATTGATTTTTAATTCATAAGCATAGTTTTAATTATAATAATATGATGAACGTGAAACATGTTTTTTTAACTCAATCATGTAGTATTAGTTAAATATGATATTTCAGTCTCAAATCACTAGATTCGTGCACTATGAGGTCTTCAGTAATCGACACTTTCGACACGAAAAGAAGAATAAGAACTATTATAATGGGAGATCTATCTTGTTTTTTGTTGTGTCTAAAAGAACAATATTTTCTTAACAATAATTTTATGATTTTTGGGTCCGATCGACGATCGACGACGTCGAGACGAAAATTCGTGTCAACACCATTTTGGGTTGTAACATCATCCGAAACTTGATTTTCTTGCATTTCGGCATTGTGGGCGTGTTGTCATTCATGTTATAACCCGTGCCATTAAAGAAACGATATATAAATGGCGGACACTCTCGCGCCCTCTCGCTTTAATCATATCTCCGTCTATACTCACACGTAACGTTAGCAAAGTCATTTTAGGCAGTCCTGATTAGTCACCTACGCTTGGCTAATAAAACACGCCAAAATACGTTCGCCTCTTATTGATTTTTTAAATGTTTGACGAGTTATTTCAATATTGTAGTTTACGTTAAGTGTTGTTATTTGTTGAGGTTTGTATTATTTACTACGTTTTAATATTTTTGATCTTATTTTCATAAAGATTGTTGTTTAATCACAAACCCAACGCAGAACAATTATCTAAACAATAAAGAAAGCATCGTAAAACAATATTTCCTAACCAATAATGTAAGAAAGTTTTAGGTATGAACCGAAATCGTATTTTCGTAACCTCTTTTTCAGACCATACCATAGGTACCCGCCGCCATTTTCATATCGTTTCTCTATTGGCACGGCTTATATGTATTTCTTGTTTGCGTTATTTATGTTAACATCATCCGCTTCAGTTATTTAATGCAATACCACGTTCATGCGGCCTCCATGTTATTCGCCGCTTTTCGTTACGGTCAAATCTCTTTGCCGACTATAATTCCTGTTGATACGTAAACTTGCATGTAATATTTACTCACAAAAGTGATACTTACATAAAATTTTACAAAACATGCTAAGTTTCCTTTCGAAACTTTATAATGTAAAAAAAGTTACAGCGAGATCCGAATCCATGTTAAGTGTCAAGAACTGCTGTTTTGTATGTATATTGAATTAATACAAGATTGAATGGAAGCTCTTAAAACTTTGCATGGTTTTAGGGCTCCGTATTTTAGTACAAAAATCAATCAAAAAGCAACAACAAGTCTACCCAGTGTTACTTACGAATTACACAACCAAATAACGCCCAATATAATAAAATACGTAAATAATGGCACACACAATACCTTTCATATTATTATTATGACTAACTTGTAGAGGCATGCTCATAAAATTAGATAAACATATAAAATATTGCTGTCATTTTGAGCAACTTTAAAGTCCCTACATTTTACTAAAAACAAAAAATATATATTCTCGAATACAACAAAAATCACTAACCGATCTCCACAGAAGGTTTCATCACACAGCGGCCAAGTTTTTTATTATACTATCAAAACCCAGGGCAATATTCATAACGACTAAAATTATGATAGGATAGTAGTATCAATTATTTATTGCTCTCTTGCAGCCTTTATTGCATTTGAAGTTTAGAACTATCATCATTCGTATTGCCCGCGCAAAACACCACCATAATATAATAAACACTTTGATCATACATAACATAATACATACACATAACAAGATAAATCCGAAAGGATACACATAGTATAAACAAAATTCACCCACTCGTTGTCCCATCTAAGCATTAAATCACATTTGTTTAAAACCAACGGGCCCTATTGACAAACGCGCCAACGTCATACTAGGATTGTAGAAAATAGGATTGTTGGCCACCATAAGAGGCGTCCCACCGAACTAAATCCCATAGAATCCGCATTACGTATAAAATCACAATAAAAACTTGTCCCCACAGAAACAAAAGATATCAGCAATAGAACAATACGAAACATCTATTCGACCATACGTCTAATATTCGAATGTCAACCTTATTGCCTTAGTGTACAGTTTTACTTTAATTGCATGGACTACGAGCAAATAAGCTCCCAAAGACAATTTGGGCAACTATTTCGGACACATTTCAGAGTTCTATGTTGTATCTAGTTTTATTCTTGATCGAAGGGGCGTCCATTAATTAATTAAGTGAGGTGATTTTGTACATTTTTCGACCCCCCCTCCCCCTTGAGACCCACTGCCTCTTCCCTTAATCTCACATGGGATTTTACAAGTTTTCGTGAGTTTGGCTGGCCGGCGGCATTTTATTTTCTACACTGTTTCTTGCGGAAAATACGTGATATTTGCCGAGAGCACCCCCCCCTCCCCCTCGCCGAGGCTTGTCAACTGTCAAACGATTTTTCAATGCCTGATTGGAGTATAGTTAGAATGTCAACGAGATAAAAAAAAAGCCCATCCTATAACTACATGGTGCAACCGAATTCGATAGAGAAACTTCAAGTAGGCTGTCTACTCATCAAACAACTTGTACTAGGTGGCGAAAGAAATATCAGCAGTTTCAGCTGAACATACATTTGGCGCAGTACTGAGTATACCTTTTGTATGGAACAGCAGATATTTTTTTCGCCACCTAGTAAGTACAAGTTGTTTGTATTGATGAGTAGACAGCCTACTTGAAGTTCAGCTATCGAATTCGGGTTTGCGGTATCAAATATCGGCTCACAAGACAGGGCAAGTCCATCCATTTACCGGCTAGTGATGTGTTTGGGCTCCATGTAGCCTGTGTCGCTGAGGGAGCGCAGGACCACGCTCCCGTTGGGCAGGATGCTGATCCACGTGATGGAGCCGTGGTTCAGCGATATCCGGAGCCAGCCCTCGGCAGGGAACTGGAGCGCCCTGGAAGTGGAAAGAGGTCGACTGTGAGAGAAATAAAAATAAGTTTATTTGCGTAAAAGGTGATACATACACAAATTATTTTTAAGTCTTGTAAAAAGAACGCTAGAAGAAATTGAAGGGGGTATGTTTGAGCATGGGTACAGTCGCGCACGAAAGCACTAGGCACTAGTTTTCTAGCGAGTGTTCTTAGAAATATTTTATCAAAATCAGTTCAGCCGTTTATGAGATATGCAGAACATCAGGTGTTAAGAATCATTGCATTGGTACGGAGGCGCACGGTGAAAGTACCGACGGAAGCTGTTAGTGGAGGATTGTACCCGTTGGCAGAGGATTGTAGCCCCTAACGCACTCACTTGCAGACGAAGTAGCGGATGAGATTGGCGTGGCAGACCATCAGGTCGGATCCATCGCCGTGAGCCGTTGGCAGAGGATTGTAGCCCCTAACGCACTCACTTGCAGACAAAGTAGCGGATGACATTGGCGTGGCAGACCATCAGGTCGGATCCATCGCCGCGAGCCGTTGGCAGAGGATTGTAACCCCTAGTGCACTCACTTGCAGACAAAGTAGCGGATGACATTGGCGTGGCAGACCATCAGGTCGGAACCATCGCCGCGAGTCGTTGGCAGAGGATTGTAGCCCCTAACGCACTCACTTGCAGACAAAGTAGCGGATGACATTGGCGTGGCAGACCATCAGGTCGGATCCATCGCCGCGAGCCGTTGGCAGAGGATTGTAACCCCTAGTGCACTCACTTGCAGACAAAGTAGCGGATGACATTGGCGTGGCAGACCATCAGGTCGGATCCATCGCCGCGAGCCGTTGGCAGAGGATTGTAACCCCTAGTGCACTCACTTGCAGACAAAGTAGCGGATAACATTGGCGTGGCAGACCATCAGGTCGGATCCATCGCCGCGAGCCGTTGGCAGAGGATTGTAGCCCCTAGAATACTCACTTGCAGACGAAGTAGCGGATGACATTGGCGTGGCAGACCACCAGCTCGTAGGAATCCTTGCCCTGATCCGGGGGCGCCCGGTGGAAGTACCGTCGGAAGCCGTTGGCAGAGCATTGTAGCCCCTAAAATACTCACTTGCAGACAAAGTAGCGGATGACATTGGCGTGGCAGACCATCAGGTCGGAACCATCGCCGCGAGTCGTTGGCAGAGGATTGTAGCCCCTAGAATACTCACTTGCAGACAAAGTAGCGGATGACATTGGAGTGGCAGCCCATCAGGTCAGATCCATCGCCGCGAGCCGTTGGCAGAGGATTGTAGCCCCTAAAATACTCACTTGCAGACAAAGTAGCGGATGACATTGGCGTGGCAGACCACCAGCTCGTAGGAATCCTTGCCCTGCTCCGGGGGCGCTCGGTGGAAGTACCGTCGGAAGCCGGCCTCGATGCGAGCTCCGTCCTGGAAGAACTGCTAGAGGGTTGCACACGGGAGCATTAGCTATACTGGCGGGCTTTGCGGTTCCAATATAAAAATAAACTAAAAATATAAACATACAACTCTATTGGTTCATGGCATTAGGTTATGGACATGCAGGGGGCGTTTGTTGAACAATTAATTTTAAAGATTTAATTGGAAGTTGAAAAAAATAGAAGTTAAAAACTAAAACCCGACTACTAAAAGGCTTAAAACAAGACCTGTTTATCCTTAAAATAGACTCATAGATAATTAATCGTAGTCGGAGGCCATCGGTTTATCAAATGCGAATGTGGTGTCCTCCGACTACGATTAATTATCTATGAGTCTATTTTAAGGATAAACAGGTCTTGTTTTAAGCCTTTTAGTAGTCGGGTTTTAGTTTTTAACTTCTATTTTTTTTTTGAGCTTTTTAGTAAGTCATTTTGGACGATCACCCAGAATAGAACCAAGAAGGGCAAAAAAAAAACACATTTTGGAATTTTTTGTTCTATTTGTTATGTTGACGCTACATGTGTTATACATTTTTGAAAAGGTCTTTTAAAGCCCTTTCATTTGATACCCATGACGATGGTATCCGATAATTTTTATTTTTAGGTCCACCACTTTAGGGCGCAGCACAGCCGCCATCTTGGTTTTTTTCAAAATTAAACTATGCTATGTTACCTGGGTGATTAAGACGAATCCAACGATACCTCATTTGTTGAAATCGGCCGAGTAGTTTAGGCTCTGCGAGGGAACAGATGAACACACAAACATACATACATACATACATACATACATACATACATACATACATACATACATACATACATACGCTGCTAAAATCATAACCCTCCTTTTTGCTTCGCGTAGTCGGGTAAAAAATTCGCTCGGGACAGCAAAATGTTCCTAGCACGGGTTAGTGCTTAAGAAAAAAACAAAAAGTAGGTAATTATGTTTAAAGTTCAAAGAAGCTTTATGTTGAAAATAAAATAGGATAGCCGTATACTGTTTATTGATCATTAATAAAGCTCCTGCATGCTCACACAAAATAAGTCTCATAGCTAGTTCCAAGCTACGTAAAAAAAGAAGTTAATAATGCGCGAAGGCTGACGCCGAATTATATTGGGTGCTGGGAGGTTGTTATAATGGATTCTCTGGATGGGGATCAGCTTATGAACTTTCAATGTCTATCTGTGAGCTACTTACATTATTGATGATGCTACTAAATTTCGTCTGATAATAATTATGTGTAAATATTAAATACACAATTATAAATGTTTTAACAGCTGTACTAGAATACTTATTACAAAATGAGTTCGTCATTATGGAAATTTTTTGGAAAATAACTCTCTTTTTCTCTCAATAATTATCAAGCATTTCAGATGACAACATATTACGGAAAACGAAAAATGTTAGTGGAACGACGCAAAACTCGTCAGATAAGCAATGCAAAATGCTGAAATGATGCAAAACTCGTCAGATGAGCAATGCAAATGCACAAAATTCTATCAACAAACACAATGCATTTCATAATACTAGTATAACCCGTGTCATTAAAGAAAACATTTAGGATGGACTTCAAAATACTCGCCCTCTAGCTCTAATTAATACAGTCAAAGCGAGACAATGCTAGGTTTTTAACTCCGTCCTAAATGTTTTCTCTAATGACACGGGTATTAATGTAAATAAGAATGGCATGAATGCATGACAGACAATTAAGATTGCATTGTTCTGAATTACCTACTCAGAAGCTGAGTTTTCTACCTGATTCCTGATCTACTTCACCAAGGTCTGCCTGGTTTTACTTTAAAATACAATTTTTAGAAGTAACTTGTTCAATTATTATAACTAATAATAAGTGTTGGGTTTAGAGCGCAGTCCATTCACAAAATATCATGTTTTTATAATGCAGAAGTATAACAAAAAATGTCAAAGGACACCGGTAATCGTGGTGAAGTCAACCATAGGCATAACAAAGCTTATGGTGATAGTCAAGGCACAAGCGCGGCCAATGAAAAAAAAAACAAATCTTTTTTGGGTGCGTTTTTTGCTAAAAACCAGCCATCAATGAGAATCTCTAGGCTTAACGATTTTTAGGACCGAATGTTTAGATTCCAGATCCTAGAACCTACGCAAGAGATATGTTTTTTTTTTCATTGGCGGCGCTATTGGACGTGGTACTTTGCTCTTAAGTGAGGGAACTTACTTTAGGCTCTGGCTTCCAGTGACCAACGGGTGGCTCCGGTGGTATCGGGGCTCCCTCCTCGATCAGCGAGTCGTTGATTACCGGCAGGTCATTGGGCAAGTGCTTGGCGATTATCTCTGCCGTTTCTTGTGCTCGGGTCATGGTGGAGCGTATGATCTGGTCCCACTTGATGTTGAGGCAGGCCAGGCGGCGACCCGTCAGGTCTGCTTGCAGTTTACCTGCAAATCGGTAACAAAGATTGGTGAGACAGACTGCTGTTGAGCCTATTTTGTGTGATTGTAGATTGGAAGTATTAGAACGTCAATTATCCGAACAAATTGGGGGACATGGGTGTTCGGATAGCCAGATTAGGCTTTTTTCACCTTACCTAGATCAGTAAGTGTCCTTTCCTTGTCCGTGGCACCGTCCAAATTGTACTGTCCATGCCGTATCAGGAACAGATGCCTGACCGCCTTGTTCTTCTTATGTTTCTCAATCTGTTCATTGTATCGGTTCTGATCCTCGGGCTTGGAAGCGTTCACCGCATGCACTACAGATTCCGGGTCTCGGCTGAAAGGATTCATCATCAAATATGCAAATAGCACGTGAGTGTAGAAAGTGACAAAGCTTGTATCACAGTAGATGTATTGGTAGAAGGTGTTGATGCAAGCCTCATAATATAATATGCTTGGTTGTTTTATTTGGATTTCTTTGCTCCTCTCATTCGCACATTATGCCATGCACCATAGTTATACCGTACACATAAATGTAATGAATGTATTTTGTGTAGGTTACCTCACAACTTTTTAAACATTTTCATGTTTATTTTTTGTTTGAAAGGCTATACTTTCCGTGTGGTCCCATAAAAGATGGTGAAGATCAAAAACTTCGGAGATGGAAAACGGAACTCCTCAATGGACAGCAGCAGATAACTCGGACCATTCCATTTTGCCCCACCAGAGTTGCCCCACTGGTAGGGTAAAGTGGCATTATTGTATGTGTGATTTCATTTTTTTCTACCAGTGGGGCAACTCTGGTGGGGCAATATGGAATGGTCCCATAACTCGGAATCAGTGCAGTAGCAGTGTACCTATCTTTTTACCATGAAGGCGGTGGTTGGTGGGTCAAGTTGGGAAGTATTTGAGCTAAATTAGCATAAATTTGGTAAATTAGTAAATACTTACTGGTCCCAATTCTTATCCCATTTCACGCTTGGGCAGTAATTGGTAGTCCAAGAGTTCTGGACGCCGAATTTCTTCTCATTTCTTCCACTATTCAACTTATAATAAGCTAAACCTCCGCCGACGGCACCTAAACTTATTAGGGCGATTTTATTGAATCTAGAGAACGTAGCCATTTCAAATAAACACTGAACACGTTAAGGGATTATAAGAGATCTAATTTAATTGATAGTTGGTTAATTTATTTAGGAACTAGAACGGTAAAAAAATAGAACAAATTGGATCTAAAAAATATAACCTCAAACGACCGACAGACAAGCAAAGCTAGTTTTTGTAATCTGTGAAAGCCAGCAAGCAGCAACAGACAGACGTCAGACAGCCACAGAACGACAGCTTGCTTAGCATGGTCGTTTTGACACTCTCTCGAACTCGAGTGACAGACGTGCCATGTCTATTGTGCGAGCATGGCAGGCGGGACTCGAGATGGCAATAGATTAGGGTCATGTCGGTCGAGCAGAAAGTAGATATTGCCATTTTTAATAAAAATGTTGTATTTTTGTCTCCATCGCCATGTTGGCGTCGAGCCCGACCGACAAGTTGACAGTTTTGCATAGAGAAGGGCCTATCTCGGGCTTACCATGCTGTATGTTTAGCATGGTCGTTTTGCCACTCTCTCGAACTCGAGTGACAGACGTGCCATGTCTATTGTGCGAGCATGGTAGGCGGGACTCGAGATGGCAATAGATTAGGGTCATGTCGAGCAAAAAGTAGTTATTGCCATTTTAATTAAAATGTTGTATTTTTGTCTCCATCGCCATGTTAGCGTAGAGCCAACACTAACCCGACCGACAAGTTGACAGTTTTGCATAGAGAAGGGTCTATCTCGGGCTTACTATGCTGCCCGTACTGCACGTACCGATTTCCCACAGAGCCTGCCATCTATGGAGTTAAAAATAAAAACAGTGTAGTTTTGCTACTCGACAACAGATGGCACTGCTAGTAACCAATCGAGTACCAAACGATAGATGGCGGTAGAGGTAAAAACAAATAAAGATTTATTTGGTTTCATTTTATTTTAAAAGGAACATTTAGTTACAGTTTACATGATTGGTTTGGTTTTACTATTTATTTGCGAAAAATAATAATACAATAGCGTTCTTTTGTTATTCATTATTTGCAGTTGTTAATTAAAGTAGATACAATAATACTTATTAATTATTATCAATGTAGATACGTAATCCGATTTCTACCATTCGCTTTGGCGAAAGAGAAGCCGTTGTCCGGTGTCCCCTCAGCTTCGCCGAAAGTGAGGTTCCCGTTCCTTGTTATCTTTTCAGGTTCGCCGACAGTGGCGCCCTCTTCCGTCGTCCTCGGCGTAAGAGTTACATGGAAGCGGTTGACGGAGGAGACGGAGACGACGATTTTGAGTCTCAAATCCTTGTAGGTCTCCAGCGATGTGACGTGGAATTCTCTCAGCACTTTTATGCATATCGTCTTCACCAGCTTGGCACCGAAGTGACGACCTGAAAAGGAGATAGAAAGAACTGAAAGGTATGTAGCAGAAGGCGTGTCGTTGCTTACCAAGCGGTTACCAAGACAGTCCATGGCCCCGTGACTGAAGGGTGTGTAGCTGAAGGGGTGTCGTTGCTTACCAAGACAGTCCATGGCCCCATGACTGAAGGGTATGTGGCAGAAGGGGTGTCGTTGCTTACCAAGACAGTCCATGGCCCCATGGCTGAAGGGTATGTGGCAGAAGGGGTGTCGTTGCTTACCAAGACAGTCCATGGCCCCATGGCTGAAGGGTATGTGGCAGAAGGGGTGTCGTTGCTTACCAAGACAGTCCATGGCCCCATGGCTGAAGGGTATGTGGCAGAAGGGGTGTCGTTGCTTACCAAGACATTCCATGGCCCCATGGCTGAAGGGTATGTAGCACAAAACTTACCAAGACAGTCCATGGCCCCATGGCTGAAGGGTATGCAGCAGAAGGGGTTTCCTTACCAAGACTGTCCATGGCCCCATGGCTGAAGGGTATGTAGCACAAAACTTACCAAGACAGTCCATGGCTCCATGGCTGAAGGGTATGTAGCAGAAGGGGTGTCGTTGCTTGGTGTTCTCCGGGGTGAACCTCTCGGGATCAAAGTCTTCAGGGTGCTGCCAGAAGCGCGGGTCGCGGTGCAAGTGGTAGATCGGGACTATGAACGCGCTGCCGGCTGGCAGGGTCACGTCATCTGAAAGAGACAGCGTAAGTAGAGGAATCTTCATTGAACAAATCACTTGGGAGTAGTGGTCAGGCTCAGTGCTTGGGCAATCTATTTCTGATACACGTCAACTTTAAAATGTAATTTCCAACAACTTTTGTTAACCTGCGCAGGTAGCCGAGGTATTTCAAAACATCTATAGACGTCGTGAGATGTGGTGCTGGAGGAGGATGCTGGACATATATTGGACAGAACACCGTACCAACGCGTCGATATTGGATGAGCTTATAATAAAAACTCGACTCTCCACCATCTGCACACGTAGGATCCTCGAATACTTTGGTCACATTGCCAGGAAAGACAGTGACAACCTGGAAAAACAGATTTTCACTGGTAAGATCGACGGAAAGCGAGCAAGGGGAAGATGCCCGACACGTTGGACCGACCAAATCCGCTCCACACTCAACACCTCAGTATACGATGCCATACACTTAGCCGCAGATAGGAACAACTGGCGACGCATCGTACGACACGGAATGCTCCGTTTGAATGACCACGACCCTCAGTGATGAGGATACCGACGCAAGACGGATAGACGTCATTCGCAGCTTATTTCAAATGTTTTGACGTTTTATCGGCACCTAGGTAAACGACCCACAATTTTATTATTTTTGGAAAACTGCGATTATCATAAGATCCCCGGTAAGAAAGAAGGTTTTTACGTGCTTTCAATGACATTTGTATTAGAATGTCATTGCGTGCTTTGATAAAAAATTAACTTAATTTGAAACTGTGCCATTGTCACTAGCATAATGAGTTGGGGCCTTTAGATTCTTACCCGTAAGCCGGAAGTCCTCGACCACCTCGCGTTGTATCAGCCCTCCGATGGGGAACATTCGGACCACCTCTTTGAACACCATCTCAAGATAGGGCATGCTCCGTAGGTGCTCGTCCGAGATCGGACCAGGCGCTAGACCCACCACGCTCTTGATCTCGGCTAGGAGCTTCTCCTGCAATAGGAAAAGGGTACTGTTACTGTATAACCCGTGACATTAAAGAAAACATTTAGGATGGACTTCAAAACACTCGCCCTCTCGCTCTAATTAATACAGTCAAAGCGAGACAACGCTAGGTTTTTAACTCCGTCCTAAATGTTTTCTTTAAAATGACACGGGTTATACTAGGAAAAGAGGTAGGTAAATACCTACCCGGTATTGATAATAATGTAGATACCAGAACGTACCTGACATTTAGGATGATATGCCATCATCATTAAGAGAAATGATGATATTTTCGCTGAAGCCTCTTGACTCTGAAATAAATATTTTAAGTCATCAGATCTACATAAGGAACGAGCAGTAACATAATTGAAATCGTTGAACGAGCGGGCGAAGTGAGAGAAGTTCTCCGAGTCTACTGGAACCATTCGGCGTTTGTACGTTTGTATGGATCTTTGTTCGACGATAACTTGAGTAAACTTCGGTTCGTCATGAAATTTGGTAGAATTTTTAAGTTCGAACATCAGCCAAATCGATCGATTGGTTGCCGAGATATGCAATGCGCCTGTGCGAATGGTGTTAGCAAAAGTTACACATCGCGAGTCCACAGTTCGCGGCGAACCACTAGTTTATCTATCTACCGTCCTGTCAGCTTAGTCGGTCTAAGCCATATGGTAAGATAGGGTCACGAGGTTTTCTTCACAGCTACTTCAAATTCACAAATTACAGGAGCGTAGGTACGGTCGGCCACAGTCACCGATACTCCATGCCAGCTCTTACCGCGCGCGGCATAAGGGTGCCAATCGAACAAAAAGGGGTACTCTAGCGTGTGGCCGACTGTAACTATTTAGAGGTTCGGTGAAAGTACTTCATCATCAGCCTGTTGACAACCACTGCTGAATAAAGGCCTCATTATGCTCACGCCACCGCTCAGGATCCTGTGCCAGACGCAACCACTGCTTTCCGGGCCCTGTTGCACGTACGCGACCAGTCGACTTATTTGTCGAAAATTGACTTATTTGTCGGATTGTCAAGTAAATGGTGTTGCACAAACATTACAAATAAGTCAGACTGCGACAGACAGGTGAATTATTGACAAATTGTCAGGACTTGACAAGCGTTGCACCAAGCTCGACAATAGTAAAAAACCATGGTAGGATTCACCGACAATTGTATTCCACAAACTTGTCAGCTCTCGACATATGCATAGTCACCTGTCGGAATTGTCTGACAATTTGACAAATATGTCGAGTCGTCTTGACAATTTATGGTTGCACAAAGCAAATCCGACAAGTTTTTCACGACAATTTGTCACTTTTTGCCTGTCGCGTAAAATATTTTGTGCAACAGAAATATATGTCAAGTTGTCGCGACAATTCGACAAATTTGTCAATTTTCCACCATGACTTATTTGTCGCTCGAAATCTTTGTGCAACAGAAACTTGTCAAATTGTCGGATTGTCACCTGTCGCCTGTCACCTGTCGTTGTCACGTTCGTGCAACAGGGGCCAGGTACTTGGGCTATGTCATAGAGAAAGTACTTACTGATGTGAAGATTGTGAAGGTCTCCTTTTGCAGACTGGAGGTGTCCAGCTGTTTCGACAGCACGAGCCTGTCAATGACACTCAACCGAGTGTTCTCCGTTGTATCGTTATCAGTGACCTTCATCATACTTTTCAGTTTCTCATCACTTAGGTCTTCCAGTTTTTTCCTTCTGTATCCTATGATTGCGTCGCTGAATTCCGCCACGTGCTTCAGGTATCTGCGCTGGAAGGCGAAGTTCCCGCTGAGCCAAAAGACTGGACCTATATGCATGTACCACTGCGTCATTCGGTCGAATACCACTTGGTACATTCTGAAATATGAAAAATATACAGGGTGTTTCAGAACTTTCCTGGGACACTGAAAGGGGTCGCATAACTCATCAATAGAAGCAATATTTACGTTAAGCGAACCCCTTTCAGTAACACAGGATAAGGTCCTGTGTCAGACTTTTAGAATCGCTGAAAATATAAAATAATCACTACGTTTGATGAGATCGATCAATTTGTAATCTGTGCAAGCAGGGTTTCTCAATGTGTGTGTTCTTATGTGAAAAGCATAATACATATTTACTTATGTGTGTCTTCTATGAGATAATGAAGATGAGGTAACTTCATTGTTTCATCCCTGGTAACGCCCATAAGGGTTTCTGAAACGGGAATAATTAAATTAATTATTATTGATTTCAGTGGCAGATAAAAGTGTATATTTTCTAAATAAATAAGGTTTGATTTTATTTGTGCGATTAACATGACCAATTGATAACCAAATGAGATTTTTATTAATCTCTAGTATAAAGAAAATAAGATTATTCTTTGTTTTTGTTCCATTTTAAAAATTGAAAATTCTAAACAATCCTGGGATTCCCTGAGATTTTCAAAATCCGGCAGGAATCCTGAAAAGAGTCGAAAAATCCTGAGGTCTCAGGACGAATCCCGAGAAAAAGTACAGTCGGCCACACGCTAGGAGACCCCATTTTGTTCGATTGGCATCCTTATGCCGCACGCTGTAAGCGCTACCATGGGGTAGTCTAGACTGTGCTGTACTTAGCTGATGTACAGAGGCAATTCAACTCACGGCACACGGCGTAGCTGGTGCACTGGACGAGTTGCTTGTAGATGTCGATCTGTTTATGGGGCATGGTCTTCAGGGTCTCCATCAGGAGGTCCGATTCGTAGTTGAAGACCTCGGTGTAGGCCTCCACGGCTCTCTTGCCGTAGTTCGGACTCGCCAGCTTGCGGTCACGCTTCCACATAGGACCTGGGGGATAACTTAGGCCTTTAGAATAGAGTCTATTCTACCAATAGTCCACCACGTATTGACTTGTCTTTCCTGTGGGCTAGGCCGACTAAGCTGTCAGCTATCTAAAATTAGGGCTCTTCGTGAAGTAGGCCGTAAAGATTACTTATTTATTACTAGCTTTTGTCCTCGACTTCTTCCGCGCAGACTTCGTTTTTTTCCCGTTATCACAATAAAAAATTGCCTATAGAACGATAACGTAGATTCGCATTTGTGAAAGAATATTTGAAATAGGATGAGTAGTTTTGGAGATTTCCCCCTACATACCTACATACTTACAAACTTTTCCTCTAATATGTGTGTAGATTTAGGAAATATATTTAACAGAACTATTAAAATGTTAGAAGAAAAATAAAAGAGATAAGATGTCGTGTCGTTACCTGATCCACTTAGAATCCCGCCTCCAAGTACATCTGCCATGAACTTGTAGTTTTTGCCTTTGACTGTAGTTTTTGGACTCGACAGTAGCGTCTGTAAATAAATTAGGTATCAATATTTCAATTTCAAGTTTTGTAACACGTCGTATAATTTAAACCGCAGAAATAAGAAAAATCTGTGATTTGAAGAGACTACAGTACCTACTTGGCACCTCCCTGATAGGCAGACCCAGTGTGTCCAATTTATTTTAGCCCAGAACAAAATTAATAAAGCCTCTGCAACGCGTTGATGTCTTTTGTACTGAGTAGCTACCACGAGTGCGAAAAAGCTGTGCCGGACGTCTGCCGGACGTCTGTCATGTATCCTAACACTCTAGAAGTAAGGTTGTTTATTCAACTTATCACTTTCAGTGACAGTGACAGTAAGCACTCGTGGTAGCTGCTCCTATAATATTCAATTTCAAAATACTAAACAAATCTGAGTTGAACTACAACAAAACACACGCCCTCTCAGTCTAATAAAATTATACCTGTGTACGAGGTGCGTTCAATAAGTAGTGAGAATGAGATATTGTATAAATTCCTTGGAAAGAAAAAAATTAAATACTTACCTACTCGCCAACCCGCATTGAGCACGCGTGGTGATTAAGCTCGAACTCTCTCTCTGAGAGAAGGCCTTTGCCCAGCTAGTGGGACATGTACAATTGTACAGGCTACATCTTACTTACTTACTTACCTACTGGCTCAACACAATAATAATAATGTTAGGAAAATATTGTTCTTATTTTCATTTGTTTGCGTCGAGTGTGCTATGCCTTTTTTTTTGTCCAAGGTTTTTTTATTTCATTCCTACTACTTATTGAACGACCTTAGCCTTATTATAAAGAATCTCCAACTTACTCTGACATAGTCGGGGTTGCTGACCATGACGTTTAGGTCGGGCCCGAACCAGATGCGCACCAGGTCCCCGTAGTCGTCGATCCACTTGCGGATCACATTGATGAAGCCTGCGAACCACATTGAACAGTATATTTAACACCCGTTTTAGGTAATAGTGGTCGTGCAAACCTAAGAAAATATTGCCTTGGGAGAATTATTAAAAAATAATTGGGAATTCTACGGCAGAGCAATTCCCGTGGCATTTTTTATTTAAGGGGTTTCAGATAATTTGATGATCTCACATTACTTTAGAACACATTAGTAACAATTTTATAATCATGGAACAATAATCATGTAACAATAAAATTATGCTAATCTAACACGTGAGATGTGGTACGTACAATGTAAATTGTTAGCGTAGTACCGCGACGAATAGTGTTAAGTTAGCAATAAATGTATTTAAAAAAAGTTATTTGATGTAAAAGTGTGCACTCTATACCCGACTACACCAGAATAAAGATGTAAATCTTATAGCTGCCTTTTACCATCAACAACCCTCAACTTCAACATACTTCACACGGAACCTACCTATTCAATGATAAAATAGATACTCGCAGATTTTTGTTTTATTCTAGGTGGCTAGATCAAAATGGGAAGCACTATGTTGGTTGCTTTACAGGCTAATGTTGACAAGCCAGTCTAGCAAGTTATGATTAAAAGTAATTAAAAACATGAGATAAAATTATAATTGCATTGAGGGTTGACAAAGGGCAAGGCTTGCAGAAATAATAAAAAAATAATTGTCAACCCACCTCTGCCCTACAGCTGCCTTATCCCCCACGCCATAATGGTCACGTGATCACGTCAGAGTGTACATTTTTGTTTTAAAGTCGCCCGTAACGAAACCGTTTAGAGTGCTAGAGTGTAAGGGTCGACGTGCTGTCTTTAGTATTTGCATTGCACTAACAAAGTTAAAAAAGGTCGTTGTTTGCAGAGGTATATACAGGGTGTTAAAAGACCGCCAATAGACCCGAAAGCCACGCTTACTAGAGACCCAAACAAAGTACTTTTTCGATAAATTATTGCTGGAAAATGATTATGGTTTTTTAGGTTATAATTTTGAAAAATATTTTATCACGCAATGGCCGTGTAACGCACGGAAGTCATATTGCGCAAGCGTAGGTATAAGTTTACGTTACTTAAGCTTGAATTGCCGATGTTTGAAATACATTGCGGGTTTTTTTGTAAGAAATATTCATAATATTGATATGGCTTCTTGAAAAGGTATGTTAAGTACTAGATACTGAATACATTTCTGCAAAAAAAAGTTTTGAAAAGTCCGGCTTTGAACCTTATTATTATCTCGGAAACCGTTGATTTCCCAGGCATAGTTCTTTGGGCAAAAATGTTCATTATGATGAGGACAATACGTGGTTTCCCGCTTTGTTGGCGGTCTTTTAACACCCTGTATAATATAGACAAAGGATGTACCTAACGATACTAAGTCTACATGAGTTCACAATGTTCACCCGCATTGTCAGCTTCATAACTCGATGCCAATATGCCAATTATTTGCCCCATATTTATGCGTGTCTGTCTACATACGAATGCAGATCAAGCTTCATATACTGCACTCTATTTGCTTACGTTAAGAGTGACTTTACACTAACAATATCTAACTGCCTGATATCTTCTTGGGCAACAAAGCAGAGGTTAATAGTTCAATGTTCATAACATGACATACCGAGTTGGAATAACCTACAATTATTAGCCATAACTATTAGCGATCTGTCTACATAATACGCGGAATTGCTAACAATATAGTTTATAAATTTTGTGTTTTATTGAATAAAACAGCCTTAACTTTGAATAAACATTACAAAGTATTTAAAATCAAAGCATTACTATGCGAATTCAAAGAGAAATTAATTGTAAAACTTTTTCAATTCGATCGCAATAGCATCAAGGATAACCCCCCTGATATTTTTTCTGTTATTTACCCACCTAGGTACCAAATTTTATGACGATCCGATCTGCGATACTCAAGTCATCGTCGAACGTACATTCATACATACTCGTACGAACGCATCGCCTTCTCTCGTTTCGTTCGCTCGTTCAATTGTAAAAGAATACTTATATTGTGTTTTATAGGAAAAAAAAGTTTTCCATATTCCATATTTCCCTGCACGCGCAACATCAGCCACTGCCACTGATAGTACACACGACAGCACGTCAGAGTGAACACTTTTGTTGCATACTCGCCCGTAACGTAACCGAGTAGAGTGCTAGTGTGCAAGGGTCGACGTCGTGCTGCTTTCTTGTGTACGAAAAGTTCTTATTGTTTTCCGGTGACATGTGTGTACACCTTGTTGAGTTATTTCACAAATAAGTCCAGACGTTGTGCACTCTAGCATTAAGTTGAATCTGAAATTAGCTCTCGCCGCGATTATCTCGCAAGTCGATCATCTCTCGCTCGACCTCTGCGCCTCGCTTCATTACCATGCTGACAGCATTGTACCATGTATACCGCACTTTTGCTGGATTTTCGCCCTTATTTTGTGAGTGCCAAGAATGACCCTCAGTGAGCGGGCCACTGTATCCGTCTGTAGCGTACATAAACTACCAGAGACGGCGCAGGACGTTTAAGTAAGACGAGAGAGTTTCGGCTTCGAAAAGGAATTAGCTGGAAAGGTTATAAACTGCTGAAGAACCAAAGGTACACAAGACAGCACGTCGACCCTTACACGCTAGCATTCTACTTGGTCACGTTACGGGCGACTTTACAACAAAAGTGTACACTCTGGGGGGGGGGTCACCCTAAACTGTACTCTACAGTCAACAGTACATAAACCTTTACATTTTCGTTGCAAAGTCGAGATGTGTCGAATGCGAGATTCCCGAAAATTAGCCCCCAGATTAGAGTGCATGCGTGTAAGGGCCGACGTCCTGTCGACTGTACCACGGTTCGGGGGAGCGATTGCACCACCTAGCGCCGCCCCTGGAAATTGTACTCTACTCTGATCCAGTTCTAAAAGAGATCTCGCACCGAGAGGCTGAATATTAATTGTTGAAGTAAAAAATCTCAAGTGAAATTCTACAAAGTAACTTTGAGTCACTCTATGTACGTAACTAGTGCAGTGCAACGTACACACGAAAGCACGTCAGAGCGTAGGTACACGTTTGTCGTAAAGTCGCCCGTAATGTAACCGATATGTGCTAACGTTTATTTCATATTTGTTTATTTATTTTTATTTTGGTAGGTACCTAAATCGGACATTTCACGTCCGTTAGTCACCGGCAGTCACAAAAATGGCACTAAAATCAAGTTGAAAGTGCTTCTGTTCCCAAAACATATAAAATACTATTTTGTCATTCATAAAAACAATACAAGATGACAAGACGAAACTTCAAGAGGGAAAACAAGGACAGCGATTCGGAAAAGTCAGATTCAGGGCGAATTGGAACCTTCGGCAAATGAGTGGCGAAAAACAACCTTTGCCGAAGGTTCTGATACTCGCTGGCTGGCTTCGAGCGGACACTGGCATCGCGGTAATGTGGCAACAAAAAAAGGGACAAGCGGACACTGGCAATGTGGTAATGTGGCAACAAAAAAAGGGACAAGCGGACACTCGCAAGCGGTAATGTGGTAACAGAAAAAAGGACATTTACAACAGCTATTATGCTACTAAATATAATATATGTAGTGGAGGAAATTGATATTTTCACTGAATTTGGGAAGGTTACATTGCAAATTTTATCTTTTAAGTAGAGTATCTATTTAAGTAGTGTAGAGTGAACACTGAGAAAGCATGTAGGTATTGTGTTCATTTCTTTTTGAAACTAGGTACCTTATTATTGTAAGTGTTATTGTTTTTTAGATTGGAAACTATCTCTTTTATGTTTTATTTTTGCACTAAGTACATTATTGAATTAGGTAGAAACCTGTAATAAGCGGTTTTCACCAAGCTCTAGAAGCTTAGAGCTTTAGAGCTTTAGAGCTGGGTGAAAACCGTTATCGATTTACGAGACCCCTAATTTGCATCCTTGACAGCGACCTGCGCGGCGTTGCCCAACAGCGGTATTATACATTGGTGGGCCCAGCTAGGCCCCGGCAGGCGCGCGCCCAAATCGATGGACTATTTGTGCCTCACTACAACCCTTTTGGTACCAATCTCCGTCCTTGACAGCGTCCTGTGCGGCGTTGCTCAACAGCGGTATTATTACATTGGTGGGCCCCGGGAGTCGGGCGCCTAACTAGATGAATTATATACCTGGTTTTCTCAAACCACCAATTTTAAAAGACCTTTTAACGCAAAGAAAACCGTTATCGATTTATGAGACCCCTAATTTGCACTAAAAGATCTTTTAAAATTAGGGATGGTTGGTGAAAACGGGCATTAATCTCTTGGTACCCACCTTGACCTTCGACTGGCAGCCACGTGGGGGGAGAAGAAGGCGTGGACGCCGCGTTCACACGTGGCAGCGAACAGTGGAAGGCGATCTGCGAGCCGTTGGGCTGAGCTGGAGCGAAGCCAGAAGAGTCGCTGAGGATAGGAAGGCGTGGCGTGATCTTGTAAAGGCCTTCTGTACCTCTGGGGTACCATAGGATAACAACAACCCACCTTCATCCTTGACAGCGACCTGCGCCGCATTGCCCAGTACCGGTATCGTGCTAGGTCCCGGCAGGCGGGCACCCAATTTGATGGCCTTCGCGTTGTTGACCCGCCAGCGGATGTACAGCGACACGGCTAGGGCACCCAGCATCCATAGCGACCAGATCATGGTGGCTGGAAGAGAAATCATCATCATCATCATCATCATCATCACGGTTTCACGTAAAAGCAGTGCTTACGTAAGTTTAAGTTTAAAAACTTTTTTTTGTTAATAATGTTAATAAGACAAATACCTACCTACTGTTTCACTTCTAGGGAAGAGACTGCCCCCCCCGACACAGGGAATCCTAGTGGGGGGAGGTAGAGAACCTTCTTGTACTGTAAATCTTGTTATTTTGTTTCAAAATTATTCTTATTACTTTTTGTGGTTAAATGTAGTGGCAATATCAAAATTCCAATGAGCATTTCATCTGCAAAGATGAACGCATTGGGTGGTGTAGATTAGTGCAAACTAATCACACCAGGTGGCGCCCCCCGTCCAGTTGACGGAGACTAGTTGAAGAAATTCGCATCGACAGTTACTTGACTCGGTAGCTCAATTGGTAGAGCGCCTGCACGGTATGCGAGAGGTTGCGGGTTCAAGTCCTGTCCCGAGTGATTTTTTTTAACTTATTGTAAATGTTTAAATTAATTCTTATTCTTATTCTTATCAGCCCACCGCTGACCACTGCTGAGAAATAACCATTGTTAACGGAGGCTGTACCTACCTGTACGTGCTACCAAAGAAGAGATTTGAAAACGCCTAATTATTTTAATAATAATGTAATAAAATCAGAGCGCATCGCCAACAAACTGCTTTGCAGTTTGGCGAGATTGTTTCTTATAAATATAATTAATTAATTAAGAATTTAAATAAATTAAAAAAAAAAAAAAAAACGCCTCCCGTACCTCTTTCCGCCGCCCCGATGTCGCCCGGTCCCTACCCACCCTTAGGGTGGTATTCTAGAACGCTACTTAAACTCAGTTTAAACCGAGTTCAGACTGTCGATAAAGCAGTGCATGTTTTGATATGAAGGGAGGGATATTGAAATCAAAACATGCACTGTTTTATCGTCGTCAACACTACAAACTCTACTTAAACTGAGTTTAGACAGAGTTCAAGGAGCTTTCTAGTTTGAACTGAGTTTAAACAGAGTTTAAGTAGCGTTCTAGTTTGAACTGAGTTTAAGTAGCGTTCTAGAATACCACCCTTTGACCTCATACCAAACCAGGTGTCTCAAGTCTCTTCTTTCGTGGGGCGTATCAACAAACAGGGGAAGCCTTTTCTTTTTTAGAAGAAAGGGGAACCCTGGTCATGCATGAACGATTTCGAGCTACTTTTGAGCACAGACTTATTGCTTTTGAGCCCCTGCCCTATTTTATTGCACAGTAACAGTATAATTATCTTTACCTATCAGGCACAGCAATATATATGTTGCCCTAAACATTCAAAGTTTTGACTCTGTAGTCAATGTCATTTTTCCTCGTTGCAGTTTTCCGACAAGAGTTTTGTTTAATTATTTTATTACCGAGCATTCTGTATCAAGTAAACCATTTACCTACACTGTGAAGTATTATTTGTACAGGGCCAATGAAAATACAATAAAAAATAAATGACAGTACATTACTTCCCCTTTTTCATTTCACCCTTCCTCCTTAATTTCAATTTAATATTTTAATTTCGGTTCTTTATAAATTTTAATTTCCACATTCTATGGCCCGGTTTCTGAATTGAGAATTTTACTAAGTAAATACTTAAATATCGTTCTGTCACGTTCTTTTGCGAGAAACCCGCAGAGGCAGAACGATATTTAAGTGCTTGCTTAGCGAATTTCTCAAATCAGAAATCGGCAGTATGCCTTTTTGACCCAGCTCTCAACCACACAACATTCGTATCGACCAAGTTTATTCTTATTCAGTACCTAACTTCAGTGTAAATAAAACAAGATAACTACAGTGTTTAATAAAGTTACACATATCTTGTGATAAGACGATATACATACCGGTCAGTGCCCGGAAAAGTGTCAATAAAAATAACAAACGACATGAGAGGAGGCAAAAATCAAAATAAAAAAAGATACAAGGAAATAAACAAAGGGATACTTAAGTATTTTCCTATGAAAAGAGGTTGAATATTAGCCAACAAACCTGAAACAAGGAAGTTACAAGCCGGACTCTACCAATACAGGGGTTACAGGTTAATCGACGTGATTTGATCTGATCTACATTTAATCATGTCCACATAATTGCTACCTTCTAGTCCACAATCAACATACCCAGAAGTAAAGTTTAATTGCAGGTCACTTATGTGTCTGATGGAAATTAAAGGTAGCCATACATAGGCCATATTGGTATTCCAAAATTGATACCAATTTGCATTTAATGCAGTGGTTTAATATGTGGGATAGCAATATTGCTTGCAACGTTTTCTACTGCTCAAATATACTATTATTGCTATTATAGTTATTGCTGTTATTATAGTTATTGCTGCAAGACTACAAAGACAAGTAAAAGACCTCGAGAGAGTTCTCAGCATTCCATGTATTACCGTGCACCATAGTTTTTCAGGGAGTACCGGATCAGCTTCTGGGACGATCCAGGTTAAAGTTTACGCAGCCACGTTACGTACACACGACAGCACGTGAGACTGTAAACTTTTTTTGTAAACTCGCCCGTAACGTAACCGAGTAGAGTGCTAGCGTGTAAGGGTCGTCGTGCTGTCGTGTGTACGATAAGCATCTGAACGTTCACATTGAGGGCTCCCTATGCCTGCCTAGGTACTTGTACTATGTATTAGGAAAGATCCTGTCGGTGCCGCGTCGCTTTGGACACTCGATTTAGTAATATAGAACGAAATACAGAGCATTCTCTCTAATTCTCACCAGTTAAATCAGTTTAGGCTCCAATGCAACTTTTCACTCAGCACATCCCCTTCAGTCACTCACGAAACTCACGGGGCGCGTCACCGGTTCGCGAGTTATGACGACGGACTCACACTCGTACCATTCTAGAGACTTCTAAAGAGTGGACACAGGTCACACCTTTACCCCTTGGTAGTAGATGCTGGAGGACGGTCGACTGCCGGTGGAAGGGCCTCGCGGGCGGCGACTAAAACATAAAAGGAAGTAAACGCGGAATATAAAGCGTGCGTCGAGTCCGCGACACCCTGCGCCTATACAAGGTGTTACAAAAGATGCTAACTCTTTTTACAGGGTCATGGTACCTGATGATAGGGATCACCACCAAAATATTTTTTTAGCTCTATGACGTTCCGTTGATTTTTAAATAATTAAAATGTAAGCGCTGTGACTGGAGAAAAGTATTTTTAAAATACTGTTTCCATAGACTTTCAATATGTTTTAACAGCCTGAAGCTATTAAAATACAGCTAAGCAAACAACCATATTTTTTAATTGGAGCTAAATCCAAAAACAAAAAAGGTTTGAAAATTTTTCAATTTTGAGGTTATAAAAAAAAAGTTGTGATTTTCAACTTTTTTTTGCAGATTTGTCATTATGTTGACCAGCAGGTTACACCCTGTAAAAAGAGTTAGTATCTTTTGTAACACGTTGTATATTAGAGACGCTTGTGTACGTTAAGGTGAAGGCGCATTTTTATGTCCACCCAACGTAATAATTATTGTGAAGTCTTTGCTTTTACGCAGACTCTTCAATGAGGGCTACCGCGCTCAGGTTTTCCGCTAGGAGCACTGGTGTAGAGCAAGTCAAAATGGGCTACGCGGGTCTATTTCTAAATTATAATAATGATGTGAATATTTTGCAACTGATTTTAATTATGGCAAATATGATGTTGTTACAATCTGCTTTGAAACAGTATAACTTTCGGAAAATTGTGTTAATTTTTTTTTCCGAACTTTACGGGTGTTCTTGCCCGGATGGCCAGAGGTGGCACAGGATAGAGATGTGTGGAAGACAGGAGGGGAGGCCTTTGCCCAGCAGTGGGACCTTAACAATCTAACATCCTGACTAACTAAAAAAAAAGGGGGGTTGCTCAATGGTTTTTATTAGTAGGTATACATGACAGCACGTCGACCGTTACACGCTAGCACTCCACTCGATTACGTTACGGGCGACTTTACAGTAAAAGTGTACACTCTGAGGTAACTTTAAGAAATATTCAACTCTATCTTAAGAGCTACACTAAACTTCATAGCCTTACTCGACAGTGGCGCCAACTAGTGAGCAATGAAACGATAGCCCTCAATAACGTTTTATGCGATTTTCCATTTCGAATAACCGATAGTTTGAGCTTGAATTTTACCGCTCAGTGTGCCGATTTCCCTACCGCCCCTCTAGCCTCCCTACCGCCCTCTAACCTCGACGTTTGAGTCAAGAATCAAGATTGAGTTTATTAAAAATAGTCTCTATGAATTCCCAAAAATGCTTTGATTTTTATTTTAAGTTTATTTGGCACACAAACTGAACACACAATTAACAAACACAAAAGACCTAATACAATACTATAGGTAAATTGCAACACATTCTAAATTATTGCATTTTCCACATTATCAATTACTATAAAAAATCATAAATAAAAATTCTAATTTATTTAAATATTATTTGGCTAAAATTATGAAAATTATTCTTACGTATCTCGCAAAAATGTTTTAAATGAGGCGAACGAACCAAACAAATGAAGGGTCTCCATAAAATTTATCTCTTTACAACATCTGGCTATCAGGGCGTTGACCAGACTTATAAAAAAACAAACTTTGTAATGTTTATGATTCAAATCCAGCGGCAGATTTGCAGTCTGTGCCTAACCCCCCCTATATCACACGAATTTGACCCCTAAATAATCATAAATAATACAGGGTGCACTCTAAGTCGATAGCGGAACTTTAAGTAGGCTGTCTACTGATCAAACCAAACAACTTGGTGACAAAAATGGAGCGAAAAAAATATCTGCTGTTTCATACATTTGGCGCAGTACTGAGTCGACCTTTTGTATGGAACAGCTGATATTTTTTTCGCTCCATTTTTTTCGCCACCTAGTACAAGTTGTTTGTATTGATCAGTAGACAGCCTACATAAATTTCCGCTATAGACTTAGAGTGCACCCTGTAGAGAACGAAAAAGTTATTATTATATTATTATATGGCCAAAATATACTTAGTTATAGTTAATCTGCACCTTAATACGACAACAAAGTAATGTAAAGTGGAAGTTAAAAGACTAATGTCGATGTGTCCAGTCAGTGTGTAGTGTCCAGCCGTAGCTGCAAATTAGTAGTGATTAAATTAAATTGCCGAGAGTGGGTAGAGCTTACTCGTGTAAAGGTTGACGTGCCTTCTTGTGGCATATTATACAGAGTGTTAAAATAACGCCGACAGACCTGAAAGACACGCATACTAGAGACCAAAACAAAGTACTTTTTCCATAAATTATTGCTGGGAAATGATTTTGGTTTTTAGGTATTTTGGAAAATAATTAATCACACAATGGACGTGTAACTCAGAAAAATCATATTGCGCAAGCGTTTATTACTTACATAAACTTATGCTATAAACTTACGCTTAAGGTGCTGAATACATCTTTGAACTTCATCATCTCGGAAACCCTTGATTTCCCAGGCATAGCTCCTTGGGCAACAATGTTCGTTATAATGAGGACAATACGTGGTTTCCTACTTTGATGGCGGTCTTTTAACTCCTTGCCTTGTCAAACAACTCTTTGAATTTCGAATATGATGTGAAGCATATTATTTTACTGAAAAATGGTCGTAATGTGGTTATTATTTTGAAAACCTCCTTTGAGCAAAGACGAACTTGCCGCCGGCCACTTTGATTAGGCGCCAGCAAAGTTGTATGGAATTTCATTACTGTCGTGTTTTGCGGCCAGCAATTTCCTTCTTCTACGTGTAAAAAAAAGTAAGATTAAAAGAAGTAAGTAGCTGGGCAAAGACCTTCTCTCAGAGAGAGAGAGAAAGAGAGAGCGCTCAATGCGGATTCACAATACAGATATTATAATCCGCGCGGGATGAGAATGGGTTGCGACCTTTTGGAACTGCTAAGACGCGTGCGGTAAGCAAACTCGCGTCGAAGCAACCTTGTCAAAGTAAAATAAAGTATATTTTCGATTGACTTCGACAAGGTTCCATTCCATTCTCATCGCGCGCGGATTATAAACAGCGGATTGGCGATTTTCGCGTTCAAGGGTATAATGCCTCAGACGCTCATGTTTCTTCTCGATGTTTTCCTTCACGCATACGAAAGTAATTTAAAAAAGCGGCAAATCGGGTCCTTAACCTGTATTTTTAAATTTTAATGTATAAAACATGCTGATTTAAAAATTATGTCCCGCGATAAACAAGAAATTAGCCCTTTGACCGCCATCGGCCGTTAAGTCGTTACATACCTTCTACTTACTCTACAACTCTACATATGTAATCAAATTGATGGGTTATTTATAATTTAATTGCTGTGCAATGATGATGTCATCCGGAGGGCCTTTGCCACAGCCGGGATTCCGGCTATACTGGAACCTCTCGGAATCATCCGTGACGACGGTAAAAGGCCCGACGGCATGACATTAATCCCCTGGGATGGGAGGCCGCTGGTGTGGGACGCCACCTGCGTCGACACACTGGCGCCCTCCCATGTTTCCCAGAGCGGAAGAGCTGCTGGCTCAGCGGTGGGCGCGGCCGAAAGCCTCAAGCGGCGCAAATATGGTTCAATTGGAAACAATTACATATTTGCGCCGTTTGGGGTCGAGACGATGGGCACATGGGGCCCAGAGGCGCGCCTGCTGTACAAAGACCTAGCGGCGCGCCTAATCGACGCTTCGGGAGACCAGAGAGCTGGCGCGTACCTCGGCCATAGGAAAAGCCTGGCCATCCAAAGAGGCAACGTCGCCAGCGTTCTGGGCTCACTGCCGCGGGACAGCGACCTGGGGCAGGTCTTTTACTTGTAAATATTATGTTTAGTTTAGTTTCGTTTAATTTTAGTTTTAGTTTAGCTTATTTTAATTTTAGTTCACATATTTATAGTTTGTATTTAATTACGTTCTCCCATATTTAATTAATAAAAGTGCTATCCGCCTTGAATGTTTCGCTTTATCCAGATTTTATCCATAATTATGGGTATACGAACCCATGTACTTTGTTTTCTGTATAGCTACCACGAGTGCAAAAAAGCTGTGCCGGACGTCCGCCGGACGTCTGTCATGTATCCTAATACTATAGTAGTAAGGTTGTTTATGCAACTTGTCACTTTCAGTGACATTGACAGTAAGCACTCTGAATAAATTACCTATAATTCGATTAATAAATATGTTGATTCGATTAAAAAAATTACTTGCATTAATTATACAGGTGGCGCAAACGACGTCAAGCGAGAAAATCTAGATAGCTGACACCAAGGGCTACCCGAATCACCCCCATGTATGTTAAGCCATTTTGTGTCGATTAGAAGTTATGAGGCTTTTAAGGTTTTTTTGAAAAAAAAAAAACTTGCATTCGATTTTATTTTTTAACTTTTTTTTGTTTTGTTTTTTCAGCAATATTTTTTATTCTTTAGAGTCTCAGATAAATTATCTATCACCATAAAAATAATGATTAGCTATGGACTTTTAGAAGATACCGCAATTTTGATCCAAAGTCCAAAAATGTTGTTTTCAAGAAAACATCACTGAAATGGGGAAAAAAATAAGTAGAGGTCTGAAGGACTTTTTACTGATTTCAAAAACTTTTCCAAAGCCTCATTCTTCAGAATAAAATACAAAAAACCTGTCACTTTATGGGACTTTTATTCAAGTAATTTGCGATCAAAGTCGAAAAACTGGAGTTGGAAGAAATTGTATTTCAATCGATTATCATTTATTTTGGTTGATTCGGACAAAAAACATTGCAGGTAGGCTTAATATTGCCTGTCAGCACGGTCTGCATAGGAAATTCAGGAAAAAAAATACCATACAATATTTGTTTTTTTTTTTCATTATTTGAATTTTAAATTATTTTATTATCGAATTTACTTACAAAACATCAAGAATAAATTAATTTAAAGAAAAAAAATAAAAAAAAGTCTGAAAATTAAATGGCTTTATTTTTTTTTTCGTTGATTTCTTATACAGATCCTACTGACAGATGATTTTAAGCCAATCCGCAATGTTTTTTGTCCGAGTCGACCAAAATGAATGAAAATCGTTTGAAATAAAATTTCTTCCAACTCCAGTTTTTCGACTTTGATCGCAAATTACTTGAATAAAAGTCCTATAAAGTGACAAGTTTTTTGTATTATTTTAAAGAATGAGGCTTTGGGAAAGTTTTTGAAATAAAAAAAAGTCCATCAGACCTCTACTTATTTTTTCCCTATACTAACTATTTCAGTGTAGTTTTCTCGAAAACAAAATTTTTGGACTTTGGATCGAAATTGCGGTATCTTCTAAAAGTACTTGTGTATTGTAAAAGTACTGTTGTTAAATACTTTTGTAACACCTTGTATACACTTTCAAACAAAAAAAAAAATCACAATTGGTTGAAAAAGAAAAAGTTCTGAGGTAACGCAAAAAAAAATCCAAACATTATTATTTTTTTAGCTCAGAGCAGGGAGCCCATTAAGGCTTGTGTGAGCTTTAGTGATAACCACTACTTTGACTCATCAACCTGGAAGAATTTTTACCTACTTCAATACGTTTTGGTATCAGGGTCCGAGGGTCCCCCTGAGCTTGGGGGCCCCGGGACATTTCCCCTCCTTGTCCCTACTTTGCTACGCCACTGCGTTCAAAATATACCACACTTATGAACACTCTTATTTTTGCGTCTGGGGTATCCTATACAGCGTTATAGTTAGTCCTGGTTATCCTATCCTAGGCCGGGGCTTGGTCCTCAGGATGTATCCGCTGGCGAAGCTGACGGAGATGGCCATGTCCAGGTCCAGGTCCTCGAGCGCGCCGTCGGCTTCCAGCACCACTCTCCGGAGCACCTTCACCGCCATGATCTAGATCATCGCCGTGGCGTTGGACCAACCATATACCGGGCAATTTCTAAATAGATTTTAACCTCAGACACCCCAACTTCTAAATGTGATTTCCAACAACTTTTGTTCTACGACTTTGGATAAAACACATTTTTTTTATTTAATATTTATTTTTATTTTTTTCATACATTTATTTTTTATATTTTTTTTAGCTCAGAGTAATGGCCCGGCAAAGCTTGTGTGAGCTTTAGTGATTACCACTACTTTGACTCATCAACCTGGAAGATTTTTTAGCTAGTTCAATACGTTTAGGTTTTAGGGTCCGAGGGGGCCCCCTGAGCTTGGGGGCCCCGGAACATTGCCCCTCCTTGTCCCTATCTTGCTACGCCACTGCGTTCAAAATATACCACACTTATGACTATTTATACAATTTTTGCGTCTGGGATATCCTATACAGCGTTATAGTTAGTCCTGGTTATCCTATCCTAGGCCGGGGCTTGGCCCTCAGGTTGTATCCGCTGGCGAAGCTGACGGAGATGGCCATGTCCAGGTCCAGGTCCTCGAGCGCCCCGTCGGCTTCCAGCACCACTCTCCGGAGCACCTTCACCGCCATGATCTTGATCATCGCCGTGGCGTATGTCCGACCTGTGGGGAAGAGTCTCACTTTTATCATCATCATCATCAGCCCACCTCTGCCCACTGCTGGGTACAGGCCTCCTCCCCCTCACACCACCTCTCCCGCTCCCTCGCCATCCGCATCCATGGACCCTCCGCCGACACAAGGTCCGCCGCCCACCGACCGTCGTCTAGTTCTTGGACGCCAGAACTAGACGACGGTCGGTGGTTTACGCTTTCATTACCTATGACCTCTCACTAGCAGAGTAGAAAGGTGACATATTGGGCGGACGGACCCTAGGGGTCGGCGTTTCAAACTGGCCAACTGTAGGTACAGTCAGCAACACGCTAGGATACCGCTTATTGTTCGATTGGCAGTCCACCACTCGCCGCCGTCCGTCGCTGCGATTACTTGAATAGCCATATCTTAACAGTTTTTTTTTTCATTATGGATGCATCTTAAGCAAATTTCCTCACGCGACCCACTAAAGCGGCTTACCCAAGCAATCCATCTGCCCCAGGCTGAAGGGCACAAATGTGTTCGGGTCCCTATTCCTGCAGTTCTCCGGCAGAAACCGCTCCGGCTTGACCTTGTTCGGTTCATCCCAGTACCGAGGGTCACGATGGAAGTCGTGGATAGGGATCACGATGGAGGTGCCTTCCGGTATCGTGTATTGACCTGAAAAGCCAGCCAAGTCAGAAAAGCGAGGTAAGAATACATAATTGCACAGTCACAACACAAAGTTTACTTGTACGGTCCAACACCGTACACAGGTCGCGTGTTGCTGAGTGCTGACATTGCATTGTGCAGCACACTTCTTTACTCTGAAGTCGGCTCTAGCCACTCGCCCATAGGTACGGTGTAACTCCATCCAGTGAACCATAAACCATGAACTCATAGCTACTTCTTCTTCCTCCACTACTATCCACTAACTTCTACTACACGCCCAGTCCAGTTCTTACATTACTGAATCATGCGCATGGCAATGACGAGTTAGGTATACCTATAATCTTTACAAAATGTGGACATCTACGGACTACGGATCTTTTTGTTGGAGACGGAACACGATGAAGAAACTACATTTTATGATGTAAATAATGGAGTTTCTTCACCCTACTTATTCTCGTAATCTTTGCTTTGTAGCATCTTTTAGTAGGTACAAGATAATGACAGAAATGCTGTGTCTGCCGGTACCGTTGACTTAGGTAGGTACGTGTAGGACGCTATCATTTTACAGATACTCTATCTCACGAAGTCCGTTTGGTTATGAATGTTGTCAGGCGTGCATGTAGGTATACAATGCACGCCGACAACATTCATAACTAAATGGACTTCGTGAGATAGAGTATCTGAAACACAAAAATTATAGTTGATAATTCAGACATTTTTTTATTTTTAGCCGCACTATTTTGCGATACATTTCAATTGTGTGATTAGGTGACCGCGAGCTTTCACACAAACTTTGCAAAACGAGGCACGGATCGGAATAAAACTCCAGAATAATGGAGAGAGGTCGATGATCGATGTGGCTAAAATATGATACATACACTTTTATTCCGAAAAGTCCCGTAAATGGCTAGAAGAAACTGACCATCATTGAGTGGTATCTCAGCGTCGGTCTTCCGTTGTATGACGGCTGCTATGGACAGGTAGCGGAGCACCTCCCTGTAGACTACGTCCAACATCCGCAGCTTCTTCACGTCTTGGTCCGACACGTAACTGTCTTCCGGCCCGAGGACCTCCACGATCTCGTTGTAGACTTTGTCCTGGTGAAAAGGGTATTTTTTAAAGTAGTAGATTAGATGGACAAATGGACAAAGTCCGTTGCGGAATGGCGACCCCGAGAGGGGAAGAGATCGGTTGGCAAACAACCAGCCAGATAGTCTGACGACATAGCCCAAGTAGCCGGAAAACTATGGTTGCGCCTGGCACAGGATTGTGAGAGGTGGCGTGAGTAGTGGGTGTTAACAGGCTGATGATGATGATGAGTAGATTAGAGATGGTTTGCAACCGTTTTGCTCGTTACTGCCACATATCTGTCCTCAGTCCTCACACAGTTCGCTAATGAATGACATATCCCTGCTAGAGGTCCTAATTGACGAGCGAAAGGCTTTCGAAAGGCTTTAGAATCTCAAATTGTCAATGAATAGTATTTAAATTAGGTACCTAGGTCATCATCATTCTCAGCCCACATTATCCTGATCTTGTCCTTATCAACAACACCTAGTTAAAATACTATTGTAACACTCTATGTATCACATTTTACGCAAATAAACTTATTCTTATTCTTATTATTCTTATTTGCCCACTGCCTTCATGCCATTCTCCTAGGTTTTTCGCTACACCCATTCACGTACCTACCTACCTTTTATATTGTCGCCGCTAGTCTGCCCGCAAATGGGGTACCTACCGAGATGTAGGTAAATGTCAGTTTTTATCTCGTGAAAACGTATTGCAGATAATGATTTCCGAACAATTTTGCTTATGGATGGTTATGAAAGGAACACAGCCAGTTACTTTATAGCGCATAGTAGGTACCTAAAGCTCTTGTAAAGTAGTGGTCTGAAAAATAATTATCAAAAACTCACCTGCCATTCGGGCAAATGGGCCACGAACAAAAGCACACCTGATAATATTTTGGCGGCAGCCTCTTGACTCTGAAACACAAGAGGACACGTCAAACTTGAAGATGGTATAGGTAAGTTGCATTGAGGGCGTAAAGTAGCGCATTTATGACCAAGGCATTCAGAATACTAACGGTTGTAAACAGGGTTAACGTCTCAAAGTATATCTCCTGACTCGTCAGATCTCCAGAGAGCATAAACCGGTCAACGACGCCCATGGAACCATCTCCATCCTCGATCTTTGTAATATTCTGCGCTCTCAGAACTTTCAGCCTCTTCTCTATAATGTCGGAGCCCATTTTCTCAATATTGCTCTTGTAGTACATCTCTTTGACTGTACCGCCGACCAGGCTGTAGACGAGCGGTATCCGGTACCACCACTTCGTCATCTTGAAGTACATCAGACGGTACATGCTGAAAATAGAGTGGTTGGTGAATGATTTACTGCCAGTGTTAGTATGCAGGGTGTTAAAAGGCCGCCAACAAAGCGGGAAACCACGTATTTTCCTCATCATAAGAAACATTTTTGCCCAAGGAACTATGCCTGGGAAATCAACGGTTTCCGAGATAATGAGGTTCAAAGTCGGACTTATCAAAACTTTTTTTTTTGTTAACCTATCTTAACATATCTTCTCAAGAAGCCATATCAAAATTATAAATATTTCTTACAAAAAACGACGTTAAAATGTATACCCGCAATGTATTCTAAACATCGGCACTTCAAGCTTAAGTAACATAAACTTATATCTACGCTTGCGCAATATGACTTCTGTGCGTTACACGTCCATTACGTGATAAATTATTTTTCAAAATTATAACCTAAAAAACGAAAATCAGTTCCCAGCAATAATTTACCGAAAAAGTACTTTGTTTTGGTGTCTAGTATGCGTGGCTTTCGGGTATGTTGGCGGTCTTTTAACACCCTGTAGAGTTGATAAGTGCATCAATTTCGACTCCAAAATATTTTTCAAAAGATAGAGACGGTAGGAATCTGACTTAGCTTCGCCTATTACATTTTATAGTCTGTCTTCTGGTCGAAAGGCAATCAAAATATGATGGATTATGAGTACTTGTGGTTATACGTACTCTTTTGTTTCTTTCACTATGTCGTCCATTCTTCGAACATTTTGAGATTCTTCCTTCGAGAGGCCCATGAGCGTTTCTGAAACATTATTAGAGATAAGATTTGCAAAGGCGTTATTATCTTTATCTTATTAGTATAGTCATAAATCGTAATAGTGCCCAGCAGAAGATATGTTTTACCATTGCCCGTCTTAAAAAGGAAGTTTATGATTATGATTATTTAATATGCTGAATAGGATTCAATAAAATATTTGCGTTCTTCTTTCTTGTAGTTGGCAGTATGTATCTATCTACGAGCTCAATACGTACCTACATGATGTCTTCTAGTCTAGGTCGCCGTATTGCTGACATTAACATATGCAATGTTCGGTTCACGCGGCACTTACGATTGTAACCTAATGCCCAAACAAAAAAAGGTAGGTATTTGAAATAGTGAATGAGCAAACGAAAAGTCAAAGGCGGAACTCACGGCAAACACACTGCGTGGTCGAAGCGACGCTATCAATAAAGACATTGAAGGTTTCCTTAGGGTTTTTCATGGTGAGGTGGTCAGCCAGGGTATCAGCTTCTTGGTTGAAGACCTTGGAGTACTGCTCTATGCACCTGTTGGTGTAACAGGGCAACGCCATCTTTCGGTGCTGCCGCCATCCGTCACCTGAAAATCAGTCCGAATAATTTCGGAGTTGTGAGTCATATATTAGCTAAAATTGTATTTAAGTAGCTCGTTGGGATTCTCCATGCAGAGTATTACAGAAAGATCCTGTGATACCGACGAAGAGAGTCTCCCCATCAACATAACAAACTTTTACTAGGACCACGAAATCTCGAAAAAAATATCAGCTGTTCCATACCAAAATTTGATACCTGCACCATATTTTTTTCGAGTCTTCTTATTTGGTCCCGAAGATAAACGATTGCGACAAACACGCTGTAGTATTTATTTTACGGGGGCAGAATTTTCTTTCGATCTGAGACAGTTCTGTTTTTGTGTCTATTAAATTAAGGACCAATATTAGTACATCATAACAAAACTTATTCCATGGTAATATGTATTTTTTTTTATGTAGCCTGTTTTGTGTCCCACTGCTGGGCAAAGGCCTCCCCTTGTGTACTCCACTCTTTTCTATCTGGGGCCACCTCTTGCCACCCCGGCAAAAAGGTTTCGAGATCGTCCCGCCATCTCCGCCTTGACCTGACAGATGGGCGAAAATCGCCACCGACTGGTTGCCTCAGACTGGACACCGGGTAATTTGTATTTATAAAACATTTAATTACCTCCCGTGAGTATACCGGAGCCAATGAATGACTTCATGACGTCATACATAGGACCCTTTTGAGCGGCACTGCTGCTCGTCAGAATAGCCTGAAAAAAATAAAATCAAGTCCTTTATATCCTCAAAAGCTCGGTAACTTTTCAAAGGACGTGTAGAGGCAACATAGAATACTCGGAAACTACAGGGTGCACTCTAAGTCGATAGCGGAACTTTAAGTAGGCTGTCTACTGATCTACTGATCAATACAAACAACTTTTACTAGGAGGCGAAAAAAATGGAGCGAAAAAAATATTAGCTGTTTCATACATTTGGAGCAGTACTGAGTCGATCTTTTGTATGGAACAGCTGATATTTTTTTCACTTCATTTTTTTCGCCATCTAGTACAAGTTGTTTGTATTGATCAGTAGACAGCCTACTTAAAGTTTCGCTATCGACTTAGAGTGCACCCTGTAGATTAGCTCTTTTGGCATCTAGTCACCATGAAAACAGAAAAAAAGTATTGCAGTTCTCTACAAGTTTACTTACATACCTACATTCGGCAGTGGAAAAGTAAAAATTTTGTTCTAGAAGTCTTCCCTTAAAGTTGAGTCATTGATAAGAGCTGGCCTACGAAAGAATGCTGAATACGTCTATTAATAATTATAAAAATATCTTACTCTAATATCAGCAGGATTCTTCACGCAAATGTTGAGCTCTGGACCGATCCAGAACCTCAAGTAATCACCATACTCCTTCGACATCGACGAAAGGAGGTGAGTTAATTCTGAAACAAAATGCGATCGCTGTGGAAACAACTAATAAATCCTGGCCGATTTTTCAATCACTCATTAGGGTAGCGTGGCGGGAAAGACAATCAAAGTTTTTAAATTTCTAAACTGAGATACTTTAGTTCAGCGATTTATGTTTCGCGACAATAAAATAGTATTAATTTCGTCATTGTTGCTAACAAAAGAACAACAATTAATTAAGCTGATTGAGTGTTTCTGGTGAAAACAATACAATTTTGGTGTCGTGAAACCAAAAACTAAGGCCTTTGCATCTACGTAATGAGATGATTTATACAGCGTCCAGTGGCACCATCACTCACACTAGATGGGTGAAGAGACCACTCGGCGCTGCAGTGCCTGGGTCATTGTTTTAGATGGAGTAGGCTTGCCCAGCACCTATACCATCCTGACAGCTTAGTCGACCTAGCCCACAGGAAAGACAGACAGACGTGAAACAAAAATCGCTACACAAAAATACCTTAGTTTAGCTACAAAATTAAAAAAACTCTGAACATTGTGAAATTTTACCCATAGGATCTCTAAACAGGAAAATTGAACTATTTTTACAAATTTTTGAAATGTAACCCTGATAACCACTAATGTTAACAGTATAAAGTCAAGGACATAATAAAATAATTATTATGGATGTTTTTGTGATAAGATCTTGTACTAAACACAAGGAAAATTAGAGCAACATCAACAACCATGGCGTGAAGGGTCAGGCGGGGTTGTCATAGGATGTCATCTAATAGACGTCATAGGTCGGGCAAAACAATACAAAATGACTCCATTATGCGAGATCTCTATGCGTAGCACGTTATGGCTGTTATTGTAGTGGCACGCACTTATTGTTTCCTATTTTAAATGATTTGAGGAAATTCCTAGGTGTTTTGTTTTTTTTCCTGACCATGGACAATTTTATGGACCAGAAGGAAGCCAAACTCAGGTTGTGCCTTTTCCGATAGTATCTTTATAATGTATGGGGGACCCTTTTGAGTATGTATGGAAGCCTTTTTACCTAGTAGGTTCTTTAGAGTTTAAGCTTTTTCAATATTTTGAACTTTGAACGGTATCATTCGTTCAAATCGTTCATTTTTGAACGAGCGAGCGAAGCGAGCGAAGTTCTCCGAGTCTACTGGAACAATCCGGCGTTTGTATGTTTGTATGTATGTTTGTATGTATGTTTGTATGTTTGTATGTATGAATGTTCGTTCGACGATAACTTGAGTAAACTTAGTCGGATCATTATGAAATTTGGTAGGCGGGTAAATCAGGCAAAGATAATTTTTAAGTTCGAAGATGAGCCAAATCGGCCGAGGGGTTGCTGAGATATGGGGTCGCGAGTTCGTAGTTCGGGGCGAACCACTAGTTTACTCAAGTCGAGCTCTCAAGCTCGATCTCAAGATAGGTTTATAATTTGCCAAGGTCTCAAACTGCCAATATGAACGCAATATAAATAGCGTTAAGGGCAACTGTTGGTTTAAAAGTTTGCGTTTATATTTAATCAGTACAGTCGACGGCACGTCAGACTGAACAGTTTTGTTGTAAAGTCACCTGTATCGTAACCGAATAAAATGCAGGTGTGTAAAGGTTAACGCGCTGTCGACTGTACATCACTCACCGCGCTTAGTAAACATGAACTGCAGGGCGTTCCCCAGCAGCGGCATCGCCTTAGGGCCTGGTATCTGGTCAGCTAGCATCAAAAGCCTCTGATGCTGCCCTCGCCACCGCGCCCAGTATAGCAGCGCAGCCGCCACCGCAGCCATCGCAACGACTAGCCAGAACATTTTGCACTGAAATAGATTGGTAATACAGCTGTTTAAACAACGTGTGACATAAGTTGTCCTGTCAACCCTGGTATCTGGTCAGCTAGCATCAAAAGCCTCTGATGCTGCCCTAGCCACCCCGCCCAGTATAGCAGCGCAACCGCCAAGGCAGCCATCGCAAAGACTAGCCAGAACATTTTGCACTGAAATAGATTGGTAATACAGCTGTTTAAACAACGTGTGACATAAGTTGTCCTGTCAACCCTGGTATCTGTTCAGATAGCATCAAAAGACTCTGATGCTGCTCTCGCCACCGCGCCCAGTATAGCAGCGCAGCCGCCACCGCAGCCATCGCAACGACTAGCCAGAACATTTTGCACTGAAATAGATTGGTAATACAGCTGTTTAAACAACGTGTGACATTACATGTCCTGTCAACACTGGTATCTGGTCAGCTAGCATCAAAAGCCTCTGATGCTGCCCTCGCCACCGCGCCCAGTATAGCAGCGCAGCCGCCACCGCAGCCATCACAAGGGCTAGCCAGAACATTTTGCACTGAAATAGATTGGTAGTACAGTTTACACTACAGGTCGTATCAAGACTGATATTGGTTATGATTGACTGATATCTGATGCGTCAACAGATTCAGGTACTGCTCTTGCCACCACGCCCAGTACCTACAGCAGCGCAGCCGCCACTGGAGCCATCGCAACGATTATCTAGAACATTTTGCACTGAAATAGATTGGTAATACAGCTGTTTAAACAACGTGTGATATACATGTCCTATCAACCCTGGTATCTGGTCAGCTAGCATCAAAAGCCTCTGATGCTGCCCTCGCCACCGCGCCCAGTATAGCAGCGCAGCCGCCACCGCAGCCATCGCATGGACTAGCCAGAACATTTCGCTCTGAAATTGGTTGGTAATATAGCTGTAGCGGCTAAATAAATAAGTGCGTGAAAATCCTAATTACAACATCTGTTTTCACACCAGCATGACTTTTATCGAGGCGGATTTATCCAACAAAATGGCGGTTTATCAGCATTTTTGACGTCTATAGTGGGTTATATATCGCTCTCGACGATATATAACCCACTATAGATATACCCACAGATAAATCCGCCTCGATAAAAGTCATGCTCCCCCCGCTGGTGTGAAAACAGATGTTGTAATTAGGATTTTCACGCACTTATTTATTTAGCCGCTACAGCTGTATTACCAACCAATTTTCTATATCGCTCTCGACGATATATAACCCACAATAGACGTCAAAAATGCTGAT
This sequence comes from Zelleria hepariella, assembly GCA_949319315.1. Taxonomy (NCBI): domain Eukaryota; kingdom Metazoa; phylum Arthropoda; class Insecta; order Lepidoptera; family Yponomeutidae; genus Zelleria; species Zelleria hepariella. Next base: position 10,057,222 of record OX439396.1, on the reverse strand, counting down.
AAACCGCCATTTTGTTGGATAAATCCGCCTCGATAAAAGTCATGCTACGGGGACTCATTGTGACTTAGATAAAAAACGTGGTCCAATAAGTAAGTAAGTAAGTAAGTAACTCTTTATTGCACAAACGAAAACATTAAATGTGCTAGCTTAGCACAAGTATGTGTCAAACCGTATCTATGGGTTTATCTATCTTTCCCACTCTACGCAGATCAATAGTAGTAGTAGTAAGTGAGATATAGGTATAGATATAGGTTATAAACCCATAGATACGGCCTAACCTACTCTTGTGCTAAGACAGCTCGTCTTACCTTTAATATATCCACAGGAAGGTGTTCCAATTGGTAACTATTCGCGACCGCTTTCTAGTATGTACTGAAGAACAAATAATAAAGTACATAGGTTGGAGACAATAGGGGTTATAGATACCGGTCACACAAGAAATGAGCTTACGTCATCAAAAGGTAATGTCAAAGGGTTAACCCCGGTCACAACATAACAATATTAATAGCTGAAGAGCTATTGACAAATCGATTAACATACTTGTACAAGCCTAGAGTTTATGATTCGCTGAGTCTGGGAAAAATAGTCTGGCAGGTCTGCTCTTGGTTGAAACTTGTACCTACTTTTGATGGTATTTATGAAGAACTCGTGGAGGACTGGGCCTTACTAGTGGTTAAAATGATGGTCTATGATGAATGCGGCTTTTTTTATACATTTACTAGCGTTTGCCCGCGACTTCGTCCGCGCAGACTTAGTTTTTTTCGTTATCACAATAAAAAATAGCCTATAGCACTCAGCGATAACCGATAACGTAGCTTCCCATTAGTAAAAGAGTTTTTAAAATCGTATGAGATTACCCCCTACATACATACAAACTTTTCTCTTTATAATATTAGTGTAGACAAAGAGCATGTATAATACAAGTGTAGATGTAATTTTGGTGGTAATCGAAGGCCGCGTTCACAACAAGGAATGCGTCAAGGAGACATCAATTTCAAACCTGTATATGGATGTATGAACAATGTATGTATGGATTTTTTTATGCATGTCAACCGGAGCTGACCTGCAAGACTAGAAATTTTTCCCAGACTCAGTGAAGTCCAAACTCTCAGCCTTGTACGAGTATGTTTGTCGATTTTTTAGCAACTCTCCAGCTATAATTGTATTTTCTCGCTCTATCGCCCAGACAAACCTGTTTCTAGATGAAAGAAGATGGAGAACTTAGCCCCTCTACGGCTCTACCCTTAACGCATTTTTTTCAATATGGCGCAATTTACAAATGTCTGTATTTTACTAATTAAGACGCATTTTATATTTTTATTCTACACAACAGAGTACCTAGCTACCGAATCAATTGAAATACTTGAATGGACCTTGACGCTATTGCCTATTGCGTTCATATTGAAGAAGTTTTAAAATTAATTTCTCTTTGAATTCGCATATTCATGCTTTCCGGACAACATAGAGCAACGGGCCGATCCAGTGCCTCAAGCAATCACCATGCTCTCTCGACATTGCCGCAAGGGTCTCTGAAACAAAACACAATTTCCACTTACGTACTGTAGTGGTATCTACCTATAACCTCCGCCGGACTACTGAGTGGACGATTGGAAGATTTAAAATTCATCATCATCACATCATGTTACCTTCCTACCTACCTCACGAAGGCGGATGAGCCATACTTGTAGTTGTAATGCGTCGGTATAGACGCGCGCTCTTGTGTGCGTAACTCAAAAAAATCGAAATTCAAAGACACACACGCAAAGACAATGTGCATGTACATTTACACACACAAGTATGGCTCATCCGCCTTCGTGAGATGAAACATCTGTGCTTACGACCCTTTACGACCTTATTCAAAGTCACAACTAGAGCAAGTTCAACACATTGTAAGTTAGGCAATAATGTTGCTTTATTATGCGTAACACGTTACTTGGCACGCACTTTTGATGTCTTCAAGGAAATTCCAGTTTCCCAAGAACCCTTTTTAGGGTTCCGTACCCGTACTAATAACTCCGCTGTCCGTCCGTCTGTCACCCACCAGGCTGTATCTCATGAACCGTGATATACGGTTAAAATTTTCACAGATGATGTATTTCTGTTGCCGCTATAACAACAAATAAACAACAAACTAAAAAACAGAAGAAAATTAATATTTAAGGGGACTCCTATACAACAAACGTGATTATTTTGCCGTTTTTATAGATAATGGTACGGAACCAGTCGGTTTTTTTATCTTTTTGGTTTCCTTCATGCCTTCTTTGATCTCATAAAATGCAAGACGAGAGGTTACATCTCGCCTAGCAATAATGATGAAACAAACTTTGCTCTGCTTTATATATAACACAGGGTGAGCATTTATAAAAAAAAAAATTATCGACTTCAAAAATGAGGAGGTAGGTTTTTTTTTCCGGTTACCCTTAGTACCTCAGAACTTTTTTCTACTTATTATCCCATGTGGTTCCATAACTGATGAAGAACTTCGGAGATGAGAATTCACTCGGAATCAGAGCAGTTACCTAAGTCGGTTTATTTTATTTCGTTTTTTTAAGCCATATAAAAAAAGCAACTAAGTATATGCAGAACTAAATCGAGTCTCTCTCTCTCACACTATAACGAAAGCTGTTTAGCTTCAAAATTTAAAATTTACGTACTCTCAACTCTAGAAAGTAGCGTGGCGTGCAGTTTTTTCAATTTGTAGCTAAACTGAGCAATTTTTCTTCCACGATTTTTGTTTCACGACAATAAAATTGTATTATTTTAAATATTCTAATCTAAACAATAAAAAGAGTAGGTAGTTAATTATGGGATTTTCTCGAATTTTTTGTTTTTTGGGCAGTACCACTGGTTCGTTGACCAGAAAATCAAATCAGCGTAATCTGGGGGCACGGCAGTGCCCCCGCCAGGTCGAGCGCGAAGCAAACACTGCCGTACCATCCTTTACTGGAACCATTTCGCCGCATTTTCAGCCCCCTATTTGAGAACCTCTGGATAAGACGAGAACGCAGAAATTTTCGTTATCTAGTAAGTTATATTCACATACTCAAAATCCAAAATTTCAAGTCTGTAGGTCATTTAGTTCCGAAGTTAAGCGAAAGCAAAGTTTCGCATTTATGACACACACTCACTCATGATCATCAAAATAGAACTAGTACTTCCCATAAACACAGAGAGCTGAAATTTGGTACAGAGTTAGGGTTTAATGGCCACATAAAGGGAAAACTATACTAGTGGTTCGCCCCGAACTGTGAACTCGCGACCCCATATAAACCCCATATCTCGGTAACCCCTCGACCGATTTGGCTCATGTTCGAATTTAAAAATTATTTTAATTTCATTTACCCGCTTGCCAAATTTCATACCGATCCGACTAAATTTACTCAAGTTATCGTCGAACGAACATTCATAATGTTCATAAAAATTTTCAGGGGCGAACCACTAGTTGAACGAGAGAGCGAAGTTCTCCGAGTCTACTGGAACGATCCGGCGTTTGTATGTTTGTATGTATGTATGGTTGTATGTATGAAAGTTCGACGATAACTTTAGTAAATTTGGTCGGATCGTTATGAAATTTGGTAAGCGGGTAAATAAAATTAAAAGAATTTTTAAGTTCAAACATGAGCCAAATCGGTCGAGGGGTTGCCGAGATATGGGGTTGTTAAGTTTATATGGGGTCGCGAGTTCACAGTTCGGGGCGAACCACTAGTACTTACAAGTTAACAAGAAGAAATAGTCGAACGATTAACTGTATTCTACTCGAACATTACACAAATTAAAAAACTGTGTCAAATCAGAAAATCTAATAAAATAAATCAATATGCCCACGTTTCTACAAAAAGAAGTGAAATCCCACCAAAAACATTCTGTAAAAAACTAACCAGGTCTCGATGGAGCTACTTGTTTATCTCTAAAAAGTAATGAAATCTAGACAAAGTCGTGCCAAGTCTAAGGTTCCTTACTGCGATTTATTTATTATTATAGTTAATGTTGTGAGACTTGGCAGTTGAAGGGTACCCAAGGGTACAAAACCGCACCATGACGCAGGTGCTCCATGACATTGCACCAATCTGTCGCCAGAACCGCTTGTGTACCTTTCAACGGCCAAGTCTCACAACATTAACTATAATAATAAAGAAATCGCAGTAAGGAACCTTAGACTTGGCACGACTTTGTCTAGATTTCATTACTTTTTAGAGATAAACAAGTAGCTCCATCGAGACCTGGTTAGTTTTTTACAGAATGTTTTTGGTGGGATTATTTTTACTCAAAAAAGCTCGTAATGTGGTAATTAATTCGACAACCTTCTTTGAGCAAAGGAGGACTTGCTGGCTACTTTGATTAGGCGCCAGAAAAGTTGTATGGAATTTCATTAATGTCGTGTTTTGCGGCCAGAAAAATTTTATGAAAATCCATTAATGTCGAGTTTTGTTTCAAAAATTGAACTAAAAAGTCAGGCACAAAAAGTATTTATTTAGAATTTGGCTGTTTGGGTGCTGGCAGTCTACAAATTGCATAGAAAAAAAAAGCGCGGCCATATTGTTTTCGCCGCTTCGCGCGTTGTTCGAAGTGATTTTTTCTGTGCGTGCTGTTTTTGTTGTAAATAAAAGTGAACTCTTCAAGCAACGAATCCTCCGATTCAATGTGTTTAACAACGCCGAACATAAAAAGGAAGCGAAATAGTACATTAAGAAATTAATTAAGAAAAAATACAAGTTTATCTCCGAAAAGTTTGCGGAATGAAAAATCAACAGAAAGTAAACTAAGACAAAAGGTAAGCTGGTTCTATTTAAATTACTCGCATTGTTTGAGTAAAGCACTATACAAGCCTTGGTCTGCAATGAGTGCGCTTCTGGCCACGCTATGATGGCCTCGAGCTTAGCTTAGCTACGCTCTCGGCCGTCAAGCTTGGTCATCATTGCAGCCCTTGCTGTCCGCGCTATAAAGGCCTCGACCTTCGGTCTCGGCCTTCATTCCAGCTTGTCCATCAAGGGCTGCAATGCTGACCACGCTGCGAAGGCCTTGAGCTGCGCTACGCTGCGCTCTGTCGGCCATCAAAAGCGCGCCAGAAACGCACCCATTAAAGACCGCGGCAGTAATGTACTATTGTTCTGTTGTTTAGAATAATGAAAAGAATGCTTTACTGTCGTGGATCAAAAATAGCTTAGCTTAGCTAAAAAAAAATTAAAACACTGAAAAATCGGACTTTTTCGCCATGCTACTTTCGTTGAACCTTAAGAGGCAATTTAAAAAGAAATATATTTTTTAGGTCGTTCTATGTATTTTTCTTTTGGTAGACCGGAGGTACGGTCGGCCACAGTCTAGGTTGCCCCATTGTTGCTCTAACCGCGCGCGCCATAAGGGCGCCAATTGAACAAAAAGGGTTATCGTATCGTGTGGCCAACTGTACATAAAAACTGAAAAATATTGGAAAATTTACAAATCTGGAACTGATTTTATACTAGTTTTTCAACGTAAAAGAAAAAGACAATAAGGCACCTTATTTTTTTATTGTTGGAAAAACAGAAAATACTTAATTATTATAACAATAATGAATGTTAGCCCAACGCTTATACCCAATTTATACCAATCGAGACCACTTTACTGTTTTTTAGTACTTGGTGTGGTATCCCTTCGGCCTGTATCTACATATAACGACCAAATGTCAAAATGTCATGATTTCATTGTGACTCAATTTCAATTTGTCTTAGTCCCAAAACGCCTGAAATCCGAAATAACATTACATTACAATGTTTGAAAAAACAGTCGATGATCAAAACACATTTTCTTATTTTAGGGTGGCATTAATAGCCGTCAACTCAAGCTCTAGCTGAAAGTAGGTGATCTCAGAAAACAAAATCACCTACTTGAGTCCTTGGCAATGTTTAACTGTACCTCGATAATGTCAATGCCAAACTCAAGGTGTCTATTGATATGCAGGGTGTTAAAAGACCGCCAACAAAGCGGGAAACCACGTATTGTCCTCATCATAATGAACATTTTTGCTCAAGGAACTATGCCTGGGAAATGAGTTCGATTTGATTTATTTCTTTTTTATTTTTGTATCATTGTGTGAAAAACTGTAAATACTTTATTTAATACAATAGTCATCTATATAAATTGTGTTTTATTCATAATCTTACATAGCAAAATTTTCATAATTGAAATAATATCAAACTTTACTTGATTTTTAGAGCATCTAGTGGCAACTTCTACCAACACTAGATGTTTGAAGTGACCACTCAGCAGGAATTAGTGTATGGGACATGATTTAGATGGAATAGTCTTGTCCAGCATCTTTGTGTAACATCTCAACCAAGTCTTGTAATACCACAGGTAAGAAAAGGTGTTAATTTCAAAGGAAACAGCCAAATTAAATACTGAACCACTTTACTCAGGTCAAATGTTTCCTAGCAACTCTTTTCAGCTTGAAATTCTGAACATATCTCAGTTCTCCATTCCATTCCTTCAGCAGCCATATCAAAATTATGAATATTTCTTACAAAAAACGACGTTCACATTGGAACCCGCAATGTATTCTAAACATCGGCACTTCAAGCTTAAGTAACATAAACTTATACCTACGCTTGCGCAATATGACTTATGTGCGTTACACGTCCATTGCGTGATATAATATTTTTCAAATTTTTAACCTAAAGAACCAAAATAATTTCCCAGCAATAATTTATCAAAAAAGTAGTTTGTTTTGGTGTTTAGTATGCGTGGCTTTCGGGTCTGTTGGCGGTCTTTTAACACCCTGTAGTTACTGACAGCTACTCAAGTTCGAGCTTAAGACTGACGCAGAGCTAAGTGTTCAGATGAGTTCGAAGTTGTGGATAACAGCTAGTATTAGTTTAGTTTATTTATTGAATAAAATTACCTACTATAAATAAAAATATATCAAGTAATGGCAAGAGTCATTGTACACACGACAGCACGTCAGAGCGTACACTTTTGGTGTAAAGTCGCCCGTAACGTAACTGAGTAGAGTGCTAGCGTGTAAGGGTCGACGTGCTGTATTGTGTACTGTAACGAGGCTAACCTCCGTGGGCATACTGGCCAATGAAGCTGTGGAAATCGAATTTGGAAGGCGATCAAGAAGCGCAGACGTTTTTTGTGGTAAAATCGATAGTCTAATGTTAGGCAGGGGCCGAGACGTTTAAGGCTCGGTATAAGGCTAACTAGCGCCACCAATGTTAAAAAAATCATATCTTCTTTTAGAAGAAGTTTCTGAAAAAATCCTAAGATGAGCCTATGCGCCATGCTTTTCTAGATTTTTAAATGTAGATACCCTGTACGAAATTTTTTTAGCTTAAGGGTAGACGATAGCAACGTGGCGGTAAATTCAAAATTTTCAAATTAAAAAAATTAATTCAGCCGATTATGTGTTCTGGTCTACGAAGCAGTGGCACTGCCCAAAAATCTTGTCGTAGACCAGAACACATAATCGGCTGAATTATTGTTGTTCCATTGTTTACAATAATGAAAAGAATACTTTGTTATTTCCGCGAACGAAAAATCGCTGAACAAAAATAGCTCAGTTTAGCTACAAAATGTAAAAAACTGTGAAAATTTTGAATTTCCCGCCACGTTGCTATCGTCTACCCTTAAGACTAGAAATTGAGTTGGGTACCTACACTTAAAAATCTAGAAAAGCATGGCGCATGAGCTCATCTTAGGATTTTGTCAGAAACTTCTTCTGAAAGGACATATGATTTTTTCGACATTGGTGGCGCTAGTTAGCCTTATACCGAGCCTTAACTTCAAAGAGAAATATAAAAATTATCTAAAAGATACAAGTATTCTATGTTAATACCTAGATAGATTTACTTTTTTAATTCCTACGTGCCGTTGACGCGCACTTTGTATTTTCTCCACAAACAATGTGTCAAAAAAATTGACTTCATATCCCGCGCACAGAAAACGGAAAAACGCACGTTGACAGCGCCTTAAATAAACGCCGAGTGCATATGCCTTCATCTGGTACAATCTCAAAATCATCTCCAACACTATCATATCTCGGGTCGAGGTCTTGCCCTCAGGTTGTAGCCCTTGGCGAAGCGCACGGAGATGGCCACGTGAAGGTCCAGGTCCTCCAGGGCCCCATCTGCCTCGAACATGACCTTCCGGAGCACCCTGATCACCATGATCTTGATCATTGCCGTGGCGAATACCCGGCCTAGAAAAAAAAGAAAAATACATAGGTAAGGTAATCGTATGAGGTAGTGGCCACCCCTGGTGTCAGAGTTTTTATAGGCCGCCCAAAGGGCCTCTGACATGGCTGAACGATTGTTATTAAATTATATAGTTTTTCAAAAAGAAATGTTATGGAGGTACGCGTACGTGACAAAGACAAACTTCAGATAGAAAAAAACTGACTTTGAACCTCATTACTTCATTAGATATCTCGGTAACCGTTGATTTCCCAGACATACCTACTCGTAGTTGCTTAGGCAAAAATGTTCGATATGATGAGGATTATATTGTGAAAACTGACATTGAACCTCATTATCTCGGTAACCGTTGATTTCCCAGATATAGCTCCTTAGGCAAAAATGGTCGTTATGATGAGGACTATGTGGTTTCCCGCTTTGTTGGCGGTCCAACCCTTCCGTAGGGTAAATTAAACTTACCTACTCAAACGGAGATGAATGATGCAAGGAGGAAACATACCCAAACAATCCATGGGTCCTAGGCTGAAGGGCACGAAGGCGTTGGGGTCCCGATCCTGGCAGTTTTCAGGCAGGAATCGCTCAGGCTTGACCATATCCGGCTCGGGCCAGTATTGCTCATTTCGGTGGAGCTCGTGAATGGGGATGGCCAGGGAGGTGCCCACTGGGAGGGTGATCTTGCCTGGAAGGAAAGTAAATTTTAGCAAAAAAGCTAAGCCATCACAGAAAAGCTTAGGTAAAAATATGTTGGTGAATAACTATGCGGAAGCGCTCACAGCCTAGTTGTACTAGCCGTTCTTAATCGATTGGCAAAGTTAAGCAACAACGGCCGCGGTCAGTCCATGGATGGGTGACCGCTAGTGGCAATAATATCTGAGCGCTTCCGTGCTTCGGAAGGCACGTTAAACCGTTGGTCCCGGTTGTTGTTGATTAATAACAATCGTTAAGCCATGTCAGAGACCCTTTGGGTGGCCTAAAAACTCTGACACCAGGGGTGGCCACTACCTCATTCGATTACCTACCTACAGAAAATCTTAGGTAAAAATATGTTGGTGAATAACTACAGATTGACGACACATTAAAAGTTATGAGGATTTTAAGCAACTTAGGGATAGATACCCCTCTCTTTCTAGAGATGTCGAGCTTCGATACGTTACAAAATTATGTACGGATCGGTTGGGTGTTTCTATGGTAGACATTTTTGCAAAAAATAAAACACTGTAATTGAAAAAGAAGATAAAACGAAATTAAGACGACGTACGTCTCACAACTAGCGCCGCCAATGGAAAAAAAAATCATATCTTTTTTTTGGATGCGTTTTTAGCAAAAAACGCTCCTGCGATTTCTCAACGCGAGGCTTAACTATTTTTAGGACCTAGGGTTTGGATTCCAGATCCTAGAACTTAAGAATGCAATCGATTCTCGCCAAAAGTGGCCACTTTTGGCGAGAATCGATTGCATTCGTAGGAAATCTAATCCTGGAATCCAAACCTTAGGTCCTAAAAATAGTTAAGCCTCGCGTTGAGAAATCGCAGGAGCGTTTTTTGCTAAAAACGCATCCAAAAAAAAAGATATGATTTTTTTTTCCATTGGCGGCGCTAGTTGTGAGACGTACGTCGTCTTAAGGTAGGTATTATTCCTCCGAGGATGTAGTGCACACAGATCTAAGTTTTTGTTGGTATAAGTTCAGCGCTTCCGAGTCCATTTCTTCTACCCACTAGGCCACCACCGCCATAATAAAAGGTGTTACAAAAGTACCTAACTCTTTTTACAGGGTAATAGCACCCGGTGATAGGGATCACAACCTAAATATTTTATTTTGCTCTATGACGTTCCCTTCATTTTTTAAACGGTTTTATTTAGCTCACCCCGTTTGTTTTATTCTTTCTTGGGTCAAATTTAGTAATTCAAATTTCACCCTCTTCCTGTCAACCGATTAATCTGAAATTTTGTATACACTTTGGATTTTGGTGACAATACAATTATGTTTATTCATTATCATTATAAATCCAAGATGGCGGCCGCTACAAAATGGCGGATAACGTAGGTTTTATCACTCCCATCAATATGGGTATCAAATGAAAGGGCTCAACAAGCAAAATACAATATACTATAAAAAATTGAAATCCAAGATGGCGGCCGCTACAAAATGGCGGATAACGTAGGTTTTATCAATCCCATCAATATGGGTATCAAATGAAAGGGCTCAACAAGCAGAATACAATATACTATAAAAAATTTAAATACAAGATGGCGGCCGCTATAAAATGGCGGATAACGTAGGTTTTATCGATCCCATCAATATGGGTATCAAATGAAAGTGCTCAACCAGTATAATACAATGTACTATATGAATTAAACAGAATGCGAAATAAAAACTAAAAACTAGAAAATAAAAATAGGTAAAAAAACTTTTTAAGTTAAACGGTTTTATGTTAAACATACATTGCAATGTTTAAGATAAATGTACTAAAAACCAAAAAATAATAAAATAGATACAGTCGTGGGAATTATAAACATATGCATAGACTAGACTAAAATAAAACCGTGGGGCACGTCAACTGCCTAATTATAGTGTAACATTACAAAACAAACATTTTAATCAACGATTGTAGACAATTGACGTGCCCCACGGTTTTATTTTAGTCTAGTCTATGCATATGTTTATAATTCCCACGACTGTATCTATTTTATTATTTTTTGGTTTTTAGTACATTTATCTTAAACATTGCAATGTATGTTTAACATAAAACCGTTTAACTTAAAAAGTTTTTTTACCTATTTTTTTATTAATAAAATGTGAACTATGTGGCGGGAGAAAAGTATTGTTTAAATATTGTTTTCATTGACTTTCACAATGTTTTAACAACTCAAAGCTATGTAAATCCACCTACACGCACAAAAATATTTTTTAATTTGAGCTAATAACAAAAACAAAAAAGTTATGAAAATTTTTCAATTTTGAGGTTATAAAATAAAAATTGTTCTTTTCAACTCTTTTTTACAGATTTGACATCCTGTTGACCAGTAGGTTACACCCTGTAAAAAGAGTTAGGTACTTTTGTAACACCTGCTCTCAACGCAAAAATCGCCAATCCCCATTGAGCAACTCTATCTCTGAGAGAAGGCCTTTGCCCAGCTAGTTGGACGTGTACTGTACAGGCTACATCTTACATCTTTTTTTTTTATATTCAGCGCATAGGGATCGTTTCCTTCGACTTTTGGTATTTCATGATTCCTTACCATCATTAATCGTGACCTCCTCTGTCACAGTCCTTTGTATCATGGCGGCTATGGACAAGTATCGGAGCACTTCCTTGTACACTGCATCGAGGTACACCAGCTTCTTCACGTCTGTTTCAGTGACGAACGTGTCTTCGGGCCCGAGGACATCTATGATCTCCTTAAGGACCTTATCCTGTGAACAGACATAGTTCGCTAATGAATGAAATATCCCTGCTAGTAGTCCTTATCGGCGTCCTAAAGCCTACTTTGGGAAGAGCAGGCTGAAGGCCGAGCCGTGTGGCGGCATACAGTGAATTCTAACATCTCCGAGTTCGAGGACAAACGAAGAGCTGCTCTTGATGCCAGACGTGATGAACTAAGATGTAGACCGCCAGCGGCAATACAGTACAACTATTCTAATGGAATGTTAACGTGTGCAACCGCACTTTTACAGCCAAGATAGGCTACATATTAAGTCATATGAGGGCACATGACCGACGCCTTCCCCAGCCGCAACAGTCGTCGTGACCGAATCCAGTTGGATGGAATCATCATCCATCTAAAAAAATGTCCCAGGTACTGCAGCGCCGCGTGGTTTCTTCACCCATCGAGTGTGAGTGAAGATGCCACTGGACGCTGTATGAATCATCTTATTACGTAGATGCAAAGGCCTCCTAATCGGCGAGCGACCTTATTTATCCCGACCTTCTTACCTGCCATTCGGGTAGATGAGCCAAGAACAGGAGTACAGCTGATGCAATTTTCGCACCTGCTTCTTGACTCTGAAAAACAAAAATTACACGATTGATAACTGTTTCAAAGAGTTCAACCTTGGGTCATGAGTGGTGGAGGTGGTATGTTCCGCATCTCACGATTGATTTCACGGTGTATTCATTTATTTGACCACGCGGTCTTGACATTTCAGTTGTTTCCTCTAGATTTGCTCCAAATATTTCCAACCTACATGCACCCTGGGTAGAAATAGTGACTCTATCTGTTATCTCAACTCTATACTGTTTTCTCCTCTCCATTCAGAGTTCATGAATTGAGAACTATTCATAATAGCTGGAGAGCTGGGGACCAATGCCAGCTATAAGTTGCATTTTAATTGGAATATTACTTTGAGTGCAAGATAGTTATTACCGCAAATTCTTAAAGGTAGAGCCAATGCGTCATAGTAGCCAGTGGTTAACTGTCACTGATGATATTTGAAAAAGTAGGCTCAATCATACTTACGGTCGTAAACAACGTAAAGGTCTCCCATTGTATCTCTTGATCCGTCATATTCCCACTTAGTATGAATCTGTCAACTATTCCCATAGTGTCATCATCCGACTCGCTCACACTCGTTACATTATGTTCGGCTAAAGCTTTCCTTCTCTTCGCAAGTATGTCTGCTGAGAATTCTTCAATGATCATTGTGTAGTAAGACTCTTCCTTTTGGAGTCCCATGAGGCTATAAATGAGGGGTATTTGGTAGAACCATCGCGTCATTTTCAGGAAGAGTAGAGTGTACATGCTGGAATTGAAATAAAATTATTGTAGAATGCGCAATAGATTTCAAAATATGATTTTTTCTTCTTCTCCGTTGTTCACATAGCTGAAGAGCTGGTGACTATTCGACTTTTAAAGTAAAAAAAAAATAAAACGTTAAACCGCGACCGACCTTTTTTTTCCAGACTGCTAAATCTTCTCTATCAGCGTACATTACATCAATATCAACGTTTTACGTTAGTTTAGAAATTACGTACTTATGATACCTGGATGGTATCGTAACTCGGTTGCACAATGATTATCATTGATAGTTAATTGTCAGTTTTATGCAATAGGCCCCTGCTAGAGGAACACAATATCACGATAAAGTTTTATCCCATTATCGGCTATCGCCAACTTGCTTTATTTCACAGCGTGAAGCGAGATGCAACTTTTATCTTGAAGTTGTGCTTCCTCCATTTATTATACTTAGCTAAAGTGAGTTTTGGTTTTTGTTGTCCTAAAAATAATGTGAAAACATCGGGAAACGATGAGAAGAGTGCGTTCAATAAATATCACCTCGTATGAGTTAGCAGAAGAAAGAAAAGAAGAACCTTCGAGATCCTTGTGAGTTCCAGTTAGAAAGCAGATCCAACGCCACCATGAAATCCCGAACGAATAAGTTCCCAAATTATAGTTTGTTTACTTATTTACTTTTGAGTTTTCAGCATCACTTCTCTAAGACGACGTACTGTTAGCGAGTCCTCCTTCGATAGGCCCATGAGAGTTTCTGAAAAGCATGACACAAATGTTTCTTTACATTGTAGGTAGGTAATCGTATGCGGTAGTGGCCACCCCAGTGTCAGAGTTTTTAGGCCGTCCAAAGGGCCTCTGACCCGGGACTAACTTCGAAGCCCGGAAGCGCTCAGATATTAGATATTGCCACTAGCGGTCCGGTCACCCATCCATCCATAGACTGAACGCGGCCGTTGTTACTTACATTAAAAAGGTTGTTGGTTACACGAATAATGGGTTGCAGGTTGCAGTCTGTTGCTTACTATACGCCATTAGGCCCTGTAGATATACAGGGTATTACAGAGAAGTCCTGAACAATATCAGTGGCCCTTGCTGTTGGAAATAGAATTTCAGTGTGGAACCTTAAATTTTTTTCGACATTAGCGTATGGCTAAAGATTGAGTTCATCATCATCATCATCAGCCTGTTGACAGCCACTGCTGGGTATAGGCCTCTTCTTGCTCACGCCACCTCTCGCGATCCTGTGCCAGACGCAACCACTATTTTCCGGCTACTTGGGCTATGTCGTCAGACCATCTGGCTGGTGGTCTGCCAACCGATCTATTCCCCTTTCGGGGAACAAAAGGATAAAAGAACTTACGTGAACATTTTTATATCGATTTAACGGTTTCACTTACTTTTATTTCTGTCCGAATAAATAGCCGACATGTTTCGACCTCGTCCGGAAGTCTTAATCATGTCAGCATGTCGGCTATTCCTACAAAAATAAAAGTAAGTGAAACCGTTATATCGATATAAAAAAGTGCAGAGCAGCTACCACGAGTGCTTACTTTCACTGTCACTGAAAGTGATAACTTGGTAAACAACCTTCCTACTATAGTATAAGAATACATGACAGACATCCGGCAGACGTTCGGCACAGCTTTTTCGCACTCGTGGTAGCTACTCTGTGCTTACGAAAGTTTAAGTTTTAAAATAAGTAACGTGAAACTCACGGCAAGTGCTCTGCGTGGTCATCTCCAGCACATCCTCGAAGACGTCGAAGGTGTTCTTGGGGTCCTTCTTGGTGAGGATCTGTGCCAGGTGCTCGGCCTCTCGGTTGAACACGGCCGTGAAGTGTCTCACGCACTTCTTGTTGTACGCCGGCGTGGCTATCTTGCGGTGGTATCGCCATGTGGGACCTGAAAGGGGATCAAACCTTTCAGTAAGTGAATTATGGAGTACTAGCTTTTGCCCGCGTCTTCGTCCGCGTGAATTTAAGAAAAAGGATATATGATTTACTTTGCTCCTAAGTGTAAAAGCGTGATAATTTGTAGCCTATGTCTTATTCTGAGGTCTAAGCTATCTCTATTCCAAATTTCATCCAAATCCGTTCAGCCGTTTCAGCGTGAAAGAGTAACAAACATCCATCCATCCATCCATCCACACTTACAAACTTTCGCAAATATAATATTAAATAAATAAATAAATATAGTAGGATACCTAAGGCCTTTGCACGTTATGAGATGATTTATACAGCGTTCAGGCACCTTCACTCACACTAGATGGGTGAAGAGACCACTAAGCGCTGCAGTGCCTGGGACATTGATTTAGAATTTAGATGGAGTAGGCTTGCCCAGCACTTATACCATCCTGAAAGCTTGGTCGACCTAGCCCACAGGAAAGACAAGTCAATACGTGTGGAGCGAACTAAGCCGCGGGTTTCCTCACGATGTTTTCCTTCACCGTTAGCGAGTGGTTTTGCTACTTCAACTTCACAAATGTACGTAACTTTGAAAAGAAACAAACTCATAGGAAGGTACAGTTGGCCACACGCTAGGATACCCCTTTTTGTTCGATAGGCGCTCTTATGACGCACGCGGTAAGAGCTGCCATGGGGTATACGTGTATGCCCTCTGAGGGACCACATAACTGTGACTGGCCGACCGTACATGCCTGAGCCGGGAATCGAACCTGGGTCTCTCGCTTCCGAGTCCAATGTTCTATCACTAGCTAGGCCACCACTCGCCGCGAACGAAGGAATGATATTTTGAAATGATATGGATGGAGTAGACTCGAAATAGATAAATAGTCCGACTTTGAATTTTATTTGTATAGGATAAAATAAATAAAATATGTATGGAAGAGGAAGATCGAGCTCACCTCCAGTCAGTATGCCTGGTCCAATGATAGGCTTGAGGAACCGATAGAGCGGACCCTTCTCGCTCACTTTGTTACTTGTCAGGAGCAGCTGGAAAGTAAACATCCATATTGATCCCAATTTGAGGTAGGTAGGTAACTAAAAAAAAAAACTTTATTTTTGATGCGTTTTTAGCAAAAAACGTTCCTGCGATTTTTCAACACGAGGCTTAACTATATTTAGGACCTAAGGTTTGGATTCCAGATCCTTCGATTCTCGCCAAAAGTGGCCTCTTTTGGCAAGAATCGATTGCATTCGTAGGAAATCCAATCCTGGAATCCAAACCTTAGGTCCTAAAAATAGTTAAGCCTCGCGTTGAGAAATCGCAGGAGCATTTTTTGCTAAAAACGCATCCAAAAAAAAGATATGAGTGAAATTGGTTTGAACTTTGAACTAACCAATAGAAAGCAAAGCAACACATTTTATGTCTGCCCTTTGCCCAGCTGCGGGACACCTTCAAGGCTAAGAAAAAAACTCTTTACAGACTTGAGGCCCTGACGCCTCTGATTGACTCTGACTGGTATATTCAGCTGGGAAATGCTGCCAGAATTCTGCAGGCGCAGCATGAAGCATGAAGTTATATCGTGGGGGATGAAATACAAGGAAGTGGGCAACGAGGGGGCGGCAGTTACAAAAGTGTAACTCTTTTTGCGTAACATTTTGGGGCGTAACATACTGGTCAACTGCATAGAATTTCAGTAGAAAAAAAAGTATTTTAGATTAGAATAGAATATGACCTCAAAATAGTTTTTTTTTTGTTTCGAGATTAATTTCTAGCCATAAAACTATTTGGGATTGTGATGTCTATCACCGGGTCCTATTACCCTGTAAAAAATAGGACCTGCTGCAACACGTATAACAAAAGTGAATGTGGGGTCTCCTTGAAGCAGAAGGGTAGTACCTACCAAAGAGCATACAAGGTGTTACAAAAGTACCTAACTCTTTTTACAGGGTGTAACCTACTGGTCAACAGGATGTCAAATCTGTAAAAAAAAGTTGAAGAAAACAATTTTTATTTTATAACCTGTAAATTGAAAAATTTTCATAACTTTTTTGTTTTTGCTATTAGCTCAAATTTAAAAATATGTTTGTGCGTGTAGGTGCATTTACATAACTTTGAGTTGTTAAAACATTGTGAAAGTCAATGAAAACAATATTTAAATAATACTTTTCTCCCGCCACATTGTTCACATTTTATTAATTTAAAAATTAACGGAACGTCATAGAGCAAAAAAAATATTTAGGTTGTGATCCCTATCACCGGGTGCTAATTACCCTGGAAAAAGAGTTAGGTACTTTTGTAACACCTTGTATAATGTAGTACTAACCCTTATATCAGCTGGATTGTTGACGCACACGATGAGCTCGGGCCCCAGCCATAAACGGAAGTAGTCTCCATACGCGTGTATCGGAGACGACAGAGTCTTCAGGAGTTCTGAAATATGAGATATGGCTGTAAGAATACAGTGGGCCATTCTACAGGGTGCACTCTAAGTCGATAGCGGAACTTTAAGTGGGCTATCTACTGATCAATACAAACAACTTGTACTAGGTGGCGAAAAAAATGGAGTGAAAAAAATATCAGCTGTTCCATACAAAAGGTCGACTCAGTACTGCGCCAAATGTATGAAACAGCTGATATTTTTTTCGCTCCATTTTTGTCGCCACCTAGTACAAGTTGCTTGTATTGATGAGTAGACCGCCTACTTAAAGTTCCGCTATCGACTTAGAGTGCACCCTGTAGGATACCCCTTTTTGTTCGATTGGCGCCCTTATGCCGCCCGCGGTAAGAGCTGCGATGGGGTACAGGCCGACGGGTACCATGATTTGGGAACAAATTTTTGTAGTTTTAGTTTAACTTACTGTAAACAGATAGTGCCTGCCGATAAACTGTGCTAGTTTGGCAGAATTGGTAACGTTTTTTTTTATTGAATAATACTCATTCCAGCCCCTCTACATTTGACGAAATTTTTAAATCGCCCATTTGTACCATTAGTGTATTAATAATGTCTGTCCATAAATTGTTTTCTAGTACAATAAATAATATTCTATTCTATTCTATTCTAATAGGCGCAATATTCAATATTTAATTTTCAGGAATTTAGATGAATACATTTTTTTTGTCACCCTAAATTGCCTTAGTTAGATAAACCTTGCAAGATTTGTGTGATAGATAATGCGTGATTGCAAGATTTGTGTGACACATAATTTTTGTCAATCTTGATTCGATCGATAACATTGAGAGTAGGGACCGGTTTTCAAGTCTTGTTTTTAATAGGATCAAAGTTCATAGTCCAAGGTTTAAGAAAAAAGCGGTTTTCATTGCACGTCCTTGAAAAATTATTTAGTGTTTTATTGAATGAGTGAGAGCAATGTTTTTTTGCTCAAGAGGGCGAATAGTGCTATTGAACAAACAGCCTTTCATTAAATCAACAACAACAGACTTGAAGCCGGTTTTTAAATAAGTCAA
This sequence comes from Zelleria hepariella, assembly GCA_949319315.1. Lineage (NCBI taxonomy): Eukaryota > Metazoa > Arthropoda > Insecta > Lepidoptera > Yponomeutidae > Zelleria > Zelleria hepariella. The sequence continues at coordinate 10,038,951 of OX439396.1, read as the reverse complement.
TCAATAGACAGAAGTAAGTAATTTGAAATTACTGTATAAAGGACCCACGACTCCACGAGTCCCACGACAGCACGTCAGAGCGTACAGTCGACCACACGCTTTTTGTTCGATTGACGCGGTAAGAGTTGCCATGGGGGTATCTGTGACTGTGGCCGACCGTACCTACACTTTTGTTGTAAAGTCACCCCTAACGTAACCGAGTAGAGTGCTTGCGTGTAACAGTGGTCGTGCTGTCTTGCGTACATTAGTTCTAATTGTTTACCTCAACCTACCTGGGGCCTTAGCCTGTAACACAATGGCGTATCAATGGCGTCCTAGGTAGAAGGACAAAAACGGGATTTTTTCGTTGTTCTCCTACAATCAGCGAACTAATCCTCTAGAATTAGACTCTTATTATTCTTTGCTGTACTACAAAAACATTAAAAGCACCGACACTGGACCGACAGCATTAATAAATCGTAATTGACACTGTCAACCGGGAGCCCATTTTGGCACCATTGCGTTACAGGCTAAGGGCCCTGTTCTTTGTTTGTAGAGCCTAGGTCAGTAATAAACACACTAATATGTAGGTATTATTATATTCTGTGCAATAATCCATGATTAATTATATAATCTGTGTTGTGTAATTATTTTACCTGCTGCCTACGCTTACCTCAGCTGATTACTTATCGGTGGAATTATGGAATTACGGATAGAATCATGGAATTATCCAGCTACGTTATTTAAAACGTTTCTTGCGCTACCACCAATGTGAAAATTTCTGAGAAATAAATTATTCTTTATTCTCTAATATTTTTACATATTGTATGCAGCACTAATTTAACTTCCCTGCCTTTTATAACCGACTTCAATTCGACTATGATGTTTTTATTTTGTTTTTATGTGTGTTAGAACTTTTTCTACGTGAACCGATTTCGATGACTCTTTTCTTCCCATATTAGGTAAGAGTTATCCTCTTGTCGGTGCAGCATTCTCCATTCACTTCGATCACAGGCCAGTTCCTTTGCAGCCTGGTACGTCACGACATCAACCTTATCTTTGATTTGGTCAATGTAGCTTCTCCGTGGCCTTCCTCTACCTCTCTTTCCTTCTATTATGTTGGTTATGAATTTGTCGTGACGTAGCAAGTGGCCTAGCATCTTTCCTCTTCTGCATTCTATTGTCCTCATCAACGTTCTCCTCGCCCCTACTCTTTCCAGGACTTGCTCATTTGACACTCTTTCCATCCAAGATATCCTCTTCATTCTCCTCCAGCACCACATCTCGAAAGCTTCCAGCTTTTCCCGTTCCCTCTGTGTCATCGTCCATGTTTCGCACCCATAAAGTGCCATGGTCTCTTTTTGATGGTCTTTGATATATTTTTAGATTTTAATATATACAGGGTGTTAAAAGACCGCCAACAAAGCGGGAAACCACGTATTGTCCTCATAATAATGAACATTTTTGCCTAAGGAACTATGCCTGGGAAATCAACGGTTTCCGAGATAATGAGATACAAAGTCGGACTTTTCAAAACTTTTTTTTTGCAGAAATGTATTCAGTATCTAGTTCTTAACATACCTTCTCAAGAAGCCATATCAAAATTATGATTATTTTGCACAAAAAACGACGTTAAAATTTCAACCCGCAATGTTTTCTAAACATCGGCACTTCAAGCTTAAGTAACATAAACTTATACCTACACTTGCGCAATATGACTTCTGTGCGTTACACGTCCATTGCGTAATAAAATATTTTTCAAAATTATAACCTAAAAATCATTTCCCAGCAATAATTTATCGAAAAAGTACTTTGTTTTGGTCTCTAGTATGGGTGGCTTTCGGGTCTGTTGGCGGTCTTTTAACACCCTGTATATCCTTTTTTGTGGAAAGCTTGTTTCGCCATTGCAATTCTAGCTTTGATGTCTGCGGTGCATCTGGAGTCTTCCCATATTGTGGGATCATAAAAAAATTGTGAAGATCTGATGAAGAACTTCGGAGATGGAGAACGGAAGTCCTCAACGGATCACTCAGCAGCAAATCACTCGGAATTAGTGCAATGAGTGTGTGGTACCTTTTCAACAGTGAAGTAGTTTTTTTTTTGTGTTAATTTTGTATTATTCCTATTGATATACAAAAGGTAGTGAATAGAGTGCTCGCGCGTAAGCGTCTACGTGCTGTCGTGTGTACATACGGTCGGCCACAGTCACAGATACCCCATGGCAGCTCTTACTGCGCGCGGCATAAGGGCGCCAATCGAATAAAAAGGGGTATCCTAACGTGTGGCTGACTGTACATCTCAAGGCACCTGAAAACTACTTCGTCACTCGTGGTTAGGCTTTTCTCTTTATTTTTTACCCGACTGCCCAAAGGAGGGTTATGTTTTTAATGAGTTCTTACTAAGACCTTTAGGTCGAGTGATTTCCGCAATTTGAATAGGCACCAATTATTCTCATGTTGTGGTACCTAGGTCTAATTACTAATTACGATTACGTAGGCTAATTACGATTACAGTCTTAATACAAGGTGTTGTTTTGTGAAGTGACGCCCGAGATAGTGGTGATTATTTACACGATAATGAAGCCAAAAAAAAATCAGTGAAAATACCCAAAAATCATTCAATTGTGTGTTAATTACTTCCTTACTATTCTGCTATCGCTTTCGGCCGCACTCGCAATATTGGGCGCCACATCGCGCGCGCGCTTTGAGAAGGCCGGACGCATAGAATTATAGTAAGTCTATGGCCGGGCGTATCCGCACGTACCGATTATAGAACAAATTAATTAAGAAAACGTCAAATTTCAAGCGTTACTAAAGCTATCGTCCAAAACGACACCCTGTATAATTAGGTAAACAAACGTCGAGAGTATTTAGCTAACAATCAAACACCTAGATAGGTACACACGACAGCACGTCAGACTGTACACTTTTGTTGTAAAGTCGCCAGTAACGTAACCGAGTAGAGTGCTAGCGTGTAAAGGTCGACGTGCTGTCGTGTGTACTACCCAACGATTACGACACTATGAATAGAATAAGTAAGTATATGGTTGTACAACCGCTTGCTGAACTATGGCACATAAATGGAGCTTTGTCTGGTTCAAGGTGGGTTCAAGATTATCTTACAGTAGGTACAGTCGACCACACGCTAGGATACCCCTTTTTGTTCGATTTGCGCCCTTATGCCGCTGGGTCTATATGGATACTCCAAGCAGGAATTAAAGATGATTTGTGTCGTCAATTCGTCTTTTTTACATATAATTTGAGATATTTTTGTTTCACGAAGACTGTCCTTTAAATGTTTTTCTACAAGGTGCATTCGATAGCACCTTGTAGATAGCGGAACTTTAAGTAGGCATTCTACTGATCAATACAAACATCTTGTACTAGGTGGCGAAAAAAATGGAGTGAAAAAAATATCAGCTGTTCCATACAAAAGGTCGACTCAGTACAGCGCCAAATGTATGAAACAGCTGATATTTTTTTCGCTCCATTTTTGTCGCCACCAAGTTGTTTGTATTGATCAGTAGACAGCCTACTTAAAGTTTCGCTATCAACTTAGAGTGCACGCTGGTTGTTGGAGAAAAACGAGGATAACCCCGTTTTGTCCTTCCTTACTATTCTCTATCGCTTGCGGCCGAACTCGCAATATCGGGCGCCACATCCCTATTTTCAGTTTCAAGCGTTACCTGACTCTGAGTCGCGTGTCACTGACCAAAACAAAAAAAAAAACTAAGCCCTTTGCATCTACGTAATGAGATGAGATGAGATGCGTCCAGTGGCACCTTCACTCACACTAGATGGGTGAAGAGACCACTCGGCGCTGCAGTGCCTGGACATGACCAAAACAACACCCGGTATAATTAGGTAAATTCATTTAAGAAAATTGCCCCTAAACTCACTTTCAGGGCTAACCATGAACAGCAGCGCGTTTCCAATGACCGGGAGCGCATAAGGGCCCGGAAGCTTGTTGCCTAGCTCCAAGAGTCGCCGATTCCTCCATCTCCAGACCAGCCAGTAGATCAGCCCCACGAGTGAGAGGAGAAGGGAGAGGGTGCTGAGCCAAGAGAGCCCGAACGTTGGGCTGAGCATCTTGAGCTAAAAGAAAAAAATAACACACTAAGAAGGTGGACGATGTAGGTGTTAGGCCGACCACATACAGACGGAATTTTTCCGTTCGGAAAAACGAAACCAATGCAAACTGCGTACTTGATCTATGAAAATTCCGGACGGAAAAAAACCGTATGTGTGCGCGGTCCATAGACTTTGAATGCAGTCACTGCGTTCGGAATCCCGATTCGTTTTTTTTCCGTCAGGAATTCCGTCTGTGTGTGGCCCGCCTTAGAATCACGATGTAAATGAAGGGTAGCAATTTAGCAACAGAGAGGCGGCCAAGAACCCTTAGTCCGTAACGCAATGGTGCCTCGATAGGCTCCCAGTTGCAGGTTCAATTATGATTATACTACATACTAATTGCGTAGACGTGCTGGAGTCTAAAGGGCTCTAACTCACTGTTTACGATCTAAAAACACATTATAAACCACCATTGACCTGTGGACATGCATGTCAGCGTCACAGTATTGTCTTATGTTACCCTCGACACGTAATACCTACTTAAATTATAGTAAGTAGACTAGCGACCCGCCCCGGTTTCGCACGGTTGCAATTTAGAAATACGTGCTGTCGGTTCTTTTAATGTTGCTGATTCTAATTCTAGAGGATTAGTTCGCTGGTTTGTCGGAGAAACACGAGGAAACCCCGGTTTTGTCCTTCTGCTGGGACGCCATCGACACGCCATTACGTTACAGGCTAAGGCCCCTGGACGACGGTCGTTTAGAATTTAGATGGTCGAACGACATCGTCGAGTCGGCGGAGGGTCCATGTATCCAGGGTCCATCCACGTAAAACATTTTATTCATGGGCTGGATAGATAGATCATTTTAAAGACGAAAGTAAGAGAAGACGTTTCTAATCTACAAAATTGCTTACGAATCTATTCACGACAGAAAAGTTCAAAAGTTCTTTAAGTGCATAATAACTATAATAACTAAGATCTGTGGAAGTGAAACCTTCAGTTAAAGCTTGTCTAAAAAGCAAAAGTTTTAACGCCGACCATAAACCGAATGCGAAGTTGTTTTTTAATGACCCACCTTGATTATTGTAATAAAATCCCAGGAAAACAATGTTTACTTTCACCGGCTTCCACTTATGCAGAAGAAAATTCCACTTGCTTAAAAGTATGGACAACTTAGTTCGCTTCACTGAAAAACTACCTCTATATCTACGGTACTAAGTTGGTACTACGCTACGCGAGCTTTGCTTGAAAGGGTTTTCATTAGGAGTGAAGTGAGGGGCAGTCCTCGCTACACTTTATAGCCTCATTTAGCTCTAGATTTTTACCGCGTCTCCGCTCGTTGTATTTATTTGCCGTGACAATATACCTACTAGACCTATTTAATTTTACTTGTATTTAATTTTGTTATCATTACTGTTTTAATAAAATAGAACAGAAAATAATAGAATAGAATATAACAGAATATAATATAATGGAATATGATAGTAATTGTAATAGAAGGCAATTACAATTATACAAAAAAAGTTAGGATTCCGAAACTGCCTAGGTCAAAAAGGAACCATAACGGGATATGTGATATGTCCGTGTTCGGTTAGACGTGGTACACACGACAGCACGTCAGACTGTACACTTTTGTTGTAAAGTCGCCCGTAACGTAACCGAGTAGAGTGCTAGCATGTAAAGGTCGACGTGCTGTCGTGTTTACCAGATGAAATAAGTATCGAATACAAAGGGGTTATTAGGGTTTGAGATTTAGCTCGATTGGATATCAAGAAATAAGTTAAAATTAATTGCATGATTCACTCTACATATTTGTATGAGTGCACTCTATTCAGTTACGTTACGGGCGTCTTTGCAACGAAAATGTAAAATTTTTCGAATGTACAAACAAACTAATAAAACAAACTAATAATAAGTAATAGGCTTGTAAAAGATGAGTTTAATTTTTGTGCGCGAAGGTGACAAACAAACAAAGACCGAGATACTGTGATGACACAGATTAAAGAATACATAAGCCGATTCCATAAAGAAACGATATGAAAATGGCGTAGGGTCGGAAAAAGGGGCTACCTTATTTATTTATTCGTATGGCCACAAAATTATATTACAACATTACTATTTAAAACACGTCACAGGCGAACATCCTGCTCTCAGACCTAAAACTTTCTAAATTTTTGGTTAGTAAATATTGTTTTATGATGCTTTCTTTATTGTTTAGGTGATTAATTTAAGTAGGATTTGTGAATAAACAACAATTTATGAACGTGTCCGCCATTTATATGCGTATCGCTTCTTTATTGACGCAGGTTATTTAACTTTGTTAGAGTTTATTTGTACTTCTGGTTCTCTTGACATCTTGCAAGTGAATTTTGACTTATTTCTTACTATAAAATCGAGCTAAAACATCCTCTAAGGGACTGTAGACCTGGTACAGTCGGCCACACGCTAGGATACCCCTTTTATTCGATTGGCGCCCTTATGCCGCGCGCGGTAAGAGCTGCCATGGGGTATCTGTGACTGTGGCCAACCGTACCTAATGATGACAAACAAATTCATGAACTAGTTAGGTAGACAAGTTAAATAAAAGCTGTCGACTAGTTTAACCGCGAAGAGACGCGACAAACCGGACCGACAGACATTTACATAAATAATGTGTTTGTATGACGCATTTATGACGAACCTAGAAGGTCATGAGTACGCGTTGAGAAAAAATCTAAGCCCTAGGTACAGCCCCTCTACCCTTGACGCATTTTTCCAATACGGCCGCAATATGGCGCAATTTACAAAATTTCATATTTTACATATTAAGACGCAATTTGTGTTTTTATTGAATAAAACAGCCTTATCTTTGAATTAACATTACAAAAATTAATTTTTAAAATTTTTCAATTTGATCACAATAGCGTCAAGGGTAACCCCCTGTGGGTTACCGTTTTGGAACTCACTAGTTGGCGCCACTGTCGAGTAAGACCATAGCTCTTAAAGTTAGATAGGTATTAAAAAATACTAACATTAAAATAATATTTAATACAAGGTAGGTATTTAAAACTATAAAACGTGTAAAACTGCAATAATAAAACGAATCTAGCTTTATTCAAATGTTTCATTCTTAAAAGAAAATTGAAAAAAAATCCGAAAGACGTTTCAAAGCAGTACCTACTTAGTTAGTAGCGGGACAACAACTTTACTAGGTAGGTATGTACTTGCCATAATTAATCTCAGTTAAAAAGTAAGATGTAGGCTGTACAATTGTACATGTCCCACTAGCTGGGCAAAGGCCTTCTCTCAGAGAGAGAGTTCGAGCACGCGTGCTCAATGCGGGTTGGCCATTTTTGCATTGTGGGTATAATGCCTCACACGCTCAGCTTTCCTCACGATGTTTTCCTTCACGGTCAGCGAGTGGTATTGCTACTACAAATTCACAAATGTAGGTACGTAACTTTGAAATTAAACAAAGTCATAGATAAATGCCCGCACCGGGAATCGAACCTAGGACCTTTCACTTCAGAGTCCACTCAGTTATTGCAAAATATTCACAACATTATTCTAATTAGAAATAAACCCGCGTAGCCCATACAAATAGTGTAATTTTTGGACCTCGCGCTACACTAAAGAACACTAAAGAGTTACTTACTTACTTACTTACTTACACTAGCGCCCCTAGCGGAAAATGTCAGTGCGGTAGCCCTCATTAAGAGACTTTACGTCATAGACTTCTAACATAATCGTTTCTTCGTCTATTAAAGAGAAGGTGGATGTCGTGACTCGTGACGTACCAGCCCCTCTACCCATGACGATATTATTTCAATATGGCGCAATTTACAAAAGTCAATATTTCACGAATTAAGAGGGCGTTAGAGCACCATTTTCCCATACAAACGTAGTTCCGGTTTAATTTCTAAACTACAGGCTGGATTTTGCTGAAACTTGGTTTATATCAGTAGATAACCAATATAGAGGTTTGCAAATAGTTTTTATTATAAAAAAAATAGCCTGAAAGAAATTAGAGCGATGCGTTTTTCGCGCCGAAAAAGGGGTTACTTTCAGGCAGCTGTTATTTACTTACATTATTACACTGTCTATTGGAGTCTAACTACCTTGGGAACATCAATAATGTGTTGTACTTGTCACAAAAAAATGATTTTTGAAATACCTAATAAAATGTACAAATGCCAGCTGAACTACGAAAAATTTTGTGAAAATAGATCTATTACATTACAACTACAACTAGATACTCACGAAAGGACACGAACGCTCTGGGTGATACAGCTATAGAAAACAGTGTTTCACGCGCTTGGCCGTCGCTGAGTTCCCACGGTCCTGAAGGGGCCTCTTAAGGGACGCATTTTATATTTTTTCATCTCACAGGCTCGGAAAGTATTCCATAGTAACATACGATAGTGGAAACTGCATTTTTGCGCGCTTCGTGAACGCGCGACGCCCGCGCGTAGCGATGGTGTATGAAAAGAATATGGCCAAATGGTTCGTGTTAGGGCGTGCAGAACCGGTTCCGGTTCCAGATTTTTGATACCCGGTTCTGGGAGCAGTCGGAACCGGGTAACCCGGTTCTACCCGGTTCCGACCGATAAAACTGTAAGTTTCATAATAATCAAATAAATCACTGAAAAACTGAAAGGATAGGCTGGATATGACATTATTAACAGGTATGAAATAAAAACTGGCATTGTTGTCATGAAATAACAGGAATAATAAAGGAACTCCAAAAATATAATTATCTTATACAAAATCAGACTACACAGTCAGGATCAACAACTAACCACGTCTAAGCTCCTGTCACTTAGCGAACTGCGTAAACGATTACAAATTTAGCCTGCTGAGGAGAATATCCTTTCAGGCACCACACTTTGTTAGCGGCATAGCTCTTAAATAGTTATGCTCATAGGAATGGGAACTCAAGAAAGGCGGGAAGTACCTTAGGTTTAAGGACGTGCAGAAACGCCACATGAAAAGCTGAGCAATCGACCATTTGACATTAGAAGAGCAGGCTGAAGACCGAGCCGTGTGGCGGCATACAGTCAAATCAAACAAAAGTTAAAGTAAGTGAAACCGTTAAATCCATATACGAATCAAACATCTCCGAGTTCGCGGCCAAACGAAGAGCTGTCCTTGATGCCAGACGAAGAGCTGCTCTTGATGCCAGACGTGATGAACTCAGATGTAGACCGCCAGCGGCCATACAGTATAACTACTCCAATGGAATTTTAACGTGTAGGTGCAACCGCAAGGAGGGATTGAACGGGATGTTGAAAGGCGTATCAAAAAAGCTAGACGAGCCTTTGTCCAAGTAAAGGACATCTGGAAAAGTCCTAGCATTCTTAAAACCAAGAAGATCCGCTTATTCAATTCCAACATGAAAACGGCCCTACTGAACGGCTGCGAAACCCGGAAGGTCGGAAAAGCTGTGTCACACAAGATCCAGGTCTTTGTCAACAACTGTCTAAGAAGCATCTTACGAAGACACTGGCCCAACAACTGGCACCATCTCAAATGCCGAACTGTGGCAGATCACCAAACAAAAACCCGTAGCCCAAGACATCAGGAAACGCAAATGGCGTCGGCTGGGATATACCCTGCGTAGACCAGATCCCCACATCCCGAAGGTGCCTCTCGACTGGAAACCCGTCGGAAGCTCACGACGACACGGAAGAACGTCCCAGTGGAAAAGATAAGTTCTCTCTGAGACGAAAGAGAAGGGATCAACTTGGCCAGAGCTACCCTCCCTAGCCATGAAAAGAGACAAATGGAAAGCCCTTGTGTCAGCCCCAAACTCCACGGAGGAGTAAAAAGATAGAAGAAGAAGGTGAAACCGCCCTTTTACAGCCAACATAGGCTACATAAGTCACATGACGGCAAATGACCGACGCCTTCCCCAGCCGCAACAGTCACCATGACCGAATTCGGTCGGATGGAATCATCATCAATTTGTAATACCTACATAATGCTAGCGAAAGGATGCTACAACAACCTCCACCATTTTCAAACATCGCCATTTCTATACTGATTGATGTCTACGTCTACGTGGTCTCAAACTTGAGGCTGTCCAGGTTAGGACAAGAATAACATCGTTTTTGCCGACATTTCCCACCTCATCTGTGCTGATAACTTCATAATTTTCGTTCCTTGACAAGTGCTGTACGAGGTTGACAATACCCCTGCACTTATCATCGGAATTGGGCCGAGGAAATACAGCTATTACTGCGGAATTAAGTAACTTTTTAGATTTTTATAAAGAACCGGGGGAACCGGGTATACTTTTTCGGAACCGGTTCTGCAGATACCTCGTCAGAACCGGGTATACCCGGGTATTTCGGAACCGGGTGGAACCGGGTGCATGCCCTAGTTCGTGTAATATACACACGGTGCGTTCGCCAGTTTTTTTCTTGTACTATCTTGACACGCTACCGCGTGTCTAGATGGCGTTACCTAGCAACGGATTGTCTATGCGAATTGCAAAGATAAATTAATTAAAATGTTTGTCAATATGAACGCAATAGCGTCAAGGGTAACCCTCCTGGCCTATTATGACCGGAGTGCATGGAGGGTGCTACTCAGACACGTCTAACTCGATTATGATGATGATGATGACTCTACGTCTGCTCTATGTAAACAATTATGGACTTTTCTCATCACGTGTCCCCGACATTGGGTTTTCACCAACCAGCCCCTCTACCCTTGACGCATTTTTCCAATACGGCCGCAATATGGCGCAATTTACAAAATTTAATATTTAACAAATTAGGACGCATTTTGTGTTTTTATTGAATAAAACAGCCTTACCTCTGAATAAGCATTATAAAGTATTTAACATCAAAGCATTACCATTTTTAAACTTTTTAATTTGATCGCAATAGCGTCAAGGGTAACCCCCCTGGGGGGTTCGTTCATATTTACAAAGTTTGAAAATATATGGCACAATTTAGAACACAATGGCGTCAAGGGTAACCCCCCAGGGCCCCAGCGGATCTATAGGTTTTACAGAAAGGTCCTGTGATACCGAAAGGGCTCGGTCCATTCTGTTACACCCTGTATAATGTGTAAGGGGTACACATTATACAGGGTGTAACATTTCTGAACAGTTTCTGAATTGAGAATTTTCCTAAGCAAATACTTAACTATCATTCTGTCACGCTCTTTTGTGAGAAATCTGCAGAGACCGCACGATACTTACCCATTTGCTTAGCGAATTTCTCAATTCAGAAACCGGCAGAAAGTTTGGTAAGCGGTTAAATGTGACAAAAAAAATTTTTAAGTTCTTGAGCCAAATCGGTCAAGCAAGGCTTTGTCAAGATATGAACTACTAGTTATACTGTTAGTATTAAGAAACGAACTATAAGTACTCTACAGTCTGCATACTACCTACATACTAATTGCGTAGATGTGCTTGAGTCGAAAGGGCTCTAACTCACTGTTTACAGTCTAAAAACACATTAAACCACCATTGACCTGTGGACATGCATGTCAGCGTCACAGCATTGTCTTAATTATGTTACCCTCGACACGTAATACCTACTTAAATTATAGTAGACTAGCGACCCGCCCCGGCTTCGCACGGTTGCAATTTAGAAATACGTGCTGTAGGTTCTTTTAGGCCCGGTTTCTGAGTTGAGAAATTTACTAAGCAAATGGGTAAGTATCGTCCTGTTTCAGCAGATTTCCCACAAAAGAGCGTGACAGAACGATACTTACCCATTTGTTTAGTGAACTTCTCAACTCAGAAACCGGGCCTTAATGTTTCTGATTCTAATTCTAGACGATTAGTTCACTGGTTGTAGGAGAAAAACGAGGAAACCCCGGTTTTGACCTTCTACTGGGACGCCATCGACACGCCATCGCCATTGCGTTACTGAGGTGACCCCCAGCGCGATCAAGGTGGCGCGTTTCTGTGATCGCAAACACTGGGCTGGCTGGAAGAAATTTCTTTAGAAATAAGTCCGCCCTTGTACATACACATTCTCTGACTATCATGTTATTTAAGTTATTTTATCTTTGTGTGCAATAAAGTGTAACAGACAAAGTGTAACAAACACTTTCGACGCTTTCGACACGAGAGAAGAACGAAAAGACGAAGATGCAAAGGCCTACGTTAGGTATGTACACACGACAGCACGTCAGAGTGTACACTTTTGTTGTGAAGTCACCCGTAATGTAACCGAGTAGGATGCTAGCGTGTAAAGGTCGACGTGCTGTCGTGTGTACATACTATGGTAGGTACTGAAGAAAACAGCGCTAAGAAACCCGCGGCCGAGTTGGTGTGACTTTTCGGAAAAAAACCGCTTAGGGGGGCGAAGGGGAAGGCAGCTCTAGCGCCGCCAATGAAAACAAAATATCATACCTACTTATCTTCTTTTCGGATGCGGTTTTTTTCTCCCCCACAAAGGCGCGTTTTTATCGGACGATGCGTTATTGCGATTGCTGTCTTCAGTACATTTTGTATTAGGATGGCCATGGTGTTACACAACTTACACACTGCTGCGATAATAACGCCGCAATGGAAGTAGGACGTTCCTAATACTGATATCAAATCGCAATATAATATTATCGACCGATAAAACGCGCCTGTGTGGCGGAGCTTAAACGGGCTGTCAAATGAGAATCCTTATGGCCTAGATTCCCAGATCTTTACGAATAAATCCCGCACAAGTCAAACGTGGCCGTTTTTTTCTTGCCTTGACCATCGCCTTAAACAGAGCAACTTGATTTGAATAGGAAGTAAACCAGTAACGGCCTAAACATGATCTTCGACTTGCTTCTATCCCTTTAGGTACCTATCTTATATTTTGATTTAGGGTGTCGTGTCGATTGGTGTTGACGTTCAAAGGGCAAACTTGTTCAAACAACAGGTTTTTTTTTTAAATTAAATGTCAAGAGTCAAGGCCTAGTGCTTGCCATAGAAATAAAAACAAGGGTGGTGGAAAGTTGATCGAAGTGCCGGGCAGCGCTGATTGTCAATTTCAAAAATCTATTAATTTAGATGCACTAATTCTCGTCCGGAGTAAAGGGATATAAGAAGAAGAACAATTCTCGTCCCGTAGCTCCTCAACTTTGGATGCGGTGTTTTTTTAGGTTTTCTATAGCAGGATCAGCAGGTTTTCTTTATATTTTCTATCACAATCGGTTCAGCCGTTTATAAGATATGTATGTATGCTCATATGCTTATTTGAAAGTTTTGAAACTAAAATGTGATTTCTATGATTTTGTATCATAAAAATATTCTGTGCATCTAAAATCCTGAAATTTAACGGCCGTCGCACAGTCGCAGACATGAGCCGTAAAGCCCGTAAATCACTACCATCTTTGAGAATCGGCCCAATGGGGGTTACCCATAAGTGTTCTGTGGTTACCCCTGACAATATTGCGTTTATATTGATAATTTCTCTTTGAATTCGCATGCTTTGATTTTATATTGTAATGTTCATTCAGGCTATTTTGTACAATAAACATTTCGTGAAATATTGAATTTTGTAAATTGTGGGATATTGAAAAATTCGCGTCAAGGGTACTCAATACTCAATACTTTATTGGGTAGAGAGGCTGTTAAAAATATTATCTATGTCAGGATCAACTGAAGTGCATATTTTTACGATACAAATACAAACATTTTTGCAAATTCATTTATTCATTAAAACTATTCCTGATTGCTATCTAGCGGCGAGAAGAAATAGATTTTAAAACCATTTTTGCTCCCTAGATGGCAGTAAAAGAGATTTCTTCTTAGCGCCATCTAGTGACTATAAAATGGTACTTCATAGTATCACTAGATGGCAGCACGTCGATTTTTTAGCGCCATCTGTTGTCGAGTAGCAAACCACCGTGCTGTCAAAACTTAATCTGTGGCAACTGGCAAGCAAAGCATGAGGCAGCAGACAGCAAACGTCACACACATCAGTCAAAAAAATTCAAACGAACAACGGAGAAGAGAATTTATTTTCTTCATCAAGATACAAATACTAAACAATACAAAGTGCTAAAACGTTGGTGATTGCATTCTAATCACTGTGTGAAATTAATTTTACCTACAACATAATCCTACCAAAGTAAGTAGGTAATTTAAATTCAAAGTTTTGACCGAAAACATGACTCACGTCCGACACCGTTTAGATTCAAAATAACTTCTACAATTAGCTTCGATTGTCCTCCTAATTGCCTCCAAAACCTTCCCAGATGCCTTCAGTGTACACATTCTCGCGAAATGACAACGAGATCCTTCAGGAACTTCTCCGAGTGTTCAATTCGGGTCGTGGTACCGCTCGTGAACAGTGGAGTATGCAGGCAGAGTTATTAGTGGAGCCAGTGGGCTGGGATGCACTCTGGAAGCTATCTAAGGAGTTCTGCAAGAAGTTTGGTGAGTAAAATGGTTGTAGTTCTATGTGCCTTTGCCGCAAACTCTATGGACTAGAACTTTTCCAGTGAACTGCAAAGTGAGAGTACCTAAGCATCATTTAGTAGTGAAAATGCAGCACTAAGCAATATTGTAGCAAGTAATCAAATACAAAGTAAAAGATGTAAATAGTGAGCTACAGAACCAGTCTCTAAATTTGACTCATGATCTCATCGGTTCCATGGTGTAACGGTTAGCACTCAGGACTCTGAATCCTGCGATCCGAGTTCAAATCTCGGTGGAACCTGACTTTTTGCTAGATAAGAAGTAAGTAAGACCCAGAATGCTTTTTGTTTTTTTTTTCCTATTTATTTCAATATTTTTTATGTTTTAACCAGCTAAAATGTATATGATTTTTCTTTGATAGTTATTGGCAAACAGCCAATCTCTCTTGTATGAGTGGAGTAAGCTTTCTTAGTTTGTGAATGTAGATGGCTTTGATGCATTTTTCAGATGATGAAACAAAAAGTTCAAGAAGACTGCATTGTAGAATGTGGCACCTGCAAAGTAAATAAAAAATCATTAAAACGAAAGTTTGTATTTTTTCTTTCAGAAGTTAGATTCCCCTGTGTGGCCTACATAACAGTCACATCGTTGGACTTTGAGTCTCTCTCGGCCAACGTGGATGTGTTGAGTGTGCAGCATGAGGCCGTCCGTCTGCCGGAGGTGGTCCACGATGTGCCGCTGGTCGAACTGTGGCCCACGGAGAAGCAACGGGAGCTGTGCATCAATGCCGCGATCACCGCTGAGTTTATCGATCTGTTGAGGTGAGCTAACAAGTTATATCTTCTATCTAGTGAGATAGTGCTACCCGATAGTGCGTTAAAACTTTTATCGTGAAGTTGTGCTCCCCTAGCTAGCCTAAATTTAAGGCAACGTGGTTGCAACCTAAGGGCCCACAGTACAAGGGTCCACCCCCACTTCATATGGAAAAATAATCAAACAACAAAACAAGTTTCTGAAATATTTGTTTTAAACTCAAGTATTTTTTATAGTTTTCGAGGCTTAGTACCCTGCAATTCACGTAAAAGCAGTTTTAGATTGAAGTGAAAAATCTGAATTTTTGCACTATTTGTAGTGTTAATAGAAAAGACACAAGGTTATTCTACTCTGACGTTATGAATATTCACTTTCCTACTCAGCTTTTGAAACTAGACTAGGAAAATTGTTCTTATTCTCCGTTGACACATTGTATCCCCAGATTTTACTACACGAACATCTGGATGCCGTGGGACGACCAGGACGACAAAGTTCTCCTCCCGACCACGATTGAAGAGCGCATGCAGCTATGGTCAGACCTTCACAACGGGACCATACCCCCCTGTGCGGCACACACAATCAACCTTCTACGGAGCAGTGCTATCAATGCCCATGAGAGACTGAAGGAACTGGACTCCGGTCTCTGCGATGGAGAGCTTGATGATGAAGATGGTGTGTGAAAACTTTATTTGTATTCCCTTAAGACGAAGAAATACCATGAAAAAAGACAAAATACCAAATGTGGCCATACACACATGGAAGATCTGTTGAAATGTAGAAATTACTCTTTTTAAATGGTCTTACACAAGTGTACTGCCACATTTCAAGGTATTTTTTCGTCGTATGGGAATTTAATGAGGTTGTAGAATATTACGATACCAATTTTTAAAAAACTTTGCGAACAAATTATGGGATTATTTTACTTTTGCGGCGGGTTACGAATTTCAAGACTTAGGACTATTCTACACTAAGACTATTCTACAACAATATTATAAAGAGGAAAAGTTTTTAAGTATGTAATGTATGTATGTATGTAGGAATTAATAAGCAAAATTACAAAAAAAATAATAATAGGAATCTACGTTATCGCTGAGTGCAATTTTTTATTGTGATACTTTTATTTTTTATTTTTATGTAGCCTGTTATGTGTCCCACTGCTGGGCAAAGGCCTCCCCTTGTGTCCTCCACTCTTTTCTATCTGGGGCCACCTCGGATACACCATTGTGATACTAAACGCGTATTACGCTCTACCGATTCGCCCCTAAAACACACACACCCTCTTTCTCACACCCTCGCATACACACACACCCTCACACACACACACACATATTTGTAGTATAGTTTAGTTAAGTTTAGTCTAGTTGTATGTTCTAAGGTGAGTGCCGAAAACCAGCGCCATCCAGTCGCATTCATGCGTGGACGGCACATGCTGAGCACCCCACCCTTTGCTACCCTTACGTGTAAACGAATATACCCAACTGTAATCGCATATTTTTTTTGTTGGTAGCAATAAATGATTTTTACTTACTTTACTTACCTACTTACTTTTACTAACGGGTTAAAAAAACTAAGTCTACCCTGACGAAGTCGCGGGCGAAATCTAGTTGTTTAATAAAATAGGTTTCCCCTCTCGCTTCAGATTCGCTCCTGCCGCCCAACTACATCTGGTCTTGCGCGGAGATGAACGCGCGCCTCGACGGCCTCATGGCGCAGTGGACCCTCTACGAGAACTCGCTGGTCAGGGAACACTACCTGGCCAAGTGCAAGGGCAAGTGGGACAAGATGCGGAGCAGGAGAAACGTAAGGACTTTTAGATGACTTCCGCAAGGGTCGGCGCAAAAGAAACAAAGTTTGCGTCCGTGAGACGAAGTCGCGGGCAAAAGCTATGATTTTTTACGTCCGACCCAAAAAGAGGGGTTTTATCAGTTTGATCGCTATGTGTGTGGGTGTGTGTCTATGGCATCGTAGCTCTTAAACGTGTAAACCGATTTGGACGCGGTTTTTTAAATTTGAAAACAGGTTTTCTAGCGAGTGTTCTTAGATATGTTTTATCAAAATCGGTTCAGCAGTTTATGAGATTTGCTAATTTGAAGCTAAAATGTCTGAAGTATTTAAACAAATATGTATACTTACAAAAGTATTTTTTTTTTTAAGTAGTAAAGACGTATTTAAACAAACATACTTAAAAAAAATAGAAGTTAAAAACTAAAACCCGACTACTAAAAGGCTCAAAACAAGACCTGTTCAAACTTAAAATAGACTCATAGATAAATTAATCGTAGTCGGAGGCCATCCATGCGAATGTGGTGTCCTCCGACTACGATTAATTATCTATGAGTCTAT
Source organism: Zelleria hepariella (assembly GCA_949319315.1). Taxonomy (NCBI): domain Eukaryota; kingdom Metazoa; phylum Arthropoda; class Insecta; order Lepidoptera; family Yponomeutidae; genus Zelleria; species Zelleria hepariella. The sequence continues at coordinate 10,021,400 of OX439396.1, read as the reverse complement.
TTTAAGTTTGAACAGGTCTTGTTTTGAGCCTTTTAGTAGTCGGGTTTTAGTTTTTAACTTCTATTATTTTTTTCGAGCTTTTTAGTAAGTCATTTTGGACGATCACCCAGAATAGAACCAAGAAGGGCAAAAAAAAACACATTTAGAAATTTTTTGTTCTATTTGTTATGTTGACGCTACATGTGTTATACATTTTTGAAAAGGTCTTTTAAAGCCCTTTCATTTGATACCCATGACGATGGTATCCGATAATTTTTATTTTTAGGTCCACCACTTTAGGGCGCAGCACAGCCGCCATCTTGGTTTTTTTCAAAATTAAACTATCCTATGTTACCTGGGTGATTAAGACGAATCCAACGACACCTCATTTGTTGAAATCGGCCGAGTAGATAAGGCTCTGCGAGGGAACAGATGAACACACAAACATACATACATACATACATACGCTGCTAAAATCATAACCCTCCTTTTTGCTTCGCGTCGTCGGGTAAAAAGCGGTGGTGGTCTAGTGGGTAGAACAGTGGACTCTGAAGCGAAAGGTCCTAGGTTCGATTCCCAGTGCGGGCATGTATCTATGACTTTGTTTAATTTCACAAAGTCACACTCGCTGACTGTAAAGGAAAACATCGTAAGGAAACCTGAGCGTATGAAGCATTATACCCTCTACGCAAAAATCGCCAACGCGCATTGAGCACGCGGTGATTAAGCTCGAACTCTCTGAGAGAAGGCCTTTGCCCAGCTAGTGGGACATGTACAATTGTACAGGCTACATCTTACTCTTACATCTTACTTACTAGTTATTTCTTCTTCTGAGTAGATCTGCGATCGGTCTTCTTGACCATAAACAATTGCATTGCGTGATGAGTAGGTACATGGCGTTAGTATGTATCTTCCATTGAATATAGCACCACAAATATAGCGAAGCTAGTGTCGATCATCCACTAGTTTCGCTATCTTGTTGTTGGGTTGTTTTTGGGGTGGTTTTTGAGTTTCCATTTATATATTTCGTTTCGCTTATCTACAGGGTGCACTCTAAGTCGATAGCGGAACTTTAAGTAGGCTGTCTGCTGATCACTACCAACAACTTGTAATAGGTGGCGAAAAAAATGGAGCGAAAAAAATATCAGCCGTTTCATACATTTGGCGCAGTACTGAGTCGACCTTTTGTATGGAACAGCTGATATTTTTTATCGCTCCATTTTTTTCGCCACCTAGTACAAGTTGTTGGTAGTGATCAGCAGACAGTCTACTTAAAGTTCCGCTATCGACTTAGAGTGCACCCTGTAGTCCTTGATTGAATAATTTAACAACGCATTGAGCACGCGTGGTGATTAAGCTCGAACTCTCTCTCTGAGAGAAGGCCTTTGCCCAGCTAGTGGGACATGTACAAATGTACAGGGTACATCCTACTTTTTTTTACCCCCAGGTGGTGGCCCTTTGGGAGGGCGGCAGCATATTCGAATTCGACGAGATGTCACAATGGCTGCGGGCGCGTGTCTCTGCCGACCAGCTCCTCAACGTCACAGCCTCCGCGGAGGACGCACTGGCCTTGGAGCCCGAGGAGCTCCTGGTGTGCAGCAAGCAGTGCCTGCTGCCCGAGGCGCCGTGCGCTCATATAGCCATCTGCACCTTCAACGGTGAGAGATACAAGGTTTTCAAAAGTGGGTGAAAGGTTCTTACTGCTCATTAGACGTTTCGCGCTGTTGGACATTAAGCTACTTAGACCTTCTGATCAGGAAGGATGATTTACATGATACTGAAGCAAAAAAAAAAACTGAAAATTCCCAAAAATCATGAAATTGTGGTGTCCCTTACTAATATACTAACGCTTGCGGCCGCATTGGCATTTTCGGTCGCCACATCGCGCGCGCACTTTAAGAATGCCGAGGGTGCGTCAATGTTAAGAGGGAGCGACAATGTTAACTTCCGAGCGTCAATATTAAGTGGGAGCGTCAATGTTAAGTAGGCAGCAGTATATTCGAGGCGCCGTGCGCTCATATAGCCATCTGCACTTTCAACGGTAAGAGATATACAAGGTGTTGTTTTGGTCAGTAACACCCGAGTCAGGGACGATAGTTTGAGTAACGCTTGAAACTAAAAACAACTTTATTTTTTTTCAAGAATTTTTTTTATGGATAAATCACCTTGTTCAAGTTGTTCTATAATAACCGCGACGTGCGGACACCCCCGCTTTCTCAAAGCGCGCGCGCGATGTTGCGCCCGACTCGCCGCTAGCGGTAGTGTAATAGTACGGGCGGCCTAAATTTAATTATTTTTGGGTATTTTTCACTGACATATTTTTTTATTTTTTTTATTTTTTCTGGTTTTAGTGTCGTGTAAATAATCAACCCTGAGCCGGGTGTAACTTTACAAAACAACACCCTGTACATACAGGTTGTTGTTTTGTAAATTGACACCCGACTCAGACTCTGACGACCCGACTCTGTCGATTCTGCGAATTGTTAAGTGGGAGCGTTGTCGAACCGCTCTGAGCTTCGCTCAACTCAGCCTCCGCTCTCGTGAAACGGAGCTCGGCCTTCGGCCTCCGCTCTCGTGAAACGGAACTCGACCTTCGCCCTCCGCTCTCGAGAAACGCTGCTCGGCCTTCGGCCTCCGCTCTCGTGAAACGGAACTCGGCCTTCGCCCTCCGCTCTCGAGAAACGCAGCTCGGCCTTCGGCCTCCGCTCTCGTGAAACGGAGCTCGGCCTTCGGCCTCCGCTCTCGAGAAACGGAGCTCGGCCTTCGGCCTCCGCTCTCGGGAAACGGAGCTCGGCCTTCGGTCTCCGCTCTCGTGAAACGGAGCTCGGCGTTCGGCCTCCGCTCTTGTGAAACGGAGCTCGGTCTGCAGCCTCGTGAAAATTTCTACAGCTTGGCCTTCGGCCTTGCAGATTGGTGTGTCTGATGGGAGCAGGACCCGTCTCCGCCTCTGCCTCTTCCTTAAAATAAAACCAAATTTCCCATTAGTCTGATATCGTAATTTCCTGGTGTACTACAGTATCTCGCCATATCGAGTGGTCGCGTGGTATTGCTGCTACAAATTCACAAACATACGCAACTTTGAAATAAATGAAAGTCATAGGTACATGCCCGCTCCGGGAATCGAACCTGGGTCTCTCGCTTCCGAGTGCAATCCGCATTGAGCACGCGTGGTGGTCTCCCTCTCTGAGACAAGGCCTTTACCCAGCTAGTGGGACATGTAAAATTGCACAGGCTACGTCTTACTTTTTGTTATTTGTTCCGTTGTCAGGCGCCACACTGTCAGCACCAGAGATGCGCTCCTGCCTGCTTCAACTGGGCGCAGAGTGCAAAGTGCGAGATGCCACCTTACATTGCGCCAAAGTTAACACAGTGGTCTTGGCGCGCGGCTCCGCAAGGATCACTAACTGCATGCTGCTAGATGACTCCACTGCTTGCCAGGTAATATATCCATTGAGCCCTTTGCTGGGTTTAGGTCCCTTCCTTTTCCCTTTGGACCGGATGATTTAATTCTCGTCTTCGCAACGCGTGTCCGATCCAGGTAATACGGGGCTCAGCCTGGTTACCCCCGTTCTTGTTTTCCTGGAAAGTTATTACCTTGATTTCGTCTGATAAAACGCAATTAAAAGGTAGATCTTTGCGGAGGAACCAGGCTGAAGCGTCACCACCACCGAACTAAATCCCATAGAATCCGCATTACGTATAAACTCACAATAAAAACTTGTCCCCACAGAAACAAAAGATATCAGCAATAGAACAATACGAAACATCATTTCGACCATACGTCTAATATTCGAATGTCAACCTTATTGCATTAGTGTACAGTTTTACTTTAATTGCATGGACTACGAGCAAATAAGCTCCCAAAGGCAATTTGGACATCTATTTTTCCAGACACATTTCAGAGTTCTATGTTGTATCTAGTTTTATCCTTGATCTAAGGTCACCACACTCCGCAAGGATCTCTAACGCTAGATGACTCCACTGCTTGCCAGGTATAATCCGCGCGGAATGAGAATGGGATGCGACCTTTTGGAACTGAGACGCGCGAGGTAAGCAAACTCGCGTCGAAGCAACCTTGTCAAAGTTAAATTCAGTATGTTTTCGATTGACTTTGACAAGGTTCCATCCCATTTTCATCCCGCACGCATTATAATCTATCTATTGTAATATTCTCCCAGCCCATGAATGACGTTGGGCATAGCAGTCTTTTCTGTCAAACCAACCTCCCTGGTGATCTTGTCTATTATTTTCTCGCCGTATTCACTTAAAGTGGTGATGTGGAGGTCATCCGCAGATTTATGTTAGAGAACAAAAGCTATGTCGACTTAAAAACAAAAAAATTAAAGTACCTACACTCTTTTCTTTATTGTGCCTACACCTTTGAATCGTAGCATGTAGGTATTTGACACAAACTGTCATTGAAAGCGATTGGGATGGGAATAGGGATTGCGACTCGATTTTGAAGGATATTGAGTGAAGAAAATAGCAAAATCGTTCACTCAATATCATTCAATTTGTATGTCGTTTTGATTCATACGTTCTGTTAGCGATTGTGATTTAAAACTTGGACAACTCCTTTCTAAATTCGCAATCACGATTATAATCCCGATACCATTGAACGGGATCGCGATAGATTCAAAAGTTAGACAATTAAGCCCCGGGGTTGGACCGCTCATCGGTGTATTCCACATTTTCATTCCACATTTAACCAGTCTGTATCTACTTGTGAAGGCTTCTAATTCGGAAGGCAAAGTTTTTTGTTCGAAAGTCCGTTATTGGCTTATTCTTATCTTTAGACAATATTGAGAAACTAATTTCAATATTTTTTATACTGGTTCAGTAGTTTGGATTTTACAACGTTTCAAAGATACGGTTTTATGACGTCACGCGACGGTCTGCATACTGTTGGCGGTCATAGGAACAAAACATTTTAGCGCATAAAAACAAAAGTACTGGACCAAAATAAAAAAATATTTTAGTCAAAAAAGCTCGTAATGTGGTCATTAATTCGACAACCTTCTTTGGGCAAAGGAGGACTTGCGGGCTACTTTGATTAGGCGCCAGAAAAGTTGTATGGAATTTCATTAATGTCGTGTTTTGCGGCCAGAAAAACTGTATGAAAATTCATTAATGTCGAGTTTTGTTTCAAAAATAGAACTAAAAAGTCAGGCACAAAAAGTATTTATTTAGAATTGGGCTGTTTGGGTGCTGGCAGTCTACAAATTGCATAGAAAAAAAAAGCGCGGCCATATTGTTTTCGCCGCTTCGCGCGTTGTTCGAAGTGATTTTTTCTGTGCGTGCTGTTTTTGTTGTAAATAAAAGTGAACTCTTCAAGCAACGAATCTTCCGATTCAATGTGTTTAACAACGCCGAACATAAAAAGGAAGCGAAAAAAGATATTTAAAGGTACCTATTGCCACCGAAGTCAAAGAAAAAATACAAGTTTATCTACGAAAAGTTTGCGGAATGAAAAATCAACAGAAAGTAAACTAAGACAAAAGGTAAGCTGGTTCTATTTAAATTACTCGCATTGTTTGAGTAAAGCACTATACAAGCCTTGGTCTGCAATGAGTGCGCTTCTGGCCACGCTATGATGGCCTCGAGCTTAGCTTAGCTACGCTCTCGGCCCTCAAGCTTGGTCATCATTGCAGCCCTTGCTGTCCGCGCTATAAAAGCCTCGACCTTCGGTCTCGGCCTTCATTCCAGCTTGTCCATCAAGGGCTGCAATGCTGATCACGCTGCGAAGGCCTTGAGCTGCGCTACGCTGCGCTCTGTCGGCCATCAAAAGCGCGCCAGAAACGCACCCATTAAAGACCGCGGCAGAATGTACTATAAATCAGTTTCTCAATATTGTCTAAAGATAAGATTCAGCCAATAACGGACTTTCGAACAAAAAACTTTGCCTTCCGAATTGACTCTCTGTTTCTAAACTTCGTATCTATGATGTGTTTCTAAAGCTGTTAGCCTTCCAAAAATAAATAAATCGGCGCGTTGCGCTACCGGTCAGTGCAGAGTCCACAGAACCTTAGTTCATTGATGATCACGATGATAGATGACAGAAGGTACGTTTGTTTGTCCGCAGAGTGACTTCGCTCAAGGCGTCGTCGCAATGGCGGGCGCTAATTTGCTCATCGAAGATTGCACCTTTGACAACTTCTACACTGGCATCGTTGTGCACAAGGGAGCACAGGTAAATGACAATCGCACGCACCAATCCTATTTCTTTTTTTTATTTTTTTTTTAACTCTGCTTATTTGTTTATTTGTATTTTTCTAAAATATACTTGGTATATTAAGCCATCTAACATTACAACAGTCAACGTCATTAAAATAGTCCAAATAATACAAAGACCGCTTATAATTCTGAATAATCCTTTATATAAAATACTAGCTTTCGGCGATAAAGGATTTCATTCGTAGATTCTAAGATCTGGGGCCTTAGCCTGCATCGACCATAGCCATCGGTCCAAAGAAGTCGGTGATTACACACTGGGTGTTTTTAAGCCTAGCCTGCATCCTTAAGGAAACCAATGGCAAACCTAACTTCTCGCAGCCAGCGATTAAATAGTTGCGTATCAGTGATTAACCACTTGTTGTCCCAAGCGACCTTTCACTCATTCTACTAAAACCACTAACACCACAGATTAAAAAAATATTACGCCATTATTTGTCCACGACTGTTTGCAGGAACCGTTACAATAACGATATTTGTATATTTTCATCTTAAATCTTTATGAATTTACGCAATAAATGTTATTTTAAGCTCGAAACATTAATAAACAGTCTTATTGTTGAGAAAAAACGTCTTGTAATTGAAAATTTTACACTTTTCGATGAAAATGTGGCTGTTTGAAACATCATCTGCAACAGTCAAAGAGATTCAAGTAAAAAAAAAAGAATGTCAAAAATTGTTATTAACGACGAAGTACATAAATAATACAAATTAAACGTTTTGATTATTTCAGAGTGTGTTTTTAGAGTTTAATTGTTCATTAGTTTAGTTATGAATATTGGTGAAACAAGGATCTGGGCATTCGTGGAAAAAGTGGTAAGTGAAAATAATGCTACCTAGACCGACTTTTACTTTTTGAACAAACTTAACTAAATAACTCTCTAAAGTTTAATCCGCGCGCGATGAGAATGGGATGTACCTTGTCGAAGTCAATTGAAAATATACTGTAGCTATTTACTTTGACAACTTTGCTTCGACGCGAGTTTGCTAACCGCGCGCGTCTCTGTTCCAAAAGGCCGCATCCCATTCTCATCCCGCGCGGATTATATACCTATATGCGATGACAGTAATCTCAAAGATACTTTTCATATACATATAACTCCTAAAGTACAAACTCACTTGAGTCTATAGTGTTGAAACACCGTAGGAATCTCACTTTTTCTTTCTTGTTGTATACTAGATTATGGCCAGCGCGCAAAAGCTTGAATCAAGCAATGATTTATGGCGAGAAAGGTCGGAAATAAATATTCAATGCCCCACCTACAGTGAGTATCTGAAAAGGGATAACGCTTGGTGAGTAGGTACTAAGTTCTATAACTACCAACCTTCATAAGATTTGCATCTCATTTCATTTGCATCATAGTCACCTAGCTACCTACTAACCTAACCACCTTCCCTACTATCAGTCAAAGTTGTGGTCAACCACCTCATGGGTCCTTTTTAGAGTTTTGTTTACTGCCCCAGCGGCTAACTGGGTAGCTAAAGTATATTTTTAGTGAAGTTATGTTTTTATTAGTATGGAAGCCTCGAGTCCAACTCGCCCTTAGCCGTGTTAACGAGCAACATAAAAAATAATGATTTCATCCAATAAAAGTAACAAAATTGATTTCAAACAGTTACCATGCAAACGGCACAATCTGTGAATTAAAGAGGTAACTTTTTTATCTTTCTACAAATTAAATTTATCCATATAATATAAAGGTTGTTTCAAAAAGGACCTGTAACACTGTAAGTAGTCGCTCAACATATCAATACAAGCAACCTAAAGTGTGGAGCAAATTTAAGTTAAGGCTGGAAGATAGCAGCGCGGTGGGAATTCAATTTTTTTTTACAGTTTTTTTACATTTTGAAGCTAAAATGAGCTATTTTTTTCAGCGATTTTTCGTTCGCGGCAATAACATAGTATTCTTTTCATTATTGTAAACAACAGAACAACTATAATTCAGCCGATTATGTGTTCTGGTCTACGAAGCAGTGGCACTGCCCAAAAAACTTGTCGTAGACCAGAACACATAATCGGCTGAATTATTGTTGTTCTGTTGTTTACAATAATTAAAAGAATACTGTTTTATTGCCGCGAACGAAACATCGCTGAACAAAAATAGTTCAGTTTAGCTACAAAATGTAAAAAACTGAACATTTTGAATTTCCCGCCACGTTGCTAATGTCCAACCTTAATGTGAGATTATGTCATAATTATGGTGGGTGGGTTTCATCAATAGGCTGGTTAGCTAGATACATTGATAAACTTTTAAAGCTGTCGAGGAATGTTTCTATCCCATTAATAATTTCACACTAATTCATGAAGATTTACAACAATACCCGTAAGACGTTGTTACAAAAACCTATATTATTGTTTTAGAAGTGACTTGTTTGTTCTCCACATTTCAGCTTGGTGAAGATTTAGCAGAGGTCCCATCCCACAGCACCTACGTTAGGTGCAAGTCCGGACCCATTTGCTTCACCTTGGCCAGCTCCCCCACACCCCGGCAACAGAGAGGTACTTAATATTTTTTAATAAGGTTTCGCTGCTCACTAAAGAAGTTTAGAGAACTCCACATAACGGTCGCTAGGACCGGCACACCAAAAAGTAAAAAAAAAAAGAGTAGTTAAACAATATACAGGGTGGATTTTTGAGACGAGGCAGTAAGGGCAGGTACCTTAACCGTTATAGTTACAGGAAAACATTCTTAGGAGACCTTCCATAACTTTTTGAGATATCATGAACTGCATTCATAGATTTTGAAAAAAATGTACGGTCAGCGAAAAAAATGCTAAAATACCAAAAATATTTTTTTTATGCCAATCGTTCCTTTTTCATGTAGAGATCAAAGGACTCTAAGGAGCCAACTTAGGTTTGATTACTAGAAATGGCAAAAATTCACAAAAACTAAGTTTCACATGTATGTAATTCACATCAGGTTGTCTGGAAGAGATCGCTCTTAGCGATAAGACCGCCGTCTGTACTATTAGGTTAAGAAAATTCTTGTAAATAATTAATTTCTTGTGTACAATAAAGTGTTCTCTATCTATCTATCTATCTAACATTTGAGGAACTATCTACATTGTTTGTGCAAATTGAAGCTACCCTGAACAGCCAACCCCTATGTTCCCTCAGTTCCTCACCAAACGATTTTAATCCTCTCACCCCGGGCCACTTTTTGACTGGTAGAGCACTTACGGCGCTGCCCTCACTATGCTTATTGGAGTCTAACACCAATCGTCTCCACCGGTTTCAGCGCCTTGAGCGGTGCCGGCAACACTACTGGAAGCGATGGTCGGCCGAATACGTGCTCAACGATATGGTACTATTAAGGAAGACGCTCCTCCGCTAAGTTGGCGCCTCGGACGAGTCACCAGGCTCTACCTCGGATCCGACAGCGTCCCTCGCGTAGCTGACGTCACGACGAGCAAAGGTACCGTAGGTACAGTCAGCCAAAGTCTCAGATACGCCTTTTTGTTCGATTGGCGCCCTTATGCCGCGCGCGATAAGAGCTGCCATGGGGTATCTGAGATTGTGGCCGACCGTACGTAGAGCAATAAACCGCTTGTGCATCCTGCCAACAGAAAGTCAATGAAGCTTGAAAGCTCTAGGGCTTTCAAGGGCCGGGAAGATGTCTACGCCAAGAACGCAACGCCACCCAACGTCTCAGAAACAACGTTACCGAAACCATTTTACTCTGAACGCGCCCGAGCGCTGGCCAATCGTAGGGCTCAACGTAATTTCCGACGGCCATTACGCCCACTACGTGAACCGCGATAAAGCCAATACGCGATCGATATAGAAATTAGAAAAACTCCATGTTTTATAATTTATTGGATTATAATAAGTAGTGTAACCTACACAGACTATTCATTTGTTCTGCCCGAACACACACGTTCTTCAAAAAATAATTAATTTAAGTTCAAAATCATTCCAAAAATCCCCCTATTCACAGTTAAAACATACATAACTCACTTATCGTGTTCTTATCCAAACAATTACACTTACGCTTCAGATATATCGCCGAGTTCTGCGGGTGCACGGGATTAACCGAGCGAGTGATTACGAGAGCATTGCGCACCGAGCGTCTACCAGCTACCATACAATTTAAGTACCTAATGACCTATTTATGATTTCAAAACCCCTTTCAAAATGTCTGTCCAGACTCCAAGATGATTCAGAATACCTTAATACATACAAGAGGAGACGAGCAACGCCAAAAGAAATTCACCACACTTGAAGCCTCTTTTGGCGGGAATCAGACATTTATCGACGAAATTGTTGGTATTTCAGATGTACAACTGGCGGTGCGGGAGAAACAAACTCGCGCTCTCCTATGTACTAAGCAAATAAGGCAAAATAAGAGAAGAGATACGAAAGATCAAGTTTCAAGTAATTCCGTTATTTTTGCTTTAACTTCTATTTTGACCAAAAAAGGGCTAAAATTCAAGTAAAATCTTCGGTCTTAGTTGACGAAGTTGCCTGCAAATGCGGAATCCCGCACCTTTTTTGCGGGTTCAGAAATATGGGATCCCGCGGGATTTGGGAGGTTTGCAAAAAAACGGAGTTTTGTACAAAATGCCTCGTTTTTTGACGTGTGACCATCTTGCTACATAAAAAAAATATTTCACTACTATACTCGAGCTCGAACTCTTTTCAATGCTAAAGCTAAAGTGTAATATTGAAACATTTTCGAATGTCAGAAGATGGCCTTACGGCGAAAAACTAGTTACTTAGAACAAAAAAGTATGTATTTTTCATACTTCGATTTTTCTACACCTTTAGTATAATATAAAGATGAAATACCGAAAAACCTAGATCACCTGGACCTAAATGTTCTAAAGATACATTTTAAGTTAAAATGGAGTCTTATACGGCATTAATATTGTTTTTTTTTTCTTTATAGAATCGGATCCACACGTACCTGTGGGAGTTGGCACACGGCAGCTGTAGCGTGGCCGAGATGCAGAATGAAACCAATCGCGATTCGACCCGTTTCGAATACAATAATGCAGAATTAAGATAGGTAATTTGCAAAGGTAATTGATTTTAAGACAGGGCTCACACTTTTTCCAATTTAAGCGATAGATAAGTACTTTTTTTTTTCTTCTAATATTTGTATTGGAGTGTTATCTCGGATCAGCTGGTGCCTGCTACTGCCTTCCTCTTCTTGGCCTCGGGGTAGGGGGTAGTGAGGGTGTAAGTCAGCGCAAATGATTGATTTTATTTAGTTTTACTCTACAAAACGTATATTTTAGAGCTCGATCTCTACGCAAGTGAAATAATAAATATGGTGACTCGATATAAATTTTATTAAAATCTTAGTTCTAATAATTTACTATATCACTAACGGCGCCTCTGCTTCACAACACACCCATCGATCAGATGGCGTTAAAAGTATTATAATATTATGCAGCACCTATTCGTGCATAAAGAATAATAGTTATTGGTTATGCCATAATGCAAAAAATATTATTTGCAGAGAGTGCTTGTATTGAATACCGAGCTAGCGAAGGTCTATAAAATGGAGCCACGAGCGTAGCGAGTGATTCAAAAAAAGAAACCTGAGCACGAGACAGAAGCCAAGACGCAAATAATATTGCATTCGTGCTAAACACACAACTTTTCATCTCACGGAGCGAGGAAATTATTATGTTAGATGCAAGAAAAACAGTAGACAACGAGGTAGATAAAAAAGGTTAGTTAAATAAATTTCCTTCTTTTTTGCTTTGAGGCGAGGAGTCTGTGGCGTTGCCTGGCAACGGGTTTTTGATTAACAAATCGAGTCTTCTTGAAGTTTCATAAAATCAACAACCCAGCAACCCTACAAGTTAAAGGAGTTCCTTATATTTATTTTTATTAGGACGTCGCCTTCAAATTTCAAAGCGCACAACAATGCAGTTAGTTTAAAACAGGATTTTCTACGATCGCATATTTAAAGTAACAGCGTACTTTCCGAGCCTGGGAGATGAAAAAGAAATTATTTTTATCACCAACTAAATAGGTAGCATTTACCTAAAAGTATTCAGATTCAATTAATGTTCATAGTTAATAATTAGCTTTAATATATTGTTTAGAATATTTTATCTTTTATCTTTATCTATATCTTGTTTCTTATTCTTACAGAAATATGCTGTCTGTCACCGACTCACCGCACCGTGAGAAATTCGAAAAGGTTTCCCAATTAACAGTACTTGGGTAAAACAAGTTTTTTTTTTCAAGCAAATATACCTACTTAGGTACGAAAAAACTGCAATTTCAAATAACGCTGTTGTATGACTACGGTCAGCGACACCCTATAGCGCCATTATTTCTTATCGCTTGCAACACACAAATCCATCAATCGAACAAAAAATCCAAAAAAATGCATTTGTAATACAAAGCGCGGGCTTTTATTTTAAAATTTTAATTTATTTTTTTTTTTTTTTTAAATATTACGGTAATACGAACCTGAAAACAACTGAGGAAACAATTGATTTTGTAAGTAGGACGATCGTCGTTACGCTAATTTTTTTGTTTAATTGACGATCTCGTACCGCTCGCGATAAGAACTACCATGGGGTATCCTAAAGTGTCACTGACCGTACCTACTTACCTTCTAATAATTAACATTAATAAATAGTATAATTAATTAGCGAAAATAATGTAATTATTTATAAGTTAGTATAAAAATTGTACCTAATTATTTACATTATCTAACTGTTTTTTTTTACCATTATTCACTAGCCAAAGAACTTTTCTGTCTTGTTGGAAAAGCATCCGCTCTGTGCATCCTCTGTGTTTAATATTGATGTCATCTTTGTCGTTCTAATTTGATATCAATCAGCTATGTTCTGTAAAGTAAAATAAAACCAAATTATTAAGTAACATCAAAGCATTTTTTCTGCCTAAATATAGGTACCCATTTCCATTACCCAATACTTGTTCAAACTAATACAATCAACTTACATCTACAGGGTGCTCTCGAATTCGATAGTGGAGCTTTTAGCAGGCTTTCTAATCAACAACTACCTATTCAAAAATAATGGAACCAAAAAAATATCACATGTATGAAATAGCTGATTTTTTTTTGGCTCCATAGTAAAAGTTGATTGAATGTAGTCGAGTGCACCTATAGATATGTAAGTAAAGGCAATGGTACCATTTCCTGTAGAAGAATCTTTCTTAATATACAGATACACCTACAAACTATATTTTAAAATTAAGAATGAAATCATTTAAAGAATGCTTAGGTAGTAAAATCCCTCAAAAATATCTCATACATATGGCTTTCCTTGCAGAGGTACCTATTGAGTAATTGTATAAATCATGTTTTCTTACAATCAAAAGACCGAAGAAAATAGAATCAAAACAAATCCTTGCCGAGGTAAGCAGCGAGTGATTTATTTGTTAATTTACTATAATATTTATTGGAAGGTAATCATGACATGAAAACTGGAATACCTTACAATCACAGAATTGTACTGCCAGTCTCTTGAATTCAGAATATAATTTTAAAAAGCTTGCTTGCGGAGTTAAGTTACGGGTGATTTATTGGTTAATTTAAGTAGACAGCAAGTTCACCTTGACTTAATGAGATTAATGTTCCTCTTGGTCCACGAGTCGCCTGAAATGTTTTTTGCATATTTCTGGATGAAATACTGCATCCATCACTTGTCACATCCCGAGTCACATTGTGGATTCCAATAATAATATGATGACCAATAGGAATGACCCCATGGTAGGTATAATATAACGATAGGGCTGTCCGTATCTGAAAAAGATCAAAATTCTCAGTAAGAAACAATATATGTACCTACTTAAAGAACCTCTCTACGTATCCTGACTTTGGAAGAAAAATCACTTGCCACATTTAGTATTATGAAGCCAGATACGAAGCAGTGTTTTAGGTTCTGGGTATTCTTACAAACAAGTACTTTAGTAGCAACTAGGTCGTTGTACTCCTACCCATGCCCTCAGAATGTCGATAAAGACAGAGACTGAGGTAGGTACGTACCTTTATGTCGACGGGATCCCTCTAAGCCACGGCTCCTGTGGTATGTATGAGTTGGAAAGTAACTCCGCTAGGTCCTCAGACACAACACGTATTTATTCTTTAGAGAATATTCTTTGTTTTCTTGGTAAAGAACAAACTAAACACACTTCCTAAGGGGTCCATAGTTTTGCGTGAAATGATAGCCTCGCACCGTTTGTGAAGGCCTTCAAAAGCGGCGATATTTGAGGAAAAGCCACCTTGAGGGTGGATTGAGGATTCACTAAAACCAATACATGCGGAAAAGGCTTTAAATTCACTTTTCTTTAGTAAAGCCATTGAGAAACTTTACCATATTAGGGTACAATCCGCGAATTGCACGTCACTGGCAGCAAAATTGTCAACGGAACCTGTCAAAAACGTTAGAGGCTAGCAAATAAAAGTCACTAAAAAGTACAGACTACCAATCTAAACGCAAATGTCCTTCGAGACTACCGATTTGGCGCACCAAAGATTTCAAAATCGTACTAGCATGAAAGTCGGTGCCGATAGGTCCGCCTAACGTTTTACCGGCTACCAAAGCTGTCAAAATCAGCCTATCCAGCCACCTTTGTATGTTAACTGTAATACAGGCTAAGGCCCCTGGAATCTAAACATTAGGTCCTAAAAATAGTTAAGCCTCGCGTTGAGAACTTACTGAAGTGTTTTCAACAAAAAACGCATCCAAAAAGAAGATATGATTTTTTTTTTCATTAGCGGCGTTATTATATTATTAAAATATTAATATTTTGATGCAATAAGGTTTTCAGTCTCACAAGTCTATTATTTACGGTAAAAATAAAATCTACTACTTTATTTTTTTTATTTATCAATTTATTTCAGACGTACATCCATAATTGTGTTAGTGAAAGTGACTATTTGAGTCATATAATAACAAAGGCGGCAATGTCCACTCAAAGTCAAAACTAATCTGTGAATGTAGTAGGTTTATTGTCTGTGGACGTAGCTTTCTAAGGAAATCTACATTGCTGCAATATCCCCAAAATATCCCATAGAAAATTGAGCTCAAGTTTCGAGTACGTAACAAACCCGGCATTATCCCATAGTGTCTAAATCTAATCAAATCTAAATTATCACTTTACACAAAATACAACGAAATGGATATTGCCGCCTTTGATATTAGATGACTCATTTATAATGGTATCACTGCCCCATTTTTTTTTGCACCGAATTAAAAATCAGCCTTTAGTAACAGTTATGTTCATCAAGCTTCCTTTTTTTTCCACAGGTAGAGCTCCGGAACTGCTTGCTGAAGCGTTGCGGCGTCGGCATTCAGATGTACAGTGGGTCCCAAGTCACCATGTCTGGCACGACGATATCGGAGTGTACCGAGCAAAGCATTCGGTGCGAGGCCGACCATCCCGGCGTTAGAGGAAAGGAGGGCGTGTAAGTGGCCTCCATGTAATGTAATTAATTGATTTATAATATGGGTCCATGATGCCTGAAATAAATAATTTATTATTATTATTATGTTGGTACATCTTTTAGATCACGGGCCCATGGGGACCCGGTCCTTTGAGGCTTGCGTGGGGCCGAAGCCAACAGCACAGAGGCCTTTTAAATACCATTTAATCTAAATGTGATGGGTGTATCTGCCGGATCTTATCTCTGAATAAATACGAGAATCTACCCAGAGACAATCTCCATCAGATACAAGGACTATTGCAAAATAATATGGAGAAAATAAAAATCTGGGCTATAGGAGTGTCAGGATAAATGGATTGGGGTGCCGGGTTATGGGTTGAGACCTATTGACGTCTGCCACGGAAAATGTCTCAAGGGGTTCATCATTGGCAGACGTATGACTTGCCGCTCACTAAATAGGCCACCTAAATAAGCCGCCGCTTGTGGGCCTAGCCCTGGACAGCGAGGCGGCAACATGGTTGTGAGCAGCTCAGGGTGTCGAGAGGTGTGCGCCGCTTTCTACCCAGTGACTGTAGTGTTATTATTATTATTACTTAGGCCCGGTTTCTGAATTTAGAATTTCACTAACCAAATGCTTAAGTATCGTCCTGTCTCTGCAAATGTCACACAAGAGAATGTGACAGAACGATACTTAAGCATTTGGTTAGTGAAATTCTCAATTCAGAAGCCGGGCCTTAGGGTTCATAGGCCCGGTTTCTGAGTTGAGAATTTTACTAAGCACATACTTCCGTATCGCTCTGTCACGCTCTTTTGTGAGAAATCTGCAGAGACAGGGCGATACTTACCCATTTGCTTAGCAAAATTCTCAACTCAGAAACCGGGCCATAATGACGTGTCATAGATACATGCCCGCTCTGGGAATCGAACCTACCTCTTGCTTCAGAGTCAACTGTTCTACCCACTAGACCTCCGCTTCGTTTAATTTTAAAGTTACGTACATTTGTGAATTTGTAGTAGCAATACCAGTCGTTAACTGTGAAGGAAAACATCGTAAGGAAACCCGCGGATTAGTTGACACGTATTGACTTGTCTTTTCTGTGGGCTAGGCCGACTAAACTGTCAGGATGGTATAGGTGCTGGGCAAGCCTACTCCATCTAAAAACCCAGGCACTGCAGCGCCGAGTGGTATCTTCAGCCATCTAGTGTGAGTGAAGGTAACATTGGACGCTGAAAAAATCATCTTATTACGTAGATGCAAAGGCCTTAGTTAGTTATGACGTGTAAACCACAGAATACAGCGTGTTGTTTTGGCCAGGGACGATAGTTTTAGTAACGCTTGAAACTAAAAACAGGTTTAAAAAAAAAACATTTATTTTTTACAATTTACCTTGATCAATTTGTTCTAACCGCGACGTACGGACACTCCGGCCTTCTCAAAGCGCGCGCGCGATGTGGCGCCTGATATTGCGAGTGCGGCCGCAAGCGTTAGAATAATAGAGAGATGTGTACCATGTGTTCTTTATTAACTCCATACTTATTGTTCCAGAATCGAAGGTCTGACCATCAAGTCAATGTGCAATATCGGCTCCGGCGATCTGCAGAAAGACATCCTGGTTGTGGAGCAAGACGTCTGCGTAATGTAGCCCCTACTGCACGAAGATAAGGTCCTATTTCATATCTTATTTCCTTCCGAATAGAATCCGTAAGATTTGTGACACTATTGTGTTGATTGGAACTGGGCCTCAAGTCTGTATCGTAGTCGTGTTTCGATAGGTTCAGCGTTGTAGGAGAAAACCTGTTCTAACGACTGTGTAGCCATCGCAAAACCACAATCTTACAGACAAATGGCCCTGCCCCTGTATTCTGTAAAATATCCACCGTTAAAATTGACGTCCCAATAGAGGCGATGGAAGTACTATAGTTCCAAGATTTGTGGTAGAAAAGTTTCAATACTCCCAATTTTGGAACAGAAGAAGAAACTTTATAGTATTCGAAACGGGTCGAATCGCGATTGGTTTTTAGGCAAATTAATTACCTTATTTATCCCGACGTTTCGGCCGCGTTACAGCTGCCGTGGTCGCCCCGTTTCGAATACAATAATGTTTAAATATCGCGAATCATTAAAAGTGAATAGAAGAAGAAACTACTTAAAATCTTACTGTTGGTAGTAACTTTTAATGATTCGCGATATTCACACATAATTTTATTTACCTGTTAAACTTACCGCGATTCGACCCGTTTCAAACTAAAATTTCCTGTTGGTACTTTGCGATGT
Source organism: Zelleria hepariella (assembly GCA_949319315.1). Classification (NCBI taxonomy): domain Eukaryota; kingdom Metazoa; phylum Arthropoda; class Insecta; order Lepidoptera; family Yponomeutidae; genus Zelleria; species Zelleria hepariella. The sequence continues at coordinate 10,003,535 of OX439396.1, read as the reverse complement.
TAATCTTCAGTATGTAAAGTTTGTGATTTATGCAGAACGCCCGAAAATGTTCACATATCAAGCCCTAGAATTAGTTGAGACCTATCTAACACAGCCAGTTTCATGTTGATATCCATAACAGATTGCAAGATATTTTGCTTTAAAAAAAAGTGCGCCGCCTATTTTTTTTTCAAGCAAAATATCTTGAATACGTTATGAATGTCAACACGAAACTGGCTGTTTTAGATAGGTCTCACCTAATTCTAGGGTTTGATATGTGAACATTTTCAATTTGTTTAGTGTATTTGATACAGGAATCGATTTTGTGCATTTTTCTTTGTGTGCGGGCGATTCACTATGCACGGCGCCTTAATGCAGAACCCAACTCAAGCAACTAACGCCCCTATTATTTTGTGATAAGATCTAAAAAACGGAGATTTACGCTTGACTTCAGTTTTCCAATAAGGGTTATACTCCAATGTATTTTTACAGGTCATCACAAAAATTGTATGTATTTTGTTGAACCCTTCGTTATAAATAGCAGCTTTAATTATTATTTATCTTATTAATTATGTAATAAGGTAATATTATGATTGTGTTACATTTTTAATTGAACAGAAGTGCCTATTTTATTTTGATTATTAAAAATACTATTTTAAAACGTTTTTTTTTATAACCGTGTAAGACTACTTAACAGTATCCACATTAAGATACTATTATGTTCAATAGACAATGACTGGCATTTTATCTAAAGATAAAGAACGCTTGACGCATCGTTTGTTGTGCAGGGTATATCATTACTAAATATTACAATCAACCGCACGTAAACCTTTACTTTTTCGTTGAAAAGTCACCCGCAACGTAACTGAGCTGCCAGAAATACGTAGATGAGTAAAAACGCTGAAATGGAGTTGGGCAGGCCACATGTTCAGGGGACCAAACAAGTGGAGCAAAATAATTACCACCAGGGCCCTTAGCCTGTAACGCAATGGTGCAAAATGGGCTCCCGGTTGACGGTTTAAATTACGATTTATTAATGCTGTCGGTCCAGTGACGGTCCTTTTAATGTTTTTGTAGTACAACAAAGAATATTATGAGTCTAATTCTAGAGGATTAGTTCGCTGGTTGTAGGAGAACAACGAAAAAATCCCGATTTTAGTGTTCTACCTGGGACGCCATTGTGTTACAGGCTAAGGCCCCTGGTATCCACGTGAAGGACAGAGAAACAGAGGAAGGCAGCTCACGAGATGGGAAGATGAGATAGCAGCAGGAACCTGGACAAGGAAAAAACACGACAGGCTAGAGTGGAGGAAGCTGGGGGAGGCCTTTGCAAAAGAGCAAACGGACCAAAGTGAAGAAGTTAGGAGCTAAATAAAATAAAATAAAAATAAACTTGGTGTAAAACAAAACAAACCTAATTAGGTAGTGAAAATAAGAAAATATGTAACTTATTGCATGAACCTAGATTAAGGTGGGATGATAGCAACGTGGCGGGAAATTCAAAATTTTCACAGATTTTTACATTTTGTAGCTAAACTGAGCTATTTTTGTTCAGCGATTTTTCGTTCGCGGAAATAACATAGAATTCTTTTCATTATTGTAAACAACAGAACAACAATAATTCAGCCGATTATGTGTTCTGGTCTACGACAAGTTTTTTGGGCAGTGCCACTGCTTCGTAGACCAGAACACATAATCGGCTGAATTATTGTTGTTCTGTTGTTTACAATAATTAAAAGAATACTATGTTATTTCCGCGAACGAAAAATCGCTGAACAAAAATAGCTCAGTTTAGCTACAAAATGTAAAAAACTGTGAAAATTTTGAATTTCCCGCCACGTTGCTATCGTCTACCCTTAATGTTTTTGGTCTGAATTAAGGGCTTTATTATTATTATTTATTAGTGTAAGATATGACTGACCTAAAGTTCCCATTTGATAAGCTTATCTGAGAGATAATTATCTGTCCCATTTTCAAATTGTTCTTGCACAATGATTCAACAAAAAATCATTCACGTAGATACTGTGTATTTATTGTGGAACCACTTGCTTGCTACATTAGGTTATCTTATCTGACATAGATAAATAAAAGATTTCCTAATTCCTAATAGGTAGGCGGTTTGTTTCTCTAGGCTCCAAAATATTTTTTTCGTCCTCCAAAACCCAATGGAAAAGATGATGTTTTTACACACTACCTATATACACATAATACATTAAATAAACTGAAAAATGCCCATTTGAAAAAAATACTATCAAGGTGTTACAAAAGTACGTAACTCTTTTTACAGGGTAATAGCACCCAGTGATAGGGATCACAACCTAAATATTTTTTTTTGCTCTATGACGTTCCGTTAATTTTTTAATTAATATAATGTGAACGCTGTGGCGGGAGAAAACTATTTTTTAAATATTGTTTTCATTGACTTTCACAATGTTTTAACAACTCAAAGCTATGAAAATGCACCTACACGCACTAACATATTTTTAAATTTGAGTTAATAGGTAACAAAAACACATAAATAGAATTTTTTTAAATTTTGGGGTTACAACTTTTTTTTACAGATTTGTCATCCTTTTGACCAGTACGTTTCATCCTGTAAAAAGAGTTAGGTACTTTTGTAACACCTTGTATGTCATACAGAAATTCACTTATGACAGTTTATTGAATAATTTAGCCGTGTACCGTTCTAACAAATAGTATCTATGCAATGGGAGGTCGTCATCACAGAACGCAACTAGGCTATCTTACAAGTACCTTACTAGCTCTGCTGTAAGCGTAGCTGGATGAGAGCGTATTGGTTTATAACTCTTGTCTATCCCGCTCTACGTCAAACAAAAGATTGAGATACATATAGTTGTAAAGTTGTAACCCCCTTATGTACTGCCTTACCCAGCCTTATGCTACGCCAGCTGATTACCGAGTAAACAAAACCACTCATAGAAATGACCCTCGCTCGATTCAGTCTTTGTAACGCCCTCGATTGACATACACGTTTTACCCAACTCTTAATTTAGCGAAGTATTGCTTGAGGGAAAAGCTTTCTTAAAACATCTGAGGATAGAGTTGGTTTTCGTCTGTGAGTGACGTGTTTTGTGATAGAAGTGTCAACAATTATGAGTGCTAATAATTATCATTTTGGGCATCTGATGCTGGATTGCTTCACTGCGAACCCGGAAGGGATCTGTCAGGTAAATATTCCTCTTATTTTTGTAAAATATATCAATGAATTTTCCATGAGTTGATGCTGAATTGCTTCACTGCGAATCCGGAAGGTAAATATTATAAATATAATAAATAAATAAATATCAATGAATTTTCAATGAGTTTTTGGTAAATATCAATTAATCTGTGAATGATTAATGTTTAATGTTTTTACGCTCAGCGATGTTGTTGGGTAGTTACGTAATATTATACAGTATGTAAATGAGCAGCAACGCCCATCAAACTGCATCGTTTGTTTTCTTATGCTCAAAATTGAAAGAGGCGGATTATTTTCGCATTTTTCAACCCAAGTTGATGCATTCATTTTTGAAAATTTCTGCTATATCTACAGGGTGCACTCTAAGTCGATAGCGGAACTTTAAGTAGGCTGTCTACTGATCAATACAAACAACTTGTACTAGGTGGCGACAAAAATGGAGCGAAAAAAATATCAGCTGTTTCATACATTTGACGCAGTACTGAGTCGACCTTTTGTATGGAACAGCTGAAATTTTTTCGCTCCATTTTTTTCGCCATCTAGTACAAGTTGTTAGTATTGATCAATAGTTAGCCCACTTAAAGTTCCGCTATTGACTTAGAGTGCACCCTGTAGAGCCGGTATTATGACGTCCACAACAATACTAATTACTTACCTAATACCGAATCAATAATTTATTGATATCACATTGATATAATTTTAATTTTTATGTTTCCCTAGCACGGGTAAGTGCAATAGAAGACACAGTAGTGTTTTCTCCATACAACCGTATAACACGTGTCATTAAAGAAAACATTTAGGACGGAGTTAAAAACCTAGCGTTGTCTCGCTTTGACTGTATTAATTAGAGCGAGAGGGCGAGTGTTTTGAAGTTCATCCTAAATGTTTTCTTTAATGACACTGGTTATAGTCCCCGATATACAGGGCGTCCCACGGCTATGCCACATGGAGGGAAAGTACCTTAAATATTGTAGATGGAACATTTTACTGAAAGAAGACATTATATTAATTTAAAAAACAATTTAAACTGCATTCATAGATATTTAAATAATTACATGGTTGAACCGGGAATCGAACCCGTTACATGAGAAAAATAATTACCCTGTAGTTTTATTATACCGATCGAAAGGCTTTATCATAAGGATTATTTTTTGCTATATAACATAGTGTCAGAAATAAAAGGAAGACCATGAATTTTAACATTTTTAATACAACATTAATCAATTTATCAATGAAAATCACAGTAACAAAATAATAAAAGTATGAAAATGAAACACATTTTTGAATTATTTCTTTATAATCAGCCAGCCGCGTTGCGATTGACAAATTTTACGCGTCTTTCAGCTCAGGATACGGCTCGATTTGTTGCATACTACCAGGTAAATGTTAAAATTCATGGTCTTCCTTTTATTTCTGACACTATGTTATTTAGCAAAAAATAATCCTTATCATAAAGCCTTTCGATCGGTATGATAAAACTACAGGGTAATTTTTTTTCTCGTGTAACGGGTTCGATTCCCGTTTCAACCATGTAATTATTTAAATATCTATGAATGCAGTTTAAATGGTTTTTTAAATTAAAATAATGTCTTCTTTCAGTAAAATGTTCCATCTACAATATTTAAGATACTTTCCCTCCATGTGGCATAGCCGTGGGACGCCCTGTATATCCTCCTTAGATAATGGCACTAGAGCAAACGTTTTTGGTATGCTGGAACATCTCCACTCCCGGCATGTATGTCGGACTGTTTAGATTTTATCGTTAAATTATTGTTAACAGCAGCTAAGACCTAAAAAAATGCGTATTTTAAAGGTTGTCAGGCAGCAGAGTTTCTGAATTTATGCACTGCAAAATTTATAATAATTGTATTGTCTCTTTCGCACAGATAGACGCAGCAACTGGCGAGAGAGAGACAAACGCGTCGGTTCTAGCGCGCGTGAAGCGCCTTTCGCGGTGCTTCCACAAGCTAGGCCTTCAACCCGGGGACGTCCTGGCGCTGGGGGGAAGAAACCACCTCGACCTGCATATCCCCTACTATGCAGCCCTTATGTGTGGCCTCCCTGTAGCCGCTGTGGATCCAATTTATAAGTATGGTGAGTGACCGAAGTGCATGGAGAATGTTGCACCGACAAGAGGATAACTCTAATACTATGCGGCCCTTATGTGCGGCCTTCCTGAAGCCGCTATGGATCCACTTTATAAGTATGATAAGTGACTTAGATATCATCTACTGTCAGCTCTTCATACTCGGCTCGGTTATTGACAAGACAGATGAGTCTTCAACCTGGGGACGTCCTGGCGCTGGGAGGAAGAAACTACCTCGACCTGCATATCCCCTACTATGCGGCCCTTATGTGCGGCCTTCCTGTAGCCGCCATGGATCCACTTTATAAGTATGGTAAGTGACCGACAGATTCTTCCTCACTCTATCACTCTCACTGGCTCAGAAATCAATGATCAGAAGATTCCATCTTCCACTTCACTGCGCTGTATTCCTCCAATATTCTACCTGGATGGAGGTCACACAGGTCCTTCGGAGGCTGGCTACGTACTGAGATGGAAGAAAAAAAACATCCAGACCTGCATATCTCGTACTATGCGGCCCTTAAGTGTGGCCTTCCTGTAGCCGCTATGGATCCACTTTATAAGTATGGTAAGTGACTTAGATATTATCTACTGTCAGCTCTTCATACTCGGCTCGGTTATTGACAAGACAGACGAGTCTTCAATCTGAGGACGTCCTGGCGCTGGGGGGACGAAACCACCTCGACCTGCATATTCCGTACTATGCGGCCCTTATGTGTGGACTTCCTGTAGCCGCTATGAATCCACTCTATAAATAAGGTACCTAAGTGGATCATGCTGCGAGCGTCCGAAGGACGTGGCACGAAAGGGAAAATGCCATGGAATGAAAAGGCCTATGCAAATGCTGCGAGCGACCGAAGGACGTGGCACGAAAGGGAAAATGCCATGGAATGAAAAGGCCTAAAGGCCGAGTGTGCAAATGCAAATGATGAATGAAAAACTGCGATAAGATTATTCTTCCTCTGCCAAACTTTAACTGGTTCAGGGATCGTGGATTTTGGCCTCCGTAACTAGATGTGCCTTCTTTCCTACCGAACAAAAAAGAGGGGTGTTATAAGTTTGACCGCTATGTCTGTGCGTCTGTCTGTGGCACCGTAGCTCTGAAACGGATAAATCAGATCAAATCCCGAGCAGAGAAGATATAGGCCTTATAGATAAGATGTCACACTGCTGGGAAAAGGCCTGCCCAAGGGAATCTGATTATTGAAAATTATACATCCCAAAACCGTCCTTTGCCAGTCTGGTAATAACACATTTTTTTTCACAACAAAGTATCCTATTCTCTTCCAGATGAAATCCTCTCCATGTTCAAGATAACCGAACCCAAGATAGCTTTCTGTCAAAGCGAAACGTACGAGCACATCCATCAAGCGGTCGGGGTATTGGGACTCGACACACTGATCGTGCAGTTTGACGGCGACTGCGACTTGAACAAGTTTATTGAGACCAATGACCAGGCGGCTTGTGGTGAAGAATTCAGGTGAGCCAGCAGCAAAATACTCTTCGTATTCGTTAGTTTTTCTCTTTGGTGCAGTAAGATCTACTGAGTAGGTACGTACATCCACCAAGCGGTCGAGGTATTGGGACTCGACACACTAATCGTGCAGTTTGATGGCGACTGCGACTTGAACAAGTTTATTGAGACCAATGACCAGGCGGCTTGTGGTGAAGAATTCAGGTGAGCCACACAGCAGCAAAATAGTCTTAGGATTTGTTAGCAATTATTTGGCCAAAAATGTCAGGGCCCAAAATTAGGCATATGTTCCATACATTTAGTGCAAAATACTCTTCGTATTCGTTAGTTTTTCTCCTCAATCTTTCACTGTGGAGCCAAAAATGTCAGGGCTAGATAATCCATTCCCGCATCAAAATCTCGATCTCGCAATAGAATATAACGCAAATCAAAATCTCGATCCCGCAATAGGATCGCGCATGTGTAATCCCTCATATAAGGTGCGGGATCCCGCCTTTGCAGGATTGGATTCCCTAGTCAGAGCCCAAAAGTCAGCTGTTCCATACATTTGGTGCAGTAAGACCTACATCCACCAAGCAGTCGAGGTATTGGGATTCGACACACTGATCACGCAGTTTGACGGCGACTGCGATTTGAACAAGTTTATTGAGACCAATGACCAGGCGGCTTGTGTTGAAGAATTCAGGTGAGCCACGCAGCAGCAAAATACTCTGCATTCGTTAGCAATTATGGGGCCTAAGTCAGCTGTTCCTTATATTTGGTGTATGCAGTAGGTGTGAAGCTGATGCTAAAAGTAAATAAAACACCGTGAAGAATGCGTTGGAGAGGTCATACTAAGCGAAGACCCGAAAAACACCCCTCCAAGATAGCACTGAAATGGTGTCCAAATGTAACACGGAAGAGAGGGCGCCCTAAAACTACCGCGTCGTCGATCAGTGCAACAGGAGGCTAACAGTCTCGGGATGAGCATATCCGAGCTTGAGATGAAGGCGCAAATAAGCCTGATTGGAAAACTGTTTTGAGAGCCCTATGTCCCTAATTGGGGATAACAGGAACTGATGATGCTGATTATGAAACCCGCTGTTTAGTTGGAACCGCACGTACTGACCTTCTTCGCTGCGTTGTAGGTACATTATCTCCAATAGATGTTTCGTAATAATCGGGCATTGGTTTTACTCGCGAAGACAAGGTCAATGTTTTTTTAAAATTATTAATAGATTGACACACGACAGCACGTCAGAGTGTACCTACACTTTTGTTGTAAAGTCGTCCGTAACGTAACCGAATAGAGTGTACGCATGTAAGCGTCTACGTGCTGTCGTGTGTAGGTACTTAACTGGGGCACAATACAGCCTGGGGACACAATGGCGTGTTAATGGCGTCCCAGTAGAAGGACAATACTGAAGTTTCCTCGTTTTTTTCCTTCCTATCTTCTATCTCTCACATGGATATTTCTAATCATAAACTTTTCAATGAATAACTACCTACCCAACTTTTACTTTAATTTCAAATAATATGCAATCTCGAAAAAACAGTACCTACCTACTTTTTGTTTTTTTCTAAAGCACTAACCCATGCTAGGGAATATTTTAAACATTATAATAAGTTGAAAAAATTAAAGGTTCAAAATCCCAGAGGTTGCGGGTTCAAGTCCTGCCCCATGTGATTTGATTGTGATTTGATGTGATGTGATTTGTTTAAAGTAGGTACCTACCTAAATATTCATAATAAGTAATGATTAATAAATATTATCTTTACCCACTGTAGGTTATAAAAAAAGGCCTATACCCAACAGTGGGCAGAGATGGAGACGATGATGATGATTACCCAGAATGCCATGTTCTTCCTCCGCCAGGCCAACAGACTTCGATAGCAGCAAGGTCTTTGCTTGGCTGACTCCCACGAGTGGTACGACGGGGTTGCAGAAGTTCGCCGCATTCACCCACCAACAACTCATCAGGACTTTAATGGGGTTCAAGTGAGTCTGCATCATTGAACGAGCGAGCGAAGCGAGCGAAGTTCTCCGAGTCTACTGGAATAATCCGGCGTTTGTATGTATGTATGTATGTTTGTATGTATGAATGTTCGTTCGACGATAACTTGAGTAAATTTGGTCGGATCGTTATGAAATTTGGTAGGTGGGTAAAAGAAATTAAAAGAATTTTTAAGTTCGAACATGAGCCAAATCGCTCGAGGGTTTGCCGAGATATAGGGTTTTACAGTTTATATGCAAAGCGCGCGCGAGCCTGCGCGAATGGCGTTAGCAAAGTTACACGTCATATGTAACTGGGGTCGCGAGTTCATAGTTCGGGGCGAACCACTAGTTATTACAATACGTGCGAAGAAAGAAGAGACCTGATCTCTTTCCAACGCCATGATGACGCCTGATCAGATCACCTTTAGAAGTTGACGTATTTCAGAAAAAAAAAAAAAAATTACCCTAAAATATAAATAAATTAATAAATTATAAATTGTCCATAAAATGTTTTCTAGTACAATAAAGAATATTAAAGAATATACCTATTCAGTTATAACAGCGGAGAGAGGTGGAGAGTTCCACACACTCTGCGGAAACTGACATGTAAAAATTAATTTCACCAATAAATTATTGTATTGTATTGTACTCCGGTTACTGTGAAAGAGTTCATACCTAGATAGTACGTGTCTCCTCACAAGCTTCAAGGCATAAACCACAGATCACCGTGATCTGTGCATAAACAAATCATGTAGGTACCTAAAGAAGGTCATTCGGCGAGGACTCGCCTAAAACAAAAAGTCATAATCACAATGACGAAGTAAAAATCGATACCGCCCTGAATGTAAACAAAAAATAACCCAAATGGTCCCTTTTGGCGGAGCAGGTTACCAAATTCGGAATAGGTTCAATGCCAATTTTTCCAGTTTTTTACTTAGCTCAGCTTCTGAAATAGTTCAACTCACATGAGGTCGTATTAGTAATAAGATTAATACTGAGTATGTCTAATCCTCTAATTAAATAAAAATTACGAAGTTTAGTAACGTTGATTAAAGGGATTTTCTGACAGCTAAAAAAAAACAAAAAATAGTTCTAAAAGCTGTGACAGATGGCGTTGATACGACATGTTTTCTATCACAAAGTAAATTAGTGCTTAATACAGCGAAAATATTTCTTCACTTCATTGCTCTGTGACTTCATCTTTCATCGTTGTGGCTGTCATTCCATTTTACAGTACATGAAAAAGTGCACGACTTTGTTAATGTTCTTGTATGAGTGAATGGTAAATCCGAAAACACTTCATTTTGGTCCACAACTAATACCTAAATGTCTTTGGACGTATACGAAGGCCAACGAGCGCGAACCGGCATACAAAAAATAACATGTCTCGTCAGCGACATCTAGTTACAAATTTGGAACTACAACTTATGAGCTGTCAGAAAATCCCTAATTTTGTTGATACGTACATTACATATTAGCAAGTCATCACAAACATCTCGATAACCTTGACGCTACGCTACGGCCTGAGTTTACAAAACAGTTTGGTTTTACGTTTTAAGGCTTTATTAGGGGCTAACTAGCGCCACCAATGATAAAAAAAACATGGCTTTTTTATAACCCCCTTTTTGAAAAAGTTAAACAACAGAGTTTTCTATATTACTTATAGCAATTTTTAGAACCATCAGCCCAGATCCAAGACCCAGGAATCTAGGCTACAATTTAACTTCTGGCAGAAACTGCCGTTTTTGGCATAAACGAAATTGTAGCTTATGTTGTTGTTCCTAGATTGCAGGTTGTAGGTTCTAAAAATTGCTATTAGTAATGTAGAAAACTCTGTTGTTTAACTTTTTCAAAAAGGGGGTTATAAAAAAGCCATGTTTTTTTTATCATTGGTGGCGCTAGTTAGCCCTTATTAAAGCCTTAAACTACAAGTCTAAACTAAACCGCCTGAGGACCAAGGTCGGCCGAAGCAAGGAAAATATTCGCGGATGCTGGCAATTTGTACTGGGCCCTTAGCCTGTAACACAATGGTGCCAAAATGGGCTGTCAGGTGACGACTTCAATAGGGTTTTTTCCTTTGGTTATAATAAAAATTCTAGATGGCGCTGTATTTTAGTAAGAATAAATGTCAAAATATTTTCTTAGGTTTGGACGAATTTAAACACAGATTTTAACGGATTTAACACTCGTTTTATTAACTTTTTACATTTTCCAACGTTTCGAGACCATAATAATAAATAATAATAAATGTCAAACTAGATCACAGATAACCAAAAAGAACGCCAGATGAGTCTGCGCGCGTCGGGTGGCGTACCGTCGCGTCGGGTGGTATTTAAATTGCGATGGAAAATAATCACCTGACAAACAGCTTGACCTGACACCTAATAATCCTTATTTTCTTGCCATTTCTGTTGTATTATGTTACCGGCAAAACCCGATTTCATGACAAACTAGTTTCGCCTCGGCCAAACCAGTCTAAGCTCGTATGAACGAACCAGTATAGACTAGGCCAAACTAGTCTAGCCGAAGCTCGTATGGATAAACCAGTTTAGCCTAGGCCAATCCAGTCTGGCCTAGCAAGAATATTGTACGCTCCAGGATAAACTAGTATGGCCTAGCCCGAGCTGATATTGACGAACGATTATGAATGTTACCAAATCTCGTAAACTAAGAGGTTTAGCGCAAAAATAACGAAATTTTCGAACCCCTTAAGAACCCCGAAACCAGGCCTTTTACTTTTATAGGTGTTCTAAAAACCGACATAAAGGGTGTTAAACATACAGGGTATTCCTGGAAGTGTGACAGACAGTCGAAAAAGATTTAAAACAAAGGTTAGGTCAGTAGGTTCGGTTGGCGACACACTGACATACCTACCTACTGTAGGAACAAGCCCCTAAGCACACTGTTTAGCAATGAGGCTAACAGTCCTCTACATTATTATAGTTAATTGAATGTTAAATTCGGAAATAGATTGGCCATAAAATAGTTGTGATCGTCTAGTTTTGATAATAATAGGACCTTACGTTATGTTTAAAGATTCGTAGATAAATGGGAAAAGTCAATAGATTAAGAAGTTAGATAACAAACGTGGAAAGTGTCAAGAATCTGAAAGGTTACACAATAAACACGGATCTGAGACAATATTTTTAGCATTCCTTAAATTAACTGTATGGGTGTCTGTCTGTAGCTCTTCGGAAGGGTAGTCTGGTGCAGCGTCCAGGACTTGTGACCTGGAAGTAGGTTTACAGGAGGCCCCCCTTTAAGATACGCATCAACGCTCACCTCCACTGCCTCAGACTTCTCTCCTCGTTAGTCTTATATGGCAGGATTAGGCACACGTAAGCGTAGGTAAGCGTAGACCTAAATGTTAACCTAACCATCGATTAATATAGTACGACATGCTACTTAACTTTGGCTGGTACCCCCTGCTCTCGAATCGATGCAGGAGCTCCTGAGTCCCTCCGTAGTTCTGCGCTGGTAGAGGTGAGCCGCAGCGTCCTTTGGACGCACTAGGCCTCACTACTGTTGACGAGCACATGATTTCCCGGTGCTCAAGAATAGCAATTGACGTTCGCGCCTACGTCCTTAACTCGCGGGCAATGATGATAATAATAAATCGATAAACATAAATAATATGGTGAATAAATACGAAACAATAAAATAAGATAATTATGGAATTGTTAGTGTGTGGTTAAAACGCCGGGGACAACCGTAGCGCAGCTTTTCGATCCTCCTAAAGTTCCTCATTCATCCTTCTTCTCTTTCAAACTTTCCTCCTACATAACAATCACACATTCACTCATCACTGCCCCAATAATCCCCACAAGAAACATGATTTTAAGTGCAGTCCCAGTTTTCACAAATGTATATCCTTGGAGGTTGAGGAACGTGAGCGAGCCCTTACATAGGTGCAAAGACAGAGAAAAGCCCGCCCGTAGGGACCACGTGACTCTTCAGGACACACACCGCGAAAACCTTCGTCACAATTCATGTTCACAGATGTATTTCCATCTTGAGGTTGAGGAACGTGAGTGCTGCTCTTACATAGGTGCAAAGACAGAGAAAAGCCCACCCGTAGGGACCACATGACTCTTCAGGACGTACATCCGTGAGCATAATAAATAGAATATTAGTCAAGCTCTGTTTAAGGCCACCTAGTCTCCCCAAAAGAACGCTTGTCAAACTATAATCATGCATCACGCTTTCTCACAAAATCCCTGTTTCAAAAGGGAAATGCTGAAAGTAAAAGTATCGTCGGCCCTTCCGGCCTGCTCGTCCAATCTGCTGCTAGTTTCATAATTATTATAGTATGCGCTGGGTGTCTCCTTCAAATTGTGAATCCTTCAGTCGGTCCGCTGGTTCTGCTGCTATAGTTATAAAATTATATTATGTAGGTAACTAGTCGATGAAATCAGCACGGCGAGGGATTCCCTCGCAAAACTCTCCGCCCCTGCTAGGTTAGTAGTCATGATGTGTGCGTAATGTGTAATTTATGTGTGTAAACTGAACTGAATAAATAATGGACTCATAAACATACCATATAATATACGGGAATCACTATAATTTTAAACGGGTCCACGCGCGTCGCCCCTAAATCGTGAAACACTAGATGCCTTTAATCACGTCACTAAAATCACTATCTCTACGCATTAGTTACCGTTCACTTAGTCACTTCACGAACAAAGACCCAACAAGATACGATACTAATAAAGTGCAGCGTGCACTGTATATTCGCGCGCGGTATTAGCTCCACGATGTGTGCTCACGGTTCTCCCGGATACTGCCTGACTGCCTGTTCAAAATCACCACTTTCAGAAAAACCCCACCATTCACTTCCCTCGACCCCGGCTCCCCTCACCCCGCCAATCTGTAACTAACTTCGTCTACGCCTTCAAAAATCATAAAACACACTTTTATTACTACTCTCCATTGTCCCAGGCATCGAAGTAAACGAAAGACCATTCACAAAATTTCTTTGAACGGCCGCTGTGCCGGTCCAGGGTGAACAGACTGCACGTGCAACTTAGCTATTGTTCTAAAAGCTAGCTCCCCAATTGTTCTTATTTGACAAAAGCCGCTTTGTTTATGCAAAGGTCCGGAGACAGTAAAACCATTGCTGGCCGAAAAGATAAATTACTTAATTGCCCCCAGAATAACAAACGTAAAACAAAATTGTAAAACATCAAAGAAAACTATATTCTATTGTCTCGACTCGTGTTGGTCCCACGAATTCTAAGACATGCAGGCTTGTAGCATTGATTCTGTTATTGTCGACAAAACTTTCCAAGCACCCCTCGTGGTATTATTTTCCAAAACTAAAACTGGAGGGCAAAGCTCAGCCTTTGATCCTACACTACCTCTTTTTGTTTTCGAGTGATCCTTCAAACCGGACAAAATCGGATATACCGAAGACTTTTTGAATGTAGACTTTTTCAAATTCGGCCTTTAAATGCGTCCCCTACTGTTCAGATAATTACGGCGTGTTAGTAGGTACTAGGCTAGCATAAATAAGTAGAATCTGTATTACCCCTACTCAAATAGGGCTAGACTAGTTTAGCCTAGGCTAAACTGGTTTCTCCATTCGACCCAAAACACAACACTTCCCATAAATGACTTGAACAAGATGTACAAAGGCACTTATAATTTATAGGTAGGTATTATTTTAATGAAAATCCGTGGACGGATACACTTGTGAATTGGTGAAACAAAAATTACGAGCAAGAGCAAGCAAGCGGCGCGCGGCGGGGTAGTTATCTGTGAAAAAACCTCGGCACAGACCAATAGACAGTCTGTGGACAGACTTTGACATTTTTTCTGGCTAAACTCCATTTTCTATGGTGAGAAGAATAGCGCCATCTAGAGACGTCTTCATAAACAACAAAAAAAAAAAAACCTGAAAAAAGCCTATTTGCTAACGCTGTCTGTCCTTTTAATGTTTTTGTAGTACAGCAAAGAATATTTTGATTCTAATTCTAGAGGATTAGTTCTCTGGTTGTAGGAGAAAAACGAGGAGAGCCCGGTTTTGTCCTTCTGCCGGGACGCCATTGACCCGCCATTGCGTTACAGGCTAAGGGCCCTGTTTGTGTGGTACCCCGCAAACAATGATGCACCTAACACCTGCACACTGGAGGACCTTATGGCGGCTAATAACAACGCAGTTAGCGTTGCGGAATTCTGGGCTAAAGCCATTTAAATTAGACTAGTGGTTCGCCCCGAACCGCGAACCCAGTTACAGATGTATAACTTTGCTAACGCCATTCGCGCGGGCGCGCACGCGCTTTGCTTATAAACTGTACAACCCCATATCTCGGCAACCCCTCGACCGATTTGGCTCATGTTCGAACTTCGTGTTCGCTCGCTCGTTCAATTAAGGCTCGGTATAAGGCTAACTAGCGCCACCAATGTTGAAAAAATCATATGTCCCTTCAGAAGAAGTTTCTGACAAAATCCTAAGATGAGCTCATGCGCCATGCTTTTCTAGATTTTTAAGTGTAGGTACCCAACTCAATTTCTAGGCTTAAACTAAAAAAAATTCGATAACCGCCAAAAACGGCCGCTTTTGGCGGTTATCGAAAATTTTTTAGCATAAAAGTAAATTTCGAAGAGGGTATCTACACTTAAAAATCAAGAAAAGCATGGCTCATCTTAGGATTTTTCAGAAACTTCTTCTAAAGGAAGATATGATTTTTTTAACATTGGTGGCGCTAGTTAGCCTTATACCGAGCCTTAAGGTATCAGTCTGCTAACGACACGCGAAGAAGAACTACAACCCTCGCTATATTATTCCTTCTATCAACAGGGCCATGAGTCAAAAGGGCGACTTGGATCGAAGCGGTACCAACTCTCTAAACCTGTCACCCGTGCAGTGGATCTCATCTTACTTCAACGCTGTCATCTTTCCGATCATCGGCAGCACCAAAGTGCAGACGTCGGCCGCAGTCACGCCCGACCACCTTGTGGATATTTTAAACAAGTATAAGGTGGGTACCAGTGTTAGGCAGTCAGTGTACTTCAATGGCCCGTTTTTAGAAAAAAAAACGTAGACCTTTTTTTGTCCACTGATGGCGCTCATAATACGGCACTATAACGGCAGTCAGTTGAAATTTCATCAGTGTTGCCAACGGTACGACAAATTACCGTAAACTGTAATAATCATAACCAGAAACACAATTCATTGCTTGCAAATTTTATCGCATCACGTAGTTGATGTCAGCATCCTACCTACCTATTCTATATTTATCAAAAACCATTTATGTTTTTGCTTTCAAGAATAAAAATTGCAAATATATGACACGTCATTTTTACCGATTGAACATGGCAAGCCTGATTCTTATCTGTGGTGTTTGTGTATCTTTAGTATTAGTACTTTCTAATCTGTGGGAAAAAGCGTTATTTGACTGCCGTTATGTAGCCGTATTTTCTGCGCCATCTAGCGAGCATTTTAAAATCAGCTTTTAACTGCCAGTTGAAAACGGCTCATTCATTTGTAATGACCCGCTTTCGACTGACAGTTAAGTTAAAACCTTTGGTAGATGGCGCTCATAGGCTGGGCCATACAAGAACCGGGATGTGGCTGTCAAATTTCGCTTAAACAGATTTATAATATCTTCAGAAAAAGCGAAATTTGACAGCCGTGAAAAGATGGATCCGAATGAGCGGATGAACGCCGCGACGAACGCGTCGTCCGTCCCTCCTTCGTGACTAAGACTTCCGGACGAGGTTGAAACATGTCGGCTATTCCGACAAATAATAAAAGTAAGTAAGTGAAACCGTTAAATCAATATAAAAATGTGCAGTGCTTACGAAAGTTTCGGTCCTTTTAATGTGTTTTTTAGTACAGAAAATAATATTTTGATTCTTATTCTATAGGATTAGTTCGCTGGTTGTAGGAGAAAAGCGAGAAAGCGAGCTGTTGTGTCCTTCTAATGAAACGCCATCGACACGCCATTGCGTTATAGACTTAAACCCCTGTACCTACTTCAACCACATGTAACTAAACTGTTTTGTAATCGAATTCCTTCAATTTCCAATTACTTTTCTAATGACTTTTCCTACTGACATGAATCTGACTGCCTATGACCCTCTATTGAGTGATCCTCAATTTCAATTTTGTGGTTTTTTGTTATTTACAGAAATGTCATCCTTTTGACCAGTAGGTAAAAAGAGTTCCTGCAACTTTAAACTAGTTTTTTTTTCTAAAAAAATGTTCTTAATTATTTGTTTTTCAGCCTGTGCAAATGATGATAACCCCTTGGACTGCCACTGATATCCTGAACCATCCTTCATGCGACATGACATGCTTCCGCCAGCTCACTCTAAGCGGCAGCAAAGTTCCCAAAGAAGTTTTACTGGCGCTACGGGTAAGGGAAATTGGGCTTTAAGCACTGGTTATAAAGCTTAGAATCTGTTCATAACTAGGCCACCCTTCCTGCCACATAACATGCTTCCACCACCTCACTCTAACCGGCAGCAAAGTTCCCAAAGAAGTACTGGCGCTAAGGGTAAGGGGAATTGGACTCTAAGCACTAGTGATAAAGCTTAGACTCTGTTGATACCTAGGCCACCCTTCCTGCAACACAACATGCTTCCACCGCCTCACTCTAACCGGCAGCAAAGTTCCCAAAGAAGTGTTACTGGCGCTACGGGTAAGGGGATTTGGACCCTACGCACTGTTGATAGAGCTTAGAGTCTGTTGATAACTAGGTCACCCTTCCTGCAACACAACATGCTTCCACCGCCTCACTCTAACCGGCAGCAAAGTTCCCAAAGAAGTGCTACTGGCGCTACGGGTAAGGGGAATTGGACTCTAAGCACTGGTGATAAAGCTTAGAGTCTGTTGATAACTAGGCCACCTTTCATCCATAATATCTCCGTTGGAGAATCGGGTAAAAAGGAAAACTTGCAGACAGTAAGTAGATTTAAAAATTGTGACCCCCTATTTCATCCCATTTTTTGCGATTTATCTATAATCTAAATCATGTTTTATTACCCGACTACGCGAAGCAAAAAGGAGGGTTATGATTTTAGCAGCGTATGTATGTATGTATGTATGTATGTATGTATGTATGTATGTATGTATGTATGTATGTATGTATGTATGTATGTATGTATGTATGTATGTATGTATGTATGTATGTATGTATGTATGTATGTATGTATGTTTGTGTGTTCATCTGTTCCCTCGCAGAGCCTAAACTACTCGGCCGATTTCAACAAATGAGGTGTCGTTGGATTCGTCTTAATCACCCAGGTAACATAGGATAGTTAAATTTTGAAAAAAACCAAGATGGCGGCTGTGCTGCGCCCTAAAGTGGTGAACCTAAAAATAAAAATTTTCGGATACCATCGTCATGGGTATCAAATGAAAGGGCTTTAAAAGACCTTTTCAAAAATGTATAACACATGTAGCGTCAACATAACAAATAGAACAAAAAATTCCAAAATGTTTTTTTTTTTGCACTTCTCGGTTCTATTCTGGGTGATTGTCCAAAATGACTTAGTAAAAAGCTCAAAAAAAAATAGAAGTTAAAAACTAAAACCCGACTACTAAAAGGCTAAAAACAAGACCTGTTTATCCTTAAAATAGACTCAGAGATAATTAATCGTAGTCGGAGGACACCACATTCGCATTTGATAAACCGATGGCCTCCGACTACGATTAATTATCTCTGAGTCTATTTGAACGAGCGAGCGAAGCGAGCGAAGTTCTCCGAGTCTACTGGAACAATCCGGCGTTTGTATGTATGTATGTATGTATGTATGTATGTATGTTTGTATGTTTGTATGTTTGTATGTATGAATGTTCGTTCGACGATAACTTGAGTAATTTTTGTCGGATTGTCATGAAATTTGGTAGGCAGGTAAATGAAATTAAAAGAATTTTTAAGTTCGAACATGAGCCAAATCGGTCGAGGGGTTGCCGAGATATGGGGTTGTTAAGTTTATATGGGATGAGAGAGGGCGCCACTGCTGCCTCTCAGTAACAATAAAATAGTGCTAAAAAGTGATTTTAAAAGTGATAAAAACGTAAATCTA
Organism: Zelleria hepariella; assembly: GCA_949319315.1. Taxonomy (NCBI): domain Eukaryota; kingdom Metazoa; phylum Arthropoda; class Insecta; order Lepidoptera; family Yponomeutidae; genus Zelleria; species Zelleria hepariella. The sequence continues at coordinate 9,984,787 of OX439396.1, read as the reverse complement.
ATCAGTAAACAGTGAAAGCAGTGATAAAAACTAACAAAAGTGAACTATAAATACAAATTCTGTTTGGAAACAATATTGTGGATATCGGACGTAAAACTCAGTGGACACAATAAAAATAAACTTTTAAGGGTCGCGAAATAATCCGTAACAAGAACTCTATTTTAATCCAATAAATCAAAAAAAAATGCTAATTGCTAAGGTCCAAAATACTCGTACACCAGATTAGAAAATACAAAACAGCGCCATCTATTAAAAAAAAATTGTTATTCTACTTCCTAACAGAGGGCGTGACAAAACATTTTTTATCAGAGCCATCTAGTGTTCAAAATTATAAACCCTTATGCTCAACAATAGAGGTCGCTTTACTTCAAAACTACAAGAAAGTCCTATACAAAACTTAAAATGCAAGAAATACCAGATAAACTACAAAAAATCCAAAATGATCTAGAGGCACAAAAACTTGAAATAAGAAAAAGCGGCGAACAAGTTACAGAAAACATTCAAAGAATGTTTGGAGAAAAACTAAAAATGCTAGAAGAAAAATCTGAAAATCTTGAAAAACGAGTGGAAAATCAAGAGCAAAGGGTTGGTTATTAGGTTTATATGGGGTCGCGAGTTCATAGTTCGGGGCGAACCACTAGTTTAAGGATAAATAGGTCTTGTTTTTAGCCTTTTAGTAGTCGGGTTTTAGTTTTTAACTTCTATTTTTTTTTCTCTATGAGCGACTAATCACAGTTTGATTTCAACCCACATCCGTTCCAGGCACGGACCGACCCCACCAAGTGCATAGTGGTGGAGATGTACGGACAGACCGAGACCCTGGGTCCGTGCCTGACTGCCGCGCCTGAGGGACCGCTCGGTAACTGCGGCAAACCTTACCCGCCTGGCTTTATGCAAATTCAGGTACTTTATTCTAAGGGCCCAGCCTAAATAATTTTATAGAATATAAATTAAAGTTAACATAACAGTGCTTTCTTCGCCAACAAACTGTGTAGCAGTTTGGCGATTTTCTTCTGATATTTAGGATTTAAAACTTATGATAAATAAATTAAAAATTAAAAAAACGCAGAAGAGACATGGACGCCATATCTTTTCTGTGTATCTTGCGTCGTGTCGCTTCTATACACATTTTGTATTAAAGTGTCATGACAGTGACGAGCTTGATGATGAAGATTTTACAGTACGAAAAATTATACTTGAGGTACCACGTGGTTTGACATGCGCGGTGACGATTTATAAGTATCTTTAGCGGTTTGAGGTCTGAGCGCTGGACGGGAGTGCGGGTGACGCGGTCAAGTCTTTTCGTTCATGACGCGTATTGTAACTATCTATCTGTCCATCTATCTCTATCTAAGTAAAGCCCTTTTTACGCCAACCCTCTCGGTCAAATGCCCTCCCGCTGTCTTCACAATATCATAGAATCATCATCAGTGAATCGCGACGAGTAGGTATCATCATGATCATCAGTTCCTGCTATCCCTAATCAGGGACATAGGGCTCTCAAAACAGTTTTCCAATCTGGCCGATTTTGCGCCTTCATCTCAAGCTCTTATATGTTCATTCCGAGACTGTTAGCCTTCTGTTGTACTGATCGTCGCCAGGTGATCTTCTAGTAAAACTTTCACATAACTTTTATGTAACACTGTATCATGCTCTCTTTGGTTTTTCAGCTGGTTGATCCAGAGACCGATAAAGTGATCACGGAGCCACATAAGCCTGGAGAAATGTGGGTGAAGGGATATTCATTCACTGTACGTATCTAAATTCATTCACTGTAGGTATCTAAATTATGTTATATTCGTTAGTACTTTTTCCGTGGGTATTAGTTTGAAATAGGTATTCCAATATATATACAGGCTGGCCCAAACATAGACGTCAACCGTTTTAATTGTGCCTAGCATTGGTTTTTATTTTTCAAGTTTTTTTCTGGGACATTGTTTTAGATGCAGTAGACTTGCCCAGCACCTATACCATCCTGACAGCTTAGTCAGCCTAGCCCACAGGAAAGACGAGTCAATACGTGTGGAGCTAACTAAGCCGCAAGCCTACTCCATCTAAAAACAATGTCACAGGCACTGCAGCGCCGAGTGGTCTCTTCACCCATCTAGTGTGAGTGAAGGTGCCACTGAACGCTGTATAAATCATCTCATTAAGTAGATGTAAAGGCCATCGTTGTAACCAAATTCTTTCTTTTCAGGAGTACTACGGAATGCCTGAAGAGACAGCGAAGGCTTTCTCCCCGGATGGCTGGTACAAGACTGGCGATCTCCTCTACAGGGACGAGAACAACTTTTACTACTTCTATGAGAGGATGAAGATGCTCTTCAAATACAAGAACTATCACGTAAGTCCGTCCCGAGAATATACTTTTCGAAAAGTCGTATTGCAAGTGTAGCGACCCCTGTCGGGCGCACAGGAAACTGCTACACACTCTAGCAGTCAAATCGCTACTTGCTACAATCCTGCATCGCGCCAGCAAAATATCTTTCGTAGCTGAGTATATATAGAACGACCAACTATGTTCAGTTGGACCCGGCCGGTCCCCAAGCATAAGATCTGCTTGGCGGGAATTTTCACTTTATAGTCGAGGAGCACGATCACCCGCTCATAAACAAGTTTTTACCCGACTACGCGAAGCAAAAAGGAGGGTTATGATTTTAGCAGCGTATGTATGTATGTATGTATGTATGTATGTATGTTTGTGTGTTCATCTGTTCCCTCGCAGAGCCTAAACTACTCGGCCGATTTCAACAAATGAGGTGTCGTTGGATTCGTCTTAATCACCCAGGTAACATAGGATAGTTTAATTTTGAAAAAAATCAAGATGGCGGCTGTGCTGCGCCCTAAAGTGGTGGACCTAAAAATAAAAATTATCGGATACCATCGTCATGGGTATCAAATGAAAGGGCTTTAAAAGACCTTTTCAAAAATGTATAACACATGTAGCGTCAACATAACAAATAGAACAAAAAATTCAAAAATGTGTTTTTTTTGCCCTTCTTGGTTCTATTCTTGGTGATCGTCCAAAATGACTTACTAAAAAGCTCAAAAAAAAAATAGAAGTTAAAAACTAAAACCCGACTACTAAAAGGCTTAAAACAAGACCTGTTTATCCTTAAAATAGACTCATAGATAATTAATCGTAGTCGGAGGACACCACATTCGCATTTGATAAACCGATGGCCTCCGACTACGATTAATTATCTATGAGTCTATTTTAAGGATAAACAGGTCTTGTTTTAAGCCTTTTAGTAGTCGGGTTTTAGTTTTTAACTTCTATTTTTTCGTAAAAGTAGTGACCGGTTTGGTAGTAGGGTTAGTAGTCGGGTTAACCCGCAACCCATGCTAATTGTAACGTTAGTTAGACAAACCAACTCTCTGTCTGCCCCTACCTATATTGGTCATCCAAGGACTTCACAGTCAAATTTTAATGAAAGTACGTAATCTTAGGCAACATGCGACAGCCTACTTCGGTCGAACGCGCAGAGATATCACGATTATAATGAGAGAGTTTTCTTTAAGGCTGTCAAATTGCGCTTTTTCTGAAGATATTATTAATCTTTGTAAGCGTTTTACATCAAGTGCTTTGAATTCAGCTTTTGTCAGTTGAAAACGGCCCATTTTGTTATAAGAGGGGGCGCGGGTAACTTGACTTCGTTCCCATGCAAAAATACGCTGAAGCAAACGTCCTTTCTTTCGATTTTAAACGCAATCAGCGTTTCGTTTCCTAAATTACTGGACTAGCGTTCTAACAACTTCCCACCCTCTCTGACCCTAGACACAACTAACTGCTATGCTCAACTGGTTGTGCCGTGGGCACTTTTGTTTCCCGTCAGCTCAACTGAGTTACCAACGACTCAACACGGATCCACGACGCAACTGCTATGCTCAACTTGTTGTGCCGTGGGCACTTTTGTTTCCCGTCAGCTCAACTGAGTTACCAACGACTCAACTCGGATCCACGACGCAACTGCTATGCTCAACTGGTTGTGCCGTGGGCACTTTTGTTTCCCGTCAGCTCAACTGAGTTACCAACGACTCAACACGGATCCACGACGCAACTGCTATGCTCAACTGGTTGTGCCGTGGGCACTTTTGTTTCCCGTCAGCTCAACTGAGTCGATGTTTCCCATTAGCTCAATTGAGTTACCAACGACTCAACACGGATCCACGACGCAACTGCTATGCTCAACTGGTTGTGCCGTGGGCACTTTTGTTTCCCGTCGGTACAACTGATGTATAACACTTCCAGATACCACCGATGGAGCTCGAAGAGGTGATCGCTACCCACCCGGCCGTCGCTCAAGTGGCGGTCTCAAGTGTTGAAGACAGCTCATGCGGGGAACTGCCCGTGGCCTGCGTCGTGGTTCGACCAGGAGCTGCCGTCACTGCTGAGGAGATTCAGCAACTCGTTGCAAGTAAGTTGCTACAGACGGATGCTAAAAATTAGTTGGACTCAAAAGGTTACAGAGTTGCAAGTCTTAGGTGGAGATGGGCGGGGCACCTGGCGAGGCGGGAAGACGGTAGGTGGACCAGGGCAGTAACGGAGTGGCGGCCGAGAACGGGACGTCGGTCGGTAGGCAGACCAGCGGCCCGGTGGTCAGATGACATCTCCATGGTGACAGAGGGCCCCTGGATGCGAGCAGCGAGAGACCGAGAAGGGTGGCGTGAAAGGGAAAAGGCCTATACCCAACAGTGGGCAAATGTGGGTTGATAATGAATGATGAATGAAATGAAATAAAATGAAATGAAATGAAGTTTTTTTTTTAAATGAAATGATGATGATGAAAAGGTTACGAACGAGGAAATCCTAAGACGTGTCAACAAGAAGCGAGAACTATGGAACACCATCAAAAGGAGAAAGGTTGCATATCTGGGACATGTGTTCAGACACGAGAGATACAGCCTCCTGCAACTTATATTGATGGGAAAAGTCGCTAGCAAGAGACGCGCCGGCCGAAGGAGAAAATCCTGGAGGAGAAACCTACGGGAGTGGACTAGGATCGCGAGTGCTGCCCAGCTATTTCGCCTCGCGAGAGACTAAGAGAGACATGCGGGGCTGACCGCTAACCTTCGCTGAGTCGGAGAGGCACCCTAAGAAGAAAAAGAAGCTTGGCAAAACAGGGGGGTTACCCTTGACGCTATTGCGATCAAATTGAAAAAGTTTGATAATTATTTTCTCTTTGAATTCGCATAGTAATGCTTTGATTTGAAATACTTTGTAATGTTTATTCAAAGGTAAGGCTGTTTTATTCAATAAAAACACAAAATGCCTCTTAATTAGTAAAATATTAAATTTTGTAAATTGCGCCATATTTCGGCCGTATTGGAAAAATGCGTCAAGGGTAGAGGGGCAGATCATTATGGGCCAATTGGAAAGCAGACGGGCGAGAGGCAGAACACCAATGCGCTGATCTGTTGCCCTAAGTTTCCTCACGATGTTTCCCCGTCAACTGTTAAGGCGCTGTGCATAGTGAAGCGCCCGCGCGCAAAGAAAAATGCACAAAATCGATTCCTGTATCAAATACACTAAACAAATTGAAATTGTTCACATATCAAACCCTAGAATTAGGTGAGACCTATCTAAAACAGCCAGTTTCGTGTCGACATTCATGAATGTTTTGAAGATTTTTGCTTGAAAAAAAAATAGGCGGCGCACTTTTTTTCAAGCAAAATATCTTGCAATCTGTCATGGATATCAACATAAAACTGGCTGTTTTAGATAGGTCTCGTCTAATTCTAGGGTTTGATATGTGAACATTTTCGATATTTTTAGTGTATTTGATACAGGAATCGATTTTGTGCATTTTTCATGGCGCGCGGGCTATTTCACTATGCCCAGCGCCTTAAGACGGAACGCGGGTAGCCGGCTGCTATGATACAAAAAATATAAAAAGGGAGACCTGTTTCCTCCCTGGATGATTATTTTAGAAAAAAAAAATGTTTATGCCATTCAATTTATATGTACATCTGCCATGTCCCTATGTTTTCCTTTTTTATTATTTTAATTATTTTAATAAAAATTTAAATATTATGAATAGTAAAAAAAGGAAAACATAGGGACATGGCAGAGGTAAATATAGATTGAATGGCATAAACATATATTTTTTTAAAGCAATTATCCAGGGAGGAAACAGGTCTCGCCTTTTGTATGGATTTGAGGTTACCCGCGTTCCCTCTTAATACAACAAACAATGCCCTTTCGCAGGTAAACTGTCAGAGAGCAAGCACTTGCGCGGAGGTGTGGTCTTCTTGGATGCTCTGCCAGCCACCTCGACGGGCAAGATCGCGCGAGGGAAGCTACGCAAACTTGTCAAGGATCTAAAATAAACATAGAATTATAAGATTGTATAGTGCACCTCCGCCTTCGGAATGGAGAATTTCATAGGGGGCAATTTTATTATTTACCTGCACTTTCTTGCACAAAAAGATAGAACAAAAAGTTGAATAACAAAAGTGAGATATTTCCTTTCGGGACAGAAAGTTGAATTCCTAAAATTTTGAGTTTCTCAAAAGTTTAATTTGCAGCATGTTGAATTAGTGCCTATACACACGACAGCACGTAGACGCTTACACTTTCGTTGCAAAGTCTTAAGGTTGGACGATAGCAGCGTGGCGGAAAATAAATTTTTTTCACAGTTTTTTTAATTTTTAAGCTAAACTGAGCTATTTTAGTTTAGCGATTTTTTGTTCACGGCAATAAAACAGTATTCTTTTCATTATTGTAAACAATAATTCAGCCGATTAGGTGTTCTGGTCATCAACAAGTTTTTTGGGCAGTGCCACTGCTTTGTCGACTGGTCCGATTCGATAAAATATCGGATATAGATTATACCGTGACACGTTCTGTACTTACAGACTTCAGTTCCCCGACACAAGTGTAGCTAGAGAGGCCACATAAACATTAGCGGCGGTCTTTGCGTGCAGGAACTACCCTTTTAGGAAAACTTAGCAATAAGATGTGAATATACTTAGGTAAAAATGTAATATTTTTATGATGGTCACAGTAAAGTTGAAGAATTAAAAAAAAAAAAAAGTATGTGCCTAGGTTTATTTTTATTTCGGTACGCAATGTCTGCTAGAATCGCCTTAGCAGTCTTTCAGACTTGCGGCGTGGCGTATAGGGGTGAAAATAATCATCCCTCTGAATCTTAATAACGCAAAAACACTTTTGCACGAGCAAGTGATAGAGCTCAATGGAAAATATTGCTCTATGACACCTTCAAGCGATGGTCCTCAGCATTGAGGGAATGACTGGATAGATTTCTAACCCTACTAGATTTGATTTCTTCTCGATTTGTGGATAAAGTATTTATGACCATCGTTCCGCGAGCGCGACTCGCATTCGAACCATGGGACGTCCGTCATGGTCATATAATTAATTAATTAAGAATTTAAATTTTAAAAAAAACCGTGCTTTCCTTTCCGGCTACTCGGTGACCCTACCGACCGACCGTCAACTCTTCAGCTAGTCTGCTGGCATACCCGGCTGAATAACCTTTTCCCAGTGTTAATATTGGAACGCACCCTACCCTATCCCAGCGTATACTTATTTCGAAACGCACCCCGTAATGTCAAACAAACGTCAAATTTTAATCTGTGGTCAGTCAGTAAAAAATTCAGTGAGTGATTGCAGTGTTCCAAGTTCCAACATTTCGCTGAATTTTCGCAATAAATTAAAGTTTTAGCTAATTTTTCGGGTTTATTATGTACCCTGGGTAGGCGGGCAAGATGATGATGGATGATGACGAGTTCTTCAGGCAGACGGTGCAGCATTTAGCCCGCTCGTTGTCGAATATTGACCCCACACCATGGGAGAAGGTGAGTCAGTTTTATTCAGATAATACCTGATAAACGGATGTTTTGCAATAGGTTTGCGAATAAACACGCTTTTGCAAGACGTCCTAGGCTCTGCCTTGTCTTCCTGAGGTAACAGTTGCCGATGTCGATGATTTGAGATCGATAATAGTCACTGATGATCTCATGTTTACCTTTTGATGTGCCTAGGTAATGTTGTTGGTATCATTCAATCGGTTTCTATTAGACTTATTAGATATCGTATCTTTCTTTCTCAATAACTCACTATTTCACTAAATTATGTGACCTTGGAGGTCTGAAATATGCTAACTAATAAGCTTCATGTTATTCATTTCTAAATAAAAACTGTTAGTTTGCCCCTCTCTTGAAGGCTACTTTTGAATGCTTATCTACTTATTTTGAATATGTCTACATTTATATTTTTTATATTTATATATTTTATAGGGACATAATAAAGGCCTTTTCATCTACGTATGAGATGATTTATTCAGCATCCAGTGGTACCTTCACACACACTAGATGGGTGAAGAGACCACTTGGCGCTGCTGTGCCTGGGACATTGTTTTAGATGATGTAGGCTTGCCCGGCACCTATACAAGCCTGACAGCTTAGTCGGCCTAGCCCACAGGAAAGACAAGTCAATACGTGTGGAGCCAACCAAGCTTCACCCGTAGTACCAAGTGGTAAAACTATAATTGTAGTAAAAGAATAATCATAATATTTAACCAAGAAGCTTGCCACCCAGTTTGGATCATTGAAACACTTGAATAACGTATCTGGGGTTTTAGACTACTGCACAAGGGCCTTACTGTATGTGAGATAGGCAGATCAGTCCTCGCAGCCATTGTTTATTTATTATTATTATTTATTAGTACACTGGCAGCTTTAAGCTGATGTGTGTAATTGTGTATATCACTTTATTAGTGCACTTTTAAAATGTTTACTAAGTCTGTTTTTAAAAGAATTTACCGAGGGGGCACTGATTACTGCCTCATTCCACGCATTCATTTCTTGTTAAATATTTTTCACGGGTCAAGTGTTAACAAACGTTTACTGCCATTTCCAGGTGAACACCCTATTCATGCTATGTCCGCAAGCGAGCTCCACTCTCGTCGTCACCACACGCAGCCAGGATGCCTGCATCGCGCTCGGGCTATACTTCCTGCAGAGCGGCCTGCAGCATCAGGACAAGCTGCTGCCGTACTTCCTGAAGGTGCTCAAGTCTCTGGTGAACGCGCAGTTCGAGGAGCCGCCCGGGAAGCAGGCTGCTACTGACCGTGAGTGTGCATTTGTTTGAATACTGCCGTCTAACTAAAAAGCAGCTAACCCTCGCTTGGCCGTTTTTCACTTTTTAATACATAAAATCGACAAGCTCTATTTTTTGGTGTAAGAACCATGTTTCTAGCATTATACATACAATTAAATCTCGCTGCCGCTAGTTCTAGGAATTTGGACCTTAGGTCCTAAACCTAAGCCTAGAGATTCTCATTTAACGGCACGTTTTTAGCAAAAAAACGCATCCAAAAAGAAGACATGATATTTTTTTTCATTGGCGGCGTGTGCCTTGAGCATCAATTTAAGCCACACATTTATTATATGGAACTCCTTCATGATAAAGCGATAAAACAAAAAACCTTAGCTTGATCACCGTTAAAGATGTATAACTGCCTTTTTAAAGATTTTTTCTTAAGCATTATTGTTGATGCAGTCATTATCCATATTCCTTTTCTTCTTCTTCAACCGATCGCCACCTAATGCTGAGTGTAGGTCTCTTCCATTGCACTCCATTCTCTTGGGTCTTGGTCTTTTCTTATCCAGTTTTTACCTGCCACTTTGACCACTTTGTTTAAGCGGTCTTTTTTACAAATAAGTTTTACTATAGGGGAAAGAAAATTCAGGATAACAAAAAAAACTGCTTTTCCATACATAAGATATAAGTTTGCACTGCACTAAATCAATGTTAAAGAATATTAGGATTCAGGAGTAATGTGGTGTAGTAAAGATAAAAATTTATTTGATGTGATCAAAAAAGTAGCATAAAAAAATTACATTACGACAGGCATTTGCGACACAATTTGGTCTGACATTTAATTAGTTTAATTTAAAGTAAGCACTTAAGGCGCTGGGCATAGTGAATTAGCCCGCGCGCAAAAAAATGCACAAAAACGATACCTGTATCAAAAACACTAAAAAAATAGAAAATGTTCACATATCAAACCCTAGAATTAGGTGAGAGCTATCTAAAACAGCCAGCTTTGTGTTGATACCCATAACAGATTTCAAGATATTTTGTTTGAAAAAAAGTGCGACGCCTATTTTTTTTCATCAAAAATATCTTCAAAACCTTTACGAATCTCAACCCAAAACTGGCTGTGTTAGATAGGTCTCACCTAATTCTAGGGTTTGATATGTGAAAATTTTCGATTTGTTTTGTGTTTTTGATACAGGACTCGATTTTGTGCATTTTTCTTGGCGCGGGGGCTATTCACTATGCACCGCGCCTTAATATTTTAAATATCTTCCAGTGTAACACTTCACAATGTTTACCTGAAAGTAAAATTAAATGGATTATAATCTGTAACAAAACCATCCTGATCAGAAGTCACTCCTGCAAGGATTTAATTTTTTGTTTCATTCTATAAAGAGAAAAAAAGGGTTATAGCTTTTGTATTGTTCTGGCGTTATTTATCTAAATCCCAATTTTATCGAATTTTTTTAGATCAGGGATTCCCAAACTTTTTCAGTTTGCGGTGCACTTACAGGTTTGAGTACTAGAAGCTTGATCGAAGACTAGACGTGACAGAACTGCAGTGTGAGTACTGGATTTGTCAGAAATCGCCAAAAACTTTCCCCATACATTTTGTATGGGAAAAAATACGATTTAGTTTTTTATGCTCCTTAGAGACTTTTGATCTCTTCACAAAATGGGATCGATTGCAATACTTTTATTTTCGTATTTTAGGAAAAAAAATTGGCCTTTTTTTTTCCAAAATCTGTAATGCAGTTCAGAATATCTCAAAAAATTATGGATGGTTTTATGTAACTGTAACGTTAAGGAAACTGCAATTATGCCCCATTTAAAAAATCGACCCTAAATAAACTGTCTGCGAACGACATTTTTTTACCTGGTTTGGGTTTGACGTCTAATATTATCCACATTGACTGTCCCCGTCAAAGCCCCCAAACCGTCTCCTGGAATAAATGCATGGTTATTCAGATACTACAGGGTGCACTCTAAGTTGATAGCGAATCTTTAAGTAGGCTCTCTACTGATCAATACAAACCACTTGTACTAGGTGGCGAAAAAAATGGAGTGAAAAAAATATCAGCTGTTCCATACAAAAGGTCGACTCAGTACTGCGCCAAATGTATGAAACAGCTGATATTTTTAGCGCTCCTTTTTTGTCGCCACCTAGTACAAGTTGTTTGTATTGATCAGTAGACAGCCTACTTAAAGTTCCGCTATCGACTTAGAGTGCACCCTGTTTATTCTTAGCATTCCATGGATTCAAAGTGCGGGCGGGCGTGACTTGGACCGAGCCCAATGAGGGCTACCGCGCGTGGAGTAGCCGCTAGGAGCGCACTGCGTAGGTTGCAGAAATGTCACTTATGGCAATTATAGCAATTTTTAATAGTTGTTCCGCTACTACCCACTGCTTTGAAACATGTTTGTCTTTGCTCAAACGGGGCTTGCTTGTTTTATTGGTACGGTCGGCCATAGTCACAGATACCCCATGGCAGCTCTTACAGCGCGCGGCATAAGGGCGCCAATCGAACAAAAAGGGGTATCCTAGCGCGTGGCCGACTGTACAGTTAAGGTAGGAATTAAATATTAATGTAAGTTGTTTTTTATAACTAACTTTGAGAGCCAAATTCAAGACCTTACTGGGCAGTGGCGCCAACTAGTGAGAACTAAAACGGTAGCCCTCATTGAGGTAAACGTCAATCCATGATAGAAAACCTGGAGCAAGAGAACAAGGAGCCACCCAAATAATAAGATAAGGCTAAGATAAAGAAGAAAAAGGACCTAGATTGTAGACCCAAACTCCTACGAATAAAACGTGCAAATACGTCTGATTTATTCATAGATCTTTGGGTCTAGAATCTAGATCCCAAGAACTTAAAATATTTAAGACCCGCCCCTCAATACTCGGCGCTATCGAGTCAAGATCGACGAACTTGATTATATCAATTCTCTATGAATTTACAAAAATCATGCTACGATTTCACACACTTTGTTTGTTTATTAAAATCTAAAGCTAGGTATCCTGTACAGTAAAAATATACAATGCATCTTAATTCCTGAAATATTTAATTTTGATATAAATGAGAGGGGCAGCATTAAGACCACAGTGAGATTTTGCAAAAAAAAAAAATTCGTTCTAATGTACCTAATACCATATACCAATAAAAATCAGGAAATACCATAAAAATCTGTTATAAAATACCATAAAAATCAGTAAAAAAAAAAACAGTTTTGTAAAAAATATTTAGCTACCTCTTCCACCGCCGAACCATCTCCAAATCGCGGAAATGGGGTCCCTGCTAACATCCCCAGCTCCAGATCCTTGTCCAGCGACGGTGCCGTCTACGTTCACTCTAACTGAAACACAATAACATTATTCCACAGCCTTCTAATCTTAAGGCGCTGGGCATAGTGAATTAGCCCGCGCGCAAATAAAAATGCACAAAATCGATTCCTGTCTCAAATACACAAAAAAAAATTAAAATGTTCACATACCAAACCCTAGAATTAGGTGAGACCTATCTAAAACAGCCAGTTTCGTGTTGACATTCATAAAAGTTTTGAAGATATTTTGCTTGGAAAAAAATAGGCGGCGCACTTTTTTTCAAGCAAAATATCTTGCAATCTGTTATGGATATCAACACGAAACTGGCTATGTTAGATAGGTCTCAACTAATTCTAGGGTTTGATATGGGAACATTTTCGATTTTTTTTGTGTATTTGATACATGAATCGATTTTGTGCATTTTTAATTGTTTAGTGTATTTGATACAGGAATCGATTTTGTGCATTTTTCTTTGCGCGCGGGCGATTCACTATGCACGGCGCCTTAAGGTGAGACCTATCTAACACAGCCAGTTTTGTGTTGAGATTCGTAAACGTTTTGAAGATATTTTTGATGAAAAAAAATAGGCGGCGCATTTTTTTTCAAACAAAATATCTTGCAATCTGTTATGGATATATCAACACAAAACTGGCTGTTTTAGATAGCTCTCACCTAATTCTAGGGTTTGATATGTGAACATTTTCGATTTTTTTTGTGTATTTGATACATGAATCGATTTTGTGCATTTTTCTTTGCGCGCGGGCGATTCACTATGCACGGCGCCTTAACCGGGCGCTCTTCTGAGCGCTTCTGTGCATCGGAAACTGTCGGAACGTTAAACCATGTCCAGTGGCGCAGCTACATTGAGACAGGACAAGCTACAAAGGGCGCTACCTAGCTACGCCACTAACCATGTCTGAGGTCCGTGAACAAAGAAGAATAATTAGTCCTTATCCTTATCTACTAGTGGTTCGCCCCGAACTGTGAACTCGCGACCCCATATAAACTTAACAACCCCATATCTTGGCAACCCCTCGACCGATTGGGCCCATGTTCGAACTTAAAAATTCTCTTTGCCTCATTTACCCACCTACCAAATTTCATGACGATCCGACAAAATTTACTCAAGTTATCGTCGAACGAACATTCATACATACATACAAACATACATACATACATACAAACGCCAGATTGTTCAAGTAGACTCGGAGAACTTCGCTCGCTTCGCTCGCTCGTTCAATAAAACAGTACGTCCAGTGTGACTAAAGGTTCCACTGGACGCTTTAATTAATCATCTTACTACGAGATTACAAGATAGCTTTTCAGAAGTTATAATCAATGGAATATATCGTGAGAGGTGGCGCGAGCATGAAGAGACTCAGTAGTGGGTGTTAACAGCCTGATGATGATGAATCAATGGAATATTTACCATCTCTATTTGTCGCATTCCGCTGATTCTGACCAACACTCTGTAAGTGGAAAAAAAAACTATAGATAACCAACAAAGAACTATTTACTTTCACCACCGAAAACCTGCTGAAAGCAACACCCAAACCAATAGCGGTCGTGAAACACTGGCTGCATGCCATATGATTTGGCAATCTCACACGAATATGAAGGAAAGAAGAACTAAAAGTGGACCGGCAAAGTCTTTACCAAAGGCTACAGATGGTCGAGTAAAAAGTTTGGTTTTTAGGTTGATTATATTAAATACATTTTCTTTTAATTAATTAGTTTTTTGCTAATACCCGAGTACCTGTGCCCATCTCTGATCAGTCCCTCTACCCTTGACGCATTTTTCCAATACGGCCGCAATATGGCGCAATTTACAAAATTTTATATTTTACAAATTAAGACGCATTTTGTGTTTTTATTGAATAAAACAGCCTTAACTTTGAATAAACATTACAAAGTATTTAAAATCAAAGCATTACTATGCGAATTTATAGAGAAATTAATTTTAAAACTTTTTCAATTTGATCGCAATAGCGTCAAGGGTAACCCCCCTGATTGATATAATTATCATAATATAATCAAATGTTTCCAAAAACTTACACGGCTGACCAAAATCGTCATTATCAGCAATAGGTAAAACGGTTTGTTCATCATCTTTGCTTGCGACTTCCCTGATAAAAAAAACAGTGGCAAAAAGAAGTAGATTAGTAGTCTGAAATGACAGTGACTTTTCTGCCACAACTGAGCCGATAATAGAGTTCTGCTCTACCCTTGACGCATTTTTCCAATACGGCCGCAATATGACGCAATTTACAAAATTTAATATTTTACAAATTAAGACGCATTTTGTGTTTTCATTGAATAAAACAGCCTTACCTTTAAATAAACATTACAAAGTATTTAAAATCAAAGCATTAATATGCGAATTCAAAGAGAAATTAATTTTAAAACTTTTTCAATTTGATCGCAATAGCGTCAAGGGTGACCCCCCTGGGGTGCTTTATATTAATTCATTACTTTTTCAACTTACATTATTTCTAAATGTCGAAATCGAAGCAAAAAATGGATATTTAAATATTTCTTCAGGGTGCACTATAAGTCGATAGCGAAACTTTAAGTAGGCTGTCTACTGATCAATACAAACAACTTGTACTAGGTGGCGACAAAAATGGAGCGAAAAAAATATCAGCTCTTTCATACATTTGGCGCATTACTGAGTCGACCCTTTTGTATGGAACAGCTGATATTTTTTCACTCCATTTTTTTCGCCACCTAGTACAAGATGTTTGTATTGATCAGTAGAATGCCTACTTAAAGTTCCGCTATCGACTTAGAGTGCACCCTGTAGATACTTGCCTTAAATAACCCGGGAAGCCCGACTCGTAGCCGTCGACAATGCATTCAGAAATTGTGTCTTTTAGTTATATGTACTCGTATTGCACGGCGTGCTATAAAATATATTTTAATGACTAATAATAACTCAGGTAAAATTATGTGGCGAATAGCTAGACCAACTAACAATAAGTCACATTGTATGTCTCCTCAGGATCATGGGTCTTGATCAGTTTCAGTTTCAGTTATATATTGTCTTCATGTGATTACAAGATGTTATAGAGAGTTAGTAAGTAGGTACAAGACATGAGCCAAAGGGGCAATGCAATATATGAAGCTAGAATTTGAGTAGGCGCAATGGACGGCACTCAGTGCTAGCCCTTGGTATTAGTTTACTATAGGAAAAAAGTTTTCACAGGGTGCGGTCGACTGTACCTACCTATTCTAAGATTACATGCAGAGTACACACACAAGTAACTATAAGATATTGTCCTAAATTTAAAAAAAAATGCACTATTAAAAAAGAATATTAGGTACATTATGGTTTTCTAATTATTTTATACACAAAGTGTAAAAAAAAAAATTAGATATAATATAATTGATAACTCTTTTCTCAATACCCCTTATTACCAGACATTCATCATCTTCATTCATTGTTCATCTCGATAGATAGAAAAATAAGTCTTTCTATTTTTATCTATCCAGAATCCAACCTATGAATGACGCCCACTGTTGGGCATAGGCCTCTTATTTGTGGGCAATAAATGTCGTTTTTACCGAGTTCAATAAAGGAGGAGGTACTAATCCGTTTTTTTTGTGTAGTGCCTCAGAAGTTATTTCTAAGTGAACCCATTTTTGTTTTTATTTTTGTTTGAAAGGGCATACCTCTAATGTGGTCCCATAATGGTGACGATCTGATGAAGAACTTAGGTGATTGAGAAAGAAACTCCTCAACTCAAATCACTCGGAATCAGTCCAATAGTAAGCTATAACAGTGTACCTTTCCACCAGAGAAGTCGGTATTATTGTTTTTATTTTTTATTAGCTTTTGCCCTCGACTTCGTCCGCCTGAACTACAGAAAAAAGATATGTGGTTTACATTGCCCCTAAGTGTAACAGCGTCATAATATTATGTAGCCTATGTGTTATTCTGATGTCTAAGCTATCTCCGTTCTAAATTTCATCCAAATTCGTCAAGCTGTTTCAGCGTGAAAGAGTAACAAACGTCCATCCACACTTACAAACTTTCGCGTTTATAATAGTAGTAGGAAGTAAGATTTTTTATTATTACTCTTCTTTGTCTCGCCAAACCGGTCCCTTGCTAATCCTGTCCATCCACTTATTTCCGGCCGAAAGACTGTCTGACTCATGACCGATCTGCCTGCTGTATTTCATCCAGCGAGCGGAAGATAAATTTCATCTTTCTCCTTCAGTAAAATATATTGTCACCATAATTCTAACTTTATTGCTTCGAAATAGAGTCTAAAACCAATGAACATTTTAGAATGGCTCTGCTACATTTAGGTTCAAATGCCTTATAACGTGTACCTTTACAAATAGTGATCTTTGATTTCTGAACTATCTAATAGTATACAGTTTCGGAGTAGCTCTATAGTTTTTACTACTAGCTCACGTTCTTTTTTACTGCCATAGTAATATTTACTTTCATGGTATCTATTACGATAAAGATAAAACCTATACGCCATAGTTGGTATCTATTTACCTTACCTACGTCTTTCTTTCTGACTTCGTGAAGCACGTGTTTCAACGATCAATAATGTTCTTAACCTCAATTAACGTATTTAAACCCCGAATTTAATTAAGTCTAACTTTAAAAGGCATACGGTCAAAACGCCGAAAATCAAAACGTCTCATGGTCATAACGCCGAAATGTTTGTGTATGGAGAAAACAGTGATATCATATTTAAGGAGTAGGTACTTACTACTCCGAGGGTTATGGTTTAGAGGCCTCTATTGGTCATTCTGAAAAACCTCTGTTTTGTCAGCTTTACAAATTCCCAAATTCAGTTTTGGTCTCTCTGCTTCTCCACTAAAATTGGACCATTTGACTCAATCATGAGATCTTGAGATTTTCTTACGGAAAGAGTTAATTGATATCAACACACTTCTTTCTCTTGCTTATGAAAACATTTATTTCTCGAATCAAACAAACTAACTGTAACGAAATAACATAAGAAGGACGTAATTTAATAAAAAGGTTTTATCTGGAGTTCGAAAAGTTGAACGATTTTGGATTTCGCTGCACTGGTGATAGGGTCTATCCCTGGGGGTTTGGACCGCCTTGGCCGCCGCCGCCGCCGTTGGCACCGCCGCTTCCGCCTGCGCCTGCGTTCATGCCAAACCCGAAGCCAGCTTGACCTGCAATCCGTGAAGAGAATCATTTCGAGAATTAAGAGGCCCCTCGAGCTCTGCAGCCCTCTCGCTCGCGCCATCTATGGACTGCTTTGAATTTGTTCTTTGAAAACGGCTCATTGCTGTCAAACTCACTGCCGATTTCTGAATTGAGAACAGAACGATACTTAAGTATTTACTTAGTAAAATTCCCAATTCAGTAGCCTAACTGCCGGTTTCTGATTTGAGAAATTCGCTAAGCAAGTACTTAAATATCGTTCTGTCTCTGCAGATATCTCGTAAAAGAGCGTGACAGAACGATACTTACGTATTTACTTAGTAAAATTCCCAATTTAGAAACCGGGCATCAGTCTATTAATCTGTGGTTTATATGGGAACCACAGATTAATACACTGAGTTTGACAGAGATTGCAGCTAGCTAGACACTAGAAAAAACGCCCATTCTCGTATTATTCTTCTTCTTCTTCTTCTTGGCGTGCCTCTCCACGAATGGAGGTTGGTCGTCCGCTCCTCATATTCTTTTCTGTTCCTTTCTATTCTCACAATATTATATATACTAGCTTTTGCCCGCGACTTCGTCCACGTGAACTACAGAAAAAATATATGTGGTTTACATTGCCCCTAAGTGTAATAGCGTGATAATATGTAGCCTATGTGTTATTCTATGTCTAAGCTATCTCCATTACAATTTTCATCCAAATCCGTCAAGCCGTTTCAGCGTGAAAGAGTAACAAACATCCAGGATAAAAGTAGGATTTTACGCACCACCTGCCTGACCACCCGCTCCGCCGCCTGCTGGAAAACAAAATAGCAATATTAGTGGATCAGTTCTGAAATCTAATCTATAAACTTGTATTGCGGGCTCCCTAATTAGGTTTAACAAGATGTAGGGTTATACGAGCAAATAATTTAGTTAAATACAAAACAGAAAATTACGAACAATATTTTAAAAATAATAGTTATGTTGCAAAAAAAGATATATTGAACAACCTAATAAAACAACAACGTCAAATATTATTTTTAAAACTTACCTCCGCCACCGCCACCGCCTTGCTGGAGGCTCTGAAATTGGTTTTACGTATTTTAAGACATACATATTAAAATATTACAATAATATTTAGTATATGTATGTATCCTGAGTAACAAAGTAACCCAAAGGTAATTAATTCTACAGGACGTTTCAGAAAGGTCCTATTACGTTACGGGCGACTTTGTAATGTCAAAGTCACAAACAAAATGTTTTATTCAATATGCCATAAATAAATTATTTACATTGAACGTCAAAATAGGTATTATCAAAAGTAAAAAAAGTATATAAATCAAATTACTTTAGTAGCAAAAGTAAGTATCTAGCTACTTTTTTTCTCTCTGACAATGACAGTGTAGGTTTACGAGCTGTTGACACTCTCTGCCTATATCAAACGAGGTTGGTATAGAAAGCTTTCATTACAAAAACAAATTACCTATAACTAGAAAATAGGTCAAATGGATCACCTAAAGCCATCATTAAGAAGCACTGTATTAATGAGCAAAGATAACAAGTAGACAAGATTTTTAAGATGATAAATAAATAACTTACACTGCCAACCAGCATCATGACGACAAATAGAACGAACAGCTTCGACATTTTTCTCAATTGAAACACAGTTCAGTACTGGATACGTTAACCAGCCATGCAGGCCACTTTATATACTTCATCATGAACAATACTAGGTCCAAATGAGAGGTCATCTCTATTCCACAAACTGCAATCACCGCAAAGTAAATGAAACAGAAGCCCAAAAATGAATTATGCGACTAAGGCCCGGTTTCTGAGTTGAGAAATTCACTAAGCAAATGGGTAAGTATCGTTCTATAAAGATTTTTATAAGGTTAAAAAATTCGCTCGGGACAAAAATCTTTATAAAGTTCCCTAGCACGGGTTAGTGCTTTAGAAAATACAAAAAGAAGTATCGTTCTGTCACGCTCTTTTGTGAGAAATCTGCTGAGACAGGACGATACTTACCCATTTGCTTAGTGAATTTCTCAACTCAGAAACCGGGCCTAAGTGGGAATGGGATACTGGCTAGGGCCACGGAATGTGGGCGACTCAGGTATACATAATATCATCATCATCATCAGCCCACCGCTGCCCACTGCTGGGTATAGGCCTTTTTCCCCTCGCGCCATCTCTCGCGGTCCCTCGCCATCCGCATCCATGGACCCTCTGCCGCCATAACGATGTCGTCCGACCATCGGGCTGCAGGTCTTCCTACCGACCTCCGTCCAACTCTTGGCCGCCACTCTGTCTATGCCCTTGTCCACCGGCCATCTTCCCGCCTCGCCAGCATAATATTGAAGCGAGGATTTTATGCACCTTAAATCCTATAACCCTACCTCCTTATTTCTTTTGTACAATCAACATCTACCTCATCTCTAGTAATATCCATACAAGGCAGAGATTTTTTCCAACGATTCCAACCCTCTACACTTTATTGTTCTGTCGTCATCACTATTCTGCTTACTGTGATGATTGTAAAATAATCACTTTGCAGTGAAAATTGTCATCGTTATATTCATTTTGATATAATATTACTTTTGCTGTCATTATGATGTCCGTGTTTGTAAATGATTCTAAATTATAACCTAGATTTTGGAACCCTCTTTGGTAAGTATTAGTCAGAAGAGGGAGTATTATAAGTACAATCATATGCATATTTTTTTGTACTTACATTCTTAAAAACTTTGTTGTATTATTTAGTGCAAAGTCTACGAGTTGTTTAACTAGATCCAAAATACAACCGATGAGCATCCTTAGTAAACTATTAGGCGATTCGTTTAAAATTAGATCACTACAAAAACATTTTACGTCGTCGAACTGGTTATTTTTACAGGTTTTCCAAAAGAAAAACTTCATTTTTAATTTATTTACAAGACTTACAAGACGAGAAAATAAATTAAATTATTTAAAATTTCATTTTCAGGCATACCGATGGCAGAGAAATTCAGCTTCTGCCTCAACACCCTCCTTTCTGACGTGGCGGCAAAGCAGTCCTCCCTACGAGAGGAGATCATCACCGCCCAAATCGACCTTATGTCCAACCTGACAAACATCATTATCGAATGCCACGAGAGCAAAGACTACAGCAAAGACGTGTCCAAACTCCATCTATGCAAGAGTACCATACCCATCCTGATTGGCATTGCCAGATCTATGGGCAGATTCGCAACCATAGAACCTTTGCTCCTTTGTAGATTATTTCCACAACCACCGAGTCCGGTAAAAAACAAAGAGCTAGAGCCTAACATAGAGTATTCGACGCTGGACAAAAAGCGTAAATTCAATCAATTTCGCCCTATAATACCACGATCTCTCTCAGGAAACTTGAACCCTCACAACGAACTAGTAGTGAATGGAAATGGGGACGACACTCTAGACAGCGCGAACGGAACTCTAAAACGAGGATCGCTCCACAGTTACAACTCAGTCCCATACGATCCTACGACTTATTTCTTCAACAAGTTCGGCTCGAGCTTCAATCAGTTCCCGTATATGAGGTTTTCGGAGTCCCCGGAGAAGCGGGTGAATGTTCAGTTTTACGTGGCTTACTTGCAGTCCATACTGTCGGTAGCGAAGAAACTTCTGACCAAAGAACTACTGGCATTCCTCGATGAGGAGGCTGAGGATATTTACGCTTCGGGCCAGATTCAGGTAATTATACTATTAGGTACACATGTTGTTTTCTTATACTATTTAACTCCTTGGCTCTTCAAGGTCACGAGAACAACATGAACACGATATAGATCTTTGTCTGTCCCGAGCTAGGTATAGACTTGGTTTTTATTGTGGACTAGAATCAGAATCAATTTGTTTTTATTCAATATGCCATAAATAAATTATTTACATTGAACGTCAAAATATTATCTAATGTAAAAAAAAGTATATAAATCAGATACTTGTTACTATCTAATACTAAGTATCTAGCTACTTTTTTTTCTCCCCTAGGCCGACTAACTACTTGCTCTATAATAGTTCTAAGGAAAGAGCATTGTCTGTTTATTGTCTATGTATCTGTGTGTCTATCTGATATCTATAGATATCTATCTGTGGCATCGTCGCTTATGGGCGCGCGACGCGTAGGAAGAAATGCTTTTGACACGAAAAGAAGAAGAATTTCCACAATCATATCTGACTGTATTCTTTCAGGTGTTCCCGTACAAGTCATTTTCCGAGACCCTGAACCTGGTGATGGTGACCCTGCTGAGGGAACTGCTCCAGAATCAGAAGGATCTCCCGGGACCTTTCACTAAGGACGTGCAGGTAAATAGCTTTTGGAAAAGTTTACTTCTTCTTCATGAAGTGCCTCTGCATCACTGGAGGTTGGCAGTCAACTCCCTGCACCGCTCTCTGTTCATGGCTGTCCTGAATAATTGTTCCACGGTTTTGATGGCGGTCCATTCCTTGCTATTACACAGCCATGTCATTTTCCTCCTCTCAGGGGGCAAATTGTCGGGAATCTCGCATTCGACACATCCCGAAGAAAAAATCTCATTTTGCTGCAAATGTCACATCTCCTATTCTCACGAAGTCATCCTCGACATAACACAAATTTCTGATTGTTTGTTTTTCGCTCAACATGACTCGGAGTGGTCGGGAGCAGTCGAGGCGAAATGACATGAGATTTTTCCTTAGCGATGTGTCGAATGCGAGATTCCCGACAATTAGCCCCCTGGCCTTCTTTTTCCCTCTATTTTGCCCATAATTACGGTGTGTAGCAGCTGGTATCGTTTTTGTCTTAAAACGTGGCCTAAGTAGGCAACCTTTCGCTGCTTGATGGTGCGCACTAGCACTTTACTTAATTTACTACAAATAATTTTCTGATATACCTCTTGTCGGTATTATCTGCCCCCAATTTAGTTGGCGTATAATCGCTTTCCACTGGATTCCATATGATGGGCCCAGGTGGCGTGGCAGAACAAGGCGAAGGTGGCGGGACGATCTCACAACCTTTCTGCAAGTCGCCCAAGACAGTGGCGGATCCAGGATTTTGATTTGGGAGGGGCTTGAACCCAAAGATGGTAGGTTATATCACGATAAAGTAAACAAAAAAGCATACAAATTTTGGTATGCTTTTGGCTACTCTGTGTGCCCGCTCTGGGCGGCGTTCTCGAGTTCTGCGTTCTGGGACCCTAACATTTTTCATTGAGGGACGCTTTTGGGGGGGCTTGAGCACTTTAGCCCCCCCCCCCCCTCTAAATCCGCTACTGGCCCAATATATAGATCAGTAGAAAGTGAAGATTGAGTGGAAACACCTGGCTTTTGCCCATCAGTGGTACACCAAAGAAACTGCAAAAAAATCGGTTGGCGGCAGCCTTTCCACTTACTTTCGTTTCGTATATGATATTTCTTTCGCCATACTTTTTTAGGACAGCAAAATCTTATCGTAGAAAAGCATAATACTATGCAATTTGAGTTAGTAAATCACCATGCCCTCATTAAGGCTGTCGTTAAACTAGCTAGACAATTAGTGATGTGCGACTTCCTGTGTCGCACCAACGTTTACAAGAAAGATCTTAACATGAGTGCCGTGCCTAATTAAGATGTACCCTTGGATTATAAAACACCTTGTTTACATGGCAATGATGAGATCGTACACTGGACAGCGCTTCGACATTGTCGAGCTTGCTCTTATTTACTTGTGCTTACGGGCTATTTTTGCTGTAATTATATGGAATGGTTTGTTTTCTCTCTACTATACCTCCATTATGAGTTTATGACTTTATCAGATTTTAATCCGTGTCTAAATAAATAATTTACATACGTAGAGTGGACGGTGACTCACCCGGTTACTTACGTATTATCAACCTTGTGTATAACTACAAAATTTATAATACCCCCGACATTTTAGATAGATACATAGATAACTATAAATTATTTACAAGGGGAATTCTTAAAACTAATCAGTAAGCATACAATTGGCAGCCTTGTGTTTACTTTATCTTGATAAAACATACCCCATTGGGTTCAAGTCCCTCCCAAACCAAAATCCTGGATCCGCCACTGATTGTACAGGCTACATTTAAACACTAATAAAAAAACCATAAATATACAAATAATCACAAAATGCATCGTCAACTCACAACTAAATTAATAAAATAAAAATAATGTCAAAAAATAAGTCAAAAAAACTATTAAAAAAGACCACCCCGGGACACATCTGTCGCAAAAGTACCCATAACGCTTGCGGCGTTACCACGCTGTACAGCAAGGGCAATCCTTTGCATCAGATATGCCCCCAAGCGTGTGTCAAAACCTACATCAGCTACATCTTACCTCTTCATCCAGGAAGCGCTCACAGCCTAGTTGCACTAGCCGTTCTTAATCGATTGGCAAAGTTAAGCAACATCGGCCGCGGTCAGTCCATGGATGGGTGACCGCTAGTGGCAATAATATCTGAGCGCTTCCGTGCTTCGGAAGGCACGTTAAACCGTTGGTCCCGGTTGTTGTTGATTAATAACAATCGTTAAGCCATGTCAGAGGTCCTTTGGGCGGCCTAAAAACTCTGACACCAGGGGGGGGGGGCACTACCTCATACGATTACCTCTTCATCCAGGAATTCGTGAAATGCCTATTCCTGAGTGGCCAGACGGAGCTGCAGAGCCGCCACCACGACGCCTCGGAGCGCGAGGAGCGCGAGAGCAACTACGCGACAGTGAACAAGTTTAAGACCAACGTCATGGCCAACTCGGCCTGCGTCGATCTGTTGGTCTGGGCCATTGGCGACGAGACTGGTGAGTGTTGGCCCAACGGCTTGGGAAAAACAAAACTTTTTGTGTTTAGCAAACGGTTTCTCTTACTATTTCATTGGTTTTACCTTACGATATTTATTGTGTAAATTGGAAGGAGTAAATTTTGCCATGTTATAAACTTATAACATACAATGCTTTTTATAAATTTTAGACACTTTTAGATTTCGCGGCCAAATTACTCCTTATAGCAACACAATAAATATCGCGAGAGCAACTACGCGATCGTGAACAAGTTCAAGACCAATGTCATGGCCAACTCGGCCTGCGTCGATCTGTTGGTCAGAGCCAATGGCGATGAGACCAACGTCTTGAAAAAAAAACTTTATGTATTTAGTAAGCGGTTCCACTTACTTTTTTTACGAATGTTTAAGTGTAAAAACACTTTGGTTTTTTCTTACTTGATTGTGTGAATTGTAAGGAGTATGCCAAAATGTTATAACATACAACGCTTTCTACTCGTATCAATTTTAGACACAAGATTTCGTGGTCAAATGACTCCTTACACTGTAAGGACTTAAACTGCTTAGGCCCGTAAGATCAATCACAGTTTAAACTCAATCCATAGATTTTGTATGAAAGTTAATCGACAGATAGGGTTTAATAGTAGCCTGTTTGGTTTAAACTGTGATTGATTTTACGGGCCTTACAGTCTCACAATCAATATCGCCTGAGCAACTGAGCGACTGTGAACAAGTTCAAGACCAATGTCATGACCAACTCAGTACATACACCGTGGAATTTTAGTGGTTTTAAAGCCGAAGGTATTTAGTTGCATTCGTGATTCTGAGCCAAATTCCAAAATTTTACTTCATAACGAGCGAAAAAAAAAACACTTCCCAATACAAACGGCTATCGCCAATCGACACCATTTGTATGGAGAAGTGAATTTTTTTTTCGCGCGTTTTGGAATGATATTTTGTAATTTTGCTCAGAAGCACCAGTGTAACAAAATACCTTCGGCTTTAAAACCACTAAAATTGCACGGAGTATTTTTATACAAATAATATGTAAAATGTTGTGTATGTTTATCATGTAGTTTATATACAAATCTTCTTTCAATATAATTATTATATTTACTGCTCTTTTTCTGCAATAACTACTATTTATCTGTGTATATTTATATTCATATCTCGTTGTTGTATTACAATGTTTGCAGTGGATGAAGACTATGATGTGCCGCAACTATTAAACGCTCTAACTATAGTCATAGGTATACTTCACCGATACGTTGACGAGTGACCCCCTCAACTCATTTGATTCTAACGCCTTTTTAACATGGAGATGGCCGATCCGATTGTTTGGAGTTAAAACCCTATTGGTTACGAACTAATGGAGTCCTAATAACAATGATATACACGGCGCCTCCATGTGACTATTGAAGTAAAACGGCAGTGATCTGACACTGCTTTATATACAGGGTGTTAAAAGACCGCCGACAGACCGGAAAGGCACGCATACTACAGGGTGCACTCTAAGTCGATAGCGGAACAAGTTGTACCAGGTGGCTAAAAAAGGAGCGAAAAAAATATCAACTGTTCCATACAAAAGGTCGACTCAGTACTGCGCCAAATGTATGAAACAGCTGATATTTTTTTCGCTCCTTTTTTAGCCACCTGGTACAACTTGTTTGTATTAATCAGTAGACAGCCTACTTAAAGTTCCGCTATCGACTTAGAGTGCACCCTGTAGACACTAAAACAAAGTAATTTTTCCATAAATTATAGCTGGGAAGTGATTTTGGTATTTTAGGCTATAATTTTGGAAAATATTTTATCACGCAATGAAGTTGTAACGCAGAGAAATCATATTGCGCAAGCGTTGACATTAACTTATGCAACTAACGCTCGAAGAGTCAATATGATATGGCTTTTTGAGAAGAATTTTTTTTCTCAAAAAGCCATGTCAATATTTTGAACATTTAATGATACCGAGCACATTTCTGCAGAATAAAATGTTTTGAAAAGTCCGACTTTGAACCTAAATATCTCTAAAACCGATGATTTGCCAGCCGTAGTTCCTTGGGCAAACATTTTCGTTATGATATTCTTCGGACTTTTCTAGACAGGACAATAAGTGGTTTTCCGCTTTGTTGGCGGTCTTTTAACACCCTGTATTTTATACTAAACTCGTCTATGTGCTTTAGATCACTTGTTAGATCAATGACTTGTTACTTTCCATATTATATCAATGCTTGAATTCAATTTCCTTGTGTCTAACAGACTTTATTATAAATTTTCTGTCACGCATTTCGACTAATACTATTTTTATAATTGTTTGTATACATTACACTGTAGAAACTCGATTCAACTGCGAATTTGAACAATCTTTTTGACATCTACGCTCATTACTTTAGTGACTAAAATCCATTGCAGATTGTAAGGTGTTTTTGTATGACAGGTGCGGATTCTTTGTGCGGCAGATTGACGGATAAAATCAACTCTAACCACAATCACAAGTTGATTCTGGCACACATGCCCCTGCTCATGGTTTGTCTTGAGGTGAGTATTATTTATTCTAACCGACTTAAAAAAAAGGAGGAGAATGTTTTTTACCTTCGAACTATTATCTAGGTGGACCGATTGTGATGATTATACACCGTGAAATTTTAGTGGTTTTAAAGCCGAAGATATTTAGTTGCACTCGTGATTCTGAGCAGAATTCCAAAATTTTACTTCAAAACGAGCGAAAAAAAAAACACTTTCCAATAAAAACGGATATCGCCAATAAACACCATTTGTATGGAGAAGTGTTTTTTTTTCGCGCGTTTTAGAATGAAATTTTGTATTTTGGCTCAGAATCACCAGTGCAACAAAATACCTTCGGCTTTAAAACCACTAAATAAATTCCCCGTGTGGTCCAATAAAAATTGGTGAAGATCTGATGAAGATCTTCGGAGATGGAGAACGGAACTCTTCAACGGACAGCAGCAAATCGTTTTCGGCTTTTCGCGTAATTCGTGCTCAGACAGATTCATGATCACACTCTTTACATTTGAACTGAAAAAGTAAACACGCCACTAAGACTTATTCGAAAGAAAGTTATCATTTCTTTTTTCGTCTCCTTAAAATCGAGACGAAGCCGAGACCTGTCTAAGCGATTCTAAGCCTTACTTCCCCTTCCCAGGGTCTAGGTAAGCTGGCGACGAAGTTCCCAACTATAGCGAACACGTCCATCTACTGTCTCCGAGACTTCCTCGTCACACCCTCTCCGATCCTGTTCAAACTGCACAAGTTGGAGCTTGAGAAGACCGGCAAAGAACACATGAAGGTCACACGTAAGTACTGCGTGGTGTATCTAAGAGCCCACGCCCACGGCGACTTTTGGTAGCGATGCGGTCGCGCGTTTCGTAAACGCGCAACAGCATCGCTTCTAACGCGCAACAGTATCTCTACTAACGCGCAACAGTATCTCTACTAATGCGCAACAGTATCGCTACTAACGCGCAACAGCATCGCTACTAATGCGCAACAGTATCTCTACTAACGCGCACCAGTATCTCTACTAACGCGCAACTGTATCGCTACTAACGCGCAACAGCATCGCTTCTAACGCGCAACAGTATCTCTACTAACGCGCAACAGTATCTCTACTAATGCGCAACAGTATCGCTACTAACGCGCAACAGCATCGCTACTAATGCGCAACAGTATCTCTACTAACGCGCACCAGTATCTCTACTAACGCGCAACTGTATCGCTACTAACGCGCAACAGCATCGCTTCTAACGCGCAACAGTATCTCTACTAACGCGCAACAGTATCTCTACTAATGCGCAACAGTATCGCTACTAACGCGCAACAGCATCGCTACTAATGCGCAACAGTATCTCTACTAACGCGCACCAGTATCTCTACTAACGCGCAACTGTATCGCTACTAACGCGCAACAGCATCGCTTCTAACGCGCAACAGTATCTCTACTAACGCGCAACAGTATCTCTACTAATGCGCAACAGTATCGCTACTAACGCGCAACAGCATCGCTACTAATGCGCAACAGTATCGCTACTAACGCGCTACAGTATCGCTACTAACGCGCAACATTATCGCTACTAACGCGCAACAGTATCGCTACTAACGCGCAACAGAATCGCTACTAACGCGTAATAGCATTGCTACTAACGCGCAACAGTATCGCTACTAACGCGCAACAGAATCGCTACTAACGCGCAATGGTATCGCTACTAACGCGCAACAGTATCGCTACTAACGCGCAACAGTATCGCTACTAACGCGCAACAGTATCGCTACTAACGCGCAACAGTATCGCTACTAACGCGCAACAGTATCACTACTAACGCGCAACAGAATCGCTACTAACGCGCAATAGCATCGCTACTAACGCGCTTAAAGCCCGGTTTCTGAATGGAGAATTTTACCAAGTAAATACTTAAGTACCGTTCTGTCACGTTCTTTTGTGAGAGATCCGCAGAGACAGCACGATACTTAAGCGCTTGCTTAGCGAATTTCTTAATCCAGAAATCGACAGTTAGTCGCATTTGCAACGCGCTACAAAAGCGATGCCAACGCGCTACAGCATTGCAACTGTATCGATGCAAACGCGCGACCATGTCGGACCACATCGGGGAGAGAACGGAGGAAGGGTGGCGCGCGAATCGCGTTTGCATCGCGACAGAAGCGCGACGGTATCGCGTTTGCATCGCGACTGAACCGTGCTAACGGTGGGCGAGGGCACACAGCTAGCGACCGCATCGCGACTGTATCGATATGAACGCGCGACAGCATTGCTACAAAAAGTCGCCGTGGGCGTGGACTCTGTGTCCCATAATTCACCAAAGTGGAAGAAGATAATATGTGTTTTCATACTATGGATCGAAACCTCGACCTAATTTGGATATAGTCGATACTCCACCGAGGGCCGAGTCACGAAAGACGAGATTTGACACATCACCTGATTTGACTTGCGCAGTAGATGATTTATACTGCCGCCCTTACCATGAACAACGCATTTGCAAGTTTCGAGAAATACACGCCAATTTTTTTCATGTTTAGGAAAATCTTAGTTTTACTATTACGTGTTTTATCTCATAAACTAATTAAGATATCAATAAACGGTTTCTGGATCCAGATAGATAATGTGGACGCGATTCAGAATATGTATCTAACTCACTTTCGCAAAAAATGTCTAGTGCGTTGTTTATGGTTATCACGGCAGTAATATAGGCCAGGTTTCTGAATTGAGAATTTTACTAAGGAAATACTTACAGACAGAAGGATACTTACCCATTTGCTTAGCGAATTTCTCAATTCAGAAACCGGCAGTAAGTCTCTTTAGCGGCATGAGGTTTAAGCGCGGGAAGCACCGAACTAAATCCCATAGAATCCGCATTACGTTTAAAATCACAATAAAAACTTGTCCCCACAGAAACATAAGATATCAGCAATAGAACAATACGAAACATCATTTCGACCATACGACCATACATCTAATATTCGAATGTCAACCTTATTGCATTAGTGTACAGTTTTACTTTAATTGCATGGACTACGAGCGAATAAGCTCCCAAAGGCAGTTTGGACATCTATTTTTCCAGACACATTTCAGAGTTCTATGTTGTATCTAGTTTTATCCTTGATCGAAGATCCAGATAGATAATGTTGACGCTATTCAGAATATGTATAGTTAACTTATTTTCGCAAAAAAATTCGAGTGCGTTGTTGAAGGTTATCACGGCAGTATAGGTTTCTTTAGTGGTATGAGGTGTAAGCGCGGGAAGGGACCGGGCGTCGTCGGAGCGGTGGAAAGAGTGCGGGAGGCGCGGGCAAGTCTCATCCTTCGTGGCGCGTATTGTAAACACGACAGCACGCAGACGTTTACACGCTAGGACTCTACTCGGTTACGTTACGGGCGACTTTACAACAAAATTTATTATTCATTTATTTATTATTATACATACAAATTAAGGCGCTGTACATAGTGAATAGCCCGCGCGCCAAGAAAAATGCACAAAATCGAGTCCTGTATCAAATACACAAAAAAAATCGAAAATTTTCACATATCAAACCCTAGAATTAGGTGAGACCTATCTAAAACAGCCAGTTTCGTGTTGACATTCATAAACGTTTTGAAGATATTTTTGATGAAAAAAAATAGGCGGCGCACTTTTTTTCAAACAAAATATCTTGCAATCTGTTATGGGTATCAACACAAAACTGGCTGTTTTAGATAGCTCTCACCTAATTCTAGGGTTTGATATGTGAACATTTTCGATTTTTTTTGTGTATTTGATATAGGAATCGTTTTTGTGCATTTTTTTTGCGCGCGGGCTAATTCACTATGCCCAGCGCCTTAATTACATTACAGAAGTCCATTGCGTAATTAATTGGAATTAAAATAAAAATTAAAAATAGGTTTTACATTAAATTAAAATTAAATAAAGCGGTGGTGGTCTAGTGGGTTTCTACTGTTCTCAGTGGACTGAAACGAAAGGGCCTAGGTTCGATTCCCGGTGCAGGCATGTATCTATGACTTTGTTTAATTTCAATGTTACGTACATTTGTGAATTTGTAGTAGCAATACCACTCGCTAACGGTGAAGGAAAACATCGTAAGGAAACCTGAGCGTATGAGGCATTATACCCTCAACGCAAAAATCGCAAACCCGCATTGAGCACGCGTGGTGATTAAGCTCGAACTCTCTCTCTGAGAGAAGGCCTTTGCCCAGCTAGTGGGACATGTACAATTGTACAGGCTACATCTTACTTTTTTTTACATTAAATTATGGTTTCGTCAAATTATTTAGAAATTAAAAACATGTCAATTCATAAAAAGTGTACACTCTGGCGTGCTGTCGTGTGCACATACGCACGTAGACGCTTACACGCTAGGACTCTACTCGGTTACGTTACGGGCGACTTTACAACAAAAGGTACACTCTGACGTGCTGTCGTGTGTACGATGATTCCATTCGATTCGATTTAAAGTTCTGTCGAACTTCCGTGCTTAGCTTTTGCGAATATAGAGCCTTGGATACTGTATGAGAAGACATTTCTCGCATCGTTTCTGCTTTGGTGGATTCCTGCCCTAAGGGGCCCTACGCAAATCTAGTGCCAAGAAAGAAAAAAAAACTGCTTTCTAATAATTTAGGGCAAATGGCCGTTTTTGACGCTTTCATTATTTAATCTTAGCTAGTCAACCCTAGTTTCTATGTACAGTCGGCCACACGCTAGGATACCCCTTTTTGTTCGATTGGCGCCCTTATGCCGCGCGTGGTATGAGCTACCATGGGGTAACCTATACAGGCAGCATGGTAAGCCCGAGATAAGCCCTTCTCTATGCAAAACTGTCAACTTGTCGGTCGGGCTCGAGTTGGCTCTACGCCAACATGGCGATGGAGACAAAAAAACAATATTTTTATTAAAATGGAAATAACTACTTTTTGCTAGACATGACCCTAATCTATTGCCATCTCGAGTCCCGCCTGCCATGCACGCACAATAGACATAGCACGTCTGTCACTCGAGTTCGAGAGAGTGTCAAAACGACCATGCTAAGCATACTGGACTACCCTACTAAAAGACTCATTCGGCAGAATAAAAAAAAAAAAACTTCCTTTTTGCTAAATCCATTTTTAAAGATGTTTTTTTGTTCTTTTGTGGCGCTAGTGAGCTGTAAGAGCCCATACATTATAATCTTTTATACTGCTAATGTTGGTTCGTTCTATCTAATGCTCTTTCTCTTTTTCTCTCTCTTTTGTATCTGGCGTAGACGTACAAGGTATACAATCAAAATTTTGCCTAAACACCGTTAACTTCACGTTTTCCCTTTGTTTTGACTAATTATATTCGTTTTCGACAAGTCCTTACACCATTTGAAACTGTTGTGTTTATTGCATGGAAACTGGTGCCCACTGTATTCTCTCAAAAATCCACCGTAAAAATAACCGTTTTTAATAATTATATGTCAAAAAAAAGATTGTTAATTTCTATAAGGGCTATTATTGAGTGTTTTGACGCTCAATGGTTGAGTGGATTTTTTAGAGAATAGAGGTGCAGGTCAAATTACACCTGGTTACTTGGAATTAAGTTTTGAGAGTGAGGTGCACTTATTTCTTACACTGAATGAGAATGAAAATGCATTTGAAGTACTAATGCAACATTTTAACAGCATTTTTCCTTCTAATACGTGAACCTGACTCTATTTTCAATTGTTTTTCAGCACCCATTTAATTTGGTCACCGAAGTTCTTACTCTGTTTTGTCGATAGATGTCGCTGTTACAAAGAAAAGCATCCGATTTTTTTTAATGGTCAACTTATTTTGAGACGTTTGTGTTTGCTGCTTAGTGTACTGATTGTAGCACTATTGTTAGTGAACGTTACTTACTCTGCACACTCCACGAGTACTCACAACTTTTTTAGGGTTCCGTACCCGAAGGCTGCCGAACGGGACCCTATTACTCTGCCTACGCTGTCTGTCTGTCTGTCCGTCTGTCTGTCCTAACGTTAAAGTGCTGTATCTTTGGAACCATAATAGGTAGCCAGTTGTCACAGACTATGTATTATTATGGCGAATTACCCAACAAATAATAAAAAATAAATAAATAATGGTGTCCCCATACAACAAACGTGTTTTTATACTTTTTGCTCTATATCGCAAAAACGGTAAAACATACAAGCATCAAATTTGGTATTATTATAGGACTTACTTTACCTATACTATATCCACAAATAATGAAAAACTGTTAAGCAAGGGTCGGACACACGAGCGAGGGTCCGTAAAACGAGATTTTTAAAAATTGTATGGTGGCACGAAACCGTCAGTGAGAGAGTCCTTCCTGCACTTGGACGGTTTTCACAAATGCTTCCTTCGACCTCAGAGTACAGTAGCGCCATCTATCGCCAAGACCCTCTAACTCCACGCTTTTCTCACGACTTTTATTTTTCAGCTTCTCTCCACTTCACCCTTCCATCCGCCATGCCATTTTGACTCTAAAAACCGTGCCCCAAAACTATACAATCGCCTAAATAGTGCAGGGTAAAGAACTGCAAGGCCTAACAGCGACCGGGGTACCGGTGAAGTCTACGCCCTTCGAGAAACTTCGCGACGCTGCGATTGAGAACCTCTGCGTGGCGCTCGAGGCGGCGCTCACCGTCGACCCGTTCTGCGTTCCGGCGCTCGTCGGGTCGGTTAGCAACAGGCTGTTTACTGCGGAGACCAGCGATAGGTGAGCCCTTGAATTCAACTAATCTTAGTTTGTAGCAGCTGTAGAAAATTTGTGTGTTATTGTCTGCCTGGCGCTTGAGGCGGTGCTGACTGTCGACCCGTTCACCGCAAAAACCAGCGATAGGTGAGCCCGTCATACTACTTGCTTAATAACTTCAAATGTGGTCAAGGTGGCGCTCACTGTCGACCTGTTCTGCGTTCCGGCGATCGTCGGGTCGGCTAGCAACAGGTCGTTCACCGCGGATACTAGCGATAGGTGAACTCTTGAAACTACACCCTTTACTACACGCTAATTCTAAAGAGACCTTAGAATACTGGCGCACGATGAATGAAGATTCGCAACGCGGCCATTGAGAACCTCTGCGTGGCGCTCGAGGCGGCGCTGACCGTCGACCCGTTCTGCGTCCCGGCGATCGTCGGGTCGGTTAGCAACAGGCTGTTCACCGCAGAAACCAGCGATACGTGAGCTCTTGAAACTAACTACTTTCTTACTTAGAAGAAGAACCATTGCGTGGCGCTCGAGGCGGCGCTAACTGTCGACCCGTTCTGCGTTCCGGCGCTCGTCTGGTCGGTAAGCAACAGGCTGTTCACCGCAGAAACCAGCGATAGGTGAGCCCTTGAATTCAACTTCGTTTGTAGAAGCCGTAGAAAATTTGTGTATTATTCTCTGCTTGGCGCTCGAGGTGGGGCACACTGTCGACCCGTTCTGCGTTCCGGCGCTCGTCGGGTCGGTTAGCAACGGGCTGTTCACAGCAGAAACCACGAAACCATCACGCAAAAGCATTCATTTAATCACACCTGGTATGTAATGAAAAGCAGGATGATCATCTAAAATAGATGGAAACGTCAAAGTTTTAGGCTGATGGAATCTCCTCTTCCTCTTATCCTCCTAAAGCCTCCTCTTAACACGTGCCTCTCTTTGTTCGCAGCGAGTCCTCGCTTATCAGTACGAACATAGTGATCATGTTGGGACACGTCGCCGTAGCGCTAAAGGACACGCCCAAAACCACCGACACCATATTGCAGTTCTTTCAACAACGGTACGTAGAATAGGTGTACGATAGGTTAGGTTAGGTTATCGTATGAGGTAGTGGCCACCCCGTGTCAGAGTTTTTAAGCCGCCCAAAGACATGGCTTAACGATGGTTATTAATCCACAACAGCCGGGACCAACGGCTTAAGAGGCCCCTTCAGGACCGTGGGAACTCACTGAAACACTGTTTTCTATAGCTGTTTCACCCAGAGCGAGACGGGGCGCGGGAAAAGTGAGAGGCAATGAGGCTGTACGAGTCTACGTGTGTTCGTTTCCTTTCGCGAGTATCTAGTTGTAGTTGTAATGTAATAGATCTATTTTACCAAAATTTTTCGTAGTTCAGCTGCCATTTCTACATTTTATTAGGAATTTCAAAAATCTTTTTTTTTCTGACAAGTACAACACATAATTGATGTTCCCAAGGTAGCTAGACTCCAATAGACAGTGTAATAATGTAAGTAAATAACAGCTGAAAGTAACCCCTTTTTCGGCGCCAAAAACGCATCGCTCTAATTTCTTTCACGCTATTTTTTTTATTATAAAAACTATTTGCAAACCTCCATATTGGTCATCTACTGATATAAACCAAGTTTCAGCAAAATCCAGCCTGTAGTTTAGAAATTAAACCGGAATTACGTTTGTATGGGAAAATGGTGCTCTAACGCCCTCTTAACGTGACTTCCGAAGCACGCGCTCAGATATTATTACCACTACAGGGTGCACTCTAAGTCAATAGCGGAACTTTAAGTAGGCTATCTACTGATCAATACAAACAACTTGTACTGATGGCGAGAAAAATGGAGTGAAAAAAATTTCAGCTGTTCCATACAAAAGGTCGACGCAGTACTGCACCAAATGTATGAAACAGCTGATATTTTTTTTCGGTCCATTTTTGTCGCCACCTAGTAAAGGTCGTTTGTATTGATCAGTAGACATCCAACTTAAAGTTCCGCTATCGACTTAGAGTGCACCCTGTAGATATAACCCATCCGCGCCCGATGTTGCTTAACATCGCCGATCGATTAAGAATAGATAGTCCAACTAGGCTGTTAACGCTGCGATGTACGATAGACATACAAATAAATGAAAAGCCCTTCGGTGGTCCCAAGACTCCACGAAGTAGTGAGAACAAAGAAGAAGAGATACAAATATGTATTGAGAGATTAAACATTTCGCTAGAGACAGGATCTAGCTTACAGTATCAGTCTCGCTGGAATGACAGCAAAAAACTTTTTAAAATCCTGATTTGCGTTGCGAAATAAAACAAGATGGCGCTAACTAGTCGAAAGCGGGATAAAAGCGTTAGTCACGGTGTCGCGAATGTTCGATTCGATCAAATGGGCTAACTGGAGTAACCTAACAACCGTCCGCCCAAAAGAAATCCAACTCTGTCACATTCTGATTAGAACCCAAAACTCTTCCCACAGTCTGTGCCAAGCCCCTCCGTCTCTGGACACGCTCATAGTTGATCAGTTCGCTGCATGGAGCTCACCAGCCCTGAGGGTCTCACGACGAGATCATGCTTTTGTTCAGAGTGATCACGGCCCAAGAGCATACTTATCTAATTTCGTTGCCGGAACGATCTTTAACCACCGTCCGGCTAAAAGAAACCCAACTCACATTCGTATTAAAACCCAAATCCCCCCGACATTCTGCGCCGAGCCCCGTCGTCTTTGGACACGCTCATAGTTGATCAGCTCGGCTGCATGGCGCTGGCCAGCCCTGAGGGTCGCGCTCACGACGAGATCATGCCTTTGTTCAGAGTGATCACGGCCCAAGAGCATACTTATCTAATTTCGTTGCCGGAACGATCTCCGGCTAAAAGAAACCCAACTCTTTCACATTCTTATTAAAACCCAAATTCCCCCGACAGTCTGTGCCGAGCACCATCGTCTCTGGACACGCTCATAGTTGATCAGCTCGGCTGCATGGCGCTGGCCAGCCCTGAGGGTCCCGCTCACGACGAGATCTTGCCTTTGTTCAGAGTGATCACGGCCCAAGAGAATACTTATCTAATTTCGTTGCCGGAACGATCTCCGGCTAAAAGAAACCCAACTCTTTCACATTCTTATTAAAACCCAAATTCCCCCGACAGTCTGTGCCGAGCACCATCGTCTCTGGACACGCTCATAGTTGATCAGCTCGGCTGCATGGCGCTGGCCAGCCCTGAGGGTCCCGCTCACGACGAGATCATGCCTTTGTTCAGAGTGATCACGGCCCAAGAGAATACTTATCTAATTTCGTTGCCGGAACGATCTTTAATCACCGTCCAGCTAAAAGAAACCCAACTCTATCCAAAGTCGTGTTAGTTACACCATTTATAACTCGAGAACGGGTTGATCGATTTTTATGATTTTTGAATTGTTGGATTTCTCTTCGCCCCGAATAGCAGAATAACCATTAAAACGACAGAAAAACTCACGAGAAAAAAATAGAAGTTAAAAACTAAAACCCGACTACTAAAAGGCCATCGGTTTATCAAATGCGAATGTGGTGTCCTCCGACTACGATTAATTATCTATGAGTCTATTTTAAGGATAAGCAGGTCTTGTTTTAAGCCTTTTAGTAGTCGGGTTTTAGTTTTTAACTTCTATTTTTTTTTGAGCTTTTTAGTTAGTTATTTTGGATGATCACCTAAAATAGAACCAAGAAGGGCAATAAAAAATCATTTTTTGGAATATTTTGTTCTATTTGTTATGTTGACGCTACATGTGTTATACATTTTTGAAAAGGTCTTTTAAAGACCTTTCATTTGATACCCATGACGATGGTATCCGATAATTTTTATTTTTAGGTCCACCACTTTAGGGCGCAGCACAGCCGCCATCTTGGTTTTTTTCAAAATTAAACTATCCTATGTTACCTGGGTGATTAAGACAAATCCAACGACACCTCATTTGTTGAAATCGGCCGAGTAGTTTAGGCTCTGCGAGGGAACAGATGAACACACAAACATACATACATACATACATACATACATACATACATACATACATACATACATACATACATACATACGCTGCTAAAATCATAACCCTCCTTTTTGCTTCGCGTAGTCGGGTAAAAAATAAGTCTGCGCGGACGAAGTCGCGGGCAAGAGCTAGTTCTTAATAAAAACCAAATTTCTCCTACAGCCTGTGCCGAGCCCCGTCGTCTCTGGACACGCTCATAGTTGATCAGCTCGGCTGCATGGCGCTGGCCAGCCCTGAGGGTCCCGCTCACGACGAGATCATGCGCATGTTCACTGTGATCACGGTCGAGGCGGCGAGCGCGGCCTATCACCATACCGATGACAGGAAGCAGTATCGGTAAGTGAGAATTTTCTTGGATAGCTATTTAAAAAACCGGTCAAGTGCGAGTCGGACTCGCGCATCGACAAGGTTTGTAAGGGGAAAATGTTTTTGTTTTTCATTCATATGACTTAATGTGCTTATGAAGCCCTTTCATACGATACCCCAAATGATACGGTCGCTCCATAAAAAAATTTGGACTACCAATTTTTTGTATAGGGACCCAATTTTTTGTTAGGTAATAAAAAAATTGCGGTTTTCGGATTTTCGCCTTTACTTGTGCTTCCTTCTTGCCAAATTTCATGATTCTAGGTCAACGGGAAGTACCCTTTAGGTTTGATTCCCTTGAATTAAAAAATCACATGCCATTTCACCACTAGTGATTTTTGAAGCGGACAACTGTCACTAGTATGTGTGCCAAAGGACCACTAGTGTTTTTAAGGAGTGTCAACTGGCACTAGTGCCAGATTTTTTGTGTGCCAGTTGTCGCCCAAGCCTGAAATATATAGTGTGACTACAATATTTTATTTCCTTTCCAGCCACGTCTCCGGCGCTGTTCTCAACGCTCTCGCCAACATCGCAGCCAACGTGCGAGGGACCACAGCCCGTCTGGAGCTGCTGACGCGACTGCTAGAGCTCTTCGTCCAACTGGGGCTAGGTTTGTTGTGTTGTTGTTGTTATCAACGCCCTCGCCAACATCGCAGCCAACGTGCGAGGAACCACAGCCCGTCTGGAGCTGCTGACGCGCTTGCTCGAGCTCTTCGTCCAACTGGGGCTAGGTTTGTTGTGTTGTTGTTATCAACGCCCTCGCCAACATCGCAGCCAACGTGCGAGGGACCACAGCCCGTCTGGAGCTGCTGACGCGCTTGCTCGAGCTCTTCGTTCAACTGGGGCTAGATTTGTTGTGTTGTTGTTGTTATCAACGCCCTCGCCAACATCGCAGCCAACGTGCGAGGGACCACAGCCCGTCTGGAGCTGCTGACGCGACTGCTAGAGCTCTTCGTCCAACTGGGGCTAGGTTTGTTGTGTTGTTGTTATCAACGTCCTCGCCAACATCGCAGCCAACGTGCGAGGGACCACAGCCCTTTTGGAGCTGCTGACACGACTACTCGAGCTCTTCGTCCAACTGGGGCTAGGTTTGTTGTGTTGTTGTTGTTATCAACGCCCTCGCCAACATCGCAGCCAACGTGCGAGGGACCACAGCCCGTCTGGAGCTGCTGACGCGCTTGCTCGAGCTCTTCGTTCAACTGGGGCTAGGTTTGTTGTGTTGTTGTTGTTATCAACGCCCTCGCCAACATCGCAGCCAACGTGCAGCCCGTCTGGAGCTGCTGACGCGCTTGCTCGAGCTCTTCGTTCAACTGGGGCTAGGTTTGTTGTTTTTTTGTTTTTATCAACGCCCTCAACAAGATCGCAGCCAACGTGCAAGGAACCGCAGCCCCTCTGGAGCTGCTGACGCGCTTGCTCGAGCTCTTCGTTCAACTGGGGCTAAGTTTGTTGTGTTGTTGTTGTTATCAACGCCCTCGCCAACATCGCAGTCAACGTGCGAGGGACCACAGCCCGTCTGGAGCTGCTGACGCGCTTGCTCGAGCTCTTCGTTCAACTGGGGCTAGGTTTGTTGTGTTGTTATTGTTATCAACGTCCTCACCAACATCGCAGCCAACGTGCGAGGGACCACAGCCCGTCTGGAGCTGCTGAAGCGCTTGCTCGAGCTATTCGTTCAACTGGGGCTAGGTTTGTTGTGTTGTTGTTGTTATCAACGCCCTCGCCAACATCGCAGCCAACGTGCGTGGGACCACAGCCCGTCTGGAGCTGCTGACGCGACTGCTAGAGCTCTTCGTCCAACTGGGGCTAGGTTTGTTGTGTTGTTGTTGTTATCAACGTCCTCGCCAACATCGCAGCCAACGTGCGAGGGACCACAGCCCGTCTGGAGCTGTTGACACGACTGCTCGAACTCTACGTTCAACTGGGGCTAGGCTTGGTATGTATGATGTAGATAAATCAGATAAACAAGATGGAGGGGAAAAGAAGGCCAGAAAAAAAGAAAATTACTTGGCTGTGCCACATCCAAGACTGGACCAGTATCAAAACCACAGAAGAAATATTGAGGATAGCTACGAACAAAGAACGAGGCAAAGAGCTGACTGCCAACCTCCAATAATGGAGGTTAATCAGCTGTTTCATAAATATGGTGGACTTTTGTGTGGAACAAGCAGCTGTTTCTTTTTCGCCGATTTGTTTGGCCCTTTGGCCCCATTGGAAGTCGTTTGCATTGATGAATAGAAAGTTCAGTTTTCGAATTCGAGTGCACCCTATAGCAAACGTTTTTGTATTCTATTCTAGGTGGCGAGCGAGCCACGGACCGCTCGCCGGCCCCCGTGCTTAAAGCTTCAGGGAGCGCGGGAAACCTGGGCGTCTTAGTTCCCGTTATTGCTGTAAGTACACTGAAATAGAGAACACAAAATGCGTACTAAACGCCCTAGACAACATTGCGTAAACGCTCTAGCAACACTCTAGCAAAGCTCTAGCGCTCTGGCAACGCTCTAGCCTAGGCCATGCTCTAGCGGCTAGAGTCTAGCCAATATGGTGCCCAACATTGAAGCCAATACTGCGACCAGCCCCTGAGCTCAAGGCTTCTGGGAGCCCGGGGAATCAGGGCGTTCTGGTGACAGTTATTGCTGTAAGTACAGTCGGCCACACGCTAGGATACCCCTTTTTGTTCGATTGGGGCTCTTATGCCGCACGCAGTAAGAGCTGCCATGGGGTATCTGTGACTGGCCGACCGTACTTACACTTAATTTTGTGTATCCCACTTTGACGCCAAGCAGAAGGAGACCTGGTAGACCCAAGACGTCCTGGGCACAAAACCTTAACAAATGGTTCCAGCCACCGAACTAAATCCCATAGAATCCGCATTACGTATAAAAATCACAATAAAAACTTGTCCCCACAGAAACAAAAGATATCAGAAATAGAACAATACGAAACATCATTTCGACCATACGTCTAATATTCGAATGTCAACCTTATTGCATTAGTGTACAGTTTTATAATACTTTCTTAGGTTTGCACGAGCACTATACATAATTTAAACACAGATTTTAACGGATTTAACACTCGTTTTATTAACTTTTTACATTTAACACGTAACACGTAACCACCGGGCTGCGGAAGTCA
The DNA here is from genome assembly GCA_949319315.1 of Zelleria hepariella. Lineage (NCBI taxonomy): Eukaryota > Metazoa > Arthropoda > Insecta > Lepidoptera > Yponomeutidae > Zelleria > Zelleria hepariella. Next base: position 9,943,770 of record OX439396.1, on the reverse strand, counting down.
AACATGTTAAGCAGGTACTTCGTGCCAACATGCTGAAAGCGCCGCGCCCCCATCGCAGACAACGTGTGAAGCCGGCCACAGTTGAGCGTCGCCCTGCAATACTCCCATATGTCAAAGGAGTGACTGACAAAATTGGAAATATCTTGAAACGTGCTTCCATAAAGTCTTACTTCAAGCCACCCAGAAAGATAAACCAATTTCTACGACCTGTCAAGCACAACATCCCTTTACAAGACGCAGGCATCTACAAGCTCGACTGTGAATGTGGTCTCTCGTACATTGGCCAAACGAAACGGAACATCTCTACACGGATTAAAGAACACATGGCGGACGTCAAACATAAACGCTCAACCACATCTGTAGTCTGTGAACATACACTCGAGGGAACCAACCACTATATTCATTTTGATAAACCTAAAATTTTGGCCAAGGAAAACCGATACCATCCTCGTCTGCTACGGGAGGCAATAGAAATTCAAAAATATCCGAATTTTAACAAATATAGTAGTTGTAACATCCCCTCAGTTTGGGAACCGATCCTCCATCGGTTGAAACCTCGAGCCATGGTCACATCTACACGATCTCACGTCACTGGGAGCTCTTCTCCGTAGTCAGGAACGTTATTAAAAATACTTTTTTACTTTTTAATTTGTATCCGTAACGGGGGTAGTCAATGTCTAATTATGTTCATAACCGAGGGTAGTTTCAATCAACAAATGACATACAAGACAGCTGTCACCTCAGTCTACCGCGACCACGAGCCCTGCAAAGGTCTCGAAACGTTGGGAAAATGTAAAAAGTTAATAAAACGAGTGTTAAATCCGTTAAAATCTGTGTTTAAATTATGTACAGTTTTACTTTAATTGCATGGACTATGAGCAAATAAGCTCCCAAAGGCAATTTGGGCATCTATTTTTCCAAACACATTTCAGAGTTCTATGTTGTATCTAGTTTTATCCTTGATCGAAGGTTCCAGCAAATTAACGGCTCATTGTTTCGTTTGGCAGCTTAGAAGGGCGAGATAGCCAATCTAGTCGCCAACCTCCGATGGCAGACGGCACTAAAAGAAAAAGATCCTACTTTTGGACAGAGACTTCCAATCCTCAATTACCTTGATCTGCTGAAAAACTGAAACGGCAATACATTTAAGCCATGTCAGTCAGTTGAGCGGCCAAAAACCTCTGACTTCAGGGCCACTACCTCATATGATTACCTACCTACTTATCAATTCTATCTAATTTCAAAGATGGCGTCCTACAAACACACTTATCTTTTACAGGTTCTAGTGAAACGGTTGCCTCCAATAAAGAACCCGAAGCCCCGTTTACACAAGCTCTTCAGGGACTTTTGGCTCTACTGCGTGGTGATGGGATTCACTGCCGCCGACTCAGGTGATTTTTTTAACCTTTGAGAGTGGGCGAGAGAAAGAAAGAGAGAGAGAGAGAGACAGAGATAGAGAAAGAGAGAATAAGAATAGGGATGATAACAGGTTTGTTTTTTGGTTTTTTGTATGAAACTGTTAACTGCTTTTTGTATGAAACAGGAACTAGGACGTTACTTCTCGAACTTTTTAAAGGTTTCATTGATTCGAAACTAATTGAGAATTTATTGTTGATGCAGTCATCATCCCTATTGTTTGATAAGATTTAATACAAGATCTTCCAAGCCAAAAGGGCGCACGAATTGCACGATAGCTCTTATGACAAGAGGTTGTGTGTGGACAAACTTTTACTTCGAAATCTCTAATTTAGTAATGCGACGAAAGCTGACGAAATTCTGGCGCTACTCGGGTGAATTTCTAAAACGGCTGATACTCATTTAAACTACAGTATTATTTAACTGATTGTGTTTCGTTGGTATTTATTTTTTTACAAACGAATGACAAATCTGTTAAAAATGTAGTTTAAATTATGTATTATGCCGTTCTCTTTGAATTGAAGAAAATTGCAATGTCGAATTTGTGTCATTTACGAACCTTCGATTGAGTAATTTAAATTTTCCTAAGCTTTTCGTTTTAAGATTTTATCCCAATTATCTCTTCATAACTTATTCAAAATTCGATCCTAACAACTTTGAAGAATGTACAATTTTGCACCCACTCTTCTATCTTCAAATTTGACTTTACTTCCTGCCGTTTCGTAATTATAAGAACTGTATACACAACCAATGGAAGTGCAGTTAATTTCCTGATTGAGTTTTGATACCGCATTAAACTGAGAAAAGTAAAACGGTTATGCCGAGAATTCCGCACAGATTCTTGTAATTATGATGATGACAATAATTATCACATACTGAGTCTGTACAGACGGCACGATAGCGTTTTGTTACTGTTTTAAGTGTCATGATGACGAAGGAACAATCACTATTAATAACAATCACGATCCCTTTCAATTTGACAAACAGAACACATTTACTCGTATTTGACACGAGCTGTCTTCGCGGTCGGACTATAGTTGGGCCATTACAAACGTTTGAACTGAGTATAAATCTCTCTCGCACGCACACGCCTGTTCCAGGCTTTTAAGTGCGAACGAGAGGTCAGTTCGAACGTTCGTCATAATAGCGCCCAACAGTTATTGAGTGAACGGATTTGAGATTTCGCTCATACCATTTTTTTTTTCAATTTATTTTGCCCAATTTGTTTTGTTAGAGATTGTTACTTAAAACTAAGACGATCATTCCAAAGTCTCGATCACGATCAGAGTCACGATGACTTTGAAAGGGATTGTGTTGTGAATGGATAGATAGTTAGATAATCGAGCCCCAATACTGTTTTCGTGCCGTTTGAAAAGACCGATAGAGCTACGAGTACTTTGTATCGATACCTTCAACAGCCAATATGTTCTATTGTTTGACCATAGATGTTTTTAAACACATAATTGTCTCTTCTTCTATGGCGACGCCCGTAGCCATGCGAAAGCGTGAGTAAAACTGCTTGTAGAATGGTTATTTGTAGAGTTGTAGAGTTGCTGCGTGGGTTTTGACCCCTGATCCGAATTGACTGAGTAAGGAAACAAAATAAGCGACCATGTGGCTTTTCACAGAAACTTGATTTCTCCCTATCGTATATCGATTCGAGTATAACCCGTGTCAATAAAGAAAACATTAAGGATAAACTTCAAAACTAGCATTGTCTCGCTTTGATTGTATACAACGTGTTATAAGACATCCTAACTCTTTTTACAGGGTGTAACCTACTCATCAACAAGATGTCAATTCTGTAAAAAAAAGTTGAAAAAAACAATTTTATTTTTATAACCTTAAAATTGAAAAAAAATCATATCTTTTTTGTTTTTGGTAAAAGCGCAAATTTAAAAATACGTTTGTGTTTGTAGTTGCATTTTCATAGCTTTGAGTTGTTAAAACATTGTGAATGTCAATGAAAACAATATTTAAAAAATACATTTCTTCCGCCACATCGTTCACATTTTATTAATTTACAAATCGACGGAACGTCATAGAGCAATAAAAATTTAGGTTGTGATCCCTATCACCGGGTGCTATTACCCTGTAAAAAGAGTTAGGATCTTTTGTAACACCTTGTATGATTAGAGCGAGAGGGCGCACGTTTTGCAGTTCATCCTAAATGTTTTCTTTATTGGCACGGGTTATAATGCTCTAAATATCCCAGTAGCGGCGGTGCGACACCGCGACAAAAGTTTAATCCCGCTATCAACCCTTACCAACCCTGCTACCAACCGCTGTGTCCAATATGGCCATTATAATTTGTTCTTTATTGCTTCAGAATAGGGTCCAAAATTAATAAAAATATCGGACTATCTCTGCAAGATGGCGCTAGCCGATAGCGAGATAAAAACGTTGGTCGCCGTTTCGTTCCGAGGCTGTTAAGTTATACAAGACGCCTAAGGTAATGGACCATATCGAGCTTTGAAAGCCTGATAAACTGCCGGTTTTTCCATTCTAATCAAATATATCACCACAGAGAAAGAGATAACAGCGCCTGTATCGCGCGGTATGGTCCTTCATCTTAGGCGTCAAAGGAATTATATAAATAAAACAACTTAAAAAAATACATGTGTGTGCACACGATACCAGCTCAAGGTTTAAGTATAATTTTGTATTCAGTCGCCTGTAATGCAAGCAAATAGTGTGCAAGTTTGTGTGTCAAAGTTGGTTGTCAGTGTTTTTTATGGTGGGCCAAAATCAGAACAGTGACCTCATGTTAGATTGTTTTTAATTGCGTCTATCTTGCAGTGCTTGCGGGTTATTTCAAAGGGCTATAACTAAGCCTCATTTGCTTGAACAAATGCATGAATAATCACATCGAGTCCGGTAGCACAAGAACTCTCTCTCGCTATGCTACAGGCATACCTAGCTACAGGCATACCTAGCTACAGGCATACCTAGCTACAGGCATACCTAGCTACAGGTATACCTAGCTACAGGCATACCTAGCTGTAGCTACAGGCATATGCCTGTAGGCATACCTAGCTACAGGCATACCTAGCTACATGCATACCTAGCTACAGGCATACCTAGCTACAGGCATACCTAGCTGTAGCTACAGGCATATGCCTGTAGGCATACCTAGCTGCAGGCATACCTAGCTACAGGCATACCTAGCTACAGGCATACCTAGCTACAGGCATACCTAGCTACAGGCATACCTAGCTGTAGCTACATGCATATGCCTGTAGGCATACCTAGCTACAGGCATACCTAGCTACAGGTATACCTAGCTACAGGTATACCTAGCTACAGGTATACCTAGCTACAGGTATACCTAGCTACAGGTATACCTAGCTACAGGTATACCTAGCTACAGGCATACCTAGCTACAGGCCTAGCGCTTACCTCAGCAGGTCCCTGCGTTAGTGGAGCGGTGCGGGGGTGTGTGTTTTCAATGATGCGTGACTTCAGTCGGACGTCAGCGTCGCTGTCACTTGTATAGGCGAGACATGTCACCCCTCCCGCAACGCTCCACTGCCGCAAAAACCTACTGAGATAAGCTCTAAGAAGCTAGTGTATCGAGTTATCAAGAGTCGATATGGTCTTTTATGTGCGCGTCTTTCAGTAAGTGACTTGGTGACTCAGTCAAATTAATTTTGAATGTATGGGGCACCGTGCGTTAAATCTTGTAGAGCTATACAGGGTGTTAAAAGACCGCCAACAGACCCGAAAGCCACACATACTAGACACCAAAACAAAGTACTTTTTCGATAAATTATTGCTGGGAAATGATTTTGGTTTTTTAGGTTATAATTTTGAAAAATATTTTATTACGCAATGGACGTGTGACGCACAGAAGTCATAATGCGCAAGCGTAGGTATAAGTTTATGTTACTTAAGATTGAAGTGCCGATGTTTAGAATACATTGCGGGTAGCAATTTTAACATTGTTTTTTGTAAGAAATATTCAAAATTTTGATATGGCTTCTTGAGAAGATATGTTAAGAACTAGATACTGAATGCATTTATGCAAAAAAAAAGTTTTGAAAATTCCAACTTTGAACCCCATTATCTCGGAAACCGTTGATTTCCCAGGCATAGTTTCTAAGGCAAACATGTTCATTATGATTAGGACAATACGTGGTTTCCCGCTTTGTTGGCGGTCTTTTAACACCCTATATTTTATACTAAATTGTATTGTTTGCTGACTTATTTATGATGTTGGCCCTATGAATAATCCAAGTGTGTGACCTCTAGCGCCGACCGAAACCTGGTAATTTTTTTTTAAACGCGAAATTTTTGCCTTTATTTAAATTTTTGGCGATTTTAAGGCTAATTGACTAGTTTTCAGCAAACAATCCAGCTCTATCAGATTTAACGCAAGGTCCAAAGTTAATTTTACTGGATCATGGATAAGGCTTTTTGAATAGGGCATTAGTAATAGAAAGCTAACTGAAAATAGCCATGAACGCTACTTCTCCGTAAATCTAGTTGAATAAAGCACGCCGCCTTCAGTTTGTATTATACATAAAGCCATGTAAATGGTGATACATAAAATTAAGATTATTGTGTCATTTTAGTAGCTTACATTTGAAAGGGGATTCGTTGGTGCACTTCTGATATTACTACAAAGTGCAGTGATGAAAGTTTTTGGAAGAAGTAACTTTTTATTCGCGAATTTATAATGTTAAGAATCACCAGTAGAATATTATCCTTTTCGCTGTAAAACTACTAAAATAGAACGATAAGTATTTAGTTGTGCTTTTATTCAAAATATGACTTTTTATTTTGTAGGAAGTGCTAATTACACTAGAGCTTTTTCAGTGGGTTTCTTTAGCGCAACATTTTCAGTTTTATTTTTTAAAAGCGTTGTGTTTCTACCCGTTTTGTGTTTAAACCACTACATTCCCTCCTTTGTACACTTATTGTGACCGCTAATAAAAACTCTTGAAGACAGATCAGAAATCTCAATTTAACAGCAGCGTGTTCCATCCAAGTTTGAACCCTTTACCAAACTCATAGAACTGAACCAATTCTGATTCCAACATCACCTATAACTTTCCTTGAAGTTCCAAAACACGGTACTAACCTCCCCATCTTACCCCTATCGTCCATCTAACACACGCCAACCAATCCACAGGTCTATGGCCCCAAGAATGGTACACGGGCGTGAAAGAGATAGCCGTGAAGTCGCCCTTCCTTGTCTCGCAAACGTCCCTCCGCTCCGAAATGCGAGAGCTCCAATACACGTCGGCCGTTCGCAATGACTCTGTGTCCATAACTGGTCTTCAAGAGTTGAAGACGCAGGTACTGAATCTGCTGGACCATCCGCCAGAGGTCACTGTGATCGTGAATAAACTCTCGTTCGCGCCCTGTATGTATCTGCAGAGCGTCTATTGGCTGGAGACTTTGAGGTGAGCAAATCTTTAGGCTCCCTTCTTACTTTTATTTGGCACATGTCTTTGCAACATATGGCAGTGTGCAAGGATTTGTATGAAACCGATCGTAGAAGCACACACGGCAACGCATTGAAGTGCATCTGCGGACGCGTATCCTTCCTAGCTAAAGAGTGAATCCGCCTTGCTAATAATTTGACTGTAAATAAAACAAGTTTACACTAATATCTTCTATCTATACTTATAATAAAACTCTAGCGAAGTCAATTCTGTACATTGAATATTTTTAGAAAAAAACTAGCAGGGGTTACTAAGTAAACTATACTGAATACAAAAATGCAAAAAAATCGGTCTATGTCTGTCTGTCTGTCTGTCTGTCTGTCTGTCTGTCTGTCTGTCTGTGTGTTACCTCATCACGCGAATACCGCTGAATAGTTTTCAGTCAAATTTAGGACCGTGATAAGTCCTGGTTCTGGGAACCATCTAGGCTATCCGATGTTCAGAATACATTGCGGGTTGCAATTTTAACTTCGTTTTTTGTAAGAAATATTCATAATTTTGATATAGCTTCTTGAGAAGATATGTTAATAACGTAATACAGAACACATTTCCGAAAAAAAAAATTGCGTTTCCGGAAAAAAAATCCGACTTGGAACCTCATTATCTCGGAAACCGTTGATTTCCTAGGCATAGTTCCTTGGGCAAAAATGATCGTTATGATGAGGACTATACAAGGTGTTAAAAGACCGCCAACAGACCCGAAAGCCACTAGACACCAAAACAAAGTACTTTTTCGATAAATTATTGTTGGGAAATTATTTTGGTTTTTTAGGTTATAATTTTGAAAAATATTTTTTCACGCAATGGACGTGTAACGCACAGAAGTCATATTGCGCAAGCGTAGGTATCAGATTATGTTACTTAAGCTTGAAGTGCCGATGTTTAGAATACATTGCGGGTTGCAACTTTAACGTCGTTTTTTGTAAGAAATATTCATAATTTTGATATGGCTTCTTGAAAAGGTATGTTAAGAATCCCCTGAAGCTCTGCAGCCCTCTCGCTCGCACTTTTGAACATCTTAATTTATTGTAAGAGAATGATTCAACTTTGGACGATAAAATATAGTTGCAGACATAGATAATAAAGCTATCGACATGCAGACATACTTTAAATTTCACATTTTTAGTTTAAAAAATAAATTACTGAACTACTACTTTTAACCGAAGTTCAGTGATATTTTTTTTTATTAGTAGGAATATGAAATCAAAAGTGTGACCACATGTCGATAGCTTTATTATCTATGTCTGCAACTATATTTTATCGTCCAAAGTTTAATCATTCTCTTACAATCAATTAAAATGTTGAAAAGTGCGAGCGAGAGGGCTGCAGAGCTTCAGGGGATTCTTAAGAACTAGATACTGAATACATTTCTGCAAAAAAAAAGTTTTAAAAAATCCGACTTTGAACCTCATTATCTCGGAAACCGTTGATTTCCCAGGCATAGTTCCTTGGGCAAAAATGTTCCTTATGATGAGGAAAATACGTGGTTTCCCGCTTTGTTGGCGGTCTTTTAACACCCTGTATGTGGTCTCCCACTTTGTTGGCGGTCTTTTAACACCGCTCGGTATTCAATACAAGCACTCGCCGCAAACAATAATTTTGCATTCTTGCATAACAAATAACTATTGTTTACCATTGAGCTGGATAGACAGAGTTATTAGCCGTATGCTTTGCTTGCTGGCTTAGCATGAGAATGAGTAAGACCTTATCTATGGGCTTATAACTTTATCTATCCCACTCTACGTCGAGGGAGATACATATAAACCCTTTTACTTCCTAATCAATTCTTATGCTAAGCTTCCTGGTATCTTATCACGGGCGATACCTTAATGTAAACAATACATATTTATTATTAAATTTATAAATATATTGTTTAGTTTAGGGTTTTTATTATATTTTATTCTATTGCTTTCTTTTGAGCCCGGCTACCGCAAGTTAAGAAATAATAACTATTAAAATACCCCCGACATTTTAGCTTCGAATAAGCATATTTAATAAATTGCTGAACCAATTTTGACAAAACATAACTAAGAACATTCGCTAGAAAACCTGCTTTCAAATTTAAAAAAAACCTTAAGCTTCCAAATCGTTCACCCATTTAAGAGCTACGGTGCCACAGACAGACACACTCATAAACACATACCTATACAGACACACTCACAAAGCTGTCAAACTTATAACACCCCTCTTTTTTGGTCGGGGGTTAAAAAAAACCTTCCTTTTGAGATTTCCTCCACAGTCGAATTTAAATTAAATGTCAAATGTGTAAAAACGCATACGAAGTCGCGGGCACAACTAGTACATTAATAAGAGTGCTTGAAAAAGGCTATTTCTCGAGCTACCAGTGAAAAAATCTACTCACAACTTGAACACTGACATTTTGTGACACTAACTGCCGATTTCTGAATTGAGAAATTCGCTAAGTCTTCTCTGCGGATTTCTTACAAAATAACGTGACAGAATGATACTTAAGTATTTACTTAGTAAAATTCTCAATTCAGAAACCGGGGCTAAAGCTTTTCTGCATGATTGTTAAGGAGGCTGGCTAAAGGCTGGCTCCAAGCCAATATAACTCAGGATTTTATGGTAGTAAAGCAAAAACACCACAGTTTAATAGGACTTTTTTTCAGGGTATCCAACTCACCGGAGCCAAGTTTGCAGCCAATCATAGAGTACCTGAGTGACACAGCATTGCAGAAAGATAAGAGTGGCATGTGGCAGTGCGTTGCTAGGTAAGCCTTACCATACTTTATGTCCATCTTACTACTTAACTATTATTTGCCTTTCTGTTAGATATTTGCTCAGCTTTTTTTCCCCAGCCCCCTGCTTTTGGGCTTTCCTTTTGCTATAGGCCTTTTCCCCTTCACGCCGTCCTCCTCGGTCTCTCGCTGCACGTATCTGCTGCTACTGTGTCTTCGCTCTCAGTCCTGTCCATCCAAAGGTTGTCTGGGAGAAATCGCTTTTAGCGATAAGACCGCCATTTGTACTTTTATTCTACAACTATTGAACTAATATGTTTTTCTTTTGTACAATAAAGAGTTACTTACTTATCCCCGGACTCTATGTCGCCAAAGAGGTAGCCATGACAAAAACTCTAACACCAACACCAATGTGAAAAACTGTTGGAGAATCTAAATAAATAATAATAATAATAACACCAGGGTTGGCCTACTACCTTATACCTACCCACCTAGTAGGTATCGAAGTGTTATATATTCATATTCATATTCATGCATTTATTTGTACTTCTTGACACACAATAATACCCAACAATATTAGAAGCAAGGACACAAATATAGATTACAACCAAAATAAAACAAATAAACTTAGAGCTAACAAAATATTATGTAGGTACAGAGTGTGTGCCGCAGCAGTACAAAGGGGCCGTATCTCAGCGTTATTATCTGCTCGTGAGAACAGATCGCTGGTTTTCAGCTACAGCCTAGAGGGCGAGAACGTTATCTCTTTCCCACTCTAAAACTTAACCGATAACCATCCCTTTCTCCCACAGTGTTGGCGACAAAGTGTTCCAAAAGTTTCTCGATGTGATGTCGGAAAAAGTCAAGGATGACAACCGCGAGCGCGAATTGGAAGGGCACGCGCAGTTTCTGCTCGTGAATTTCAACCATATTCACAAGCAAATAAGGAGGGTCGCCGACAAATGGTTGGCGGGACTGGTCGACAGATTTCCGCATCTCTTGTGGAACTGTCAGGTAAGGGGGCGTCCATAAATTACGTGAGATGTTTAGGGGGGGAGGGGGTCGAGTCAAATCTCATCTAATCTTACGTTGGAGAGAGGGGGGTCTCGGCAAATATCACGCAATTTTTTTCTGTTTAAAAAAAAATAAATTCTGTTTGAAAAAAAAATATATTTTATTTCCTGTTTGAAACAAAAAAAAAATACAATTTTGGTCTTAAAATTTCGTAAGCACTGCACATTTTGTATTTCGTTAACGCAGTCTGAGACTGGCCACGGCGTCGCGAGGGCCGTCTCAGCTCCATGATTAAGGTCTCCGAATGAGAACCGAAACTAGTCGGCTTCACCGACATAATACAAGTAAGTTTAACCGTTTACGAAATACAAAACTATTTTGGTCCACTAGTCGTAAATAAAAGCACGAAGGATTTTTTTTTCTTTTTGTACTAACAATCCAACGCGTTTACGTAAGAAACCCACATTTTGAAAAATCTCACGTGAGATTGGGGGATGGGGGGGGGGGTTGAATAAAATCTCACGACATCTCACCAGGGGGGAGGGAGGAACAGAAAATAAAAAAAAACACCTCACGTAATTTATGGCGCCCCCTAAGAAACGGGTCGTATCGTAGATATTTCTATAGGTACCCTTGGGCCGTGGTAGCCTAGAGGTTGAACATGACTCGGAAGCGAGAGGTTCGATTCCCGGCGCAGGCGTTTATCAATGACTTTGTTTATTTGCAAAGTTACGTGTATTTGTGAATTTCTAGTAGCACTCGCTAACTGTGAAGGAAAACATCGCGAGGAAACCCGCGAGTTACTTGGCTCCACACGTCTTTCCTGTGGGCTAGGCCGGCTAAGCTGTCAAGATGGTATAGGTGCTGGGCAAGCCTACTCCATCTAAAGCAATGTCCCAGGCACTGCAGCGTCGAGTGGTCTCTTCACCCATCTAGTGTGAGTGAAGGTGCCACTGGACGCTGTATAAATCATCTTAATACGTAGATGCAAAGGCCTTAGTACTTTTAAAAGGTTACGCAGCGCGAGGGTCGTCCCTGCTCCATGGCTACATCGACAAAAATAAAGTGAAACGCTTACTAAAACCTTAATGTAATTTTGTAAGACAATGCTTCTTTCCAGGTCCTGTGGTCAATGTTAGACATACTGCAAGTCCTCAGCTTCAGTTTGGAATTAGACGCCAACCAGGAGACCCCGCTGCTGAAAGTGCCTGGCACCGACTTCACATTACAGCTGCAAGACACTTTGGAAGGACGGGAGGTGAGTTGTCAATCGATTTTCTGCCTTACTGTTTGTACGATTCAACTATAAATTAGGTCAATCGATATTCAACCTTACTGCAGTGTTCAAGTTCTTTCACTCATCAAAAGTTGGCATCTTATTTCGTATGAAAAATAGCTTTTTGAAGAAATATAAAGTGCTCGGAGAGAAAAAAAGATAGCGCTACCGATATAGCAGCGATGGGTAGGTAATCGTATGAGGTAGTGGTCACCCCTGGTGTCAGAGTTTTTAGGCCACCCAAAGGGTCTCTGACATGGCTTAACGATTGTTATTAATCAACAACAACCGGGACCAACGGTTTAACGTGCCTAGCAGCGATGAGAAGATGAGATACCGTAGTTTACCAGAAAAGCAAGATGGCGGCCGAGATGGCGAAAAATAGTTTTTAGTAACTAGCAAAAAAAAATTTGATTGAAACTTGATGTGTGTATTTATATTTGTATCCTTTTTCATAAAGTCGTGGTTATTTCTTTGCAGAGTATCGTCAAAGATTTCGCGGACCGATGCCACGAGATCGTCCAAGAAGCTATGAAGTGGGCGCCACAGTCTACCAGATCTCATTTACAAGAGTACCTCAACCAAGTGAGTTTATGATGTTATTTATATGGAGATAAAAGGGGTAAATTGATTAATGCTTACTTATAAATGCATAGATTGGCCTAACCCTAACTGACGCCCATTGAAAAGCCAAGCCTAAACTATTTATAGTTAGATTTAAAGGACACATTTTCAACGTCTGAGCTTTCATGCAATTCATCACAGTTTAGACTCAGTGACCCGTTATTGAAAACTCCTATCTAGCATCGATTGGATATTATACCGGGGGATATAAATACAAGACAATACAATAAGTTCATTTTCCAAAAAGAAAAATACAATGATCAATATTTATTTACAAATATGGGTACTCCAATAAAAAACACCATGAACCGATTAGCCGATGGTCTCCGCACTAGGCGAACGTGTATCGAAGGGACCGTTGCTTTTTGCAGATTGCCATGAACGGACTATGGTTTCAGTCACCTCATGCGATTTAATTCTTGTACTTTTTAGGTCCCAAACTCAACCCTCTGGCACCACTGCGGCCTCGCCCTAGCCACGGGCGCGTTACTGGGCGCTGCGGGCCTCAACCGCGCGTCGGCGCCTCTGTCGCGCGTTGCGCTGGACAAGCGTCCGCCCTGCGTCACGCAGGACTCTGCCGCGCTGCTGGCGGTCGTCTCGCAGCGTAGCCGCTTCTCGGGCGAGGTAGGTCCTTTGTCGTTGCGTTGGACAAGCGTCCGCCCTGCGTCACGCAGGACTCTGCCGCGCTGCTGGCGGTCGTCTCGCAGCGTAGCCGCTTCTCGGGCGAGGTAGGTCCTTTGTCGTTGCGTTGGACAAGCGTCCGCCCTGCGTGACGCAGGACTCTGCCGCGCTGCTGGCGGTCGTCTCGCAGCGGAGCCGCTTCTCGGGCGAGGTAGGTCCTCTGTCGTTGTGTTGGACAAGCGTCCGCCCTGCGTCACGCAGGACTCTGCCGCGCTGCTGGCGGTCGTATCGCAGCGGAGTCGCTTCTCGGGCGAGGTAGGTCCTTTGTCGTTGCGCTGGACAAGCGTCCGCCCTGCGTCACGCAGGACTCTGCCGCGCTGCTGGCGGTCGTATCGCAGCGGAGTCGCTTCTCGGGCGAGGTAGGTCCTTTGTCGTTGCGCTGGACAAGCGTCCGCCCTGCGTCACGCAGGACTCTGCCGCGCTGCTGGCGGTCGTCTCGCAGCGTAGCCGCTTCTCGGGCGAGGTAGGTCCTTTGTCGTTGTGTTGGACAAGCGTCTGCCCTGCGTCACGCAGGACTCTGCCGCGCTGCTGGCGGTCGTCTCGCAGCGCAGCCGCTTCTCGGGCGAGGTAGGTCCTTTGTCGTTGTGTTGGACGAGCGTCCGCCCTGCGTCACGCAGGACTCTGCCGCGCTGCTGGCGGTCGTCTCGCAGCGTAGCCGCTTCTCGGGCGAGGAAGGTCGTTGAAACTTCACTGAGGTCATAAGAACCCACTGATCTTGGGCCTCAAATCTGTAAGGCAGCTTTTACGAAATTAGCCTGTTACTCGTAGATAGCTCTTACCGCTTACTTGATGCTAGTGTTTCGCAAGATTACTTTCTCGATTTGTTGAGTGATAAAGGCGAATTTAGCTAGTAATTGACTCTCCTAATAAGTGTAAAAACTTCGAATTATGTTGTCTTAGGTAACCGGCGCAGTGATGGCCGAGGGCGGCGGCGAGCAAGCCCTTTGGCGCGTCGGCGCGCGCCTTCAGGCGGCCCTGCGCGACGCCTGCGCGGCGCGCGGCGAGGCGCTGCACCGGGCCGCTCTGTGGCGCGCCGCGGCGCTGCTGGTGCACGCGCGCCTGCTCGCCGCGCCCGCCGCCGCCCCGCAGGCTCGGGCGCTGCTACACGCAGTAGGTGAGTGTTAGAGGAGCTCGCCAAAGCTCTGTGGCGCGCCAAGGCTCTGTGGCGCGCCAAGGCTCTGTGGCGCACCGCAGCTCTGGCGCACCACGGCTCTGTGGCGCGCCATGCTTCTGAGGCGCACCACGGCTCTGTGGCGCGCCGCAGCTCTGACACACCAAGGCTCTGTGGCGCGCCATGGCTCTGAGGCGCACTACGGCTCTGTGGCGCGCCAAAGCTCTGTGGCGCGCCAAGGCTCTGTAACGCGTCAAGGCTCTATGGCGTGCCAAGGCTCTGTGGCGCACCGCAGCTCTGGCGCACCACGGCTCTGTGGCGCGCCATGGCTCTGAGGCGCACCACGGCTCTGTGCCGCGCCGCAGCACTGACGCACCAAGGCTCTGTGGCGCGCCAAGGCTCTGTGGCACACCACGGCTCTGTGGCGCACCAACGCTCTGTGGTGCACCAACGCTCTGCGGCGCACCACGGCTCTGCGGCGCACCACGGCTCTGTGGCGCGCCAAGGCTCTGTGGCACACCACGGCTCTGAGGCGCACCACGGCTCTGTGGCGCACCAACGCTCTGTGGTGCACCAACGCTCTGCGGCGCACCACGGCTCTGCGGCGAACCACGGCTCTGTGGCGCGCCAAGGCTCTGTGGCACACCACGGCTCTGAGGCGCACCACGGCTCTGTGGCGCGCTGCAGCTCTGGCGCACCACGGCTCTGTGGTGTGCCATGGCTCTGAGGCGCACCACGGCTCTGTGGCGCGCCAAAGCTCTGTGGCGCGCCAAGGCTCTGTAACGCGTCAAGGCTCTATGGCGCGCCAAGGCTCTGTGGCGCACCGCAGCTCTGGCGCACCACGGCTCTGTGGCGCGCCATGGTTCTGAGGCGCACCACGGCTCTGTGCCGCGCCGCAGCTCTGACGCACCAAGGCTCTGTGGCGCACCAAGGCTCTGTGGGGCACCGCGGCAAGTTGTGTTCTTTCGCAACCGCTTGCCAATATGTTTGGCCAATATCATTTCCTTGAATCAGTTTTCCTCCTACACATACCCCTTACACATTGCCCGTTATCTCTCCCCAGCGTGGTCCCAAGTGGAGATCTTCACCGAGGATGCGATGACGACGGCGGTGGAGTGTTGGCAGTGGCTCACCACCTCGCGACCTGACCTGGAGCTGCGACTGATGCAGGAGGTGTTCGCGGCTTGGCAGTGCACTGTCGACCGGAAGATGGGGCTGTTCTGCGTCAAGGGAGAGGAGATCAGCCCCCTGGCGGCTGATGAAGGTAGGAGGAACTTATCATCATCACCATCATCCACTGCTGAGTAAAGGCTTCTCGTGATCCTGTGCTAGTAGAGGCAACCATTGCTTTCCGGCTACTCAGGCTGTGGTATCTGTCTGTCTAGCCAGGTATCGAGCTAGAGTAAGCAAAGGGCTAGGCAAATAAACAACCTATGGCGACCTGTTCGCTATTGTGTCCACCCTCGAACACAAGAGGGTGCGCAGCCACTCGATCGGGGTGACCGAGCGGCTACGATTGAAGGCGGGCGAAATCTGGTTTGCTCCTTCTGTACGGGCCCCGCGGCTTCCTCCGGCGAATGCAAAGTAACGAGGGGACTAGCTAATATGATCAGCAATGCAACACTCACCGAAAAGCAGGCACGGCGAACGCGTAGAAAATAGTTGTATGCGGGATCAAAACAGTGAGGCACAGGGTTGAATGACAATGATGGTAGTGAGTGAGATTGGGAGGGGAAAATAACACAAATACACAAAATACCTTGATAACAATACGAAATGGGCGATTGTGGGTCAAATAGCAATAAATACAGAGGGATGAGCGAATTACAAATAAAAATAAGAATGCAAAAATATTAGTGGGCGAAAAATGGGGCGAGAAAAATGCATCTGTCAAAAATATTCGAAAAGAGCGCGGGGCATAAAAAAACAAAAGAAAATCGTTCCGAAATTTTGCAGTAAAATAAAAAGTGGCCAGTACGCGGCAATGCAGTGAGTTCGCATTACCGAACACGACCCTATATTTTAAATAAGTATTTTAAGAAAATAAATTAAAAAATAACAACTTCACCAACTTTCTTCTTAAGGCCCAATAGTAGGAACAACTAGCGCCGCCAATGAAAAAAAGTCATGTCTTCTTTTTGGATGCGTTTTTTTGCTAAAAACTCTTCAGTAAGTTTTCAACGCGAGGCTTAAATATTTTTATGACCTAAGGTTTAGATTCCAGATCCTAGAACCTACGATTATAGTCCTTTATCGCCAAAAGTGGCCACTTTTGGCGATAAAGGATTACATTCATAGAAGACCACAAAAGAACCGGTATACGGCTGACAATTTCGCTTAGCACAGATTAATTTTGACAGCCTTATTCTGGTTCTTCTATGGCCACGCCTGTAGGCGCCATCTACTAAATGCTTTGTGAATTTGTGCTGAAAACGGCCCATTGTCATTGTCAGTTTTATGAAGGTCAGAGGTATACAATCCTCTCAAAAACAATCATTCCCAAGCACACTTCGCTTAGTTTCTCCTCGTTCGCAGGTGCAAAGCTGGAGCCGAGCTTACCGTTCGTGGCGCCACACAGCGTGTGGGTGCGCTATCTGTGCGAGGTCGCAGAGACGGCCAAGTACAACAGCCAAGAGAAGGTGGAGATGCTCGCTATGCTGCTACACAGGTAAAGCAAAGTGTTTGATAAAAACAACTTAAATCGGTGTAATTACTTCTTGGTATATTTTACTGGCAAATTACAGGCATTACTTTGGAAATATAACAGAAAATACATTAAAATATAGGGGACGAAAACTTCAACGTCCGTTCACCCCTGTGTCTATTGCTCAACAAAAACAAAATACGATCATGAAAATGACATCACTGAAAACTCCAGCCAGCTCGCCTCCTTCACCGCGCGCACCAACCTCTTTGGGCGCGCGCCTCTAAAAACTAAGGCCTTTGCATCTACGTAATGAGATGATTTATACAGCGTCCAGTGGCACCTTCACTCACACTAGATGGGTGAAGAGACCACTCAGCGCTGCAATGCCTTGGACATTGTTTTTTTTAGATTTTTTAGATGGAGTAGGCTTGCCCAGCACCTATACCATCCTGACAGCTTAGTCGACCTAGCCCACAGGAAAGACAGGTCAATACGTGTGGAGCCAACTGAGCCGCGGGTTTCCTCACGATGTTTTCCTTCACGATTAGCGAGTGGTATTGCTACTACAAATTCACAAATGTACGTAACTTTGAAATTAAACAAAGTCATAGATACATGCCCGCACTGGGAATCGAACCGGGTACCTCTTGCTTCAGAGTCCACTGTTCTACCCACTAGACCACCACCTCTCTACATCACGCGTTAACACAAAGTCTTGTAATAGTAATGAGAGTTATGTATCTTTTTTACGACTTAAACTTTCGTAGGCACTGCACATTTTTGTATTGATTTATTCCTATTCAAATAATAAAAGTAAGTGAAACCGTTAAACCAATATAAAAAGTTATCTATCTTATTTATTTACTAGCGACCCGCCCCGGCTTCGCACCGCAAAAAAGTATTTGACTGAGACGGTTAATCAAAAAATCCGTGGCGCAAACTTATGCACAACTAGCGCCGCCAATGGAAAAAAATCATATCTTTTTGGATGTGTTTTTTGCTTCGATCAAGGATAAAACTAGATACAACATAGAACTCTGAAATGTTTCTGGAAAAATAGATGCCCAAACTGCCTTTGGGAGCTTATTTGCTCGTAGTCTATGCAATTAAAGTAAAACTGTACACTAATGCAATAAGGTTGACATTCGAATATTAGACGTATGGTCGAAATGATGTTTCGTATTGTTCTATTGCTGATATCATTTGTTTCTGTGGGGACAAGTTTTTATTGTGATTTTATACGTAATGCGGATTCTATGGGATTTAGTTCGGTGGTTTTTTGCTAAAAACGAATCATCATAATTAAATGATAATCCCTAGGCTTAACTAGTTTTAGGACCTAATGTTTAGATTCCAACGTAGGACACGTGGCCACTTTTGGCGGTGGCGGGTTTTATTCGTAAATGCTAGGATCTGGAATCTTGGACCTATGTCCCAAAAATAGTTAAGCCTAGGGATTGTCATTTGATGATTCGTTTTTAGTAAAAAAACGCATCCAAAAAGAAGATATGATTTTTTTTCCATTGGCGGCGCTAGTTGTGGGTAGGTTATCACTTTAGAAGGAGTTAGCGGATAAACACGATGAAATAGAGATTGTAACCATAGATTATGGGAGCAGACTGACCAAAAACCATACGATAAAGAAATCGTCGAAAGAAAACGACGATGGATCGGTTATACGTTGCGGAGAACAATCTGACGTAGCAAGCGTAAGGCAAGGGAAAGCCGGGCCACCGCCGTTATACCTGATTGGGTCGAAACGGGTCGAATCTTGGGTATTTTAGTACCTTTATTATGCCGACGTTTCGGCTGCGTTACAGCGGCCGTTGTCCAATATAGAAAGAGAACGATTTGGTGTTGATGACGAACATTGGTCCTTGAAGCTCAACACCTTATTAAATGACCGATTTTTTTTATCACCTTTGACCGGTGATAGTTACCAACTCACCGAAATATTTTTAATATTGTAAACCATCCTTATTATCCAATACAGATATTTGTATTTATTTGTTTCAGATGTTTGCCTCGGACGGTCTGTGACAAACAGAACTACATAAACAGGCACGTGGAGGCAGCGGGCGTGCGGTTCAAGTGAGTTTTTAAACCGTTTCTACTTTTACACATACTACATAGACACTCAATATTCATTTTTACACTATTTACACACTCTGGGCTACACTTTATTATACTTTATTGCACACACAAACAAATTATTAATTAGAGTACAATACAAAAGAAACAAATGAAACATTATCTCTCTAAGAGATTTCTTCCATTTGGGGATCGAAACAGTTGTGAAAAACGGGCGTGCATGATGTGCACAAATAGCAGCGTGGCAACAAATTCAATTTTTTCAGTTTTTAAAATTTTGTAGCTGAACTGAGCTATTTTTGTTCAGCGATTTTTCGTTTGCGGCGATAAAACAGTATTATTTTCATTATTGCAAACAACCGAACTACAATAATTCAGCCGATTATATGTTCTGGTCTACGAAGCAGTGGCACTGCCCAAAAAACTTGTCGTAGACCACTTCCCAAAATTCCACGCCCAAATTTCCTGCCATGCTGCTATCGTCCAACCATAATGTCATCTCCCCAGGCTTCTCTCCTGCGGCCTGTCCCTCCTACAGGGGGATATCATGCCGCGCTCCCTCGCGCGCAACATCCTACGCGAGCGCGTCTACAGCGCGTGTTTAGACTACTTCTGCCGCGGGCCGCAGTGTCCGCTGCGCTGCGCCGGCGCACTGCGCGAGGATATCATCACACTGATCAAGTTCTGGCAGCTGATGCATTCCGACAAGAAGTACTTAAAGACCAGCGACATTGGCGGTGAGTTTGCGTAACTGAACGAGCGAGCGAAGCGAGAGAAGTTCTCCGAGTCTACTAGAACAATCCGGCGTTTGTATATATTTAGTCGGATCGTCATGAAATCTGGTAATTAGGTAACTAGAGTTAATGACGTAAAGATAATTTTTAAGTTCGAACATGAGCCAAATTGGTTCAGGGGTTTCTGCGATATGGGGTCACGAGTTCACAGTTTGGAGCTAACCACTATTTACTACACATTTGGCGCGCAATGATGCGAATCTTTTCCAACTTGTTAAACGTGCTGCTGTGCAACATTACAAAACTTTTTGAGCGTCTTTGCGTGTTAAAATAACCGACATCCTGTCCGCTCCCTCGCGTCCCTTTTGGGGTTCCGTACCTCAAAACGGAAAACGGAAACATCATAGGCTCACTTGGTTGTCCGTCCATCTGTCTGAAGGATTAGTAGGCTAGCAATGAAACACAGCGATCGGTTCAAAGGCCCGTTTATTACTGCCGCTCGCAAGGGCGGCGGGGTATGCATCACTCCTCCAACATCAGTTTGAAAGTCTGAAACATTTATAGACTCTTAACAAAAACATCTAAACATACATAACAAAGTTACACTAAATAATAATAATAAAACTCAAAAGAACTTCTTATAGTCTACCTTATTTCTAGGTCTGAGAGAGCGCGTAGGTGGCGGGGTTGGTGGACTAACTTCACTAACAATATCGTCCGATTCTGAGCTACTCAGTTGTCCACTGTCCCTTACCTCTACCATGTCTGGCTGCTGGGAAACATTAGTCTCGAGTGCCTCCGACCATTGCTCCTCCTCCTCACCACCGCCAGTAGTACAATCTATAACTTCGGTTACAACCGGTGAATCTAATGATTCATTTTCTTGTGGAAGCTGTGGTGTTGACGATGGAACAACATACCGAGGAGGCGAGCCTGAGCATTGAGCCGGCTGCTCTACGTCAGACTCCTCCGTATCGTTGCTACAAATTAAATCCCTAATAGGTTGTCCTGTATAGTGTGTGAGTTGATCTATATGTCTTTTACACATATCATTTTTTATCAACACTTCGAACATTCTGTTTCCCAGCTTTTTCTTTACAATACCAAGGGCCCACTGAGCTTTCCTATTGGAAAACCGGCGTGCCCAAACTACGTCTCCTATTTTAAATTGTCTGTTTTTCGGTAACTCTTCATTGACTAATGTTTCCGAGTTTTGTTTTGGTAATACTAAGTCTAGCCTTGACCTGAATTCCCTTCCAAACATAAGTTTTGCAGGTGATATACCTGTTGTACAATGGGTCGTGTTTCTGTAAGTGAACAAATAATCTAGAAGTTGCTCATTTATTTGTTCCGTTGTTTTGTTATCGCTTAGTATGCATTTCAACATCTTTTTACATGTTTTAACAGAGTTCTCTGCTTGCCCATTGCTGCATGGATGATATACAGGAGAATTCATGTACTTGACACCATTAGCTGAACAGAATTTGTTAAATTCTACGGAATTTATTTTTATATCGTTATCTGATACAATGAGATGAGGAAGTCCGTACATTGCAAACAAGTTCTTTAATTTTGTAATTAAAGCGTGAGTAGAGGTGCCATTGTTCATGTAAATACATTCTAACCACCTACTGAACGCGTCTATCACAACCAAGTATACCCTTTGCCCCACGGATAAGTAGTCTATGTGTATGCGTTGCCACGGACCAGTCGGCTGTGGCCATGAAACGGGCGGGGCGCGAGGCGGCGCGCTCCTTACCGCAGCGCATGTCATACAGGAGCCTACGTACCGCTCGATATCGCCGTCGATACCGGGCCACCATATTCTACTCCTAGCCATACTTTTTGTTTTGGTTATGCCTAGATGACTCGAATGTAATTCCTGCAACATTCTTCCTCTGTAGACCGATGGAATTACAGTTCTATGGCCCCGTAATAAGCATTCATCTTCAATTTGTAAATCCATCTTACATTGGAAATAAGGACGAATACTATCACAGTTGATTTTTCGTGGCCACCCGCTTTTCATGTACTTCATAACTGTTTGTAAGGTTTTGTCATTTCGCGTTGCCATTTTTATGTCTGAAAACTGTATTGGGTCGACGTTACAATGTAGAAAATTTACAAAAACATTACTACCCTCCTCCTCAGTACTATTTTCCCCGGTTACCGGCGCGCGTGAGAAATAATCCGCTACGATGTTGTTGTGTCCCGGTGTATATTGGACGAGGTAATTGTATGCAGATAATATCAAGGCGTATCTCTGCAGGCGCGCGGCTGTCGTGACCGAGATACCATTTTTATTACCAAAAATGGATATTAAGGGTTTGTGGTCAGTTTTCAAAATAAATGGTTCATTGCGACCGTAAAGGTATTGGTGAAACCGTTTAACACCAAAAATAATCGCGGTCGCTTCCTTTTGCACCTGACTGTAGTTTTTTTCGCTCTCCGACAATGACCTCGAGGCGAACGCGAGTGGCCGCTCTTGGCCGTCGTGGCCAACATGCGCCAACACGGATCCCAAACCTCCTGGTCCAGCGTCGACTGACAGGACAATCCTGGCGTCCTTGTCGAAGTGCACCAGCACGCGCTCTGAAGCGAGCTCGCGCTTGACCTGCTCGAGCGCGCGTCGCTGCCGCGCGCCCCACTCCCACGGAGCCCCGCTACGGAGTAGTTCGTGCAGCGGACTTAGTATGGATGACGCGTTAGGAATAAAATTCCTGTAATAGTTCACTACACCAAGGAATCTTTTTACCTCCGTAACATTAGTCGGCTCTGGAGCCTTCAATATCGCAGTCACCTTATCTGGACTAGTATGTAGCCCGTGTTTATCTATTACGTAGCCTAGGTACGTGACGCTATCCTGAAAAAGAACACACTTCTCTCTCTGTAACCGTAAACCGGCATCCTTCAATCTGCTCAGAACTTCCCGTAACCTACTCAAATGAGTTCGCCTATCCGGCCCCGTACAACAAATATCATCAAGCCATATACTGACGCCTTCTATACCGCCTAACAGTGTTTCCATAGCATTTTGAAACAAAGCCGGTGCGTTCGCTAGTCCGTAGACAAGCCTAGTATACTTAAATAGACCTTTTGACGTACTGATTGTGGTTAGATCTTGCGATGCTTCCGAAAGTTTAAACTGATTGTAAGCGTTTGATAAATCAATTTTAGAGTACTTTTCACCCCCTCCCAATTTAGCAAATACTTCTTCTATCCTGGGCATAGGATATTTATCTACATGTAGATCTTTATTCAGAGATACAGAGAAATCGCCGGCGATTCGCACTTTACCATTTTCCTTTAGAACAGGGACGATTGGGGTAGCATATTCGGCACAGCTAACTGGCACCAAAATACCTAACTGCACTAATCTATTTAGTTCATCCTCTACCTTTTCCTTTAGGGCAAAGGGCACTGTACGTGGCTTGAAAAAACGTGGTTTCGAGTCTTGTTTGAGGTGCAAATTTATTTCAAATTTGTTAAAACAACCTAACTCGTTCTTCCATAGGTCTCCGAATTCCGTCATTAGCTGTTGCACCTCTACGTCGCGCTCCTGACTACCCACATAATTAACATTTTTATTAGTGGAGAATTCCATGCGGAACTTTGTCATGAAATCGCGGCCTAACAATGGTGGGCCGCCTTTATGAATAACGTAAAATGTTATCTCACGATCCGTCTTATCGAAATGTACAGGCAAGGTAAAAAATCCTAAAGGCGTTATTTTGTGGCCGTTGTAAAAACACATTTTCAAATTACATTTGGACAGAGGCCTATTGGAGAAATTATCATTGTACATTGCACTTGACATGACGCTAACGCTAGATCCCGAATCTAGTTCCATATTAAAGGTCACGTTTTCAATAAAAACCGATACAAGAATAGGATCATAGTTAACATACCTGAGATTAAAAAGCTTACATTCCTTACAGTCCTCGCAACTGTCGCAACTTTGATCGGATTCTTCCATGTTTACGTTATGCACTTTAACTTTTTTCTTGCATACTTTTTTCAAGTGGCCTTTAGCGCCACAAGCCTGACAACGGTAATTTTTGTAGCGGCACTTATCGGCGTCATGGAATCGGAGCCCACAGATAGTACAGCGGGGTCCCTCGCCCTGGTGGCCGCCACCGCAGCCACCGCTGCCACCGGCGCCGCCGGGCCCGGAGCGGGGCCTAGCTCGCGCGCCACCTCGCGCGCCGCCCGTCCAGTAAACCGGCTCCTCCTTGATTCGCGCAGGTCCCGCGGACTGACGCGCCTGTCGCGCGCTCGCCGCTTGCTGCGCCACCTCCAAAGCCTTAGAGAAACTGAGCTTAGTTGCATCCATTTCGAAGAGCCTGTCTCGTTCCGCTCCTGTGCCTATGCCCAGCACAAAACGGTCACGGAGCGCCTGATCCAACATGCCTTCGAACTCGCAGTGGACGGCGAGCCCTCTCACTCGCGCCGCCCACTCCTCGATGCTTTCTCCCGTAGATCTCCTAGCTTCATAAAATTTTTCCCTATCTGCCAGCAGGCATCGCTTTGGAGAGAAGTATTTGTCCAACTCCTTGACTAAATCCTCGAAACCGATGCTATCCAATGTTTTCGGATGCAGTAGATTTCTAGCCAAGCTGTATGTGTCGTCGGACAGGTGAGTAATTAACAAAGCACTCTTGCTTTCCACTTTGACACCGTTTAGTTTTATGTATTGTTCTAGCCTCCCTTTAAATATAGACCACTGTTGAGCATTATGATCGAACACACTTAAATTTCCGATATAATTAGACATTTTGCGGTCCACAATGTTTTAACGCGGGTATTATCACACAAGTCGACGCCAGTGAAGGATTAGTAGGCTAGCAATGAAACACAGCGATCGGTTCAAAGGCCCGTTTATTACTGCCGCTCGCAAGGGCGGCGGGGTATGCATCACTGTCCGTCAAGAGGCAAGACCCTCTTTCTCAGGAACGCATGAAGATATCAAGTTGAACGCATGGAATACCAACATTTTGTGACCTTCGATCAAGAATAAAACTAGATACCACATAGAACTCTGAAATGTGTCTGGAAAAATAGATGCCCAAACTACCTTTGGGAGTTTATTTGCTCGTAGTCTATGCAATTAAAGTAAAACTGTACACTGATGCAATAAGGTTGACATTCGAATATTAGACGTATGGTCGAAATGATGTTTCGTATTGTTCTATTGCTGATATCATTTGTTTTTGTGGGGACAAGTTTTTATTGTGATTTTATACGTAATGCGGATTCTATGGGATTTAGTTTGGTGTTTGGGACTTACAAGACTGTTTAATTTCAGCTGACTTCGATTTGGCGCCGAGCAGTCGCCAGAGTATCTACACGTCCAACTCGCCCACCGATAACCGCTCGTCTGTACACAGCAGCGATATCGGCAACCGACAGACTACAGCCGGCTGGATCAACACGGTGGGATATTGAACATTTTTCAATTCATAATATTTATTGCGGAATATTACATTTCTATAAATTAAAAACTAAAAAAACAGATAAAAGAATAAATTAAAACATCGCAATGTTTACCTATTACTACGGTGCGCCACCTATGGAAGAAAAGAAAAATTAAAAGTCACCAATCTTAATCCTGCCTGCCAAATATCGCAAATATGTCAAAAAAGTGAAATATATCGCAAACTTCACTCCAGCTTTATTGTTTGTAGACATCACTCTCTCTCGAGTGAACCACTTACAGTACATGCAGCATGGTAAGCCCGAGATAGGCCCTCCCCTATGCAAAACTGTCAACTTGTCGGTCGGGCTCGAGTTGGCTCTACGCCAACATGGCGATGGAGACAAAAATACAACATTTTTATAAAAAATGGCAATATCTACTTTCTGCTCGACATGACCCTAATCTATTGCCATCTCGAGTCCCGCCTGCCATGCTCGCACAATAAACATGGCACGTCTGTCACTCGAGTTCCGGAGTGTCAAAACGACCATGCTAAGCATACAGTTGTTTTATCTCACGAAAGCGGATGAGCCATACTTATAGTTGTAACTTGTAATCTGGGGGCACGGCAGTGCCCCCGCCAGGTCGAGCGCGAAGCAAACACTGCCGTACCATACCATCCTTTACTGGAACCATTTCGCCGCATTTTCAGGCCCCTATTTGAGAACCTCTGGATAAGACCAGACGGCAGAAATTTTCGTCATCTAGTAAACTATAATCACATACTTAAAATCCAAAATTTCAAGTCTGTAGGTCATTTAGTTCCGAAGTTAAGCGAAAGCAAAGTTTCGCATTTATGACACACACTCACTCACTCACTCACTCACTCACTCACTCACTCATGATCATCATAATAGAACTAGTACTTCCCATAAACTCAGAGTGCTGAAATTTGGTACAGAGTTAGGGTTGAATGGCCACATAAAGGGAAAACTATAAAAACTAGGATAATCGAAGATCTGGAGTACCTGGTGACCCTGATTAGAAAACACAAGAGCCCTAATAGAACTAGTACTTCCCATAAACTCAGAGAGCTGAAATTTGATACAGAGTTAGGTTTTAATGGGCACATAAAGGGACAACTATAAAAACTAGGATAATCGAAGATCTGGAGTACCTGGTGACCCTGATTAGAAAACACAAGAGCCCTAATAGAACTAGTACTTCCCATAAACTCAGAGAGCTGAAATTTGGTACAGAGTTAGGGTTTAATGGTCACATAAAGAGAAAAGTATAAAAACTAGGATAATCGAAGATCTGGAGTACCTGGTGACCCTGATTAGAAAACACAAGAGCCCTAATAGAACTAGTACTTCCCATAAACTCAGAGAGCTGAAATTTGGTACAGAGTTAGGGTTTAATGGGCACATAAAGGGAAAACTATAAAAACTAGGATAATCGAAGATCTGGAGTACCTGGTGACCCTGATTAGAAAAACACAAGAGCCCTAATAGAACTAGTACTTCCCATAAACTCAGAGAGCTGAAATTTGGTACAGAGTTAGGGTTTAATGGGCACATAAAGGGACAACTATAAAAACTAGGATAATCGAAGATCTGGAGTACCTGGTGACCCTGATTAGAAAACACAAGAGCCCTAATAGAACTAGTACTTCCCATAAACTCAGAGAGCTGAAATTTGGTACAGAGTTAGGGTTTAATGGCCACATAAAGGGAAAACTATAAAAACTAGGATAATCGAAGATCTGGAGTACCTGGTGACCCTGATTAGAAAACACAAGAGCCCAACCAAACTATTATAGATCGACATATACCGCCCTTACAAAAAATATTCAACTTGGTGAGCCGCTTCATTTGATGTCAAAAATCTAAGGTCTGAAGTATCTGATGAAGTACCCTCAGCTGGTCTCAGCTGTATAAGAGATTATGGTAATGCCCCCTTCTACTATTGGTACATAAAAAAAATCGACTGTCATTGCAAAAATCCAGCGTAGTGGGACACATCTTCATTTAATCTAGCCTATAGCGTCCCACTAGTGGTTCGCTCCAAACTATGAACTCGCGACCTCAGTTACAGATGTATAACTTTGCTTACGCCATTCGCGCAGGCGCGCGCGCGCTTTGCATTTAAACTATACAACCCCATATCTCGGCAACCCATCAACCGATTTGGCTCATGTTCGAATTTAAAAATGATTTTAATTTAGTTTACCCGCCTATCAAATTTCATAACGATCCGACCAAATTTACTCAAGTTATCGTTGAACAAACATTCATACATACAAACATACATACATACAAACGCCGGATTGTTCCAGCAGACTCGGAGGACTTCGCTCGCTTCGCTCGCTCGTTCAACAAGAAATAGTCGGACGATTAACTTTATTCTACTCGAACATTACACAAATTTAAAAACTGTGTCAAATAAGAAAATCTAATAAAATTAATCAATATGCCCTCGTTTCTACAAAAAGAAGTGAAATCCCACCAAAAACATTCTGTAAAAACTAGCCAGGTCTCGATGGATCTGCTTGTTTATCTCTAAAAAAGTAATGAAATCTAGACAAAGTCGTGCCAAGTCTAAGGTTCCTTACTGCGATTTCTTTATTATTATAGTTAATGTTGTGAGACTTGGCTGTTGAAGGGTACAGGGTAAGGGTAAGGGTGTAAAAATACGAGTATCCGGCGCGCAAGAGCAAAACTGATCCTTATTTATATCTTTGTTAGGTGCCAATGTCGACCGGCACCCTCGGCAGCGGCGCGGGCAGCATTGTCGGCAAGCGGTCCAACCGCAGCGTCAAACCGCAGAGCAAAACGCAAGACACGTTCGTCAAAGACTACGTGAGGAAACGGAACCTTATATTGGAGCTTTTGGTGAGTTTAACGGTAGACGATAGCAACGTTGCTATCATCCCACCTTAACCCGGTAATGTTTTAGGAGAAAAATGCATGGGATGCTCAGGCCACTTTTGTTGAAATGATGTCGAACGTTAGATAAGCGGCATCTCGCGTTACGCAGTGAAATAAAACAAGATGGCGCTAGCCGATGGTAGGATACAACATGTGATGCAACTGTTGATGCATTTAGAAATTCAATTTATTCACAGTTTTTTTTTATTTTGAAGATAACTGAGCTATTTTTGTTTCACAGCAATAACATGGTATTATTTTCAATATTGTAAACAATATGGGCTCCGCTAAAGTCGGGTAAAAAATATAAGTAGTAATTTTCTGTGCAATTTTAACAATTCAACTTATAACTTTGGCAATTTATTATGACGTAAGCGGGATAAAGTCGCAGCCGAGAAAAAATTGAAGTGTCAGACACACATTGATCCCCAAGAGAGAGAGAGATAACACTTTATTATACACCAGAAATTAATTATTTACAAGAATTGGGTACGAAAAGTTTTTTGTTCGAAAGTCCGTTATTGGCTTAAACTTATCTTTGGACAATATTGAGAAACTAATTTAAATATTTTTTATTTTGGTCCAGTAGTTTTGTTTTTATGCGCTAAAATGTTTTGTTCCTATGACCGCCAACAGTATGCAGACCGTCGCGTGACGTCATAAAACCGTATCTTTGAAACGTTGTGAAATCCAAACTACTGAACCAAAATAAAAAATATTGAATTTAGTTTCTCAATATTGTCTAAAGATAAGATTAAGCCAATAACGGACTTTCGAACAAAAAACTTTGCGTACCGAATTGTCTTAACCTAAAAGTACAGACGGCGGTCTTATCGCTTATTTATACGAAGAAAAAAAAACAATGTTTTTATCGTGTAATTAGCTGCACTTAATTACACTGCTGCCGAGATGAAACCAATCTGATTTCGCCCCCAGGCAGTGGAGATAGAGTTCCTAGTCACCTGGCACAACCCGCACGCGCGCCCCGAACAAGCGATCCCGGGCGAAGACAATATAGCGACTTGGAGAAGCAAACCAAACACCGAAAGAACTTGGCGAGACTACGCGAAACTCGCTTGGGACATCAGTCCGGACTTGGCCGTGTTTCTGCCTGAGAGGTGAGCGAATTTGTAGCTTATCGCGTGGACATAGACTAGACATAGACGTAGACATACTACGATCAGGATCCAAATACCGCAAGCAAACCAAATACCGAGAAAACTTGGCGAGACTACGCGAAACTGGTTTGAGACATTAGCCCGGACTTGGCTGTGTTTCTGCCTGAGAGGTGAGCGATTTTGTGGCTTATCGCGTGGACATAAACATAGTCATACTACGATCAGGATCCAAATACCGCAAGCAAACCAAATACCGAGAGAACTTGGCGAGACTACGCGAAACTCGCTTGGAACATTAGCCCGGACTTGGCCGTGTTTCTTCCTGAGAGGTGAGCGATTTTGTAGCTTATCGCGTGGAGATAATACGATCGTACGAAACGGACTAGTGACACGGAGAAGCAAACCAAACACCGAAAGAACTTGGCGAGACTACGCGAAACTGGTTTGAGGCATCAGCCCGGACTTACGGGCTGATATTACTCCGGCAAATATTTGTCAATCTCGCCATTTTAAACTTCGTCTGTAGTGTCCGCTGCCAAGCATCCATTCGTTGGCCAATAAAAAATTGGTTGAAACCTTTGACAACCTTTGAAAAAGAGTAATATCCACAAATGTAGATTATTTATTTTTGGCAATAAAGCACTATTCACTTTCACTTACTAAGTTAGCGGCAGTATACCAAGGCCTTTGAGAAGATTTATACAGCGTCCAGTGGTACCTTCGCTCACACTAGATGGGTGAAGAGACCACTCGGCGCTGCAGTGCCTGGGACAGTGTTTTTTTTTTCTTAGATTGAGTAGGCTTGCCCAGCACCTATACCATCCTGACAGCTTAGTCGTTAGCGGCAGTAATCAATCATTTACGTTATGGATTTTCCAGAATAAAAAACGACGCCATAGTGCAGGAGATCCGAAGAAAAGTGCAAGCGAATCCGACAGCCGTGTGCCACTTGCCACAAGCACTGAAATATCTAGTAACGACGGAAACGCTGCTCAGCGATGCACACGAGGTAACTATCAATATTGCGTCTAAAAAACTAAGGCCTTTGCATCTACGTAATGAGATGATTTATACAGCATCCAGTGGCACCTTCACTCACACTAGATGGGTGAAGAGACCACTCGGCGCTGCAGTGCCTGGGACATTGTTTTAGATGGAGTAAGCTTGCCCAGCACCTATACCATCCTGACAGATTAGTCGGCCTAGCCCACAGGAAAGACAAGTCAATACGTGTGGAGCCAACTAAGCGGTGGTGGTCTTGTGGATATTTCGTCTACCTAAATAAATAAAGTTGAATTAAAATGTACAGTAGGGCTGTAGGGCAGACACGGAATAGTGGCCTAGAATAGGTCGAATGTCTGTGGGTAGACCGAAAGCTCGATGGGTCGATGACATTGTCAAAACAGCGGGAAGACAATGGACGAGATTGGCATTAGAGCGAGGGGGTTGGCGTGAAAAGGAAGAGGCCTATGCCCAGCTGTGGGCTTTATTTATGGGCTGGATAGATAGATAGATAGAAACTGTGCAATTCGGTACGCAAAGTTTTTTGTTCGAAAGTCCGTTATTGGCTCAATCTTATCTTTAGACAATATTGAGAAACTAATTTCAATATTTTTTATTTTGGTTCAGTAGTTTGGATTTTACAACGTTTCAAAGATACGGTTTTATGACGTCATGCGACGGTCTGCATACTGTTGGCGGTCATAGGAACAAAACATTTTAGCGCATAAAAACAAAACTACAGGACTAAAAAAAAAAATATTTAAATTAGTTTCTCAATATTGTCTAAAGATAAGTTTAAGCCAGTAACGGACTTTCGAACAAAATACTTTGCGTACCGAATTTGTTTAGAAGGTTCTGAAGTTCATGTGTGCAAAGAATAATTTATTGTTTTACTTTAGAATGAAAGCCATTTCAACCTCCATTTTAACCTCTATCTTTCATATAACATATGTATGACAAATCAAGTTCAGTTCTACTTTTCATCCATCGCCGTCAGCGAGTGGTATTGCTACTACAAATTCACAAATATACGTAACTTGGAAATAAATAAAAGTCATAGGTACATGCCCGCACCGTAAATCGAACCTGGGTCTCTCGCTTCCGAGTCCATTGTTCTACCCACTAGGCCACCACCGCTTTTCTCCATACTTAACACAAAATAGGAATGCACAGCTGCTATATTAGCCCTTCAGGGTAAAAAGCTTACCCAAAACCCATTGTCCACAGCTGGTCCACATGGTGACATGGGCCCGCGTGTCTCCCGTGGAGGCGCTTTCCTTCTTCAGCCGTCAGTTTCCGCCTCACCCGCTGTCGGCGCAGGCGGCCGTCGGAACCCTGTCGGAATATCCGCCCGGCGCCGTTCTCCTATATATCCCGCAGTTAGTGCAAGCCACGCGGCACGACACCGTGAGTTATACTTTCTACTGGGTGGCTAACTGCCGATTTCTGAATTGAGAAATTCGCTAAGCAAATGGGTAAGTATTCTTCTGTCTCTGCAGATTTCTCACAAAAGAGCGTGGCACAACGATAGTTAAGTATTTACTTAGTAAAATTCTCAATTCAGAAACCGGGCCCTTAGCCTGTAACGCAATGGCGGGTCAATGGCGTCCCGGCAGAAGGACAAAACCGGGCTCTCCTCGTTTTTCTCCTACAACCAGAGAACTAATCCTCTAGAATTAGAATCAAAATATTCTTTGCTGTACTACAAAAACATTAAAAGGACAGACAGCGTTAGCAAATCGTAATTGAAGTCGTCACCAGACAGCCCATTTTGGCACCATTGTGTTACAGGCTAAGGGCCCCGGGCCTATGCTACGCAAGCCAACCCCTGACTCACACCATAGGGCCTCAGTTTACTTCGGTTGGGGTGTTTGGTGGGAGCATCTGGCCAGCTCCGATCTTCGCTCTAGGCGGGACTCGGCCTTAGGTCTCGTGAAGAGGGACTCGGCCTTCGGCTTCGTGAAGAGGTATTTAGGCTTCGGCCTCCTAAGGCTTTGTCTAAGACTAAGTGTGGTATTCTAGAACGATACTTAAACTCAGTTCAAACTAGAACGCTACTTAAACTCTGTTTAAACTCAGGTCAAACTAGAACGCTTCTTGAACTCTGTTTAAACTCAGTTTAAGTAGAGTTTAGTAGTGTCGACTGTCGATTAAACAGTGATTTGAATTTGAATCAGTGATTTGAGTATCCCTCCCTTCATATCAAAACATGCACTGTTTTATCGACAGTCTAAACACTGTTTAAACTGAGTTTAAGAAGCGTTCTAGAATACCACCCTAAGACATTGGATGGTTTTGGTCTTCCATAAGGAACGATATTAACGTAGACAATTTTGGTCGAGAAATTAAAGATAAAGATAAAAGACATTTATTACCTCAATGTACATAAAAAAAGTTCACAAATTTATGAATACTTAATGGCTATTTACATTATTAAACTTAACTTGTGTAAGAGGTAAAAGGTGGCGTGCCGTCAGAGTTTCGTGTACTAGGTACACGCTTCTTGACGACGCTGTTTTTCAGCACTCACCTTTCTAAGACTAACTATAACTAAAACCTTAAACCAAGACCTAGCTACATAATCATAAAAATTGTTGGTCGTTGTTTTAATTATCTAGTGCCTTTATAGTATCAGTGGTTGCCTGGAAGAAATTGCTGTTAGCAATAAGGCCGCCAATTGTACCTTGTTTAGTTAAGTTTTTTTCCTAGCCTGTATTTATATTGGTGTACAATAAAGAATATTTTATCTTTATCTTTATCTTTATCTTATAGTACACACTGCACAGAGGCAGTCATCTGAAAGATTTTATTTATGAGTGTGAGTCTGATGAGGGTGTATGAGGGTGTGTGAGGGTGTGTGTATGTTTACGTATGTGTTTCGCGTGGACAGCCTCTGTATCCGCAAAGGAATAGTTGTATTTAAATTCAATATATAAATAGAATAAATAATTAATATAAACATAAATAGTGCAAAATTAATTGCTCACTTAAAAGTACCAGACGATTTTTTTTTTTTTTTTTTTTTATGTAGCCTGAATAGTGTCCCACTGCAGGGCAAAGGCCTCCCCCCTCTCAGCCCAGATTTTACGGTCTTGAGCCACCTCCGACCACTCCGGCAAGTATTTGTATTTGTTGTAGACGATATTTTTATCATTCAATAATGTTTTGTTGTTATCAGATGGGCTACGCATCTGAGCTGATCAAAGAACTGGCGAAGAAATCCCAAGTGGTCGCGCACCAGCTCATATGGAACATGCACACAAATATGTACACAGACGAAGAGATGCATAATAAAGACCGTGAGTATCTTCACAAGTCATTCTCGATGTAATTAAACCATTATAAAAAGTGTTACAAAAGATCCAAACTCTTCTTACAGGGTAATAGCATCCGCTGATAGGGGTCACGCCCAAATTTCTTTTTTGCTCTATGACGTTCCCTTGATTTTTAAATTAATAAAATGGGAACGCTGTGGCGGAAGAAGGGTATTTTTTTCAAAAATTGTTTTCATTGACTTTCACAATGTTGTACAAATGAAAGCTATGCAAATGCACATACACACACAAACATATTTTTAGAGCTAATACGAAAAACAAAATGGTTATGAAAAATGATCAATTATACAATTAAATTTTTTTTTTAATTTTTTTTACAGAATGGTCACCCTGTTGACCAGTAGGTTACACTCTGTAAAAAGGGTGAGGATTTTTTGTAACACGTTGTATAATTATGTGTCGCTAAGGGAAGCCTACGCCTATAGGTACGGCCGGCCACAATCTCAGATACCCCATGGCAGCTCTTATCGCGCGCGGCATAAGGGCGCCAATCGAACAAAAAGGGGTATCTGAGACTGTGGCCGACTGTACATGACAAATTTTCAACGTATATCCTAATTCGTCACTATTTTATTAAGCGTGCGATTTATTCCCTCCCTCCAGCGGTCCTCTACGACATTCTCGAGGGTCTAGTGAAAAACATAGTGGACGGGCTGTCGGGACCGGCGAAGGCGTTCTACGAGCGCGAGTTCGACTTCTTTGGTCAGATCACGAACATATCCGGCATCATCCGGCCCTTCCCTAAAGGGGCCGAGCGCAAGCGGGCCTGCCTGGAGGCGCTCAAGAATATCAAGGTACGATTATGGACCTTTAGATGGTCAGAACAAGGATGGATTCCGGGTAAATCATTCATTGGAATCGTGCACCGAAAGTCCAGACATGTAAAGAACGAGCTACCAAGGTGCTACGACAATGGTCTATGTTGACCTTACCTTACCTTCTCTTTTAGGAAGGATTAGTAAAAAATAATATATCGGAATCTTAGCATATCCGCAAACGTTTTTATTCCGCTATCGAGTGGCGCCATCTTGGTTTACGTAGTGGAAAAATCAAGATGGCGTTTTTATTTCGCTGCCGAGTGGCGCCATCTTGGTTTAGATAGTAAACCGGTTTACATAGATAAGTAGTTACACAGTAGATCGCGTTACTAGATAGTGGAGGAGCGCGATAAAATGCAATATGTCCCTCTAGTTACCTTCTTAAAAATAGCGAATCGCAGCCAATTTTACTTACGATCCTCGAGGGTCTGGTGAAGAACATAGTGGACGGGCTCTCGGGCCCGGCGAAGGCGTTCTACGAGCGTGAGTTCGACTTCTTTGGTCAGATCACGAACATATCCGGCATCATCCGGCCCTTCCCTAAAGGGGCCGAGCGGAAGCGGGCCTGCCTGGAGGCGCTCAAGAATATCAAGGTATAGTTCTACTTTGTCTTTTAGGTAGGACATTGTTTTAGATGGAGTAGGCTTGCCCAGCACCTATACCATCCTGACAGCTTAGTCGGCCTAGCCCTCAGGAAAGACAAGTCAATATAAACAATGTCCCAGGCACTGCAGCGCCGAGTGGTCTCTTCACCCATCTAGTGTGAGTGAAGGTGCCATTGGACGCTGTATAAATCATCTCATTACGTGGATGCAAAGGCTTTAGTTTAGGAAGGATGAGTAAAAACAAAATAACGGAATCTTATTCGATTTTATTCAGCCGCAAACGATTTTATTCAGCTTTCGAGTGGCGCCATCTTGGTTTACGTAATGGATAAAGCAAGATGGGGTTTTTATTTCGCTATCGAGTGGCGCCATCTTGGTTTAGATAGTAAAATAAAATAGATAGCGTTACTAGATATCGCCGGAGCGCGATAAAATGCAATGTCCCGCTCTGGTAGTGAATCGGAGACCAGATCACGAACATTTCCGGCATCATCCGGCCGTTTCCGAAGGGGACCGAGCGGAAGCGGGCCTGCCTGGAGGCGCTCAAGAATATCAAAGTATATGCTTTTTTAAACTTTCCTGGTTTTCGGACATGTAAGTTCAGTCTATCCGTGACCATGGTGCCTGCAACGGTGCCGAAATATCGGGAATTCCAACAAAATAAATCGAGGTAACAATCCCGTTTTCTTACAATAATTATATCAAGGTATAGTTTTACTTTGTCTTTTAGGAAGGATGAGTAAAAAAAATATCAGAATCTTAGCATCAGCAAACGGCGCGATAAATGGGCTCGGTTTTACTCTTTTGAAAGAGAGTGCATTTTATTGCGCTCTTGATGAAATCAGTACCTTTGTTGCCGTGGTGTACTATACGCTATTTTTATTATTTTCAGGTGCAACCGGGATGCTACTTGCCATCGAACCCCGACTCTATGGTGTTGGATATTGATTACAAAAGCGGTAAGATAAAAAAAAAACTTCTTTATTTCTAGTCGGTTTGTAAGCGATATAAAGTTACATACCCACATAATATTGTCAACCTCAACAAACCCACTTCAGAAAAAATTGTACGGAATCCTCTCCACGCGAATCCAACCACACCTGTCCGGTTATACAAGGTGTTACAAAAGATGCTAACTCTTTTTGCAGGGTAATAGCACCCGGTGATAGGGATCACAACCTAAATATTTTTTTCGCTCTGTGACGTTCCGTTGATTTTTTATTTAATAAAATGTGAACGCTGTGGCGGTAGAAAAGTATTTTTTAAATATTGTTTTCATTGACTTTCATAATGTTTTAACAACTCAAAGCTATGCAAATGCACCTACACCCACAAACATATTTTTGAATTTGAGCTAATACCAAAAAGAAAAAAGTTATGAAAAAAATAATATTTTGAGATTATATTTTTCTACAGAATTGACATCCTGTTGACCAGTAGGTTACACCCTGTAAAAAGAGTTAGGATGTTTTGTAACACGTTGTAAAAACATAATTTACTCTGGCAGGAACCCCGATGCAGAGCGCGGCGAAGGCCCCATACCTGGCCAGGTTCCGAGTGAGGAAGTATGGCATCAGCGAGATGGAGAATATGGCCTTGACCGTCGTCCTGGGCGACGATCCACCTTCAGTGAGTATGGGCGTCAATATCATTCGAAAATTATCGATTCACAGTCGATTTTGGTAGTAAATCGTTACGATGTAAAATGTGTCCACATAAATTCACTCTACCCACGCTTTTTTCGTGATATAATATTTATTTGCACACCAAAATATACTGAATGCACAGCAAACAAAACCTAGTTCCTCATCAATGGGACTGAATGGACAACAAAAAAAAAAACCTATTGCTCATCAATGTGACCGTTGCACAACAAAAGAAAAACCGTCATGGGAGACGATCCACCTTGAGTGGGTATGGGCGTCAATTTCATTAAAAAATGATCGATTCACAGTCGATTTTAGTAGTAAATCGTTACGATGTAAAATGTGTCCACATAAATTCACTCTACCCACGCTTTTTTCGTGATATAATATTTATTTGCACACCATAAAATACTGAATGCACAGCAAAAAAAAACCTAATTATATTGCTCATCGATGGGACTGAATGTACAGAAAAAAAAACCTATTGCTTATCAGTGGGTTAGGTTTGAACATAATTATTTAATGTGCATTTCTGTATTCATCGCCATTATGAATCACGGAATGGACGGATGTAGCCAACTTTGCAAGAAATAGGGAAGAATATAAAGAGCTGACAGCCAACTTCCATTTTATCGGCCAGCCTTTAGGGGAGAGGAAGAAAAAGAAAAATAAGAAAACTCCAATAAAGAAAGAAAAAACGTTTATTATTGGCCAAAGCACACATATAAAAACAGTAATTATTAGGCAAGTAATCAGCTTACGAACTAGATATAAAACTTATCAATAACTAAAGCTACTTACATTATAATTTATAATACACCGTGCAATTTTAGTGGTTTTTAAGCCGAAGGTATATTGTTGCACTGGTGATTCTGAGCCAAATTACAAAATTTCATTCCAAAACGCGCGAAAAAAAAATCTCTTCCCCATACAAATAGTGTCGATTGGCGATAGCCGTTTGTATTGGGAAGTATTTTTTTTTCACTCGTTTTGAAGTAAAATTTGGAATTTGGCTCAGAATCACGAGTGCAACTAAATACCTTCGGCTTTATAACCACTGAAATTGCACGGTGTATATCTATCCGTGAAAGCTGCGTGCAATGGCCAACAAACGGGCTTCTCGCTCAGCATATGCTAGGGAAGGATCCCGTGCCCATAGCCCAAAAATGAGTTTCGACGATACTTGTTTAGGTGGTACGAGCGGTGACACTGAAATTTCTAATAAAAAACATACATTAATCTACAGGGTGCACTCTAAGTCGATAGCGAAACTTTAAGTAGGCTGTCTACTGATCAAAACAAACAACTTGTACCAGGTGGCGAAAAAAATGGAGCAAAAAAAATATCAGATGTTCCATACAAAAGGTCAACTCAGTACTGCGGCAAATGTATGAAACAGCAGATTCTTTTTTTTCGCTCCATTTTTATCGCCACCTAGTACAAGTTGTTTGTAGTGATCAGTAGACAGCCTACTTAAAGTTCCGCTATCGACTTAGAGTGCACCCTGTATTTAAAATTTTACAGGAAGACACCAAGGAGCGCTTCTCGAGTATGGGCGCGGAGATATGGCAGGCGGCCATCTTTAAGGTGGGCGACGACGTGCGACAAGACATGCTCGCCCTGCAAGTCATATCGCTCTTCAAGAACATCTTCCAGCAAGTGGGCTTGGACCTTTACCTGTTCCCGTATAAAGTCGTGGCCACTGCTCCCGGGGTGAGTTTCCTATTTTGTTCTTTGTTTCAAACGTGGAAGAATTACTTTATATCAGTATTGAAAGAGATGGTTGCAGATGTGTGGCAAGCATTTATTCAAGACATTCTGAGACTGAGAAACTATACAAGGTGTACGAAAAATGGAGCAAAAAGAATCTGCTGTTCCATACACATACAATGTAAACTCAGCACTCACCTCAAAAGCTCAATGAATTTTTTTGGGTCCTAGAACGCAGAACTCGATCCCAGAACACAGGGTTTCCTAGTGCAGGGCTCACTGATAAACAAAATTGTGTAAATCGTACAGAACGCCGCCGGGGCGGGCACACAGGGTAGCCGAAAGCATGCCAAAATGTTTATGCTTTTTGGTGTTTACTTATCTTAATAAAACCTACCCTCATGGGTTCAAGCCCCTCCCAAATCAAAATCCTGAATCCGCCACTGCCCCGAATGTTAGTTTATTCACTGACATACTGTCTCTAAAGACATTGTCGAGTTAGTTGTGTAGCTAGGTAACCGGGGGCCCTGGGGCAAAAAACAATCTGGGGCCCCAACTAAACTGTTCAAGTTTTTTCTGTATTGTATAGTGACACATATTATAACAAATAAGCGCGCGCCAGCGCGTCCTAAAATTCAGTCTATAACGCGCTCCAAGAAGTATGAAAACGTAGATATCAATACCGTTTGGAGTCAGGGTCCGAGGGGGGCCCCTGAGCTTGGGGGCCCCGGGACATTGCCCCTCCTTGCCCCTATGAGGCTACGCCACTGTGTCGAGTTGAACCGTGTCATTAAGTGAAAAAAAAACGTGTTATTTTCCGCAGTGTGGCGTGATCGAGTGCGTCCCGAACGCAAAGTCGCGCGACCAGCTGGGGCGGCAGACGGACATCGGAATGTACGAGTATTTCATCAAGAAATATGGTGATGAGAACACAAGGGAGTTCCAGGTAAAGCACCTTCAAAATTAGACCCAAGACAACCTGCGATACTAAGCTGATAGCATTGGTAACCCAGTAAACAGAACGGTGGACTCTCAAGCGAAATGGTTCTAGAGTCCTAGTGGCTATACATAGGATATGTCAAATAAAGTATATTTGGGCCTAACTATAACTTTTGCATTAAGGCGCCGTGCATAGTGAATAGCCCGGGCGCCAAGAAAAATGCACAAAATCGAATCATGTATCAAATACACTAAAACAATCGGAAATTTTCACATATCAAACCCTAGAATTAGGTGAGACCTATCTAAAACAGCCAGTTTTGTGTTGAAATTCATAAACGTTTTGAAGATATTTTGCTTGAAAAAAAGTGCCCTGCCATTTTTTTTTCAAGCAAAATATCTTCAAAACGTTTAAGAATGTCACAGGAATACAGGAATCGATTATGTGCATTTTTCTTTGCGCGCGGGCTAATTAATTATGCCCAGCGCCTTAATTTGTGAATTTTACTTTGCGACCACGCAGTCCTAGATCAAATTCTCGGTAGTAGCATGGAAGTACCTACGACTTAAAATTATTATCTGTTCCGTCGATTATCTTGGCGCTGTATTGGCAAAGCTACTCCATCCTCAACATATCTCAGGCAGGTGTTTGACTGGTTTACAGTTCTGTAACTGTGCCGCAGAAATCGACTTCTACTCCCGTCTAAACACCATATAAATACGGTCCATTTTCATGTGTTCGCAGGCGGCGCGGCGGTGCTTCGTGACGTCAATGGCCGCCTACAGCGTGGTTGGATTCCTGCTGCAGATCAAGGACCGACACAACGGAAACATCATGCTGGATACTGACGGACACATCATACATATCGGTAACTTTGTTGTTCTGATTCTTAACTTTGTTGGTCGGATTCCTAACTTTGTTTGTCAGAATCTTGACTATGTTGGTCGGATTCCTTACTTTGTTGGTCGGATTCCTGAGAAACATCATGTTGGATACTGACGGACACATCATACATATCGGTAACTTTGTTGGTCGGATTCCTAACTTTGTTGGTCGGATTCGTAACGTTGTTGGTCGGATTCCTGCTGCAGATCAAGGACCGACACAACGGAAACATCATGCTGGACACAGACGGACACATCATACATATCGGTAACTTTGTTGGTCGGATTCCTAACTTTGTTGGTCGGATTCCTAACTTTGTTGGTCGGATTCCTGCTGCAGATCAAGGACCGGCACAACGGAAACATCATGCTGGATACTGACGGACACATCATACATATCGCT
The DNA here is from genome assembly GCA_949319315.1 of Zelleria hepariella. Lineage (NCBI taxonomy): Eukaryota > Metazoa > Arthropoda > Insecta > Lepidoptera > Yponomeutidae > Zelleria > Zelleria hepariella. Next base: position 9,903,220 of record OX439396.1, on the reverse strand, counting down.
AACTTTGTTGGTCGGATTCCTGACTTTGTTGGTCGGATTCCTAACTTTTTTGGTCGGATTCCTGCTGCAGATCAAGGACCGGCACAACGGAAACATCATGCTGGATACTGACGGACACATCATACATATCGGTAACTTTGTTGGTCGGATTCCTGACTTTGTTGGTCGGATTCCTTACTTTGTTGGTCGGATTCCTGCTGCAGATCAAGGACCGGCACAACGGAAACATCATGCTGGACACAGACGGACACATCATACATATCGGTAACTTTGTTGGTCGGATTCCTGACTTTGTTGGTCGGATTCCTAACTTTGTTGGTCGGATTCCTGCTGCAGATCAAGGACCGGCACAACGGAAACATCATGCTGGACACAGACGGAAACATCATACATATCGGTAACTTTGTTGGTCGGATTCCTGACTTTGTTGGTCGGATTCCTAACTTTGTTGGTCGGATTCCTGCTGCAGATCAAGGAACGGCACAACGAAAACATCATGCTGGATACTGATGGACACATCATACATATCGGTAACTTTGTTGGCCGGATTCCTAACTTTGTTGGTCCGATTCCTAACTGTGTTGGTCGATTCCTGCTGCAGATCAAGGACCGGCACAACGGAAACATCATGCTGGATACAGACGGACACATCATACATATCGGTAACTTTTTTGGTCGACTTTGTTGGTCGGATTCCTAACTTTGTTGGTCGGATTCCTAACTTTGTTGGTCGGATTCCTGACTTTGTCGGTCGGATTCCTGACTTTGTTGGTCGGATTCCTGACTTTGTTGGTCAGATTCCTAACTGTGTTGGTCGATTCCTGCTGCAGATCAAGGACCGACACAACGGAAACATCACGTAGAGTCGGATAGACAGACGGACACATCATACATATCGGTAACTTTGTTGGTTGGATTCCTGCTATAGATCAAGGACCGACACATATTTAACTACAAAAAGGGCATGAAATCTAGAGCAAAAGTTTTGGTATGTTGGGACATTTCCACCTCCGGCATGTCGGACTGTTTAGATTTTTTCGATAAATTATTGTAAACAGGAAGAAGGACCAATAGAAAAAAAATCGGCTGCAAAAGACGTCTGGTAAACCTATTTAAAAACTTTAATTTAAAAAAAAAACAGTCCGACATCAAGTAGTTTCTTGTGAGTCGTGATTTTTTGTTTAATCGGACCAGTGTTGAGATAGGAAAGTGGGGAATACCAAACCTCGATTTTGTAGATTTTCTTCAGGTTGTCCCTATCGCTCAGTATTTGCACACGTGAGACAGCAACTGATTTTTCAACAGATTTATCTGTACTGCCAGTCTGCCACACGCTCCAAGTCAACAATGCAATCAATTGAAAAATGTGAAATAAAAATCTATTATCAATGTTTTTGCTCCCCAGACTTTGGCTTCATGTTCGAATCCTATCGGTAACTTTGTTGGGCGGATTATGTCACTTTATTCAACAATGCGAACTTCTGAAAATTTTGAAAAAAGAAATCTAATCTCAATGTTTTCGCTCCCCAGACTTTGGCTTCATGTTTGAATCCTCCCCTGGCGGTAACCTCGGCTTTGAACCCGACATCAAGCTCACCGACGAGATGGTGATGGTGATGGGTGGCAAAATGGAGGCTCCGCCCTTCCGGTGGTTCTGCGAGCTGTGCGTGCAAGCCTTCCTGGCCGTCAGGTCAGTTTGGACTCTATATCCATCCTATCCTACTATAATATTATATTTGCGAAAGTTTGTAAGTATGGATGGATGTTTGTTACTCTTTCACGCTGAAACGGCTGAACTGATTTGGATGAAATTTGAAATAGATATAGCTTAGACAACAGAATAACACATAGGCTACATATTATCACGCTTTTACACTTAGGAGCAAAGTAAAGCATATTATATCCTTTTTCTGTAGTCCACGCGGATGAAGTCGCGGGCAAAAGCTAGTTCGCAATAAGGTTCAGGAGCGGCTGATCGTGCTCCTCAACTATGAAGGGAACTTCCCTGCCAGGCAAGCGTTTTGTGGAAATGAATAAACATCTTCTATTCTATTCTATTCTATTTTTTGCTTGCGGACCGGTCTAGCTAGACCAACTGACCAAGATTAACGCCCGAGATGTAGCCTGTACAATTGGGTACGCAAAGTTTTTTTTTCGAAAGTCCGTTATTGGCTTAAACTTATCATTAGACAACATTGAGAAACTAATTTAAATATTTTTTATTTTGGTCCAGTAGTTTTGTTTTTATGCACTAAAATGTTTTGTTCCTATGACCGCCAACAGTATGCAGACCGTCGCGTGACGTCATAAAACCGTATCTTTGAAACGTTGTAAAATCCAAACTACTGAACCAAAATAAAAAATATTGAAATTAGTTTCTCAATATTGTCTAAAGATAAGATTAAGCCAATAACGGACTTTCGAACAAAAAACTTTGCCTTCCGAATTGTACGTGTCCCACTAGCTGGGCAAAGGCCTTCTCTCAGAGAGCTTCGAGCTTAATCACCACGCGTGCTCAATGTGGGTTGGCGATTTTTGCGTTGAGGGTATCTCATACACTCAGGTTTCCTCACGATGTTTTCCTTCACCGCCAGCGAGTGGTATTGCTACTGAAAATTTACAAAAATACGTAACTTTGAAATAAAAACTCATAGGTACATGCCCGCATCAGGAATCGAACCTGGGTCTCTTCCCGCTTCCCAGTCCATTGTTCTACCCACTAGGCCGCCACCACAGAAGAAGTACCAATGAAGATAATGTTTATTTTATTAAAACCATAAATAACAGTTTACAACAAGTAAATGGTACAATATTATGGTTTCGCCAGTTGAGCTACATAACATTTATCCAGCGGTCTCCACAGTAGACGGAAATCTACAGGGTGCACTCTAAGTCGATAGCGGAACTTTAAGTAGGCTGTCTACTGATCACTACAAACAACTTTTACTAGGTGGCGAAAAAAATGGAGCGAAAAAAATATCAGCTGTTCCATGCAAAAGGTCGACTGAGTACTGCGCCAAATGTATGAAACAGCAGATATTTTTTTCGTTCCATTTTTTTCGCCTCTGGTAAAAGTTGTTTTTTAGTGATCAGTAGACAGCCTACTTAAAGTTCCGCTATCGACTTAGAGTGAACCCTGTAGTTTATGAATAATGTTTCTTTCCTTCCACAGGCCGTACCAAGACGCGATTATCTCAATGGTCTCACTAATGCTTGACACGGGTCTTCCGTGCTTCCGAGGGCAGACCATTCGGCTGCTGCGGTCCCGTTTCGCGCCAAATTCCACTGAGAAAGAGGCGGCGGCCTTCATGCTTTCTGTAATCAGAAACTCGTTCCTCAACTTCCGGACGCGGACGTACGACATGATACAGTATTATCAAAACCAGATCCCGTATTAAACAATGTTAAGACGTAATAGGTATCCAAACTAGCGCCGCAAATGAAAAAAAAAATCATATCTTCTTTTTGGATGTGTTTTTAGCAAAAATGGCTCCTGCGATTTCTCAACGCGGGGCTTAACTATCAAAGCAGCTAAACTATTAACTATTTCTTAGAAATCGCAGGAGCGTTTTTTGCTAAAAACGCATCCAAAAAGAAGATATGAGTTTTTTTCATTGGCGGCGCTAGTAGTAAGACCTTTTGAAAAAAAATCTTTATAAAGTTCCCTAGCATGGGTTAGTGCTTTAGAAAATACAAAAAGCGGTTAAAATGGAAAAATCAAATTCCAATGAGCATTTCGTATGCAAAGATGAACGCATTGGGTGGTGTAGATAAGTGCAAAATATCACACTAGATGGCGCCTCATCGTCCGTAATCGAGTATGAATGAGGTTATCGTGGTAGGCTTACACTGTCACAATAGTTACAGGTTTCCCAAAACTGAACGTCAAGCGGAAACCAGTCGAAGGGCATGTGCCTAATGTACTAGAAATAATAAAAAAAAATCGCTTCGTTCAGAAATTATAAGCATTTCAGCAATGGTCTAGCTAGCCCTTCTACATAATGTGTCACATCTCTTTTAGTTAGGTGTTTTTTTCTGCTATAAAGTGTAACAAACAAACCATAGTTCGCGCTAGACGTTGAGTTTTGGGACATCTTGTATTACGAGGTACTAGGGGATCTAAGTATTTCTATTGTAGACGGTTCGCTGTATCTTTTAACCAGTGGTTATGTCATTAGTATAGAAATTAAATTACGTAAAAAAACGTGTATTGAAAAGTAAAACGAATACTTTCGAACTGTTTGGCGTTTGGTGTTCAGAGATGTAAAAAGTGCGATGATGAAATTGAATTTTAGATGAGATTTGAAAGCTATGAGTTTGTTCAAGAATCATAACAGGATTTTTTAATAATGCATTCTTATTTAACAAATTCAGTCTAATGTTATGGAATGGAACCAAATATGAAAATTTAAAACCCAGTGATATCGCTTTTTCCGTTCATTTGATGTGTGATGAAGTTTATTGTAATATTAATTGTAAGTAAATTCGTAGCTCTTTTGGTTGAGTATTATGTGTACTTAAGCGTTAAGTACTTTAGTCGGTTATTGGTGTGTTGCGCGTGTTTCCCTAAAAACCTTCATAGTCCCAAAAAAACAATATTAATGTTAATTTATTTAAGTAAGTATACTACGCTGCACAGATGTTGTTATATTTTTCTCAAATACATATTGTATCATAGTACCTACTAAAAAACTAAGGCCTTTGCATCTACGTAATGAGATGATTTATACAGCGTCCAGTGGCACCTTCACTCACACTAGATGGGTGAAGAGACCACTCGGCGCTGCAGTGCCTGGGACATTGTTTTTTTAGATGGAGTAGGCTTGCCCAGCACCTATACCATCCTGACAGCTTAGTCGACCTAGCCCACAGGAAAGACAGGTCAATACGTGTGGAGCCAACTGAGCCGCGGGTTTCCTCACGATGTTTTCCTTCACATATGCGGTTTAAAATTAATATTGTAGTTGTCTTCATAATATCTACATACTTCTTTCGGCTGATTATTGTATAGTCTTGCTTCTTCTATCTATATTTTTATGTACTTATCAAACTCTACTATCAAAGCAATATTTACCTTTTTCGCGCGGTATACCTAATACGCAGAACAACTACTATGTATTACGTAGTTTGGATTACGTACGGTTATTATGTGGTAGGGCTGTGGTATTTATTATCTTCGTGACTACAAAAACAAGTGAATTTACATTTTGTTGTTTAAGGGTGGTATTCTAGAACGCTACTTAAACTACGTTTAAACAGAGTTAAGACTGTCGATAAAGCAGTGCATGTTTTGATATGAAGGGAGGGATATTCAAATCAAAACATGCACTGTTTTACCGACAGTCGACACTACTAAACTCTACTTAAACTGAGTTTAAACAGAGTTCAAGGAGCTTTCTAGAGTTTGAACTGAGTTTAAGTAGCGTTCTAGAATACCACCCTACATGTTTTAACAGCAAGGTAACTGGAGGTGGCCGCCAAGTTCCCATCGCAAATTGAACCTTACTGCTTTGAGATAAAATCCAAAACATTTTTTCTAATCCCGTGCCTGGTAAATTGTTAAACGTTACCTACGGCTTCTTTATCTGATCCAGTGCAAAAGTTGCAAACACTTGTTTCTGTAGCCACAGTCTAAGTGTTATTACTTGAGATATTTATTGTGGTTAAATTTGTCTTCGTCTACGAAAAATATTATATAATATTATGATTGATTAATAAGTCTTATATTTTGGGACATTCCTCTGATCACGAAATAATATCTTGTTGTTGGAAATAAAGTTTCATGGTAAAGGTGACTTGACCCTTTTATTTCGACTATTCCTTTGCTGTTACCTAGTGCAAATCATCATCAAGTGAGAGAAGTACTTAAACTCATTTTAAACAGAGTTCAGACTGTCGATAAAACAGTGCATATTTTGATATGAAGGGAGGGATATTCAAATCAAAACATGCACTGTTTTATCGACAGTCGACACCACTAAACTCTACTTAAACTGAGTTTAAACAGAGTTCAAGGAGCGTTCTAGTTTGAACTGAGTTTAAACAGAGTTTAAGTAGCGTTCTAGTTTGAACTGAATTTAAGTAGCGTTCAGGAATACCACCCTTAGTCTAGTAAGACTCTGAAAAAATCTTCAAATTGCGTAATTTCAAAGTCCACACTACAGGGTGCAATCGAATTCGGTAGAGGAACTTTAAGTAGGCTGTCTACTGATTACTAGAAGTAAAAGTGTACCTGGGACATTGTTTTAGGTGGAGTAGGCTTCAGTACGGAGTACCTATACCACCCTGACAGCTTAGTCAGCCTAGGGCCTAGGCTACAGACAAGACAAGTCAATACGTGAGGAGCCAACAAAGCTATGGGTTTCCTCACGATGTTTTCCTTCGATCTGTTCGGTTCTTGCCCTTAGATTAAACCTCGCATTTTGTATGAAAATTAATCGACAGATAGAGTTTAAACTAGCCTTTTTAGTTTAAACTGTGATTGATCTTACGGGCCTTAGTGTTATTCCCATAGTATTTGTAGAGATTTTCCCTCTTTTCGAAAAACAAACTGTTCCATTTCTAACATTTATTCCAACTCCAACCCGCAAGTCTTAACAAATGACAGATAGTACTCCAACTTCTTGATACACTTCTTAACTTTATTTACGTCTAACTCTGGCAGGTGATCCGTCTTGTGTTCCGGGAACTTTTGGAAGAAGACCTTTTTGTCCCCATCGCCTCCGTCATTCGTCTTTGGAGAGGTCTTTCCTGCTGCCTTTGCTTCGGCGAGTATTTGGTGTAAGTGCGAGAGGGCTGACAGGCAGTAGTATGACTTGTTCGCCTTGCTTGGGCCGGTCAATATTACTACTGTGTCGTGCTTCATTACTTCGAGGCTAGCTTCGTCTGTCTCTATTAGGTTGCTCTGTGAAATAATGACATATACAGGGTTTTAAAAAGCCGCCGAAATAACCATAAGGCACGCATGTTAGACACCAAAATAAAGTACTTTTTCCACAAATTATGGCTGGGAAATTATTTTGGTCTTTAGTTTATAATTTTGTAAAATATTTATAACACAATGGATGATATTAGGTACCTGTAAACAATGCTGAACTACAGATTCAACAGCAATAGCCGGCCCATCGAAGTTGGTGCCCTTGTCCAAGTTGGCACAGACTTCTAGCAGGTACGTAGCGACCTCTACCGGCTCTATTTCACCGTTGAAGTAGCGCACGACAAACGCGTATGAGGCTAGCACGTTCAGTATGTTGAACTTTATGGCTGGGGATGGCTGGACGCTCTGAAAGGAAGAAAAAAAAAACATTGGTTTAGGTGACAACATTTATTTGGCTCAGCGGCACAGTATTTTTTTTAGGAAGCCGTACAATAAATTTCAAGGATTTCAATTTCAATTTTAAAATACCCCCGATATTTAAGCTTCAAATTAACAAACATCATAAACGGCTCAACCGATTTTGATAAAACATATCTAAGAACACTCGCTAGAAAACCTGCTTTCAAATAATAAAAAAACCGCATCCAAATCCGTTCACCCGTTTAAGAGCTACGGTGCCACAGACTGCCTTTTTTGGTCGGGGGTAAAAAAAAAATTCGACAGAAAGGCCACTTTCATCGGCGCTCGCGCAGCGGCTGCTGGCGCGCAGTCAGAGGCTGGCCACGGCATCGCGACGTTTGTCTCTGCTCTATGATTAAGGTCTCCGAATGAGAACCGAAACTAGACGGCTGCACCGACATAAATAAAAATAAGTAAACTAAATATAAATAAAACTTATCAATAAAAAAAAAGTTATGACTCACAGTGAGCGATGTCAACTGCGTCGCCTGTAAATGCTTAGGGCAATCCTCCAGCGCTTCTTTCTCCGCCTTATCCTGAAAGAAAGGAAGCAACATTTATTACGAAAACAATTTTGTTTAGCACCTTCAATGGAAGATGCATACTAACGCCTATATGCATCACACAATTCATTTCCAAGAAGACCGATTTTAGATCTGCACAGAAGGACAAAACTGGACAAGACTCGTGCACTGAGGGTTCTGTACCGCACTGGAAGATAGCAGTGTGGCGCGAAATTCAAAATTTTCACAGTTTTTTACATTTTGTAGCTAAACTGAGCTATTTTTTTTCAGCGATTTTTCTTTCGCGGCAATAACATAGTATTCTTTTCATTATTGTAAACAACAGAACAACAATAATTCAGCCCATTATGTGTTCTGGTCTACGACAAGTTTTTTGGGCAGTGCCACTGCTTCGTAGACCAGAACACATAATCGGCTGAATTATTGTTGTTCTGTTGTTTACAATAATGAAAAGAATACTGTTTTATTGCCGCGAACGAAAAATCGCTGAACAAAAATAGCTCAGTTTAGCTACAAAATGTAAAAAACTGTGAAATTTTTTAATTTCCCGCCACGTTGCTATCGTCCACCCTTAAGTCTGGTTCTTTAAAATTAGGGCAGATAGACCGACAGCGGACGCAAAGTAATAGAGTCTTGTTTGGCACCCTTCGGCTACGCAACCCTAAAAAAAACGAAATACCTGTTCATCATTAACTTCCTCAACCATTTTCTCCTCCTTACAGTAGCCCCACCAGGGTTTCCACCGTTCTATGAAGCCCACATCCCCCTGGTTCAGTAGGGCTTCAAACTCGTTGCGCTCGTCTTCATTGAGTGCTTCCCAGATGGCATTGGGATCGTCGAGGTTAAGATCTGGAATGGAAATAAAATTTTGAGTTATTCCTTGTCTCTAATATTTTTTTTTTTGCAAAACCTTAAAAATTCGGAACCCAAAGTTTTTTGTTCGAAAGTCCGTTATTGGCTTAATCTTATCTTTAGACAATATTAAGAAACTAATTTAAATATTTTTTATTTTGGTCCAGTAGTTTTGTTTTTATGCGCTAAAATGTTGTTCCTATGACCGCCAACAGTATGCAGACCGTCGCGTGACGTCATAAAACCGTATCTTTGAAACGTTGTAAAATCCAAAGTACTGAACCAAAATAAAAAATATTGAAATTAGTTTCTCAATATTGTCTAAAGATAAGATTAAGCCAATAACGGACTTTCGAACAAAAAAACTTTGCATTCCGAATTATTGAAACAAAGTCAGATTAGTTACATCATTTATAACTATAGCACAGCTAAATCAATAATTTATAGATCTGTGATTTGTCTAAAGAAATTCGCGAAATAATAATTAAGTCACGCGGACGAAGTAGCAAGTAAAGCTAAAAATACTTTGGCATTTCCCGTTTCGCGGGCACTGTATTATAGTGTCTGTTAGTTGGTAACTGTCTTTCTTGTGGGCTAGGTCGACTAAGCTGGTATAGGTGCTGGGCAAGCCTACTGCATCTAAAACAATGTCCCAGGCACTGCAGCGCCGAGTGGTCTCTTCACCCATCTAGTGTGAGTGAAGGTGCCACTGGACTCTGTATAAATCATCTCATTACGTAGATGCAAAGGCCTTAGTTTAGTTGGTCACTTCACCCGTGAAAAAAAAAATACAAGCCTATGCACAAGCCTTCTAACTTATTAATCATAGAACTTCAGATCATACCTTTGACCCTATCCTCCAAATCCTCATAATCCTCATCATCAGAATCAACCGCCTCCGCTTCTAGTTCCTCGATATTCCTGATCAACTCTTCAAAATGTTCCGGCTTGTCCACGTCATCGCTGTGCGCCCGTTTCAGTATCTCTATCATCTTCTGTCTTGACTCATCGTCTATGTTTTGACCGGCCAATTCCTCGGTAACGCAATCTCTGTAGAAGTTTTCGGAGCATTCTTGGTGTTTCTCGGAGCGGTAGCAGTCGAGGCAGCAGTAGTAGATTTCACAGCGAGGACAGCAGTACTTGCTGGGGGTCTCGTCGCATCTGTGTGGAACAAGGGGGTTTCATTTACCAAAAATTTGTTGTGAGAGGGACTTGAAAGTCAAAGTTGGCAGATAGAAACTTGTTTAGTACATCCTGTATGTACTATCGGTACGTAAACTGACGCTCTCTTCAAAGGCGGTTATGTGCTTTGCAATAAAAAGGGTTACTAAAAAATTAGGCATCGCTCTTTGCAAGTGCAACTCTGGTTCCAAAGCTGTCGACGTCACGTGGGTCTAGTGGCTTTCTGTCTTGGAGAGTAATAAATAGCGCGTCTGAAAGCGCAATTTTGTTAGATTTATTTTAAGTCTGTGTTTTTATTGATCCAATCGCTGAAAAGTTAGGAAAGGCGTAACTTGATACTTACATGCCACAAATCTTAGGGGACTTGCTCGCGGACGAATTTCCATTCAATTTCACTTCGGAACTCGCCATATTCACAGAAAAAACAGCAAAATTTGGCTTAAAATACACCCGGCAGCAAGTAACACGTTGTAAACAAAAACAAACAGCTGATTTTGACACTGACATTGACAGTGACAGAAGTCACAGAGCAATAGTTTTTTTACAGTAAGTGGCTATGATTGAGCCACTATGCCAACCTAGTGTACACTAGCGCGCAATACCGCGTAAATTATGTCATTCCATAAAAGAGCATTTTCGCGCCGCATGCACCCGCCCGATCTGGATCTGAACCAACCCAAAGCAAGCAGCCACTTAGCGGTGACGCATAGATCTAAGTTCATTCCGCAACCAAAGTAAAAAAAGTTTAATAAAATTCATTCACGGACTAGTGAAAAAAAAAGTCGTACATTCTAGTGGCTAGAGACAACGCAGGGACTCTGGTTCAGATTGGATTCAGTTCTGTCTGACTGCCTGACCTTATTCCTAACGCTCTGTTCTTGACAGGAAAAAGAAAGGCACAGGTCCGCAGGCAGGATTGCTCGTTTCGTGTAAGCATAGCTTCGAAGCTGGCAACACATAGTGCAAACGTCAAAGTCTAATCTGTGGTAAAAATATTAAAAAAACAAGATTTTGGCGGCGGCGCTTCGTTTGTTTGTTTGTGTTTTGCTTGTGATAATTCTGTTCTTCTGTTTGCCAAAACAACAATACAACTCAACAAACACACCCACCAGCCATGGCCGAAGTAGAAGTTATAGAAGACTTTTTCGGCGTATACTTGCTGTACTGCATCAACCCGAAATTCAAAGGTCGTACTTACATCGGTTACACAAGAGACCCTAACCGGAGGATCAAGCAGCACAACCGGGGCACCTGGGCCGGTGGGGCTCATCGCACCAGCAATAGAGGACCGTGGTAAGTTGCTGAAGTTAAAAGCCACTGTTCCAGAACGAAACCAGAAGGATCCCGAACTTGACTCACTGAATCCATGCGACCAGATTCGGTCATATGGCGACAGTTGCACCTCGAGAAGGCGGCGGTCATGTGTCCTCATGTAACTTATGTAGCCTATCTTCGCTAATGAAGCCGAGTGGCCTTACATTAGAAGGCCCACTGAGAACTTTTTCTCAGCTATGCAAAACTGATTGTTTTCACTTGGTTTTTTTTTAATGCTTTGGCTGCTTGACTGGTGCATTTCCTGCCAAATTTTTATCAAGTTTAGTATCAGGTTTTTATCTAGGCACTTAAAAAAAATATGGAAAATACTTAAAAAATTTGAAAGTTAACAGAAAGACTAGGTACCTACTACCTTTTATTAAAAGTTTGGAACTTCTTGTTTAGGAAAATGGTGATGATAGTGCATGGATTTCCAAACAATATTTCTGCTTTGAGGGTGAGTGAAAACACATTTTCTTTAACCATAATATCTACCAGCTATTGAGCGAACTCCACTAGATAAAATAAATAAAATAAAAAAGCATTTTGTTGCTAATAATCATAATTTTTCTTTCAACTTGTTTATGGTAAATATTTTGGTACCAAAAATATTTACTCCACTAGAAAGGATAATATAAAGCTATACCCACATGGGCAGTCAACTTTACTAAGCTGCAGGTCTTAAGGGTAGACGATAGCAAGGTGGCGGGAAATTCAAAATTTTCACAGACTTTTACATTTTGTAGCTAAACTGAACTATTTTTGTTCAGCGATTTTTCGTTCGCGAGAATAAAACCGTATTCTTTTCATTATTGTAAACAACAGAACAACAATAATTCAGCCGATTATGTGTTCTGGTCTACGATAAGTTTTTTGGGCAGTACCACTGCTTCGTAGACCAGAACACATAATCGGCTGAATTATTGTTGTTCTGTTGTTTACAATAATGAAAAGAATACGGTTTTATTCTCGCGAACGAAAAATCGCGTTTAGCTACAAAATGTAAAAAACTGTGAAAATTTTGAATTTCCCGCCACACTACTATCGTCTACCCTTAATATAATTATTTTCCTTCACTGTTAGCACTCAATGGCTACTTTCTACCCTTAAAAATTCATTAAAAATTCTAAAAAGGTTCCTTCAAATTTCTTCGCGACCGCCAGAATAGTGGCAGTGTTTACCGAATTTCATTAAAATAATATTCTTTCCCCAATTTATCTACCTTCATCAATCGTTATCCTAGCTTCATTCTTTTGCAGTTTGAATGGGCCTGGCAGAATCCCAACACAACCACACGGCTCCAGCACTTGAACCTCAAAAAGATTCCTCGCAAGGAGTCCGAGTTCCAGTTCAAACTGAGGGTTGTTAGTGAGATGCTCCGGGTGGGACCGTGGTGCCGGCTGCCGTTGACGGTTAGATGGCTGGAGAGGGACTTTGCTGTGGAGTTCCCGGTGAGTGTCTAGCTCTTTTTGTATATTACTAGACAGGGGGTACATAGGACGTAGAACTTAGAAGCTTTACAAAAAGTATTTTTGCACTGATTGTAGGTTTTTTAATTAGTTTTTTCATAAATATGGTTCTAGTTCTAGCATTGTTTCTAGCCGTTTGCAGATTCGAGAGCCCTTGCTCGCAATCTAGACATTGCAGATGAATTGGAAGCCGCCACCAAAAGTGGCCGTCTTTGGCGGCGGCGGGATTTATTCGTCTGGATCTGGAATCTAGACCTTAGGTCCTGATCTGCCATCTGCCATCTGGCCATTTTGGTGCCATCTGCTGAGCCAGAATGATCCTTAAATTGCTTAGTGATTTTTTCAAATCAGAAAGTGGTAGACAATCGTTTTTCTATGAAACATAGACACAATTTAGTTAGTTGGAACCACTTCCCCCCTTCACTTACCCCAGGGCTATGAGGGCTTGAATGCATACTATTAAAGTCTCTTATTTATCTTTGCTTGTTTATATTCGTCAGTTTTTTTCTCTGTCATATGTTTGTACAGAATAATGAGGTCCCACTAGCTGAGCAAAGGCCTTCTCTCAGAGCGAGAGTTCGAGATTAATAACCGCGCGTCTCAATGCGGATTGGCGATTTTCGCCTCATATTCTCAGGTTTCCTCACGAATAATGGTAATGGATATACCTATTTTTCTTTTCAGCCTGAAAGACTGCCTCCAAGTCACATGAACACTTGCCACGGCTTAGTCAAAAGCAAAAACCTGAAGAAGCAACCTGAACACACCTCCAACCTCAGCATAGAATGTCTACTATGTTCCCAGAACATTAATGAAGCCAACACTAAAATATCATGCCTCAATACTGAGTGTGAGCTAGTGGCCCATATAATTTGCTTGGCAGATCTACTCTTGGAACCTGGCGAGTATGTGCCTATAGAGGGCCAGTGTCCATTCTGTGATACGAAACTGAAATGGGGCGATCTGATTAGGAAAATGAAGGGCTGTTCTCAAGATGGGACCAAAGAAACTTCTGGAAATGATGGTTGTGGTGAGCTGGAAGAAAATGAAAGTGATGAAGAAGTTACTTGTTCTCAAAGTAAAGGTATAGTTGATGAGCATTCATGGATGCTTGATTGTAACGAGGATTTATGACCACTTCGCAATTGAATTGTTAATAAATAGTCACGTAATTTTTATGCAACTTTTTTCTTTATAATTTTATTGATGCAGTTGTTTATAGCTAATCAAGTAAGGTGTTAAAAATATTATTTACAATTAATTGCTTTTATAACTAAGAGATAAATTAATAAATCGGTTATAAATCGCTACCAGGTACATAATATTTAAGATAAGAGAAAATTTTGAATATACAGTCTATAAAATATTTTGAACATAAAATTGAATTAATTGCGATGGTTATAAATTAATTAAAATCGTAATAGTCATGTAATCTGACAACTTTCTTTTTGAGATTAATTATATAAAATCACGTATTCTTCTGCTCAGTCAGACTAATAAATACATTAAAATCATATCTACACTCTACTCTACACGCCGAAATTTTGGTCGAAAGAGATTTTGTTCTACTATTGATTCTTATTTTTGGTCCCACACTTCTATGTTGGGATAGAGTAACATAGGATTTCTTTGAGCATTTTCAAAAGAAAAATAAATAGGTCTTTTCCTCGAGGACGTGATCATTTATACAGCATCCAGTGGTACACACGACAGCACGTTGACCCTTACACGCTAGCACTCTACTCGGTTACGTTACGGGCGACTTTACAACAAAACTGTACGCTCTGACGTGCTGTCGTGTGTACACTAGATTTGTGAAGCGACAACTCGGACCAGTCGGTTTTTTAGACCAAGAGTTATTCACAATCACCAGTAGAACAAACCTCCATCGTCCGTGTTAACATAAAATTAATAAATGCGCTATCGATTTGGTATCCATTTCCTACCTATTCTATTTGCGAAAATAACTAAATGTTAAATAAATACCCAACAGAATATGTTTCTATAAGGCCAAAAATTTCGCTCGGCACAAGACTTGAACCCGCAACTTCTTGTATACCGTGCAGCCCCTCTACCCTTGACGCATTCTTTTCAACATGGCGGAATTTACAAAATTCAATATTTTTATTTTTCTATACAATTTAATTTAATACACATTTTGATTTAATTTTAATTATTGATTTGACTTTTAAATTTTAAATTTTATTTATTATTTTTTTAATCTGAAACAAAAAATTTTGATAGTGCCATTTTAATTGATTACTTTTTAAATTTTCATTTTTAATTTATGTAACTCTAAGATTACTTTTTAATTGTACAAATTGTGATGTTTTCATTTATTTAATTTTATCTGCTTTTTAGTTTTTAATCTATAGAAATGTTAATATTCCGAAATAAATACTTTGAATTGAATTAAGACCAAATTTATATTGGTATTGTACAAAATTGTATTGCCTTTGAATAAACATTACGAAGTATATAAAATCAAAGGATGACTATGCGATGAAAAGAGAAATAAATTTTCAAACTTTGTAAATATGAACGCAATGGCGTCAAGGCTAACTCCCCTGGAGGTATGCAAGATGTTGGTGGTTCAAGTCCTGTCCCGAACAATGTTCCCTAGCTTTAGAAAAAAAACCAAAATTATATATTTCCTAAAAAAGTCATTAAAAACTAATAATCATCGTCTCCACCAAATATATCAAAGTCATCATCGTCATCGTCGTCATCAGCGCCAGGTGGCACCAACGCTCCGTTCAGGACCTCTCCGAGGGGTTCCTCGAAGCCCATCATCTTTGCGACTCCGTACACCACCCTCATCACCAATAACCTGGTGAAATCCACTGGGGTAGTCTCCTTCCGCTGCAGCACCAGCTGCTTCTCCGACGGATAGTCCCGGATTTTCTTCTTCATCTCACAGGACGAGATCGTCAAAACTACGATTAAAACCACGGTGGAACACTTCATTTTTGTTTTGGCGCCAAAGTTTTCACTTCACAGATTTAAAATCAACAGATGCGTTCGAAATCACGATAGTGTTTTGTTTCAAACTTTTTTTCTTTATTGCATTTTATTTTCGTTTTTCGAGGCGCGCGCAGCGTGAAAAGCGAAGCTGCCAGTCTGACAGCAAGAAAGTAACGGAATGTTGTCGTTCGAAAGAATCGGGCTCCGCTGTGGCGTGTGGTGCGTGCGCGCAAGCGGGGCCGCTCTATTGTGTGTCATGCCAATAATGAGTATATGGATAACTGTCGTTGAACGTGTGTCCCCTGTTGAGGCTTTTTTTTACTGTTATCGAGACACGATCATCCAATTTACTTGGTCGCCGCGAATTTCGGACGGTCCAATGTTCGCGGTCACTTTCACTTTTGGGTTAATTATCGGATTGTCAAAATAGCGCCGGTGTGTTATTGAACTTTAATAAAAAGTTCGTCATTACGTTGTCATTAAATACGATGATTTGGTCGTGTCCGAAAGTGTCAAGGGAGAGTTTCTTCGTTATTTATTTTGCCACTTCCACATTCACTAACGATGTACTTATTTGATTCCGATACTTTCTATGGGTCAGTTGCACTACCATTCCTCGCACACATCTTGAGCGAAGGAAATCTTTTTAAAACCGGCGAACTAGGTACCTATCTATCTTGCTTTACCATTCAATATATGTAGAGTTAAGGTTGAATTTCCGCATTACCTACAGGAATTAAAACAGTTTCTGCTGATACAACAATTTCAAATTAAAATATCTTATAAACGGCTGAACCTATTTTGATAGAACATGTCTAAGAACCATCGCTAGAAAACTAGCTTTAAAATAAAAAAAAGCCGAGCTATACGGTGCTACAAACAGACACACATAGCGATCAGACTTAGGTACCTATAACACCCCTCTTTTTGCTTCAGGGGTTAAAAAATAACAACTAACAACTTCTAAAATTCTAAATCCATCGAGAGAAGGGTCAAAAAGATCCGTTGTTCCCCAAACTTTTCATCAGCACCCTTGAAGAAGTATTTACCTATCGGTAAAGACGAGCACGGTCTAGAACTCGAACCCGCGACCAACCCCTGGCAAGAGGTTGGTGGATCCTTCTTTTGGTGCCATCTCCTATCGGAGGTCGGCTATCATTACGGCCACTTTGGCCCGTGATGTTGCGGCTCGGAAGAGTTGTGTGTGGCTTGTCCTGAACCATTCTGCGAGATTTTGGAGCCATGATGTTTTTTGGGCGGCCAGGGGCCTTAGCCTGTAACGCAATGGTGCCAAAATGGGCTCCCAGCTGACGGCTTCAATAAAGATGTATTAATGCTGTCGGTCCTTTTAATATTTTTATAGCACAGCAAAGAATATTCTATTCTGATGCTAATTCTAGAGTTCTTTGGTTGCAGGAGAAAAATGAGGAAACGCCGGTTTTGTCCTTCTGCTGGGAATCCAATCGACACGCCATCGCCATTGCGTTACAGGCTAAGGCCCCAGGTCTTCGGCAATCCTGTATTTTCCCTTGCAGAATCAGTTGCTGAAGGTTATACCTATTTGTAGTAGTAATTAGTAGTAATTATGCGTTGCGCGTTATGTGGCCAAAATATTGCATTTCCCTCCGCTTTATGTGGCGACTAGCGAGCTCGAGAGCAAAATTGTAATTCTTACTTTTCAACAAGAACGTTTTTACTTCACTCTAACTAACTAGTGGTTCGCCCCGAACTATGAACTCGCGACCCCATATCTCAGCAACCCCTCGACCGATTTGGCTCATGTTCGAAATTAAAAATTCTCTTGGCCTCATTTACCTGCCTACCAAATTTTTATGACCTTCCGACTAAATTTACTCAAGTTATCGTCGAACGAACATTCATACATATATACATACATACATACAAACGCTGGATTGTTCCAGTAGACTTGAAGAACTTCGCTCGCTTCGCTCGCTAATAAAAACAATAAGGCAAGCGATTAGCGACTGCGTAGGTAGTAAACACAATGCGTGCCGATCGGGGTAACCGTGTTGGCGGATAGACGGACACGCTCCGTGACTGCATAAGCGGTGAATCGGTGATGGTTTAGCTATCTAGGTAAGGTGCCTGGTGTATCTATCGATGGAGTACCCAGTAGGTGTCTAACTAGGTAGGTATCAGTAGAGTCTCAGAACTTTCTTACTTACTGCCGCTGGATTTGTGCTCGAAAGTACACACGATAGCACGCTGACCCTTACACGCTAGCACTCTACTAGGTTACGTTACAGGCGACTTCACAACCAAAGTGTACAGTCTGACGTGTGTACCTAAGGCCTCAAAGCGGAAGTGGAATGAAAAGAGATGTGTTTTAAACATCGGGTAGTAGATAGGTAGGTAGGGCTAAGGTCTATCTAAGGTTATCTACTCAGTAGATATGTCAAACAAGAAGAAGAAGAAGCTATAAGGTAAACGTACGTTATTTCGTGATAGTACACGATTTCGTGAGTTTTTGTTTCCGGCGCAATAATAAGCAAT
Source organism: Zelleria hepariella (assembly GCA_949319315.1). Taxonomy (NCBI): domain Eukaryota; kingdom Metazoa; phylum Arthropoda; class Insecta; order Lepidoptera; family Yponomeutidae; genus Zelleria; species Zelleria hepariella. The sequence continues at coordinate 9,885,065 of OX439396.1, read as the reverse complement.
TGATATAATGTTTAATAGCATTATAGTTTCCTAAAAAATCTCTATACTTTGACCTATCTAAAAAACCAACACACCTTATTTTTATGCTTAAGCTGTGTAAGATACGATGCTTACAACACTCAGTTAAGCACAAAAAGCGGTGCGAGACGTGCGCGCCATACATCGCGCTTCTTGGTAGCGTAAGGATCGGTGGTGACACTCATAAGCTTGTAGCAAGACAAAGGTAAGTATTTTTGAATAAAACTTTTGATATCGCTATTCTGTGATTAATAACGATTCATTTGATATACGTTAAGAGTTATTTGTAAGCATAGAATTGCTTAAAAACGCAATTTATTGACTCACGAAATAGCGGACATCATATTTTTTCCTTGTCCCCTATTTCGTTACACTTACGAACTAGGGGAATTTCAGAGACTTTGTAAATGTTTGTTTATTTCTATATTAGTTAACATATTTGAAAAATGGTGTGAACATCAGACAAGGTACTTATTTAAGTTACCTTTGAGCCTGATTCGGTATACCTTTTTGTCAACACAAGTCTTACAAAACGAGTTTGAAAGAGGCCGATTTGGCAATTTTAAACGATTTACGCAGATTGATCAGCGTCATAATTTTGCTCGTTTTTCGATTAATTGCCTTTTGTTTTGGTTATATTCCGTAAGCATAGGGTACTGAATAGTTTATTAACATTATGTAATAAGAATTTCCAAGATTAAGTGAGGGGTTATCTCAAAACTAGTATAACGAAATAAGGAACACCGTTTTTCTTACAATGTCCGCTATTTCGTGAGTGATTAATGTAGTTTTGAGTTAAGATTGGATCGGAAAATGAGAAGAAAATTATTAGTTTCAGGCCTATGAAAAACTTATACACAATTAAAACTATTAGTATCAAGCATAAGTATTACTTAAATTCGGATTTTACAAGGCCAATTTTACTGAAGGCGATACATTTTCTTAAGGCCTAGGATCCCGACCTAAAACCGGATTCATAAACCCAAATGCATGAAATTTCTGCTTTTAAGGTTCCGTACCAACACGAAGGGTGTCAAACGGGATCATATAATTATATCTTGGAAAAAAAACTGAAAACAACATATATATTTTTTTTAATATCTGTGGCTATCTACATAAACAATTATAAAAATTATGTATGTTTGAGAAAAACAGTAAATTTAAGTACATAAATAACGACTTTATTTTTAAATAATCAATATAATAACATAATTTTCCATACGTATTATGTTAATTTAGTCATTAAAAAGAGAATTTAATTCATAAAAATATTAAAACATGATTTCTGTTTGTAGAACTTTTTTTAAATTTTAGTGAGTATTAAAACATATATTTTATAATTTGCTGTACTATCAGCATTTCCATAAGCAATGAAAAAAAAAACATTTTCATTCTATTTCAGTTTTTTTTATTGGTGACGATACCTTGGTACCTACCTTATTGGCATTTAAAAAATGTGTAAGTATATCGATAATGTTGATTTATTTATGTAAGTTTACAAAGTGAAATTTTTATTTCGGAGTTTTTTTTAGAATTGCTTAAAAATTAAAATGTTTAATTTTAAAAAGTTACTTACTGATTTTTATGTTTTTATTCATTATTATTCCTGCTAGGTACCTAACAACCTAACAAGATCAATAACTATAACGAAACAGGAGACAGGAATTCACGAACTTAGGAGCAGAGCGAAATTACTATACCGAAACAGGGTTCAAATCAGAGGTCTGTAAGAAAATTCATATTAAAATAAGTACTTGCTAAAACTATATGATTAACGCTTTAAATTACTTGCAAAAGACCAATCTTCATCACAACGAAGGTTTCAAAGTGATACCTAATTTAGAAAAAAATATAAAAATCCATAAAGTTGCCAGAGCCTTAACATACCGAATCAGGGGACATTTACCTTATATTTAGGAAATAGAGCTTCTTCTTGTAGTGCTGTCTCCTATGGGAGGTTGACAATCAGTTTGGTTATTTCTCCTTTTGAGACTGCCAGATGAAACCAAAAATAGAGAGCATAGTCTTGTCTTGATGCCTACCTTCAGTTCCTTAACATGTTTTTGGTCAAAGAAACCGTTGGTTACCATATCACTTTAAATAATAATAAAAATGCTGGTGGTATGAATTGGAGCGAGGTGTAATGTAGAGACACAAAAGCGATTCATTTGTAATGTTCCATGTCATTCGTGGTACACCGTACAACTGGGGCCTTAGCCTGTAACGCAATGGTGCCATAATGGGCTCTCAGTTGACGGCTTCAATTACGACTTGTTAATGCTGTCGGTCCTTTTAATGTTTTTATAGTACAGCAAAGAATATTCTGATCCTAATTCTAGAGGATGAGTTCTCTGGTTGTAGGAGAAAATAGAGGAAACCCCGGTTTTGTCCTGCTTGGACGCCATCGACACGCCATTGCGTTACAGGCTAAGGCCCTGGTCCTTCCTAAATATCGCATGGTGCTGGTGCGGTCTACCGTTCTAGCATGGCAAGTTGGCAACCCATTCAAATTCTCCCATTAAAAAAACTCGCTTCGCTCGCTCGTTCAATTAAGATGAAATACGTCTCACAACTAGCGTCGCCAATGGAAAAAAAACATCTTTTTTTGGATGCGTTTTTAGCAAAAAACGCTCCTGCGATTTCTCAACGCGAAGCTTAACTATTTTTAGGACCTAAAGTTTGGATTCCAGGGCCCTTAGCCTGTAACACAATGGTGCCAAAATGGGCTTCCGGTTGACGGTTTTAATTACGATCTATTTATGCTGTCGGTCCAGTGTCGGTCCTTTTAATGTTATTGTAGTACAGCAAAGAATATTATGAGTCTAATCCTAGAGGATTAGTTCGCTGGTTGTAGGAGAACAACGAAAAAATCCCGGTTTTGTCCTTCTACCTAGGACGCCATTGAGACGCCATTGTGTTACAGGCTAAGGCCCCTGGAATCCAAACCTTAGGCCTCGCGTTGAGAAAACGCAGGAGCGTTTTTTGCTAAAGATATGACTTTTTTCCATTGGCGGCGCTAGTTGTGAGACGTATTATGATGCGTTTCTTGTGTATGGGCAAAAAGCAAAAGCCGAAAAAATTCACTTTCAGTCGCGATCCTCACGTGCAACGATGCTCGGGTCTCCAGCGTTATTTACTTACATTATCATATAATTATGACTTTGGTTATTAATGCCTTTTAGGGTTCCGCACCCTGCCATAGTTAACTTGCCACTTCTAGCAGCTTCTAAAGTCTGTTTTTTATGTCGATGCAAAAAAAATGAGGCAGTGTCACCATACCGTTATAAAATATAGGGCAATTTTTAAATATTTCAGTAATATTCTTGCCTAGAGGTAATATACTTCTATTATTTCAATGCCACGCCAAGCCAAGCTTTAGTGCGTAAGACGATGCAAAAGAAATGAGGCAGTGTCACCATACCGTTATAAAATACGGGGCAATTTTTTAATATTTCAGTAATATTCTTGCTTAGAGGTAATATACTTCTATTATTTCAATGCCACGCCAAGCCAAACTTTAGTGCGTAAGACGATGCAAAAAAAATGAGGCAGTGTCACCATACGATTATATTTTTAAATATTTTATTTTTAAATATTTCAGTAGGTAGGTAATCGTATGAGGTAGTGGCCACCCCTGGTGTCAGAGTTTTGAGGCCACCCAAAGGGTCTCTGACATGGCTTAACGATTGTCATTAATCAACAACAACCGGGACCAACGGTTTAACGTGCCTTCCGAAGCACGGAAGCGCTCAGATATTTCAGTAATATTCTTGCTTAGAGGTAGGTAATATCCTTTTATTATTTCAATGCCAAACCAAGCTTTAGTGCGTAAGGAAACCAATAACGTGCGGAAACTAAAAAGGCACCGGCATTTTCCACACAAACGGGACCTAAGTAAGTAGGTAAGTAAGTAAGTAAGTAAAGGTTTATCAGGCCAAAAAAGTTATACAAGTACGGTAATTCCGCCAAACTACTAAGTAGTTACTGTACTAATGTACTAAGTATAGTCGGCCACAGTCTCAGATACCCCTTTTTGTTCGATTGGCGCCCTTATGCCGCGCGCGATAAGAGCTGTCATGGGGTATCTGAGATTGTGGCCGACCGTACCTACTGCCTATCTAGCTACTGAACCTTATTGTCTCAATTTCAGTTAGCAGATTAACGGATAAGCGGCTCCACTATACTGGAACTCCAGCTATTCATGCGTGATTGATTATGGAAATCCGATCCAAGAGTGTGATCGGTAAAAAATACCCAGTGAAATTGTGTCAGTACGACAACGGCGCTACATTATCGCAATTAAAATGTACGAGAGGTGGCACTCCCCGTGGCCTAAAAAATAAGTGATAGTGGTTTTCGCTTGGTCCTTCTGCAATGCAGAATGTAAAACTCTGACCGCTGTTTGTGAAAAAGAAAAAGTACACACTGTAATGCATAAAAACCTTCCATGAAAAAATATCTAAACGATGGTAAATACCGCAATTTAAATCCGTTGCGTACCTAGTTTAGGGGGAGGGAACAGATATATCTACTACAGACAGACATACTAGGAAAGCGAATTTGTTTGAGATAGTAATAACCTGGTAGACCCAGGATATCATGGATCCAAAATCTACGCGAATGGTTCGGGCAGAGCACCGGCTCATTGTTTCGTTTGGCAGCTTCGAAGGACGAGATAGCCAAACTGATCGCCAACCTCCGATAGGAGACGGCACACAAAGAAGAAGAATAACCAAGCTACTCGTAAGTAGGTTCTCTACCAGGGCCCTTAGCCTGTAACACAATGGTGCCAAAATGGGCTGTCAGGTGACGACTTCAATTACGATTTGCTAACGCTGTCTGTCCTTTTAATGTTTTTGTAGTACAGCAAAGAATATTTTGATTCTAATTCTAGAGGATTAGTTCTCTGGTTGTAGGAGAAAAACGAGGAGAGCCCGGTTTTGTCCTTCTGCCAGGACGCCATTGACCCGCCATTGCGTTACAGGCTAAGGGCCCAGTTCAGAGCTGTAGCTCTGTTTTGTTACAAGTTTTGTTAATACTGTACACTTTACACTCTCTCATTAAATTTTGTGTAGCATAGTTAAAAAGTACTCTATCATGGTACACACGACAGCACGTCGACCCTTGCACGCTAGCACTCTAGTCGGTTACGTTACGAGCGACATTACGTTACGACTCTGACGTGCTTTCGTGTGTACTTTGCCGTTTACTCTACCTACTCTACACGCGCTGTATACGGCATTCTTATGCTAAGCCAGCAGCCAACGTTCGCTCTTCTCGTGCTTTATTCGTCCAAGACCAGCAGTCAATCAATCGCTTTGGGGCGTAACTATACCTACGCATAGCGAAAGGACTGACAGATGCCATGTAAGGTGTCCATTATAATCAGCTCTCCTGTTAGATTTCTAATTGATGCATTTGGTACACTGAGGGCCCAATGTGGACTGGCGACACAGTCAGTCACCTTGAGTGAAAGTCTAGTGCCTAATCTTATTTAGACGGATGGTTAGCGACTATGGCTAATCGAGGACTGTACTACTGAACTTTGTTCAGTCAGGTAGGCACCTGTCTACAGGGTGTAAAAGTATATAGAGTTTCTGGCATGCTTGAGCGGGTCGTTGAAGTCATGAATACAAACAATTTTGCCTTTAGTAAAAGGTTTTAAGAGAGGGGAAGGGATCGGTTGGCAGACCACCAGCTGGTTTTGTTGATGAGAGTCGAAAACCCAATCTGGGGCCTTAGCCTGTAACGCAATGGTGCCAAAATTGGCTCCCAGGTGACAGTTTCAATTACGATTTAGTAACGCTGCAGTCGGTCTTTTTAATGTTTTTTGTGATCCTAACTCTAGAGAATTAGTTCTCTGGTTGTAGGATAAAATCGAGGAGACCCCGGTTTTGTCCTTCTGCTGGGACGCCATCGACACGCCATTGCATTACAGGCTAAGGCCCCTGGATAAGTCACCGAGTAAGATAGTCTTTCTGCACACACCAGCCCCTCTACCTTTGACACAAAAACGGGTAAATTAGGTAACCCGTTCATGGGACATGACATCAACTGCACTTATAGGCTCTATTACATTTGATCGGTCTTGCAGAAATCGGGCGTGTCGATCCCCTTGGTTCCCAATGGACCGTATAGTTCGGACATGCTCCATAGAAGCGATGTTTTGTGGCCAATCATTCGGCCACTCAGACTAAATTACCGATCGAATATTCCCACGTGCGTGTCCTTTTGCGTCAGTGAAAGCGTCCCAAACAAGAACTCCAAATGAAGTGCGCAAAGATTGCTTTGCGCGGTGCCTGTGCCTACAGTTTTCGTCAAACAGTGCAAGTGGAAAGTTCAAATAATCATGTTGTTTGCTTGTGCTTGCTTGGTCATAATTATTATGAACTTGACTAAGTTACTTTCTTTCCAGTGTATATGTTGGTTAGTGAATTTAAGTTCCATGACGCACCGCAGTCATGTAGAATCACAGCGTAGAATGAACGTCATAAGATTGGTAACTTTTGGGTATGATTTAAACGGCCGGCAGTATATTCAGGTTTTGGTCAGCTCTAAAATGTTTTTGGTTGGCAAAAATAGCTAATTGAGCGGCAACTAGTGGCCAGCAAGAATTTAAAAAATGGTCAGCAAGTAATGTCATATTGGGCAGCTCCAAAATTGGTTGTATAGCTAATTAAGTATATGTTCAGCCATAAATGTAATTGAAAGGCAAATTGTGACCTACCTACATTTAATTCAGTTTTGGCAAGCTGTTAAACTATTTTTGGTTGGCGAACTAACATTGTTCTTACAGCAACAAATGTACGCAACTTCTGTGCTGCATTAAGTAATTGAAAATGAATAAAATAATTAAAGATTACCTACCTTACCTACGGTTATTTTATTTGGTTAACCAGGTAAATACAAATATTATGAATTGTATATTTAAATCAAAATGCTTTATTTACGAAAAAAATTGCATTAGGCAGGAACTAGGTATCATGAACTGATTATAAAAAAATAGTTACTTACGAGTATTAAATTTGGCAATAACGATAGAAAATACACCGTGGAATTTTAGTGGTTTTAAAGCCGAAGGTATTTAGTTGCACTCGTGATTCTGAGCCAAATTCCAAAATTTTACTTCAAAACGAGCGAAAAAAAAAACACTTCCCAATACAAACGGCTATCGCCAATCAACACCATTAGTATGGAGAAGTGAATTTTTTTTTCGCGTGTTTTGGAATAAAATTTTGTAATTTGGCTCAGAATCACCAGTGCAACAAAATACCTTCGGCTTTAAAACCACTAAAATTGCACGGTGTATAGATAAAAAATCTAAGGTGCCAAATAAAAAAAAGGCTTGGTTATTTCTTGTTTCCATCTTCTCTTTCGTGACTATAGGTTCAAAGATCAAGTACCTTCTGTTTTCACTGCCAAAAATCTGTGTCATATTACGTTAATCTTAATTCGTCGAATGACAACGCCCACACGCTATTCGCTGCTCGTGTAACCCGCTTTTCCAGTAAAATCGCACATCAACTAAACGTAATGAAGCTCATTTTAATGTATTTGCTAACCAATACTTTAATTTGCAGACCCATCAATATTATTGCTTACAGATATTATTTTTGAGCTAACCAATTGTATAATCTTGCCGACCAATTACTTATTCTGCCTATCGTTTATATATTTCGCAAACAAATTAATTATTAAGCTGACACAAAATGTTATTTCGTGCTGTCAATATTATATTTTTTTGCTAACCACTTATTGCGAATCATTTTGATTTTATTGCTGGCAAAAAAATTGTTCGCTGCTCAAATGAAATAAAAGCTGAAATTTCTTGCTGACCAAATAGTTATATTGCAGCCTGAAAATTTACTTCCGTAACTTTTTGGCCAGCACTAGCTTCGAATCCTTTTGGAGCAGCATGGTAGGTTCCTAAAAAACATTTTTTAATAGGCTTTAGGTTAATGAAATAGGCATGTTGTAGGTAGGTACTTAATTTTTGCTAACTACACAACAAAGCTTTAAAGGAATCTTGATTAGAATCCGTTCATCGCGTTTGCACGACATTTTGTTGGCAAGATTTCCTCGTAGGGTCTCGGGTCATTAATTACAACAATCTACACACGATTTGATTTAATTTTGTTTCCTTGTGCAAAGCCAAGGTTATAAAAGGTCACTTTGAAATAAAATAAAAAAACGAAGATTTAGTTCCAAAACTGGTCTTTCTAGAGATTTGTAGAACAATTTGGCCTAAAATAAGTTTTTGTTAAAGTATAGAGGTCTAGTTTCATCGCGAATGAAACTCTGTTCAAAACTACGTTTTTGTCAACAAGTAGGAATTTATTGAAGCTGTAAAAACACTTCTCGACAAGCCATTTTTGCAATTTAATTTTAAACACTTGTTTGGTTCGGGCAATGTCGGCGGGGAGTTCATTGTAGACTTGGCCCATTACGTGCAAAGATTTTACTATCTACTCTTACGGCGACATCTCTACCAGAGTCAATCTTTATTGATGGTTTTAAATATAATTTATCCTCGTTAGTTATTGCCGAGCTAGCTCTAGAACATCCGTAGGTAATTGCTGACGAAGCAGTGGTATTGCCCAAAAAACTTGACGTAGACCAGAACACATAATCGGCTGAATTATTGTTGTTCTGTTGTTTACAATAATGAATGAAAAGAATACGGTTTTATTCTCGCGAACGAAAAATCGCTGAACAAAAATAGTTCAGTTTAGCTACAAAATGTAAAAATCTGTGAAAATTTTGAATTTCCCGCCACCTTGCTATCGTCCACCCTTATAGCACAATGGGCACAATACAGACAGAGACTATGGGGGTCCCTGTGCCCGGGCGAAATGTGCCCACATGGAAAATATGGAACGGACTGACTGGATGACTTTGCGAAATAAAAGAGATAGTAGCCATCATTGTTTATCGAACTTTGTAGCTTTGTTTAAAGAACCCATAGAAGTAGATTTCACAAACATATGTACAGTCGGCCACAGTCTCAGATACCCCTTTTTGTTCGATAGGCGCCCTTATGCCGCGCGCGGTAAGAGCTGCCATGGGGTATCTGAGTTTGTGGCCGACCGTACCTACCTACCGCAAACTTTCGTCTGAATGTAGACCGATGTTTATCGGTCTGGTCTGCGCGTGTTCAATTTATGGTATTACAAGTTGTAAATTCAATCCATCGATTTAAATACCCTAGATTCCCTATCAACGCTCAAAAAGTGTCCCGCCTCAAACTGTGCTAAAATTCATTATTAGCACAGTTGGACTCGCAGTCACGCGCTGTCAGTTATCGAGGAAACATGCCGAAGTGCTCCGTAAAAAAATGCAAAAATAATACCACAAGTGCATTGAAAAAGGTTGGAATTTCGTATTTTCGGTAAGTAATAATTAAAAGTTTTATAATGTGATGCATTTGTAGCTAAATTCACCTCCAAAATGACTAAAAACATATTTTTTTAAGAATTTGTTTGAGCAAATGTTTGAAGTTGGCCCTACGCAGTTGTTTCTTTCTCGCTTATACGACATGTGTAAGTTAAAAGGCGACGAAAGATTTACAAAGTGGAACAAAACAGGAATGGAGTAGCTTATTGTAATTTTTACACCTTAAATTTTCGTAAGCATTGCACAATGCACATTTTGTTTTTTACGTTTCGCGAGGTCTCTGCTCCATGTTAAGGACTCTGAATGAGAACCGAAACTAGTCGGCTACAACGATATAAATATCGCTTTATTTCTTGAACCGTGATCTATCACTCGATTTTTAACTACCTACAATAGGCATTTTTCGGGTTTTTTGTTTGTTGTTTATGAAGACGTCTCTAGATGGCGTTTTCTTACCATAGAAAATGGAGTTTAGCCAGAAAAATGTCAAAGTCTGTCCACAGACTGTCTATTGGTCTGTGCCGAGATTTTTTCACGGATAACTACCCCGCCGCGCGCCGCTTACTTGCTCTTGCTCGTAATTTTTGTTTCACAAGTTTTGTCCGGTTTGAAGGACCACTCGAAAACAAAAAGAGGTATGTCAGTGTGTCCCCAACCGAACCTACTGACCTAACCTTTGTTTTAAATATTTTTCGACTGTCTGTCACATTTTCAGGAATACACTGTATACAATACAATACAATAACACCCTTTATGTCGGTTTTTAGAACACCTATAAAAGTAAAAGGCCTGGTTTCGGGGTTCTTAAGGGGTTCAAAAATTTCGTTATTTTTGCGCTAAACCTCTTAGTTTACGAGATATGGTAACATTCATACCTAATCATTCGTCAATATCAGCTCGGGCTAGGCCATACTAGTTTATCCTGGAGCGTACCTAATATGTACGTACAGCCGAACGCACCGAACTAAGATCGAAGCCGGAAAGCCACCCTAAATAATTATCGCAAAATTATCTTTTAAGTATCTAATAATCGTGTCGTCGTAATTTAAATTTGGAACCTCGTGATTTTATCAGCAAAAAAAAAAAACTGAAGGAGTCTCCACGACTTTCTCGACACGCTTCTGTTCGACTGCGGACACTCTCACGCAGACCAGACGCATGATAGCGCTGGGACTTCATTGGATATGAAACGTTATCGTAGGTGAGATAAGGTTGTATTTTGTCTGTGCATTATGTCATCCGATACAAATGTGTGTGTGTGTGCGTGCAGCAGAGACGCACACATTTGCAACTACGCATCGGACACTTTTTCTGTTCGAATTTGTAGGCGATGTTGCATCTAGGGTATTTAAATCGATGATTCAATCCCACCCAAAACATTTTCATGGAAAAAATGTTGCCAAGACAAGACCATACACTTCGCACTGTCAAAAAGCTATCGATCTCATGTAGAGCCAAGCTTCTAACTCTACAAGCCCTAACTTCACAAACTACACCTTAGTCAAAATATGTGGCTTTTTTATGTGTCCACTATAGGCATAATTTCCCGAGAATTTGTTGATCTGGTATAAACCAAACCCAAGTTATGAGAGTTCAAAAAAAGGACGAAGCGCTTCCCATTATCATTATCCCATTCCTCATGGCAATAGAAAGAACAATTAAAATAACTCAATAATGTTTAAATATCGCGAATCATTAAAAGTGAATACGATATAGCGATGTAAAACGCTAATTTCATTGACTCCATTTGTACGGTTTACGGTTTTAGATATTTAATTCTCATAGAAAAAAAATAATACATTTTATTCACTTAAAATGAGAAAAACAAATGGTTTTCAAACGTACATACAACATGTAAATGGTTTTCAAACGTACATACAACATGTAATTGGTTTTCAAACGTACATACAACATGTAAATTTCCCCATTTTGCAAAAATAGTGTCATGGGCATAGGGGCTGCTCGTGCAAACCTAATGTTTGTTTGATCGGTCTCTATCATTTAGGAATGTTTCTTCATCGGTCCCAAATAAGTACGGTCAGCCACAGTCTAGGACAGGATACCCCATGGTAGTTCTTACCGCGCGCAGCATAAGGGCACCAATCGAACAAAATGGGGTATCCCAACGTGTGGCTGACTGTACCTATTCATATTAAAAATGCAGGAAAAACACTCAGGTATAATCCGTGCGGGATCAGAATGGGATAATACCTTTTGGAACTGAGAAGCTCGCGGTCCTGTAGCATCAGCAATTCGTCAAACTCGCCTCGTCTATGGCAAACTCGCGTCAAAACTTGCTTGTGTTTTCTGTGCGCGTGGGCGTCTGCTCGAGTTTTATCACGTTTTATTCAATTAATGCAATAACATTGACTCAATCCTTTTTAGATTACAAACATTAAACATTTTTGTGTATTTCCAATTTCATAACCTTATGATAGAACGTAAAACTAATTTTTTTTTACTGACGCTACTCGAGAACTGTCATTTTCGATTCTGTTACAAAAGGTATTATCCCATTCTGATTCCGCACGGATTATATTCGGAGCAACCTAAGCGTAAGGTTCATTGACAGAGACCTAGCTATGCGATACCGGTTATCTTACTTTGTTTTTATGCTTATTTTGTGTTATGTAAAGCGTTTTATACGATGTGCTTTGACCCTGCTACTCAGTGTAGCTCCGAGCTTCGCTGTTGCATCATGTGGCGGCTTACGACTTCAGTTTTGTTCTTGAGCTGGGTTCATGTGAGTTTATAATCTGATTTCTGAATTGATAATTTCACTAATCAAATACTTAAGATGAAATACGTCTCACAACTAGCGCCGCCAATGAAAAAAAAGTCATATCTTCTTTTTGGATGCGTTTTTAGCAAAAAACGCTCCTGCGATTTCTCAACGCGAGGCTTAACTATTTTTAGGACCTAAGGTTTAAGATCCTAGATCTTAAGAATGCAATCGATAAGTGGCCACTTTTGGCGAGAATCGATTGCATTCGTAGAAAATCCAATCCTGGAATCCAAACCTTAGGTCTTAAAAATAGTTAAGCCTCGCGTTGAGAAATCGCAGGAGCGTTTTTTGCTAAAAACGCATTAAAAAAAAAGATATGATTTTTTTTCCATTGGCGGCGCTACCGTCTCTGCGGATGTCACTTACTTGATCGATACTTAGTGAATTTCTCAATTCAGACACCGGCCCTATATCTATCTATCCAGCCCCTAGAGAGATGGAGGTACCCTTTAGGCAGGGGTTCACACTAATTTAATTTGATTTAATTTAATGAATGAAATTATGATTTATTTTCTCTACCTATACAAAAAATATAATTTAATGAACTAAACAATTTGTAATGTAGGTACTAGGCTTCCATTCACTTTCAATATTAATGGAATTTGAATTAAATCTAATATAATAATCTTGTTGTAAATATCGAAATTGAGTATGAAATTAAAGGTTATTTTATTTTATCTATCCAGCCCCTTAATAAAGCCCTCTGCTGGCATAATTCATCTTCCTTTTTCATTTCTTCCTTTAATGTGAATTTCATTGATGTTAAGTAATTATTTGAGGCCCTTCATTAAACTGCAGCGTCCGAGTGGTTGCTTCACCAATCAGTAGGTACAGCAAAGAATATTCTTATTCTAATTGTAGAGGCATAGTTCGCTGGTTGTAGGAGAAAAATGAGGAAAACCGGTTTTTTCCTTCTACTGGGAACCTATCGACACGCCATTGCGTTACAGACATAAGCCTCTGTACGTGCAGCATGGTAAGCCCGAGATAGGCCCTTCTCTATGCAAAACTGTCAACTTGTCGGTCGGGCTCGAGTTGGCTCTACGCCAGCATGGCGATGGAGACAAAAATACAACATTTTAATAGGGATTTTTCCAAGTGTCAAATCTGACAGCGATTCGCGAATTATCGCTTAACTAAATCTGTGGTTTGTATGGAAACCACAGATTAATAGACAGATTTTGACAGTTATTCGGGCTATTTTTGATGCCTGGAAAAAACCCCATTAAAAATGGCTATATCTACTTTCTGCTCGACATGACTCTAATCTATTGCCATCTCGAGTCCCGCCTGCCATGCTCGCACAATAGACATGGCATGTCTGTCACTCGAGTTCGAGAGAGTGTCAAAACGACCATGCTAAGCATACTGGAGTTGTAGATAGAGCCTAAAACTAGGTATAAATAAACGATACTTAGAGCTTGTTGAAAAAGGCGTTTCCACCAACCAGGTGGCAGATTACTTTTTATAGGCAGTTGGTTAGGAAATTCAGGGCACCACCTGAGAAAAATTACCTAATCAACTCTAGCGACCTTCGAATGAGTTGAATGAAAGGCAATTTCCCATGAAAGTGCAATATTTCTCTATCTTCTGTTGTTTTTCGTTTACTTCTGTCGGCAAAGGATTTGCTTGCTCTCCTCTTTCCTTTAAATAAGTATGCAGTAGGTAAGGTACCGAACAAAAAATAAATATATCCAAGAACATCTCATTGATTACCTACCTACTACTTTTTTTCTAAATGTTCTAAAGGCGAAGGCTAGGTCGGAATTATTGATACCTGGTATAAGAAGGTACAAAACTGGAAACCTAGGTAACAATTCTGCGGATATGACGATAACCGGTATAACTCGTCTAGTCTTCATTGCCATGCATGGTAAAAATATTCCAGACTTATGAGCCAATTACCTACCTACCGTAATGACCAGTAACGACATAACGAAATAAGAGTTTCGCAATTTATGCAGGTATTTATCCCCATTATTTTCCTCATTAATTAGGTACCTAACTAACTTATTACTACTCAAGCGCTCTTATTCAAAATAACAATAAAAAAAAGGCTATATTTACGGTGGATATTTTAGATAATACAGGGGCAGGAGGCAAATAGTCTCGCCGAGAAATTCGTCGATATGTAAAACTGTTTTGACAACTAACTATTGTCCTTGACGTTTTTCAGATTATGTTATGTCCGTGACATGATGAAGAAGATGTTAATGAAATAGCGTTTTGTTTGTTTTGTTCCCCAGGTACTCCAAGCTAAGCAGGCACCCAGGCTGCCTCTGAACGATGGGAACTCGATCCCAGTTTTAGCTCTCGGCACCGGAAGAGGCACCGCTCAGAGCGTGAGTGACATTTTCGATCTATGGGGATTTTTCACAAGTATCAAAAATAGCACGAATAACTGTCAAATTCAGTCTTATAATCTGTGGTTTCCATATAAACCACGGATTTAGTTGCGCGATAAATCGCGAATAGCTGTCAAATTTGACACTTGGAAAAATCCCTATTTATGAAGAGTCAACTTCTATGAGATTCAAAGACAGACTACACAGACAATAATAAATTTAAAGTAATCATGCTTGCTTGCTTGGATCATGCGTGAGAGGTGGCGCGAGCATGAAGAGACCTTTACAGCAGTGGGTGTTAACCGGCTGATGATGATGATGATGATGCTTGCTTTCAGCACGAATCAGTGGACATAGTCCGCCAGGCGGTCCTGTGGGCTATCGAGGCGGGCTACAGACACATCGACACTGCTTCCATCTACGGGGACGAGCAGCAAGTCGGACAGGGGATAGCCGATGCCATCAAGAAGGGAATCGTCAAGAGAGAGGAGCTTTTCGTTACAGATAAGGTAATAATTAGTACATTACTGCCGCGATCTGTAATGAGTGCGTTTCTGGCGCACTTTTGATGGCCGACAGAGCGCAGCGTAGCGCAGCTCAAGGCCCTCACAATGCGGTCAGCATTGCAGCCCTTGATGGACAAGCTGAAATGAAGGCCGAGACCGAAGGTCGAGGCCTTTATAGCGCGGCCAGCAAGGGCTGCAATGATGACCAAACTTGAGGGCCGAGAGCGTAGCTAAGCTAAGCTCGAGGCAATCATAGCGTGGCCAGAAGCGCACTCATTGCAGACCAAGGCTTGTATAGTGCTTTACTCAAACAATGCGAGTAATTAAAATATTAATTAGAATAGTAATTAACATAGTAATTTAATTAGCTTACCATTTGTCGTAGATTAAGTACTTTTTGTCGATTTTCCATTCCGCAAACTTTTTGTTGGTAAGCTTGCTTGTATTTTTCTTTGGAAGTAAATTTTCAGGCTGCAATATAACTATTTGGTCGGCAAGAAATTTCAGCTTTTATTTCATTTGAGCAGCGAACAATGTTTTTGCCGGCAATAAAATCAAAATGATTCGCAATAAGTGGTTAGCATAAAATTATAATATTGACAGCAAGAAATAACATTTTGTGTCAGCTTAATAATTAATTTGTTTGCGAAATAAATAAACGATAGGCAGAATAATTAATTGGTCGGCAAGATTATACAATTGGTTAGCTCAAAAATAATATCTGTAAGCTATAATATTGATGGGTCTGCAAATTAAAGTATTGGTTAGCAAATAAATTAAGATAAGCTTCATTACGTTTAGTTGATGTTCGATTTTACTGGAAAAGCGGGTAATACGAGCGGCCAATGGCGTGTGGGCGTTGACATTCGACGAATTAAGATTAACGTAATTTGACACTGACTTTTGCCAGTGAAAACAGAAGGTACTTGATCTTTGAACCTATAGTCACGAAAGAGAAGATGGAAAGAAGAAATAACAAAGTTTTTTTTTATTTGGCACCCTAGATTTTTTTATCTATATTTTCTATCGTTATTGCCAAATTTTATACTCGTAGTATCAGTACATGATACCTGGTTCCTGCCTAATGATTTTTTTTGTAAATAAAGAATTTTTATTTAAATATACAATTCATTACATTTTTATTTACCTAGTAAATCAAATAAAATAACCGTAGGTTAGGCAGGTAATCATTAATTATTTAAATGATTTTCAATTACTTAATGCAGCACAAAAGTTGCGTACATTTGTTGCTGTAAGAACAATGTTAGTTCGCCAACCAAAAATAGTTTTACAGCTTGCCAAAACTGAATTAAATGTAGCTCACAATTTGCCTTTCAATTACATTTATGGCTGAACATGTACTTAATTAGCTAAACAACCAATTTTGGAGCTGCCCAATATGACGTTACTTGCTGACCATTTTTTTATTCTTGCTGGCCACTAGTTGCCGCTCAATTAGCTATTTTTGCCAACCAAAAACATTTTAGAGCCACCCAAAACCTGAATATACTGCCGGCCGTTTAAATCATACCCTTTTTCTTTTGACTTCGGTGGCAATAAATTTCCAATTACTAATTTCGCTTGATTTTGAATGTCCGGCGGTGTTAAACACATTAAATCCGAGGATTCGTCGCTTTGAGAGTTCACTTTTTCAACAAAAACACAGAAAAAAATCACTTCGAACAACGCGCGAAAAGTCGAAAACAATATGGCCGCTCTTTTTTTTTCTGTGCAATGTGTCGACTGCCAGTACCCATACAGCCTAATTCTAAATAAATACTTTTTGCACCTGATGTTTGAGTTCTATTTATGAAACAAAACTCGACATTAATGTTTTTCTGGCCGCAAAACACAAGACATTAATGAAATTCCATACAACTTTTCTGGCGCCTAATCCAAGTAGCCCGCAAGTCCGACTTTGCTCAAAGAAGGTTGTCGAATTAATGTCCACATTACGAGCTTTTTTGAGTAAAATATATTACTAACTTTTGAGAAGGTCCACAGTTTTGCAGAGAATGAGGAAGAAAGTAAAGATCCTGAAGACCATCCAAAAGAGGAAGCTAGAGTATTTCGGCCACATATTTAGAAATAACAACTATTATAGCCTCCTTTGACTGATCATACAAGGCAAGATACCAGGCAGAAGGAGACTTGTAGACCCGAGATATCATGGATGCAAAATCTGTGCGAATGGTTCGGGCAAAGCACTGGCTCATTGTTTTGTTTGGCGGCTTCCAAGGACGAGATAGACAAGCTGATCGCCAACCTCCGATAGGAGACGGCACGCAAAGAAGAAGAAGAAGCCTCGGCTTTTGTCTTTTCTCCTCGGCTTTTTAACTGACTTCAGAAAAGAAGGAGGTACTCAATTCGACCCATATTTTAAAAAAATATGTTACCGCAGAACTTTTTTTCTAGTTGGCCCAATTTTGATGATTCTTTTTTTGTTTATACTTCCCGTGTGGTCCCATAAAAAATGGTGAAAATTTGATGAATAACTTTGGAGATGAAGACCGGAACTCCTAAACGGACAGGAGCAGGTCCCTCTGTATCATTGCAGTAGCTTTTCATCATCAGTGAAGTAGTATCCCATCAAAAACAAAACTTGTAAAAAAAAACCAAGCCTCGCTGCTCAGTTCTTCTACCGTAAAAAGTTTTGAGATCCATGTAATACCAAGTCGGTTAATTTATTCAGTCCCTACTTTTTAAGGGTCCTTCTGTCTTGAGTAATTTATTACGTAATTAGCTAACCTAACAACATCTTATAGTGACCATATCAAAATTAAACATCTTTTATGTTTTAAATAAATAGATTGACTTGGCAATCGCATCAAATAATCTAATTTAATATAATTTGTATTACTTGTGTTTTCATGCGATGGCCAAGTCAATCTATTTATTTAAAACATAAAAGATGTTTAATTTTGATATGGTCACTATAAGATGTTGTTAGGTTAGCTAATTACGTAATAAATTACTCAAGACAGAAGGACCCTTAAAAAGTAGGGACTGAATAAATTAACCGACTTGGTATTACATGGATCTCAAAACTTTTTACGGTAGAAGAACTGAGCAGCGAGGCTTGGTTTTTTTTTACAAGTTTTGTTTTTGATGGGATCTCATTTCTTTTTGTAGATAGTCCATTTTTTTTTGCTTTCTACTTCTACGAGTACGTCTTCTACCTTCTACTTCTTGAATACCAACAACGGATTTTCTTGAAGCCCACTCTCTGTCATGAGCTTTTCTTATTTTTGTAGGTAGTCTTCCTCTTTTTCTTTTCCGGTTCTACTTCTTGAGCTTCAGCTACAGTTTTTCTCAAAGCCCACTCCCTGTCTCTATGGGTTTTTCTCGGAGGCTTTGATGTTATAATTTTCGATAAGTCTGGACGGTAAATGCTTCTTAGTCTATTGTATTCACAAATTGAGGACTCCTGCGCTTTAATACTTCCAAAGTCGCTGCACGGCTGCCGATCGCTCGGGCGGGGGGATTCACCTCTGCGCGCGCGGCGCTCGCTTCCATCCACCGCGAGCGCGGTCATTTACAATTTTATTACAACCTTTATACCTACCAACGTTACTTATGAATACGCACGTACAGTGGGCCGCTCGCTAGGATACCCCTTTTTGTTCTATTAGCGCCCTTATGCCGCGCGCGGTAAGAGCCGCCATGGGGTATCTGTGACTGTGGCCGACCGTACATACGACAGCACGTCGACCCTTACACGCTAGCACTCTACTCGGTTACGTTACGGGCGACTTTACAACATGAGTGTGCAACAACATAAATTTAATCCTTAGGTAAAATTGTTATCCCTCATTCACTAATTATGTAAATACCGTCAATGTACGTAATAACAGTAACAAGAACTAGTACAGCCCTCAATGTTTTTTGAAATGCATAAATATATTTTTCTATAGAATTGGATTTATATAAAGATTATTTAATTTTGTATACCTACTCATACTGACTGATAAGTACCCAAAGGTTTCCAGGGCCCTTAGCCTGTAACGCAATGGTGACAAAACGGGCTCCCAGTTGACGGCTTCAATTACGATCGGGCAACTAAACTTATAGGCCCGGTTTCTGAGTTGAGAATTTTGCTAAGCAAATGGGTAAGTATCGTCCTGTCTCTACAGATTTCTCACAAAAGAGCGTGACAGAGCGATACGTAAGTATGTGCTTAGTAAAATTCTCAACTCGGAAACCGGGCCTTACTGCCGATTTCTGAATTAAGAAATTCCCTAAGCAAATGGGTAAGTATCGTCCTGTCTCTGCAGATTTCTCACAAAAGAGCATGACGGAACGATAGTTAAATATTTGCTTAGCAAAATTCTCAATTCAGAAACCGGGCCTCTGTCCATCTACTTAATACTTTGCGGGTTTTTGGTACAACTTCAAGACATCCCATTCTGGCTTTTTCATTCCGTTGACCATTGTACAAGTTACCTTTGAACATAATAATATGTAGGTAGGTACATAATATGTAGGTACATATCTACACCTATTGATTTCATTATAGGATTACAAACTTACATTTTGCGTTGTACACAAGACAGCATGTAAACCCTTACACCCTACCACTCTACTCGGTTACGTTTGTACACTCTGTCGTGCTGTCGTGGGTACATGTATGCAAATTAAACTTTGTAGGTAGGTAATCGTATGAGGTAGTGGCCACCCCTGGTGTCAGAGTTTTTAGGCCACCCAAAGGGTCTCTGACATGGTCAATTAAACTTTGTATTCCCATATAAATATATAGGATTACAAAGTTACATTTGCATTGTACATGTATGCACATAAATTTTGTATACCTACTCATACTGACTGATAAGTACCCAAAGGTTTCCAGGGCCCTTAGCCTGTAACGCAATGGTGACAAAACGGGCTCCCAGTTGACGGCTTCAATTACGATCGGGCAACTAAACTTATAGGCCCGGTTTCTGAGTTGAGAATTTTGCTAAGCAAATGGGTAAGTATCGTCCTGTCTCTACAGATTTCTCACAAAAGAGCGTGACAGAGCGATACGTAAGTATGTGCTTAGTAAAATTCTCAACTCGGAAACCGGGCCTTACTGCCGATTTCTGAATTAAGAAATTCCCTAAGCAAATGGGTAAGTATCGTCCTGTCTCTGCAGATTTCTCACAAAAGAGCATGACGGAACGATAGTTAAATATTTGCTTAGCAAAATTCTCAATTCAGAAACCGGGCCTCTGTCCATCTACTTAATACTTTGCGGGTTTTTGGTACAACTTCAAGACATCCCATTCTGGTTTTTTCATTCCGTTGACCATTGTACAAGTTACCTTTGAACATAATAATATGTAGGTAGGTACATAATATGTAGGTACATATCTACACCTATTGATTTCATTATAGGATTACAAACTTACATTTGCGTTGTACACAAGACAGCATGTAAACCCTTACACCCTACCACTCTACTCGGTTACGTTTGTACACTCTGTCGTGCTGTCGTGGGTACATGTATGCAAATTAAACTTTGTAGGTAGGTAATCGTATGAGGTAGTGGCCACCCCTGGTGTCAGAGTTTTTAGGCCACCCAAAGGGTCTCTGACATGGTCAATTAAACTTTGTATTCCCATATAAATATATAGGATTACAAAGTTACATTTGCATTGTACATGTATGCACATAAAACTTTGTAATCCCATATATTTATATGGGAATACAAAGTTATATATGCAGTTGGTGTACCTAGAAACCTGGACTGAAATTGCAAAATATTTTAGTTTTTCCTTGATTTATACACTAAATACTAATTATATTCTAAATTTGAAGCTTCTATGTATGCTAGAAGTGCCTTAGAGTTTTGATGATCAATCAGTGAGTGAGTGAGTGAGTGAGTGAGTGACAAAATACGAAACTTTGACTAGTTATAATTCTTAAACTACTGGTTCAAATTGAATGAAATTTGAAATATTCCGTGTTTATACAATGCTTTCTTGGTTACAGAAAATTCAGGCTTCTAGTTTTATCCGAAACGAAGTTATAGGGGGGTCGAAAATGGCCTGAACTGCTTCGAGAAAAGTATGGTACGGCCGTGCCGCTTTTTAGCTCGACTTGGTGGGGGCACTGCCGTGCCCCCAGATAATTATATTCTAAATTTGAAGCTTCTATGTATGCTAGAAGTGCCTTAGAGTTTTGATGATCAATCAGTGAGTGAGTGAGTGAGTAAGTGAGTGACAAAATACGAAACTTTGACTAGTTATAATTCTTAAACTACTGGTTCAAATTGAATGAAATTTGAAATATTCCGTGTTTATACAATGCTTTCTTGGTTACAGAAAATTCAGGCTTCTAGTTTTATCCGAAACGAAGTTATAGGGGGGTCGAAAATGGCCTGAACTGCTTCGAGAAAAGTATGGTACGGCCGTGCCGCTTTTTAGCTCGACTTGGTGGGGGCACTGCCGTGCCCCCAGATTTGTTTTATTTTGGTAATTTTGTATTATTTTACTTACCTGACACACGTCACCTCTGACTTGGTGCCCAGTTTGAACACAAGGGCCATTGAAGGGCGACCATTCAGTCGTCAACCAAACAAATTCGAAGTACTTAAAAAAATATATATTATGGCCCGGTTTCTGAATTGAGAATTTTACTAAGTAAATACTTACATATCGTTTTGTCACAACCTTTTGTGAGAAAACTGCTGAGACAGGACGATACTTAAGTATTTGCTTAGTAAAATTCTCAATTCAGAAACCGAGCCTTATATCTACAGTGTATAATATCAAAAATCTTTCCTTTGTTTTCCAGCTATGGAGTGACAAGCACGCGCGCAACCAAGTGGTGCCAGCACTCAGGGAGTCACTTAAACAGCTGGGCTTGGATTATGTGGATCTCTATCTGATACACTTCCCTGTCGCTTTAAAGGTAACTTTCCTAAAATACCCAGAAAGTTTTTATGTTCACAATCCTGACATCATACTTCGAATAAATAGTCTTGCTGGTTAGTTAAGGTGTGTAAAAGCACCCAACTTTTACTCAAATTAGCAGGTTTGCTATAAGGCTCCATTCTTGGCCCGGTACTCTTTCTATACCTCACGCAGCAATCTGTGGCCACGGTCTATTAATCCATTATTCTATTCTTCTTCTATTCTATTTTAATCAAGAGCCACGAGTAATACAAAAAGGGCGGATAGCGATTAATTTAGTTGGTACATGACAAACTTTACTGTCCCCATATTTCGAACAAAATTACGTGTAAATATTATCGCAAATCAGTAATATTATAGTTATAATATTATCGTTTTAATTTTGCTTGTATTTTCGTGCTGTAAGTATTAAAAGGCCGGTGGACAAGGGCATTGACAGAGTGGCGGCCAAGAGTTGGACGGAGGTCGGTAGGAAGACCTGCAGCTCGATGGTCGGACGACATCGTTATGGCGGCAGAGGGTCCATGGATGCGGATGGCGAGGGACCGCGAGAGATGGCGCGAGGGGAAAAAGGCCTATACCCAGCAGTGGGCAGCGGTGGGCTGATGATGATGATGATGATGAAGTATTAAAAGGTACTATGGTACTATGTTTATGACTGTGTCGTAAGTCGTAAGCTGAAGTTTGTAAATTATTTTATGCCAATAAAAGAACATTTTAAAACAAACAAACAGTAAGGGTGGTATTCTAGAACGCTACTTAAACTCAGTTTAAACAGAGTTCAGACTGTCGATAAAGTAGTGCATGTTTTGATATGAAGGGAGGGATATTCAACTCAAAACATGCACTGTTTTATCGACAGTCGACACTACTTAACTCTACTTAAACTGAGTTTAAACAGAGTTCAAGGGGCTTTCTAGTTTGAACTGAGTTTAAACAGAGTTTAAGTAGCGTTCTAGTTTGGACTGAGTTTAAGTAGCTTTCTAGAATACCACCCTTAATGTTGCTTATATCCTGTATATTTTCAGGAAGACGACTCCCCAGCCGACATCGACTACCTGGAGACCTGGAAGGGGATGGAAGAGGCTCGCGAGCTCGGACTGGCCAAGTCCATCGGAGTCTCTAACTTCAACACAACGCAGCTGCAGCGACTCTATGACAGCGGGAAGGTGAAGCCGGCTGTTAACCAGATTGAGGTGAGTTGCCGTTTCTTTTACTGGCATCGGTATCGAGATTCTTCTGGAGCATTCATGCTGATACGATTCGGTCAGCATACTTTCCTTTCCTGTGGCATTGTAGGTATGTGCATTGACTGTGTAGCGTACTTGGTTGGTCTAATGTAACCTGTAGGACATGAGATTAAAAAAAAGCGATATTAGAAATCATACCTATCGTGCTCCTTACCCTAGGGGCGACCTATTTACCCGCCTCTTTAATCCGTTCTTAATTTGTATATCGAGTAAATGAACATTATGTCTTTTCACTAATACCCCTTCAAAACGACTGGATCACGAAGGATAGCATAAATAACTTGCCCCAAGAGTGTTTAACTTATTAGGACCTTGTCTGATAAATGAAGTATTTAGGTGTAGTATTTTTTTACGATATACAATGTATTTTGCCGTTACCAGGTGAACCCGACCATGACCCAAGTGCCCCTGGTGACCCTGGCCCACAAGCTGGGCGTCCAGGTGATGGCCTACAGCCCGTTCGGGTTCCTGGTGTCCCGCAGGAGCGAGGGAGCTCCTCCCCCGAGCGCCGACGACCCAGCTCTGGTGAAGATGGCCAAGAAATACGGGAAGACCACCAGCCAGATTGTCTTGCGCTATTTGGTAAGTCTTCAAACGTTTAGGGCTCTAGATCAGGCAGCTGAAAACGGGACCATTCAAAGGTGATTTTGTTGTCCCTACGTGCGAGACAGACAAATCTCAAAAAACCTGATATCTCAAAACAATTACAGCTGTTTCTTATTCCCAGATTACAGAAAAAATGGTTTGAATGGCAAAAAATACGATTATAACAACACCCAAAAGTTTAAGAGGACTTCTTTAACATGCCTTACAATATCAAATTCCAATGAGGATATCATCTGCAATGATGAATTCGATAGTGGAGACTAGTGCAAACTTCTCATACCAGTATCTCGATCCAGAGGAGATATGGGTTGAAAAATTCGCACTGACTCAGTTACTTAGCTCGGTAGCTCAATTGAGCGCCTGCATGGTATACAAGAGGCTTTACGATATTAATTCTTGCTGTCTCACCCAAAGTTGACCAAAAGACGCCATCTATCCATGTTCTGCAACCTCTTCATACAATAAAAGTACAACAGGTCTGAATGAATTCCAGATCGACCGTAGCCTGATCCCGATTCCGAAGTCCACGAACAAGGACCGTCTAAAGCAGAACATCGACCTCTTCGACTTTACACTGACCGAGGACGAGAAAGCAACCATCAGCCAGTTCAACCAGAACAAGCGAGTCATCAAGGTTGACGGCTGGAAGGACTATCCGAACTATCCCTTTGAGAGGGACTAAGTTAGTTTAAGAGTGGTGAGAAAGGCTACAAACAGGGAGCTGGCTATCGCAATTCGCAACCAATCAAAAAGCATAAAAACTTGGTCACAATTTTAGGATGTAAGAACTAGAACAGACCTCTCCGTCAGACATGGCAGATAAAAAAAAAAACTATTGGTGGTGCTAGTTATATCCATGCAGCCTATGCCTTGAGATTAAGATTAAGTTTTTGAGATTATCAACTTTGTATCTGGAATAAAGTGGTTTTCGAATTTAATTTATGAGCGTTTGAATTATCTGACCACTTTTATTTGCTGTCTCTACTATTTGGCGTTCGCCTTTCTTGCGGTGTTTTTTTTTCCTTTTTTGGCAAATTATATAAAGCGGCGCCCGGAGAAATCGGGAACTAAATCTGTGATCTGTGGAGCTGTATCAAGGCGATGAAAATAAGTTACCCTATCTAAAAGATTTTAAAGTTACTAGATGCAGTTTATCATCAATATGAATTCAGTATAACTTGCTTTTGCCCGCGAAGTCTTCGCGTGGACTACAGACAAACGATTTTCCATTGATTTTATAATGGAAATAAAAAAGGCAGTTTTGTATGCAAATACTAATATAGTTTTATTCAAGGATCAATTCTTGATTTATATCATTAAAATATTGACATAATCAATGCAATTTCGCTGTAGGACGACAAATTATCACAGATATAACTTAAATAACTAATTAATTTATAGTCTAGAGATTTATATACCAAACCATACTTTATTAAACCAGAAATACCTAAATGTCTTTCTACTGGCCTATATGCTAAAAGTCCACTACTAACGAAACTTTACTGTATTTATATCACCAATCATTGTTTGACAATTAATAACAATAGGTAGGCCAGCTAGTTGATGACCCCCATCAAAAAAGAAAATGGATCATTTGTAACGGTATCCGTAACCATGAAAATCGAAATGTAGAGTCATAAATACGTAGAGTTTAGAGAGACAACGAGGCAAGCCGCATGTCATAAGATCCCTAATCCTCAAAACCCAATAGACACAGATATTTCCCTTACTGTCATAAAGCCCTTTAATACGGAGCTCCGCAAGGATCTATCTTAGGACCGATTCCATTCCTTGTGTTCATAAAATATAAAGTTACTCTCCTTGCTTTTTAACAAATTATCAGGCCTCTAAATCTATTGTGGATAGTTTAAACCTCATCCCCACTCACAATATATCGGTAAAGTGGTCACCCAATGTTTAGATGAAATGCGTTTGTGTTTAGTTCGGTGTTTGCCTCGCACCAAGAAACAGTGGGATAGGGATCTTATGCTACGCGGGCAGAACAAAACAATGGTATACCCAGTGATTTAAATAACATGGGATCCTCCAGCATTAGTAACTAAGTAACTAGTTTATCTACTGCGCCACTGCAGGGTGTTATAGAAAGGTCTTGTCAAACTTATGGGGCTCGTTTTAGTTTTACTCATGAATAAAATCCAATTTTATTGAAGCCTAAATGTCGGGGATACTTTAAGTTTAAACTTTCAATTATGTAGTTATGTAAATTTTGCACCCGTGTGAAGCTGGAGCGAGACGCTAGTATACTATAATCGGCGCGGGATGAGAAAGGGATGCGACCTTTTGGTACTGAGACGCGCGCGGTAAGCAAACTCGCGTCGAAGCAACCTTGTCAAAGTAAAATAAAGTATATTTTCGATTGACAAGGTTACATCCCATTCTCATCGCGCGTGGATTATACCTATAAACTTGTGACGTATCCTTTTTGCAACACCCTGGAGGAACAGATTAATCGATGGCCAGCTGCCGAAAGGAGCCATCGATGCCGAATATTTCGTCGTAGTTCTTCGGCTTGCCGGGACGGAGCGCCTCGTCGGCCTTGATTGACTCCTGAGCATTGAACCAGTCCTTGTAGTCCACGATCCTGGCCTTCCATTGCTCTGCGGAGGAGAAAACGGGGCTTTAGTGAGAAAATGTTTTGAAATAAAGCTTTAAGACGCAAAAGGTCTCACAAATTTACTAGCGCCGCCAATGAAAAAAAAACATATCTTCTTTTTGGAAGCGTTTTTATATGCGTTTTTTTTCGATTCTCGCCAAAAGTGGCCACTTTTGGCGAGAATCGATTGCATTCTTAAGTTCTAGGATCTGGAATCCAAACCTTAGGTCCTAAAAATAGTTAAGGGTTGCGTTGAAAAATCGCATCCAAAAAGAAGAAGAAGAAGTTTTTTTCATTGGCGGCGCTAGTTGTATTTCGTCTATCGGCTTCGTATTTCGTCTTAAAATTAGTATCTACAAACGATGCATATCGTTTGTAGATACTATTTTTTAGGTAGGTATGTTAATTAGTATTTTGATACTGAATGATAACATCAGAAGTAAGCAAGTACCTGGTTAAAATTTTTGTGCTCTAAGTACTTTATTTGCAATCCTATTACTTTAAACGAGCTGATGTTGTATTATTTATATATTTAATCGGGGGATCTCGGAAACGGCTCTAAAAATTTTATGAGAATATTTGGAACAGAGATAGCTTAGACATTAAAAAAAAAACACGCTCTATCACGCTGGTTTAGTTAGGGGCAAAGCAAATCAATCAAATGTAGCGCCATATCGTAGAATTCAAGCGAAGTTCGGTCGCCCAGGCATGGGGAAAGCTCCCAATTTAACTTTCACTGTATTGTGGACTGGCTGGAAGAAATTTCTGTAGTAATAAGTCCGCCCGTAGATCTGTTAGTTAAGTGTAGTTTGTGCAATAAAGGCCCGGTTTCTGAGTTGAGAATTTTGCTAAGCAAATGGTTAAGTATCGTCCTGTCTCTGCAGATTTCTCACAAAAGAGCGTGACAGAGCGATACGTAAAGTATGTGCTTAGTAATAAGTAAAATAACAAAACTATACACTAGGTAACCTTAAGAATTATATTACGAGTATCATCGCAATACTATTTAGCACTCACGCGATAATTATGACACATTTTGTTCTCGCTCGCTAATTGATCTTTGACCTACCTACAAATTAAATGTAAGTTGCCAAGCGTGGATTTAACTTGTATGTAAAAGGTTTTGCATAAAGTTTCTAGGAAACATAGACAACACACAATAGAGCCATTGGATAAAACATTATTCAAACAATAAGCAGAGCAGGTACATACTACCAAGTACCTATATACTTTATTGCACACAAAAACATAACATCTTAGATAATAATATAAAGAAAAGTAATAGTATACAAGGCGAACTTATTTCTGAAGAAATCTCTTCCAGTCAACCCTTGGTGTGGAGAAATGACAAATTATAGTGGGAGGGGAAAAAGTGCACAATAGATAGATTACATACTAATATAAATACTACAGTAAGAAAAAGTGCACAATAGATAGATTACGTACTACAGTACCTACCAACTCATAGGTACCACTATCATAGTAGAGTTTAAATCCTTGAGCCAAGTACCTACCTACAAATATTGATTGTACCTACTTCACTAATTCAATATGGAATTTTGTTTGAAATTATTTGAATATCAAGATTCAAGATTCAAATGTTTTTATTCAACATGCCATAAATAAATGATTAACATTGAACGTCAAAATATTATCTAAAGTAAAAAATGAAAATAAATCAGATACTTATTACTATCTAATACTAAGTATCTAGCAACTTTTTTTCTCCAGCTTCACTAGCTCTGATCTAATAATGACATTAGGTCATATTAACATAAAACCGTGATATTAAATATAAAAATAAAGTGGTGGAGCACTAGATTTATTTTGAGTCTTCGACCATAGGTATCTAATATGAAAACGATCGTTGACCCTTACACGCTAGCACTCTACTCGGTTACGTTACGGCGACTTTACAACAAAAGTGTAAAGTCCGACGTGATGTCGTGTGTACTTAAGTAGCTGAATACGCAAAATAATACCAAACAAACATCTTACCAGCCAATTCATCCATGACCAAGGTGTCGCCGCCGTATTCTTTAGGCAGCATCTCTCTTGGGACATATTGGTAGAGGTCTTTCACTTCCTTGTGGATGAAGATCTGCAAATAAACGCAAACCATGTTGGCGGGCTCCGGTTGCACTACTTCAAAGTTCGAATGCAAGTCTGGTTCTAAAAATAAATAGTTTGTTTCTAAAAAGTTTGTTCTCATTGTAAAAAGTTTTTTTTTTCTTGGATGATAAACATTCATTATAAGTGGTTGGCTTCTAAAAAAGTTTGTTCTGGATGTAAAAAGTTTTTTTCTTGGATAAAAAAAAAATATAACTAGCCAATATTTTTGAAATAACCTTCGAATGCAAGACGTAAAGAGTTCTTGATTTTAAAAAGTTCTTGCCTGGATAATAAACATATTTATAAGTAACCAATATTTTTGAAGCATTTATGCTCCACTTATAAACCTTTTTTTTAATAGCGTCTTGGCCCGTGGCTACTCTTTTATTTTCCGCCGGCTAGCAACATAATTTTCTCACGTTTTCAAGAAGTTAACAACTATTTTTTCTTACGTTTTCCGCGTTCAGTTAAATACTAGTTTCATCTCCGAGATGATGCGAAAAAACGGTCTCCGGACAAATAAATGTCATGAGTGCGCTCAGGAAAATGTTAAATAACTGTAATTTGCCAATAACTTCTGTCAGCTAATATGCTGACAGCTAATCAAGCTTGACTACATTAGCATTTTTGTTTTCTGAGATCACCTACTTGAGCTGGAGATGACGACTATAAATGCCACCCTAAGGCCCGGTTTCTGAATTGAGAATTTTACTAAGTAAATACTTAACTATCGTTCTGTCACGTTCTTTTGTGAGAAATCCGCAGAGGCAGAACGATATTTAAGTACTTGCTTAGCGAATTTCTCGAATCAGAAACAGGTAGTAAGTGTGGACAAATTGGCACGTGAGCGGTATTATACCCATTAAAGAAAAACGACTAAAAATAATTATTGTATTCATTGGAATGCGTGGCTTGGCCTTTTGAACTGTGCGACCGATAAATGTAGAGCTTGTTGTTAGACATGCGCGAAACAGTGCACTTTGAAGTCATGATATATTTCATGACAATTCATACCGCGTGATAATACCTTATATCATGGCACCAAACATGACACATGTCATCATGGTATTTCTTCATTGCAGACATGAAACATGACATCATGGTACTTCTTCATTGCAGACATGAAACATGACATCATGGTATTTCAGCACACTTTCATTGCAGTACGTACAGTGTGCTGAAATGCCACGTGTCATGTTTCATGTCATCTAGTGTAATGAAATGCTATGTGCCATGCTTTATTCTCTCGTGTAATGTGTAATATTTCATGACACCGTTGTGTAATATGTCTTTTGTAATATTACAAGCATTACCTACACATGTCTACTTGTTGTAGGACTTGTAGGTAATCAATTATCATGCATAACGTGAGGCACACGTGCCTCCGATACTTATTTCTATGCTGGGCACGCATTCCGCTAAGGAATTTGTGATTCTGGCTTTAGATGAGTTGGTGATGAGTGGGCCGTCAAATGAGAATCCCTAGTCTTAATTTTTTT
Organism: Zelleria hepariella; assembly: GCA_949319315.1. Lineage (NCBI taxonomy): Eukaryota > Metazoa > Arthropoda > Insecta > Lepidoptera > Yponomeutidae > Zelleria > Zelleria hepariella. Next base: position 9,855,044 of record OX439396.1, on the reverse strand, counting down.
TAGGACCTAAGGCGCTTATGCAACGTGTTACAAAACATGCTAACTCTTTTTACAGGGTGTAACCTAACGGTCAACAGGATGTCAATTCTGTAAAAAAATGTTGAAAAAAACATTTTTTATTTTATAACCTCAAAATTGAAAAATTTTCATAACTTTTTTGTTCTTGGTATTAGCTCAAATTTAAAAATAATTTAAAAAAATCTTTTCTCCCGCCACAGCGTTCACATTTTATTAATTTAAAAATCAACGGAACGTCATAAAGGAAAAAAAAACTTTAGGTTGTGATCCCTATCACCGGGTGCTATTACCCTGTAAAAAGAGTCAGCATCTTTTGTAACACCTTGTATAGACTCTACGAATAAATCCCGCACAAGTCAAAAGTGGGCGTATTTTTCTTATTATTGTACCTAGATGCAAATGCGTAACTTTTGCTCTTAGAATGGAGACCATGGCAAAATACCAGGCCACGAGGCCGCCCACCCAGGCGCCGAACAGGCGGATTACGACTGGATGAGAAAGGCAGCAAACCGCCAACACTGGAAATTATTGTGAGAGGCCTATGTTCAGAAAAGGACCAACAGAGGCTGCCAATGATGATGATGATGAACTTTTCCTATGGTATTGCTTTTCGGACAGCAAGAGGCCTGTGTCTCACAGTGGGCATATGGACTAGATAGGTAGATGAAAGATAATATATATGCAGTCAGTGGCGTAACAAGGTAACCAAGGGCCCTGGGGCAAAAAGCAAACTGGGGCCCCAACTGAACTCTTTAATTTTTTTCAAGTCAAAATACACCGTGGAATTTTAGTGGTTTTAAAGCCGAAGGTATTTAGTTGCACTCGTGATTCTGAGCCAAATTCCAAAATTTTACTTCGAAACAAGCGAAAAGAAAAAACACTTCCCAATACAAACGGCTATCGCCAATCGACACCATTTGTATGGAGAACTGAATTTTTTTTTCGCCCGTTTTGTAATGAAATTTTGTAATTTGGCTCAGAATCATCAGTGGAACAAAATACCTTCGGCTTTAAAACCACTAAAATTGCACGGAGTATAGATAGACCTATATAAAAATACTTAAAGAGCCCTTAAAAAAAATCAGTCTATAACGGAGAAATTCACTCATGAATGTTTTGTTAGAGAATTTTTTGCCAGTTCAATACGGTTTGGTGTTAGGGTCCGAGGGGGCCCCCTGAGCTTGGGGGCCCTGGGACATTGCCCCTCCTTGCCCCTATGTAGCTACGCCACTGTATGCAGTCAATCTTACCCTTTTCCTAATTTTCTCCTTCAGGAATGGCTTGATGAAGTTGACGAACCGCTCCACTATCACTGATGTGTTGATGATGTGAATCTCCTTTAGTTTCACTGGATACGCTTCCTGAAATGATACAATACAGATAGGTTAATTAGGTAGGTATAGATCCAGTGGCGGACTATAGGGCGGCAGCGCTGGCAAAATGCTACGGGCCCCCGACCCGAGAGGGCCCCGAAATAACCTAAAAATTTTAACCAAATTTTGTACCTCAGTACTTACAAAATATAATGTATAGGGCTCCGGACCGGAAAAGGAAAAACGGAACCATGATTCATCTTTTCTTTATAAAAAAAATATAACTCGACGATTTTTACTGGGAGGGCCGTATCCAAAGAATTTTCCACGGGCCTCAGATGGCATAGTTACGCCACTGTATAGATCTGACTGCTTAGTCGTTAAATGGGTTGGCTCGACCATGCGTCCCGTAGGTAGAGGTTCTACGATATACTTTTTGGATTTTTCGTGGTTGTTATCAGTCATTATTATAAAAAAAAAACGGGATTCATACCACGATTTCATTTAGATTTTGAGTGAGAGATTCTACGGCCAGTAATTCAAAACTTTTATGCCTAAGTACCTGGCATAAAAGTTTTTACATAAGCCTTAGTTTGACATAGGCCAAGGCTTGACATTAGCATTTGACTTCTCTGAGTTCACCTACTTGAGAGCGAGCTCAAGTAGGTGACCTCAGACGACTAATAATACCACCCTTAGGCTGCATAAAACCTGAGTTTCCCTAACCGAGAAAGCACAATGCTTCTTGGAATGTAGAGTCAAAGAAAAAGCGACCTTCCCACCTGCACACAGATCAGGAACTTCTTCACAACAGTCGGGGACATCTTCACCATCAGGCTAGGGCCCAGGACGGCCGCGTCGAGGACACATATGTCCCCGGCCACGCCCTCTCGCTCCTCCATCAGACGGATGTCTCCAACCATGAGGGCTAGCTTGAGAGCATCCGTGATCTGGCCCTGCTCCATGTTGGGGTGGACGCCTGAGGATGATGAAGAGTCGTTAGTTGGTGTTCCATTAGGTTTCTTTTTTCGTCGTATGAGATAGTAGGTGTCAGAGATTTATAAGCTTTAGAATGGATAGTGGCCTACATCGTTGGGCTATGAGGGTGCAGTCAAAAATTGCTACCTGATTGCTACTATTTGCTACCTATCGTAGGAAATTGCTACCTCCTATGAGATATTCTTGGGAATTAGTTTTTTTTTGTACAGCCAACCTGACGTCAGCCGTTCAGTGCAAATAGCTACGATAGGTAGCAAATAGTAGCAATCAGGTAGCAATTATTGACTGAGCCCTCATAGCCCAACGACGCCACATCCTTTCTGACGCTTAAAGAGATTTTTTTCTGCCCAAGTTTTACCAATTGTTTTTACTTTGCCTGGCCCAACCCCGACGCACTGAATTCGGAATCAAAAAGGTATCGAAATCAACTGAATTTCAGGGATCCTCTGTACACACGACAGCACGTCAAAGTGTACACTTTTGTTGTAAAGTAGCACGTAACGTAACCGAGTAGAGTGTAAGCGTCGACGTGCTGTCTTGTGTACCTCGGCGCTCACAGCCTAGATGGCCTACCCATTCTTAATCGATTGGCGAAGTTAAGCAACATCGGGCGCGGTCAGTCTATGGATGGGTGACCGGTGGCAATAATATCTGAGAGCTTCCGTGCTTCGGAAGGCACTTTAAACTGTTGATTGCGGTTGTTGTTACCATGTGAGACGTCTTTGGGCGGCCTAATGGCAGCTGCAGTCTGTCTACTTTTTTAGATTTAATACCTACTCCTAAAGCAATCAAATGAATCACTGGGTACCTATATTAAATCCGGTTTGATAAATTCATTAACTTTATTATTTCATTTTAGTTATCCTCAACGACCTTACTAGGATGCATAAATATAGGTACAGTCGGCCACACGCTAGGATACCCCTTTTTGTTCGATTGACGCCCTTATGCCGCGCGCGGTAAGAGCTGCCATGGGGTATCTGTGACTGTGGCCGACCGTACCTAATGTTTATGTGTCGGTAAATGCGGTAGATTATTGAATCACATAATAAGATCTAGTAGGTAGATGTTGATTGCTCTCCCACTCTTTTGATCTATACATAGAGCTGCCCCTCTACCCTTGACGATATTTTTTCAATATGGCGCAATTTACAAAATTCTATATTTCACGATTACACAAAACATCCTAACTCTTTTTACAGGGTGTAACGTAGTGGTCAACAGGATGTCGAATCGGTAAAAAAAAGTTGAAAATAACAATTTTTATTTTATAACCTCAAAATTGAAAAAATTTCATAACTTATTTGTTTTTGGTATGAGATCAAATTTTAAAATATGTTTGTGTGTGTAGGTGCATTTACATATCTTTAGGTGTTAAAACATTGTGAAAGTCAATGAAAACAATATTTAAAAAATACTTTTCTCCCGCCACAGCGTTCACATTTTATTAATTTAAAAATACTTTTCTCCTACCACAGCGTTCATATTTTATTAATTTAAAAATCAACGGAACGTCATGGAGCAAAAAAAATATTTAGGTTGTGATCCCTATCACCGGGTGCTATTACCCTGTAAAAAGAGTTAGGTACTTTTGTAACACCTTGTATATTGTACCAAATAGCCTTATATTTGAATTAACATTACAAAGTACTTATATAAAATCTATGCGAATTTAGGGATAAATTAATCAAAAAACTTAGTTAATATGAACACAATAGCGTCAAAAGTAACCCCCTGTACAGCCATAGGTATCTAGCTTAGTAACAAATAAGAGTGCTTACTAACTAAAAAAAAATAAAGAACAATAAAACAAAGAACTTTGAAAGCAAAAATAAAAAACGATAATTTCTGCAGCAAAAGAGGAAGGAAAGACGAGGCCTCGAAAGAAAGAAAAAGTGGACCATTATCTCGTATTTTTGTGACGACAAAAATACTAGATAATTGGTCCACGTCGGTTGACCTCTTGTCAGGTTCAAAGAACCAGAGAGCACCGCAGCCTTGTCCCAAAGGTCATTGCCTTTCGTGCCAAAGTTAATGTACGAACCAGTTTGACTCTACATCAATATTTTTGGGACGAGATGACTGATGGATGTCTCTTGATCGAGACATTATGAACCGAAAGGTTTTAAGAGGGTGTCACAGTAGTGTTTTCTCCATAAAAACGTAGTCCCCGATTTCCTCCCGGGATAATGGCACAAGAGAATCCCGCCACCGCGCCAAAAGTGGCCATTCTTGGCGGTGGCGGGATTTATTCGTAGGTTCTAGGATCTGGAATCTAAACCTTAGGTCCTAAAAATAGTAAAGCCTAGGGATTATCATTTAATGTATCGTTTTTTAGCAAAAAACGCATCCAAAAAGGAGATCAGATTTTTTTTTTCGTGCCAATATCTGGGCCTTAATATAAGGATTAAAACACGAGCACGACCGATAAAACACGCCTTTGTGGTTGGGAGCCTTAATAAAGTTTTTATTGGCATCTCCACCCACACAATATGGGTTAAGTAACCAACCATTTAATAAACATAAGAATTATACCGGAGCCACATATTTTATTAAACTTGCTAGAGTCCTCAGAGTTTCTGGTTTCTCCCCCTCAAGATGGCTGCTTGAAATCATCGTACCGGTTCTCATAATAACAGAGGAAAATGTGTTGTTTTGTTTATGTTTGTCACAAAGGTTTACCGAGCTGCTTATGTAACTTGGCCAACGGAAAAAGTGGGAACTAAAAATATTGCCGTGATGAATCATCATCAGCGATGATTGCGCTGACGGCTACGGCGAGTGCAGGGGCCTTAGCCTGTAACGCAATGGCGTGTCGATGGCGTCCAGCAGAAGCACAAAACCGGGGTTTCATCGTTTTTCCCCAACAACCAGAGAACTAATCCTCTAGAATTAGAATAAGAATATTCTTTGCAGGGGGGTTACCCTTGACGCTATTGCGATCAAATTGAAAAAGTTTTGAAATTTATTTCTCTTTGAATTCGCACAGTAATGCTTTGATTTTAAATACTTTGTAATGTTTATTCAAAGGTAAGGCTGTTTTATTTAATAAAAACACAAAATGTATCTTAATTTGTAAGTTAAAATTTTGTAATTTGCGCCATATTGCGGCCGTATTGCAAAAATGCGTCAAGGGTAGAGGGGCTGTACTACAAAAACAAGGAAGGAAGGACCAAACAGGGAAGGACCGACATCATCAGTTAACTAATCGTAATTGAATCTGTCTACTGGGAGCCCATTTTGGCACCATTGCGATACAAACTAGGGCCCTGGGCCCTTAGCCTGTAACACAATGGTTCCAAAATGGGCTCCCGTTTGACGTTTTCAATTACGATTTATTAATGCTGTCGGTCCAGTTTCGGTCCTTTTAATGTTTTTGTAGTACAGCAAAGAATATCATGAGTCTAATTCTAGAGGATTAGTTCGCTAGTTGTAGGAGAACAACGAAAAAATCCCGGTTTTGTCCATCTACCTGGGATGCCATTGATACGTCATTGTCTTACAGGCTAAGGCCCCTGCTTGTATGTATAGTTAGAGAGCTGGTGACCAATCGAGATATTTTTTCGTACAAAGCTAGGAGTTGGTAGGCTGATAGAGTAGACTTCGCTAAACATACATTTTTTAATACATTTAAACTTTCAAAGTCGAAAAAATCTAACTTTCAACCGCGACCGGACCAAAAAAATATTTTTCCCAGACTCAGCGAAGTCTACTCTATCAGCCTACTAACTCCCAGCCTTGTACGAAAAAATATCTCGATTGGTCACCAGCTCTCCAACTAGTAGGGCTTTGCAGCAAGTATTAGGTTCCCGTGGTAGTGGAGCGGTGCGGTAGGGGTGACATGAGAAGTCTTAGCATACAAGTAGCTGACGTCCGAACGCTCTACTACCGCAGGAACCTACAAGGTGTTACAAAAGTACCTAACTCTTTTTACAGGGTAATAGCACCCGGTGATAGGGATCAGAACCAAAATTTTTTTTTGCTCTATGACGTTCCGTTGATTTTTAAATTAATAAAATGTGAACGCTGTGGCGGGAGAAAACTATTTTTTAAATATTGTTTTCATTGACTTTCACAATGTTTTAACAACTCAAAGCTATGTAAATGCACCAAACATATTTTAAAATTTAAGCTAATACCAAAAACAAAAAAGTGATGATTTTTTTTCAATTTTGAGGTTATAAAATAAAAAAACTTTTTTTTTTCAACTTTTTTTTACAGATTTGACATCCTGTTGACAACTAGGTTACACCCTGTAAAAAGAGTTAGGATGTTTTGTAACACGTTGAATACTGAGATGCGCTATGCCACAGCCTTCATGTCTGTACAAACCTCTAATAAGTGTCACTCTACGCCCGCTCGGAGTCAGAGCGGGAAGCGGGGGGCCTTGCCTGTAACACAAAAATTAAGCATTTAAGGCGCTGGGCATAGTGAATTAGCCCGCGCGCAAAGAAAAATGCACAAAATCGATTCCTGTATCAAATACACTCAACAAATTGAAAATGTTCACATATCAAACCCTAGAATTAGATGAGACCTATCTAAAACAGCTATTTTCGTGTTGACATTCATAAACGTTTTGAAGATATTTTGCTTGAAAAAAAGTGCGCCGCCTATTTTTTTTCAAGCAAAATATCTTCAAAACAATATTTTGCTTGAAAAAAAATAGGCGGCGCACTTTTTTTCAAGCAAAATATCTTGCAATCTTTTATGGATATCAACATGAAACTGGCTGTGTTAGATAGGTCTCAACTAATTCTAGGGTTTGATATGTGAACATTTTAGTTTTTTTTTGTGTATTTGATACAGGAATCGATTTTGTGCATTTTGCTTTGCGCGCGGGCTATTTCATTGCTATTCATCGTCCATCACTATGGCGGAGAGAGACATATTTTCCCATCTACTCTCAATGTTATCGAGTAAAATTTTGAACATAGACGAAGCTTAAATATATTTTGTGTTTCGTAAACTGTTAAACTTACTTGTATGTATGTCAGTGTAGCCGACTAGTTTCGGTTCTCCGTCGGAGACCTGTCTGGGTTACACCGACATAATTAATACAAGTAAGTTGAACAGTTTACGAAACACAAAATTTGTAGTACATGGGTACCTAAAGAATCTAGAAAATAGCAACGTCTAATTTATAGTCTTGTGAATTTTCATACATTACCGCCTTTAGGTATTATTAACAGTGATTAATACGAAAAAACGAAAAAAAAAAAAAAAAACAAAAAATACGAAAAAACGAAACGAATACGAATACGTTAAAGTTGCATGACAATAAATAACACAGTCGGTTTCCTTCCTGTAGGTACCACGACAGCACGTCGACCCTTACACGCTAGCACTCTACTCGCTTACGTTACGGGCGACTTTGCAACATAAGTATACACTATGACGTGCTGTCGTGTGTACCTCTAAATAATTAACGTGTCGTCCTGAAATAAAGAACATGTATTTACGGCAATATGTTAAATAGTTTTATGGCGTTAAAAAAAAGTTTGTTTTATTTCTGTTGCTCATTAGGTATGACGCTCATTATATCTCGGTACCTCTCTACTTTGTAACAAGTTAGTTGAATCGTGCAAAGCTAACTTTGCAGTGGAGCATCCGAAATAGTAATTTTCGTACGTTGCTTTTGTATGTTTTCACCATATTTTCAATGTATTCCACAAAACAAAATTGTAACAGACAATAACTGACGTAACATGTACCACTGAAAAATGGTGAAAACATACAAAAGCAACGTACGGAAATTACTATTTCAGATGCTCCACTGCAAAGTTGGCTTTGCACGACTCTAGTTAAAGCCAATCCGAGAAGGTTATTTGGGAAAAAGTTTAGGTTGTTTTCGGACAGTTCACAGATTATTATTTAAAGCAAAGTCGCAAATGATCTAGTAAAGTTCGCTTCCTAGTAATATCTAATATGTAGTAGATTTACATTATACAGGGTGTTAAAAGACCGCCAACAAAGCGGGAAACCACGTATTGTCCTTATCATAAGGATAATTTTTGTCCAAGGAACTATGCCTGGGAAATCAACGGTTTCCGAGATAATAAGGTTCAAAGTCTGACTTTTCAAAAAACTTTTTTTGCAGAATTGTGTTCAGTATCGAGTACTTAAAATTTCTTCTCAAGGAATCATATCAAAATTTTCAATATTTCTTACAAAAAACGACGCTGAAATTGCAACCCGCAATGTATTCTAAACATCGGCACCTTGAGCGTAAGTAGCCTAAGTTTATGTCAACGCTTGCGCAATATGACTTCTCTGCGTTACATTTCCATTACGCGATAAAATATTTTCCAAAATTATAACCTAAAAAACCAAAATAATTTCCCAGCAATAATTTATCGAAAAAGTACTTTGTTTTGGTGTCTAGTATGCGTACCTTTCGGGTCTGTTGGCGGTCTTTTAACACCCTGTATATTTAAGTATGTACATACATAATGTAGATCTACAACTTTAATTAACTATTTTTAGTTATCTAGGGGCCTTAGCCTGTAACACAATGGCGCATCAATGGCGTCCCAGTTAGAAGCACAAAACCGGGATTTTTTCGTTGTTCTCCTACAGCCAGAGAACTAATCCTCTAAAATTAGACTCATAATATTCTTTTCTGTACTACAAAAAACATTAAATGGGCCGACACTGGACCGACAGCATTAATAAATTGTAATTGAAACCGTCAACCGGGAGCCCATTTTGGCACCATCGCGTTACAGGCTAAGGGCCCAGTTCATCAAAAAGGGAGAGATCGCTCTTAGCGATAAGACCGCCATAAGAAAGATAGAAAATTATGGTGAGCGACCCCCTTCTGTAGGTATCACAGGACCTTTCTGTAACACCCTGTATATGACGTACTTGAACTATACGACGTATCTAAACTACTCGTAGATTGTGGTATTGTAGATGAGATAGAAGAGAGAGCCACTTGAGTTAGAGCAGCCATACTCAAAGTATGTTCCGCGGAACCCTAGAGTTCCGCGATGCCTCTGTAGGGGTTCCGCAAGAAATAAAAAAAAAACAAAACACCTCACTTCACAATCTCCCACAATCAAGACGAATCAAATGACACCTTGCAAAAATATTCATAAACAGAAAAAATATTCAAAACACCTCACCTCACAATCTCTCACAATCAAGACGAATCAAATGACACCTCGCAAGTGAAACTCCAACAAGCCGTTTAGCCGTAACAGCCAAAGAAATGTACATAACATAATGTACCCTAACATAAATACTTACGTAGGTACATACACTCGAAAAATATAACCCTCCCTCTGGGTCAGTCGGGTAAAAAATATTATTTTATTTTGGGGCTCCGTCAAGTATTTCGCTTTCCAAAAGGATTCCGTCACCAAAAAAGATTGAGAACCGCTGAGTTAGAGGACACAAATGATCCAGTTCATCCAGCAGCTCTAGCTAGATGAGCTAGACATCCTATTTATTGAACTACAGGGTGCACTCTAAGTCGATAGCGAAACTTTAAGTAGACCGTCTACTGATCAATACAAAGAAGTAGTACTCTAGGTGGCGAAAAAAATGGAGCGAAAACCATATCAGCTGTTTCATACATTTGGCGCAGTACTGAGTCGACCTTTTGGAAAGAGCTGATATTTTTTTCGCTCCATTTTTTTTAACCACCTAGTAGTAAACTTCTTTGTATTAATCAGTAGAGAGCCTACTTAAAGTTCCGCTACCGAATTAGAGTGCAACTACAGGGTGCACTCTAAGTCGAAAGCGAAACTTTAAGTAGGCTGTCTACTGATCACTACAAACAACTTGTACCAGGTGGCGAATAAAATGGAGCGAAAAAAATATCAGCTGTTCCATACAAAAGGTCGACTCAGTACTGCACCAAAAGTATGAAACCGCTGATATTTTTTTCGCTCCATTTTTAGCGCCACCTTGTACAAGTTGTTTGTACTGATCAGTAGACGACCTAATTAAAGTTCCGCTATCGACTTAGAGTGCTCCCTGTAGTAGATAGTAGAGCTAGACACAAAACTACTTACACTTTCTGCATGGTGGTTTTTAGTGGCTCCTGGGTGCCGTCTCTATTGGTGAAGAACTCGGGACAGGCAGCCCGCATGGTGAAGTACATGTCCAGTTTGTTCTTGCACTTCTCCAGGGAGAAGCTGCATCCTCGGAGGAAGGTCATGATGGGCTGGTCCTCTGGAAGGAGACGGCTGGTTTAGTTTTAGGGATCCGTACACGAATGGTGGCAAACGGGACCCTATTAGATATGCCTACCTACGCTGTTTGTCCGTGTTTGCTTTTTTTGTTATAATTGAATAGGAACGATAAAGTAGTTATACATAACCCGTAAAGGACTGTCATTGAAGCTCACAAGTTTCAAGACAGATGATATTAGCACAACAAAATGAATTTCAAAAGTATGGTTTCTAATCGACTCTACCGGCGCCTTTCCACCGCACCGATCCGATCCGATATTTTATCGGCGCCAATAGCGGCAATACAACGGTAAATCCGCGCGCGGTGAGAATGAAATGAGAATACAATTTATTGATAGTAGTAAATATCGGCGCCGATAAAATATTGGATCGGATCGGTGCCGTGGACAAGCGCCCTTAGGTAGTTGTATTAGTGACAGATTGTGATCGGGTGTGAATGTGATAGGCACTTCGATATGAAAAGTGACAATACTAATTAACGGTAATATGGCCAAGCCAATAAAATACCATCAGTTTATAGCTATTTTTAAATGTCAATATCTCGCCTTCTTTACACAGCATTTTAAGTACACAAATTCACACACTCAATAATCGCGTTATCGCGCGTATCGCTCGCTGCGAAGGCCGAGGGAGCGGCGGCCATATTGTCATTTATTATTGACGCCCCATCTCTTTTTCGCGTCAGTAAATATTGTTCGCGCTCTCCCTCTACACCGTCAATATTACGCTCAGTCACCGCGCGACCGCGCAACAAAATGGAGGACGAAAACGCGACCGCAGACGAGCCAAGCTATTTTGGAATCCAAGGACTGCTGAAACAGTTTATTTCAGCTTACGAGCACTACCCATTTCTTTGGGACAAGGAACACAGCGACTACAAGGATAGGAACAAACGAGAAAAGGCGTTGAAAAAACTAGTTGAGATATATAACAAGATAAGACCGGGTGCCAGTGTAGAAGATGTCAAAAAGAAGATTAACTCACTACGTTCGAACTACAGGAAGGAATTGCAGAAGATAATGCATTCCCAAGACGCTGCTAATGGCGAATGGGGCGAGATCTACAAGCCTCGGTCTTGGGTGTTCTATGAGTTGACGTTTTTGGGCAACTTCGGAGGCTCGGCCCCGCAGCCGCTTCTGAAAAGTAAACTGGAGGACCCTTCTGAGGTGAGTGTTTTTATGGTGTTAAAATAGGTTCACCTTTACCGGTTTTTTTTAGTACAGAAAGTAGTACCGGATTTGTTTTTAAAATCCCTTGTTTATTGGTTGTAATATCAACAATATGATAGGTACTTATTGACAATTCACGCTTGACTAATACCTACCTACTTATGATTTTTCAACCAAGTTGATAAAACAAGTTGAAGTTGAGTTGTGTTTTTAAAAAGTATCTGATAAGTGAGAAATAGTGATTTAACCTATACCTACTGAGCACAGAATACAGGCTACTAGTTATCCTCAACAATTTTTGGTGTGAAACTTTTGAAAAAACGTGAAAAAAATGTCATGGCTTAGCAAACCATATTATGGGGGAAATTCGCTTATTTTTAAGGGTCAAAAACTCAAAACCAAAGCGGCACTATTTCCCATTATTCAGTGAGAAGAAAAAAACATCCGAGCCGTTTTCAGCACAAATTCACAAATCATTTCATAGATAGCGCCTACAGGCGTGGCCATGGAAAAACCGGATTAGGTACAGCTATCAAAATTATTCTGTGCTAAGCGAAATTTGACAGCCGTCTTCCGGTTCTTCTATGGCCACGACTGTAGGCACCATCTATGAAATGCTTAGTGTACTAGTGCTGAAAACGGCTCATTCAATCATCGAGTAGGTAGTAGAGTACTATGATATCAATATATTTTTTTGCCCCTGGCGAGTTATCTTATCACTTTCTCCGTCATTTCAGAATGTAATCGACCTCGGCCACGACGACTCAATTGACAGGGGAGACTTCCATGAGTCCACCTCTGAAGACTCCACACCACTACGTGCCTACTCCACGCAAACCAAAAGAAAAAAGCCGACAACCAAACCAAATCAGGAGCCCTCCTGCAGCTACGTAATCGCCAATGACACAAGCCACAGCCTTAAATCTGATGATAACTTACACCAAGCTACGGTCTGGGCTAATAAGCTTAATACCCTGGATCCTTTGCAAAGGATCTACGCAGAGAAAGCCATAAATGATATCCTTTTCGAAGCAGAGCTGAGGAATCTTACCAGGGAGTCTGTGACCAGAATCAGTGGAATCACGGATAGGATCATCGCAGCGAAGCAAGAAGACGAGTTGATATCAAGAATTTGAATGAGTTGCGCCTTTGTGGGTAACTCATGAAGAAGTCTTCACTTTCTCCTACTTATAGCACACTTCTAGGTTGAGGTGATCGACATTATTTCAGGGGCATAGGCCCGGTTTCTGAATTGAGTATTTTGCTAAGCAAATACATAACTATCGTTCCGTCACGCTCTTTTGTGAGAAATCTGCAGAGACAGGACGATACTTACCCATTTTCTTAGCGAATTTCTCAATACAGAAACCGGTTAGTTAAAAATACAGTTAGTTGTCGAACTTTTGAATCTATCCCGAATTCGGGACCCCTTTCAAAGGTATCAGAATTATGATCGTGATTGTGACTTTAGAATGGAATTGTCTAAGTTTTAAATCCCAATAATATAATTGCTAACAGAACGGACGAGTCAAGCCTCTATGATAGAGTCTATACAAATTGAATGATATTGACTGTACGATTTTGCTAAGTATTTTCTTCACTCAATATCCTTCAAAATTGAGTCGCAATCCTTATCACCATCCCAATCGCTTTCAATGACAGTTTGTGTTTTTGTTTTCATCTAAGGTTTGTGTCAAATAAATGCAGTTTGAAGTTCGTCAGCACCCTTCAAACGTCAATTTTAAAGGTATCGCGACAAATTAAAAAAGTTGAATCAATGCATATTAAGTAATTATAAGTAGAAAGTTTTTTGTAAAGTCGTAATAAGAGTTCCTCATAATTATTTATAACATTGCCAGGTGATTGTACAATTTATTTCGATAATTTTATTTGTGTTGCTGATAAAAAAATATGTGAAGAAATAAATAACATAAGTAATTTTTTAATGATATTTTTTACGTCCCTTTTGCTTTGGCTTTTGCATCTTTCTTGAGGTGTCCAGTGGAACTTCCATTCATACTACATAGACCCTGAATGTAGGTATACGAGCTGGTAGAAGGAGAAAGTCGTGGCTCAGAAACATCAGTGAATGGACATCTATTTCGCTTGAAAAGAAACAGAATTTTTCTATCAAACCTCGATAAGTGGACCTCTCCACTTATCGAGGTTTGATAGAAAAATACGCGAAGGATATTAAAAAGAAGAATGTTTATGGGTGGTTCGGTAATGCAACCTCACTGCATTTCCGAGAACTGGCCACTTTTAATTAGGTATCCATCAAAATTTGGGGACGTTTTTCTTTTGTTTTTTTTTATGCCCCGCGCTCTTTTGAATATTTTGACAGATGCATTTTTCTCGAACCATTGTTTATTGTCCTTGTATCTCATAGATTTTTCGCTCCGTCTCTCTGTTATTTATTGATATGGATATGGACCCACACCCGTTGAGTATTATTAATGCTATAATCTGAGTAAGTAATTGTGATATTTTCTCTGTGAAATTCCCGACCCTCGGCTATTTGTCTCCACTCTAAACGTTTTACTACGGGTCCGCTGTGCCTGCTTTTCAGTGAGTGTTGTATTGCCTTGCATATTAGCTGTCACCTCGTTAGTTTGCATTCGCCGAGAGAAGCCGCAGGGCCCGAGAAAAGGATCAAACAATATTACGACCGCCTTCAATCGCGGTCGCTCGGTCACCCCGATCCCTCTTGTGTTCGAGGGTGGACACAATTGTGAACATGGGTGTTAATGTGAATCCTGATGGTGTCTTTGCTTACCCCACTGATCAGGCAGGTGTGGCTGCTTCCGTAGCCATTCCTTCATGTGCGCCAGGTCCCGTTCGTTGTTGGCCACGTCCTCCTTCAGCTCCTCGCGGATCCTCTTCCACATCTCCCCTGAGGGCTGCTCCAGAAGCTCTGACTTAAGCTTCATTTTGTGTTCTGAAAAGATAAAATGAAATGTTTCACTATTCACTATAGCAAAACTGGGTTTGCCGGTGCTGTAGGACGTGATTCGTGGTAGATTCTGTTCCTATTCATGCACCTTTAATGGTCCACAGGATTTTGTAGACAGGAAAGACAAAATCGATATATTCGACAGGTTGTAGTGCAATATTATGTAGACAATCTATCTATTTATCTATCAAGTCCATAAATAAAGTCCACTCCTTGACATAGGCCTTTTCCCTTTCACGCCAACCCCCTCGGTGCAATGCCAATCTCGTCCATTGTCCTCCCGCCTGTCTTTACAATGTCATTGACCCATCGAGCTTTCGGTCTACCCACCGATCGTCGACCCATTCTAGGCCACCATTCCGTGACTGCCCTAGATCACCGTCTGTCCTCCCAGCCTAGCCCTGCCCATCTCCATTTCGCGCACCCACATCTTCGACTTCGACTTTGGTCTTTTGCCCAACGTTGCGCACACGATCAAGGAGTGAGATAATAGCTTCATACATGTGAGAGTTAACGTGAAGCCGATATTATTATGTAAAACCTAACTATGTGTTGTTTGTGTACGCATAAATCTAAATCGACATTGACTTTAGGCAAACGTGTTCATTGGAAACAAGGCTCGTCCAATAACTTAACGTTACTATGTCGTAATTAGTTGCGAAATATGTCCTTTGGCGTTCCTAATAGAGCTCAAACAATTTATTTTGACCTTGGACCCAAAAAGAGGGGTGTTATAAGTTGACCGCTATGTGTTGCACTTTATTCAGTTAAGTTACGGCTTTGCAAGGAAAATGTAAGCGTCTACGTGCTGTTGACTTTACCACAAGCTGATGAAAATTTAGAGGAACTTTTATCATTCTAAAGTACGAAAGTAAGATTGTAGCCTGTAAAAGTCTCTCTCTCTCTCTCTTTATTGGAACAAGTACACTTAAGTATAGAGATAGAGAGAAAGAGCACTGGGTAATAAGCTCTTCGGACTAGTCCATACAAGCTGATGAAAATGGAGTGTACCTTCTATCATCCTAAGTATAGTAGAGTTAAATATAACGTATCATTGACATTGAAACCACGATGGTGGGATTAGCTCACACAATGAACTGCTAATGATGTTACGTACTAATTGCGACTTCCTTTGTAAGCTGAGTTCAGTTGCTTTTTGTTGCCATCCCAGCAAAAACTTACGGATATAATGGTAGCTTTGTATTAGAAGCACGCAAAGTTTCGTTCTACTAAATTGGAAATTTAAAATTAACCCGACATTTTTAGCTTCAAATTGGTATACCTATCTCATAAACGGCTGAACCGATTTTGATCCTGCGGTGCCACAGACAGACACACGTAGCGGTCAAACTTATAACACCTCTTTTTGTGTCGCGAGCTAAAAAAGCGTTCTTGTAGGTTTTTACAAGGGCATAACGAGGCATTTTGACATAGGAGAGGTGACATTTTTTTATTTATGGCGGGGCTATTCCCATACGCATGTTTCTTTGCAAATGTATTGTGTTCAAACTGTCCACAAGACAGCACGTAGACGCTTATACGCGTGCACTCTATTCACTTACGTTACGGACGACTTTGCAATGAAAGTGTAAGCGTCTACGTGCTGTGGTATGTACATAAATAACCACTGAGATTATAATTTATCTGCAATAAGTACCCTTTTACTTGCCTGAAAATAAATTTCCTTGAAAAAAAATCATTACAATAATGGCATCGATAATTTCAGGCTCTGCAGTGAAGGTGCCCTTAGACAATGTATTTTTACACCATATTACGTAGATTAAAAGCCCTACGTTTTTAGGTAAGGTGCCATTGGACAATGTATTTTGACACCTTAAGTATATTACGTAGATTAAAAGGCCAACGTTTTTAGGTAAGGTGCCATTGGACTATGTATTTTTACACCTTATTACGTAGATTAAAAGGCCTACGTTTTCAGGTAAGGTGCCATTGGACAATTTGGACAATGTATTTTTGCACCTTATTTATTACGTAGATAGATAGATAGATAGAGAACACTTTATTGTACACCAGAAATTAAATGTTAACAGGATTTTTCTTAACCTAATAGTACAGACGGCGGTCTTATCGCTAAAAGCGATCTCTTCCAGACAACCTTGGGACGGATTGGACCAGTAAAAATAGAGAAGGTAGTAGATGTACATAAACAACAATAATTAAATTACATAAACACAGGATATAATTTTATGTAATACTTAGAAATTAGTGCATACAAGTAATTATGAATAAGTAAAATAAAATAAACAAGTAAGTACCTAGTATAAATAAATATACATTTATCAATAAATAAATACAAATACCTTACATACTATACCAAAATAGTTGTATATATATATATATATAACTAAAATAGATACATACTATACAATTTTTATAAATGCAACAATTTCACACTTCACCAGTGAGGTAAAATTTTTTAACCAAAGCCTAAAGATTAAAGGGCCTACGTTTTTAGGTAAACAAGGTGCCATTGGACAATGTATTTTTACCCGACTACGCGAAGCAAAAAGGAGGGTTATGATTTTAGCAGCGTATGTATGTATGTATGTATGTATGTATGTATGTATGTATGTATGTATGTATGTATGTATGTTTGTGTGTTCATCTGTTCCCTCGCAGAGCCTAAACTACTCGGCCGATTTCAACAAATGAGGTGTCGTTGGATTCGTCTTAATCACCCAGGTAACATAGGATAGTTTAATTTTGAAAAAAACCAAGATGGCGGCTGTGCTGCGCCCTAAAGTGGTGGACCTAAAAATAAAAATTATCGGATACCATCGTCATGGGTATCAAATGAAAGGGCTTTAAAAGACCTTTTCAAAAATGTATTACACATGTAGCGTCAACATAACAAATAGAACAAAAAATTCCAAAATGTGTTTTTTTTTTGTCCTTCTTGGTTCTATTCTGGGTGATAGTCCAAATGACTTACTAAAAAGCCCAAAAAAAATAGAAGTTAAAAACTAAAACCCGACTACTAAAAGGCTTAAAACAAGACCTGCTTATCCTTAAAATAGACTCATAGATAATTAATCGTAGTCGGAGGACACCACATTCGCATTTGATAAACCGATGGTCTCCGACTACGATTAATTATCTATGAGTCTATTTTAAGGATAAGCAGGTCTTGTTTTAAGCCTTTTAGTTGTCGGGTTTTAGTTTTTAACTTCTATTTTTTTACACCTTATTACGTAGATGCAAAGGCCTACGTTTTTAGGTAGGTTTTTGTGTAAAAGTTTATTAAGAATGCCTTTACGTCTGTGTGCACACGGAGCGCGGTAACCAACTGTCATCGCTGACGTTTGTTTCGTTCCGCGCACAGTCCACAGAGTGTGGACACCACACTACTATACGACCGACCGCGGTTCGTTCATGCATTTATTTTGATTTATACTTATTAAGGGTAGAAGATAGCAAAGAGGCGGGAAATTCAAAATGTTTACACTCTTCGTTCGATTATGTGTTCTGGTCTACGAAGCAGTAGTACTGCCCAAAAAACTTGTCGTAGACCAGAACACATAATCGGCTGAATTATTGTTGTTCTGTTGTTTACAATAATGAAAAGAATACGGTTTTATTCTCGCGAACGAAAAATCGCTGAACAAAAATAGCTCAGTTTAGCTACAAAATGTAAAAAACTGTGAAAATTTTGAATTTCCCGCCACACTACTATCTTCCAGCCTTAAAAAAACATTCACGGGCCGCAAGTAAGACGTCCGCGGGCCGCACACCGGGCCGCGTGTTGTCGACCGCTTGTTTAAAGTTCTAAACTCTTTTCTACGAAAGTAGGTATTCAGCTTTCAATCCTTGCAAAACGTGTTTATATTACTGTGGTTTTCCTCAGACCACTAAACGGTGGTGATATCTTGACGAAGTAGTCTTCACATCAACAATTTAGCTCTGCAACATTGTTATGCTTGAAAACACCATCTTTGTCCTTTAGTGCATCTACCTAGTTGCACATTAATTCTACTTTTGAAATTATAGCAGATCATACGAGTTCCTACGTCATTAGCGTCAGCTTGTCATGTTTTTTAAACGCCTACCCTAAAAGACTACCTATTTGCCGATTTCTGAATTGAGAAATTCGCTAAGTAAGCACTTAAGTATCGTTCTGTCTCTGAAGATTTCTCACAAGAGAACGTGACAGAACAAAAAATCATATCTTCGTTTTTTGCTGAAAACTCGTCATTAGGTTATAAACTTTTGGCGATAAAAGATTTAATTCGTAGGATCTAGAATGTGGAATCTAAACCTTATGTCCAAAAGGCCTAATAGTTAAGCCTCGCGTTGATAACCTAATGACGAGTTTTTTTGCAAAAAATGCTTAAAAAAAGCAGATATTTAGATATGTTTTTTTTTTCCATTGGCGGCGCTAGTTGTGCCGACTTGTGCCTAGGTTTGGGTCTTAAGGCTCGGTATAAGTCTAACTAGCGCCACTAATGTTGAAAAAATCATATCTCCCTTCAGAAGAAGTTTCTGACAAAATCCTAAGATGAGCTCATGCGCCATGCTTTTCTAGATTTTTAAGTGCAGGTACCCAACTCAATTTCTAGACTTAAGCTAAAAAAAATTCGATAACCGCCAAAAACGGCCGTTTTTGGCGGTTATCGAAATTTTTTTAGCTTAAAAGTTAGTTTCGAAGAGGGTATCTACACTTAAAATTTCTATAAAAGCATGGCGCATAGGCTCATCTTAGGATTTTTCCAGAAACTTCTTCTAAAAGAAGATATGATTTTTTTAACATTTGTGGCGCTAGTTAGCCTTATACCGAGCCTTAAGTATTTACATAGTAAAATTCTCAATTCAGATACCGGGCCAAGATATGCCGCGTGGATTGCGGGGCCCCGGTTACTTACTGTGGGGAAAAGGCCCTAAGGGCTAATCCTCGGAAATCTCGGATTCATCATTCGACACATCTCGAAGGAAAAATCTCTTTTGGGCGCAAATGTCACACCTCTTATTCACACAAAGTAATCCCCGACATAGGGCACGAGATTTCTGCGAGATGTTTGCCTTTTTCGCACGACATGACTCGAGTGGTCGGGAGCAGTCGAGTTCGAAATGACATGAGATTTTCCTTCGAGATGTGTCGAATGCGAGATTCCCAAGAATTAGCACATTATAATGCGTGCGGGATGAGAATGGGATGGAACCTTGTCAAAGTCAATCGAAAACATACTGTATTTTACTTTGACAAGGTTGCATCGACGCGAGTTTGCTTACCGCGCGCGTCTTAGTTCCAAAAGGTCGCATCCCATTCTCATTCCGCGCGGATTATACCTACTGTTGTAAATAAGAGCGTGCGTCAGCGCGCCCGAAATTTCAGTCAAAAACACGACATAACTCTTGAAAATATTTGAATTAACTTGGTTCCAGTAAGAAAAGCCTTCAAATCTGGGTTTTTTTTTTGTACTGCGGCCCTCCCTTCGTGACCCCCCCGGGGGTCGCGACAGCGACACACAGGTTGAAAACCCTTACTCTATCCGAATGTAGGCTTCTTTTTATTTGTATTTGAAAAACATTTATTTGCATAAACCCATAAACACACGAATACAGAGAGCACGAAAGAAAGCAAAATCAATATTTTACACTACAGGGTGCACTTTAAGTCGATAGCGGAACTTTAAGTAGGCTATCTACTGATCAATACAAACAACTTGTACTAGGTGGCGAAAAAAATGGAGCGAAAAAAATATCAGTTGTTCCATACAAAAGGTCGACTCAGTACTGCGCCAAATGTATGAAACAGCAGATATTTTTTTCGCTCAATTTTTTTCGCCACCAAGTAGGTACAAGTTGTTGTATTGATCAGTAGACAGCCTACTTATAGTTCCTCTATCGACTTAGAGTGCACCCTGTAGAAGGCAAGCAACAAAAAGGCACAAAAATAATACGCAAAAAACGAATCAGGACAAATTGAGTAAAATACAATATACGAAGTACAGGAACGGAATGTGGATGTGGCAAATGCAAAGGGGCTCTGACTCAGCATGTGCTGGAGAAGCGGACCACTCCAGCGCTGGTCTTCCGTCAGTATTCCATCAGTCACAGTGCCGACTGCCGGCGTCGTGCAGGATAATACAGGGTGTTAAAAGACCGCCAACATAGCTGGAAACCACGCATTGTCCTCATCATACTGAACATTTTTGCCCAATGAACTATACCTGGGAAATCAACGGTTTCCGAGATAATGAGGTTCAAAGTCGGACTTTTCAAACTTTTTTTGTTGCAGAAATTTGCTCAGTATCAAGTACCTTACATTTCTTCTCAAGAAGCCATATCAAAATTTTGAATATTTCTTGCATAAAACGACGTTAAAATTGCAACCCGCAATGTATTCTAAACATCGGCACTTCGAGCGTAAGTAACATACTTTTA
The DNA here is from genome assembly GCA_949319315.1 of Zelleria hepariella. NCBI lineage: Eukaryota > Metazoa > Arthropoda > Insecta > Lepidoptera > Yponomeutidae > Zelleria > Zelleria hepariella. Next base: position 9,833,989 of record OX439396.1, on the reverse strand, counting down.
TGTCAACGCTTGTGCAGTATGACTTCTCTGCGTTACATTTCCATTGCGTGATAAAAGATTTTCCAAAATTATAACCTAACAAACCAAATGCATTTCCCGGCTACGATTATCGAAAAAGTACTTTGTTTTGGTGTCTAGTGTGCGTATCTTTCGGGTCTGTCGGCGGTCTTTTAACACCCTGTATAATAAGTGTCAGTAAGTAATTAAAAGTTTAAAAGACTGGATTTTAAGAAAAATCCAGTCGGAGCCATGATGCAGTTTTTTAACGTTGTCATGTTTCATAGAACCACTGTATACGTTCACCCATCATCATTTAAATGACCCATCATTAATCTTCTCTAGTGTAGAGTTGTTGAAGTTTACCTACTATTACGGATGCTTAGGTACAGTCGGCCACACGCTAGGATACCCCTTTTTGTTCGATTGGCGCCCTTATTCCGCGCGCGGTAAGAGCTACCATGGGGTATCCTAGATTGCGGCCGACAGTACGTCAGCACAAACAAAACACTCACTTCCTCGAAGTAACTTACTAAAGTCATGTTTACATGGTGCAGCATTTCCGAAACTAAGGAGTATCTACTTACCTACTTATTATAGGTCGCGGTGGGTGGATCTAATGCAAACATTGTATGGGCCCTAAAAACTTGCACAGCGTCTTACGAAACGGTCCTGTCATATTAATAAAACTCATCAATATGAGAAACTTTTACTGCGAAATCTCCAAAGAATCAAAAGAAAAATGGGGCCAACTGCGAAACCTCCAAAGAAAAAGTCCTGGTCCACTAAATTTCGATGCTACCTACCTACTTAGTTACTAACTATACTGCAATGAAAAGCATAGCAGCTGATATTATTTTTGAGATTACGCAAAGTTGTTTATAGAGAGTAATTTTTAAATAGCGTTATTCCTAAAACACTTCGGCACGGTTTCTGAATTGAGAAATTCACTAAGCAACTATTTAAATATCACTCTGTCTCTGCAGTTTTCTCACAAAAGAGCGTGACACAACGATAGTTAAGTATTTACTTAGTGAAATTCTCAATTCAGAAACCGGGCCTTCAACTTCTAAATGGGATTTCCAACAACTTTCGTTCTAGGTACTTTTCGAAAAACTTGTCACGCTCTTTTGTGAGAAATCTGCAGAGACAGGTGATACTTACCCATTTGCTTAGCAAAATTCTCAACTCAGAAACCGGGCCTAAGACTGCGCGGACGAAGTCGCGGGCAAAAGTTTATAGTTATGAACCTATAGATACTGGTATAATCCGCGCGGAATGAGAATGGGATGCGACCTTTTGGTACTGAGACTAGAGATGGGTAGTGGGTTATAACCCAAACGACCCAGTTGGGTTAAAACCGGGTTATAACCCAAATCACCCAGTTATATATAACCCATTATCGTCTTTTTTGGTGGGCGATAACTAAATACACTCTGTTACAAGAGGTAAAACGTATAACACTATCAAAAATCGAGTTTGGCGTGCATCGCCCGCCTATTCTATGGTTTGGAATTATACAGGGTGGCCCAAACATAGACGTCGAGCGAGAAAATCTAGATACCTGACACCAAGAGCCCCCCGAATCACCCCAATGTATGTTCAGCCATTTTTTAGGGTTCCGTACCTTAAAAGGGTAAAACGGAACCATTATAGTATCACTCGTGCGTCTGTTTGTCCGTCTGTCACAGCCAATTTGCTCCTAAACTACTGGACCGATTGAGTTGAAATTTGGTACACATGTGTAAGTCGGTGACCCAAACAAGGACGTGTAACGTAAATTAATAAATTTTAAACATGGGGACCACTTTTGGGGGATAAATTGGAAACTCACAAAAAAGTTTTATAAAATATATCGTGTGACATCAAATGAAAGGGCTCGTTTTAAGGATCTCAAATATATATTTTGTTATAATTGTTAAATGAACAGTTTTGAAGTTATTTAATACGCTAAAATTTAAAATTCCTCCCCTTATCTCCTAAAATTTTGAAAAAAAAAAAACAGGAAAAACAGAAATTTTCTATAGATTACAGAAAAAACCTATAAGAAGTTCATGGTGTACAAAATTACTTAGGAAAATATTAATTTTGTTCTAGTAGCATTAGTTCCTCAACTCAGTCAACAGATATCGCTCCACAGTCCTACATCACGGATCGCGGTATGGTTCGGACTTTCGATTAATGTATCTTAGTAGACTTTGTATGAAGATCTTCTTACGTTCGTTCGTTCGATCTTCCTCATTGTACGGAAACCTCTCAACGCGAGTTAAACTCTCACTTGTCCGGTTTTTTTTGCTAGGTTTTGTTGTTTAAACTGACAGGATTTTTGTACCATTCTGAGGACCGAGGAGGAAGTTTTTGAAGTCAATAAAAAGTCCTTCCAACCTCAACTTTTTTTTCCCATACAACTTCAGTGATGTTTTCTCGAAAATAACATTAATTGGGGCAGCCCTTGATGTCAGCTGTATAGATTTTCTCGCTTGACGTTTATGTTTGGGCCACCTTGTTTGTATGAAATTATAAACGCGCGCGCCGCGCACTCAAATTTTCACTTTTTTTAAACTTTATTTACGATTTTTTACGATAATCTCGTAATGGACATTTTTCATGTAAGTAAGACGAACGACGCGCGCCGAAAAATCACAGATTTTTCCCTTATATTTCAGGAACACTTTAGACAGAATAAACACACACTCGTAATTTCACAAATGTTTCCCGTAAACAATATGGTAATTACGATTTCTCAGGACAATTGACAAATGCGCGCGCAGCGCTCGAAAATATGTCGATTTCAGACCAAATTGATCAAATAAGTTTGTATAACATAAAATCATTCAGTTTCCACAATTATTTATGTTTGCATTGCCAGACCCAATAATGGGAAAGCTGACTGAGGTCCCTAATGATTAGCCGGACAAGTAGCCCCGTAAGAGTGACATATTGCTTTTTAGTAAAAACACTTTTTATTTTTAACAAAGATATTTGAAGTTTTTGCATTCGAAGGTTTTGGTTTTTATGTTCGGTCTGAACCACCATAATATTGAAATCTGAAGTCATTAGTGAGAGCAGATGAGCGCGCAAAGTGCGCCCCGAAAATTCACTCTTTCGTAAGCAAATAAATGAAGGTTGGTGACTATTACAATAATTATAATAAAGCCTAAAAAAAGATTTTCGGGTGCTCATACGGTCAGTAACGTATGGGCACCCTCCATTTAAGTGGATGGACTTTAAGGGAGCCGCTCGTCTTGCTTTGCTCCGCGCCCGGCGGCGCACAGTAAAACGATCGCATAGAATCGCGCGGACACGCGTAGTTTAAAAAAACTTCTGAATTACAAAAGAGTATGCCAATTAGTTCTAATGAACATTATATTTTAAAAGTAAGTCTTGGTAATTTTGTGTGAAACTTACGTTTACTAAGTTATTTGAGCTTATGTGATTTTTTTTGTATAGGAGCGTAGACATTTTATAACTACTCTTTGCTTCAACTTGCTTCACTTTCTGGGTTTAAAAATGGATATAGTATATTATTTACTACATATCACCTAAATATACAACACACCGCAACGGACCGCATTTGGGAGTAATAACATATTTTATGTTTTTTTGTAACTTTTTTACATTTAAAACATTTTTGTAAACTTTTAAGTAACTTATTTCCCACCATAAATTGTATGATTATGAAGATGACCTGCTTATGTGCTACGATTTTCATAAGATAGAAAAGCTGGTTGAAACTTAAATACGAATAATAACAGGTTTTAAAAAAAACTTCTCAATTCCAAACAAAAGTATGCCAATGAGTTCTAATCAACATTCGATTTGAAAAATGTCTCTTGGTAATTTTGCGTCAAACTTATATTTACGAAGTTATTTGAGGTTACGTGATTTTTTGTATGGGTGCGAAAACATTTTATGACATTACTCTTATTCTTCACTTAGCTTCACTTTTTCGTTTTGAAAAACGGAGTAGGTATATTATTTACCACATTTCATCTAAACATACTACATGCCGCAAGTACCGCATTTGAAAATAATTAAATATGTTATGTTATATTGTTGTTTTTTCGGGCGTTGAATCTCTTAAAACTGTAGTTTAATAAGTATAGTGCTCGTGCAAACTTAAGAAAACATCAGAACTACATTATTGAACAACTTTTGGTGAAAAATTAGTCAAGGAAAGTAAAAAAATAACAGTTTTTAAGGTAAAATCCACAATAAAACATAAACTTTTTAATTATTTTTGAATACGGTAATTTGCGGCATATAGTATGTTTAGATGAAATGTGGTAAATAATATACCTACTCCGTTTTTCAAAACCAGAAAGTGAAGCTAAGTGAAGAATAAGAGTAATGTCATAAAATGTTTTCGCACCCATACAAAAAAGCACGTAACCTCAAATAACATCGTAAATATAAGTTTGACGCAAAATTACCAAGAGATACTTTTCAAATAGAATGTTGATTAGGACTCATTGGCATACTTTTGTTTGCAATTGAGACAGTGTGGATATTTTATTGTTGTTGTTTTATTTTTTAAATATCGTAGAACTTCCCGGAATACCTTCACAGTATCAGTTCTATTAATATAGAACTAAACGGAAAAGAAAACCGAATAGTTTTATCAGTAGAACTGGACTAGTAGAACAGTCCAAACAGACTTTAGTTATCGCCCACCAAAATGGGTTTTAACCGGGCGATAATAGGTACCAAGTGGGTTATAACCCACCGATTGGGTTATAACCCGGGTCGTTACCCATCTCTGACTGAGACGCGCGCGGTAAGCAAACTCGCGTCGATGCAACCTTGTCAAAGTAAATTACAGTATGTTTTCGATTGACTTTGACAAGGTTCCATCCCATTCTCAGCCCGCACGCATTATACAGGGCAATCGTATGAGGTGGTGTCAGAGTTTTTAGGCCGCCCAAAGGGCCTCTGACATGGCTTAACGATTGACAGATACTGTCCAACCCAAATAATCGACACGCGTAACTCTAGCTTCCAATCAATATTTGTCCACGGTAAGTTTGAGTATTGTCGTCTGTTATTTCGTTCAAAGGTTATTTAAAGTTAAAACAGGTGGCCCACTGGTGCCAATTGCTATTGCTACTCAATCGAAATAACCGTTCGTTTAATTATCTAAGTATAATAGACCTTCTTGCATCTAGTGATGACGTGATGTCATACAGCGTCCAGTGACACTTTCACTCATACTACAGGGTGCATTCTAAGTCGATAGCGGAACTTTAAGCAGGCATTCTACTGATCAATACAAACAACCTGTACCAGGTGGCGAAAAAAATGGAGCGAAAATAAATATCAGCTGTTCCATACAAAAGGTCGAATCAGTACTGTGCCAAATGTATGAAACAGCTGATATTTTTTTCGCTCCATTTTAGTCGCCACCTTTTAAAAATGTTCCAATAATATTTTATTGGAACATTTTAATTTTTTTGTATGGAGAAAAAAAAATTGTGCCTTCACCAAAGTCGTAGAACAAAAGTTGTTGGAAATCACATTTAGAAGTTGGGGTGTCTGAGGTTAAAAGCTATTTAAAAATTACCCTGTACAATCTTGTCAGCTTAGTCAAGTTACAAGTTACGAACCTACAGAGTGAAGGAAAACTTCGTGAGGAAACCCGCGCTTAAATTGGTTGACCGTGACAAAAGGTAAGCATTTTTGTTATTATAAGTACCTACTACGTTCTTGTTATATACGAACTCCTGCTTAAAAGTCGGTGTGGTGTACTTAATTTTGGTGAGTCAACAGTTTTTTTTATAAGCAAATAAGAATAAGTGGCGTCATTGAAGGTAATCCCCCGTGAGCAGATCGTGAGCATAACCACAAAAGATTGTTTGCTCATTATTTCATCAAAAAAGGCGTAAAAAGGTTATCCGTAGGCACCAACCTTCTTGGTAGTATGAAAACCAGACCTTTTGAAAAAGGTGGAGGTGGTGAAGTTGGAACACCTCCTTTGACTTTTTAGAAACTTCATAGAGGAAAAATAAAAAAACATCACTTTTGAAACAGTATGTCACTTTTGTGTACCAGAGGCTACCTGCGACCCTATACTCATCAAGGTTTCCGGGAGAGGTAAAAACTAGTCACAATCCGAATGTCAAAACTCACTGAGCGTATTTTGTTCATTTACGCATTTTTTTTTTTCATTTTAGCAACTCATTTTACGTCGCGTTACGCGTATAACATCGGGCTACTTATAAATTCTGCTGCACGGTCTAATCACGCGTTTTATATTTTAGAGTATTATATTTGAACGAGCGAGCGAAGCGAGCGAAGTTCTCCGAGTCTACTGGAACAATCCGGCGTTTGTATGTATGTATGTATGAATGTTCGTTCGACGATAACTTGAGTAAATTTAGTCGGATCGTCATGAAATTTGGTAGGCAGGTAAATGAGGCCAAGAGAATTTTTAAGTTCGAACATGAGCCAAATCGGTCGAGGGGTTGCTGAGATATGGGGTCGCGAGTTCATAGTTCGGGGCGAACCACTACAGGGTGCACTCTAAGTCGATAGCGAAACTTTAAGTAGGATGTCTACTGATCAATACAAACAACTTGTACTAGGTGGCGACAAAAATGGAGCGAAAAAAATATCAGCTGTTTCATACATTTGGCGCAGTACTGAGGCGAACTTTTGTATGGAACAGCTGATATTTTTTCGCTCCATTTTTGTCGCCACCTAGTACAAGTTGTTTGTATTGATCAGTAGACAGCCTACTTAAAGTTCCGCTACCGACTTAGAGTGCACCCTGTAGTTATAAGCCTGATAGGTCAGCATTAAGTATAGGGCTTGATAAGCCAGTGACAAAATTAAAATGAGCCGTTAAATGAGAATATCTACGCTTAACTATTTTTATGACCTAGGGTCTAGATTCCGGATCGTAAAATCTACGAATAAATTCCGCCGCCGCCTACCTAAATCGGCCTCGAAAAAGGGGCTCAAGCCAAAAAGCATTCTCTATAAAAAATAAATGTTGTATGATTTTTGATCTTGAAAACCTACGCTCATTGGGTTCAACCCCCCCCCCCCCCCCCCCCCCGTAACCAAAATCCTGGATCCACCACTAAACGCGGTGCAAGATACGATCAGTGTGTTTAGCCACTAAAATATGGGCAGATCGATCGGAAGAAACGTATATTCAAGGTCACACAGCCTTTCTTTGTTTCCCGCCTCAGTCGATTCACACATAATAATGTCGCAATAAATTGATCCACATCTACTCGCTGCAAACGGTTGCACAATGCGATAATTACCACTTGTAATTAACTGTACTATTGTCTTCAGTGCTGAGGTGGGTATAGATAGAAGGATCGAACAATGAAACATCTAAAATCTTCAATACATCAAATGAATGCACCTATTATTTATTATAGGTGTTAGGTACCTACAGTGGCATTTACCATATCATTTGAATTCGGAGCCAGGTTTACAGCCCGGGACACTTCGACCCTGTGGGATTTTTACTGCCTGACCCATCCCTATTCTTACTTAGAACGTGCAAAGACCGAGGTCATAATCTTCAGAACGTCACCGAGGTTATGAAACCTATATTCTTCCGGTCTAGGATATTTCACTTAACGTCTTCCATGGATTCTGGCGCCTCTTTACAAATCCACTTAATACAGGGCATTTTTTAAATAGCTTTTAACCTCAGACACCCCAACTTCTAAATGTGATTTCCAACAACTTTTGTTCTACGACTTTGGTGAAAGCGCTGGAATGGTAGAAATAACGAAATAAAAGAAGAAATAAAAAAGTATCGAGCTTTTCGATAAGTCGTAGAACAAAAGTTGTTGGAAATCACATTTAGAAGTTGACGTGGCTGAGGTTAAAAGATATTAAAAATTGCCCTGTAGAGATGCAAATAGAATAATCCATGGTGCAAGCTAACAAGACATATTGATACACCATGGATACCGGAACAATCAAGCCATCCTATAAAACCTCAAGCTTTGAGAGTTGAGAGTGAGAATTTTTTGTACTTTATATTACTTTTTACAAATTAATGTCTTTAGGTGGCACCTACAAAATTGTAACCACTGGCCCTTTTCTTACAAACTGCAGATTCCCGTGTTATAAAAAAAAAACTGGTAGTCAAGTCAAGAAACAAGTTAACGCACAGGTTATTGTACTTAACGGTACAGGTTCGTACGAAACAAAGAGAAATAAACGCTGCGAAAGATTCGCGTGTACGGTCGACCACAGTCACAGATACCCCATGGCAGCTCTTACCGCGCGCGGCATAAGGGCGCCAATCGAACAAAAAGGGGTATCCTAGCGTGTGGGCGACTGTACCTACCTACATACGACAGTACGTCAGAGTGTACCCTTTTGTTGTAAAGTCGCCCGTAACGTAACCGAGTAGAGTGCTAGCGTGTAAGCGTCTACGTGCTGTCTTGTGTACTTATCTAGATACAAAATAAAATCCAATCCTAGGTATTTTTTTTCAAAAAAACCTTCAAAACCTCATAACTTCTAAACGACAAAAAATGGCTGAACATACATGGGGGTGATTCGGGTAGCCCTCGTTGTCAGCTATCTAGATTTTCTCGCTTGACGTCTATGTTTGGGCCACCCTGTATAATACAATTTTAACAGGGATCTCAATATAACAATACGTAATTGTATTTTTTTTGCTAATACCAGCTTTTGCCCGCGTTTTCATCCGCGTGGACTACAGAAAAAGGAAAAGTACTTTACATTGCTCCTGAGTGTAAAAGCGTGATAATATTATTATGTAGCCTATGTTTTATTCTGATGCTTAGACTACCTCCATTTCAAATTTCATCCAAATCTGTTTCAGCGTGAAATATTAACAAACACACTCACTCACAAACTTACGCATTTATAGTATAAAGTAGGATTGAAAGTAATTTTTTACGTCATTTTTCCGGAACCGGAATGTATCAACCGTTTGATTTTCTACAATAGGTACCTATGTAGCTTTCTGAAAGAAACTACACATCTGCGAAACATAAAAAAAAACACTTTAAAACTTTCTATTTATTTCATAATTCGTTTAGCTGTTCTCATAGGTTATGATAATGTAATGCTAATAAAATAAGAAAGTTATCGACTTATCAAGCACATTCAAATCATATTTTTGGTTGTCTATAACTGTAGAGTAGGTATCTGTTTACATTACATGTTTTTATTGATTCCAACTTTTCTTTAATATCCCTTTTTGACATTTTACAGACGTTATCCTGTGACTGAGTTCTTTAAAAATAATACTTTTTGGCTTTTCAAGAATTTTAATATTTTCCGCGCAACTTTTAAACATCCTCTTTTAGTGGGCTATAATCGGGAATATTATACGACAAATAAAATAAAACCAAAGTAAAATAAAGTAACCAATAAAGCCAAGTGATAATCAAGTGAAGCCCTTGCCAATAGTTAGATTTTTATTTCAAATAAGTAGATATATATTTATTAAAAAAAAACTCTTTACTAACTTTAAAAACTTTACTAACGTCGGGATTTAGAACAGAGCTTACCAAAGTTTTCTCAGCCAAATATTTTGGCTTCCTATGGTTTTAAAATTATTATAAAAAAAAAATGTTTTGCATAATATACGTAATGAAAAAAAAACTTACCTAAGTTTATATGCCCCTTAATTCAACAAAACACGATCGGTCACCCGTCAATATAACCGCGTTCGGTGTATTTAAATTTGGAACGTATGTATTACCGCGTGTGCCAGCCAGCGACACTGCTCCGCAACTGACCGCACCATTGACTTGTCTTCTCTTGAGAAATGCTGCACTAACCTACAGACTTAACTCGACAGATTTTGAGAACTTTAACACGAGAGGGCAGAGGTCACTTCGGCATGGCACCATGAGGTTTTAACGACATACGTGTGGATGGGACACAGAAGGCCAAGAGCAACAGAACACGCCCTTGACTGTTGGGGTTGAGAAGAGATTGTCTCAAAACTAAAGCCTTTATTGTAATTACGGAGGTTAGTATTTTTAAAGAATAAATGCACATCCTGTAGTTTTATTGTTCGCATTTTGGCTTCGAACAAAGAAGAAGACGAGATTGTCAAATCGGTCAAGGTAACTATTTAGGCATTATGAATGGCATTGAAATTAATGGATGGACTCTAAATTAATTCGTCCATTTTGCTTGGACTGAGAATATAAAAAAAATACTTTAATTAATGGCGAATTCATGTAACATCACAATAAATTCTACACTGCGCCCCTTTGATAAGTCCTATAAAATCCGCATTTGGGAATCCACTATTCCTATACAATAAAGGGTGTTAAAAGACCGCCAGGGGGTCTACCGGCTAACACGAAGCCGATTACCATTGGCGAAAATCGAAGTTCGATGTTTGAAAAATTTACTGCCATACAAGTTCATTTTATTGCCACCCAGTTAATTTTTCATAAATCGAACTTCGATTTTCGCCAATGGTAATCGGCTTCGTTTTAGCCGGTAGACCCCCAGATCCGAAAGGCACGCACACTAGACACCAAAACAAAGTACTTTTTCCATAAATCTTGCTAAAAAATGCTAGTCGCCGATAGTGCCTATCAATACTTTTTACTAATCAGGCTCTGCTGAAAAAAATAAGGCAATTTGTTTTACCAATTAACATAACTACCATTAGATGCGTTCAAAACGATGTATATTAATTAGGTACTACTTATGTGAAAAACATTCCAAGTTACTGAATTAAGTATCTTGGCAATTTAAATGATTTCGCATAGAAACATACCCATGGATCGTCTGCAAAATCCGACGAAAAGTATAGTTTTTAGGGATCCGTAACCAAAGGGTAAAGGACGCTCTGCTGTCCATCCATCCTTCTATCACCAGGCTGTATCTCATCAACCGTGATAGTTAGACAGGTGAAGTTTTCACAGACGATGTATTTCTGTGGCCGCTATAACAACAAATACAAAAAAAAAATATTAAATAAATATTTAAGGGGACTCCCATACGACAAACGTGATTTTTTTCCGTTTTTATAGACAATGGCACGGAACCCTTCGTGCGCGAGTCCGACTCGCACTTTGCCGGTTTTTACAATACCTCTTGCAATGTTGCGCACCGCGTGTATGAACTTTACAACCCCACATCTCAGCAACCCCTCACTTCGCTGGCTCGTTCAATTAACATCTACAATTTTACCACTTTTAGTTTTTTCTAAAGCACTAACCCGTGCTAGAATATTTTAAACATTTATAATCAGTTGAAAAAATTCCCTCGGGACAGGTGTTGGTGTGTAACAAAATATGGTAAAGGAACGTTATTGTATCTTTGGCATATTGGAACGTATTAAAAAGTTTAGTCGTTGCCTACCACAAACTGCGTTTTATTACAGGTTATGTGCCGCGCGTATTTATTGCGAATAATCAGTCCCAAAGACATTAAAATCATTAAAAAATGGCATCAAGTGTAATTGCTAGCATCTCGAAGTTGAAAGGAAGAGAAAATTACGAAGAATGGGCGTTTGCAATCGAAAATTTTCTCGTCCTAGAAAATATGCAAGATTGCATTGTCAAAGATGGCGATCCAAATGACGGAAAAGCCAAGGCGAAAATAATTTTGACAATCGACCCATCTCTTTACGTTCACATCAAGATGGAAAAGAGTGCCAAAGGTTTATGGTCGAAATTAAAACAGATGTTTGACGATACAGGGTTTACCAGAAGAATTGGATTACTTCGTAACCTAATCTCTATTCGTCGAGAGAGCTGTGAGTCCATGTCTCAATATGTGACATCTATAGTGGAAACGGGTCAAAGATTGAACAATACAGGATTCAAGATCACTGATGAGTGGATTGGCTCGCTCCTACTAGCTGGATTACCCGAAAAGTTCTCGCCAATGATAATGGCAATAGAACATTCCGGCATTGAGATAACAGCCGACGTCATCAAGTCCAAACTCATTGATATGGGCGATGAAAGTGATTCTGGTAACACCACGAGTGCATTTGCATCGAAAAGTTGGTCAGGACAGAAGAAAAAAGTTTCCAACCTCCCGGCAGAAACTTCAAATAAAAAATCATACGTCAAATGTCGCAAATGTCATAAATTCGGTCACCATACAAACCAGTGTGGAGAACAAAGCACAATAAAGAAAAAGCAATCACATTCTTTCAGTGCCGTACTTCTCAGTGGAAAGTTTAGCAGTACAGATTGGTACATCGATTCAGGAGCCAGTATGCATATGACGGCGAATAAACATTGGCTAGAGAATGTTTCTCAAAGTAAGAACATCGAAGAGATAGTCATCGCCGACAAGTCGAAGATCCCTGTGGAATGTTGCGGAGATGTTCAGATCACTACAGTGGTGAACAACTGCGAGATCGAAATTCCAGTAACAGAGGTACTATGCGTGCCGAATCTAGCTACAAACTTACTGTCTGTTAGTAAGTTGACTGCAAATGGAAATAAGGTAAACTTCCACATGAAAAAATGTATCATTCGCAATAAAAATAATGAAGTGGTAGCAACCGGAGACTCAATAGAAGGAGTGTACAAGTTGAACGTCAGAAAGATCGATTGTTTGCTGACATCAGTATCAGCAAGTGTGTGGCATAGAAGATTTGCACACCTGAATGGCAGCGATCTGGATAAAATGAAAGCCGGAGCCGTGAAAGGTATGACATACACTGATAAACCCCAGGCCAGTAAAACAAATTGCGTAGTATGTTGTGAAGGAAAACAAGAGCGTTTACCTTTCCCACACGTTGGTAATAGAAGCCAAGAGTTGCTGGAAAAAATACACGCAGACATTTGTGGGCCGATGGAGGCTAAATCGATTGGCGGGTCCAGATACTTCCTCTTGTTGGTGGACGACTACAGTAGAATGGCTCATGTATATTTCTTGAAAACAAAGGATGAAGCTTTTGAACATTTCAAGGTTTACAAGTCACTCGTAGAGAACCAAACAGGAAAGAGGATTAAAGTACTACGGACAGACAATGGAACTGAATTTTGTTGCAGAAACTTTGAACGATTCCTGGAGGACGCAGGAATAGTGCATCAAAAAACGAATCCGTACACACCAGAACAAAATGGCTTGTGCGAGAGGCTGAACCGCACAGTAGTAGAAAAAGCCAAGTGCATGTTGTTCGATGCAGACCTTGGAAAACGTTTTTGGGCAGAAGCTGTCAACACAGCTGTATACCTAAGAAATAGGTCAGTAGCATCAGGGCTTAACGAGACGCCGTATGAGATGTGGAATAAAGAAAAACCAGACGTCAGCCATATAAGAATATTTGGCAGCAAGGTAATGGTCCACATACCCAAAGAAAAACGGCTGAAGTGGGACAAAAAATCCACACATTGTATCCTCGTGGGCTATTCGGAAAATGTCAAAGGGTACAGAGTTTACAATCCAAAGAAAAAAATTGTATCAATAAGTCGAGACATTATTGTACTCAATGAAGGAAAAGATACAAAAGGATACCCTATACATGCCGGTGACATCGTGGATATCACAGAACAGACCGAATCAGCTGGAAGCACGCATGAAGATGAGATGCAAGTGGATGTTCACACCGAAACTTTAACAGGCGAAAGAGAATCAGATATGTCAATTTCTGTTGAGGAAAACGTCTCAGCAGACGCTAGTGACGATGGACAGAGACATGATCAGATAGAAGAGCAGTTCCTTGATGCAATTACTGAAAATGCTACAGAAGAAGCGCCTGCTCAGTTGCGCAGATCACAGCGCAATCCTAAAAAGCCTGATAGGTACGGTTTCAGCAACGTGTGTGTACCAAGTGGACAGGACAATCAGTGTAAGATAACACTTGACAACGCATTAAATGGTCCTGAGAGTTTGCAGTGGAAGCGTGCTATGGATGATGAACTAAAGTCCTTTCACTGGGTATTTAAGAAAAAGCTAGATCTTAGTAAGAATGTCGTTTTCAGAGCCCGATTGGTTAGCAAAGGTTCTGGCATTGATTTCGATGAGACTGCTGCTGTAGGTCTAAATGCTGTAAAGCACTATAAGTTTTTAGAAAGGTTTAGTCTTATACAGTAGGTAATATTTAGCTTATTTCGTTAAGTGGGGGTGTTGGTGTGTAACAAAATATGGTAAAGGAACGTTATTGTATCTTTGGCATATTGGAACGTATTAAAAAGTTTAGTCGTTGCCTACCACAAACTGCGTTTTATTACAACAGGACTTGAACCCGCAACCTCTCGCATACCGTGCAGGCGCTCTACCGAGTCAGGTAACTGTCGATACGAATTTCGAAGTTGATGAAATTCGCATCGACAGTTACTTGACTCGGTGGCTCAATTGGTAGGGCGCCTGCACGGTATGCGAGAGGTTGCGGGTTCAAGTCCTGTCCCGAGTGAATTTTTTCAACTCATTATAAATGTTTAAAATCTACAATTTACATCACAATAGGTACGTAGGTAAGTACGTATCAAATCTAATCAAGGTATTTTTCAATAAGATATAATACGAACTTTGTCACTGAGATATAAAGAAATTCTCTATTAAATTAATGTTTATTTTGTTGTGGTTTGGCTTCGGCCTTCTAGAATTTGGCGATGTTGACTACAAGTGAGGTAGGCCATAGATTGTAGATTGCCTTGCTGATTTTAGGTTATTTTTGGATGTAGAGCAGATATTTTTGTTCTTGCCAATCTATTATTGTACCGATAAATTAATCGAGGTAGCACGTTGTGAAAGCTTACCTCCAAAAAGGACAAGACACTTCGCTGGAAGCTTCCAATGAGGGCTACAGTTTTAGTGCTCACTAGTTGGCGCCATTGTCGAATAAGGTCATGAAATACAGGGCAATTTTTAAATAGCTTTTAACCTCAGGCGGGTTAACTTAAGGCTGGAAGATAGTAGTGTGGCGGGAAATTCAAAATTTTCACAGTTTTTTACATTTTGTAGCTAAACTGAGCTATTTTTGTTCAGCGATTTTTCGTTCGCGAGCATAAAACCGTATTTTTTTCATTATTGTAAACAACAGAACAACAATAATTCTGCCGATTATGTGTTCTGGTCTACGACAAGTTTTTTGGGCAGTACCACTGCATCGTAGACCAGAACACATAATCGGCTGAATTATTGTTGTTCTGTTGTTTACAATAATGAAAAAAATACGGTTTTATGCTCGCGAACGAAAAATCGCTGAACAAAAATAGCTCAGTTTAGCTACAAAATGTAAAAACCTGTGAAAATTTTGAATTTCCCGCCACCTTGCTATCGTCTACCCTTAAGGGGGTAAAGGGTTAACTTCATGTGATTTCCAACAACTTTTGTTCTACGACTTTGGTGAAAGGGCATTTATTTTTCTCCATACATAAAAATAGGAGCAGGAGGGGCTAGAATGGTGGTTGAGAGAGTGGAGGGGCACGAAAGCGCGCCGCGCAGGCAGCGCTGGAATGGTAGAAACTTTAATACAATAAAAAACATAACCCTCCTTTGGACAGTCGGGTAAAAAGTATCGAGCTTTTCGAAAAGTCGTAGAACAAAAGTGTTTGGAAATCACATTTAAAAGTTGACGACTTTCAGGAAATTATTACCATTGTACGGTCGGCCACAGTCACAGGTACCCCATGGCAGCTCTTACCGCGCGCGGCATCCAATCCAAAGGGCGCCATTCGAACAAAAAGGAGTAACCTAGCGTGTGGCTGACTGTACAATACGCGCCACGGACAGATGTGGTTTCTGTTATGCGCAGTAGACGATTTATACTGAGTTCTCTTTAGCGGTGTACCGTGGTATACACACACATGTGTGTATACCACGGTACATACCACATGATCTGATGAATGGGATGGACACGGGATGAGATTGGGCATCATCGGGGCGGCGGAAAGAGTGCGGGAGGCGCGGTCAAGTCCCATCTTTCGTGGCGCGTTTTGTAGCCAATGTACCAATTAGGTATTACTACAGGGTGCACTCTAAGTCAATAGCGGAACTTTAAGTAGGCAATCTACTGATCAATACAAACAACTTGTAATAGGTGGCGAAAAAAATGGAGTGAAAAAAATATCAGCTGTTCCATACAAAAGGTCGCCTCAGTACTGCGCCAAATGTATGAAACAGCTGATATTTTTTTCGCTCCATTTTTGTTGCCACCTAGTACAAGTTGTTTGTATTGATCGGTAGACATCCTACTTAAAGTTTCGCTATCGACTTACAGTGCACCCTGTAGTTTGTTTTTGCGATACACGTGCAAGGCACAAAGAGCGCGGAAGAGGAAGAGGTCAAAAGGCCCTTTAATTTAATTATGTCTTGCAAAAAACCACGATGGAGCAAATTACTCACAGTAGAAGCTGCATCCGATAAACATCAGCATCCAAGAAGAAAAGAAGAAGGAATTATGAAGGTTAAATTTTTCACTTTCGTAGGACACTTTCAAATGTTTACAGAAATGAATAAATTCCTGCCATATTAATGTTATCCACTAAAGTTGCAGCTTTTCTACTGTGAGTAATTTGCTCCATCGTGATATTTGCGATATTTGGCTTTCTGAATGATAAACAGAATACAAATTTAAATAGGGTTATTGGCATTTCACATTAATGGGTTCAACTTGCAACTTTTATGCTTTCCGGGGTAAGTACCTACAAGGAAAACCGTTTTGAATGGGTTAAAAGTCAAGGTAAGTTCTGATTCACTTTATCGGTTTGTGAGATATAATTTCGAACATCTGAATTTAATTATGGTAGTACCAGCTAACGACACCCTTCTAAAACGTGGGCTGCAATGTTTTACACCCACCTAACTACCTAATGTCATATCGTCATAATCGTATCGTCATAAACTATACGTCAAAATGTCTATTTATGACCATCTAAAGGTCATTTGGAGAAAGAAATGTACTTTAAGCCTAAGAAAATTCTTGTGTATTTTTTTGGTGTGGGTTGTGTATATTTTTTGGTAGAGTAGGGTACCTATAGGTACCAATATTTATAGGTGTTATGTACACACGACAGCACGTCAGGGCGTACACTTAGTTGTAAAGTCGCCCGTAACGTAACCGAGTAGAGTGCTAGCGTGTAAGGGTCAACGTGCTGTCTTGTGTACCTGTCTTAAAAGAGCAACATGCTAAAGAATCTGACAAAACTACAAGGTATCAACATCGAAAAAAAAAAAACTGGAGGCATATTTATTTCCAGGTTGTTGAAGTTTCCAAGTTACTAAACAAAGCCTTTCAAACCTCTTAATCTCATCATCACGTACCTACCTATTAAGTATTTCAACGAGGCAGTGTTAAGGCACAGCCTCTAGACGCAAGTTTTCAATAAGGCGCAATTATTAGAATTATTATAAGAACATAAATAAATACAGATCAAATAAAAGTAAAATACTTATTTCAGAAACTTTATATACGTATACTTTTAGTGTTTTTATGTACAAATAGGCTTAGTTTTGAAGTAATATTAAAAAGTACCTATGTAAAATTGATGCATTTTTTCTGCGAAATAACAGAGTTATTTAATACATTTCGTCATCTTGTATCAATAGCGTTGATGGAAAACCTTTGATCGGTGGCTCTATCATAGGTTTGCACATTCGGTTTTCAAGAGTACCAACTAATAGGCACATTTTCTTTTTCATGTTTTAAGTAGGTACTTACAGAAAAAAATACTTCACAGTAATTATGCATTCTTCAACCCTGGGTGACTTATGATAGCAATATTTGGGGTTCGGTACTCTATGGTGAAACAGCGTTTTTGTGCTTTTACACTTTTGCGTTATGCTGCGTCCACACATGGCTTTACGCATTGGCGTTTTTGTCTTTTTGACAGCAAAACGACGATGTGTGGATGGTTTATTTGGCCTATTTTGCTTTTTTGAAGGCGGATACACGTTTTTGCTATTGGCCATTTTTGTCAAAAAGGCAAAAAAGGCCAAATAAACCATCCACAAATCGTCGTTTTGCTGTCAAAAAGACAAAAACGCCAATGCGTAAAGCCATGTGTGGACGCAGCATTAGACTGGCGCGATATAGCGTTTTTGCGTCAAACTCAGAGGATTCTAACGCAAAAACGCAGAAAAGCGGCCCGGTTTGGAAATCTTATTGCAAACTTCGCCTTAAAAGCCAGCCTCGGCAAGGTTAAGTACCTACATAGGAGTGATGAAACACGGAAAATGATTTCACAAGTACAATATTATAATGTCGCATCGCATAATAAACATTGAATGAGACGCATGCTACCGTTTTATTAAATTCGATCCCTATCTACAACAGAAATGTTAAAAAGGTGTCAGTTTTGGCGATTAGGTATAAAAAAAAACTACAACCAGACTTGCAGGATAAGAAGAACAATGGAATAAAAAAAAATCTTTTGGATTTAGTTCAAATTCAGATTGTGTGCGTAATCAGCATTTTTAAGTTTCTAAAACATTGTAAAAATCAATTAGAACCATATTTTATATTCATTGTAATCATGTACATTTATTCAAATCAATTAGAACCATATTTTGTTAAGGTATTTTTCGCAGCCAGTGGAGTTAAAAGTACCGACTCAGTACTGGTGTCAGGATCTGAAAGCTGAGTGTTACACGGCTTGAAGAGCCTTTCCAAACCAACACCTCCGTGCGCCTCTTTTTGACATCTGTCATCACACGGCTGCATTCCGAATTCAATGAAAAGTAATCATGCCGCGTTTCGAATTGTTAAAAAAGAACGTTCCGTTTTGCCCACGGAGGCATATTTTTCATTTTAGATAAAATGGGTGCTGAAGCTCTAGAATATAAATGAAATTCCGTTACTTTTAAAACTTAAACTTTCGTGAGCACTGCACACCGACAAATTACTAGTGAGTAAAACCGTGATTTGATAGAAAAAAAAAAATTCCGTTACCTTTACCTTATTTTAAATTATGTATGACGGAGTCGAAAATGGAAATGGCTTGCGTTTATATTTTCTTTGCCAAACTTGGCCAAATTCGCTGCCGCTTGCCTAATGTGACAATATAGGGTATAGATACGGATATTTGCATATTTAGGAGTTAGAAAGAAAACCCAGGGAATCGCCTTAATTAATTGTAGGTATTTATTTATATTTCTAAAATAGGTAATTATGCTTAGAGACACTATCTAATTACCTAGTCATTGAGAAAAGGTATAAACAATACACTGTTCGGAATCCTAGCAGGAAATAATAATAATATGAATGTCATTCACGATGCTGCAAGAACCCAAAAAAACTGTGATGGTAGGTGAAGATAAATTTTACAATTTATTTAATTATATCAAAATATAGTTCTTCAGAAAAATATATACCTAGCGTCTTATCGAAAACCAACGTTTTGGG
Organism: Zelleria hepariella; assembly: GCA_949319315.1. Lineage (NCBI taxonomy): Eukaryota > Metazoa > Arthropoda > Insecta > Lepidoptera > Yponomeutidae > Zelleria > Zelleria hepariella. The sequence continues at coordinate 9,814,710 of OX439396.1, read as the reverse complement.
CAGTCGGGTAATAAAAAGGTCCAACTACCTACTTATAGCGTGGCGGAAAATTCAATGTTTTCACAATTTTTTTAATTTTGAAGCTAAGTTGAGCTATTTTTGTTTAGAGATATTTCGTTCACGGCAATAAAATAGTATTCTTTTCATTATTGTATTGAGCAGAACAACAAATTCAACCGATTGTTGTGTGCTGGTCATAAACTAGTTTTTTGGGCAGTGCCACTGCTTTGTCGACTATTTTATTGCCGTGAACGAAAAATCGCTGAACAAAAATAGCTCATTTTAGCTTCAAAATAAAAAAAAAACTTTTTTGGTGACGGAACCCTTATGGATAGCGAAATATTTGACGGAGCCACAAATAAAAAAAATCTACTAATCATAAAAAGTGTTGCTGGCTACATTTGGCAGACAAAAGTCTGGGCAAACAAAGTATTTTTTTGTAATTTAAATCCAAATAACTCGAAAACGGTGAGATTTTTCTGATGACAAATTTCACTAATGTCATTAGTGAAAGTCTTGTAAATTTCACCCAAGAGCCCTAGAGTAATTTGGATCTTGGGCGGAGCACACTTTGGAAATGGCTCGTCTAGTCAATGGAGAGCTGTCTAAAGGAGCCCTCGATACCGAAGAGCTCGTCATAGTTGGTGGGCTTGCCAGGTCGCAGCGCCTCGTTGGCCTTGATGGGCTCCTGTGCACTGAACCAGCCCTTGTACTCCTCTAGTTTCTTCACCCAGGCTTCTGGAAATGGGATGACGTATGAGACATTAGCAAACGATCGAGCGAAGCGAAATATTAAGTATACGGGGCGAAATAGGTACAAGGAGTTATGAAAGGTCCTAACTCTTTTTACAGGGTGTAATCTACTTTAAGGGTATACTACCACAGGATAAAAATGTAAAAAATGTTGAAAAACTTATTTTAGATTTACTTATATCAAATTCAAACACATCTTAGGTTGTGCTTAGCGTAGGTTTGAGTTGGTGAAAATCAATTACAACAAAGTTAAAAAAAAAATTAACCCGTGCTTACATTTTTTATTTTATTCATTTTAAAATCAATGAAACGTCATAGAACAAAAAAAAGTGATCCCTATCATTGGGTGCTATTATCATGTGAAAATAATTAGGCCATTTTGTAACACGTTGTATATCAGGGATCTTAAAACAGCTTTTGGCCTGTATGGGCAGCATGGTAAGCCCGAGATAGGCCCTTCTCTATGCAAAACTGTCAACTTGTCGGTCGGGCTCGAGATGGAAATAACTACTTTTTGCTCAAAATGACCCTAATCTATTGCCATCTCGAGTCCCGCCTGCATTGCTCGCACAACAGACATGGCACGTCTGTCACTCGAGTTCGAGAGTGTGTCAAAACGACCATGCTAAGCATACTGGCCGATTTTGCATTTCATCTCAAGCTTGGATATGCTCATCCCGAGAGACTTTGTGCTTTCTGTTGCACTGATCGACGCCAGGTATATTTAGGGCACCCTCTCTTCCGTGCTTCAGTTGGACACAAATTCAGTGCTTTGTTAAAATGGTGCTTTTCGGATCATACTTTCGAGTATAACTAGTAGTTCGCTCCGAACTATGAACTCGTAAAGTTACAGATGTAACTTTTTGCTAACACCGTTCGCGCAGGCGCGCGCGCTTTGCATATAAACTTTACACTGTGTACAACCCCATATCTCGGCAACCCCTCGACCGATTTGGCTCACGTTCGAACTTAAAAATTCTTTTAATTTCATTTACCTGGCCACCAAATTTCGCGACGATCCGAAATTAATTACTTAAGTTAACGTCGACCGAACATACATATAGTCATACATACATTAAAAAGCCAGATTTTTCCAGTAGACTCGGAGAACTTTTCTCGCTTCGCTCGCTCATTCAACTATGCTATAAATTATTGTATTGTTTTTTATAGGTAGTAGAGAAACGTACGGTTAATTTCGTCGAGCGACCCGCTATTGCCGCCGTATTCCTCTGGCAACATGTCTTGGGGCACGTGCTTGTACAGACTGCTGATCTCGGTGTGGATGAAAATCTGACAACAAACAGACGCTTCGGTTATGATATCGAATGTACACACGACAGCACGTCGACGCTTACACGCTAGCACTCTACTCGGTTACGTTACAGCCGAGTTTACAACAAAAGTGTACACTATGACGTGCCGTCGTCGTGGTACAGCCGGCCTCACCCAAAGATACCCCTTTTTGTTCGATTGACGCCCTTATGCCGCGCGCGTTAAGAGCTGCCAAGGGGTATCTGTGACTGTGGCCCACCGTACGAACCGTCCATGCTTGAGGAAAGGCTTTCACCGAAATGTCAGTTTCTTCAGTTGAGTCATGGTTCTTAACCCACGACTCAAAAAGAGGGGTGTTATAACTTTGACGTGTGTGTCTGTCTGTTTATGTGACTGTCTGTGGCACCGTAGCTCTTAAACGGGATTTGGATGCGGTTTTTATAAATTTGAAAGCAGGTTTTGTAGCGATTGTTCTTAGAATAGATGTTTTATCAAAATCGGTTCAGGCGTTTATGAGATATGCTAATTTAAAGATAAAATGTCTGTTGTGTATGTTTTATTTTAGTTGTTATTTAGCACAAGCACTTTGCCTGAAATTTTGCCACCATGAAACTTAAAGGTTACTATTAGACTCGGGCACTTTTAGAAATCAATAGGTAGGTATAGATACTCACTCTATTCCTTATCTTTTCTTTCAAAAAGGGTTTCACTAGGTTGATGACAGTGTCGACGATGGGAGACGCGTTCACTACATGTACCTCCTTCAGCTTCACTGGGTAGGCTTCCTGAAATTACACATTGTTGTATACAGGGTAAGTTTAACAGCTTTATTATTGAAACACGTCTACTTCTAGAAACTACTATCTAGGTATTGTTCTACGACTTTTCGAAAAGCTTGATACTTTTTATTTATTGAACGATTTTTATTCTTTGAAACGCATGTAGACGTCACCGCCGACTCCCTCGATCTCTTCCTTTAGACGCACATAGTTTTACTAGCCTCTAGTCTAGCCTAGAGACTCTAGAGAGCAGTGTCTCGTGCTCTACGCTAGCTCTACCTGTACACAGATGAGGAATTTATTCACAGCAGCGGGGGAGATCTTGCCGAGATGGCTCGGTGCCACTATGGAGGCATCCAGGATGTAGACGTCACCACCGACTCATTCTCTTCCTTTAGACGCACTAAGCTCTAACTAGCATCTAACCACTTTTGAACCCAATTTCACGCGCTCTAGGCTAGCTCTTTTCACATACAAACTAATAGTGCGGTATAGACAGGCGTTTAGTCATAGTATTATTCCCTTGCTTACTCTAGGTGTGGTCTCAAGAGCTCTAGGCTAACTCTACCTGAACACAGATGAGGAATTTCTTCACAGCGGTGGGGGAGATCTTGCCGAGATGTCTGGGTGCCACTATGGAGGCATCCAGGATATAGAAGTCTCCGCCGACTCCCTCAATCTCTTACTTTAGGTGCACATAGCTCTACTAGTCTTTAGTCTAGAAAGTTTATAGACGGTGTCACGCGCTCTATGCTAACTCTACCTGTACACAGATGAAGAATTTTTTCATAGCGGTGGGAGAGATCTCGGTGCCACTATGGTGTCATCCAGGATGTAGACGTCTCCGCCGCCCAATCTCTTCCTTAAGACGCACTTTTACTAGCCTCTAGTCTAGTCTAGAAACGCTAGAGAGCAGTGTCTCGCGCTCTACGCTAGCTCTACCTGTACACAGATGAGGAATTTATTCACAGCAGCGGGGGAGATCTTGCCGAGATGGCTCGGTGCCACTATGGAGGCATCCAGGATGTAGACTTCACCACCGACTCATTCTCTTCCTTTAGACGCACTAAGCTCTAACTAGCATCTAACCACTTTCTAGCCCAATTTCACGCACTCTAGGCTAGCTCTTTTCACATACAAACTAGTGCGGTATAGACAGGCATTTAGTCATAGTATTATTCCCTTGCTTACTCTAGGTGTGGTCTCAAGAGCTCTAGGCTATCTCTACCTGAACACAGATGAGGAATTTCTTCACAGCGGTGGGGGAGATCTTGCCGAGATGGCTCGGTGCCACTATGGAGGCATCCAGGATGTAGACGTCTCCGCCGACTCCCTCTATCTCTTCCTTCAGACGAACGTCTCCGATCATGAGCGCCAGCTTGAAGGCATCGTTCAGCTGGTTGGTGTCCAGGTTCTTGTCGAGACCTGGAAGTGACGGGAAAAAAAATGGATAAGCTAAAGTAAGATGTAGCCTATACATGTTTGGGATTAATCGCCACTTGTGCTCACTGCCAATTATTCTTCTTCAAACCAGTTATCCAGAATGGAACTCCATTTGTTCATATTTCTACACCTAATTTCTACTAGAACAAATGGTTTTGGTTCTGGAATAAACCAACTGGTTGATCCAATCCTTTTTATCTATCTATCTATCTATCTGTCCAGTCTATGAATGTCGTCCACTTTTGGGCAGAGGCCTCTTTTTTGTCGTGTTGCCTTCACAATCAACAAGTAAGATCCCTAGCATGGCCCGCTCCATAGCTCTCTGCGTGACTTTTTTCCATATTAGCTTTTTGAACGACTATGTTTCGGCTCCGTAGGTGAGGATAGGCAATTAAATGCCTTGGCCTTCAGGCATTGTGAGGTTTTAGCTTTTAATACGTCTTCAAGTTTCCTGAAAGCAGCCCATCCCAGCCCAGCTGATTTCTTCTAGTCTAGCAATATCCTTCTCCTGAACCTTTGCCATATTTTAATTTTATTTGCATTATGCCTCAGACGTTTTCTTTCAACGTTAGCTATAAAAAAATGCTGTTTCATACAGTCATTTGAGTAGTTCCGCGTCTACCTTATGTTTGGAACAGCTCTGATATTTTTGACCCCATATGAAAAGTTGTTTGTATTCATGAGTAGAAAGCCATAAAATTCGATTGCACCCTGTAGTTTGACAAGATAGTTACTGACCTCTGCAGATTGTGACTCTCCTTCCATTTGGGGTCAAGCCGGGTAGTGGAGGTCCTTGACTGGAATTAGAAAATAAAAATTATCAGGCAAGGACTAACAATGCAAAAAAGTTTATGTTTGAACTTAGGGTGGCATTAATAGTCGTCATCTCAAGCTCAAACTAAAGTAGGTGATCCCAGAAAAGTCAAATGCTAATGTCGATGTCAATCTGAAGATAGTGTCTATTAATATGCTGACAGCTACTCAAGTTCGACATTAGATAGGGCTTGACATTAGCATTAGCATTGAACTCAAGTAGGTGAACTCAGAAAAGTCAAATGCTAATGTCAAGCTTTGACTAATGTTAAACTTGAGTAGCTGTCAGCATATTAATATACACTATCTTGAGATTGACATTGACATTAGCCAAGGCTTGACATTAGCATTTGACTTTTCTGAGATCACCTACTTGAGTTCGATCTTGAGCCGACGACTATTAATGCCACCCTTAAAGGAAGTGAAACCGTTTACAAAAAACGAAATTATGTTTGAACTTAAAATTGCTAGTAGCAGGCTCAAGGTCTGAGCCTGGTATAAAAAAAATTGCAACAGAAATGTAAACCACTTTTCCCCTCTGTGAAACAGGTTGCGATACCGGTCACCGACTCGCCCTCACCGGTGATCCAGCGAAACCTTTCTATTTCCTTTAAGTTAATTATGTTCTTCATATTGCGGTATTTATATTTTTACCGACCAAGCACTGCACACTCTCCAAGGTCTAATGTAGCCCAAACCACTGGACCTGGACGATATTGCGGTCATATTGACAAAGTTATTAAGAGTCCCCTTCAGGACCGTGGGAACTCAGTGACGGCCAAGCGCGTGAAACGCTGTTTTCTTTAGCTGTTTCACCCAGAGCGAGACGGGGCGCGGGAAAAGTGAGAGGCAATGCGGCTGTATCAGTCTACGTGTGTTCGTGTCCTTTCGCGAGTATGTAGTTGTAGTTATAAAGTTATAGATCTATTTTCCCAATTTTTTTCGTAGTTCCGCTGCCATTTCTACATTCTATTAGCTATTTCAAAAATATTTTTTTTCTGACAAGTGCAATACATTTATTGATGTCCCCAAGGTAGTTCGACTCCAATAGACAGTGTAATAAAATAATGTAAGTAAATAACAGCTGAAAGTAACACCTTTTTCGGCGCGATAAACGCATCGCTCTAATTTCTTTCAGGCTATTGTTTTTAGTATAAAAACTATTTGCAAACCTCCGTATTGGTCATCTACAGATGTAAACCAAGTTTCAGTAAAATCCAGCATGTAGTTTAGAAATTAAACCGGAACTACGTTTGTATGGGAAATCGCTGCTTCAGGGCGTTCTTAATTCAATTCTCTATGAATTCGCATAGTCATGCTGTGATAGTCGCATAGTCAAAGACTCAAAATGCGTCTTAATTACTGTATAATTTGTTGACGTCCAGCGTCTTAGGGTGGCATTAACGGGACGTCCGAGAAGCAGACTACAATAATTTCTCCATGACTAGTACATACCGACCTAGTACCGGAGCTGTTAAAGCACGCTCACTTGTCGATACTCTATTGCGTCTAAGGCATACCCTTTGCCTGGGAGCACGGCTACCGGAGGAATCCAGCCTTCCCTCTATTGGGTACAATGCGTAACACGAAAGAAGAGACTTGAGACGTGGTTTGACATGACGATTTATAGGTCTCTAGCGATATGTAGAGGTGCGCGAAACGCTTCAATGAAAAGAAAAGAATGATATACTTCATTTCCTTCACTGAACTAGTTCACTCTTTTAGTTCATAGTTCACTTATAGTTCATTCATAGTTCACAGCTCATTCATAGTTCATAGTTCATTCACAGTTCATTCATAGTTCATAGCTCATTCATAGTTCATAGCTCAGTAGTTCGTTCACGTATCTTTTGACTCACGGTAGTCCGCGAATGACAAAGGTGACAGGCGAGACACATGAGTTACAGAATTTTGGTTCTTAGTGTGGTAGATTTAAGAATGTTTCTTGAAGAATGAACTACGTGGACTAGAGTGAATGTGATATACAGATTTACAGAATTTTGGTTCTTAGTGTGGTAGATTTAAGAATGTTTCTTGAAGAATGAACTACGTGGACTAGAGTGAATGTGATATGTAAAGATTGGTAGTGAATGAATGAATGAATGGTGTCATATAACGAATGCATTCAATCGAAGCATTCATTCGCGAACTACACACCTCTAGCGATATGAGGTCTGAGCGCGGGACGGGACCGGGCGTCATCGAGGCGGCGGAAAGTGGTGAGGCAGGCCCGGTCCTTTCGTGGCATATTGTTAGTGCCTAGTACAAAAACACCTTCCTCTCCAAGACTAGGTACTATTTTTTTATTATAGTGGCCCTTTTACCGACAGCCTAGGTCATGAAAAGGGCACACTAAAAACGATAGAAACCGAGTGCCAGGAACAATGTGCGATAGGTCTCCGCTTGCGCTTTGGTACTCTGCGAGTGGCCCGTGGCTGCCTCCACTACCTTCTCTCCAGGAAGGTGCCGGAGCAGTAAGTCTGCTCACCACACGCAATTCGTAAAACTGCTAACGGTACAAAAGCAAGCAATCGTAGCACTTACGCCCTGTTAATAAGGTCCTTGAGGTCGGGCTGCGTGATGTCCCGGTTGGTAAAGAACTCCGGACAGGCAGCCCGCATGGTAAAGTACATGTCGAGTTTCCTCTTGCATTTCTCGAGGGAGAAGCTGCAGCCACGCAAGAAAGTCATGATGCGGCCGTCGTCTGGAAATCAGAGGAAAAAAACTTGGATAAAAACTAAGGCCTATTTACATCTACGTAATGACATGACTTTTTGAAAGGGATAAGATAAGATAAGATCGGGTGTCATAGGGGCGGCGGAAAGAGTGCGGGAGGCGCGGTCAAGTCCCATCTTTCGTGGCGCGTTTTGTAGCCAAAAAAAAACTAAGGCCTTTGCATCTACGTAATGAGATGATTTATACAGCGTCCAGTGGCACCTTCACTCTCAATGGGTGAAGAGACCACTCGGCACTGCAGTGCCTGGGGCATTGTTTTCATTTAAATGGCTGAATTAATTTCAGGATGGTATAAGTGCTGGGCAAGTCTACTCCCATGTCCAAGGCCCTCAAATAAAATAAAACTAAAAATAAACAATTTAATCCCGATAAAAAACTATCCTTTCAATTTCAGTAATCTCCATTAGAATTTTGGTTTCCGTAAAATGCGCTTAGATAGGTGTGTGTGCGCATCGAAGTGGTAGTAGAGTCAACATTAAAATGAACTCTAATATACGGAAAAGAGTCAAAAACTAATGAAAACTATACAAGGTGTTACAAAAGATCCTAACCCTTTTTAAAGGGCAAGAGCACCCGGTGATAGGGATCACAACTTGAATATTTTTTTCGCTCTAAGACGTTCCGTTGATTTTTAAATTAATAAAATGTGAAAGCTGTGGCGGGAGAAAAGTATTTTTTAAATATTTTTTTCACTGACTTTCACAATGTTTTAACAACTCAAAGCTATGCAAATGCACACACACACACACACACTTATTTTTAAATTTGAGTTCATTAATAAAACAAAAAAACATGTTTTCTAACACGTTGTATAGAAAGTAGTTCTGCCTGGCTAATTCGTAGCAGTGCTGCAGTACTATTGCTGGATTTGATTATTTTGTTTTGATGTTTTGATAATGCAAATTATTTTGAGCGAAAAAAAGAACAATAAGAGCACTCTGGAATTTTTATCACAGTACGTGGAAAACAGTGAGTTTAACGTAAAAAGTATGTAAAAAGGAGAAATTTTGTTATGTAAGCGGTTGGTCAAATTCATTCGACTTTTTATTTTATGTTGTGAAAGGCAAAGCCGATCAATAAGTTTCAGTTTTTTTTGCTACTTACGCAATGAATCACTCAAAGAAAAAGCGAGAATCGATAGATTTGGAATCCAAACCTTAGGTCCGTGTCCTAATAAGTTAAGTTGTGCGTCCTATTGTGCGTTAAAAATAAAGATAATTTTTATTTTTTTCAAAAAAAAAATTTAACAAAATTACTTTGTTCAATGTTTTCGATAATAACTGCGACGTTGCTCGTATTGATGAGTTAAGCTACCCCTTTACGTGTCACAGGCACAGGGTGTACTTTTTTAAACAACCTGTAAGATAGAAAGATTGACAGGTAGACATAGTCTTACCCCATTCGTCAGGCAAATGCGGCTGCTTCCGCATCCACTCCTTGATGTGGGCCAGGTCCTTGTCCCTGGTGTTGACATCTTCATTCAGCTCCACCCTGATCTTCTTCCACATCTCTCCCGAAGGCTGCACCAGGGTCGCTGCTGACGCCATGATGGTCTGGAACCGTGGGCAGGAATGGTTAGATTCATCCAACGCCTACGTAGACATTTATCGTCTGTGTGATCTCGTTTAGAAAGGTCCAAATCGGTTGACCCGTTTAAGAGCTACGCACGGTGCCACAGACAGACGTACGGACAGCAAAAACAGACGTATTATCAAAGTGTTTTCTAATAACTTTTTGTTTTTTTTTTCTAAAGCGCTAACCCGTGCTAGGGAATATTTTAAACATTTATAATAAGTTGAAAAAATTCACTCGGGACAGGACTTGTTTTCTAATACTTATTTCTTCATCGCTGGAACATCCCTGATCTTAGATAGGTACATAGAGAACACTTTATTGTACACCAGAATTGTCTTAAACTAATAGAAGGTACAGACGGCGGTCTTATCGCTAAGAGCGATCTCTTCCAGACAACCTTTGGTGGGACTGGACAATTAAAAATAGAGAAGGTAGTAGATGTGACTAAATCTTAGCCCCTTAGGAAAGAGTTTATCATTTATCTGATATCAGATGTGCAATATGCATCATCGTAATGACTTAAGGCTCCGTATAAGGCTAACTAGCGCCACCAATGTTGAAAAAATCCTATCTTCCTTCAGAAGAAGTTTCTGACAAAATCCTAAGATGAGCTCATGCGCCATGCTATTCTAGATTTTTAAGTGTAGGTACCCAACTCAGTTTCTAGACTTAAGCTAAAAAAATTTCGATAACCGCCAAAAACGGCCGCTTTTGGCGGTTACCGAAAATTTTTTAGCTTAAAAGTAAATTTCGAAGAGGGTATCTACACTTAAAAATCTAGAAAAGCATGGCGCATAGGCTCATCTTAGGATTTTTCCAGAAACTTCTTCTAAAAGAAGATATGATTTTTTTAACATTGGCGGCGCTAGTTAGCCTTATACGGAGCCTTAATGCAGTGTTTTTCAACCTTTTTCATGACGCAACCCCGTTGCAGCGGAAAAACTTCTTTGCGACCCCGGTCGAGACCCACTGGTTGATAAACTCTGACCTAATGTGCACCGGACTTCGATCAAAGATAAAACTAGATACAACATAGAACTCTGAAATGTGTCTGGAAAAATAGATGCCCAAATTGCCTTTGGGAGCTTATTTGCTCGTAGTAAATGCAATTTAAGTAAAACTGTACAATAAGGTTGACATTCGAATATTAGACGTAGGTATGGTGAAAATGATGTTTCGTATTGTTGCTGCAAGCATTTGTTTCTGTGGGGACAAGTTTTTATTGTGATTTTATACGTACATGCGGATTCTATGGGATTTAGTTCGGTGGTCGAGACCCACTGCTTGATAAACTCTGACCTAATGTGCACCGGACGATAATCATCGAGATGCGATTATAGAGATTATAATAATATGTTCACGTAGCCGTGATTTACTTAAATGACTTAATTGTTTGTGAAGACATCATGGAAATATCACGGTAACAACATTCCATATCCTGGTTTATTATAATATCTGTCCTTGAAGTATAAAGGCTCTTAAATAATCCACGCACGATGGGAATGGGATAGAACCTTGTCATAGTCAATCGAAAATATATTATACTTTATTTTACTTTGACAAGGTTGCTTCCACGCAACCCACTCTCATTCCGCGCGGACTATAAAGACTTAGTATTAGGTTGTATTCCACCTTTTTTGGGATTTGATATCGTCCAAATTTGATTTCACCACCCACGGGTTATCTGGGAACTGCGTTTTCACTTAAATCGACCGATATTGGGCGATTAAGGGTGGCATTAATCGTCGTAGACTCAAGATCGAACTCAAGTAGGTGATCTCAGAAAAGTCAAATGCTAATGTCATGCCTTGGCTAATGTCAATGTCAATCTCAAGATAGTGTCTATTTATATGCTGACAGCTACTCAAGTTTGACATTAGCCAAGGCTTGACATTAGCATTTGACTTTTCTGAGTTCACCGACTTGAGATCGATCTTAAGTAGGTGATCTCAGACGACTATTAATACCAACTATTAGTGAGTTACAGGCTCCTAATCTAAGGGTGTTTGAAATTGAGTCCTTTAAGGGTGGACGATAATTCAGCCGATTATGTGTTCTGGTCTACGAAGCAGTGGCACAGCCCAAAAAACTTGTCGTAGACCAGAACACATAATCGGCTGAATTATTGTTGTGCTGTTGTTTACAATAATGTAAAGAATACTGTTTTATTGCCGCGAACGAAAAATCGCTGAACAAAATTAGCTCAGTTTAGCTACAAAATGTAAAAAACTGTGAAAATTTTGAATTTTCCGCCACGCTGCTATCTTCTAGCCTTAATGTACGTTTCCACATATCCAAAGATGTAAGAATTTTTTGTGAAAAACTTTGACAAGCAAAGTAGGTAATAAAATTATATGGCTATATATTTTTTTCCGTTTGCTTGTAGAAAATGATTATCGTCGGTCGATCGAATATTTTAATTGACTGGACAAAAGTGTACTATTTCACTCAGTTGGCACATGATTGGATATCCTGCCCGAGTTACGAAATTCGTGTCAATCTAGGATAGGTACGATTACCCGCACGGCCTTAATTTCAAATCTTGGCCAACTACTTGCCAAACCTATACGTTATTGCGGCAACGAAATAACCAAACATTGGCACATAAAAATTATCCCTGCTCATTAAAAACTACGAAACAAAAGACAATAAAACAAAGAAACAATAAGAAAACAAAAGTCAACACTCACTGGCACAAAAAGCAAAAGACAGTCACAGAAGAACGCGAAAAATTCAAATTCAAAATTCGAACAAACTTGACGCGTGAACGGAGAGCGGTCATGCGTCTGGGGCCGCTTGAATAACACTAAGAACTGCTTCCAAGCTCCATTCGCTCGACTCTTGAGCAATAGATCACATAAAACCTCCTGAGTTAACTCTACCATTCGTTTGGGGCTTAACTTCAACCGCTTAGGGGACAATTTGGCTTGGTTTGACTGAGAGACGGCTGGTTACTGCCTGGTAGGCCTTGGGACAGGTTGCGACATTGGCACAAAAGGTGAAATGACAAAACACTGTCTTCAAACTGTTGGCGGTTTGGATGCTGCCGGCAAGGACGCATCATACTTCGCGTACGTTTGGATGATTAAAAACTTGCACCTAAGATGTAGAGTATTGTTGGCATTACTAGCTTGATCAATATGGAGGATGAGTGGTGTTTACTTCCCTTACTGACTTGTTCAAAACTTCCACCTGTACCACGAGTGCTTATATTGTCTGCCGGATGTCTGTCTGTGTCTGCCGGACGTCTCGTCAAAATATGGTATTGTAATGTTGGTTAAACTGCTTCACTAATTGATGTAAAATGCATCCTAATTCTTTAGTAGTAAGGTTGTTTATCCAACTTGTCACTTTCAGTGACGTGTTTCCTTGATTAACTAGTTTGATTTAGTAACCTTAATGTAAGCTAATAGGTATTATTTTACTTTGAATAGCGCTTTTGGATTTAAGTCACAGACTTGCAGTGAACAATTGGACAAGCTATTTGCGAGTACTTATAGTAAATCTGACAGCTCCTGAATTTATGAATCTTGGTGGTCGGTATTGATTAAAATGAGTTCTATAACATTACCATTGTATATCGCACATAGAAGCACTTTTGTATTTTTAGCACGTTTATACTTAAATTGGAACTTATTAGCATCGCGTTTTCTATACATTTTAAATGACACGTGAACATAATCTAATTTCAATCGATATACAACGTGTTACAAAATATCCTAACTCTTTTTACAGGGTGTAACCTCGTGGTCAACAGGATGTCAAAACATTTTTATTTAAAAAAGTTGAAAAAAAAACATTTTATTTTATAACCTCAAAATTAAAAAAAATCATATTTTTTTTATTTTTGGTATTAGCTCAAATTTTTTAACGAGCGAGCGAAGCGAGCGAAGTTCTCCGAGTCTACTGGAACAATCCGGCGTTTGTATGTATGTATGTATGTATGTATGTATGTATGTATGTATGTATGTATGAATGTTCGTTCGACGATAACTTGAGTAAATTTAGTCGGTTCGTCACGAAATTTGTTAGGCAGGTAAATAAGGTAAAGAGAATTTTTAAGTTCAAACATGAGCCAAATCGGTCGAGGGATTGCTGAGATATGGGGTAGCGAGTTCATAGTTCGGGGCGAACCACTAGTTAATTTAAAAATCAACGGAACGCCATAGAGCAAAAAAAAATTAGGTTGTGATCTCTAACACCGGGTGCTATTACCCTGTAAAAAGAGTTGGTACTTTTGTAACACCTTGTATTTGGCATAAAGGTTTCTGAAACTAATTGACTAATTGTATACCTAAAAAACTAGTGGTTCGCTCCGAACTATGACCTCGCGACCCCAGTTACATATGTGTAACTTTGCTTACGCCATTCGCGCAGGCGCGCGCGCGCTTTGCATATAAACTATACAACCCCATATCCCGGGAACCCCTCGACCGATTTGGCTCATGTTCAAACTTAAAAATTCTTTAAATATCATTTACCCGCCTACCAAATTTCATAACGATCCGACTAAATTTACTCAAGTTATCGTCGAACGAACATTCATACATACATACATACATACATACATACATACAAACATACATAATACAAACATACAAACGCCGGATTGTTCAAGTAGACTCGGAGAACTTCGCTCGCTTCGCTCGCTCGTTCAATCAATACTTCAATCCATTAACTTGTGTTCTTCAATTCCGGAGAAATCAACAATACATCATCCCACAGCCTGTCCAATGGTTACTTGGAAAATTGGTCAATGATTTTGCAACTTCCGGTGAGCAGCGTACCTACGACATATTATGATGCCGCTACACATAGGTCCGGCATGGTACGCGAGCCAAACACTCACGCTTGTCCTGATACCAAGGAGGTATATTATGTTGTAATACTTTTTAACAAAAACTCTATATCAGTCTGCAAGCTTAGCATAAGGACGGCAATGCACGTCCGATTTTTCCATTCGATTGTCTGATCAGACTACATTTCTATGGACAGGCAATACACGTCCGATCCGATAGTCGGATCGTACGTCCAACTCGGAAACAGCGTACGATTTTATGGCCGATCCGATTGTCTGAAGGCGCGGTCTGCATACTTCTGCATAGAGACACAATACACGTCCGATTTTTTTCGTCCGTATTGCCATTTTGGCTCTACAAGGTGTTACCAAAGATCCTAACTCTTTTTACAGGGCAATATCACCCGGTGATAGGGATCACAACCAAAATTACCAATACCAAAAACAAAAAAGGTATAACCCGTGTCATTAAAGAAAACATTTAGGATGGACTTCAAAACACTCGCCCTCTCGCTCTAATTAATACAGTCAAAGCGAGACAACGCTAGGTTTTTAACTCCGTCCTAAATGTTTTCTTTAATGACACGGGTTATATGCAAAATTTTCAATTTTGAGGTTATAAAATAAAGGTCGATTATTTCAACTTTTTTTTTATAGAATTCACATCCTGTTGACCAGTAGGTTACACTCTGTAAAAAGAGTTAGGATGTTTTGTAACTCGTTGTATATCGTTCGTGACACTGAACGGACACATGCACGGAATATTCAAATAATACTTATGCCTTTGAATTTAAAGTAATGATATGATTTATATAGCGTCAAGTAGCACCTTCACTCACACTAGATGCATGTAGTGACCACTCGGACTATGCAGTGCCTGGGACATTGTTACGATGTAGTAGGCTTGCCAAGCACCTACTTATACCATCCTGCCTGACATCTTAGTCAGAGCCAACGAATCCGCGGGTTTTGTCACGATGGTAAGCGAGTACCAACAGGGTGCAAACTAAGTCGATAGCGGAACTTTAAGTAGGCTGTCTACTGATCAATACAAACAACTTGTACTAGGTGGCGAAAAAAAATGAAGTGAAAAAAATATCAGCTGTTTCATGCATTTGGCGCAGTACTAAGTCGACCTTTTGTATGGAACAGCTGATATTTTTTTAGCTTCATTTTTTTCACCACCTAGTACAAGTTGTTTATATTGATCAGTAGACAGCCTACTTAAAGTTCCGCTATCGACTTAGAGTGCACCCTGTAGTGTTGATACTACAAATTCACAAATTTACGTAGGTAACTTTGAAAATAGTCCGTCATTAGGTGTCTCAGTTTAAAGTCCAGTCCATTGCTACCTATGCTACCGCCGCTTATGCAATAAGTAACAGTTTCATCCTTCCGCTCCGTATGCAACCATCGGGATGATAGCTCGAGAACGACTGAGGTCAGAAAAAGTCGGACGAAAGAATCGTACGTGTATTGCCGTCCATCCGATCCGATTGTCTGATCACTTTTGACCGACCCAGCCACGGTTCATAAAACTACAAATCCTCATAAATAGGTTTCGGTTCTTAAGAAAACTTTTTTTCAGAACTTATTTTTTGCGTAAAGAAAAATTATTGATCTGTACTTTATGTCAATGTCAATGATAGGAAAATGGAAATTCTGACTCTCATAAGAGAAGAATAACGACATAATATATATTATTTGGAAGATTTTCCTATACTTTAGACCTAAAGTTATAGCATGGAAAAACGTGGCTGACCTTAGGCCTACTCCACAAAGACTGGAAGTCTTTGCGAGATACAGAAAAACTGGAAAAAAAGAACGACGGTAAGTACCTACTTACTTCCTAGTGAGAAACTAAGTATCTACCTACAGGTGGAATCATAGGTACAGTCAGCCACACGCTCGGATACCTACTCCTTTTTGTTTATTGGCGCCCTTAAGCCGCGCGCGGTAAGGGTATCTTAGACTGTGGCCGACCGTAAATCCTGTTCAAAGGTACTCTCATTAGGTACACACGAGTGAGTGAGTGTTTCGTGACCTAAGCTGTCGGTAAAAGGGCCACTATAATAAAAATAGTAGTCTGGAGATGGTGCTGATGTTGGCTGTAGAGCATGGATACCGGTTTTCGGTAATACCGAAAAACCAGGATCCCGGACTAAATATCTACATTTGAAAAACCGGTATTGTATTATCTTAATACCGGTTTTTCGGTATTTTCGGTATTACAGATAAAACTCTGAAACAAGTGTGGAATATCAAAATTTCGCGCGCATGCGATGCGTGCGAGTGCGCCGTGTGGAATAGTGATGTGAACCGGTTTTAGAAACCTACAAAAAAAACGTTTCTTGTAAAAACCTATAAGTATAAACGCCGGTTTATGTTTATTAATTAAAACGATTACTTTCTTATTTTGGACTGCAGTCCAGGGGCCTTAGCCTATAACGCAATGGTGCCTAAATAGGCTCCCAGTTGACGGCTTCAATAGGGGATTTCCTGACAGCTTTAAAAAAATAAAAATAGTCTAAAAGCTGTGATAGATGGCGTTGATCCGACATCACAAAGTAAATTAGTGCTTACTACAGCGAAAATACTTTTTCACTTCATTGCTCTGTTGCACCTCATTCCATTTTGGTACATGAAAAAGTGCACGACTTTGTTATTGTTCTTGTATGAGTGAATGGTAGAACCGGAAACACTACATTTTGCTCCATCACCAATTCCTAAATATTGTGTTTGGACGTATCTACGAAGCCCAACGAGCGCGAACTGGCTTATGAAAAACATATCTCGTCAGCGACATCCAGTTACAAATTTGGAACTACAACTCATGAGCTGTCAGAAAATTGCCTATTACTATTTATTAATGCGGATTGCGGAGGGTCCTTTTAATGTTTTTGTAGTACAGCAAAGAATATTCTGATTCTGCAACTTTTTCTCCGAGTGCACGGTCAGTTTGTGACTGAGTGAGTGTGTGTATTTGTTTTCACGCTAGAACTGCAGGACGAATTTGCCTGAAGGAATGGAGATAGCTTAGAAACCAGACCAACCTATACTATAAATTACGAACTAAATTCGTCTGGTAATGTCGATAACGGAAAAAAAAAGTCTACGTGGACGAAGTCGCAGGCAAAAGCTAAAATAATAATAAATGGTAGGTGGGTAGGTAATCGTATGAGGTAGTGGTTACCCCTGGTGTCAGAGTTTTTAGGCCACCCAAAGGGTCTCTGACATGGCTTAACGATTGTTATTAATCAACAACAACCGGGACCAACGGTTTAACGTGCCTTCCGAAGCACGGAAGCGCTCAGATATTATTGCCGCTAGCGGTCACCCATCCATGGACTGACCGCGGCCGTTGTTGCTTAACTTTGCCAATCGATTAAGGACGGCTAGTACAACTAGGCTGTGAGCGCTTCTAAAATAATAAATTAATATTATCGTTCAATTAAATAAAATCACTTATTTTAAATTTTCTATTTGTCTATTTTAAAACAATTCAATATTTTTTAATATAACAAAAAATTAATACCGAAAAACCGGTATCCCGGTATTTAAAATCTTGATACCGAATGAATACCGGTATTGGGAAAAGGCTCCGGTATTCCATGCTCTAGTTGGCTGCAATAATTATTTTCGTTTCATGCCTGTCCCTTGCTATGCTTTGGTTCATCCTTCGCTTGCTCGGTTTTCTATACAATCACTCGCACCTAATAATAGTTTTACAGCCTTGCATAACGAATAACTACTTACCTACTGTTTCAGAAAAAAAGAGAATAGAAGACGGACGGTCTTCGGTGGGGGCACATCCTGCATATTTTATGAAGAAGACAAAATTATATTTCAAATTATTGGTGTAGTGTAGGCTCACCAAACCTAGGGTTGCCAGCCCCGGAGTCGAAGGTAATAACAATACCACAATAAAACCTTCCTCCACTACCACCACCTCTACCACCAAGTGTTCTCTCTCTCTCTCTCTCTCTCTCTCTCTCTCTCTCTCTCTCTCTCACCGCCACCAACCCTTTAAAACCACCAACCTTAAAAAAATATTAATTTGGTATACTTACCTATAAAAGCCATCCAACCTTAATGGTATAGTCAAATGTCCGCCATTTTTAAAAAATCGCATATTTGCGGCTAACTTTAAGGGTGGTATTCATGACCGATACTTAAGACGACGTACGTCTCACAACTAGCGCCGCCAATGGAAAAAAAATCATATCTTTTTTTTGGATGCGTTTTTACCAAAAAACGCTCCTGCGATTTCTCAACGCGAGGCTTAACTATTTTTAGGACCTAAGGTTTGGATTCCAGATCCTAGAACTTAAGAATGCAATCGATTCTCGCCAAAAGTGGCCACTTTTGGCGAGAATCGATTGCATTCGTAGGAAATCGAATCCTGGAATCCAAAACTTAGGTCCTAAAAATAGTTAAGCCTCGCGTTGAGAAATCGCAGGAGCGTTTTTTGCTAAAAACGCATCCAAAAAAAAGATATGATTTTTTTTCCATTGGCGGCGCTAGTTGTGAGACGTACGTCGTCTTAAACTGAGATCAAAATGGAACTCTGTTTAAACTTAATTTAAAGTGAGATCAGTTTTGAACTTACTTTAAACTGATTTCAAAACTGATTTCAAAACTGATCTCTGTTTAAACTAAGTTCAGCGAGATCAATTTTGAACTTACTTTAAATTGAGTTCAAAATTGATATTCGAATCGAATCGAATCCAATCCAATCGAATCGAATCGAATCGAATCGAAATGAATTGAATCGAATCGAATCGAATCGAATCGAATTGAATCGAATCGAATCGAATCGAATCGAAACGAAACGAAACGAATCAAATCGAATCGAATCTAAACAAAACGAAACGAATCGAATCGAATCGAATCTAATCGAATTGAATGGAATCAAAACGAAACGAATCGAATCGAAATTAATTGAATCGAATCGAATCGAAACGAATCGAATCGAAATTAATTGAATCGAATCGAATTGAATTGAAACGACGCGAATCGAAATGAATTGAATTGAATCGAATCGAATCGAATCGAAATTAATTGAATCGAATCGAATCGAAATGAGAAGAGTTCTCTATCTCTATCTATCTATCTAATGAATTGAATCGAATCGAAACGAATCGAATCGAAACGAAACGAATGGAAAGGAATCGAATCGAATCGAATCGAATCGAATCGAATCAAATCGAATCGAATCGGCTATTGCTAGATTCATGGTACGGTCGGCCACAATCTCAGATACCCCATGGCAGCTCTTATCGCGCGCGGCATAAGGGCGCCAATCGAACAAAAAGGAGTATCTGAGACTGTGGCCGACTGTACACATGGTATGACAGCACGTCAGACTGTACACTTTTGTTGTAAAATCGCCCGTAACGTAACCCAGCAAAGTGCTAGCGTGTAAGGGTCGACGTGCTGTCGTATGTACTGATTCAAGTATCAAAACTTTAACTGCCCATATCTCCTAAACGGCTAATGCTAGACCCATGTTTATCGTACTCTAAAAAAAGGGCTCGACGATCTCTACCTGATGAAAAAACAAAAATAATAAAAAAGAAGTATCAAAGAAGTATCAAAACTTTAACTGCCCATATCTCCTAAACTGCTAATGCTAGACCCATGTTTATGGTACTCTAAAAAGGGCTCGACAAGCTCTACCTGATGAAAAAACAAAAATAATAAAAAGTAAGTATCAAAACTTTAACTGCCCATATCTCCTAAACGGCTAATGCTAGACTATAGGACTAGAGTACCATAAACATGGGTCTAGCATTAGCAGTTTAGGAGATA